>CP136495.1:2500-1202500 GCA_032768795.1 Tremella fuciformis
TCAAATAGAGTATAGTAGCACCCTTCACAACACAAGAATAATTTCATGCACAACCAGCCAATTCCAAGGGTCCCCCCTTGGGCCACATGAGCTCCAAGGGTCCCCCCTTGGACCGTTTTACGTCAAGTTGGGGATGCATGCGAGAGTCATCCCACATATATCTAGGACCATATTAGGCTACTCTCTTCGACAATCAACTCAATATCCCAATTATTGATCGCGTCACAGCCAATCAAAGTCAAATACCCAGTCCACTTTGGATGCCCGTAAATCCGTCAGTTTTTACCCGATCGGGAAGATCATTACATTTACGAATAGCTTTTTTGTCGAACTTTTTGAATCTAAAAAAAAAGTTTCGAAAATCTCGATGCGCGAGAAAGTCCCCCCCCCAGGACCTGCCTGTAACCCCCTAACCCCTAACCCCCTAACCCCCTAACCCCTAACCCCCTAACCCCCTAACCCCCTAACCCCCTACACGCCTTCTCATGTTGTCATCTTGCCACTTGGTCACATTCTCACATTGTCACATTGCTCCATCCTTTTGCCGCTTTGTCATGACTTCCGACGTTGTTGTGTCACGGGCGTCATATGTGGCCCGGTGGTGTGTTGATGCACTCGGCTTGCTGTGAGACACACGATTCTGTGACGGTCAGACTCGTCTCAAAAAACGGTGCAATAATCTTATGCTCACATGTTTGTTGGGTGCCATGTGGCACCCGCATGGCAAGTCAAATCCAAATACGAAAGTCAAAGTCGAAAGTCAAAGTTGAAAGTCAGAGCCGAAAGCCAAAGTCGAAGTCAGAGCCAAAAGTCAAAGTCGAAGTCAGAGCCAAAAGTCAAAGCCAAAGCCAGAGTTGAAAGTCAAAGTCAAAGTCAAAAGCCAAAGTCATAGTCGAAAGTCAAAGCCAAATGGCAGAAGTCAAAGTCGAGTCTCAAAGTTGAAAGTCAACAACCAATGTTGAAAGCCAAAGTCAAATGTCAAAGGCAAAAGTCAAAAGTCAAAGTCCAAGTCGCAAGCTGAAAGTCGAATACCAAAGTCAAGATCAAAGTCCAAAGTCGAGGGTTGAAATTCAAAGACAAATGTCAGAGGTGAAAGTCAATGGTCAAAGTCAAAGTCAAAGTCGAGGTTGAAAGTCGAGGTCAAGAGTTGAAAGTCAAAGTCTAACATCAAAGGTGAAAGTCAGAAGTCAAAGACCAAAGTCAATAACAAAAGTCAAAGTCAGAACGCCAAAGACCAAGGTCAAAGGCCAACATCCAACGTCCAAGTCAAAGACAGAAGTCCAACGTCAAAAACCAAAGTCAGTTTCAAAGGTCTAAGGTCAAAGTCCAAGTCAAAAGTCCAGAGACAGAGACCAAAGTCGAAGACCGACGGCCAACGTCGAACACCCAAGGCCAACGTCAAGGACCAAAGTCAGCGTCCAAAGACTAGAGTCAAATGCAAAGATCAAAGTCAAGGACAAACGTTGAAGATCAAAGACTGAGACCCAAAGGTCAACGTCAAAGACCAGAGGCCAACGTCAAAGACCAAAGTCAGTGTCCAGAGCCAAGAGTCGAATACAGAGATCAAAGTCAAGGACAAACGTCGCAGTCCAAAGACCAAGACCCAAGTCGAGTACAAAAGTCCAACGTCCCAGGCCAAAGACCAACGTCCCATGACTGGTGTCCAAGCATACTGCCAAGTGTCACACCCCACGACGCTGCACCAACCCAGTGCGCGTATCCACAGACGTACATCTCATCGTACTGAACTGTCGGACTACCCATCATGATGACAATGTCTCGACCTGCGTATCATCCATCTCTCGACCCCGTCCATCTCTCGACCCCAATCATCTCTCGACCCCAATCATCTCTCGACCGCATCCATCTCTCGACCTCGTCCATCTCTCGACCCCAATCTTCGCTCGACCACGATCATCCCTCGACCCCAATCATCTCTCGACCACAATCATCTCTCGACCGCATCCACCCTCCCGACCACAATCATCCCTCGACCACTATCATCCCTCAACTCCAATCATCTCTCGACCTCAATCTCCTCTGGACCCCAATCATCTCTCGACCACAATCATCTCGCCCTCGTCCATCCTCTCGACCTGTCACTCAGCCTCTCAACGGATCGTTCCCTCTCCATCGTCGCGGTCCCTCCATCTCCAGCTTTGTCGCGCCGTCAAATCGCTTGGGTAGGGTTGATGGCGTTGGTGAGGCCCGGCGCTTGCCAGATGGTCGACATACGGTCGACAGGCGACAGGGATGGCCGGATGCGAGCGAGCGGAAGACAGGATGCGAGCGGCAGGGAGACTGGGGTTCAGCGTCGTGAGTCAGGAGCGTGGATGGCCAGGTGGATGGGCTCACGGCAGGACGCTAGTGTCGTGGACGGCTGGCGCCGGTCTCTCTGGACGGCAGCGCATACAGCCGAGGGCGGATGAACGAGCTTTGCGGGGTCGGGCTGGGCGGGATGATTTGGCCGGTCTGGATGGGGGAAGACTTGGCAGGTCTGGATCGGGCGCGAGCGTGGGGGTTTGAGTCGATGCCGGGCGGATGGGTCGTCGGCGTTGTGGATGGGCGGATGGATGGCAAATGGAGAACGAGTCAGGGTGGATGGAAGGCAAATGGAGAACGAGTGAGGGTGGACGGGATGACAGATGGAGAACGAGTGAATGTTGGATGGAACGAGTGAATGGTGGAGACTGCGCGTCAACGTCAATGGGGAGGGACGGTCGAGTCGGAAGCAACATGAGTATGCATGTACAACTACGAAGACAATGCCTCTAATAACTTCGTCTTCTCCTGCATGATTTCCTCGTTGACGTGGGTTAGCTGGGCAACCTGGGTTTGAAGACGCTGTACATCCGCTCTCAACGACCCGACGACTGCCGCCTGTGCTCGAAGTCTTTTGGTCTGTGGTCAGACGTGCTCAGACGTGCTTTGCTTGCCGTGGAGGACTCACCGACTCGGCGAGTTCAGCTTTGAGTGATTCCACAAGCCTCTTTGCGGACCGCGTCTGGTGGGTTTGGACTTCAACCGCGAGGTCGAGGTTGGCGGTCGTGTATTGTCTACAAAGTGAGGAGACCTGAGAGATGAAAGAATCGAGGTCGGATGGGGGTGCACTGTTTTCGAGCGGCTCGGAGCGTGCGCGTAGGGTGCGAGCCTCGAGGCGGTCGGCGACGGAGTGGGCGAGGGGAGCGGCGACGGCGACGGCGGCGGCGGCGTCGTCAGTGGGGCCGGCCAGGACGAGGGGCGGGGAGGGGTCGAGGAGGAAGCCTCCGGCAGGCGAGGTGGGGGGCGGGATAGATGACGCGGGCACGAGCATGATGGCGGGAGGTGAGGGAAGCTGCTCCGGCGAGGGAAGTTGCTCCGGCGAAGCTGGCAAGTGTTCCGCCAGGAGTGTATCAAACCCCTGGTCGGAATAGTCGGACTGAGGAGCGGCTTCCGGGGTGGTGGCGGCGGGTGGGATGGGTGGGGGTGGGATGGGTGGGGCGAGATGGGCCTCGACGATAGATGTGGACGCGGCAGAGGTGGACGCGGCAGAGGTGGGCGCGGCCGAGGTGGACGCCTGGCCCATGTCGGGGTGAAGGAAGGAGGTGTCGGACGTGTCAGAGACCCTGCAGTCAGCGACAGTCATCGATGAAGAGTGGACTCACGTAGATGATCGTCCTCCGACCTTCCTTGGGATGAAATGGCCGTTTTCCCAAAAGAAGCCCACGTATCGGTTTCCAACCGAGCAGGGTGTCAATCGGTCGGTGGCGCACTCGCGTCCTAGACATAGGCCCGCTTTTGCATGGCCGGCGGTCGTGATGTTGGGTAGAAGAGGGCAGTGGTGATCATTTGCTCTGCACATTGTGCAGACTATGTCCGGGTGCCTGCGATCAGCAACAGCCCGTTGTTGTTGGAATAGACTCACCAGACTATTTTGTTGGGATCAATCTTTTTGGTGCCTTTTGGAGCGACCCAAATTCCCGCGTAGGGAGTGAATCCGTATGCTGCCAGGTGCCCGGCCATCTTCGGGGGGGAGGGGTGAGCGATGAGGAGTGAGCGGGGCAAGAGGCGCGAGGGAGGCAAGAGGAGTGACGAGGCAAGAGGAGTGACGAGGCAAGAGGCGTGAGGGAGGCTAGAGGCGTGAGCGGGACGAGAGGAGTGAGCGGGACGAGAGGAGTGAGCGGGACGAGAGGAGTGAGGGAGGCGCGAGTGCGAGTGCGAGGCGGCAAGGGAGGCAAGGCGTCGAGGCGTCAAGTCGAGGGGAGGGGAGGGGGGTTGAGGTCTGTCTTGTCGTTGCGGTCGGTATAAGTATTCAGCGTCGCGTTGGATTTTGCAGTGTCGACGTCACCCATGCGTCAGTGACCATGCGTCAGAGACCAGCAGTGACCATGCGGTCCAGAGAGTCGTCAGTGAACGCTAGTAGGGCGGCGAGAGCTAGCAGGGCGGTTAAGTGGGCGGTGGTGAGACATGTCACGCGCAGATCAAACAGGTCCCGAGGGCTACAGGTCCACAGGTCCCGACAACCTTGACTGGCGATCATTCCCAGTCGCGTCTCTGCCAGTTGTAGCGTCGTGCATCGAGCTGTGGCGGCGAGCTGTGGCGCGGCGAGCTGTGGCAGTGGGCAGATGCAACAAGACGGTATTGCTGTCGAAAGTCATGGCCTACAGTCGAATGTCATGGTCCAAAATCGAAAGACGGGCCTTGAAATTGAAAGACAAGCCCCAAAAGCGAAAGTCACGGCTCGAAATCCAAAGACACGGCCCAGAACCCAAAGTCGCGGCTCGAAATCGAATGACAGGGGTCGAAACCCAACGACAGGCCTCCCAATCGAATGACAGGCCTTCCAATCGAAAGACAGGGCCGGATATCGAAAGACGTGGCTGGATATCGAAAGACATGGCCTGCAATCGAAAGACACGCCTCAGAATCCAAAGTCGCGGCCTGAAATCCAACGCCACGGGTCAAAATCCAAAGTCACGGCGGACTGGCGTCCAAAAAAAACCAAAGTCCTGACGTCCTGCCGAGACCCAAGTCCGTCGTGTCCCGACTCGGAGTCACAGTCAAAGCCTAGTTTGCCGCGCGGGGGCGCGGGTCTACTCCCTCCTTCGTCGACCAAAGGCAGCCAAGTGTCCCGGCTCCTCGCAGCAGGGCTGCTCGTCGCCGTCTGATCCTTGGCCCTAGTCTCCCCGACCAAGCTGGTCAGTCTAGCCATACCCAAGTTGGTCAGTCTGGGCGAGACCAAGATGGTCAGTCAAGCCCCAACCGAACTGGTCAGTCTACCCACGACCAAGCTGGTCAGTCAAAAGTAAAAAGCCACGCGGGGCGTGGGTCTACTGTTTGCTCGCCATATCCCGAGTCAAGGTGGTGGGCGCTTGTCGGGCCAGGGGCCCTCCTCGCGCGACTGCCGTTCGTTCTTCTCGTCAGGTACCCCGTGCCGCCTCTCTCGGCTACCCTCAGGCTGACACTCTCCACCCGACACAGGCTGACACTCTAGCCAAATTTTTGCCACGCAGGGCGTGGGTCTACTGCTTCGTTCGTACCTCAGTGTCGGCTCCAGCAGCGAGACGCTCGTCGGGGACAGGGTCCCCTCCTCGCTTTATTTAAGGGAGTCAGCTCTTGTCAGCAGTAGGAGGCTATCCCTGGCATGCTCATAGTACTCTGTGGTCAGTACTCACCACTAGCCGGGGTATACTCGCACCATTCTAATAGTCTGACCCTTTTTTTGCCGCGCAGGGCGCGGGTCTACTCCTTCTCTCGCCACTCGAGGCCGACTCCTAAGGTGAGACGCTCGTCGGGGACAGGGCCCCCTCCTCGCTTTATTATAGGGAGTCATGTCCTGACACGGGGTAGAGCGTCGAGGGGACCTGGGGTAAGCTGATTCCACTCCTGCAGATGGACCCACCGGTGAAGTCCCGTAGGCCCATCCCTCCAGCCGTCCAAACGGCGCCTTCCCCCTCCATGGTCACTAGTCCCGGTCCAGAGCATGTCCCTCGTCGTGGCCTCCAGAGAGCCATCCGAATAGAGCCTGCCAGCATCCCTCGCCCTCGTACACTGATCCCGTCGGCGACAAGCCCCGACTGTGTAGGCCGCGTCTAAGGGTAAGCCAACAAAGTGGACCAGCCAGGACGACTCACCGTGGGCCCACCGAGGTAGTACACTAAGGCTCTCGACCGAGATGATCACCAGCCGAGGTGATATCCCAAGCCGTCGACCAGGTGCTGTCCTAGGCTGCCGACCAGGGCAATATCCCAAGGCGTCGCCCGAGGTATTACCCCGTCCCAGGTCATATCCCGAGGCGTCGACTGGGGTATCCCCGACCAAGCTCATGTCCTAAGGCGATGACCAAGGTCATCTCTCTAGGCCACCGACCAAGCTGATATACTAGCAATATGTCCACCCAGGTGATGTCCTAAGGCGTCGACCAAGGTAATATCCCAAGGTGCCCGACCAAGGTGGTATCCGGAGCCGTCGACCAAGGCGGTGTCCTTGCATATCCGACCAACCATATCCTAAGGCGTCGACCAGGGTGGTATCCTAAGAATATTTTTTGCCGCGCAGGGCGCGGGTCTATTGCTTGGTCGCCACTCGAGGCTGACCCCGTGGGCGCAAACGCTCGTCGGCGCAGGGCGCCTCCTCGCTTTATTTATAGGGAGTCAGGTCGTTTCTCCATAGTGGTCGCGGTAGAGGCCTGAAACGGTGGTAGGAGATGGCCCGTCGAGCGTATGGGGTGGCAGGTGCCCAGTGGCCGAGGTGGTATGGGACGGGGTGAGGCCAGTGGCCGTAGCCGTATGAGATTGGGTGAGGGTAGTGACCGTGCCGTATAGTCGGGACAAGGTATTGCCACCATGGTCGATGAGCCGAGGTATCGCTGCGGCAGAAGTGGCCGTGGTGCGTAGTCGTACGACCAAGGTAGGGGATAGCCGTGGTACACTCGTCGTCGCCCTGATGCCTCTAGGCGTCTCAGCCGGTATATCCTCCGTCCCGGCATATAGTGTCCCCTCACCGCATATAGTATCCCTGCCCCGAGACCTATATTAGCCCTCCCCTAGGCCAGTCAGCCCCATAGTGTCCCCGCCCGCGTAGTATCCCTACCCCAAGACATATAGTAGGCAGCTCCGTCCAGTCATACTCTCCGTCCCCAGACCAGGGTGTATAGTACCCCTGCGCCGCCTCATATAGTATCCAGATTTTTTGCCGCGCAGGGCGCGGGTCTACTGCTTGCTTCGCCACTCGATGTCGGCCCAAGAGGGTGACGCTCGTCGGCGCGGGGCGCCTCCTCGCTTTATTTATAGGGAGTCATGGCCTCGGAGCACATGGATGGACGACCGCAGGGGAGGGAGGTAGGCCGAGGGGAGGCCATGGTGGCGGGGCAGGCTCGGTGTTGGAGGGTAGGGTCGAGCAGGTGATGGTAGCGGTAGTCGTGGTGATGAGCCGTGGTGATGGGCCGTAGTAAGCCGTGATAGGAGTATTACTGATCATTAGTGGGAATCGTAGTAATGAGCTGGTCGGGCAGCTTACTATGGTGAACAAGGTGGTGGTCGACGAGGTATTAGACGAGGGGCCGGTCGACGAGGTAGGGGACGGCGTAGTCGACGAGGTATTAGACAGGGGACGGTCTACGACGGGATGGCCGACGAGGTGCTGGACGAGGCAGTCGACGAGGTAGGGACGAGGCAGTCGACGAGGTAGGGACGAGGCAGTCGACGAGGTAGGGACGAGGCAGTCGACGAGGTAGGGACGAGGCAGTCGACGAGGTAGGGGACGGGGTAGGGGTCGAGGCAGTCGACGACGGGAAGGGCGACGAGGTAGTGTTCGACGAGGTAGGGGACGAGGTGATCGACGAGGCCGAAGACGGTGTAGGTGCAGGGTGGTCTTGGTAACGACTGATCGTGAGGGTGAGCCTGGAGTTAGTAGTGAGCCGAGCCGTCCAGCCGCCGTAGCCCGTCATCAGAGCCAGGACAGAGTAGTGAGCCGTAGTATTGTGCCGTAGTAGTGAGCCAAGGTAATGAGACGTAGTAGCGGGCCAGCCGTGATGAGCCGTGAGACGTAGTGAGCCGGGGTAATGAGTCCTCCGTGGTAATAGGATATAGTGTGCCGTGGTAATGAGACGCAGTAGATGAGCCGTGCTGAGCCGTGGTCCTGGGCCGTGAGACGTCGTGAGCCGGGGTAATGAGTGAGCCGGGGTAATGAGAGTAGTGAGCCGAGGTGACGTAGTAGTGGGTGAGCCGTAGTATTGAGCCGGGGTAAGGAGACGTAGGACTGTGGTGAGCTGTAGTAACGCGACGTAGACAGCCGTGGTAATGGGATTCAGCGAGCGCGCGGTAGTGAGCCGGGGTAATGAGATGTAGCAGCCGAGGTAAGGGGTAATGGGACTGAATAGTGAGCCGTAGTACCGAGTCGAGGTAGTAGACGTAGTGGGCCGTGGTACGAGCCGAGGTAATGAGACGTAGTAGGTAAGGAGACGTAGGCGTAGTGGGTGAGCCGTGGTAAGGAGACTGAGCCGAGGTAATGGGATCCAGTGAGCCGGGGTAAGGAGACCTGGTGAGTCGTGGTGAGCCGAGGTAAGGGGTAGTGAGCCGTAAGACGTAGTGAGCCGTGGTAATGATGTAGGACAATGGGGTAAGGCGTCGTGGTAATGAGCCGAGGTAACAGACCCAGGTGAGCCGTAATGAGACGGAGTGAGCCGTGATGAGCCGAGGTAATGGGTCGTGGTGAGCCGAGGTGGGTTGGGGTAATAGACGTAGTGAGCCGTAGTAATGGGATGTAGGGCAATGCGGTAAGGAGCCGTCGTAATGAGAAGGGCCGAGTTGTGAGCCGTCGTAATGAGACGGCGCCCGACAGCCGTGGTAATAGGCCCAGGTGAGCCGTAATGAGACCTAGTAGTGAGCCGTGGTAATGAGGCCAAGTAGTGAGCCGAGGTCGGCCGTCGTAATGAGAGTGGGCCGTGGAAGAGCCGAGGTAATAGACCGAGGTGAGCCGTGGTAATGAGCCGAGGTAATGAACCCAGGTGAGCCGTAGTAAGCAGACGCGATCGACGACGCGTATGGTAATGAGCCTGGGGGTAATGGTGCCGAGAGGGTGGGTTATAAGAGCGATGCCGTTGACGTAGGGGTAGCGATGACATGACGTAGGGCTCAAGCTGAAAACCAAAATCCAAAGTCAACCCTCCGATACCCAACATCCAAAGACCAACCCGCGCTAGTCTCAACATCCAAAGACCAAAGCCCACTAGTCTATATAAGCTTTTTTGCCGCGCAGGGCGCGGGTCTACTGCTTGGTCGTACCGCGGATCGAACTCCCGGTGCTCAACGCTCGGCATCGGCGCAGGGCGCCTCAGCCTCGCTTTACTAACTATACTCTGAGCCCCCAAACCCCCATTTCGCAAAAAGCGATCATGTCCAGCCCTCTCGGCGATACAGCTGGCCCACGGGAATATCCCAGCGCGAGACGCGAGGCCTCGATCGCTCATCATCGCATCCATCTCATCTCTACTCATCGCTCCTTTGCGCACGGAAACGCGCTCGCCGCTGTCCGCATCCTTTGCATCACGGCCCTATCCTTTACATCGCACCACCCGCCGCGAGCTCCTCCCCTACCGTCGTCGTCGCCAGAGCACGCGCCGATCCCGTCGGGACGCGTGTCGATCACCTGTCACGCGTCGATCAGTTCTACCCCGTGTCGCCCGTCCCTGTCTCACCTCCTGATCGTCGTCGAGCTAACGCCCCGTCGCTCGTCTGCCCCCGTTGCTCGTCCTTCCCCGTCGCTCGCCCTCGCTCGTCGCGCTCCTTATTCACACCACCTAGCCCCTTGGCCGTGATCGACGCGCCTGCCCCCGTCGCTCGTCGCGCTCCTCATCCACGCCGCCATGCCCCTTGCCCGCGATCGGGCGTCGTTCAGCCCCACCGTCGTCGCCCGACGTCTGTCGCTCGAGGCTCGCGATAGTCCCCTGCGATCGGGCGTTGCTCGACAGCCCACCGTCGTCGACCGTCGGCCGACGCTCGAGGCCCGCGATCATCCCCTGTGATCGGGCGTCGCTCTCCGGCCCACCGTCGTCGACCGACGCTCGCTCTGCATTGGACCACGGCGCCGCCCATCCCTTGACGCTCGTCGGGTTCAGTCGCGTCAGTCGCGCGATCCTCACCGCTGACCGCCAGTCCTCTCGCCCAACCCTCGTATCCCGCTCGCCTCCCGTCGCCCATCTCTCGTGTCCCCATTGAGGTCGCAGCCGCCCGCCTCCCCTGTCGCCCATCCCTCGTGTCCCCACCGAGGTCGCAGCTGCCCGCTCGCCCCTGTCGCCCATCCCTCGTGTCCCCTACTCGCTCAGGTCCCAGCTGCTCGCTCGCGTCCTGCCGCCCATCCCTCATGTCCCCACTCCCCAAAGTCCCAGCTGCTTGCTCGCCTTGTCGCCCGTCCCTCGTGTCCCCACTCACCACCGAGGTCCCAGCTGCTCGCTCGCCTCCTGTCGCCCATCCCTCGTGTCCCCACTCCATGAGGTCCCAACTGCTCTGTGGGCTCACCTCGTGTCCCCTGTCAGCCGCTGCTCGCTCGCGTCCTGTCGCCCATCCCTCGTGTCCCCACTCATCGAGGTCCCAGCTGCTCGGTCGCCCCTGTCGCTCATCCCTCGAGTCCCCTACTCGCTCAGGTCCCAGCTGCTCTCTCGTTCCACCTTGTGTCCGCTGCTCGCTCGACCCCCTAACTCCTAAGGCAGCCATTTCCCATGTCGATCATTGTCCTTGGTGGAGCCGACAAGCGAGGCTTGCGGATCATGCTGCGGCCCCCGGACCGGTCAACGTTTCGCTCCACTCTGGCTGATGTCCTAACCCCGCTTGCTAACCCCGCGTACTAACCGACTTCTGATGGCAGCTCTCCTATACTATGCAGACTATGCAGACATGCTCTACACCTCTTGTTGACCATACCAGCTCGTCACCACTGACCATGCTTCCACGAATCTTGAACCGCATCGCCAAAGCTGGGCAGTCACCGAACGGCTTTAGCGAGACCGAAACCACCTGGATCAGCAACAACCTAGGCGCCGTCCTCGACTCCCTTGCCGCGAAGAAGCAGTCTGTCGACATCGTGAGATGTTTAAATGTGAGTCCTGCGGCCAGGCCCGCGCTGATTGCAGCGAGGTCACTGTGTTCCGTTCATCAACATCAGCGACCTCCCTGTGCACGTCACCTTTCCCATGAGCCCCGCTATCATCACCAGCCTCACTTCCAATCTGCCGAATCTGGCCACCATTCATGGAGGTGACCGCGGAGAGACACACTGGGAGTGGCAGCTTGAAGGAGCTACGGTCGAATGGCACCTTACGACCACTGGTATACGTGGCGTCCCTTCAGCCACTCTCCAGTCCCTTGTTGTGGACGAAACTGCCGTGATCCACATCGACCATATTGTGCAGCTCCAACCGCTCGTCGCTCATCACATCGACCGCTTGAAGCGGTGTTCAGCTTGGCGACTAAACTCCCCGGATACCTTGATTACAAACCTGACATCTTCCCTTGTCAGGTATGGACTCGACTGCCCCCCAACTCTCCACGGACCATTTGAAGACATCATCTCAGACATCTTCCAATTCTCACGACACGCGCGAGGCCACACGTTACGACAGCTGGAACTAACACCTCTGCGCTCCAGCGTCACCTACCCTAGTCTCGCCCACTTCACTCTGCCGCACCTCAATCTTCGCCGGCTTGTCTTGACCCTTTACCCGCCGCGGTTTTCATTGATCGATGTTTCTTCATGGCAAGGCGTGAGCTGTTACGGGCAGTCGGCAAAGGGACTTGAGATTTCGGAGCAGTATGCTGGAGCACGAGGATCACTCGACTCGCTCGAGTTGAATCTTGTTTGTCCCTGGCGAGTCGACCAACCTCCTCTTTCCGGGTTTCCACAACCTCACGTCGACCTTACCAAGTTATTCAGCCGATGTATCCGATTCTCCAACCCTCAACGATCCAACGTGCAGGCCATGATGTCCCCTACCGGGAACATCGTGGTCCGCCTCGTCATACATCCCGCAGCCGGAGACAAATGGCGGGTGGCAGCGCATCAAGCATCCGTCGCCGAGACCAACCACTTGATGTTGGGTCTTGCCGACTGGACGCCCCCGCCCAACCCGACCCCGACGTCGCTCTCGCCGCCGACCCCTGCTCCTGCTTCGTCTCTCCCCCTTCCCCCGCCCCAAGCGACACCCGTGAGCTCGCCCGACCCCACTCAGCCCGGCCTCGAGCCCACCCAGGTCGACGCCCTCACATCGTCAATCTCCTCTGTCCATCTGTGACCAGTTGTACACCTATGCATCGAACATTGAGCAGCCCTCTGTCACCTTTGACAGCATCCAGCGCACGCTATATCTGTATATATCCTTGCTAGCGTCATCCCGCAGCCCGTGATCACCTCCGGATATCAATCGTAACTCTGCCTTTCCAGGAGACAACTGCTGATACGTGTTGATGCTCTCAAGTACCGGGACAACCTCGTCGCAGTCGCCATGGATCAACAGTGTGGGCGGGACTAGGTCGGGGTGGGCCTCGAAGAACAATTGCGGATAGACGTCTCGATGCTGGAGTGGGATGCAGGCGGCCCGATTGCTATAGCTTACGGCCCTGAGCTGCTCGCTGAGGCCTCTCTGACCTGATATCGCGTCGTTGAGTGAGCCTGTGGCATGGAGATAGTCCCATATGACCCACCGGCCCCCAGGCGGATCGCAGGTAGTGGCAGAGCACTCTTCACCGTCCCAGAACGCTTCGCCTTTTTGTATCAGACTAGCGCTTGGATCAAGTGCATCACCGTGCTCGTGAAAAGTCCCGGGCCTCCGCTCGCTCAGCCAGTAGTCGAGAAGCATGTCCCCTCCCATCCCGCTTACAGAGACCACGCCCAACACCCCGAATCGAGGGTGGGGTGCTTGCGATTCCTCCGCGGCCAGCACAGAGGCGAGGCGGATCGGATACCCTCCCCCAGAGAAGCCAATGAAAAACAGCTGATGTCTCTGTTCGGGGCTGAGAGGGAAGCTGTCGTCTGTAATATAGAAAAGTAGTGCCCGCATATCGGCACGAATGTCGTGTCCGCTCGACGGCACAAGTAGACGATAGTCGATATCGATCACCGCGCCGGGCCATGAATCTGCCATCAGGGCGGTCCGACCAGTCGCTCACCTAGAATCTCCTCTGGGATCTTCCAATCCCTGCTTCCCACGACAATCCCGCCGCCGTGAACGCATATCAGCACCGGACCGGGACGAGTCAGGATCGACAAAAAGACTTGGCAGCCCGACGGCGCGACGTGATAGCAATAATGCTCACGAAACTCGGAGGTGGACATGGCTGCCTGCCAAAGGGGTGTAGCGTTACAGTGGTGACGGTGGTGCTTGGGGCTGACCATACTGCAGCTCGGCCTCTGCAATCCGACCGGGTAAATCGCTCATCGCGGTGTCACCGGCTGGCTATCTCGGAGCTATCCCTTGGCCCGAGCTCGGCAGAGCGGATAAGATCAATATGCCTAAATCAGCTCGGAAAATCCGTGGCAGTCGAATTAGCCATTGACACGCACCGACGAGATATTTCATGATCTCTGAGCTGTGACTGCTCACATCGACCTACTCGAGATGATCAGCAAAGAAGTCTCACCCGAATGGCTCGACAAGCTGCACCGAGACGGCTACTGCGTCGTGCCCGGCGTTGTGGCCAAAGAAGCTTGCGCCCAGTTCCGATCCGACGCGCTCGATTGGCTCGAGGCGTGCAATTTTGGATTCGATAGAAGCGACAGATCGACCTGGACTTCTGACAAGATTCCTCCCAACGCCAAGGGAGTCTTCCGGTACCATGGAGTTCCTCACGAGTCATTCATGTGGGCTATTCGTACATCTCCGGGCATCCGCGACGCATTCAGCAAGGTCTGGAACACCGACAATCTTGTCGTTTCTTTTGATGCGCTCAACGTGTCACTGCCCATTAACGCGGAGCATAGGACCGACATCGAACCCGTCGAGGCCTGGCCGCACATCGATCAGAGTCCACGAGAAGTCGATCAGCTCCAGCTTGTGCAGGGCATCGCCAACCTCGCTCCGAATGGCCCGGAAGACGGGGGTCTCGTCGTGGTCGCCCGTTCGCACCGCCTGCACCCAGACTTCTTCAACACTACGACTGGGCAGAATAAGCTGCGCGAGCCTGAACGCTATGGCCACCCTTTCGACTTGGACGACGTCAAATGGTATACCGACCGCGGGTGTGAGGTCGTGAAGGTGTGTGGTGGCGAAGGGGATCTTTTGTTGTGGGACTCTAGGACGATTCACTGGAATTGCTCGCCAGTCGGTACCCAGACGCGATTCTGTCAATACGTCACATACGTACCGCGCGACTATATGACCGAGGCGGAGATAGAGCAGAAGCTGTTGGGCTTCCGAGCTAGGGTCTCGGGTGGCTGTCAAGCTGTGGGTCTTTGCACGTCGTTACCAGTCGCTGACATGTAGCACGAGAATCCCGAGATTCCAGACGAGAATCGACGTGGGGATCCTCTCACACGGCCCCTGCACGAGCCGGTCGAGACGCCGCTCGTCTTGCACGCGATCGGCATCCGCGCGTGAGATATCTGCGCTTTGTTTTATGCACTTGTCGTCATGATCAGATCCATGTCAATCTACAACAATGCTGCCACTGATTCCAAATACGAATCCCCAATTATATGTTGCATGCCATCGGGATCCGCGCGTAAAGTAGCTGCCCCAGTCTTATGCACATAATATCTTGTCCATGTCCAATCTACAACAATGCTGACACTGATTCCGCATATGAATCCCCATTTACATGTTACCCATCTTCAGGTCGAGTCGCGACCATCTCGAGGGGTAGATCCGCCCGGTGAATGTTCCGCAGCTGGATCTGCGAAACAGTCGGTATGGCTTCGTCTCGACCGACTACCTGTGGAAAAGCGTCATTCTCATTCTCCACGAAACGTTTCAGCTGTTCCTTGACCCGCTCAACGCAAGCCCAGTGCTCCGAAAGGTCCGAGATCGCTTGCTGGAAGAATCGCATGTTGTGCTTGGTGAGCGTTCGAAAGAGCTCGTGCTTGTGTTTCTCGCCATTCTCAGGGGGCGATGAAGATTCTTCACTCGGACTTGCCAGTTGGGCGCGAAGGCGTTCATCTCCATATCAGCAAACCCGCGCTCTCTCACAAAGAGATTGATCGTACCGGTCACGAAAGCTTTGGCCGCCAGGAAAAAGCAATGGGAGATGAAAGGAGTAGACAAGTAGATCCGAGGGTCCGTCAATTTCGCCAAGACTAGCATGTCGCCAATGAATCGTGGAGAGTGGAGCCAAAGGTTGGCGCCGAGAGAGAATGCGACCTCCCGCGACGGCTTGCCACTCGCCGCAAAGTCCGTGAATGCGCGTTGCGAGTCGACGCTCTGGATCAAAGACTGAATTGCGTGATTGAAAATGTGAAGAAAGAGGTAGATCGAACCCTGGCCAGCCTCGTGGTGTAAATGGAGACTGTCATGAGCAATTCGAAACGATCGAGACTCACTTGGCGGCATTCCACGCTACATCTATATGTAACGCATCATATTTGCGGGTCATTTGAGCGCACGTGTCCCGCAGTGTCCGGTTGACTTCGTCCGCGTCCAGGTCATCGGAGTTTAGAGCATCGAGGAGCGGTCCCAGGCCGAGCATGGTCTCGGCGAGGAAAGGAAACGGATGCCGAGGGGGCTCAACTGCATTGTCAAGGGGCTGCGAGAAACGCCGGCAGTCGGCTTGATCGGGGAGGCGTCGCGTTATTGTTGCGCTTGGGATGGATGGCTTTCTCCCTTCCCACATGCAAAGAGTGTATTCCAACATGACGAGGGACCAGAATGTGAGACGCTCAGCTACTGAGCGATCGTCGTCGCCTTCGTTGTCCTGGTGTGTCAGGCTCGTCGCGTGCAGACGACTCACCATGTGCAACCTCATGTCATCCGATAAACGGACCGCCATTCCCATGAACATCCAAGATTCGAGCGATGAGCCTAAAGTGTTAGTCTCGGGATATGGTTCATCCTTTGCTCACCCGAACCAAAAGCAGATAGAGCAAGCAGGAGCAGTCCATTGATCGTCTCGTGAGATGGTATCGCCATGAGCTGGCCTATCTGCGAAAGAGCCGCTGTCCGATACCTGGCTCCAAACTGCCAAGGACGACATCCAGACAGGGCTATCCGAGGATCTCGAGAGAATCTGCAGTCAGAAGTGCATTGAGAGGGCTAAGCTGCTCACCGCGCCGCTACCGCTGCCGTGGCGTTGACCAAGAAGGGGGTCGTGTGGGTTGAACTTTGCAATAGATCAAGAACACGTTGGTGTCTCATGGCAGGGAATTGTGAGCCAAAGTGGATAAAGAAGAGGTCAACGAGGTGCCTGTCGAGGGAGGAATCCTGCACGTTTGCAATCGTCTCCACGCGAACTGTCGTACGCAGCGTGGCCCGCTCGGTTCCTTGCCATCAGCTTGGAACCACAAAAGGAGCTTACCAGGTATGATTGCAGACGATCCGTGATATCGGTCCGAGGTCAACGAGTAAAGACTACCTTCTTGGGGTTCTCCGTCTTCCTGGACCCCGTTGACTAGCGGTGGAAAGCTCTGCGCCGAAACAAGATCCGGCGGGGTCGCTTCCGTATGGGTTGAGCCTCCGACAATCGCCGCCCAGTCTAGGGGGAAATTGGAGATGGAGCCAAGGGTTCGAGGCGACTGGCCGTACGGATTGCTGGCTGGAGTGGGGTTTGCTGTGAGCCCCGGAAACAGCCAAGACAGGTGTTGCTCTTCTGACGAGGGCTGCACCTCGTTCAGTTCGCTGATCGAAGCCAATAATCGGCCGATAGGTGTCTGGGCTCCGGGGACCGGAAGGTCGGGATTGGGGGGTTGAAGAGACGATGGGCCCGCTGACAAAGTCGATAGGCGGCGTGCAAGATCGGGAGCGATGGAGGACTGCTCATTTCCATGACTTGCCTCCAAAATGTCCTCCCAAGTCAATTCGGTCGAAGGCATCGTGTTGATCACAGCACTTGAAGGCTGTTGACCATTCGGTACTGCCTTCTTACGCCCACGCCGCTTCCTGGTCTCCTCCGCTGGCCATTCACAAGGACGGTTCTGAGTCAGGCAGGTCAAACATGGATCTGGAGGCTCGCCCTCGCACTTGTTACGGCGATACCTGCACTGCAAGCGTGAGCGCGAGATGGGATTCGGCGATGCGGGGACCTCACCGGATAGCAAGCCGTCCTGGCACGTTTCAGCGGGATATTTGATGGTCCACCCGCGGACCATGACTGCTCAGTCCCGCCCGTCATGATGCCCAATCGAGCGACCAAAGTGGTAAACGGAAGAGGCGACAAATACGACCTCGCGGAATGGCCGACGTCCACCCCGTCTCGCTCAGGGGTCCCGGTCAATGGCGCTTCTTCCAACCGGACTCCGGGCCGTGAGACCAGGCGGGGGAATTGGCCCCGGGCTGTCGCGATGAAAGCCACGTGCGGTCTTGACTATGGGCTGTCGTCCCTGAGTTGCACGCTCTGTCAAGAGCTCAAGAGGCCCTGCCAACATCTGCTGCATGCACTCGACCGTCGGCCACACCTCGAGTTTCACGCTTCAACGCATATACCAATCGGAAGATAGCACCATTCTCCTTCCCTGTTCTCATCTCGGCTCCAACGGCTGACTCGCACACGCCCGAGGTGACCATCAAGCTCTGCTGTCGCCTACGATCTCCTTCTCTTGGAGCTGGTTCTCCTTGGCTTCCTCGCGCTGCTCCTCGGTGTATCGCTCCAGAGCCTCCTTCTCGGCGACTGCATGTCAGTAAGGGCCCCCCTCGAGTTTGCTCTCGACCAATACGACTGACACTTTGCGCAGTCAATCTTGGCCTTGTCCGTGTCAATGATGTAGATCAAGACCAAGGAGACGGCCCCAAAGCCAACCAACAGCCAAAAGGCCGAATTGGAGTTGCCGTGGGCGCGTTTGATGATGGCCGCCGAGATGAAGGGCCCTCTGCGCACGATATCAGCTTGCCCATCGGACGACTTCGAAACGTACATGAACCCAGAAGTCTTGTTGACCACATTAAACATGGCGTAGAACATGAAAAGCTTGTTGGCCGGAGCGACCTCGGAGATCATGGTCACCTGCCAGCTCAGGACTCGGCTGAAGTTCAAATGCCACTACCACTCACATTGTACGAGGATGCGGCTGCCGTCGTGACATTCCAGACCTGGAAGAACCAGAACTCCCAAACTAGACGTCAGATCATTCCGAAAGGCCCTGTCGATTCCTTTGACTGACCGTTGTGATAGCCAATCTTGTTCGTCCACGTGCCGATGGCACCCCAGAGGACACTGCAAATCAGCATTCGGACCAGACTCCTTGCTGGCCTTACGGGAATAGACTGAAGATGGCACTGATGAAAAGGATCTTCTGAACCTTCCACCTGAATCGCTTGTGCAAGTAGGTGATGATCAAAAACCCAGTCGCGCCCGAGAGCTCGGCAACGAGGCTGAACGCACTGCTGAGTTCGGGAGAGTAGTGTATCACCCTGTTTCTTAGTCTCTATCTCAAGCGTGACCGGCCGCACCGACTCTAGTTGCAGGATGATATATACTCCCACGTACGTCCCTATAGCTGGTGGGGCAGCGACATCCACGCGAAAACGAGCAGTACTCACCTTCAAACAGGAAGAAGTAAGCAATGAGGTATATGAAGCACTGAGTGAGGTGTCGCAAGCTCTTGATCGCGTACCAGATTTGTCTTACATCAGTCATGGCGAGGTGCGAGAAGCTGCGACTGACTTGGGACCGACGGTCAAAGTAGAGGACCCCGCTGGCACTTGCTGCCCGGGGCGCCACTTCATGCAGATGAAGAAGGGTATCGTAACACACATTGTGATCGGAGTGTAGTAGCCCAGTAGAATCCGGTAAGACCGAATGAGAGCATTGTCATCGGCGTATCCAACAGCATGCGAAATCCCAATTGCGATGCAGTAGAAGAAGACAGCGGTCGCGGAACCGAACATGTTGCACCAGTTGAAAAGCTGACGATGAGCACTCTGTGTCCACGGCATCGCTCACCTTGGCCCGCTCAAAGGAATCCAGCTCAGCGTGCTCCTCAGGCCTTCAATGTCAGCTCTGAGGCTGTCTTTGCGACCGCTCAAACTCCTGCTCACGTCTTGAGTCCCGCTGCGACCTCCTCCTCAGACTTGATCATCTTGGGCAGGTCTCGCACAAGAGACGGGAAGGTTGCCTGGTAGAAGGCGGCTACCACGTTTTGGGCTAGGCGTCAAGGGTGTCGATCAAACTCATTATTCAACTCACCAAGATTGCCCAAGATCCATATTCCGTTCGCGACCTGCCATTGCTCCTTGTGCGTGATGCCGATCATACCGTACTCGCAGCCCCAAACGATAACGGAGGCAACTTGAGGGGTAAGCCGTCTGCCCCATGGATTTGGAGACGGATTTACCGATCAGGATCCAGGGGCGCCAGTTGCCATAATCGGCATAAGGACCGATGACCATCATTAAGACAAGTTGAATGGCAAACATGATGCCCTGGATATCGAGGAGCACAGAGTTGACTGCTATGAGCTCCTCGCGAGGCAAAAGATGATCGACCCACCTGGCTGAGTGATGCCAGCCCACGTCATGATGCCATCCGGGAAGGACAGACTGATCATCGCCTGACGGAGGGATCCACCTGGCCCAGCGATGGCTGAACATCAGGCACAAAGTGCGTGGAGGGTCTTTGGACGTACGAGAGGTATTGGCGTAGACTTGGATCAGCATGATTACTTTCGGCGAGCAGGATGACTCACAGAAGAAGATGAACGTCCAATACTCCCACTTGCTGGTGATCTTTCTCTTGCCAGACGTGGGTACGGCCCTTTGCTGTTCAATCACGGCGAGTCCAGCGCTGTGCTGGACATCGACGATCTCGCCTCTTCGGTTAAGACCTGTGAGCCCGGCAAGATGAGTGTCGTGGGGCACAGGAGGGATTGCTGGGGAAAACTCGATCTGCTCGTCGCCCAGCTTGACATCTTGCTCGGATTCGACGGTAGGCTGCGGAGCGATGACTGGAGTGATCTCAGACATGGCGACGGTGGTTCGGGGACTCCATATCGATCTTTGCAAGACTCATATAAGATTGTCATACAACTGATAGCGTGACAGATGCAGCCAAGACAGAGCAATTTAGGCAGATAGGTTATTAGACGATCAAAGCCGGTCCGTCCGCCTTTGACATCCGGCTTAAAACCCCCGCAATGCCCGCGATCCTAAATCCGGGTGCAATTGTCCTGGGGCCCGCCTTGGGGGAATTGGGAGCCCCATGGAACCTCCCTTGAGTGAGCCTGACGGGCTCTCGGAGTGGATGGTCTCCTTTGATCCGTAGCTTGCCTGGAACGGTTCCCCCCCGTAGCGTGTGACCAACGCAGGTATTGCACATGGAACCACCAGCGGGAGGCTCTTTTCCCGAAAGGGTTGAGGCTCCGGGGACTCAAGCGCCAAGTATGAAAGGCCAGCACGAGGACATGAATCCCCAAGGACCTCCTCTACTTGTTGCACTAGACTGACGCTCACCGCCCTTGACAATGCACTCCTCTCTCGGCCCTCTCGCTGCGATTGTGTTCGCAATTGCCAGCACCGCGTCCCCTTTGGCAAGCAGAGCCGTCACTCCGGTCCTCAAAAACTCCACACTATATGGTCCCATCTCCCAGACGACGCCCAACTATCTCGACCGCGACTCCTGCGGATCCACTCAATGGGGGAACCGAGCTTTGTTTGTGTGTCGCGATACCGAGATTTACGAGAATTTGGCGAATCGTAGCGAGGGCGTCACCGCCTTCTACTCGAGCTCGGCCTCTTGGATCAACAAGAATGCCGATGGGTCTCTTCCCTTCGTCGCTTTCACTCCAGAACCCGGTACGCCGTCCAGCGAGTCCGGCTTCGAGTACCGACTGCCTGCCTATGGCTCCAACCCCGACAATCTGGCATTTTATCCCACCCAACCCGATGAATGTGATGCACAGACTGGCTCCTGCGACAACAACGGTACCCGCTGGGTCATATGGCCGGACAGCGCTCCACTGGTGACCACGAGCATCTCAGGCGCGACCACGACTGCCTACACGTGGGTCAAGAAGGCGTACATCACCGACTCGCTCGGTGTCGTCATCCCGTATCCTGCAACATCCCTCTACAAACTCACCGGTCCCACCAACGGCTCCTCCGATACCCTCCCAACTGTGTCCCTGATCAAAGAGACATTCTGGCCGCAGAACACCTTCCCATATGGCGATTTCGGCAACATCATCGTCGATGACACAGCGTATCTCTTTGGCGCGTTGAATAATGGAAGCACCAGCCTCGCCAAGGTACCGGTGTCTGGCATTGAAGACTCGACTCAGTATCAGTATTATGTCAACGGCGAATGGACAACAGCAATGCCCAACATCAACACGACGGGCGCCATCTTTCAAGCCACCCCCGGTGGTCAGGGATCGTTCTACTACAGCGAGCCCTGGCAATCGTTCGTTTGGATCGGCCAGAATGTCAATGATCCTACCTTGACGCTGCAAATCACGACGGCGCCATCGATCACTGGGCCGTGGACGAGTCCCATAAACTTCTTCTCGCAGGAGAATTCGCCCGGGACTGTCTATTCGGTTCAAGCTCACCCTGCCTTCCTCGACAGTCCCTCTACCAATTCGGCTTGGGTCTCGTACACGATCGCAATCTCCGATTACGGCTACGACACCATACTTTACAGGTTTGACTGGCAGTAGACACTGCTACTCGTCGAGTGGCAGCCGGCTGCACATTGACTTTCTGTCAACTTGCGTGTCCGCTGACCGCCACTGAGCAAACTAGATACACGACGACCTAAGTGATAGTGATAAATATGATAACAGACGGCGTGCAAAAGCAGCTACACTGTAGTAATGCATCGATGGCTCTCACTTTGTTCCGCCACCGTTGTGCTCTGGTCTCGGTGTCAATTCTGACACTTATTAGCGGTTCAAGACTCTTGACGTTCGACGCCACATGAGAGTCTTGTCATTCCGGGGGCGTGATGTCTACCAGACAGGTGCTCCAGGCGCGAAGCCGGGATGGAGGCTGTTCTGGGAGTAGTTGCTTGAGATTGCACATGCCCGTTCTCCGACCCACAGACGACAGTCATTTAACATGCTGACTGCCATCGCCTCGATGGCTGGGTCGGCTGTGTGAGCGGCTACATTTGGCCTCGTGGGCGTGCTCTGGTCTCTCTAAGTTGCTCCAAGCGGTGTCTCAGTGCAGCGCCTTGACAACTCCGAGCAGTTAGAGCGAGGGCCACCCAGGACTGAGCCGGGGCCATCCACAGGCAAGCTTTGACATACCTGATTAATTCCAGGGATTCTAACTAAGTTAACCATCGGATTAGTAAGTTACCAAGTTGATTGTCCCGCAGAGGTAATGAATTGCCGGCTCAATACAACGACCCTCCACCCTACCGGTGATCACAAGCTTCCTACGCATTGACAGTCCGACGACACCAGGCGAGGGATGTTGCAGGGCCAACTCCCCGGCGGCCCACCTACGACATGTTGGAGATAGAGATCGCACGACTTGCGCCGTTGACTGTCCTCTTTCCGGCGGCCACTCCAGAGACAGCCCACTCTTCCGCAACAACCTGGCCGGCAAAGGTCATCCTCCGCGCTCCCATATCCGAGCGGACACGATGCGGCGGTCTCAAAGTCGTATGGACAGTGAGCTGGCGACCGAAAGGAGTGGCGAGCTGGACGCTGCTGCACCAGCTCGAGGGCGATCTCCAGAAGGGAGACTTTGTTTTCGGTCACAACGAGGAGAACGGACAGCCAATGCCAGACGAAGACCCGGGGATATGGGCTCGGTGGTGGCAAGTCGACATGATCCTCCCCGGCGATCTCCCACCTAGCCGCGACACTCCGTTTGAGAGGGTGGTGCACACACTGAGCGCCGCCGTCATCTACCCTTCACCGATGTACTCCGTCATTCCCCCAGTGAGAGATATCTCTCCCGCACCCTCCATCTTCGAACCTATCACTGGCAGCGAATCACCCATTTCGTGGTCCGGCACCACAACACCCATCCTCAGCAGCCTTCGACGGATCAGCTTGACCTTGCAGTCGAGACGCAGCTCGAATAGCAGTATCCGTTCTGCTGCCTCGTCCAAAGGAAAGGGGAAGATCGCGGATGATCCGCTGGATGTGGACCTTCATGCAGATCCACCACTTCCAGGGATCCTGACGCCTAACATCGCTATGGCCAGCTGCGAGATGCAGGTTCTGGCTATGCTGGACGCACCGGGAAGATGTCCGTCCTTGGAAGTACGCAGGAAGGTGTCTGTGCCAGGGCTCGGGACGCTCAACGTGAATGCGCTGAGCGATATGGTCAGTCTGGCCTCGACACAAGGTGTTTGTTGATGTGCAGTTTGTGCTCGGATCGGGTTTCCTATTGTGCCTGCTGCTCACCGATCTGAATCCCCTAGCAACGATACACCGAGTCAGGGTGATCCTCACTCAGCGTCAGAGATCGCCGGACGGAAAGACGATCCACTTTAATGAGTACACCCTCCATCAGCGGGGAGGGACAATGCAACCCAGCGGCAAAGGGTACGACGCCGGCGACATCGTCTGGCGAGGGCAGGCCGCTCGTGCATCTTCGAAGGCAACGGTCACCTCACCATTGATCCCGTCTCAAGAAACGCTACACCTGGTGGTGGCACCCCGCATGCCATCCCCGGCTCTAGGTGGTCAACCTACCCGGCCTCCCGATGTACGGATGTCTTCGACAGAGCATACGTTGACCTTTATGTTCTACTGGTCGATCTATGCGGTTGAAGCATACGGGAAGCCGATATACCCGCCCCGGGAGGGCGAGATTCGGACAACGACTCTGAAAAGCCATGTTCAAGCGGGATCATGCGTCCTTACATCTTCCAATGTAGAGGTCCCAGGCTATAGCGCTCCAACCGCACCCTGGCCCGAATGGGGCAAATGGTTGGAGCCCTACAAAGAGGCGCACCTAACCAGAGCCCTGATTCCTCCGATGGCTCCCCTCAGCTGGACGGAAACAGAAGGCAGGATGAGCAGACGGCTTGCTCCGCCCATGAAACGGGAAGACGCTATACGGGCACACCAGATTGCAACAATCGGTCAGTGCTCGTGCTTCTTCCCAGATGCGACCCCTCTTCCTCATGAGGTCAGCCCGGGCGAGCTCTCTACCGACAGCCTGCGGCCGCGAGAGGAGGACATCGAAGTCGCCCGATCGAAGGTGCTCCGTGCATATCGTAACCGCCATCCGGACGATCGGGACAACCTCCCAGGTTTCCTCTATATGCTGTACGACCAGTGCGCTTGTCAGTCCAACTCTCCGGTGGAAGAGACGGACAAAGCCCGACGACTGTCAGTACCGGACTACGAAGGCTAGATCTTCACTGGCAAATGGCGCGGATGCTTCCGATGCAAGACAGTGCTGAATGCAGTCGTTCTGCCAAGCGACCATTTGAACCCGCCCTTATGTCGACCAAGCGGCAGTCCGCGTGTCTGAAGCTTATTGACGTGCTTGCTTTTGATGAAGTGCTTCTATACGAAGTGACACTGGCAAGCGGGACGATGTACGGGGATCAGCGTGATGCGCGAGGGTAGACCCGCTTTACCATCCAAGTTCCTCGTTTGATATGAGGCGGAAGCCCCGCTGCATCGTACAGTACGGCGCATGCACCGGCGTTGACATCTCCTTCTCGGCTGGACCTGCAAGATGCTGCGACTCGACTGACCATGTCGGATCGACATTCAAGCTACGACCGCGGCCGAGGCACAAGATAGCAGGCAGCCCGGAATCTTGTCTAAGCTACCAATGACGTTGAGTCTTCCCTGTACATCTGTCATCCGCACCACTCACGGGCCCCACATATACCGGGACTGTCTCGACTCCTCGTAAGCTAAGCAAAGTGAAGGAGGCACGAAGTCGGTGTCAGGCTTTATCTGGGCACACCGACTTCGGAAACGCTGTGTGTGACGTGGTGCATCTCCCTTATCTCGTCTATGTAAGACAAAGTTGCTAAGCAACTTTGCAAACAATCTTCTTCCCGGAAACAACCCCGGCCTATTTGTCAGCTGCTGCAGACACGGGGGTCATGGTGACACGGCCTCAGTCAAATTGCAATGGACCTCGATTCCGCACCATCTGGGTAGTGCGGAATAGCAACGACTCACCCTCATGTCCTCCAAGCCCCCAGTCACGGCTTCCAGCCCATCACGAACCTCGACCGGGCTAGATTTGAATTTGTAATCGCTAATAAGCTCTGCTGTCCTAGCATTCACTTGTCTGGCGAGTTCCCGGTCCGCTGGAATGGCGGGAATCTTGAGTCCCGGGCCGAAATCGAGAGGCTAATAGGTAAGCCGAGTTTCCAGAAAGATGAACGTGAATAGACCCACGTGGCCAAACAGTGTAAACATCGTCGAGAAGGAAACCTGAAGACTCGGAACTTCCTGCAGAAGCTCCACGCTTGGCGGGGGATTAATCACGTTCAAGACTCCCTTTTCACCGTCCCGGAATACATTCAAAGTGATTGCGTATGTGGACGGCTCGGAGATGGCGTCAAGCCCGATGGTGACTCCCCCGTTGGTGAGCTCTTTTATCCGCCTGATCGTATCGGCGGCGTCAGAGTAATCGAAGACGGCTTCGGCTCCGTAGCCTCGTACAAGATCGAAGTTACGGGGAGAGCACACCGCGATGGTTCGGTAGCCCAACGTTTTGGCTAGTTGGAGAGCGAAAACGCCAACGGATGATGAAGCCCCATAGACGAGATACTGGCAGTGAGCATGAAACATTACCGGTAGGCTAAGTCCCAGTACGTACCCACGGAGAGCCCGGGACCTGAGCGGGAGGCCATGGCGCTTGCTGCCTGCCAATGAGGATCTACTCGGTCAGTCTTACTCAATAAGCGTAAGAGTGGTGCCGCGCGATCAATGATCATGATCAGCGCCGATGGACACTTACCTGCAGAGCCGTCCACCATGTCATACTGAAGGTAGCGGCCTCTGCGGCACTGATTTCCGGCGGAATCTTGAATACCAGGTCGCTATCGGTAACCAGATATTCTGCAAACGCCCCTCCCGCTATGCAGCCTGCAACCCGATCCCCAATAGACCACGGCGTAGTTAGACCTCCTCCCACGGCTGCAATCTCGCCAGAAAAGTCGGTGCCTATGATAGCGCCGACAGGCGTGAAGCTCATGGCTTTCCAATCCGCCGGGTTCTGGAGATCAAGTCCACCGCACTTCGCTTTTCTGGAGCCGATTCACCTGGCTGACGTATTCGACCTTGATGAGAAGCTGATCAGGTCCTGGCCGAGGGACCGGGGCATCATGATGTACCGACGCTGTCGGAGTCTGAGGGAGTAAGCCATGAGAAGCCAGCTGCACGCCCCGGAAAGCTCACGTCCGAGTCCTTGATGTAGGCCTTCATCACCTGTGGGAGTGACATTGTGTATGTCATACCGGTGGGGTCTTGATTCTTCTCATAATATGGGATTGGCGAGGTCTGACACGCATGCGTGTGTGCGCAGGGCGATGAGTCATGTAGGAATGTACTGGATACCTTCGCAACATCGCCGACGGGCGGTGTGCCTGAAATAGCGGTGTCTTGGCAACGCCGAAAAGATGCTTACTATCACCCCTACGCAGAATAGGATAACGGATTGAGGACATGAAGATACATCTCTCGCTCAGAGTTGCAGATGTATGACTTTGGTCTGAGTCATGGCCACAAGCTCCTCGAAACAGTCTTCCCGTCCTATGCCAGACTGCTTGTACCCTCCCCACGGCATCCAGAGCGTGTGAGGACCGGCTTCGTTGATCCAAACTGTACCCGCTTGAATTCTGCGAGCTGCCCGCTGAGCCCGAGTCACATCGCGAGTGTATACAGCCCCAGATAGCCCGTACTCGACCGAGTTCACCTGTCTGAACATCTCGTCCTCGTCTTCCCACTTCAGTACGGACATGACAGGCCCGAATATCTCCTCTTGAGCTATACGCATCGACTGCTCGACATCGGCAAACACGGTCGGCTCCACGAAATAGCCTCCCGCTGTCTCAGGAGTGCATGGCGGTTTGCCGCCAATGACGAGTCGCGCACCCTCCTGTTTCCCGACCTTGATATAGCTCAGGACCCGTTCCTGTGCGGCGTGACTACACAGCGCCCCCATTGTCGTTTTCGGATCCATAGGACTCCCCGGGACATACTCGGCGTGGATACGCTCTACCGCTCGCTCAAGTACCTCGTCATGTATGGAGTGGTGGAGAAACACTCGCGACGTTGAACCGCATGACTGACCGCACCACGTCCAGTTCATCCCCTTGACCACACCATTGACAAGCTTGTCGAGATCTGCGTCCGGGTATCCAATGAGGGCATTCTTGCCGCCGAGCTCGAAGGCGGTCTCTTTCATAGTGTCGGCCGCAGCTTTCATGATAGCGCGGCCCGTCGGCAGGCTCCCAACGAGGGTGATCTTGGCGACAATGGGATGTGTCGACAGCACTTTGCCGCATTCGATACCACCAGACAGGATGTTGAGCACCCCAGGCGGGAAGATGTTCCCGAGCAATTGCGCGAGGAGGAGCCCAGACAGAGGGGCCTGGTCTGGGGTTTTGATGACGACCGTATTACCCATAGCTAATGCAGGAGCAAGCTTGAAGCACGCAAACATGAGCGGGTGGTTCGACGCGACGATGCGGGCGATCACTCCGAGGGGTTCCCTGATCGTGTAGTTGAAAGCGTCCTCTGACAAGAGATGGGTGTCCCCGGTCACTGCAGGTATCATTCCGGCGAAAAAGTCGATGTAGTCCGCAGCTTGATGGCTGTCCTGGAATGTGAGGGCGATTGGACTTCCAATGTTGTACGAATCGAGCAGTGCGAGCTCGATCGCATGTGTGCGCACTACCTCGGCAGCCTTGCGCAAAAGTCGTCCTCTATCGGCAGCGCTCACGGCGGCCCATGCTCGCTGGGCCCTCTGGGCGGATTCGAGGGCGGCGACCGTATCTTTCGCTCCAGCGTATGCGACTTGAGTGATGACGGAACCGTTGCCCGCATTGAAGACGTCTCGGTGAACTCCATCGATTGGAGCTTGGAAATTGCCGTCGTAGTAAAGGTTGTGACTGCTCGGCATGCAAGATTCGACATCCGGGAGAGCATCTGGCAGCTGCCGTGCGGACGGAGGGGACATCTTGGGCTCGACAGGAGTCTGTCGTGTATCCGTCAGAACGTGGGTGTTACCTTGATGGGGGCGGCCGACAGAAAAGTGACACTTATGGTTGGGCGCTTACTTGATCCGCTGCGTGACCGGCACAGCCGAGATAGCCCCGAGGCCGACTGACTGGCGTCTTGTCGCTTTTGACTTCAAAACAGTGGCCAGCCAAGAGTCGGGCACGAAATTATGGATGGGCACGCGAGATCTGTGCGATGCAAAAGAAACAGCGATGATGCATGAATGTCTACTGGAAGATCTCATCTGGTGTCATCAGGCGCTGAATGAACCCATCGTCGTACATGAACTGGAGTAGCTGAGACAGAGTCTCGCGGTTTCGTTCCAGTCCATATCGCCAAGGATCTGGCCCACAAGCTTCTTCCATCTCTTGCACATGTGTCGCCAGCCACGGCAGCATGTACCGCAAAGGATTGGTCTCGCGCATTCTTGCTAATGCCATGTCCTTGGCCTTTTCGAGTGCTTGATAGAGCTTCTCAGGCAAGTCAGGGTATCGCTCCGCGGTCGTCCTTCGAATCACCAACAAGTGCATGACGGGGAACACCCCGGTACGTCGATAGTATGCCTTCTCCTCGGCCACGTAATCGGGAAACAATCGTTCGATGCCCTGCACCTTGCCCAAGCTTGGTGGAAGATCCGCGCCGATGATCGCATCGATTTCGCCTTTGACCAGCAGCTGATCGAGCGACTTGTTTGTGCTGTTTTGGCGGAGGCTTTTGGGTAGCAAGGCTGTCTGCTCGGGAGAGCGCGGCTTGCCGTGGGTTCCTGGTTTGTCTAGCTCCCCTTCGATCCACTCGACTCTCGACAGATCCACTCCGTATTCACGTCGTAGGATACCTCGAATCCAGATAGCGGCTGTCATAGTGTAGAGCTGAACACCAATCCTTTTGCCCTCAAGGTCCGCCGGACTCCTTATGCGAGTCGTGTTGACGACTATATAGCCATGTCGAAAGACGCGGGAAGGCATGACAGGGATGGCTTTGAAGGTTCTGTCTCCCACTGAAAGACGGACGATCAGCTCGGAGGATGACATCTCGGAAATGTCAAACTCGGGCTGAGCGCCGCGCTGGCGGTCGAAGATGACTCGGGGGTCATCGATCGGCTTGGTGTCGAGGTGGAAGCCGGGGACATCGACTTGACCGGTGAAGATTGGCACAACGCGATCGTACACGCCACACGCAAACGACAGTGTCGGTATCGGAGTGGACATGCTGTGAAGCCTAGGTGAACCGTTCGTCTGGGGCAGGCTGACGCTGCTATACGATTCAATGTCGTAGTCTTCGGCTCAAGCCGAGATTGCCCCGCCATTGCAGGGACCGACATTTCCCCGTATCGTGGGGCCCTAGCATGCCCCAGAATCCACTCACCATTCACCATCTCGACAGCCCTCAGCACATACAAGATGAGATGCGTCGAGCAGCAATAGGAGCACGTTCATCCCACCACAAGCTTCCGCGAACATGTCCTCAGCAGACATCATCGACGAGGGCAAACCCTCGCCCGATATCGATCACGTTGAGTCGCAAGCCATCGCCTCCCAATCGGCACTCGATGCCCATGCCGAGAGGCTCGTGCGTCGCAAGGTAGACCTGCATCTGATGCCGATGCTCTGCGCTTTGCTTGTCCTTGCCTTCTTGGACCGCATCAACATCGGCAACGCCCGCATCCAAGGTCTCGAAAAGGACCTTCACATGAAAGGATCAGACTACAATGTGGCCCTGTTCATCTTCTTCATCCCCTACATACTCCTCGAGGTCCCCGCCAACATCGTCATGAAACGTGTCCGCCCTTCTCGATGGCTCTGTGGTCTCATGGTCTGCTGGGGTGATTCTACCATTCCGCTGCCGACGGACGCGCTTATCGACAGGAATCATCACCATCTGTCAAGGTCTCACACGTTCCTTCGCTGGTCTGGTAGTTTGTCGCTTCCTCATCGGTGCTTTCGAGGCCGGATTCTATCCCGGTTGCATCTATCTCATCGCGATGTATTACCCTCGCGTCGAGCTTCAAACGCGCATGACCTTCTTTTTCGCCTCTGGACTGATAGCAGGAGCTTTCAGTGGAGTAAGTCTCGGTGACACCGACAAGCTGGGGGCTTACTCTCTTTTTAGCTCTTAGCCTATGGCATTGCGCATATGAGCGGTGATCGAGGGTATCTCGGGTGGCGCTGGATATTCATCTTCGAAGGCAAGACGTTTCTGGCCGATGAACGTTTGCTGATGATCCAGGCTTGGCAACGGTGCTCATCTCTGCAGTCTTGCTGTTCTTCTTGCCCGACTGGCCGCACCAGGCCAAGTTCCTAAACGAGACGGAGCGCGAGATTCTTCTACAGCGTCTCAGCCGAGACTCCATAAACCATCAGAACGATACCAGGACCACGGGTCAGATTTTCCAGGTTGTCGTACGAGATATCAAGGTCTGGTTCACGTGTGTCTCACTCTGCCAGGATATGCTTGAGGCTCACTTTCCAGATTCATCATGTATTTTGGGGGCACAATCACCGCCTATTCAACTTCATTCTTCATCCCCACTATTCTGGTCGAGTTGGGCTGGACCTCGTACAAGGCACAGTACATGTCGATCCCGATCTACGCTGTTGCCTATCTTGTGGCCGTTTCGGTGGGCCTCGCTTCCGATCGGTTCAAGCATCGATTTGGCTTCATCGTCGTCTTCTGGGGAATCGCGGCCATCGGCTATGCGATTCTCCTCGCTCAGCGACACGTGTCCCCAGCCGTACGCTACTTTGCAATCTACCTGATCGAACTTGGCAACTTTAGTGCGCAGCCGATCTCCCTGGTGTGGATGAACAACAATATCTTTGGACATCGGCGACGCGGTATCTCGAATGCGTTTGCCATCTCGCTCGGCAATATCGGTGGTATCGTGGCGAGCAACGTCTTCATCTCCTCTGAATCGCCTCGCTTTCCCGCGGGATATGGGACCGCTCTTGGCACGTGTTTGCTGAGCATGCTGGCGGCGTGTGGCTTGTTAGTCTATCTCAAACAGCAGAACAACAAGAAAGCTGCCATCGAGGCTCAGCAGGACGGTGAGACATCCGCCCCGGCACGAACATTGGCGTCCGTGGACGAGGATAATGATCCAAGGATACGGTACATTCTGTAGGATGTACATCTCAAGCTCGAGGGGAGCTGGGTGGGGTTTGTCGAGGAGTGCGAGTTATGTTGGCGGTATGCAACGTCAGGACGAGTTCTCAACTAGGCAGTATTGATCTTTAGCGAAAGAGAGACGATACGAATGCTTGCGCGTCTTTGATAATCGTTAATCCTCGGCGTTGGTGACCGCGTGCATGTACACCCGTTCGCTCAGAAGAGACGGTCGTGAAACTGCAGTCGTACCTCACACCCAGAACTATGAACGCTTGGATTCAGAACCCCTTACGTCAAAGTCAGATCCTTGCCAGGATGTACAGCGTGCGAGTCTGAGCCAGAGCAACCCCCCGGCCGTACGAAAGTTAGCCGCAGAGACGGTCGAATGCATTGCGCCCATCATTGGCGGGCGAGGGGAAGCGCGTTCAACGGCGACCTCTCCCTCTTGACGTCTTCTTAAGGCGAGAGCACGCACATGACCAGGCGTGTATAACGCACGAGTAGTCCGTTGGCAAGGTCTCGGACAGGCACAGCTGGTGCGCGGAAGCATAGGGGGGTCGCGGGTATCTCGGGTCTCTTTCGCAGTCCTGCATGTGGCCCTGCGTCCTTTGCATGCGCGGGAATCCCGTATCGGCTCAGGTACGGGGACTCTAGATTGAAAGAAATGTCGAGGTGTTTCGCTGATAAGGCGCCGTGGTCATTGAACACGCACGAAGAGACCCGGCAGCTGTGTCTGCAAGATGTTCGAGAATCGACTATTCATCAACAACGAGGTAAGCGTCTCAGTGCCTCGTACCGATCAATAACATCAGTTTGTGGAATCGCGACAACGCAGAACTTTTACCTTGACAAACCCGTCCAATGATGAGGCTATTTGCGATGTTTACGAGGCCTTGCAGGAGGACGTGGACCTGGCTGTGGCGGCCGCCAAGGCTGCCTTCCCCATATGGAGCGCTCTACCCGCTGCAGCTCGGGCAAAACCGTTGTTCAAGCTTGTCCAGCTAGTGGAGCGCGATGCAGACGAGCTCGCGGCGCTGGATGCTCTGTGCATGGGCAAGTAAGTTGATAATCGGAAGTCTGGCTCGACTTGCGCCAGTCTGACACAGCAGGCCTGTGGAACTGCTCAAGCGAATGGATCTGGTCGCTTGTTCCGGGGTCATGAGCTATTTTGCTGGCGCTGCATATCATATCTTGGGCGAAACGAGCATGGGTGCTCCAAACTACATCAATATGAGCATCCGACAACCTTATGGGCCTGTCGCGCTGATATTGCCCTGGAATGTGGGACAATCCCAATCTCTCTCGCTCCGGTGCCAGCTGATCGTGTCAGGTGCCGATGATAATGTTTGCTTTCAAAGTCGCACCGGCAGTCATCTGCGGCAACACGGTTGTGCTCAAGCCATCGGAGAAGGCCCCACTTTCTTGCCTCAAGATGGCTGCTCTTGTCAGAGAGGCGGGTTTCCCACCGGGAGTGATCAATGTGGTTCCGGGCTTTGGCGCCACGACTGGATCCGCACTCTCTCTGCACATGGATATCCGCAAGCTCTCCTTTACGGGATCAACAGATACGGGTCGCAAGATCTTGAAAGCGGCAGCCGACTCAAATCTCAAAAATGTGTCGCTAGAGCTCGGGGGCAAAGGGGCGGCCATCATTTTTGAAGACGCCGACATCGAATCAGCCGCCAGATAGTGAGCATCTGCTCCTCGCTCATCCACTTGCAGACGCTCATTCTCCAGCACTCACTTTTCCATCCATCATAACAGCGGCCAACACTGTCAAGCGAACAGTCGCCTGCTCGTTCAAAGAGCTGTGGCCGAAAAATTCATCAACTCGTTCAAAGCCCTCGCCCAGAAAGTGACTGTTGGCGATCCATTTTCCGGCATGACCTTTCAAGGGTAAGGCTCCTCTCGACTGTACAGCGGTCCATTGCTCATGTCACATAGGCCACAAGCAGACAGGCAGCAACTTGAGCGTATCCAGAAGCTGGTTTCGGCTGGTGCGAAGGATGGAAACTTGATCATGGGTGGCGAGCGATGGGGAGAAAAGGTCAACTACATCTTTTTGCCAGGGTCTGGGCTGACTCTGGGGCAGGGCTGTTTCATGGGCTTTACAATTCTGGTCGACGTACCCGAGAGCTCCCCAGCGTACCAAGAAGAGATCTTCGGTCCTGTGGTCATCATCAATACCTTTGAGGACGAAGCCGATGCAATTCGAGAGGCCAATGCCACCGAGTTTGGCTTGTTCTGTAAGTGTTCTCAAATGACACACGATTTGCCGTGTTTGGCTGACCCATCCTCTTAGCGTCAGTCTTTACCAAAGACATGGAGCGTGCGGTCCGTGTCTCGGTCGCTCTGGAGAGCGGAATGGTGGGAGTCAACTGTGCCGTTCCGCTGCGTGCTGTAGATATGCCTCTGGGTGGCTGGAAGCAGTCGGGTGTCGGACGAGAGCTGTCACTGCATGGGCTCAATATGTTTACCGAGCTCAAGACTATCTACCTCAAATACGGCCAGGACAGCTCGACTCTGACGTCCAAGTGGCACAATGAGATAGGCATGGAGAATGGGGTTTGATCAGCAGGAGGACCGGCTCTGTATACGCAGCTATGCACTCGTACAAAGTCCAGGCGCGGTCTTTATTATGCATGCACCCTCTTTCCATATGATTCGGGAGCGGGACCCACTTCCCCGGTCCCCGGCCCTTGCTGCCACATCGGGCTCGGGCGGTGACAATGAACCGGATGTCTTCACCGGCTAATCCCAACAGCTGTTCACATTCACATCGACTCATCACTCAGATCTATACGCCCAAGCCATGCACGACCAACTTCGTGCGTCAAGTTCCGGTACGCGCGAGGAGGCCAGCAATTCGAGCAACACTCATACATCTGATATCGCTTCCCGACGCGATTCCGATAGACCCCCCGTTTCGAAGCGGATGCGAACCGCCAATGCCTGCCGATCCTGCCGTTCCCGCAAAACGAAATGTAATGGCGCGCGGCCAACATGTGACGTGTGCGAGACTATGGGATTCGAATGCGTGTATATGGGATCTGCAGTTCAGCATGGGACGTCTAGCCAAGAGAAAAGCCGAGACCAGGGATTGGAGGAAAGGCTTGCGGCGTTGGAGACTCTGGTCCGCTCGGCTGTTAGCGCTGGAACGGTCAATCAGGGGCTTGGAGTACCGAGACCATCTAGCGATGACAGCTTCACAGCACCTACCGGCTCCATCGAGGACGTAGCAAGTGCCCAACACCCACATGCCATCTTTGGGGGCCACATGCAGGATAACTTGGCACCCTTGCAGGACCTGGACATGGGTCACGTAGACGAACAAGGTGACGTCAACGGCATCGAGCATACTGCGGAGCGTGGTTGTGACGATACGGTGGACGGTATGGGATCCGTGACCTTTGCGGACGAGTCCAGTTCTGGCGACTTTGGACCGACGTCGAACTCTGCACTGATCGGGCACATCACGACGTTCCTCTCTCAAGTGGCGGATTCTACCCACAATCGCCTCGCACAGCCCTTGGATCGACTACACGTAAGCAATCGCGCCCCACCCAATATTTCCCGCCCGGTCAGTCCAAGGTTGCGGCGAAATACTACCTTTCCCGCTCGCGGTGGAATGTCCAAGCAGGGGAAGCACAACTCGGGGTACTTTGACCTACCCCCCGAAGCTACTGTCAACAGATTGGTGGACCGATTCTTCAGCGAGGTTGGGGTTATGTTCCCCTACATCGATAAGCCAACGATTGTCGACGAGCTCGTTCGCCTTCGGCAGACTGGATTCCACAACGCACGACGATCGTGGATGTGCCTGTTGAATACAATTTTGGCATTCTCAACGTACATCTCCAGCGATAGGAATCAGCAGGAGGAGGATCGGCGGAGCAGTTCGCACATAAATCTCGGCAGAGCCCTGCGTCTGCTGCCCAATCTAGCTTTTCAGTCTCCAAACCTCGAGATACGTAAGTAAATCTGTGCCGTATGTGCGATATTGACATGGCTGTGCAGTTCAAGCACTTCTTGTCTTGACTCAGTTTCTGCAAGGAACGGAGCACTCGTCTTATGCTTGGAGTTATCAACGTTTGACAATTCAAGCCGCCATTCAAATCGGGGCACACAAGCCGACTGAGACGTCGACTCGATTGACCCCTGTCCAGCAGGAGATGCGCACTCGTTGCTGGCATATGTGTTACATTCTAGACAAGTGAGTGATGTCGCTCTGCTGACTGCTTGGAGTTGTCCTGATCCTTATTTAATAGGACCACCAGCATCACATTCGGTCGACCGCCGAGCATCACTCGGGGTCAGGCTGTGGTACCCTTGCCTCAGCAGTTCGAGGATTCCTTACCTCAAGCGGCAGATGATTCTGGTCTTCTGGGGTATGATCCGGCATCAATAAGCGTGGAGGGTTACACTCAATCAATGTGGGTCGTCTACTTGCCGCCAGTAACCGCTTCTCACCTCCATCAGCAAGCTTTATCAGATCCTAGGCGATATCATGCAGAAAGCATATCGTGACAACTACGACGACATCCGCAACGCTTCGTACAACGACCTCTTATCGGCAGTGGTGGGAATTGAACTCGAACTCTCAGACTGGAAGCACCAGCTGCCTCAACCCTTACACATCGTTACCCGAGAGGAGCTTGTTTCCAGTGTCGAAACCCCACCGTCATTGCCTTTCGCCCTCAGCCTTGTCCTCACGCTTCGCTATCTCAACGCCAGAATTCTCCTGCACCGGTCCATCGTTGAGACCCGCCTGGTTCAAATCCCTCTTCCCGAACTGGACGATTTTGGAAAACAGAGTATTCGAATCAGCTTCGACGCCGCCAGTGCGATGATAGACCTGATAAGCGACATCACCATCCATTCGATCCCTAGTCTCACGACAAATTGGTTCATGCTGTACTACGGTAGATTTCGCATACCCAATATCCTGCAGTCTTGCTTATCGCAGTATTCAACTCGGCCCTTGTACTCCTCGCTGTGACCATAATCAACGCTCAACAAGCCGTGAACGAGCCAAACTCGTACGACCACGACAACATAGCAAAGCTTCGTGTAGCCAGTCAGACCCTCGAAAGAATCGGATTCCCCACTCGCATTGTCAAGCGTTGCCGCAAATACCTTGACAGGCTTGTCGAGGTGGCTTCGCAGAGCCGTGAGTCGGTGCTACCATTTTGCGATGCTCAAATAGCGGGCCCTGCGCTTCGAATGAGGCGAGGATGGGGAGCTGAAACAGACAGTGTCAACGCAACCGTCACTCTTCGGCTCCTCTGTGGCAGGCTTCGGCGGCCTCAATCTGCAAATTCCCACACCAGGCCGGCAGGAGGATGGGGTCGCACCATTCAATATATTCGACTTCAATCTGTCCGACTTTAATTTCACAGACTTGCCACTCGCCGACTCGATGCTGCCTGCACACGACTTTGATCAGCTCTGGAACCCCGACCTCTTTTCGGGAGGGGTTCTGTAACTGTCGGAAGGACCACAGATCAAGGGGTATATGGATGACGCTAGCACGAGTCGAGTGCCTATCATAATGCACTTCGTCAGCCAGAGAACCCTGTCCAGTGTCAAGAACGACCATGCATGCTTGGCTTCTCATCCAGACTACTCGTCATAATTCAGCGGGAGTTTGAAGAGTTTGATTGCGTTCCTGTAGCCAATATCCTTCCATGTTTCATCGGCGATGGGGACCGACTCATACCACTCTCGCATCTCCGCGATCGACTCATACGGGTAGTCCACGGAGAACATGATATTTTCCAGTTTGGTCTCGGCCATGAGGTTGAGAAGGGCGGATGTGCGCGGCATCCCGCTGGTGTTCGGGATGATATTGTTCTGGAAGTAGTCGAGAAACAGTTTCTTCTTGGGCCCTTGCGCAGCTGCAGGTGTGTCAGCAGATATCAAATCGGCTCTAAGGTTGTGACTCACCATCGTTGTACATGCGGAATGTCGTATCAGTCCTCGGCAGTATCCAGGACAAGCCTTCACCCATGTGTCCCAAGCAGATCTTGAGCTTCGGGAAGCGGTCGAATACACCGGTATACATCAGACGAAGAACGTGCTCGACCGTCTCTCGTGCAAAGCCGTAAGGGGCGCCGTGAAGTGCGGGAATGTCGCGCAACACGTCCAGGTTGGACGCGAGAGGAACGCGTGGATGGATGAAGATCGGCTTTTCGAGTCGCTGCGAGACTTCCCATAGAGCGTCGAATTGCGGGTCGTCCAGGTATAGACCGCGGGTGGGATCGGTGGTGTTGGTGTATCCGTTAATCATTGCACCGACAAAGCCGTACTCCTTGACACATCGCTCGAGCTCTTCGGCGGCTGCCGGCCCAGACTGCGTCGGTAGGGTGGCAAAGGCGAAGAAGCGACCTGGGTACTTCTGGCAGTAATGCTCGTACACAAAGGCGTTGGCTTCTCGACAAAACTGTCGACTCGCTTCCAAGTCGGTGAACGCTTGCGCAGTCGGCTGGTTGAGCGAGATGATTTGGCACCCAATGTTGTTGAGGTTCATGATGTGAACCCTCTTCTCGATATCGGCGAGCCTCTCTTTCAACCCGCTGAGGAAAGCCGGCTTGAATGTCTCAAAGGTCACTGAAGACGCGGGGACTTTGAAAGGTGTGACTGCGTGCTCCTCCAGAGTGATGAGCCGGGACTCTTTTCGTGTCGTCGCCACGGGCCGAAAGAGCGATTCCGGGCGACCTTCAAGCTCGAGCAATTGGTGTTCACTCATGGTTGCGATTCGACGTGCGGAGAAACAGAAACTAGGCTGTAGTTGTAAAAGCCTGGGCTACTCACGAATTGTTGTCATGCATGCATCTTTGGTGGCATATTATAAGCGAAGGAAAGAATGCCACCTTCATACACGCATGAGCCGATTCGGGGGTATTTCGGAAGCCGATTGGCCTCGAGCGTGTACAGCTTTCAGCTTGCCGACGACGAGGCAATCTCGGGACGACGCAATGCGGCGGATCAGTCCGAGTGGGCTAAAATGTAAGGTGCAGCTGATGGTGGACTTGTGCTGACAGGCGTCTTTCTTACCCCAAAACACTCCACATCGAGACATATCCACTATGACTCTTGTAGAACAAGCCATGACCAGCGACACAATCGACAACTTTGAGGAGTGCAAAGATCCTAGTCCAGCTTACAAAGCGAGCAGCTTCAATGGCCGACACATAGCCTCCACAGCCGCCCTCGCCGCTCGTCTTTCCGGGCCCTACGCTTCCCGATATGAGATCACAGAGTGCCAGCGTCCGATACCTGGTCCGGGCGAAGCTCTGATACGGTTGGAGTATAGCGGCATCTGTCACGGTGATGTATATTCGCGAGATGGTGGCGGACCAGCCCCTCCGCTCCCGATCCGCCCACTGACTGGCGGACATGAAGGTGTAGGAACGATACTCGGCTTTGGCGTCGAGGCAACAGCGAATCCAACAAAAAGCCACAACCTGAAAATTGGCGACACGGTCGGGATCGCTTGGCGTTTCTCCGTTTGCAACCAGTGTGATGCGTGTCTAAGTGGGGCGGAGAATCATTGTCCGGACCAAGTGATCAACGGTCTGCATCGAGACGGGACTTTTCGAAGTGAGTGACTTTCCCCTCATCCCGGGGAAGACTGTTATATTTTCGGTGGTTGACCACTACACAGGATATCTCGCCTATCCCGCCAATGAGCTCATCCCCATACCCCCAAGCATACCTCCGGCATCGGTCTGCCCGATTTTGTGCGCCGGCGTCACCGCCTTTACGGGTCTGCGCAAGCTGCATCCGGAGCAGGGTAAATGGATCGCAATAAGCGGAGCCGCAGGTGGTCTGGGCCACCTGGCAATACAGTATGCGAAAATCATCTTCCAGCTGCGCGTTCTCGCGATCGACGGGGGCAATGGGAACAAGGAAGCTTTCTGCAAGCAGCTCGGCTGCGACGAGTATCTCGACTTCACCAAATTCCCCGGTTCATCGCTTGCGAAGGAGGTCGTGAAGAGAACTGGGGGCGGTGTCCACTACGCCCTCGTGCTGAGTCCCAATCAATCGGCATACGAGTGAGTCAATCAATACCCCTGCGGATGAGCTCATCGTAAGCTCCGCTGGCGAATACTGTCGCTTTCGCGGTCGGGTCGTCGCCATTGGGGTAGGAAATTGCCAGTGAGTCTCCCATGGCGTAGACAAGGCGCGACTGAACAACTCAGTTTCCCGCTGCGACCAGTCCTCAAGAAGAATCTGACCATTCAGTCGTCGGAGACGGGCAATCGGCAGGATATGATCGACGTTCTAGAAGCGAGCCGCTTAAGCGCCGTGCGGCCGGTCATAGAGATAGTGCCCCTCTCTCACATCAACGAGGCCATGGACAAGATCAAGAAGGGAGAAGTATTCGGTAAACTGGTGGTAGACCTCAAGTGAGAAACCTATGCAGCAGTGCTAGAGTATGTAACGGTGGTGTTTCCGCCAAAACTGGGCACTTTCCGAAACATTTGTGGGAGAAATCAATCTGCAGATGTATGGACTTCAGCAGCTCGCTCGGTGCCAGGCATTTCAAGTGTTCAAGGCAACGCGCTTTCCGGTTCATCACTTCGGCAAAGCAGATCACCCAAAGGAAATGCTGCGTGCCAGCAACAGCTAAGGTAGTCGCAATCATGCAGCCTCACATGCGGTCCATAAGAAGCAGCTGGTGAAATAAACATTGTTTACTTGACATCCAAGTAATCCCCCAACGTCTTCACACCCATCCCTTTTACCCGAGTATCGAATACCCTCCTCTGCATTTGCCTGAGCTCCAGCATTTCAGTCGCCTCGGTCGTTCCATAGCCCACTTCGTCGTGCAGCGCGATCACCCGTGGAAACGTAGAGTTGGTGTAGTCCTTGAGTCCGACCCCGGCATCGATCCCGCCCAGTCCTGTATTGACGCGAGGAGGGATCAGCTCCGTGACGACGATATTGGTTCTTTCCACGGCGTGGCGCAGTGATTGCACATAGCTGCGTATCGCAGCTTTGCAAGCGGAGTAGACTGGAGTCCGCGGCGAAGGGACGATCCCGAGACCGGAGGTGACAATGACAATTTGGCTCGGTCTGCCGTGCGCGAGCATGACGGGTAGAAGGAGGTTCAGGAGGTGGATCGGGCCACTGAGAAGCGTTTCGATCTCAAGTTGCGACTGCGCCCAGGTATCCGCTCCATCGTTTGACTGCCTCGTTGTTGCTAACTGTGAGATAGGAACCTGCCTTTGTATTCCGGCGTTCAGGACCAGAATGTTCAGGGATGACACTCGCTGGCGCACGGTCTCGGCCAAAGCGACACGATCGGCTTTGGACGAAATGTCGCTTGTAATCGCTTGGATACCTTCGGAACTCGGGACAGAGATTTGCTGACGGGTCGTTACGTAGACCTTTGCGCCTGCCTCCTCATACAGTTCCGCAAAAGCTCGTCCAATGCCCCCCGTCCCACCGGTGATGAGAACTGTGGATGCGGCAAGGTCGATCGCTGGAGGCATCCTGTATCGTTTAGGACTCCAGGACAGTGCAGTGCTCGAGTATATGTCGAAGTTTGTGATTCTGGTATGCGGTTTCGGTTGGAATTGGTTAAGCCAGCCGCTCGATCAAGGGGATGACCCCCGGGGAAATATCGGTTGACTTCGGTCAGGTCCTCCGGGCGTTTCGACGGCTCACCTACTACATGGTCATCTACATTGACGTCAATGCGTCTCAGAATGGCCGAACAGGAGGCCCCGAGGTCGGGCGAGTACCCTCGCGAAGCACCACAATCGGCGTGGTACCATATGCAGGTGTTGCATGATCACTGACAGTGCTCATCTACAAAGTCCAGCACAGGCCTGATGTAAGTATCCCATCCCGGTACCTCTGGCGTCTGCCCTAGTCAGCTCCCTGTGCTCGCTGTGAGAACAATCAGCATTCTCACGTCGTACTGCCTGTCAAACCCGTGTTTCTGGCCAGGCTGGTATACCTCCAAGACCTCGACACCTAGGGAACGGAGCTTGTCCGCCAAGCGTCGACTGTTATCGATAGGCACCATGGTGTCCGCGTCTCCGTGGAGGTTGACGGTAGGTGGAAAAGAGGCGGAGATGTTGTCCAGTGGATTGACCGAGCGGACATAGCGCTGCCATTTTTCGGAAGAGCTCGCCTCTCTTTCACGCAGCAGCATGTTAAGGAGACGTTTCTGAGAGCGGACATGATACATCAGGTCGAGCTGAAAGAGGTGTTGCGTGTCGTATTTCACCTGGTCGGTCTGCCAGCCTTTGGCGAGCGTCTCGGACGGAGCATCAAGTGCTGTCACTCCCCATGTCAATGCTTTCGATAGGTCGTCGTCTTTCTCACCCGCCTCCAGCTCAGAGACTGAAAATTTGCCGGAGAGCGGATGCGCATCGGTCGGCAATACCGGAGTAGAAGCATAGTAGAACGGATCTGTAAAGTCGGACAGGCCGTACAGGTTGACGACCACACGCGGGCGAGGATCCAGTCGGAAGCACCGGTCCTGAGCATTTGTACCTTGCCCGTGTCCCGGAAGACCTGAAGCAAGCAGTAGCGATAACATGCCGCCTCCGCTAAAACCTCCCAACGCGTAACTATCGATGTCAACGCTTGCAGGGCCACCTGGGAGGTGGTCCCCGAGGTTGGATCTCAGCCATGAATATGCGTCGGCGCAGTCTTCGAGCATGTCTTCCAGTCGAGCATGAGGTGCGAGACGGTAGGAAATGCTGGCGACGTGGTGGCCCCTATCGTGGAAGCCTCGCAGCCACCATGGGAACGGGTACCAGTGTTGCCCAGCCATCCCCGCACCGCCATGTATGTACAGCAGCCATGATCTTCGCTCAGTTGAGATTCCGACCGCCGAAGGGCATGGGAAGATGCGCAAGGGCAGCTCCACGCCATGTTTGATTGCATATACGTGATCACTGAAAGGCGGCAAGGGCGTGGTGATCTTTTGCATGTTGCTGATTCTGCTTCTGTCGGTTTGGGACTCGAGAGTCGGCGTCGACGTGGACTGGAGGTCAAGTAGTGTAGCATACAGACAGATCGGAGAGTCTGCAGCGCGGGTATCTCGGAATCATGCTCCACAGCGCTGCCAGGTGTCTAGAAGTAGGCTCCGAAAGTAGAGCTACGAATAGCTTGGGACGCGAAGCCACATGACAAGGTCCATGACCTGTCATAACCTTTCACAGTATCATCGAAGCGGTTCTACATATTGCACCGGGAAGTTCGCGAAGCCGGTGCGTGATTGAGCTTCGATTCTAGCCGATGGTCTATAGGATGCATCGCATCTCTCGGCGTGGATTGTACCAGCCTATGCTTGTTGGGTATTGGTAAATGGGCAAAGGACGGAGCTTCGGGCGCTGCATATCTTCTCGGTTGAGACGCTAACGAGCCACGAAGCGTGACCACCGGTAAGACTTGGTCATTGTGGGTGATCCGCGTGTCGAGAAGCACACCAAACCTGCCCCTCTCTGCTCTGTTTCCGTTATGCATCCTACGCTCTCTGTCGGATGGTGAGGGCAGAAAGGGCCAGGAGTCTATAAGTCACGATGGTCGCGATCATATAGCCTGCCCAAGCACCGTACGAAGTCGAGGTGTACCCATATGCGGCGAGGACTTCGCTGCCAGGGATTCTTCCGTCGGCCGCAGCGGGGTACATGCAGTATCCATCGGTCCCACATCCGAACGACGCGCTCTCGAACTCGTTGACCATGAGCGCACGAAAGACCCAATTCTGGTAGTCGATCTTGGTCACCCAACTACGCCAAAAGACGTTGAGGGTAGTCTCCGGCACCAGAAAACCATTGGTGCACATCCAGAGCCCGTTGGCAAAGGCAACCACCGCCAAAGAGACGACAAAGTTGGGCAATGCCGATGCGACGAATACGACCAGAGATTCAGCGGCAAGGAGGTCGAGAACGAGGAAACCGACAAAGCGGAAGAAGTGCGTAGCGTCTGGTGTGAAGCCAGCGAGCCAGTAGGCGACAACGGAGAACACAGTGACGATGAGGAAAAGATACGGCAGGCCAATCAAAAAGTTGGCGATCAGAAACGTTGTCGACCCGTAGAGGCCGTTTGCCCGCTCCTTGAAGAAGTTTGACTGATCTTCGATATATGCGGGGATATATGCGACAGCCATGAAAGACAGGAATGCGCCAGAGAAGAACAGCGCAGTGATTCGAGGCATGATGTCGGTCTGGTTTTGTCCCAGTCGGAGCCAGCAGGTGCCCATGAGAAAGGCGAGGCCTGGGCTGGTCAGCCAAGAATTGCCGACGTCTCACACGCACATGTGTACATCGCTACACGAATCCAGTACGCGACGATATCGCGATAAGACTTGATGAATGAACGATGGAGCAGATGGACAGGCTGCATGAGTCGAATACTGCTTGCTTGCGAGTGGAGCTGAAGCTGACGGGATTCTTTTGGCGGTATCGATTCCATGGGCTCACGATCTGCCCACGCGGCAACCAAGGAAGCGAGCTGTTGTTGACCTTGTTCGCGATCCTTGTTGAAGTCGACGTTGACCAGCTCTAGCATCCACTCTGCCGGATTCATGAGGGTCGGCATTTGCATCCCAACCGACTCGAAGTATTGCGAGACGCTTGCCACCGGACCTCGATAGCACAAGTGCCCTCTAGCCATGAGGTAGACATCGTCAAACACGTTGAAGGTCCTCGTTGAAGGCTGGTGTATCGAGGCAATGACGATGAGCTGGCATCAGTCAAATGCACAGATAGATTTGGCACGGACATACTTGATTCTCCTGGGCTACGGATTTCAGATAAGACATCACCTCATACGAGGCGACGCTATCGAGACCGCTCGTCGGTTCATCGAGGAAGAGGATTCTGGGAGACGTGATCAACTGGCTGGCGACCGAGGTTCTTCGCTTCTGTCCGCCGCTCAGCCCCTTCTGAATGGGCGTGCCGATGATAACATCGGCTTGCTCCTTCAGACCAAAGCTACGCAAGAGGTGGTCGACGCGACGTTCCAGCTCATCTTTCGTGACCCGACTGGCACTCAGCTTCCTGTACACTCTGTCGTACGTACTGTTTCAATCCGAGCTTGGCCGCGAAAGCTAGCGTCTCCGAGGCAGTGATGCTGCCGATCAAGTGATCTTCCTGCTCGACGTATGTGGACGTTTGACGTATCGATGCCAGATCTGCTCGTGTAGAGTTGATGTATATGTCTCCTGACACCTTGGCCCTCCGTGGAAGGCTTCGATGGGCGAGGACATTCAGCAACGTGGTCTTGCCAGAACCAGATGGGCCCATGATCGCAACCAGCTGGCCTGCGATGAGTCACTTCTGCAAGGGGAATTGTGGGGTCTTCGCCCACCTGCATGTACGGCGCCGCTGACATCGTTCAGTAGCAATCTATCCCCGTCCTTTCCTGGAATGCTTAGTCGGATGTTGGACCACGAGAACGAGTCGACTTGGTCGTTGAACAGCCCCAGAGATCCAGTATCTCCAGTCTCGGGATCATTAGGGCGGCGGGCGGTGGACATGTTGCCATCGTGGGCTGCGAAAAGGAGACAGCGCGACGCCCATCTTGTGTCTGCTTATAAGACATGCTGGGCGTCTGTGGCTGACTTTGACGGTGTATGTCAGACACCGTGTCGATGTGCAGTTGCTCAACTCTACCAACGGCGACGACGGGGTATGACCAAACACCGCGCCAAATAGGTTCCGCAGCATTCCTCGCTGTTCCTCCTTCTGGAGCTTACTCTTCTCTGATCGCCTTTCATGACCACGACACTTACGAGCCATACTGTGGAGCATGGCACCAACTCCAAGGGAGGGACCAGTCAGGCAGGCTTGCCTGTCATGTCGCCGCCTGAAGGCCAAGTGTGACGGGGTGAAACCTGTCTGTGCAAAGGTCAGCGTTCCGAGCCATATATCGTCGATGATAAAGGCTCATAGGTAGTGCAATCGTCTCGGGAAGGAATGCATCTATACCAAGTCGATGAGAGGGGGCGCGAGGGTTCCCAAAAGCTGGTCGATACAGCACTTCTGGTTCTGAGCTTATCCGGAAGATGCTGTCCAAATCGGTCAGCTTCTGAATGCTCTTCAAGGCCTCGTCGAGTATCCCAACACGTTGTCTCGGCCGTCGTCTGGCCCTGACGAGTCAACGATTGCACAACACTCGACTGACATCGGTCTGCATGAAGTGTGCGTAGCTCAGGCGGGACGTTGCTTATCAAGCAGAGTAGCGGCCTACTACGAGCGTCTGCACACGACTTTCTTCCTCCTCCCGGATGAGAGGGCGGCGCAATCATACTTGGAAAGTCTCAACCCTCTCACCCCCCTCAAGCCAGCGATACAGGCCTTCATCATACTCTTACCCTCGGCTGTATCCCCAATTGACGACAAACGAAGCGCATCTGCCTATTTCGCCCGTCAAGCCAGTGACGCCATCGGGGAGGCGCTGGCAGCGGGAGCTCCGACACTTGACCTCGTCCAGGCCCTTTACTTGCTGAGCATCTGGGAGTGGGCAGAAGGGGGAAAGCCGTCCAAGAGCAGGACACTTGCCATCCAGGCTCTGCAGCTTGGCATGGAAATGGGTCTACATCAAATGGACTCACGGACAAAGCCTGCCCTGATCCAGACGACATGGTACAACGAGAGCGCTCGGCGGACGTGGTGGTCGTGTTTCGCCTTGCACACGTCCTTGTCGGTCCTTGCATCGACGTCCCCGATGATCGAGCTCAACGATCATCGCCTCCATACGGCCTATCCCGCATGCGACTCGATGCCGGATGTCTGGAAAAACTATGTCGAGACGGTACATCGATGTGCAGTGATATCGGATCAGGTGGCCCAGCTGCACTCGACGCAACAATGGTCGGTAGCTGATTTCGAAGCTTTGCTCCGGCGCCTGCGCCAGATGGACGAAGATACCCAGCATGTTCGATTTGCCATGTCTTCAACCGCTTTACCTGACGAGGACGACCATATCGCCGCACATCTGGATTGTGTCGCTCGTCTCGGTCTTTCGACATCAATCATCCACCTACATCGTCAGCATGCTTTCAGTGATTTCGCTGTTTACTCCCGGGATACATGCGGCCTGCCGAAGGGTCCTGCGGTTCGGACAGATAGCCCAGTTGGTGATCCCCTCGGCCTGCTCGGAGGCAACGGACCAGATCCTCCCGAGCAGGATCTATTCGAAGGATTCATCAATCCGGACAAGCTCGACCTCGAGGGGCAGGGATCGTCCACTTTGCCTGCCGTTCTCGTTGATGACAAGGCTCAGATCGCGCTCCGTCATAATGAGCTTCAGATGCAAGCGTTTCCTCCGGTCGTCAGTATACAGCGTTGCGCGGCTGCGGGTACCGAAGTGGGAAAATGCCTGGACCGAATGCTCGAAAGGGGCCCACAGGGGACAGTCTTGTCGCCCATCTGCGCATGTGGCGTAGCCACTGCCGTCTACGCAGACATTCTTTTTGCGCTCTTCCTTTGCGTCGAAGCCCCAGCCAATGCCGACGAGACGCTACGTCAGAAGATCAGTGAAATCAGCTCGTTCCATCGTGTCCTGCAGGATGCGGGTTCGGTGTGGAGCACTGTCCGAGCCATGGCAGGTGAGCACATCACACCTGGACGCGAGACAACATTGATCTAGTCAGACGACGTAAAGGGAGCGTTCGATGCCCTTCTCCAAATCGTCTCTTCAAGCCGCCCAGGGTTTGCTTGAAGATAGTGATTTGGCCCTCCGTGTGGGACTGTTCATATGCTGTACCCTAGATTGCCCGCCATGGGCTCACTTGCCGAACCTCTATCTGCTTGATCGACATCACCGAGCCGCCCGTCCCGCCTATCCGCGCCCTACACGCGGATGCGCCCGCCCGCGAACGCTTGGACATCCTGCCAGTGAACTGCTCTCGAATTTCTGTGTAGCCCCGACGTCAGGTATTCCCTAATCACATCTGCATCGCTGGTGGGTATTAAACGACAATACCGACAGGCACGCCCCAGAACATCAGCGGTATGAGATGCTTCTTCCACCTTCCTGAGTCTCGCAACTTCGACCCTACTCCCTCTGTTCCCGGGCAAAGCTCGACACCATTCAAAGCAAGTAGCGATAAGTGGGTTCTGCAGGGTCAGCTTCACAATCATGCAGGCCGTAGACAATCTCACCGATTTGGTATCGCTTAAGGAGTTGTTTGGTCCTCGTGCCCATGGCGGTCCCCTCCTCACGAAGGTCGTCCGCTTCGGCCTGGTCCAGTTTCTTGTTGAGCCACTTCAGCCTGAACCTGTGGATCGTCGCGAGGGACAACGAGATGCAGCACATGGCCAAGTTGTAGCCATTGGCACGTAAGAACCGGGGTCCATCCTCAGCCGGGTAGAGATAGGACGACCAACTTTGACTCAGCTTTACAAGGAGGCGCGCACTCACATTGGGCTGATATTGACAAACACGAGCACAATGGCGTATGTGACCGCCTTCTTCAGTGGAGGGCCTGGGACAGATGTCTGCACCCAGGCAAGGCCTATCCCATAACTGGTTTGGACCTGCCCGTCAGGAAAAGTGTGGTCAGTGGGCAACACTCACTGTCAAAATCAGGAAGATGGCCAGGTACCGGGCGCCGATGTTGGTCGTCGTCATGGCGATGATGATCCCAACAGCTGTGACGACGGGTCCTACGCAGATATGACGCCATCTCTCTCCGGTCTTGTCTGCGTGCCAAGAGTTGGTGATGGAAACGAAAGCAACAAACGCATAGCTTGCTGTCAGCTTGTGGGAAGAGGGGAGGGACTCCAACGTACGGAGGTGCGGTCAGAAGGATCGAAACGATATGCTTGAAACCGAGCCCTGTTCAGTGAGACACAAGTCAGTCATGATCCGCTCGGCAGCTCACCCGCAACAATTGTCTGAGGATTAGCTGGTGCCGGTTGTACAACATGTCGCTTGCTCACCGGAAGGTAGAAGGCATAGCTTGACGCAGCAAGCACACTCATGCAAAGGAAGGCGAGGAGCCAGGTACTGGGGTCGGAAACAGCGGCCTTGAGAGCCTGACGGACCGTCATCTCATCTTCGACGGCGGCGGTGTGGGTGGAAACGTTCTGTTGGGCAAGGCGGTAGACCGCGAGCTTCTTCTCCTCTGGCGAGAGCCAGCGGGTAGTCTGCGGATAGTCGGGAAGAACGAAAAGCGCTAGGATTGCGATGGGGATGTTGATGGCCCCTTCGATGATGAATAGCCACCGCCATGCAGGAAGTCCAGCCTTGCCCTCCATCCCGGAGACGATGCCGGCTGCCATGAGGCCACTGACGATGCCCGCGATGAAAGAGGCGATGAAGAGGATGCTGACCCGTTTGCCGAGCTCCTTTTTGGTGTAGAAGCAGGACATCTGAAAGGCCGCCGCGGCGAAGAAGGGTGCTTCGGTGATGGCGAGGAAGATCCGGGTCGCCATGGCCTGTCCAAACGAGTGCGTGGCACCTTGACAGCCGCTTACGATTGCCCATGCGCACATGCAGCCGGCCATGAGCAATGAGGGTCGTTTCGCTTTGGCGATGAGAATGTTTGACGGGATGATGGTCGGTATATAAGCGGCATAGCTGCCGATGAGTTTCAAAATCTCAGTAGAGGTGTATGCACGAACAAGATCGCGATCAAAGTGGCGTATTGGGTGCTGTTCAACTTGAGGTCCTTCTTGAAGGACGTGACGGCCGCATAGGTGATGTTGCCACGATCAATCTGCACGTCAGCCCCGCTCAGGGATGATGTACCCGACTGACATAATTGAGCAAGTAAAGCGTCATGAGCATTGTCAAGAGTCGAAGGTCAATCTTTCGGACGAGCTTTCTCTCAAACTCGGGGTCGAGGTTGAGGGGCACATCAGGCAGGAGATCTTTGGCGATGGTAGCGACGACTTCGTCATGGTTACCGGTTGCCGCCGCATCCTCTACGAAAATGGCTCCGGCCTTCTCTTCGCCATGGTCAAGCTGGTCTTCGCGCGAGAGCGACATAGTGTGTAGGCGGTACTGATTCCGGACTGGGGCATGTTGGACCCAAGAAGGTACAGAGAGGTATAAGAGCAAGTCGAGACGGCCCCGGAGGCTGGGGCACAATGGGGTTTGCGGGGAGCAACCGCCGAAGTTGCCGCTTTCAACCGAACGAGTAAGGTTAGTTGCGGTCTTGTTCAATGCATCACCGAGCTTCCCGTTCTCCAGCCGAGATGCTGAGGGACCGTTCAAATCCGAAAGCTGCACAGGTTGATACAAGATGACGACGGCTGGCAGCGTCAGTACTCCCTCTCAACAGCAATAGTCATGGCCGAGTTTCACAGTCTCGTCAAGGAGCAGCCGCAGTCGGTGGTAGACCTCAAGCTCGGGCCAAATCTTGGCGGCGTGCTTCATGGCAAGAGGGACGTCGCGGTACAGGAGACCCCACTACCGATCCTGCAGCCCGATGGGGTCCTCGTCCAAGTCATGGCGACTGGTGAGCATAGGCGCTCGGACTCCCCTCGGACTAATGGTTCAGGCATATGCGGTAGTGATATGCACTCGTACCTCGAAGGCGGGATTGGACCGTTTCGTCATAAGGAGCCGGTAGTCATGGGTCACGAGAGTGCTGGCCAAGTCATCGCCGTAGGCTCCATGGTCAAAACGCATAAAGTCGGGGACAGGGTCGCCAGTGAGTTGACCAGTGATCAGGGGGAGTTGATGCACTGATACCTGCAGTCGAGCCGGCTTTGCCGTGTCGCAGGTGTACTAGCTGTAAAAACGGCAAGCTGAATCTATGCCGAGGTACTTTAGACTCTTGGCGCTTGTCCGTTTATGGCTGAAACGACAGAGCTGAAATACTGCGGTGCTCCTGGAGGCATCGGGACCATCTCAAGGTAAGGTGTGAGAGGCCTTTCCGCACACCGGCTTACAAGCAGATATTTCGCCCTGCCAGCTGACATGGCCCCACACTTGCCAGAGCACTTGACTTGGGAAGAGGCTGGATGCGTCCAGCCGCTGGCTGTACGTTGAACCTCACAGGCCGGACAGCCTAAGTTGACATCTCAGGTTAGTATCCAGATTGCCAAGCGCGCAGGACTCGGTCCACATGACACGGTGTTTATCCTGTGAGTCACCCAGTGGTGGTACGTGGCTAACGATTCACAGCGGGTGCGGACCGGTCGGTCTTCTGGCAGCAGCAGTAGCGGAAGCGTACTCGGCTAAGCTCATCGTCGGTGTCGACAACAACCCGGCTCGGGTGGCTTTCGCCAAGACATATGTCAGTCCTGTCACTGGAAAACCAATCTTCGACCACGTGTTCCTCAATCCTGGCTTGCCCGAGGTGCTGGAGACGAATGGAGCGCCTGCTGGCGACTATCATCCGACGGAAGGAGATACAAAGTTCCAGTTGGCATTGAAGCAAGCTCTGCTATGGACAGGGCAGGCAGGCGTTGCGGATGAGGGAGGATTTGACAGAATCATCGAAGCGTCCGGAGCTGCAGAGTGCATGCTTCTCGGAGTGGCCGCCGCCCGGCCTGGAGGAACTTGTGAGTATCTAATCCCACCTGACGACTAGGGCTGAGCGGTCAGACACGGCTGTAGGTCTCACGCACCAAGTCACATATGACTTCCCGACGTTGATGATGACGATGAAGGATCTCGACGTGCGAGGTATGCTCAGCTGCATTGCATCTTTCGCTTGTTGCTCATTGACTCAGGACTGGCGCGCTACACCGCCTCGTGTTTCCCTGCCGCAATCGACTTGCTTGCCCGCCGCGTGGTCGATGTCAAGCAACTGATAACCTCGACTTTTCCCCTGGCTGACACGGCCGAGGCTTTCGAAACCGTGGCCCGAGGGAAGGATATCAAGGTCGTCATCATGAATTCGGCTTGAAGGGAGAGTCTTATGTCACATTCCGTAGTTACCAGACGCACAAGTATGCAACCAACGATAGTTGTCATTGCTGCGAGACTGTGCCATCAATTCCTGCTCCCGAGCCGCTCTTCCTCGTTAGATTCGCGCTGCTATTGATAGGACTGTCAAAAAGTGCGAGCTGGTGGGGCAAAAGCCAGGCTCTGACGACGTCCGGGCTCCCACGGGGGCCCTGTCCAGGTCACGCGTGGGTCCTCAGACACATGCCGCCGTCTGCCGCGACTCGCTCGGCTGACTCATGCCGAATGAGTCAACTCGGTCTTGGGCGCGAGTGTTCCGTGCCCACCGGCAGGATCGGCGTCGCGCGGTTATTGACGGACTTGATTGGTAATGCGCTTCGGAGTGGCCCTTTGACAGTCGCGCATGATATACATTACGACTTGGCGGTAGGTGCTAAGGACCAGCACCCTTCTGTCTGAGCAGCCAACAATTCGCGATGAACTCGTCGATTCACCTGCGGAATGCATTGTCGGCTGGCGAGCCCGGGATCGGCATGTGGATCACGTCCGTGGCCTTTCGGTCGGGAGCAACGCGCTGATGCTTCAGCATAGCAAAACCAGCTGTGGCCATTGGATGTCTGAGTTCTGGGGGCTACAACTTCGCCATCGTAGACGGCGAGCATGGTCTGATCTCAGATCCAGACTATTTCGGCGTAAGCGACCCGTTCAGCTGAAGGCTCGCTCAAAGTGTAGATGGCCTTCACTGTGGCGGCCTGCAATGCCAGCCCGATCATCCGCATTCCAATTGCAGCGGACTGGACCATCAAGCGAGCTCTAGATGCAGGCGCACACGGGATCATGTCCCCCATGTGTCATACAGCAGCAAGTCCTTGCTTCCCTTCCTGTTTTCGCTCGCTGACCTAGAGGCGGACGCAAGGAACGTGGTGTCATGGAGTAAATACCCTCCAGTCGGCTCTAGAGGCTGCGGACCTATGTATTGCGCCCCGGCGTTTCGACTGCCCGTGATGGACTACATCTCGCAGGCCGATGCAAACCTCATCGTATGGGTGCAGATCGAAAGCTCCGAGGCGGTCGCCAATTCCTCTGAGATATCCGCAGTGGAAGGCGTCGATGCCCTGATCATTGGTAAGTGCAGCTCACCTACACGCCGCGTTGACTTATATGCAGGCCCATTCGATCTGTCCAAATCGATGAACGTCACCCTGTATGGGACCGAGTTCGAGGCGTCTGTCGACAAGGTGCTGAAGGCCGCCCATGCCGCCGGGAAAAAGGCCGGAATCGTCTGTCAGTGCTTCGTGAATACCCTGGACTATGCTGACAGTCCCAGGCATGGACGGGGCCGAGGGAAAGAGACGCCTAGCTCAAGGGTTCGACATTGTCACCATCAGCGGGGATATCATGGCACTGTCGGCGGAACCCAAGCGGCAGCTTGCAGCTTGCGGCGTCGACGTTGTCGACGTCGCTGCCAAGGGACAAAAGAGCGTTTACGGATCATAGCATTTGCATGTCAGATCAGAATTGTCCCCATATGTTCGGGTCCAGCTCTACATTCAGGCCGAGATCCAATAGCCCGTTGTGTGATTCGTTCAAGAATCGGTTGAGAAAGACAGTATTGGACTGGTCCAAAAAGTGGTCCAGCATATCAGGCTCCGTTCGCACGTCGAGCGATGGCGGCACGCCAGGCTCATCGCGAGACTATGCGGTTCAGTTCACATCGTATTCTGAAAGATCGACTCACTACCAGCTCATCTCGACTGTTCTGCTCCGATTTGGTCAGGCGTCCCAAAAATTGCTGCAATAACGACCCATACCTGGATGCCGAGTGTTCAGTATCGGGCGCAGCGGCCAACAAGGCATCTTTTGTCGCGATGACGAGATTGCGAGATCTGCATATTGTCGGCTTCGACCATGACAAAGCGGCAGAAGACATACTGTGTTACTTCGTCGGGGATCATCAGTCCCGAATGAGCGGTTTTGAGGGCAAAGGTCCCAGCATAGGCGATATTGACGAAATAGCGAGATGGCAGGTTGGCCAGGATCCCCAGTTCCTTGAACTTGATGCAGAGCTGCATCGTTCTCGTAGCCGCTTCCAAGGCCTGGTGGATAAACCGGGCTTCCGGAAGTAAGGCTGCGGTTCGAATGACTCTCAGCTCCCCTGCTGGCGCATTCGTGCGGTTCAAGTGGGCTTGGAACCCAAACGAGGTGATGAGCAGTAAAACAAACTGCACCGTGCAGTCGACGAGATACTCCCGGTGCGGCGTCTTCCACCTCCTCGCACCCCAATTCAGCTTGAAGTCGGCCAAGGATTGCAGGAATTGGTCGATGTACCGAGAGTACATTCCCTGCTCGAATAGCAACCTGGTCTGAGCTTTGGAAGGGTACAGGATGTCGTGGGCGTTTGTGGCGATGAGCGTGAGCTCGGTGAGAGCCTGTAAGAACGCGTTCACTTCTCCTTCGGTCGATGTCTCGGCGGCGTTCTGCATGGCCGAAGCTTGCGGGTTCATGTTGATGGAAATATTTGGACCCCGACCCCAACAAGCTCTGCCCGTGCGCAGGCCTACAGATCAGTCATGGCCTGATACCAAGTCTAGATCTCACCAACGGTCCGGTCGTATTGCTGACACCATCTCCAAGCCAGTCTGGCCCTCTCAAGCTCTGGGGTCGATTCCATGCTGTTCTCAATCTGATCCACTGGGACAAGTGTCAGTCAAGAAGTTCCAGTTCAGCTGGGCGACTTACGTCCGAGACCATAAGCCGCTCTCACAGCAGTCACCGTCATTGACCAGAAGCGCCGGGTCTCCGCGCCGTGCAAGGTCGGTCCAGCGATCGAATCGTACAGCAATAGTCGTCTTCCAATCTCGGAGAGCTTGCGCTCCGCCCGTGGCAAGTATTCGGCAAGGATCAATAGGCCCTCGACCAAACCAAGCGTCGCCGGGATCCCTAGAAAAACGTAGTCGCGAAGTGCCTCTGAGAAGACCAACATGGACCGCTGATGGATCTCGCGCATCCGAGCCGATGACGAGTGCCGCGAGCGAACGATGATCAAGATCACTACCAGCAGTGGCTCCTCCTGAGCCAGACTGACAATGTTCTCGTACGATTTGGGGATTTTGGACGTGTGGATGATGGGCTGTGATCCTATCAGCTCAAATTGCACGGACTGCGCAGCAGAATGCCTACGTGCAGCGGGTGAAGATGTTGGAAATAGCCTTCGACGATCTCCAACACATCGCGCTCGCTGAGTATCCCCATGGTGACGAGCGGGAAATCGCTCAACGAGTCAAGCGAAGTGCTCGTCGTTCCGGCCCTGAGACGCCCGAATTGAGGGACGGTGGTTATCCCGCGGATAAGATCAAGGGCATCCATCTCTCCGGTGAGTCCCGGGTCAGCCACGGGAGGTGCTGCATGCCCGATCGAGCTGGGAGTATCAAGGACAAACGATGGCGGGTCACTCGTATCGGCCGGTACGATAGAAAGGGCCAGGTTGGAAGTGCTCGTATCTTGAGTAGCTTGCCATCCAGTTTCATCGATGTTGAAATCCATTGGGTTCCACTGAGTCTTGGGCAGAATCTTCGTGGCGAGGCCCGATGGACTGGCTTTGGAGAGCTCGACAGACTGCCTGCCAGATTTGGAAACGCTGCCAAGTCGATGTCTCCCACGACGCCTTCCCTGCGCGACTTAGAAGTGGATCGGGAAGGCCTCCGTACACGTACCAGAGAGGTGAACTTGCATTCGCTTCTCTCACGCTGACAGCGCGAGCACGGCGGCTCCTTTGGTGCATCCACATCACCCAGGTTGCATTTCACCTTCCGCTCGCGGCAGTTGTCCTGCTCATGAGTTTGGGGGCATCTTTAAGAGCGTGCTCACACAAGCCCGAAAAGTCCGACTGTGCGACATGATCCCGGTCACCGAGGTCGCGGAGACAGACGATGTTTGGAGAACGGATGTCAGCGGCAAAGCGTGCTTGAGAGGGGATGGACAAGGAGCATCCTGCGACCCCGGGCTTTAATGAGGCAAGCCCCACGGGACGCTTCGGTTGTTTGCGGCTACAAGCGGAAAGAGCCTCATTTAACCGGCAGGGAAATAGAGCAGATAGGTCTCCACGGGGCGCCGGCTCGTCTGCCTTCTCCGCCCATGCAGCTCCGGCCGGGTCACCGGGAGGGCTCCCGCGGCCGTAACGCGTCTTCTCGGACGCGGAGATCAGCAATTCTGCGCTCGGCTGTAGCCGAACAATTGCCTCGCCGAGGTGACGGTTCACTTCCATCGCTGTCGCTCTGGAGAACACGGTGCCGCAGAGGTAGTCATCGTCTATGTTTCGAAAGCGTGTTGTGGGCGAGTCGCGATGAGTCGAGTGCCACTCCGCTGCGCGAAGCAAGGTGTCGTCCAGAAATTGTCGCGCCCGATCCAGTCAAGATCCTGCCCCAGCCGACCATACTCAGCCGGAGCAGCGAGTTCCTCCAGGACGAACTGGTCACCGAATCCAGGCAAACGTCGTGCAGTTGTCCCATTGGGCATAGTTGTAGGTCAAAACACATTCAGTGAGCCTAACTGAGGTCTGAAGGGGGGAATTCTATCAACACTTGTTTTCATCAGCTGGAGTCGGCAGACCCTGAAATCGGACAGCGAGGCTGCGGTCAAAGCAAATGAAGCACTGGCCATACACAAGCTTCCCGGAGAGAGGCTCATTGGGGAGTCCGAGCTGGTCGCTCACTCTACCCGGAATGACCTTTGGGTAGCAATCGATGGGGACGTCTGGGAGTGAGCCATCGTTTGAAACCGATGTGGCGTTGCTCACATTTGGCAGCTTGACAGAGTTTGTGGAGAGTCACGTCAGTCGAGCTGCATGCGATAAGCTTATACTAAAAGCAGCCCGGTGGCATGAAGATACTGATCGACCATGGCGGAATGGACGTGACCAAGTGAGGCTTTCCGTTTCTCATAGCGATCTGCCAATGATCATAGACTGTTCAAGGGCATACATCCTCCCGGAACGCTCGAGACTCACCTGGATCCCGACTGGAAAGTGGGCCGTCTGGATGAGGAAGGTGTGTCAGCTCTCGGTGTGAGGGAGTGGGAACACTAAACTTCAAGCCGTGGCCAAGTTCAAAGGGCTGGACGACGATGAAGGGGCCAGAATAGCCCGCGCAAGATCCGCTCTGTTCGGCGTGAACTCTGTCGTGGCGCTTGACGACTTCGAGGTGAATCGTCCTCGCCCTTAGCCGCGGGTGACTGATTGAATCAGACATACGCAAAGGATCTGCTACCCGCCGCTGCCTGGGAGTACTATAGTAGCGGGGCGGAAAGTGAAACGGGTGGGTTCCTCCCGCTTGCTTCGTTGTTGGGTCGCTGCTGAGCACGAAGCAATGAAGGAGAACCGAAGCGCCTTTGATCGAGTGTACTTCCGGCCAAGAGTGATGAACGATGTATCGGAAGTCGACCTCCGCACGCAAGTCCTCGGAGTCAACTCCAGCCTGCCCATATACATCTCACCTACTGCGCAAAATGGTCTGGGTCAGCCTCTTGTACGTGGTCGAATGTGAGCCTTCGCTTCAGGCTGACTTTGCCCAGGGCGAAGTGGCCGTCACACTTGGAGCGGGAAAGCAGGATATCCTGCAAGTTTTATCGTACGCGTCGTCGAGAAGTCTCGAGGAGGTATTAGCGGCCGCGAAGGAGGATCAGAGAATCGGGTGGCAGCTGTACATGAAGCAGGAGCGGCAAGTTGGGCTTGACTCCAAACCGTGCAGGGCTTATCAGAAGGGACGTGGCCGCGAAAGACATCAGGAAGGCTTACGAGCTCGGTGCACACTCCATCTGGCTCACAGTGGACTCGACAGTGGTAAGTCACTCGCGGCCTGTAACACTAGATCACCCCTGACATGGTACAGCTGGGGCGGCGGATCCGTCAAGAAAGAGCAGCGGTAGCGATGAGGCCTGTGAGTGCCTTCACTGCGACCTACCGAGTGATCTCCTGATCACCAGTCGCCCAATGGCGAGCCACTCTCACGGGAAGAAAGGCAGATCATCTCGCCGTGGGTGACAAGATAGCTTATGCGGCATATCTTAACCTCAGGTACCATGGCAGGAATCTCACTTGGAAGGACATAGATTGGATCAAGTCTCTCGCTCCAGGTCTTCCCGTCGTCGTGAAGGGCGTCGGCGCTTGGGAGGTCAGCAGGACCGTGAGCAGCGATTGATCCGGCTGACAAGGTCAGGATGTCGTCTTGGCCAAGCAGCACGGTGCCGATGCCGTCGTCCTGTCAAATCACGGTGGGAGGCAGATGGACTTGTGTGTCGCGACTCCCTCTCCCCTGCTTTCAAAGCTGAATGAATGCACAGTGCCGACCCGTCACTCAAAACTCTCCTCGACTTGTATCAAAACTCGCCCGATACCTTGTCAAAGAGCGATAATTTTCAAGTGTTCTTGGATGGCGGCGTTCGGAGGGGAACCGACGTTCTGAAAGCTTTGTGTCTTGGCGCAAGTGCAGTGGGTCTCGGTCGGCCGTTCATATACGCGGCGACTGGCTGGGGCCCGGATGGGGTTGAAAAGGCAATCACGCGTGAGCCTCTTACAGACGCCCCGAGCCGCTACTGACCGGTCTGTCTTGAGGGAGGAGATGCAGATCAGCATGCGGCTGTTGGGTGTCACAAGTCTCGACCAGCTCGGCCCGGAGTTGCTCAACACGTCCAAATTGTAGGGTTCGCAACGCATGGAGACAATGGGCGGCTTGTGTTTGTACTATGCATGGTCCATTGCAAGCACGTCCTGGTGGTGCATCGGCTTTGTGCGACGGCTTCCCCGCTGCCGGCTATCCAAAATCAGCCAATCCGTTTCCCCCTACATAGGGAATACCAAGTAGCAAGCAAGCGCAGTGCCACATCTTTCACATTTCTTATGGGCATGCCACAGCCACCGATGACCGGGCATCGGGACACATTGAAGACAAGTCTAAGAGCAGTGAAAGGTGGCTCGGGACTGCTTGAGCCTCCTGCTCCTATCCGACTCCCCCTTTCTCCCTGGACTCATGCAGGAGATGGAGAAGGCTCAGTGTCGACGAGAAGAATCGCTTTGCCGAAAGATACCCGGCTTGAGAATTGTCCAGCTCGCCGACAGGGACGCGGTGAGATCAGTCTTATCAACGGCCTTTCATAGCAAATTCGTAGTGCAGTGTGTGTGGAGAACGGACGTCTATGAGCGCATGGCTTGCCGTGAAAGGCAGCCCAGGGCCTTCATTTCGAGCCATACCTAACTCTCATCTCTACATCCACGAGCAAATCCTCCAACCGGTTGGATGTCGGTCAGACCCTAGGCCTGGCAGACTCGTGTTCGGCCTCCCGGACCAGCACGTCCTCGTCAAACTTCTTCTCCTGCCCCGAATTCGTCTCCGCTTCCACCAACTCGACCACACTCGGATTCACTGTTCGCTGCTCGCTTGAAGCACCGAGCTTGTACCAGAAGAAGACGGTCATGAGTGCGGCGGCGGCGAGCATGGCGAAAAGGGTCCACAAGCCTGGATAGCTGGTGGATCAGCACGACACCAGTTCACTCAATGAAGAAATACAGACTAGTGGGGCGAGTCATGGGCGGGAAAGAGATAAGGGGCGACGGCACCTGCGATATTCGCAATTGCGATCCTGCCATGTCAGCCTCGATGCCACATAAGCGATATTAAGAGTCACATTCCGCCAGTGGCGATGGCCGTCGATGTTGCGCCAGTCACCGTGGCTGTCCGGTATGCGATGAACGGAATGACGGCGGCGTTCGTGCAAGCGATCATACACACGCCTACATACCGGCCCCCGACGTTCTTCACAGCGGCGAGTAGGACATATCCAATGGCGACGAATAGCAAGGCTGCGATGATGTGCTGCCGGTCAGCGTCTTTCATGTCGGACAGCGGTTCACTCGCCATTGGTCGCTCCCTTGTTCGATCGGAATGCCACGAGTTGCCTATGATGACGACGAATGCAAAAGCATTGGGAGGCACTGTGAGGAGCTGTGCTCGCCCTGGCGGTCAGCATGATCCTTCACTAGGTCTGAGAGGCTCACAGCCGGTAAACCCAAGGCTCGAACTGATCGTCGGGGCGAAATAGCCAAAAGCGTTGAGCGAGTTTGTCATGAAGAAGTAGTGGACACTGGGTGATCAGCACGTCTCGCTTGCGGTTCCAGCAAGACCCACGCAAAAGCCCAGAACTGCCAGCTCTTGATCGTCATCAGAAAGTCGTCCTTGTCGAAATGTTTGTCGGTGCCCTTGGGGGCGTAGTCTCCCATACGATTCACGGCGAACTGACGCTCTTCCTCCGTCAAGAACTTGGCCGTTTCGGGATAGTCCGGGAGGTAGAACCAGATCAACACGCCGACGATGAAGGCAGGTATCCCCTCCAAGATGAATCTGTGAGTCAGAACAGCTCTTGTAGCAGCGGTCCCCGCTCTGGGCCTTATGCGACTCACAGCCATTGCCAGCCGTACAGGTGGGCTTTGCCAGACATGAACGAGACTCCAGTGGCGATGGCTCCTCCAAAAGCCCCAGATACCGCTATGCTTGCCGAGAAGATCGCCATGCGTGTAGCTCTCTGCCATAAGCTACTCAAGCAGTGTGCAACGATCGAGCAGGCATCACCTCATGTGGCCGATACCAGAAGCAGATCAAACACATGACTCCCGGCTACAACCTCAGCAGGGTGCGCCATAGTCGGTGCGGTACTTACGAAGAAACCAGCTTCCGCAATACCCAGGAAGATTCTACACACGATGAGCCCGCTGTACGAGGACACCGCCGCGGTACAAATGGTCACTGCAGCGCATCAGCATGTGCTCGTAGTCTCTCAGACCCACCGATGGCCCAAGACACCATGATGCGGGCGATCCACTTCGACGGCGTGAAGTATTTCATCCTGATAGGATTAGCAATGTCTTTTGGTGACAACATGACGATTCTCACGCGATGTTGGAGGGAAACTCGAAGATAACGTAGGGGACGAAAAAGATGGCTACGATGACGTTGTAGCGATTTCCTTGCAGATTGAGTGTTTCGACGAGGGACTCTCCCTTCTTGTCATTGTTGAGCGTACGTCTACATGGTCAGCACAAGTCTCTCGGGTGATGTGCGTCGTGACTGACGCGTTGCCGAGGTTGGTCCTGTCTCTGTAGCAGGGTTAGTGTAGCACCTTGAGGAATCGCACGTCCTACAGGTAGTTCAAGAGGTAGGCCACAATGATCCACGGCATCACGTGCATGTCGATCTTGCGCACCACCCGTCGCTCGAGGGCGGTAGTGTCGTAGGCTTCCATCTTACAGGTGGTTAAATGACAGCCGACAACGAGTAGTGATCACTTCGAAGAGAAGCAAGGCGGACTTGCACTTTTAGCTGTCTTCTTGACTCCGTAGATTTTTCTCTGGCTTATCTTGGCGGATCTGGCGCGAAAGTTGCCCAGCGTGCCTGTGAGAGCGGAAGCATGCTAATGACGTGAGAACATCCCCGGCTGCCAATCACATGCCCAGACAGAGATAGGCTAGGCACGCCCTCGGAAGCAAGAGTTCGCAACTGACGTATGTATAGCGCGGATTTAGACGAGACTAAGGGAAGGAGATTTGTTCCGCGGTATCATTGGTCGAATGCCTTCCTACTGTTGTCTTCCCTGCCCGCAGTTGAGATCCGGAATTATTGTGGCGTCCCCACCAGATCCCTGCGGAGCTGGGGAACTGAGATCCGCGTCCAGGAGTGATCTTGCTTCGATTGCTCGATGGAGACTTGCAGGCCACATTGAAGAAGGGAGTTCGCTAGGGTCCACCAAGTTTTGACCGATCGCACCGCTTAGGTCAACACCGAGATTTGGCGAGAGTCAGGTTGCGTCGAGACAAGCGGACTCACGAAGCTCTTCAGGGATCGTCTGGGTAGCGCTGGGTCAGGTCCGGCAAGCAGTCAGAGTCGGGCATTGAGCACATGCGAAGGGGTTATGAGCCAGATCAGACGTGTAGCTAGCTTCTCATACCTCGCAATCCCAATTGATCCATGTTAAAGTCATTCATGGAGTGCACCTGCATCTCGCGGCTCAAAGTCGTGCTAGTCTTTCGACAGGCCCACAAAACGTGTTGTGAGCCTCGCAGTCTACTCGTGATACTCGAGCTTCTCATCGGCGCCCTTATCCACGTCGTCTTCGACCGTGCCGACAGCAGCAGCGACGGCGATTGGTGGCGTAGCGTCGGGACCATCGAAGATCTCGGCAACCTCTTCAAGTACAAGGCCTCGTGTCTCTGGATAGAACTGATAAATCGTGATGATGGCGACGATATTGACAGCGATGAAGACCTTTCCACATCAGCACCCTCACGCAAGTGGCTGTGACGAGAGTTTACAAAGTAGTATTTCCAGGCGATGGCGGCCAGGGCGATGGGATTAACCCAGAGACTGATGATACCGGATGCGGCAGTGAAGAAGACGAACACCGCAAAGCCCTTGGCTCGCAAGGAATACGGAAGGATCTCTGCGCAGTACGTTTGGCCGAGGGCGGTAAACTACGATCAGTGCAGCTCTTCAAGAAATCATGCACGAGCAGATCCGGACGTTGTAGTACGGCGTGGCCGGCGCAGGCGGAAGTCAATGAAGGACTCACCCCGATATCATAAAAGCCAAAGTAAATGTAGATGAAGGCGAGCACGGTATTTCCCGCGCCGACCGCCTGGTGATTTGCGTAGACGGCGGAGCAGGCGGTGACGATCACGAAGCAAACCAGCATGCCCGTCGTCGATGTGAGCCACAAGATGCGTCGAGGTACTCGTTCGCAGAAAACGCCGGCCAGAGTCGCCATGACGAAGTTCCATATCTGCAAGCCTCCATTAAACTCGGTTTGCGTCTTGGCGTCGGTAATGCCAACTGAAATCAAGATGTCGCTGAGGTAGTAACTGATTACTCCATTCTGGCAGGCTCAGCAACATCCTAGTCCTCTTCAGCCAGGAAAGTGCTCACCCCGACCAGCTGGGCGAAGAAGGCCACGGTCTGAATCCGTCATTTCCGATCTCTGCGCGTCTATGATAGCGGACTCACTGAAACAATGAGCAAGCGCCGGCGGTTGCCCTTGGTCTTAAAGAAGGTGGCAAAAGTCACATTGGCGACGGCAGCCTTCTCAATGGCGAGAGCTTCCTTGATCTCCTCGAATTCAAAACGGACGAGAGCATCATCCGCATCTCCGTTGGCGTGATACTTTGCCAAGACTTGAAGCGCGTCCTCCTGGCGGCCCTTGGACAACAGCCATCGAGGAGACTCCGGGCAGAGGGGAAGCAGCAGGAGGGTCCAAGAGCTCGGGACGAGCTGCAGGATGGAAGGCAGACGCCACGACCAGCTGCCGGCGATGTCGAGAACACCATAGGTCGTCCAAGCCGCCAGGATGGATCCCACGTAGAAGCAGACCGTGATCAAGGATGTCGCCTCGGCGCGGAAGCGTGGATGGGCAATCTCTGCCACATACGGGCCGGTGATGAGCGCGCCGAAGAAAGAACCGAACCCGAGCACGAAGCGGCCTGCGAGCATGTTCCAACCGCCCGTAGTCAGAGCTTGGACAAGTGCTCCCGCTATAATGATGACCGCGCCAACAGCGATTGTCAAGCGGCGACCGAATCGATCTGCGATCCAGGCGGCAGGGAGGATAGCCGCAGCGCCACCGAGGAGGACAGACGACACGATAAGGCCAAGCTTGTTTGAGCTCGTCAGTTCAAGGTCCGCGAGGAAGAGCGGATTCGCTAAAAGACCGGCAATGAGACTGTTGTCGAAGCCTGTGTCCGTCAGCGGTGGGTTTGACACTGATCTGTCCAGAACACGCACCACTGGCAATAAGACCACTCCAGCCGACAAAGATTCCAATTGCTAGCTTCCGCAAGCCGGGATCGCGGAACCACCAGGTGGCGGTATTGTTCGAAAGATTATTCAAACGCGCCTTACCGCCGCCCGTGGCGATGGGACCGGGACCGGGCATGCTGAGATTGTGTCCGAAGTGAGTGCTAGTAGCCGAAGTACAAGGATCAACGTCGTGAGCGGGGCAGCTTGGGCCCCAGGTCAGGAACCCATGGTGTATTTATGTGTTTCCGAGGCATGTATGAGATGACAAGACGCCCTTCATCCCTCACAGTCAGCAAGCACGCGCAGGCCTGGGCCGAATGCCAGACTACCGAAGTACCGGTGCGATGCCCGTCCGTGCCTGAAGCTACAACCGTCGCTATTGCCGAGGTGAGCCTGCTGGGCAAACCGGCTTCTACCCTGGCGGAACAAGCGCTCACTGTTTACAGTGATCATCCTCTTTGTGCCGCCCGCCAATTGACGGCTGCAGGCCGCTCGACATCTGTGTTGCTGCTCTCCTCAGCCGACCCGAAAGGCCGCTCGATCTGCTTTGACAGGATAGTCTGCCGAGTCGTATCGCCGTGATCAACCCATCAGCCGTCGGTCTTGGCCACCCGCCGGCAACATGCATCGCCCGCCCATCAGGCGGCTCCGGAAAGCGTGAGTGTGGCCGCGTCGGGGTTGCCGTGGGCGTCAGCTGTAGAGGGCAACTGAGGCTCAGATGCGCTTCGTGTCGATCGCTCAAGGTCAGTCGATGAGCAGGGGGGGACGCGTACCTCAGCATTGCGCATCTGCTAGGGGAGACTTACCGTTTGGCAGATCAAATGCATACCCCACAGCGTGAATGCATCGTCGAAAGACCCTTGTGCGAGATGCAGCAAGCTGGACATACACTGCCAATATGTTGAACGGCCTCCTAGGTGTGTCTCTGTTCCGTTCAGGCTGCTAAAAACTGAACGGTCAAGACGAAGGCCTGCTGGATCCTCCACCATGACTGGCCCCATCGGGGTGTCAGACGATATTGTCCCAATGGATGACAACTTTGATCTGGCTCTCGGCACGCCCGATCCCAACCCAACGGTATTTGGCTTATCACAGTGAGTAGGGAATGCGTACTCTGGCGAACTTTAGCTCATCTGCTCAGACATGGGCTCAACGTCTCGCTTGATCAAAGAGGGGACAGCCATGCTTCATACCCATCCGGCTCGCAGCCTGCTATGGCCTCAGTCGGCCTTTCCCCAGCATCAGCAATGTCCTTGCACGCTCCGTCGAGCAGCGCCCCGGACTGGGCTTCCCGGAATCCGGCAGACGTACACAGACACCTGGAACCGTATCTGGGAATCGACGATAGCAGGCCTGCCTCACCCCGCAGGCAAGAGCCCACGAGCCCGGCTCTCTTGCTGGGAGACGAGCGAGCCCTTACAGCCGACAAGGAGCTCCCAGCTGTACATCCAGTTTCACTTGGCATAGTCACCGAGTCCGAGGCGAAAATGATGTGCAGATTGTAAGCGCACCTTCCTGCCCTACAATTGCTCATTCATCTGACCCACGGCAGCTTCCTGAGCAGGATGGTGGAGATCTCGCACATCCTCGACACAGTGTACCACACATACGAGCGAATCAGAACCTCCCCAGTACTCCTCTCAGCCGTTCTGGCTGTTGTTGCCCGGTTCCGTCGCCCGGAGCTTGTGGTCGAGCTTGATCACCATGTTGACAGGCTGCTCACTCGGGACATGTACCGTGGCGCAGTGGACTTCGAGATGATTCTCGCTCTACTGATCACAACGCACTGGAAGCCGCCAGACGATCGCTCGGCTTATATGAAACTCGGCGTCGCCCTGCGAGCTGCTTGCGAGCTTCGCCTGGGAGATACGATGCACCTTCCGCTTCCTGCCGACGAGACAGCCGCCCGTGCCCGACTAGCACGAGAACGAGCTTGGCTCAGTGAGCATTTGGGTGATATGGTCCATAAGTGCTGATCGCCAGGCCTATTCGGTATGCCGTCACAATCATCATGCATCTCTGACGCTGCAGGCTACGAGATTGTCTACTCGAATGTCTTCCGTTTGCCCTCGAGCATGGCGAGCCTGCGGCCGTCAAGCAAAGACGTACGCTCTTGGCGTGATGCTCATCGACATCTCAACATTGGAGTAGACACTCACATTGCAATCACAGCGACGTGCGTTCAGAGAGTGACACGGCTAGGCCTTTCAGCTAATTCGCGAGCGTGCTTGATATCATCGAGCCCTCCCGCCCCGCCCCAGTGGCGGGTTTGTCTGTGGTGTCTTTCTGCGCAGACGCCTTGGTGTTTGAGGCCTGGGCGAACAAATGGTTCCGCGAGCCCGACCTCACCCCGTTGCATCGCTTCATCCTGCGGTACCTAGGCGCTACAGCGACGCTGGGGTCCCGTTCGGAAGCAGTCAAGTCGCTACCTAACGCAGCCAACAAAAATGCTCTTTTTGCTTGCCTGGACGATCTCGCCGAGATGAACGAGGAGATCGCAGGCATGGGCTTGCTGTCTTTCCTCAACGACGTCTCCATCATCGGAAGTGTCGCTCCGGGCTTCATGCTCTACCAGGTGTGTCCATCCGCTGTAGCGTACGAAGACTTGTCTGACGTTCAGCTGCGCGAGCTCCTGTCTGATTCAGAGCTCGAACGCGCGATGTCCATTATGCGCAATTTTCTTGACATCATTGCCAGCGTCACTTATCGTTATGCTGGAGACCCCCTTTCCGGTGCGGCGAGGACTTACGAGCGCCTGTTCAAGGCTTTCCATCGCTTACGCGATCAGCGCTCCGCCCAGGTTGACATGGTGAATTGCCCTCGGGCCCCGGTGAATCATCACGCTCATTCCCAGTCACAAACGAATGCCGTCGGCGCCGGGCTGAGTGTGTCGACGGCTCCGCTCGTGCTTGGTCAGGAGGACTTCTGGGACTTTCTGCAGGGAATGTGTCCTGAGGAGCCCTCAAGTGATCCGGCCACGACTGCGCCGTTGGAGACCGCTGTATGGATGCTTCCGGTGTAAAGCGCTCGGTTCTCGGCTGTAGGTAGTAGGTAATAGTCGGTCCCCGGCTGTAAGCTCGGTAAGCCACCAGGGCGCAGTCGTCAACTGTGTGCCGGGGTTATGCATTGCGTAAAGAAGCTTAGCCCGAAGCGCATAGGCATAGTGATATACTGGGACTAACGACAGTCAACCCTCGTAGTCCATCTCCTTTGCAACACCTGTGGTGCGAGATGACCGTCTTTCCTTACGAAAATCCGTCTCTGTCGCCGGATGAGCGCGCCGCCGACCTGCTCAGGCAGCTCTCCCTGACCGAAAAGGCGGGTCTCATGTTCCACACCCTAGTCGAGGTCAAGGCGCCCGACATCCCCAACAGCCTCGTTCCCTCCCTGGGCTCGCTCAAAGAACTCGTAGCTCGAGGCATCAATCACTTCAACCTCTTGTCCGGCGGAGACGATGCGGCAGACATGGCCGCGATTGTCAATTCGTGGCAGGACGTCGCGCTCGCCCAGCGGTCAAAGATCCCCATCACTGTCAGCACCGATCCCCGACATGCTTTTTCGACAAACGTGCTTGCCTCCATGTCTTCAGGCTGCTTCTCCAAGTGGCCCGAGCAGCTAGGGATGATCGCGCTCCATAGCGCAGAGCGGATGCGCGAGTATTGCGACATCGTACGCCAGGAGTATCTAGCAGTGGGCATTCGTGCCGCATTGCACCCTCAGGTCGATTTGGCGACCTCGTCAGTACACATGCCTTGTCTCACAGTCCGGATGGCTGACCCAGAGATACCAGTGGTCACGTATCTGCGGTGGATTTGGCGAGGACGCCGACATTGCCAGTGAGCTGACCACCGCCTACATCAAGGGCCTGCAGGGAGAGAGTATCGGGCCCCAGTCCGTTGCTGCCTGTGTCAAGCATTTCCCAGGAGGCGGCCCTCAAAGAGGGGGCGACGATTGCCACATGCAATGGGGAGCAGAGGCCGACTATCCGGGCGACAACTGGGAATATCACTTGAAGCCCTTCCGTGCCGCAGTGAACGCCGGCGTCAGGTAGATCCCCACACAGAAGATCGCGCTTCCAGCTGATAGATCACAGCTCGGTCATGCCGTCCTACGGCAAGCCGATGGGTACAAAGTATCCCGAAGTCGCCATGGCGTACAACAAGCCAATAATCACCGGACTGCTCCGAGATGATCTCAAGTTTCAAGGGATCTGCCTGTCAGACTGGTGCATCATCGACGGGTTCCCCGAGAGCGGAGACGACGCTTTCGCGGCCAAATGTTGGGGAGTAGAGCACCTGTCGCGGGACGAGCGCCTCATCATGGCGCTGGACGCCGGCGTTGACCAGTTTGGCGGTGACACATGTGTCGAAGCGCTCGTGGCGCTGGTTCAAGCAGGCAAGATTCCCGAGAGCCGAATCGACAAGTCCGCGCTACTCTTACTCCGGGAGAAATTCGCCTTGGGCCTCTTCGACAAGCCCATGGTGGACGTCTCGGCTGCCAACTCGATCGCGGGGAGCGAGAAGTTCATCCAGGCTGGTCTGCATGCCCAGCGCGATTCCCTGACTCTGCTGAAGAACAAGTCGGTGAACGGCAAGCCCGCCCTGCCTTTGACGCGCGGGACCAAAGTCTACGCGGAGGGCTTCGACGAGTTCGGCTCGCTTTGTGCACATGCCGTATCCGATCCAGCTCAGGCCGATGTCATTCTCGTCCGTCTCGATACGCCATGGACTGCCAAGGGCAAGGGGGAACTGGCGCGCTCATTCCACCACGGCTCGCTCGAGTTCAAGCCCGAGACTCTTTCCCACGTCGCGGAGCTGGCCAGACACGCTCCGGTGGTGCTCGATCTCTACCTCGATCGTCCAGCCATTATCGGCTCTCTCAACCAAGACGCGACGGCGATCCTGTGCAACTATGGCGTGTGTGCCGAGGCTCTCGTCGACGTCTTGTTCGGAGATGACTCGCCCAAGGGCAGACTTCCATTTGACCTGCCGCGATCAATGCAGGCTGTTCTGGAGAAGAAGGTCGACACGGCATTCGACTCGAAAGACCCGGTGTACAGGTGCGGAGATGGCTTGTCATATTGAGGCGGGTCGAGATTGCTCTGGTAGAAATGTTGAGACGACATGCATTCAAGTACACCATCCCCATGTGAGGATGGCTGATACGAAATGCTACGTCACCCAACTGCTCTTCCAAACAACAACCTCGGCTCAGCTTGTATACAGCTCTTTCGTAGTTGATGCAGGTGATGCGCGATGTCTTCCAGCGTCGGCCAAATGGCCATCGACGGCATGGAGGAGCATGTTCTGCGCTTGCCAAATAGCAGTGGACAGGTAGCCTATGCTCATAACGGTGATCCAGCCGGTCGAACAGTGATTATCTTCTTCCCGGGCATGTTCAGCGTAGGCACTGCCAGATCAGTCTGCCAACCTCTTCGCGACATCGGCGCTCACTGGATTTCCGTGACATTACCTGGGATGGGCAATTCATCGTCACGCCCACCTGGAGACGACTATCACGTACATCTTGCTCGTACGATTTCCGCCCTCCTGGACCACCTCCACCCTGATGGTATCGACCGGTTGTTTGTTTCTGGGGGGTCATTCGGGACTGTACCGGCGCAGATGATATACGGCGCCCCGTACGACCTGTTCCCATATGGTCGACAGCTCGCCGGCTGCCTTATCATGGCCTGCTTCTCTCCGTTCAAATACCACTCGGACTACGCCAAATCCCTTATCTGGCCAAATTACATCTCGATGGGCCCACCGAGCCAACTCGTCCCTTTCCACCTCGTCCAGCGACTACTTCGCAGGTTCTTTGCCTCGCAATTATCCACACTGGAAGGCGCAGAGAAGTTTCTTCGGACCGCCCTTTTTGACAAGATGGATGCCGGTGAAACAGCCATGTTCGAACAGTATCTCGCCAAGGAGGATCAGACGGAGGCCGAGTTTGTCCGGGACATGTCCGAGACGATACTGCGAAGTAATGCCAACTGGGACGGCTTCATGGAGATTTCAGACGTGACGCATTCGGACTGGGGATTCGTACCCAGGGAGCTGGACGAGGAGCATGCGCGAAAACCCATCCTCATCGTCGGTTCCGAGCAGGATGAGCTCGGCGATGGGATGAACCAGTGGCTGGTCTCAAACTACAAGTCTGCCCACTTTAGGCGAATCCCTGGAGGTCACATATCCGCTCTCTTCTACCAGGACGAGTTGTGGGCGCAGATGGTGCGACTGGCGACCGAGGCGCATAGTTGAGCACCGCTGGCATCACATACGATTCATTCTTCGGCAGCTCAAACGGTCATCACATCTGGCTACGCCTTCAAGGCTGTCCTGAACATCTCCTGACGAACCTTGACCAGCTCGGCCCAGAGTTGCTCAACACGTCGAAATTGTAGGTCCGCACTGCATGAGGATGGTTTGATTGACTTGTGTCTGTACTATGCACGACGAAGTTATGATGGCAAGGCGAGAAGAAATAATAGCTACAAATGAGTCACTCTGTCGAATTGGCAAGGTCTAGAGTGATTTCACGAAAAGAATTTTGATGACGGAGCGAGTCGAGGATGAGCTTGGCCGGGGTGAGGTAAGAGATGTCATAAGGGACCGAGACCGACTGCGGATTGGTTTCGTCTTTGACCGCGCCTATCCCGGCAATGAGCACGCCAACGAGCTCCCCTTCGGTGGTGACGACCATTCCTCCCGAATCTCCCCCGGAGCTGAATCGATTGTAGCCGACTGGAAACAAGCCCCTGTCATCGCACCATGTCACCGCCGGTAAAACGGGGACAGCCCATGCCTTTTGCTCGCCCGGAACATCGTACCCATAGTCGGAAAGCCGGATTCGGCTCGCGACGCCGAGCGATCCGATCGTGTTCCTGCTTCTTGCTCCCGCCAACACCACTTTCCGACCGGCATTCGCTCGAAGATCCGAACCAGACTCCAGTACAGATTCAATTCGAATAAGACCGCCCGCTGGGTATGGATGTCTGGTCACCGATGCAAAGTCGACCTGATCGAAGGGGGCTAAGTTCAGATCGATGATATTGCCACGGAAACCGTCCAGGATGACGCCTGGATCGAGCCGGATGAGGCCAACGTCAAACAGAAAGCCCTTGTAAACGGATATGGGCGGGGCGAACTCGATGTGTCCAATGATGCGGTTTTCAGACGACAGGAAGGAGCTGGTTAGATATTGACGAAAACCTTTCGCCTGCTCCAGGCAGGATTCGGTCTTGCCAACCGCGTCCATGTCCGCGCGGAAAGCGAGTGCCAACGGCGAGGTAATGACGTCGCCTCGCATCTCTAGGAGAGCTTCAGCCTGCTGGGCCCGTATCCTGATCATGGGAAGCGCCCCTTCCACGTCTTCCACGTAGGTATCTACTACCTCCAAGAACTGATCGACGGGACTTTCGACCGCGCTGCGTATTCCAGGTTCGAAGACAACTCTGGTTTCCGAGGGATCGGTGCGGTTCAGAACATGACGAGCGGTGACAAGATAAAGACTGTTGCCATTTCGAAGGAAGAAACCGGCGCTACCCCACTTATCTTGATTGCAGAGAGGCGCAATACGGAGGCCGGGAGCCATAGCGGTGCGAGCGTACACGCGCGCGTAGTCTTTTTCAAAACGGCTGTTTGGCGAGACCACTTCGCACGGCGCAGGATGTTGCTGCGCGGCGCTGAGCGCCAAAGAAGCCTCTCGCAACTCTATGGCGTATGAGCTGATGTTCGGGAAACCCTGTCGCAGGAGCGATACGCATTGACCGAGGACCTCTCTTGCACTCGCAAAATCGAGAGTTCCTGGGGTAATGCCAATCCAGATGACGAGGGGATGATCGGGCTCCCCCTCGACCCCGATGCGGACAAGATCAATCGTGGTCCACGCGACTTGATCGGCTGTGAGTTGTGACTCCACTGCCAGGGCGACGAAACGCCACTTTGAGACGATGGGATGAGCGTCGGGAGGGGAAATCATCTTGTTTTTTGGAAAAGGACTGGGAATCGGAAAGACTCTCAAGTCCTCGGTCTGCGTTGTGGCCAGGAGGCGGGGCCGAGTCGAGAGACCATGATACCAAGCATTTGATGCTTGCTCATTGACTAGGAGGAGAGGCGGAAGAATGACCGTTTCCGGCGGAGATGCGATCGGTTCGGGGGAGGAGACGGTGGTACGACGGGGAGACGAAGGAGGGGAGAGGGATGGGGTAGCCGACGAAGGATTGGGTCGATCGCGAAGGACTCGGCCAGTCAGGGCCTGGACGATAGACTGAGTTCTGGCTGGAGCGGGCAGCGCCTCACAAGCCTTTTGAAGCTCGGCGTATTGGTCCAGCTCGATGGAGAGCTGCATGTGTGACTGATCTGGAGACAGCTGGGCAGAATCGAGAATTTGCTTGATCGACATGGCGGTGTGCTTGGCTACGGGCGATGACATGTTTGTCGCTGATACTAAGTTGATGGACAATGAACGAGAGGTACTCGAGTAACTAGAGTACGCGTAATTAGTCAAGGCGGGGCCGATTGATTTATTAGGCATGCATAATATTCGTTATCGGGATTTTTCCTAAGCTAGGCGCCTGGGTGATCGACCGATTCCAGTCTCAGTCTCTCCAGACCTCAACTGCGAAAACGGTTGCTGGCCTCTGTGAAAGTCATACCCTTCAAGATGGCCTGCTGGACCTTCACATCCGCCGACTTTTGCCTCGCAGCGATTTCAGCCACCTGGTCAATCAAGTCCGGGGGGATGATCACCACCCCGTCCAGGTCGGCAACGACAAAATCACCAGGATTGACCGTCACATCCTGCCTCTCCTTGTCCGATTTCACACGGATCGGCACGTCCGTCGCGATCACCTTGACCAGTTCGTAGGGTGCCGTGGAGCTTACATCGCGCGCAAAGACCTATGCCATCAGCGGCCGCCACCGCCTTGCCCCGATGCAGGAGATGGAACTCACGGGCATGCGCAAGTCCCGGTGCTCGTTGAGATCCCTAATACGCCCGTCCACTATCGTCCCAGCTGCCCCGCTGGCCTTGGCCCTGGCGGACATCAGACCACCGTACACAGCATTGGGTATGTCGAGCGGGGAGGAGATGAAGATGACCGAGCCATGGGGTACACGGTCGATCTATAGGCATGAGCACAGTCGAAGTTGCCAGATAGGGGTCTTGCTTACGTAGTGATGACTTAGCTTTGGGGTCGGATCGTCCAGCGGGGCATACTGGACTGTATACGCTGGTCCCACGACCAGGGTGTCGCCCTCTTGCCGCTTTGGAGACCACATCGTCGGCCCGACGAGGAAGCCCCCATGGCGGACGCCGAGCTTGAGGAGCGCGTCCGAGCAGTCGCAGCTGCTTGATGAGCACAACGGCCTCCTGGGCACGGTGCGGCACTGCACTGACCTGGACAAGTTGCGAAGCTTCAGCTTCCATGCTGTGATCTGCCTAGAAGTCTGTGCCATGGTGCGATGATGTCAAGGAGATGAATCAAGCCAGGGCAGGTGTTGCACGTTCAGCGGAAGAGTTCTTCCGGTCGCTCCGGAAGACTTCCGTGAACATCGATCAGAGGGGACCTCTTGAAGCCAGCTTAGCTATCAGAGCTTCCTCACATCCTCGCCAAGCCGATGCGTGCAACGAAGAGCAGCGGGTTGAGATATCATATGGCTAGCCATCGCATCGCGCGTAAGACCTGATCGGAAGTACGGCCAAACCTCGTGCTTGGAATGGATGTCGGAATGGTTCCGACGTGCTTCTCCCATCAGAAGCTCGTTCGTCCCCACACAAGATCAGCTTGAAGTCCACCGATGACTCCCTGTGCTTTGTCCTGACCCCCATGATTGCATCGTTATCGGGAAAGACTTGTCTGATCACGGGAGCTGCTGGTCGTGAGCACATGCAGGCGGCATGAGCGACATTATCTGACCAGTGATAGATATCGGGAGCGTCCTGGTTGAGCGGTTTCAGCAGGCCGGGGCAAATGTCATTGCGACAGACCGGGTGGCACTGGATATCCAAGGTGTAGACTGCCTCGTATGCGATCTAGGGAGTCCGGACAGCATTCTCGCGCTGGAACAACACCTGGCTAAACAGTCAGTCTCTCTTGCTTTCCGAGACACGAGCAGCCAGCTGGCTGCGCAAGAGATGATCAGTGCTCAAGCTGATTTTTAGGTATGGGAGTATAGACTGTATCGTCAACAATGGTGCCGTCGGAGGTGGACGCTGTCTGCTGCACGAGAAGACCCTGGAAGAATACGAGGCGGTGATGAACGTCAAGTGAGCACTCAACGCTTCCTTTGGTTCGCATCAGCTGGGCTGACAGTCGGTAGTGTGCGTGGGCCATGGCTGCTTAGCCAGTCAGTCATACGCCTGCATCTGGCAGCGGCAGAGAAGCACGAGTCCCAGTCGCAACTGCATATTATCAACATCGCCTCGCTCGTTGCGCACAAGCCGGCCCCTCTAGGATGCTTCTACTCTGCATCCAAGGCGGCTCTGGTCAGCTTGACGAGAAGCATTGCCAAGGAGTACACAGGCAAGCGCATCCGATGCAATTCCGTCTCTCCGGTACGTGATCAGCGAGTCTTGCCCTTATCTCGCTGACGACGACCAGGGATATATGGATATTCCCAACATGAAGGGGTTTGACGAGAAGGTGTGTATGGCTCTTCTCCATTCGAGCTAGCGCCATCTGAGGAACAGACCATCTCCGACCTACAACGCAATGTTCCTTCAGGACGAGCGGGCTTGCCCATTGAGATCGCCAACGTCTGCGCTTGGCTCGCCAGTGACCAGGCCTCTTATGTCAATGGAGCCGACATGCTCGGTGAGTCGGGAGACTAGACGGACAGTGTGATATTACATTGGCTGACCAGTAGTGGACGGCGGCGCCTTGGCATAATGCATGAAGATGACTGAGAGGACTGCAGATGCAGCAGGCTACGATACTGTACTACAGATGGAAGACATCCAACGGCAGGGGTTGCGACGGTCCATCGGGAACCTCGATCGACTTTGTCTGGCCTTGAGTAAACCCGAAGTACTGACACAGCGGTACTGACCTGCGTGAACGCCCTGATGCCCTCGACTCCATTGAATCTGCCCCAACCGGACGATCTCCACCCGCCATGCGGTACTCGGGGATCATCTGCGGGAGTCTAGTGAATGTGAGCGAAACCCAACCGGAGACAGCATCACTGACGGGCTGGTTGATGTGGATACCACCTGCATTGAGACGCCGGGCAACAGCGAGCGCACGATCAGTGTCCCTACCCCAGATCGCAGCCGACAGCCCGTATTCCGAATCATTCGCAATCCTGATCATCTCGTCAATGACGGCGGCATCCTTTTCTCCCTGGGTTGGAGATGAAGAGTTGACGGTTTCGGGGACGACAATGATTGCAGCTGTGGGCCCAAAACTTTCTTCCCGGTACAGCCTCATCTCTGGTGTGACCGGATGAAGTATCGTTCGACTTGTCTCGTGGGAAGATAGTGAAGCCGCGCCATCGTGACCGTTGCTGCGGACGGTTTCTCCATGAGGGCCCGAATCTTCAGCGGACAGGACGTCTCTTGCGCCGTGAGTGTGCGCATCTTTGACAAGCCCGGCTATACGCTCGGCGGCTGCTGGGGAGAACACTCGAGGTGCTGTCTTCGGCTTGGTCTTCGCCCACGCCGACTGGATAGCAGACACGAGCTTGTCTGCCATGTCGTAAGGAACAATGATCCTCTCTGTGCTCATACAGATCTGACCGGCGTTGTGGAACGCCCCAAACAGCACTAATGCCATCAGCGTTGACGAGCAGAGTGACTGAAACTCGACTGACCATGCGAAGCTGCAGCGGCGATGTCGGCACCGGGCAGTATGAGCACCGGAGCTTTGCCTCCCAGCTCCATGACACTGGGTTTGAGGTGTTTGCCCGCGAGAGACGCGATGATGGATCCGACACGGGTCGAACCGGTAAAGTTGACATGCCTAATCAAGCAGTCAGCCGACTCATGAGCTGTAATGACCCCATACCGGACTCTGGGATCTGCGACGATGGCTTCAACTACAGCCGGAGCATGCTCAGGACTAGCATGAACCACATGGAGAGCCTCCCCAGGCAATCCGCTCTCGTAAAGCAGATCGGCCCACAGAGCTTGCGTCCTCGGGGTCACCTCGGAAGTCTTCAAGATGACAGTGTTGCCAGCGATGAGCGGTGTGCATATGGCCCGCATCGTGAGAGGATGTACCTGCGGGGGTCTCAGTATACACGTTGGCCACGCCGACTGTACCTACCGCGTTCCAGGCCGCGATCGCCAAGCAAACACCGTACGGCTCTCTGGACACAAAATATCTCCCTATTTGGTCAGCTTTTCCCGTCCTGATCGCCGCGATGGCGATGCGCACCATGTTCGACCTGTACGCTCTCCTCTTGCAAGGCTTTCCCAGCCGAGACCGCCAAAGTCCGCAGAGCATCCGGCATAATGTCCACCTGCTCTTGCGACCACCAATCGTTGATCGGTGTCTCCTCCCGATTGGTATCCCGAAGTGCGGCTGCCCACGGCTCAGAAGGGTCCTCGAGCAGATCGGCAGCCCTCAAGAGCACATCGCAGCGGTTTTGGATGGGCCAATGGGACCATTCGTCCAAGGCGGCATGACATCGGGCAACGATGCCGTCTACTTCCCCAGGTGTTGTGCTGGCTTTGACAGCAGTGGCCCCGGAAGGCCCGTTAGCTTGATTGTGCTTGCTGTTCGACTGGGACATTGCGGGATACGATCTCACGCAACACGGACGCCACGCCCATGGGCTTATGTTGGATCTGTGCAGGTGGTGACTGCCCAAAGGGAGATGGGAATGGTGACTAACGCATGCTTATGGTGGCCAGGCACGACTCGGGTTCTTCCGTTCTTTCCCCGGCTGTTGCTGGAGCATCGCGGATATAGCGGCATCATACGCGCAGCTTCGACATGCATGCTCGCGATACCCTGTAGATAGTATACGAGTGCTGTTGCTTCGGACGATGCACGTCGAGTAGACTGACATTTGATCGCAAGCTCGTCATGGTCTCGTGGCAACGACTGATCCGCTTCTCGCCTCCTCAAGAGGAGACAGTATACTTTGGCGAGCCAATTGGCACCCCCTCCGAGTTGGAAGACATCGGTGCAACAGCCTCTAGGGGGAAACTGCGTGCAGCTGTAATTGAAGTGGACGAGACCGGCCCGTTTAGCGATGCAGCCCGCGTGACCGACAAGGTTGTCGAGGTTGGGCGACTGCTCGCCCCGCTCACGGATCGCGAATGTCACGATATCAAGTGTATCGGGCTGAACTATCGTAAACACAGTACGCCTGTTCGTCGAGCGTCGAGGCTTCAAACTGACTCCGAACAGTCCAAGAAGCAGGCAGATCGCTCCCACCATACCCCTCTCTGTTCATCAAGCCGACCACCGCTCTTGCAGGGTATGACGATGAGGTCATCATTCCCAAAATCGCGCAGGAGGGCGAGGCAGACTACGAGGGCGAGCTCTGTGTAGTCATTGGCAAAGACTGCAAAGACGTCTCTGAGGCCGAGGCGATGGAGTACGTCGCTGGATATACCTGTGGAGACGATGTGAGCACCAGGAAGTGGCAGAGGAACAAGGAGAGGGCGGGCGGGGTCCCCCAGTGGTGTTTCTCAAAGGTCATCCCGCTGTCGCGCGTCCACTACTTCCGCTCACGATTAGGGCTTTGACAAGTTTGCGCCTCTCGGACCGATGATCGTTGCTCCTTCAGTAAGCGCTTTCGGCGAGTATGAGAGACTTCGCTCATACCGTCAGCTGATACCCGACCCGTCCAAGCTGCACATGGAAGTCAAGGTCAATGGCGAGGATCGACAGTCGACTCCCGTGTCGGATCTGGTCTTCGACGCAAGTTAATATTCATCTATTGTCACCAACCATCTGACTACCCTAGATCCCGACATTGATCTCGTTCTTGTCGCAGGGTACGACACTCCGCCGCGGGACAGTCATCATGACGGGGACACCGGGCGGTGTAGGGTGCACTGGTCCGGAAGAGAAGTGGAAGTTTTTGAAAGACGGGGATAAGGTTGAGGTCATCATCAAACCTATCGGTACTCTCAGACACTCTGTCAAGTACGCTTGAATAGAACGATCACTCGAATGCATACATCATGTCATTGCCACATGAACAGATCTCCCCAATTATCACTCAATAAAGGATTATCGTCGGTGACGTCCAGCATACCGAGACCGAATGTCTGTTGCAACCCTGCCAAGTCGAATTGAGGGAGATCCTGAAAACCCTCCAAGCCAGCTTGAGTCGCCATGGCACCGGCAGTGTCGTCCACAGCATTGGCAGCAGGATCAATCGCTGTCGCCGAAGCGTCGCCCGCTGGGGCATTAGCGGTGCCTCCTATATCCGCTTGGAGCCCGAGCGATTTCAAGAGCTGGTCAACGATTGCTAGTGCTCTTAGGGCGCTGGGGCGGTGGAAAGTTTTTTCGATGAGACCGACGATATCTTTGACGGCGTAGAGGGAGCTGCTGATCTCGCTCGCCGGCTTCTTGATAATCGAGCTGCTCGTAGTGAGGTCCAGCATCAAGGTTCCGACAAGCGACATGAAGGCGTTCATGGCTTCTTGGTTGGCGCATTCCAGGCAGATCGTCAGAAGACTCACCGTAGAAGAGCTGATACCAAGGGGCAGAGCGCGAATCGGGACCAGCGGCCCCAGTCTGCAGTAGACGGATAGTGAGTATCGAAGTGTCGATAACAGCGGCAGTAGTCACCCCAAAAGCTAGATGCCTCTGAGTGGACTCGAGAGCCCGCAAGGCAGACCCCCTACAGCGAGAGGCGTCTGCGATGGGAGATGGGGGCCGGGATTGCATGCCGTATCGCTCTCTGATCGCCAAGAGCAGCACAGGTCGGTGCAGGAGTAAGCGCATGGTCAGGCCCCTCAAAGCGAGGACGTGTGCGAGAGGCCCCATTGGCTCGTCGAGGTTGATGTTGAGGCCCGGCTCGATACCATCGGACCATATCGCATACTCACGCTCAATCTGGTAGATGGAGAGGGTGGCGGATTGTATGGACCCTGGGCCTGATTTGGCATCTGTCTTGTTGATTGACTTGAGTGGTGTAGGGTTGACAGCCACCGCGCTGAAAGCGGTGTACAGTCGGCTGTTTGTGAGCTAATCACGCTTTGCCTGTCCCCGGGCGGCGTACATGGATTCGAGGAAGAATTGGATCGCATTTGCATTCTCGTCCGGGAGGGGTGAGGGTAGAGGCATGCGTGACATGGTGGTCGTAATAGCAGATGGGCGACCGATGGTAACGGTCAACAGCCTTCCACGTCAGTCGCCCAGTCTCGCTCACGATCGACTCCTCCGTCACTTACTGGTCGAAGATGAAGCAGCCCCACCATACTCGGCACCTAATCTCCTGCTCTTCGGGAGGCAATGCCTTGGAGTTTGAAGGATCATGCAAGCCGACAGCACAAGCTGATCGGATGGCATCTGGGGACGTGAGCAAGACCTGACATCAACCACGAGGAGGGTGACTGACAGCCCAGTATATCCCATCCCTGGCTGGGCGAGTCCAGTCCTTGCATGAGCATCGTCCCAAGGAGCAAGACCTGCACTGTTCTCTCAGTCTTGCTTCTTCGAGCTTACATCCACACTACCTTTGTGGACGCTATGAGGCCAGTACATGTGGTTCCGTTGCAGCTTCAACGCGATTCGGGTCACTTCGATGAGCCTGGCCCACTTTGTCTCGGACAAAAGAAGACGTACGGGTTCGATCGTCGCCGCTATTCGACAGCGCCTGCACCAGACCAAATATGCTAAAGTGTAAAGCCATGACGGGCTGGATCTCGCGCTCCGCCAGCAGCTCCTGCGCGCTGTGCCACACTGTCTGGCGCCCAAATGACGGGCGCTGCTGTAAACGATCAAGCAGTTGCTCGTAGGAAGCGCGGACCGCCTTCTCGCTGAAAAATGGGTACAGGGGATACGTCCGCGTGAAGAAGAAGTCCCACATGATCTCCGCTTGCATCAAGTCAGGTAGGTCGTCCAGACGGACGACAGGGTGCACTTTGGAGCCTTGGCCGCCGAGCACATCCCCGTCGAAATCACTCGGGGGGAACCCGCAGAGGTCTTGGGGAGTCACGATGCACCTGTACCCCGGGAGCAGGGTATCTAGCAGAAGACTGTGGAAGTGTATACCTGATGTAGGGCCATAGACCTCTTTGTCCAGTCTGTCGCCCGTGTCGGTGGGTGAAGGATCGGTACCCGCTGCCAACTGGGTGCCGCTCATATTGACGGGCGGAAGGAGTCCCATGCCGTCCAGTGCCGGTGTCGCCGGGGACTCGCGATGATGGGTGGGACCAGCGGCGTTGTGGCTTTGGGAGGCTACGGGTTCCAAGTCATGTATCTTTCCTCTCCGAATCGTGCCAGAAGCCTCGTGTGGCTGTGCAGGTTGCGCCTGAGACGGATCCATTTGGCCCACAGGTACAGCAGTAGGTAAGACATGTTGTGGCGGTGGACGAGTGGACGTCACGATACCGCCTCCAAAGGACTGTGAGAGAACCATGTCTTGTTGTGGGACATGCTGGACCTGTCCCAAGGAGAGGAGCCCGCCGGTGGGATCTGTATCGCGGAATAGATCTTCGACCATGAAAGAGGATTGCTCCTCTGCTAGACTCTGGTCACGAATACGGTCCGCTCGAGAGGGCGAATCCCTCCCATCCGGGCCAGATGCAAACGTCTGCTCAAGATTCTGTAGTCGATCGAGGATCGCTTGCAAGGAGCTTGTCTTTCAATACATTCTTCGGGAATAGAATGGCTACGTACGCTTTTGACACGGTCACATTCGACACAGTAGGACCTCTAGAATCGAGAGTATAAGCACATTCGTACCCTAACTCCTTGCAGGTGGTACAGGCAGGCTGCAGGCCGTCGCACTGTATCTCAATTGCCGCTCACATAGATCCCGGAGTATCTTTTGGACGCACCTTGGTCTTTTTGACCCGGCACGGGCCACATGCCTGAGCTGTCCGGCGGCGTTTGGTGCCCCGGACACCTTCCGACACGTCGCTAGAGGCTGATGGACCATGCTCGGACATCAGAGATTGGCCAGCGGCACCGATTCACCACACCCGGATAGAGAGACGACGGTCATGGGGATGTATCGGAAGGCGAGCGGTAGATATACTCTGCCCACCTACCGTACCCGCTGAACTGGTTATGCTCTTAACCGACCTCGGCCTTGAACAACCATTCAGCCCGAAGAAGTGACGTAAACTACGCTCTGCAAGGTTGCATATGCATCTCCATCGTATAGAATGGTATCAGACGATGTTCATGAAGTCTTCCTTGGCATTGCGGTAGAAGCCGAGAGAGGTGACCATGGGCATGTCGTCGAAGCGATAGAGGTACGTCTGTGTCTCGGCCTCATGGTCAGCGGACAACGATCTCTCGGACGGCGGACGGGACCTACCTCGTGGACGTATGGTTGCCAGCTGGGCACGGCGAAAGTGTCACCTTTGACCCAAGTGACGACCTGGTCGCCAATGAGACTACGGCCCGTGCCCTCAATCACATGGTACACAGCGCTCGTCGTCTCCTGGACAGATTCGCTCCGTTTCCCAGCCTCGAGTCGCTCACACTGCGCGCCGATGACTTTACTAACCTCCTCTCCCTCGTGACCAGGGTCCTGACTACGATAGCGCACCACGGCATGGTCGCCCGATGCGGCGTCTAGCTTCTTCTGCATCTCCACCCAGGGGTAGATGATGGGGCTGTCGTCCGCGTCCTTGGCGGGATAGCGCGGCTCGGCGTAGTGCTGGACAAAGTGTACCGGGAAGTGCTGGAACTGCGGCAGGTCCAAACCGTCGAGCCAGATCATCGGCGACGCGTCAGACTCGTTGCCGTGGTCCTGGTTCGTCAGCCACTTCCCCGCAGGTTCGAAGAGCATCCGACTTGCATGATACTTCCATGGCGGGGTGAGGATAAAGTCGCCGCGGTGCATCTTGATCCTGCTTCCGTGGACCGCAGTAAAGCCGCCGTTCCCTTCAATGATGAACCGGCACGCAAAGGCGGTGTGGCGATGAGCAGGGGCGGTCTCGCCCGGCATGACCAGCTGCAGTCCCGCGTACAGCGTGTCGGTCGTGTTGGGCGCGTCCATGGCGGGGTTGATGAGCATCAAGACGCGTCGCTCGGCTTGCTTCTCGGTGACGAGCTTGCCGGCGCGGATGAGATGCGGTCGCACCGCCGCGTACTCCCATTTGTGCACGGCCGCCTTGGGAGATGGGACCGGCGGGTTCAGGCGGGTCATGCGGGTCCATAGAGGGAGGACGTTGACGGATGGGATATCCTCGAGTAGACGCTCCTGGGAATCGCCGGCGACGTCGATCTCATACTGCGGCGGAGGTGTCAGAGGCCCAGAGTGGCCTTTGAGCTGCACGTGTTGAAGCGTGACGGTGGCGGTGGACATCTCGGGAGCGTGGTTCCCTGTGACTGCACTGACTACTCAGCTGATCGCGGTCATAATCCGTATATATCTGCATGCATGGTCCTGTGAGCCACGTCACACATTCTGCAACACCGCTCGCATCAATGCTGCAGTAGACGAGACAAGGGTAACATTCCGAGCTTTCCCCGGAAGCTCGGTCAGTGACCGAGGAGGTCGTAATTGACGTTCTCATCGTCTGTCAGTATGCTCCTCGTGTCATCTCGTGGATCCGGGTATGTGTCGGGAGCATACCCACTGCAATGTCTGCCAGCGAACGGGCGTCCATGGACATTCCGTTGGCAGCCGGCCGAAGCAGGTGTCTGCCGAAGATGCTCGCGATAAAGCACGCCAAGAGCATGTATCCGTAGAGAATTGAAATCACGGGTTGACTTGATAGAGCCGATCAACAATATGCCCGTGCCAGCGTCGAACATAGGCAAGCCCAACGGCGTAGACGCAAATGGCATGTACCCCAAGGCCAACGGAGATCTTAATGGGGCGCCCAACGGTTCGATGAGCTCAGAATCTGCAACAAACGGGAATCGGCGACTGGAGATCACGATCGTCGGCGCCGGTCTAGGAGGCGTGGCAGCCGCCATATCGTGCAGCCTAGCAGGGCACCACGTAAAGGTCCTCGAAGCAGCCCCGAAGCTCGCAGAAGTCGGAGCGGGCATTCAACTCACGCCAAATGTCACTCGCCTCCTTCGTCGCTGGGGGCTCTTCGAGACATTGAGCCCCCAGGCAGTGCAGCCCGGTACAATCTGGCTACGAAGGTGGGAGAACGGGAAGCCGATCAGCCGTACCAAGCTCGCGCCCGACTTCGAGCGAGACTTTGGAGCGCCGTACTGGGTCGTTCACCGCGCGCATCTGCATCAGGCATTGCTCGATCGTGCGCTCGAACTAGGAGCGGAGATCCATGTGGATTCACGCGTGACCGAGATGGACGTCGAACGCGGGACAGTGACTACTGTAGGACAAATTTCTGCACAAGTGACCTGACTGACCGAGATAGTATACGGGTACGGTCCACACGTCCGACTTGATTGTCGGCTGCGACGGTCTCAAGTCCATAACTCGCTCTCTGTTCCTCGGCGACAAGGACGCCGGACCAGTTCCCTCCCCATACTGCGCATACAGATCGACAGTCCCGATGGATATCTTGCTCGCCGATCCTGAGCTGGCAGATATCGTCGAACGGCCCGACATCAGTCTCTGGATAGGACCCGACCGACACGTCATGACCTACCCCATCAGCGGCGGCAAGTCGTTCAACATGGTCCTGTCTCACCCATACAATGGCCAGACGGACGGCTGGCCCAAAGACGCCGACGCAGTGCTGCAAGAGATGAAAGACAATTACGCCGGGTGGGATCCAAAGTGATTCACTCTCGCAGGTCCGGTTCAACGCTGACGTTGGCCAGGCTGGTCAAGATCATCAACCAGATTCAGAGTACAGCCAAGTGGCAGCTCATGGCGTACCCCCGACTGGACAGCTGGAGGCACCCATCGGGCAAGTTTGTCATGATGGGTGATGCGGTCCACGCAATGGTTGGTCTTACCTTCACACCTCCCGTTTCGTGCTGAGTCTGCAGGTCCCGTACATGTCTCAAGGCGCGGCACAGGCCATCGAAGATGCCGCAGCGCTCGGCTGCTGCCTGGCGCGATATGGCAAATCCAAGTTCGGGGACCTCGTTCACCTGACGAGTGCATTTCAAGAAATAAGAATAGAGCGCGCGTACCAGGTGCAATACCGCAGTGCGTTGAATGGGCGTATCTGGCACTGTCAGTCCTCAATCTTCGTATTTCGATGTGGCAAGCTGATCGACAGTCGCAGACGGTCCCGCTCAGCGCTTGAGAGATGAAGGTATGGCGGAGACTCTGACGGACGAGCACTATGTCCGCTCAGCCAACCAGTGGTCGGATCCGTCCACCCAAGTGTGGCTGTACGGCTATGATGTCGACGCGGTTGCGGATCGCTTTCTGAACGAGCGCTTCCCTACTGCCGAGGCACAGAAGCAAGCGATCGTCTCGGAGGAAGGCAACCTGAGGGAGATGGTGGCTGCTGGGCTCCTCGCTCAGGATTCGCTAGCGTTGTGCTAGATATACCATTGTCACATGTACCGGCGCCCATGTCTATGTACCGATCTGCCCACTGTATGAGCTGAAGCTACCAATGAAAGGCCTTACGAGGGTGTATGTCAAACTCGGCTACCGTTGGAAGTGCATAAGTGCATGAGTGCGAACTACCCTAGGGCATCTCGACAACTACTCTGCCCCGGACTTTGGCGCCCTCGAGATCCCGATACACCTCCGCCAGCTCCTCCAACGGCCGCTGACTAAGCTCGACCTTGACCTTGCCCATCGCAACCAGCTCCAACGCCTCCTTGAGCTCCCGCCTATTCCCGACCGAGCTTCCGATGATCCGCATAGACTTCAGCACCATCTGCGTGGGGTCGACCTGCATCGTCTGGCCCTTTGGGAATCCCACACAAACCAAGGTGGATCGGGTCGAAAGGTAGCTCATCGCCATTTGGTATGGCTTGATGGATCCCGCTGTGACGATGGCCGCACGGGCCATCCGTCCAGACGTGACTTTTGCGATGGCTCCGACGATGTCCTGTCATCTATCAGCAGGCAGACTCTCGGTTGAACAGGGGACTGACTGTTTCAGTGGCGAAGTCGATCCAGCAATGCACGCCATACGACTCCATCAATTCCTGTTTCTCTCGACCGGTGTCTATGGCGATCACTCTAAAGTTGAGCGCCAGCGCGTACTACCCCGGTAAGCAGAATATCTGAGTTGCAGCTGAATCCGGCCAACCTGGACTGCGAGATGCCCCAAACCCCCTCCTGCGCCCGGTACAACGATCCAATCCCCGGGTCTGAGATTGCAACTCAGAACAGCTTTGTAGGCTATTCATCATCAGCATGAGTGTCATTCAGGGACGAAAGAGCGACTCACTCGTCAATCCAGCGCAGAGTACCGGAGCGGCGACCTCCAAACTGAGGTCGTCCGGTATGGGAACCAAGTGCATGGTCGAAGCGAGGACGTACTGCTGGACTAGAGAGATTAGCTGAGTCCAGATACGAAGTGCGGTGTTGACTCACAGACGCCCTGCCTGCTAATACCTGCGACTTCCGGCTGAATATCAACTCGGATCCATACGAAGGCGGCTTGAGCACAACACTCACCGTATCGCACATCTCCTCGTCGCCCGCCAGACATGCGCCGCACGTCCCGCATGTGTCCGCTATGAACTTGATGCCGACCCGGCTTCCAACAGCGGGAGGATCTCCCGGCCTGATGTGCGGTCCAAGTGCCACGACGTATCCTACGCCTTCGTGGCCGGAGATGACGGGCTCGACCGGTCTGTGCGTACCTTGCCCTAGAGCAAGGGCGACGTCCGAGTGACACACTCCGGCGTAGGCAATCCGGACAAGAGCGTGTCCGGCAGGGATTGACTCGACATTGGGGGTAGGCACATTGCGAATGTGGGGATAGTCGCCCTGTATGCCTCAGCCTGCTTGACGAAGCTTCTCAGAAGGGGTCCGCCCGCACTCACCACCTTCTCCGAGACACAGGCAATATGCTGACTGGGAATGGTCAAGTCTAGGCTCGTTCCGTTGACTGCCGTCATGTTGTCTTCCGTTCTCGACCGTACATCATCGTGCTGTATCATGGAGTCGCAGCATATGAGCGAGATCCACGCTCGACGAACGCATCAGGGCATGCCGGCTGGGGCCCGGTGACTCGGCGAGAGCTCCGATGCGGGGAGCTCATCTTCCCGCCTCTTCCCCGGTGACGACTGCCTTGGTCCTGCTCATCTGCAACATGTACCGGTCTCGTGCCAGCTCAATCTCGCAACGCTGCCACTCTGTAGAGATCGAGTTCACATAGCAGATCAGGTAGCTCAATATGGGAGCAGTCACAGTGGATGTGTTCGCGATGCCTTGCGGATGGCTCAGCCTCCCGCGGAAGTGGCTGTTTGCTGGTGAGTCACCTCGGGATACGCATGAGCTGACCGTCTCCAGGAGAAGAGCATTCGGAAAAGCTGGACAGGTGTCCTGATTATGCCTTTCACATTCAGCATCCCTCGGGGGTCAAGCTCATGTTCGACATGGGGTTCAACAAGGTCCGTCTCCTCTCACCAGGGCGACCTTTGGCTAAGGCTAACAAGGCTAGAGGCTCAGTGACTACTCAAAGGCTCTCCAGGAGGATGTCTCGATCGTGACACCGGAAGTGTGCTTGCCCATGTGGAGGAGGGCGAAGCCTGATGACAGGTACCTCAAGACGCGGCAGACATCCTGCGTTCTGGGAAGATCGAGACGTCCGATATCGATGCGATCATCTATTCTCATCTGCACTGGGACCACATCGTGTGTCTCCGTGATATGTTGTTGAGCTGACGGTCAAGGGAGATCCTAGACTCTTCCCGCGTGCCGAGGTCGTCGTCGGCCCTGGGGCTAAAGCTGCCGCATACCCCGGCTGGCCTGAGCGAGATGGCCCATTCATGACCTACTGCTTCCACCCTCCATCAGGCAAGGTCAGGGAGATGTCCTACGACAATGACATTTGGACGTCTTGGGGCCCATTCGAGCGGGTGCACGACTACTTTGGCGATGGCAGCTTTCTGCTGGTCGATACACCAGGCCATATGCCCGGTCATCTTGGAGCTCTGGCACGGACAGGCGAAGACGAGTGAGTCCAGGCCATTCAGCTAGGCCGGGGAGTCTGGCTGAATGAGAGATACGTGTTCATGGGCGGCGATGTATGCCACGCACGGCACTTCTTCTCGCCGTGCTGTGGTTCTGGGTGGGACATTGGCACAACATACGGCCCTGGACCGACCACTTCGATGCATGCAAAGCCCTCGGAAGCTCGGGACAGTATATCCAAAGTGGCGTTGGCGCACAAGATGGACAATGTTTTGGTAGCTATAGCGCATGATCCTGCTTTGGAAGGGATCATACCCGAGTTCCCAGACAAACTCAATGGCTGGCGAGAAAGAGGGGACAAGGCCAAGACTGAGGAGAGGGGAGCTATGCTGGAACCGAGACGTTGATAGGCGGTGCGGATCGTTCAGTTCATACAAACAGTTTCGTCATGCATGTTCTGCGAAGGGCTCCTTCCCGCAGAGCCCCGCCTTGTGCATATCCGCTGGTTCCGCCCGTTACCCGGGCACAGTAGGCTTGATAAGATGCGCTAAGCTATTTATGCGATATACATGTCATCTCACAGTAGCCCTACCACGATTCCGCACATTTTACCCCTCCATGTCTTCCAGTCGCCCGATCAAGATAGACGTGCACGCGCACATCGTGCCCCCCAAGTTCAGAGAGGCTCTACTGGCTTTTGGAGGTGATCCGGCCGGCTGGCACATTCCGTAAGTGATCTGGGTATCACCCGGCGCCCATTCTGACCGTCGCGCCAGTGAATGGACTCCTGAAGCTGCCATCGAAGTTCAGGATGAGCTCAAGATAACTACATCGGTCTTGAGCGTCACATCGCCGGGTTCGCACACATTCAGCAAGAGCCCAGAGACCACTGACGCAGATAGGCTGCCTCTTCCTCGACCGAGAAGGAAACCGCGAGCTTGCGCGAGAGTGCAACCTCTACGCGTCCAGTGTCCGAGAAGCCCACCCAGACCGCTTTGCCTTCTACGCGACACTGTCCAACCCCGCCGAAGACATGGATGGCTGTCTGGCCGAGATGCGTTACGCCTTGGACACTCTGAACGCCGACGGTGTCTGCCTTTTTACTCAATACGATGGACTGTACCTTGGTCATCCGACGTGAGTGGATCATTCAAGAGCGGCCATACATATGCTGATGCCGCTGCAGGTTTGAGCCCCTCTGGGCAGAGCTTGACCGACTCGCAACGACAGTCATCATCCATCCGACCCCGCCTCAAGGCTACAAACCTATGCCCGAACAGAAGTACTGCCCGTGCCCCGCCTTTGACTTTCCCCACGAGACGACCAAGACAGTGAGTCCTCAGTCCTATAGATCTACTCTGATTGTACAGGTCTCGGACCTCATCATGTCTGAGCGCCGATCGCAATACTCGAAGGTGAATATTGTCCTGTGTCATGGAGGGTGAGTCTTGTCAGGCGTTTGTGTCAACTCGCATCTAACTCAGCAAAGAGGGACTATACCCTTCCTTGCCGACAGGATCGCATTCACGACATCCGCCCCCGCGCTCAAAAACCCGACGTCGCCCGATCAGGTGATCAAAGGCTTCAAGTCATTCCACTACGACACTGCGCTCGTTGGGACGTCGCCCGCCTTTGACTGCACCAAAGCATTCGTCCCCGAAGACAAGCTCGTGATTGGCAGTGATCACCCGTATGCTGTCCGAGAAGGCATGGTGGCATTCAGCAGGGCGGTAGACGAGCGGCTAGGCGGGGATGAGAAGCAAATGGTCTGGGAGAACAATGCCAAAGCATTGTTTCCCCGCTTGGCGGTATGGTCTCAGTCTACCCTTTGACCCGTTCGGTCCGAATGTATGAGCAGCAAGTCCGCCAATACACCTCCAGAGTCATAAGGGTGAGCCTCACGGTTCATGAATGAAGGCAAGAGACCCTTCCGTTCCGCTCAGATGACACGGTCTGGCGTGCTTGCTTGCCAGTTGTCATTATGAACATCGCCACTCTTTGCATTTGCCTCCCCACCCTTCTCCCTACGGCGACCTCCCGTCTTTGCCTCCCTGGTCTCTGTTTTCCTCCTCCGACGCTTGCCTGTCGTTCTCTTCTAAGCTTTGTGCACCACAGTCGCCGAAGCTTGGCACGAAGGAAACATCACTATCTCCCTTGAGCGAACACTCGGCGCAGCAGGTCTCCAACTCACAGACTTGCGCAATTTGGACATGCTCGGGCCGGCTCGCGCACCACACAATTTCTTCGGCTACGTCCTCACCTGTCACTTTCGCGAGTCAGAATAAGATTTTCGTACCGCCGACATGCAACGCAGAACTCACATGGCTCTTGACCGGCGTATACAGCATCGGCGGCGGTCTTGTCTCCTCGGAAACGGACGACAGAGAATTCAGTCTCGACCAAGCCTGTCATGAGTCCACATGTGATCAGACGCCAAAGCGTCAACTGACCAGGTTGGATCTCGCACACCCGAATGTTGGTGTTGACCAGTTCTCGTAGGAGACTGCCGTTGAAAGCACTGACAGCTGCTTTGGTCGCACAGTATATACCCCCTTGAAATGTCAGCCTCCTCGTTCTATCGTCGAAGGCTTCGTGTACCCCCGGCGTACGACTCTCTCCCAGCGATCGAACCGAGGTTGATGATCATCTAAACTGTCAGAGTCAAAGATACAAGTATAGCTCCAGCGCTCACGCCCGAGTCGGCTTTCTTCATTTCCTTGACGACCAGCTGGGTGAGATGGATCAAACCGACCACTAGAACCATCAGCGGGAGGGTCGGCTTGCCGTTGAATCACGTACCATTGGTAGAAAACATCACATCAATGTCCGCGTCGGCTGCGGGCCCATGATCAGTCGCTTGTTGTGATAGGCAAGAGAGCTCTGATACGTACCAATATCTACCAATCATGTCAGCATAGTTTGTCCCGCAAGCAGATCAGTGGACTAACCTCCAATCGGCTCTCGACCCTTGACGAGACCGGCGTTGTTGACCAGGCTGCACTTGTCAGAAGCGACTCAATCTACGTATACCCACAAATCAATCTTGGTTCCCCGCAGCTTCCCCATGATCGCATTCAGCTCCAACCGGCTGCTCATTATCACGAACATACATTAGGGGGCATGCAGTCATAACGTCCTGTAAAAGGCTCAATATCAAGCTCGGTAGGAACCGGCTTGATCCCCCTATAAGCGTACCTAATCTGAACTACATACTGGATCATGACAGTCGCCCCCCGGTTATAGGCGACGTCCTCGTTGGCTCTATGGCCTGAATTGGCTCTTTGGCCCTGGATGATTGGCTCTTTGGCCGTGGACAATTGGCTCTTTGGCCCTGAATATATGGCTCGGAGGCCTTGTGGTAGACTAGTATTTTCTCGTAACTAACAACTACATAATGGTACGCTTCTGAACCGAAACCTTGCTTGGCTTTAGCCAAGAGTTTCCAAGCCAGGTACCTCCGAATACGACTGAAGCATTCAGTCGTAATCGAACGTCTGACCCGTTGAGCTTGATATACTATCACGAACATACATTAGGGGGCATGCAGTCATAACGTCCTGTAAAAGGCTCAATATCAAGCTCGGTAGGAACCGGCTTGATCCCCCTATAAGCGTACCTAATCTGAACTACATACTGGATCATGACACTCATGTCTGCCTGGACGACGATGACCTTGCTGGCTGCACCCGCGTTTTGGCGAGCTTCCTCGCATTGCGCTTTCACTTCTTCCAGCTTGTCCAACCTTCGTGCCACTAGGATGACATTGGAGCCGGCTTTGGCGAATAGTACAGCGGTGGCAGCGCCAATACCGGACGAGGCGCCCGTCACCAGGGCTTTCTTGTCAGTTCTTGGCCTCGCTTGACTTTTCGACACGACTCACCGGTCTTTCCTACGAGGCTGGAACAGTCAGCAAACTCGGACAGACGTTTGAACAGCCCTTTGCGACTCACCGGGCCGTGCTGAATATGCCGGTCATGACCAGAACGAGCAGAATACGGCTTTGTCAGTGTCTAGCCTCTTTGGCTGAGAGGAGCCGATCGTAGCAGTATGTACAGTATGTGCTGGACCCGAATTTGAGGCTCCGCGGGGCGAAGTGAGCATTCTCATTCAGTCCCGCAGTACATCGGAGCGGCGGAAGTCAGCTCCGCAGCCCCGCACTGCAGGCGAGGAGAAAGGCGCTCCTCATGCTCATGCAACCGCTATGCATGAGAGCATTCTAGTCTTCTGAGCGGGCATCCGCATAAGGCTAGCGGGACCGCCCCCCCTCTCCCTCCAACTTCTCGTCTCAATTTACCCCCCGACAAAGTCAGTATGTCCGCAGCACCTGCAGCTCTGCTTGCCGCTCGTCAGTCGGCGATCACCAACCAGTTGAAACAGAAGCTCGACGAGGGTAAATTGACGCACGCGTTTCAGGTCAAGATCATCGACAATGTTGAGATCGTCTACTACGCCAAGATTGCCGGATTCGATTCTATTGTGGTCGACCTAGAGCACTCCAGCTACGGTCTCCGAGAGGCGAATCAGATTTGCGTTGTCGCCCTGCAATCAGGGTGAGTCGTTGGCAACTGCCTGACGAGTCAGCCAAGGCTGAGACGCAGTATCACTCCCGTGGTGCGTGTTCCCGCCAATGCCCCAGAGTGGATCTCCAAGTGCCTCGATGGCGGGGCTCAAGCCGTCATTGTCCCGCATGTCAACTCGGTGGCGGAAGCCAAGGCAGTCGTCAGCGCCGCCCGTTTCGCCCCGCACGGCGAGCGATCCGCTACCGTAGGCATGCCCGCTCTGGGCTACGAAGCAGTTCCCCCGAGATTTGGCAATGAAGCGGTCAATGAGCAGACCATGGTCATTTGCATGATCGAGACTGAAGCGGCCTTGGCCGTGGTAGAGTGAGTAGCCTCTAACCTTCGAAAAGGATGGGAGACCCTAACAGACAAGTGACATTGCAGCTGTGGAGGGTGTCGACATGCTCTTGATCGGCAGCGCCGACATGACGCAAGAGCAAGTCTTAGTCATAGCGCTCTCAGGGGGCTGACACCCACAGCATGGGTATACCTTCCGAGTGGGACAACCCACGCCTGCTGGAAGCCTACACCAAGGTGGCAAGTGCATGCGAGAAGGCGTCAGTCAACGGCCGCCAAGTGAAGCTCGGCATGGCGGGACTAGGGTAGGCTTTCATGCGCAGCTGCTTCTTAGGTCATTGACCATACCAGTGCCCGTCCCGACCTGATTGAGAAGATCGCTCGGAGCAGCCCGGCGGCACGATGGTCTATGGCTACGGCGGACAATGGCACACTGTTGGCGGGGATGAAGCAGGCGGCGGCGAAATGGAACGCGCTCAGCCAGAGCATCGTTTGATCGAAGAACCGAGCAATGGCCACAAATGTTATGCATGCTGTCACAGCTATGGAAGCTCAAAGTCGTAAGCAAGAACACCTGCAAGATTAGCATGCTGGCCAGAGGCCAGAAGTGCTGGCGCAGTGCCGCTCACTTTCCACGTTCGGCTTGACGTATTTGGCCACCGTGCTGATATGCGCTTCCGAGACAGCGTACGTCTGCAATGTCTCGGGGCTGGAAAAGACAGAGTAGAGACCTGAGCAGTCAGAAGGGTCAAAGAGGTAATCTCACAGCGCACCCCAGTCATAACCTTGAGTCCGAGCGTCGAGGTGCGGAGGCCCCAAGTGCATCTGTGACAATCTCAGCTTCCTGTGCCGACCGGAGCACTCACGATCTCAGCACCCGGACACTGCTTCAGGTGCTCTATCTCCCTTTTTGCAGCTGCCAGGGCCGCCTCGACCTGGGCAGGCGATCCAGTAGGCCGAAGGAGCTTGTATAGCACAATGTGGACGACTTCTGTCACAATCTGAGTATATCCCTCCAGGCCTCGATCACGCTGTACTCACTCCCCATCCTGTCTCTTGTCTCGTGTCTCTTGTTGCCCAGCAATCGTATGCGCACTCCTGCAAGAGACGAACAAGAGCAGGTTTCGACGCGGTGAGGTGTCTGTCATCCGAGCAAACCAGAGGTGAGTGCGGGGCAAAACTCCGCGGCGGCTCATGGAGCGGTGACAAGACAGCAACGGGAGTAAGGTGGTGCCTTAGGGGGCAACAGGATCCTCGACCACACTGCGCGCAGAGCAAGGCGCCAAGCGTGACCCCTGCATACAGTGACGGTGCAATGTCACACGCAAAAATGATTCCTGGCCCATGCAATTGTTGCATTTTTAGAGTGTCTCGGAAGGCTGCATGGGCATGGGAACAAGAGGGACGATCTACATAATGCGCCGAAGCCTGAAAGCACACGTCGTCAATCGCCTAATTCGTATGCTGCATCTCCCTCCTAGCTGTTGGACCACCGTTCGCGACAAAGGTGCTTGCCTGCTTGTGTTTGAGATCTACAGCTGGAGCCTTACCTACCGGACCCCAGCCCCCGCCACCAGCGGTGAGGATGACGATACGGTCTGCAGAGTCAGCACCTGCCATCGTTGCGGATACGGCAGGCTGCCCACCATTGGCATTGACTTGAACCGTGTTCTTGCTTCCAAAGTTCACAGTTCTCGTGGTACCCTGGGAGGTCTTGGTCACCCAGAGGTTCAGACCGGGCTTAGCATCTTCGCCACCGGCCATACCGTATGGCGAGAACACTCTTCGCTCGGACAGCATACCCGCCGTCAGTGCGCGTCGGAACTGATACTCTCGAACCAGACCGTCACCGCCCCTGTGTTGTCCTGCACCGCCTGAATTGGGTCGCAGATGATATCGGCGGATGATGACAGGACATCTCCGCTCCATGACTTCGATGTCGGTGATGCGGGTGTTGCTCATGTGCCTTGCAGTGTTAGGACTCGCTGATCTGCATCTATTGGAAAACGGTCGACTCACGTATGCGACCCGCTTCGGCCTTCCCATGTCGGTCCAGCGCCCACGCCGCCTCCAAGTGTCTCGTAGAAGCCCCACGACTTGCCGTCGGGGTCGTCGTAGCCGAAGGTAAAGTTGTTGACGCACCCATGAGACGCGCCGCAAGCCTGGAACGCCTTCAGGACAACATCGGTGATACGCTGAGTCGTGGTGCCATTGCCTCCGGCCCTCATCCGTCAGCTCTACAGGAGCGAGTTCAATCATACAAATGACTTGCACTGCCGCGTCAAAGCTGGGCTTCAGGATAGACCCTTCCGGCAGCTTCAATGTGATTGGCTCCAAACATCCGTGATTCAACGGAATCTCTGATCCAAGCATACACCTCAGAGCATAGATGGTCGCCGAGTTACAGGTCGCCGGAGGAGCATTTGACGGCCCATAGACCTCGGGACCTGTTCCGTCCCAGTCGAACACAGCATTTCCTGTATCTCTGTCGATGTCTACCCGAAGGCAGATGGGTGTTCCATCGTCCATGTGGTCGACCGCGACCAGTGGCTTGCCCTCATTCTTGCGCCGGTACGTCTTGAGCAGGTCCCGTACTGCGGTGGCGGCAGTTTCCTGTATCGCACGCATGTACATCTGCACGATTGGCAGACTGTATTGCTTGACTAGCTCTTGCACCAAGTTGACGCCTTTGTTGCTGCTCATTCAGCGACGATGCTTGTTGGAGCGATGGTCATGCTGAGAACAACGACATACCACGCGGCTATCTGAGCCTTGAGGTCCGAGATGTTGTCTGCCAGGTTCCGAGTCCCGTGGTTGTGCTTGGCAGGCTCGTCGACCAGCAATCGGGTTATACCCTCCTCGTCAAAGACGCCATCCGAGACGATCTTGTGGGTCACGATGGCAGCGCCTTCATCGTTAATGCTTCGAGCAGTGGCTGGCATCGAGCCTGGTGTGATCCCCCCAATATCGGCGTGATGCCCTCTGGCGGCAGTCCCTATCGTTCAGCTGAAACTGAAGCAGTTGCTCAAGCAAGAGACATACAGAAAATGATGTTCCTGCCCTCGGCGTCAAAGACGGGAGTGACAATGGTGATGTCGGGCAAGTGTGTACCGCCAGAGATCGGATGGTTGGCGACGAGAACGTCCCCAGCTTTCAGCTTGCCGCGCCAATGCTCCGCCTGCCAGATGACCGCAAACTGCATAGAGCCAAGCATGGCCGGTACATGAGGAGCGTTGGCCACAAGTCGGCCTTCCGGGTCGAACAAAGCGCACGAGTAGTCGACCCTCTCTTTGATGTTGACTGACACGGCCGTCTTCTGCAACGAGTGGCCCATCTGCTCGGAGATGGACATGAACCGGTGCCCAAATATGGAAAGCTGTACCGGGTCGATCACACCCTCGTCCGCATCGACCTTGGGCCTGCCGGGAACAGTGATGACGTAGATGGAATCGGTGACAAGTACCTCGGCCTCAGGCTGCACGACGATAGTGGATGTCTTGTCCACGAGGATAGCAGGCCCGGACAAAGTCGAACCTGTCGGCAGTACGTCGGTGTTGTACAGGGCCGTGTCGACCCATCCCACCTTGTCGAAGTAGACCTTGGTCGTTTCGCCTATCTCAGGGGTCGTTTGCTGGGATAATGCCGTCTGGATCTGTGCCGAAGGCTGAGCCTCGGGCGCAGAAGAGCCAATGCGTGAGGTGACTCTCACGCGCAGGTCGTCCACCATGACAGCTCGGCCCGTGGGAGAGAAGCCAAACTGTTGGTGATGTTCCGCTTTGAAAGCGGCTGCCCAGTCTCCGTCAGTCGGCTCAGGAATCATGAGGTTGGCGTCCGCCCCATCATATCGCATGTTGAGGTAGCGCTCGGTCAGCAAGACGTGACCGTCGCCCACTGTCGAGTAGCCCTCAAGATTGCGCTCGGAGATCTCTCGCAACGCTTCGAGGCGCGGGTTGAACCGTTCATAATCGGCCGTTGTGCCGGCAAAGCTTTCCTGAGATTCGTCGACCACGTCGGCAAGCGCAATTCCATACGCAGACAGGACGGAGGCCGACTTGTGGACGAGCACCTTTCTGATCCCCAATGCCGTCGCAACGTCGCAGGCCGTCTGCCCACCCGCGCCGCCAAAAGTGGCCAGATTGTGGGATGCTGTCTCGTGACCTCGGGATTCGCTCAGAGTCCGGATCGGAGTACACATGGTCTCGCAGGCAATCTGCAAGAAGCCCATGGCGATCTCTTCGGGACTCTTGGAGCCGCCCGTGTCGGCATTGATTCGGCTAGCCAGTTCGTTGAATTTGGCGGTTACGATTTCAGTGTCGAGCGGGAGATTTTCATTGGGCCCGAAGATGTTAGGGAAGAAAGACGGCACGAGACGTCCAAGCAGGATGTTGGCGTCTGTCACAGTCAAGGGGCCTCCCTTGCGATAACATGCTGGACCAGGGTGGGCACCGGCGGACTCTGGGCCAACACGCAACAGGCCGTTCTCCCAGAAGAGAATGGAACCGCCGCCAGCCGCCACGGTGCAGATGTCCAGCTGGGGTGACTGTATGGATACGCCGGCAGTCGTCGTCTCCATGATATGATCGAGGTGCCCGTCGTACCGCGAGACATCCGTCGACGTGCCTCCCATATCGAAACCGATCACTGGCGTGGGGTCCGTCTCGTCATAGCATGTCCGTGCGTACCCCACAACCCCTCCAGCCGGGCCGGAGAGAATGGCCCGAAGGCCAGAGAAGGTAGCTGCGTCAACCACTGGGAAGTCAACCAACAGTCGCTACAGCGCGTGGCGCAGACGTACGTCCACCGTCCGATTGCATGTACTGCAGCATTCCTGGTCTAATGTTGACAAAGCTTTTCTCAAAGCTAGAAAGGAGCGGTCAGTCATACCGTCTCGTCCTTACCGGTGCCCCTACTCACCCATTGAGATACCGTTTGAGCTCTGGGGTCAGGTAGGCGTCGGCAGTGGCCGAGTGTGCCCGCTGGAGAATGCGAATCATGGGGGATATCTGGCTAGAGAGGGAGACATGGGTGAATCCGATGTCTAGGGCGATCTTGCCGATCAACATCTCATGTTCTGGGAAAGTGTACGAGTGTAGCAATGCGACCGACAGGGAACGGATGCCAGACTCGTAGAATGCCGTGAGATCCTTGCGGACCTGCTCGGCATCTGACGGTCAGTTCAAGTTATTAGTTTGGAAATCGATGTTGGGGCAGCTCACCTGGGGCTTTCTCGACCTGGATCTTGACACCGCTTATCCCCTCTTTGATTGGGGCATCGGGGATGGTGAACGCATCCGCAAGGAGCACTCGTTCCTCAATCTCGAGAACGTCTTCGTAGAGCGGATCAGGACGGGCCGTGGAGAGATCGAAGAGCTTTGGACGACTTTGGTTCCCGATATACAGCAAATCGCGGAACCCCTTGGTGACGACAAAGCCGGTCCTTTCTCCCTTTCGCTCAAGCAGCGCGTTAGTCGCCTGGATCAAGTCACTATCAGTGCAATTCAGAGGCTCGGCCACCTACCACGGTGGTACCCATCCGGATGGTCTCTACTCCCGAGACGTCCAGTTTGACTCCTCGAGGGATTGTCTCTTCGTATCCTATCTCCAATATACGACGGATGGCTTCGGTCGGCGCTGAGCTGCTTCAGACATCTTCTTCCTAAGACAGACGAGACCCCCACCGTCCGCATACGCCGCATCCCTGGAGAGGACTTTGAGAATGACTGGCGGCTTGTTGCGAAAAGTAGCGTAGACATCACAGAAAGTGCCACCTATCGTTCAGTTTGAACGCTTCGGAATCATCACTCTGGTAAGGCTCACCTCGATCCACGGCGATGCGGATGCCGGCGTGCTGCCGCTTCTCAGCCTGCGTCAAGACGGGTACAGGCATGCTCAATGATTGCTGCGTAGTAAGGAGTCCGTCACAGACACCCTCCTATCTGCTCGTCTATATCTGCCCTCCCGCCCACGTTGGGGCAGCTACAGGCGACCATCTCCGCGAATGCCAACGTTGTGCGGAACATGGTTCCGGAACAAAGAGAGCGTGGAGGCTTGCCCCGCAAGTGACACCAGGACAGCGCACCGCGGGGCAAACATCCGCTCGGAGGGCCATGCAGTCTCTGATTGGACGAGTGATGATCCTTCCCATGTCTACGACTCTCTGTACATCGGCACGAAATCAGACCAATGATCTACACAGGGCAAAGGCTGCTGAATCTGTCTAAGCAAGGGTTGCGACTATAGAGAGCCGGTCCCAGAAGCCTTTCACAACGGAAGGCTGCGTCCTTGATCTTTAGCTGCGTAATGCTCCACTGGGTGTGTCTTGTCGCGGTTATTGCAGCGATCGCGCCATAATCACTGATGCATACTGATCATACCAGCTCCAGATCCTCGATACAAGCCCGACTCGCACAGCCACACCACCCCTTGATTGTTCTAGATTCCATTTTCGAGCTTCGCTTTGTCAAGGCGAGACTTTCCGACCTCCCCAGCCGCATCCCTCGGCAGACCACCTCTCATCATCTCCACGTCTGACGGCGCTCACGCCCTTCTGTCTAGGACAGATCCGCTCAGAGCAGGAAGCGGAAATGAGGGTTGCGATCTCCGAGTTCCGGCTGGTCTGCCGCCCCTTCAGCCACGAGACGCTCGCGCTTCTTGTTGATTGCCTTCAGTAGCAGAGCCTAGATGTAAGCGGAGATTCATGTTTTCGTCTCGCAACGGGGGACTTGCGTTGATGATGGTGAGCACGATGGCGAGAACAGTCAACGCGATGGAGATGTACAGAGCGCGGAAATAACGAGGGGCAATTTTCGACGAATACAAGAACCCAATACTGAGAGGCTCAGCGAACTTGGTCCCAACATCTCATTTTAGGGTGGACTTACACGGCACCGGCTGTGTTGCCAATCAGCTGGTCGATACCGAACGAGGTCACACGCTTGTAGTGCCCGGCAACATTGCCGCTGATCCAAGCGTTGTTCAGACCCACACCGGCGTACAGCGTCGCACCAATGAAGTACACTCCCACGTATCGCCCGCCAGGTTTGGTGACTGTAGCGAGGATGATGTACCCAATCAGCTGCAGGCCGAAGCACCCAACCATCCAAGTGGAGCGGTGTTGTTGTTTGTCGCTGAAGTAGCCGATCACGAGAAAAGTGATAGCGCACACAAAGTACACGGGAACGGTGAGCAGTTGCGCGTGAACATTAGAGTAACCCATCCCCTTGATGATGGCTGGCCTGCCGTGTATGAGTAACCGTGATGAATGTGTCAACAGTGACTCACATAAAGGTCGACATGCCGTAGAGTGTGATGTCGCCACAGAACTGAATGACACCATGTGTGTAGGTCTTCTGGTGAGCTGCCATCTTTCCGCGCGCGGAGACACTCACTTTCCATTCGAGGATACCAGCCTTTACTTCTCCCCAGGAGAACTGCTCGTCGGGGTTGTAGTGCGCCTTGTTCAGAGCCACTCGCTTCTCTGCCAGCGCCTTCTCCTCTTTGGTGAGAAACCAAGCTTGATCGACACGGTTAGGGATCCAGAAGAAGGCGATCGGAGCTCCAATGAAGGAGAGGATCCCTTCCACGATGTACAGCCACTGCCAGCCGACGATCTTGCCTTGGTCAATGTGGACTAGCCCATAGGCGATGAGACCTCCGAAAGCACCACTCATGGACTGCAGCACGTGTCAGCGACATACAGCGCGGCTGAGGGGTTGAAGACGACATACGGCAATCGCGTAAATGTAAGCCATGCGCCTGCCAATCTCCTTTCGCGTGTACGTCATATACATGTACACGGCCACACAGGGGAAGAGACCGCTCTCGGTGGCCCCAAGGAGGATTCGGCAGGCGATCAGTTGATGGTAATTCTTGGTAAAGGCTGTGCCGATCGTAATGCCGGCCCACGTCAACGTAGAGAGGGTCACTGAGGCACGGATCAGTGCTCCATCCGGACAAAGGGGCGTGAGTGCTCACGGAGAATCTTGGGCGTCATGATCTTGATGAGATTGGCGTACACGGGCTCGAATACGATATAGGTGGCATACACGACACTGACCGATGCGCTGTATTGAACGGCTATCGAAATGTCAGCATAGCGGCCCTCATCGCCACGTCCGACTAACATGTCAGACCCAGCGTCTTGGTTATACCAGGGCTTGCCACGTTGGCGTTCCCGCTGAGAGTGATGTCAGTCGCGCATTTACACAGGAATGAGAACATACATGTTACCTCGATCCAGGAAGCTGAGGAGGTAAAGCAGCTAGTCTTTTCAGCCCTGGCTCGACGAGGGGACAGACCAAACATACGCCCAAAGCTGGTATCAGGAAGAGGTCGTATTTCCTGGCGAGCTTGTTATCGACCGTGGCATCGATCTCCTCGACTTGCACTTGAGATGAGGTCTCATCAACGGCAAAGCCGCTGAGATCCTTGTTGTCATCGTAAGTCGGGGCTGACATGGTGAGCGAGGGGTGCCTGACGTCGAGTTCTCGGTGGGAGAGGCTCGAGAGATGCTTGCGCTTGCTAGGACATTATGTGTGAGTTATATAAACAAGTCACACGATAAGCTCCCTGCTGCCGATGCCAACGTCGATGGCGGCGCGACGCCATGCGGAATACTGCCCCGCACTTCGTCCTTCACCCTTCGAGTTGACCCAAACCTCGCCCATTGGTTCGATAAGACCTCTGGCGGAGCCCCTCTGCAGAGCAATGATAAGGAACGAAAACTGCCCAATGGGGTATCTCCGTGCGGGAGTTTGCGCCGCAATTTTGTCCAGCGCTTTGCCAATTCTGGACTCCTGGCTGGTCTGTAGGAGCGAGGTTCCGCGTCGCGTTTGACGTTGTTCTCCTCGCTGTGCGTCTCTCACATCAGCTCCGCTCCCACAGTGAGGCACAGTCTGAGCATGTCGCCCGACACCGGACATCACTCGGAGACGGGCGCGTCCCACAGCGGCGAGAATGCAGAGGCGGGTCCGAGCAAGAAGAAGCGCAGGACCAACATCGCACGCGCCTGCCGGGGCTGTAAGGCAAGGTGAGCTGTCGTTGGCCTCGACGGACGCGGCAGGGCGGGAGACTGAAAGCTCCTCAGTCGCAGAAAGTGCGATGGGCAGCCTATATGCTCGACTTGTCAGCATCGTGGCCAAGCCTGCGTGTACGATGGTGCCCAGGATGGGCGCACCCCTGCGACCAAGCAGTACATTGCGGCCTTAGAGAACACTGTTCGTCAACTCAAAGAGCAAGTGGCGTCTCTTCAGAGCCAAAGTACCATCTCGCTGCAGAGCGAGCTGAGTCCCGAGGCTGTGGCGACCCCGAAGCCGCGCCATCGTAAGGGCGACATTCGGATTGTGAGTTAGCAAGACTGCACGCGCGCAGAGCCTGACGTCAGACCGAGAGCGGAGCTTTCGCTCTGTATGGCCCTACATCGGCCTGGCTGCAGTCGAAGGATGCCCCTGCGCTCCCCAACGAGCATGAAAGCTCTGCTACTCCCTCGGCTGACCTGCGTATTCACAACGTGGACCTTCACCTGGGAGCCGACTGGGCGAAGGATATCGCGCCGGGCACGATCAGCTCTCCGTCTCTGCACAAGACAATACTGAGCGTGTTCTTCAGGTGCGACGGAGTTCTCAACGGTCTGCGCGCGATCGTCACTTACCAATCAGCTACTACAATGGATGGTGTGACTGGTGTAACGAGACCGCTTTCCTGACCGATATGGTCGCCAGCTCCCACTCTCTCGATGGACCCAAGAGAACGCCGCATTATTCTCCCTTCTTACACAACGTCATCCTGGCCCTGACACTGCTCGGGGCGCCTCACATCATCAGCTCGGGTGACGAGTCACAATGGGCGCTCACCGCCCTTCTTGAACACGCAAGAAACATGGTCGAGTCCGAGATCTCCCTGCCCATATCAACGTCGGTGCGAGGATTCTTGATTCTCGGCCTCTGTCACTTTTACCTCATGAACAAGAACGTGGGTTGGCTTTATGGTAGCATCGGAATACAGATAGCCCAGATCCGTGAGATCCCTCCTCCTGATCTATCTAGATGAAAGACTGATGATAACTCAGTGGGCCTCAATACGGACGCGAAGGGTCTGGTAGAGCGCCAAGCCATCAGTACGCAAACAAAGGCGCGACGAGACCACACTTTCTGGGCAGTCATGGCACAAAACATGCGAGTCGCTCTTAGCAGCGAACCGATCATGAACGCTGATGCGCAGAGGCTGGTCATTCCAGGTGGGCAGGACTCTGCTACTCCACCCAGAAGACCACGAGACCCCACTTCCCCTCATCTCGGAAGCAGAGGACCAGGAGCCTTGGTATGACCACCGAGAACGACTGTCCCCGACCATTTTCCGCTCTGTCCGTCCGGCATGGAGCAGCTCGACCTTTCATTGGCTAGGCCGGCTCTGTCAAGTCGGTCAATATGTTCATCGGGCAATGTCAGTGGAGTCAGCCTTCTATCTAATCTAATGAGCTGACCAGGAAGGTACAGTGTCTGGCAACCTGCCCAATCTGTGAGGGTGCAAAGCGTGGCTCGCATCGAGTGAGATTTCCCGACAATTTGGACGACTCAGCGGCTGACTGCTCTGGTAGACTGGACTTTGCGACGTGGTTCTTCAACTTGCCCACTCCCCTACGCGTGGAGACTTGGGTTGGAGATGTGATGCCACCTCATCTCGTTGTGCTGCACGCAGTGTACCACTACTGGCGGATACTCCTTCATCGGCCTATCATCTTCGACATGGACATCGAGGCAGACTCGCGGGAATCGTCCTTGAAAGCCTGCAAAGAGTCTGCGTGAGTGTTGAGCTTCTCACTGTATACCATCCGTGCTCACCTCTTGAAAGCTCTGCGATCATCAATCTGCTGGAGATCTATCCGTGCCAAGAATCTATCATTTATACCATGATCAGCGTGACCTTTACTGCCGGCACGACCTGGCTGCTCTTCTCAGCCAACGCCGAGACAACCAAGATCCCGTCCCATCAATCCATCATACACGTCGGGACGTGCATTCAGTTCCTCGAGAAGACCGCATGGCCCGTGGGGGTCAAAGCGGGCCAGATTCTGCACAATCTCCGCTCAGAATGGCAGCCCGGCCACAATAATGCAGCCGTCCGGCCGCAATACGAGGGAGGTTTTGTCGACCAACCTGCCTACGCGGCTCATCAAGGCTTGGGCAATACCATGGAGGCCCTGAAGGATCCGAACCACGATCTCGTCCGCCTACTCCGGTCTCTTGGTTGGGCGCCACCACCCAACCTCTCTCCGGTACCTACGAGCATCGTCCCGCCTCGTGATGATCCGACTGGAAGCTCTGACACCGACCTGTTCAGTGCGAGGTCGGAAGAGCTTGGCCCACATTGGGACGATGCGGTGATGCAATCGCTGTTCTCAGATCTCTTCCGTTAGTTGTTCAAGAATTCCTGGTTGTACAGCATTTTTGTGTGAATGCATGCTGTGACGGAGGCGGGTGCTTCACTCGACGTTCCGGACGACCCAATCTACTCTGTCGGCCACGTAGTCTAGATTGGAAGGCAACAGCCCGCATAGGCTTCGTGTCAGCGAAACACATTCCAGAGTACCCTTCCCTTACCTCAGACGACCACTTTCCGAGATGTAGATATGGTCTGCCTCTGTCAAGTGGCGGCACTGAGGAACGGTCAGGCCGGTGTAGCTTGTCACCATCAGCGAAATGCGCGGCTGAGTTCCTCAAGCGACACTCACGAGAACATGCCCTTCTGTTGGAGCAGATGATCCCACGTCCCCGGCGTTCCCCTCTTTTTCAATCGAGATACGATTCCCTCCCTCATTTCCCTCAACCGGTTCGACATGGTCTTGTTGTCGTCCAGCCAGGCCTGGTACAACTTCGCATCCTCCCATATAAGAGACATCTGAGCCGTCAACAGTGGTAATGATCCGTGCAGACACTGCAGCTTACTACGTCGGCACCGAATCGAGGCGGGTTGGATACGTCTCTCCGCTGAAGTGCCTTCAGATGATCGAACACGGGCACAGATTTCTCGTTCGATTCACACACTATATGAAGTGCCCCGAGTCGCTCGCCGTACAAACCACCGATCTTCGAAAGACTCTGAGCGACAATGAGAGGGGTCCTGGTACCAGCAAAGATCTCGATTGCCTTACGGTCGAGTACTAGGTCTCCGGAGGCGAATCCTTGGTAGGAACAGTCGAAGAAGGCAACATGGCCTTTCGCCTCGAAATCCTGAGAGAGGGTTGTCCATTGGTCAATGGTGGGATCGCATCCCGTGGGATTGTGCGCACAAGCGTGCAAAACGAAGACCGAACCCGGTTCCGCCGAAAGAACTGTGTTGCGGAATCCGTCAAAATCCAAGCCGAGGCTGACCGGATCCCAGTATGGGTACGTCTTGACCTCGTACCCCGCTTGCTCCAAGATCCCGGTGTGATTGTCCCACGACTGCTCCGAGACGTAGGCGACGGTCTTGCTCGGGTCGGCGCGCCGGATGAAGAGAGACCCAATGTGAAGTGCACCGGTACATCCCACCGTCTGGATCGAGGCTAGACGTTCACGAGGGACCGAGTCGCCAAAGACAAGCTTGGAAGCACCGTTCAGGAAGCCCGGGTGACCTTGGATGCCGAGATACTCGTGATTGTATGTCGTCTGGGCGATCAGGCGTTCTGTCGCTGCTTTGATGGACGGCAGTGGCCATGGCAGTCCATTCTCATCTCGATATAAGCCCGGAGCGAGGTTCGTCTTGTGATCAGCGACGCCGTCGTCTGCCAAATGCACGCCGTGCTACCTTTTTGGGATGAGTATCGTCGATGAAGCGGGCAAGCATTGTAAACATGCTTTACATGACTCAGCCCAACCATGTTGAGCGGCCAGACTCACGGGTCGGGCGGCAGAGGCCTCAGGGTATCGAAAGCCATGGTGAATCGTCGTCGCCGGATCGCCAGTGGGAAAGATTGAAGTATTGCTGAACCTCGTAAAGGCCTCACTGTACCCCCAGCCTGCGTCTCATGAAAAAGACCTGGACAAGAATTGGCACTCGAAGTATCCAAGCAATGGTCTGGAGTCATGAGTGTTTTTGGACCGTTTGCGGAGTGATCTTCCGCAACGACCGCACATTCGCGGAATCGTGCTCTCCTTAGTCAAGGGCCAGATGTACACCCCTAATGGGCCCTCGAATATGCATAAGGCAGATAGTCATCAGTCAGTGTCCGCTTGTGATCCAATCCAGATTTGTCAAAAACGGCACTGCCTTCTCCAACAACCCAGCCTGGCTGTCCTCGGCGTCCCTGCCCACAACATCCAGCTCAGGAGCTCGTCCGCGCCTGTCATCGGAATCATAGAGATATGAATCGTGTGATCATTGCGACTGACTAGGGACCCCATCCTGTCCTTTAGGCTGTGATCGGCAGCGATCACCCGTATGCTGTCCGGGAAGGCATGGTGGCATCAAGCAGGGGGTAAGCTGAGAGGCTTGGCGAAGAAGAGAAGCAAAGGGTATGGGAGAAGAATGCCAGAGCACTGTTTCCTCGTCTGGCGGCGTGGTCCAAGTCGTCAGTATAGCAACCGCACGTCTGACCGCATACGATGCATCACGAACTTGCTTCCCGCCTCGAGTCTCGGGAGCTGTCTGTGGTATGTCGCAGCCGATCTCCCTTTACGCCGGATCGCGTCCGAGGCTACTGCACGTCCACTCCGGACTGCTGAGCCCCGTTGTACGGCGGATCGCCACTCTGTGAGGGCGTTTTCTTGGGGACACAAGACTTGATCCCTGCCACCTTCTTGCAGTGATAGCCCGTAGGGCAATCCGAACTCTTTCTGCAGGATGGAGCTTTGTCGCCGTTCTCGTTGCTATGGCTGCAGCTCAGCCGGGGCATCACAGCGGGCCGCAACAAAACTTACCGGGGCTCAAGCTGAAATGCAAAGGCTTCATTCGAAGTGGTCAAACCCGTGCCGAGAAGCTGAGCAGAAGCATCTTCAATCTCTTCGATTCTGCAGTGGTCAATTGGCAAGAAGAGATGCAGGTGTCAATGTCTCACCGCTGCTTGCTCGAAGCTGCGGTGCTGGGGCTGGCTCCAAAGAGGACCAGACCCATGGCGATGATGACACACACCTTCATCGTGTAGACTGTTTCGTCAGTCCCGAGCCTTATGTCGGCTCGCCAGGACGCTCACTGCGAGATGGTCTGTCTCACTGAATCTTCCGGTAAGAGTTGCTGCAGCGACCCCAGTAGTGTGCACAAAGGTAAGAAGTTTACCCTTGGTTGAAGCCCTTCGTTCCTCCCTACATACATAAATATATGTGTGTCCGCCTGAGAAGCAAGGCGGTGTGTTTCCATCCTTTGACGGCGGGACACATTAACAATGTGGTCCAGCAGTCTCGTAGGGACGATTGGGGAGTCGGCGAGTCGGCGAATGCAGTACATCCTATTGGATGCAAGATCTATACTGCGCCGTGGAGTGTAGCAAGCGATTGTCATACAACAATCATGTGTTCAAACTCAACCCTGAAGTCGTCACCGCAGACCTAGGAATGACCACTTGTGATCCAGTCAAGGTTGGTCAAGAACGGTACTGCCTTCTCCAACAATCCAGCCTGGCTATCTTCCGCATCCCTGCCCAGTACCCAGTTCAAGAGCTCGTCCGAACCTGTCATCAGTGGAGTCTCCGCTGACTTGTGGAAGACAATCACTAGGGATTGCGTCCTGTCCATCGAGCGGCTCGTCGCGTGTCCGATCCGGATGTGACAAGACAGTACTGATGCGCTCCGTGATATCGGCCAGATCCACATCGTGTGAGCCGTGCATGTGCTGATCGAGAGCATGCGTGATGCGCGTGACGCAAGACCAATACTTGGCCTGCTTGGCGAGCCCCTGCCGGAGAGTCGCAATGCTCTCGCGCGTGATGTTGGTAAGCAGCAAGTTGTGCTCTGTGGAGCCGTGTGGATTCTGTGCTCGTTCCAGCTCTAATATCAGATCGGTCGCCTTGACTGTGGATCTCACCATTGATGTACAAGCAGGCGGCAACGTAGAAGGGCTGGTTTACAAATGGGACAGCCAGATAGGCAAAGGGTTGGATGATGTCGCTTAGCACCAGGATGTCCCCGATGGTGCGAGCCGAGTGTAGCACCGCTGAGGGCTCGGCACGGGACACGTTGGCAGTCTTTGATGTGAGTACGGGTAGACCAATTGAGCGTACTAGCCGATCGACTCACGAGAATGGTGTGCATCCACAGATGCAGCACGATGAATATTTGTCCCTGATTGGCTCTGCAGTGCAGCTCCAGACTGTAGTCAGTCTCGCAGCGCCTAGCTGCTTATAACGAGCGGCACTGACTTGCGGACACCCCATTGCAGCTCGACCGGCAGCTCATTGTAGTGTTTGACGGCATCTGCTCGGGCTGCTTCCCGTATCGCGACGTCATCCCTCTCACGAGGCGCGTTCAAGAGGTTGATGATGGGGCCATAGTGGAGCATCTGCTGAGCGACATAGGGGAAGGCGGAGGGCGTGGCTGGGACAGTGATGGGATTTAAAGACCGGATGTCTTCCTCAGTCGGGAGTGACTGAGTTATTTCGTCCACCCGGAAGGTAGTCCGTCTCCCTTCGCCGAAGCATAAGACGAGATCTTGCCATAGGACAGACCAGAAGAGCAGGCGATTCAATACGCGATCCCTGGAAGAGATGTGGGACCCGGGCTCGGGTTCCTGCGTTTTCAGTATGATTTCTAGTGGCTGAATGGACTGACCAGATGCAGTCCAAGGTCCATCGACATCCTGACAGCAATACCAACCAGAATCCAGACTTCAGACTCGGAATCTGATGTGAGCCCGCGGTACTGCGAAGCCTACTCACCATTGCCCGCAGAGGCGAGAGCGAGCAAAATCAACGCCAATACTGTCTCGCGTGACGGAATGCCGAGCATCATCCCCAGCATCGACTTGGCTTGGTCGCTAAAGACATTGCCATACTGGTGAGGCTGCAGATGGGCTTGCGCGATGACCGGATGGGTCGAGAACCTGAAGTCAATTGCGGCGCCGAAGAATTGGGCGATGCTGACCTAGCTGCGACAGAAGCAATGGCGTTGAGGAGAAACACCGATCCCGTGCCCTTCTCCACCATCTCTTCCATAACCGACCGCTCGACGAACGGGTACTGGGAACCGAAGTGCAGCAAGAAGATGTCTAGAAGATGCTTCATGATCGCCGAGTTCGGACATCCTTGATCATCCAGCACCTTGACGCCGCCCCCAGGAGACGTGATACCCAGTCTGGAATCCGATGACAGACTCCGCCACCGCTGTTCCGGAACGTCCACTTTGACTCGAAGTGTGGTGCGCTTGAGTCCGGGGGCGATGGCCGTCTGGCCATGAGGGCGCCACCAGGTTATCTTGACGATCCTGGCGGCGGAACCGGCGGGTCTGTCGGTAGGGGACGTGTCGGATGGGGTTGAGTCGTCCCCCACGCTGCCCTCTTGTATGGTGGGTAGCCTCGATGCGGCGGCCCAGGCGAGTGATGGATCAGGAAAGGGAAGCTGCTGCGTTGGAGAGGTGTCGAACCACATCAAGGGCGGCTGGGAGGGCGTAGGGACAGGCAGAGGAGGATAGAGGGTTACAGGAAGGTTGGGGTCTGCAATAAACACAGCTCTACTCCGCCGAGTGTTCAAGCTCACCTGCGGCCTGCACGTGAGGCTCTGCGAAAAGTAGGGCACTGCTAGTTGAGACTCGAGGAGTGGACCTCCTTCGCGCCGATGCCCTGCTTGAGCGGCCATCTTTTAGGGGCCATTCACAACGCGTCTCGTTCTCCACGCAGCTGGGACATGGGCCAGGCGGTACCGACGCGCACTTTGATCTACGAGCACGGCACTAGTTGTCAGCCATAGCATGTCAGAGGACAGAGATTCGGCCCACGGGCAGGCAAGCTCTGGATGATCTGAACGCCTTTCGCTTGGGACGAGGGTCCATAGTGCCGAGAGACATGTCGAACGAGCCCCCAGGGGCGACCCAGCGAAAATCATCCAGGTCGAACGGGGCCGAGATGATGTCCGGGATTGTTGACGGCCCGGCGATGGCATTGGGGTGCCCTTGGGGGTTATACATGTTGTAGAGATGACCAGAGAGACCAGCTCGGCTGCACTGGTCGTCAAGGTGGCGAGGAGACGAAAGACAACAATCAAGACTCGGGATATGAACCGGTCGTTGGCCGCTCTCTCGCCTTTTCTCCGTCGAGATGCCGTGCCCCGACGCGCCCCCGCTCCGCGCTGCCTGGGCCCCGGCAGGTTACGGTCTCTGGTAGATATTCCCAATGACTCCCAGAAAGTGATTCGTAAAGCATGCACATCCGTTCCAGAATGCGTTGGAGCTCGAAAATGCATCGTGTTTGCTTGAGTCTATGTATATACGCCGCCTCAGCCCATCGTCAACTTGACCGTCTGGATTTGGAAGGCCGTAAAGGCCAGTTTCAGCACGGACCCTTGGGCCGTGCGCTCCAAAGGGACCTCCTTGAGCTCATCCTCTACAATGTTGACAATATGAGCAGCGGCAAACTCGAGACCGTGACCGAACATCAGCAAATCGCCGCATGAAGCACATTTCGATGACTCACATGTTCAGGTTGACGGTCGCCGCACCGCCCTTGTGCTCGAACAGACGCAAGATGACAGTCTTGCCCCCGGTCGCCCTGTGTGACAATGCATCAAAGTCCGCCTCGCCGCGCTTGATGGTCTCCAACAAGACATTGGTCGCGCCAGTCAAGCTGAAAGGAGTCTTCTTGAGAAGAGGAGAAGGGGTGCCATACCGGACTGTCTTATCAGCATGCTTGTTCTGACGTTAGATGCGCTGACTCACGCATGAGGGGGTTGTTGAACGCATGCGCTACCTCTGGCACGTCAGACTCGCCGAACGTTCCAACATGAGGGTAGACGGCGAAGCTGAAGTTCTGCTTCCCTCGGTCACAGGTCGCATGGGGCGCAGTGGGCGATCTCAGCAGGGACAGGCGCATGACGTTGCCCTGCACCGCGTAGCCGTACTTGGCCTCGGTGACAAGCGCGACACCATAGCCATACTCCGACACTACAGCAGTAAGCATCTAGCTGATGAAGGGGAAGAGGCAGGCTTACAATCGGCAAACTTGTGCCCGCACACCTCAAACTTGGCGCTGTCCCACGTCGTATTCCTGTGCGTGGGGCGGCGTACCACGCCAAAGGCCGCATCGTACGTCGCTTCAGGTGCCCACACTGTAGTGGGCAGCTCGAATTTGAAGAACTTGTGGTCTTCGTGCCAGTCAACGTCGAGATCGAAACGCACAAGACCACGAGAGTCGGGTCTGGGCGAGGCACCTATTCCGTCCAGGGTGATGTTGACCGTGGCGGTGCTGGCGCCGAAAGCCATCCGACATGCGACGGTCACCCGCAATGGGCTTTCGTGCACCACTTTGTACGAGTCGAAGAAAAGCGGCTTCCCCTTTTCCAGATGGTAGTACTCTACGTCCCACGCACTGAAATCAGCTACGGACAACGTAAACCTGGTAGAAGATGCTCACTCCCACTCGTCTGGGTGATCTTCGTACAGGTTGAAGCCGCCGTTCCTGCCGGAAGGTATGAGCGAGCGGCCAAGTTGCACGTCGACCAACTCGGCGATGCGACCTTCACGGACTGTAAGGGAGATTGTGGCATTGGACAGGGTGAACCCATCCTTGGACAGTTGCACCTGCACAGGCGAGGAAGGAAGAGCATTGGTGAGGGCGACAGAGTCGCCGGCGGAATGGGCAATCACAAGTCCTTCTCCCTGCTTCGGGCTGGGAACGATCTCCTGCCGAGAGATAGCATGAACGGGGTTGATGACCACCACCTCGCCGCTATCGGCGGATGCTGAACACCCAAGGGCCGCAAGCGCTTCCTCGACCAAGCGCTTTCCAGTGGCCTGGATACCAGCAAACTTCTCGTCCGAGTCTTTGACGCAGATGTCGATCACGCTGCCCGGCAGGGTGTCGTGGAACTGGTTGCGACACAGATCCTCCCAGAGGCTCTCTATAGTCTCGGCAGGATACTTGTAGTCCGTCGAGATGGAGGCGAGTGTTGCAAAGTATTCGACGTCGCGCAGTAGATTCTCACCCTTGCGGTTCCCACGCTTAGTCGAGGTCTGGGACGTGTATGTCTGCCATCAGCATCCATGGTACGCGGCGTTGCTGCAACTTACGCCGCGGTGATATTCGAGATACAGCTCGCCATTCCAGTCCGGGAGCTCTTGCCCATTGTTGGTCTCTTCCCTGACGTGGTCGAAGAACCCAGACATCGTCCCACCCATCCGGATCTTGGGCAGCTCTGCGCCTGACGCATCACTCGTCTCGCCCACCGCACGTGCGCGACGAAGCTTCTCGAGCATGGGTGGAGTAGGGCCGCCGCCGCCGTCGCCGTTGCCGAACAAGAGCATGCTCTCTTTGGCGGCGTCTAGGTTGCGGTGATTCGTGTAGCATTTCCTGATATCGTCTATGCCGCACTGCGAGTTGTAGTTGACAGCGGGTGTCATATGGGTGAGGACCTCGGAACCGTCGAGGCCGACCCAATTGAAAGTCGTCAGGGGAAAGGTGTTCCTTCAAGGTTAGATTGGACTCCCGGATGGATGTTTAGACTAACGTTGCGTTCCATGACAGCTTTTGGGTGAAGAAGCTGGTACATCCAGCGAGTCGGGCGAGTTGGGGTAGCTGGGCAACGTATCCGACTGAAGTCAGCGAGGCCTTCTCGCTGGATGTCAAGACTGACAAGTGTCCGGCAGCACAAGCACATCGCATGGCTTGCCAAATCGAGACTTGAAGAATTTCTGGCCGAGCAAGAATTGACGGCAGAGTGACTCGCCCGAGGGCATGTTGGTGTCGCACTCGAGCCAAGTGCCACCAGCGTATTCTGACATGAGATCGCTCGCCAGATGGAGATCAAGACTCACCGAACTGGCCGGCTTTCACTTTCTCTTGGAGACGTTTGAAGACACGCGGATAGAGCTGCTCGAGCCACTTGTACTGCTGTGCAGATGTGGCCACGAATCTGTGCTCAGGGTACCGGTCCATGAGGTCGATCTGCGTTGACCAAGAGCGCGCCACTTTCTGTTGGGTAACGCTCCACGGCCACAGCCAGGCGGTGTCAATATGACAATGACCCAATGCGAAGACCTGGCCATCCGAGTCCGCGCCTTTGGCATCGCGACTCTTCAAAAGGGCATTGCTATAGTCGTGGCCGAGGCATTGTTCAGCGATCTTTCGGCATGCGGGAATGGAGGCCACAGTCCCGTCAAAGGCGTTCATCACTTCGTTGGCGACCTTTCTTGCTTTGTTACCGAGTGGCGATTGCTCGGGGAGGGTGTCGGACAGCTGGCGAAGGCAATCAAAATCGTACTTCAGCGCCCTGGAGTCAGTCAGAGTAGTCTGCGAGCTGTGCAACGCGTACCAAGCGTCCAGATTGGGCACAACAATTTCCGCCAATGCAAGCTAGACTTGTCAGCGGCATTTTACCAACTAGTCTCGCGCCCACCTCGTAGTACTTGTTGGCGTCGACCATGCCTCGCATAGGGTCGTGACCACAGCCAAACATGTGGTTGGCTGAGCACTCGAGATATCGCACGCAGCAGCCAGCCTTGACTTCAGCTCGTGGGATGATATATTCCCATCTGGCATCCTGCTTCTTATCCCCGGTAAGACCTGAGTATGAGCTGTGTGGTCTGAGCGGCCTCAGTGCTGACCTTGCAGGGCCAGGCCTGACTCGTCGAACACCAGAGACTCTCCGTTCATGTCCCACAAGACTATGCTCAGCACCGACAGAGATCACCTGGCTAACACGTACGTTGTACCTGCTCGTATTTTGACCATTCGGCCGGGATGGTGAGAGTCACCTTGACCCAGTGATTGGTCCCCGCTCATCAGCGTCATATTGCACTGTCTGTTGACGGTCGACACTCACAGCTCGGTCCAAATTGGAAGCCCAAATCAATAGGCTTACCCTCGCCAGCATCGAGGTGCTTCTTCGCTTCTTCGAAGGGCGGCTTCGACTGGCCTGGCGCAGACCAGCACTCCAACTGCACATGTTCTGCAGCTCCACTGCGGTGGTGATACAACACGCTCGATAGGTTCTGTTCCTTGTACCGCCCATCCTGGAAGTTGCGAAACCGTTGCTGTGGATCAGGACAAATGCATTGCGGCAGCGTCAAGGGGACGTACGCGCAACAGCTTAGGCTCGGGCAGCGGTCCTGCACGTCAACAGGACGGATAAGCGTCTGACTATACGCACTCGCTGCAAAGTTGTGCTGTGGATAGTCCTCGAATGAGCCCATTCTGACTGAAGAGCCGTGAGCTGCCCGTCCGTCACTGTCAAAGCGAACCTCGACGTCATCATGCTTCTTTGTACATATACCACCTAGTGGCCTCGTGGACCCCACAACATGACAGACAACTGTGCAAATCTCGGACCGACCTCGCCGTAGACTCAGGGATTATCGATATCAGGCAGTTCGGAAGATGCTGCAAGTGCAGGCTAAATGGTTGATCGTGGCTCGGGCTACCCAGGCTGCTCCTTCTGGCTGTTCCACTTGCGGGGTTACAAGGCGAGCCTTTCGACAGTAGCCATGGCAGAGACAAGCTGTGCTGATCTCCATCGTGAAACACATGGAAGCAGCCCACCAATTTCAGAAGTAATCCTTGGGCTTTTCTGCGCCCACATGCAACCGAATTTAGCCTGATAAATGAAGACAGTCATTTCATGCATGTTCTTCTGCCTAAGCTGCCACCTCCCGAAGCTCTGTACCTCTCAGCACAGCACCCTGATACGCAGTGTCCTTCATCCAGCCCTTTGCGTCCTCAATAGGATCCCCACCCAGACTGCCGGGCGGCACACGCCCAAACCAGCTCTTCTCGTGTTCCCCGGGGAATCGAGGAGGGCCCCATTTCGTGCCCGTCGTCGCGCAGAAGGTCTTCCAGAACGCCTCAATCTCAGCAATCATGTCAGGCATGGTCTGCGCGAGATCTTCGCGCTCCCCCGGATCCTTGTCGAGGTTGTAAAGCTCCCAGCGATCCTTGCCGACCACATCGTTCATCATCCACACGCCCTTCCACTTGCCACGCCGAACCGCTGCATTACCTTGCAGCTCCCACCCAATCCAGTCGTCTTGAGAGTAGATGTGGGGCTCGGTATCGCGGAAGAAGTCCACCCAGCTCCGCCCCATCATCGGGTACACCATACGCTGCTGCCACGGCGCCTTCTCGTTTGGCTTGCATCCCACTGCGGGGTGTTTGACGCCGGCGAGCTCGAGGAAGGTGGGCATGATGTCCATGACGTTGGCAAAATTGGGTACGAGCTGCCCGGGCTTGTTGAAGAGCTCAGGATACCGCGCCACGAGAGGCACGCGAATGCCTCCCTCCGTCGAGTAGCCCTTGTAGAGCCGCGAGGGTGCAGTGGCCGCCTGTGCCCACCGAGGGCCGTACCAAATAAACGAGTCATGGTTGCCCAGGTTGGACAGTCGGTTGTCGTAATACTTGTGAATGAGCTCCCCAATCGACCTGCCGTTGAGGAAGGGCTTCGCCTCGATGTAGGCCCCCTCGGCGCCGTTGTCGGACATGAAGATGACCAAGGTATTGTCGAGCTCGTCCGACTGTTCGAGGTAGTCGAGCACTTTGCCAATATTGCGGTCGATGCAAGTCACCATTCCCGCGTACACCTCCATCGCGCGACTACTGAGTTGCTTCTCCCTCGCGGTCATCTCCTCCCATTCTTTGGTCCCGAAGGCCGAGACATCGCTCGGGACAGCGTCCTGCTTGATGATCCCCCTAGCCTTGAGCTTGGCGAGCCGTTCTTGGCGAAGAGCCTCGGGACCGGCATCGTAACGCCCGGTATACCTCTCCCTGTCCTCCTTGGAGCACTGAAGCGGCCAGTGAGGTGCCGAGAACGGAAGGTACGCGAAGAACGGCTGCTCTTTCTGCGAATCGGTCCGTTCTTTGAAGTAGTTTAGCATGTTGTCGGCGTAGTATTCGGTAGAGTAGAAACCCTTGTTGTACTCGTTGGAGGTATTGGCCATCCTGCGCATCAGCCTGACATCGCAAGGCGAAATGTTGCTGAGCTCACACTTTGCGCCACTTGCCGTCCTCGGTGTACAGCGGCGGGGTACGACCCCAAAACTCGTGCTTGGGAGGGTCGAACTGGGGTTCATAGGCATAATGGTTGGAGCAGCCGGGGAGCAGGGAGAAGCTGCGCTCGAAACCTCGAGCGGCCGGGTTGTTGTCCGGTCGTAGGCCCAGGTGCCATTTGCCGCTCATGAGGGTATGGTAGCCCGCCTCTTGCAGCAGCTCGGGCAAGGCGACAACGTCGAAGTCTATCGTCAGCATCTACAGCTCACAGCAAACCTCGAGACGTACTCAAGTACCCCTCATGCCCTGGACAGTTCTGCCATCGACGAGGATTGTCGTTCCTTGCTTCGCTCATGCACCCGACCCCGGCAAGATGGTTGTCGGTACCAGACAGCAACATCGAGCGCGTGGGCGAACACATGGATGCCGAGTGGACTGGACTCAGCCGCATCCGAATATGCTACTTGACTCACAGTCGGTGAACTGCGCGCCCTCCTTGGCAAGCCGGTCGATGTTCGGAGTGTGGATCTCACCCCCATAGCAGCCCACATCGGAGTAGCCGAGGTCTACAAATCAGCAAAGCAGGCTGTGAACCACGAGCTCACCATCGGCCACGATCAGCAGCAAGTTTGGTCGTTTGCCAGACATGTCGCAACGCCCTGTTGGTGACTTGCACTCCCATCCTTCGTGAATCTCCTTCTTGATCTACTCGCATAGTTGACGTGACGAGACCAATACCCAGTAGTCAGGACCCCAGACGGGGACGGCGTTGACCCCGAACAGGCTGTTCGGAAGTAACGGCCTATTGGCAATCTCATCGCTGGAAGCCAGGGTAAGCTTAAAAAGCGGCAAGGGAAGGCTGAGGTGTCATTCCTGTAAGTGCGCCAAGACGCTGCGACCCGGACTGCCTGCTGCCAGCATGCCACTAGCCTCTACGGATGACCGGGTCTTCGAGCGTCCTCCGCATCGTCTCGGAGCCCCCTCGGTCGGCCCCGCAGATCGTGCTGAGGGCTCTCTTTGACAACATATCACGCCTTGCATCTATGAAGACGAGGATATAATGAGCTGACAAGAGCCTGGTCGTCCCCCGACATCATCGACTCAGATTCAGTCGTCTACCATGTCGAACAATCAGCAAGCCGAGACGCTGCCGGATCCCACCTCGGGTGATGTTCCCTTGGACCTTTCGGCCGCCCCGCTCTCGCCACAGGATGTTGAGGACAAGGGCGTCGTGCACCACTTCGAAGCCGCAGAGGGGCATGGGATCTTGGAGACCCTCGAGACGGGCCAATCCACGGACTTTCACGACAAAGCGGCCCGTGCCGCCATCAAACAGCACCATATCATCCCAAAGACGGGTACCGAATCCGAGACCGGCAAATGGGAGAAGATATTCTTCATGATCTTCCGTTCGTACCAGTTCGCAATAGGGGCTGAGCGATGCTGAACGCCAGGTATGTCGGTCGGCGGGGCAGCCATCCAGACCTACGGAGCCTCGCGCAACCAGCAGTTCCTCAATGCTCACTTTACTTCTGGACACCTGACCTTTGCGGGCCGGACTTTGACTGGTAAGGACACCCATTTGATGGGAATGACTCTTTGCTGATGTCATCAGTCAATGCTTACCTGTTGGACTTGAACGGAATCCTCTTCGCTTGCCAGTTGGTCTGTCTGCTCTTGATCGGCCCGTACGTCGACTACGGGAGCTGGAGACCATACCTCCTGATTTGTGAGGCTTCTCGCTCAACAGTGCATGAGAGAATGCTCATGACATACCAGTCTTCGAAGCTCTCGTCTACATCTGTTGCTTTGCTCTCGCTGCTCTGTCCGGGCCCGACCAGTGGAAGGCCGCCAACGCGCTGTGGTTCCTCGGGACCCTGTCTCTCAACCTCGCCAACACGTTCTACTACGCCACGTTTCCTTCCATCGTCAAGAACTTCTCGCACATCCGGGAGAGCGAGCGAGCCGTGGTCGAAGGGCGCAAAACTCCCGAGGAGCACACGAAGCTCGACTCGCTCGAGCGAGCCAAGGTGCGTTAAACCTGAAGCATCAAGGTGACAGCTGACTACAAGTTCTACAACTACTGCATCGTGACGGCGTCATCTATCAACCTTGTTCTCCTGGCCATCGCCATCGGTATCGCGGCTGGTATCGGCATCAAGACCACTGCCCAGATCCAGACCGGCATCCGGTACCTGATCGTCTACTTTGCCATCCTCGAGGTCTTCTTTGTCTCGCCCTACCTGTACCTGTTTGCCAAGAACAAACGCCCCGGTCAACAGCTGCCTGACCGGACGCCTTTCTACCTGGCCGGGCCCAAGTCAGTCTCGTAGCGGAGTCGCCAGTGCTTCAGCTGATGCTTTGCAGACAAGCCTGGCAGGCTTTGCGATACGCGTGGGATCTCAAGCAATTCCTCATCTACCTGTTCTCTTACTTCCTCATCCAGGAAGCCTTCGGTGCTGCGGGTAATATCGGCGGTATTCTTCAAAACGAGTGAGTCCCTCAGACCTGCGCTCCAAGGCTGACACTGATTGCAGGGTCATCCACTACAACACGATCGAGCTATCCGGTCTGACCGCCCTCGACTTCTTCACCGGGGCGACTGGAACCCTCTTCGTCTCGGTCATCCAGCAGCGTTGGAAGCTCAACTCGAAGTACGTTCTACTCTACGGGGCCGCCATGACGCTTGTGAGCGAGCTGTGGGGTGGTATCGGAGCCTTCACCCACGTTATCGGCTACCACCATGGTATGCCCAGCCGTCAATCCAGCGTGCAGCTGCAGGACTAACTCGCAGCGTGGGAGTTCTGGCTGCTCAACGCCTGGAACTTCCAGTCGGCCGCTTGGAACTCGTACTACGTCATCCTGCTCTCTGAACTGGTCCCTCAGCCGAAGATGTACATGTTCTTCTGTCTGCTGAACGTCATTGGCAAGACATCCGGTTTCACCGGTCCCTTCATCTCGTCGGCGATCATTACGGCCGCCAACGGCAACACCAACATGGCCTACTGGTTCCTCTTCGGCATGGGCTGCCTCGGCTTCATCGTTCTATGCTTTGTCGACGTCGAGAAGGCCAAGATCGACGTAGCAAGGTTCCTCGAGCGTGAGGCGCGCATGCTTTATTCGGAGCAGCAGCTTGTTGAGGGCAAGGTCATTGACCGGGAGGAGATGTAGTGTAGGAGGCTTGGAGAGGTCCGTGCACCTGCCAAAGGGGTCTTGGGGGGTTTGTTCCAGTTCTACGAATCATAGCAGAGACACGATGCATCCTTACTTTCTCGCCGGGCTCCAAACAACATCCATTACTCTGGAAGCGATCCATGACGCTGGAGACGAAATATACGGGCCCCTGCTCGTTCGGCGAACAGCCAAGGCCAGTTAGACGCCGGTCGCCCCAGACGAAACTCCCTGACGGATGATTCTCGGTCAGTTCTCGGTATAAAACAGGACGTTCACCTTTGCGTCCATGGATAGTTTCTCTCTCACTCACCATGTCTTCCCAGGTAACCAAACCTTTTGGCACACTCCGTGGTCAAGATGTTGTCTCCATCACCATCTGCAGCCCCGACAACTCCACATCGGCAACGCTGATCACTTTCGGTGCGGCGATCCACGACCTACGCGTCCCCGTCAAGGGCTCCGATGGGCCCCGGAGCGTCATCCTGGGTTTCGATCATCCGGAGGGTTACTTCGCCAATCCACACTGGCACCAAGGAGCCATAGCTGGTCGCGTCGCGAACCGTATCGCACACGGTCGATTCGAGCTGGATGGAGAAACGTACCAGATCATCGTCAACGAGCCCAGCGGGCATACGTGTCACGGTGGGAAATGCGGAGTGGGACACCGTGTATGGTCACTCGTCGAACAGGACCCTCAGTCCGTCACGTTCGAGTACGTCTCCCCAGATGGTGAACAGGGATTCCCGGGCACATTGACGAGTCGCGTCAAGTACACCATCCCGTCCCGCGGAGTCATCCGTCTCGAGTACACCGCTACGACCGACAAGCCCACCCCTGTCAACCTCACCAACCATGCCTTCTTCAACCTTGACGGGACCCGTGGTGAAAACCTCAGCACCACGCTTGGCCAGACCCTCGTCATCCACGCCGACCACATCACCCCCGTCGACGAAGGCCTCATCCCCACGGGCGAGCTAGCCGAGGTCGCCGGTACCCCGTACGATTTTAGGACCCCTCGTCGCATTCAGCTTGACGATGGCAAGGGGGAGAATTTCCGCTACGACACCAACTTTGTCCTTCGCGCCAATTCCTCCCCCGGTGTTCTTCATCCCGGCGCCGAGATGGTGTCCACGAGTGGGGATCTCAAGATGGAGTGTTGGACCGACCAGCCGGGGATTCAGCTCTTTGATGCGGCACCGATGAACATCCAGGAGACCGGTTTGGGTGGTTCGAAACTCACGTATCGTACAGGCGTCTGCTTGGAGACTCAGCTCTTCCCGGATTATCTGCACAGGCCCGAGTGGGCGCAGGGCATCATCAAGCCGGGAGAGATGTATCAGCACAAGACGGAGTATCGCTTCTTCTAGAACGATGAGCATATGCAGAACTGTCCGCTTCGACAATCAGAAGCTAGGGCTTTCCTGACGCAATCGCGTTCACATGCGGTTGACTCTCCAAAGACTTTGCATAGGGTACTATCGATATCTTCACGTTGACCTCTGTCATTCTCACCAGTCACAGCGCCCCGATGATCTTCCCTTGTTGATCTTGAACTGCGCTCTCTGAGACATGAAACATGTTTTCAGGCCTTGAGAGTAGAGTTCTCGACTAGCTCCACCCGACCCGAGTCTTCCTTCTCCTCGCCGAGCTTGTCTTTGCCATCTTCCTCACGCGCGTCACGCAGAGTGTGCATGGCGGCGAGAGCCTTCTCTCGGCCGTCCTTGACACCACCGTAGTCGAGGATGAGCGAGGCCTCCTCGACAGTGAGCCGCGAGGTCTCAGGGTAGCAGAAGTAGATGAGGAAGAAGTAGCACGTGTCGACGGCGATGTAGACGATGTAGTACTTCCAGCCGATGGCTGCGAGCGCGACGGGGTTGGCAAACTGGTTGAAGGCGTTGCCGCAGTTCTGAGCAAGGATGAACAAGGCCATACCTGCCTATCAGCGGGATCCACCTGCCATGAGAGCGATATTCACCTTTGGCACGCAGGTTGTAAGGCAGAATTTCAGACGCGTAGGCGTACGGCAGCGGCACCCAGGCAAAGTTGTACACGCCGTAGTAGAGGTAGAGGAAGGGCACCGCGGCGATACCGTATTGATTCCCCCTGCCCATCTTGAAGGCAGCCGACAGGCCGCATACGAACGTGAAGCAGATGACCATGCCGACCTGCGACGAGAGGAAGAGCGTTCGGCGTCCAAAACGGTCCACGTTCAGCGCAACCGCCTCGCTGATGATAAAGTTCCAGATGGACAGGCCGAGCTGCAGCGACAGCTGGCGGACGGGCTGGGTTATACCGACACTGCGCAAAACAGGCGTTAGGAACCACGAGACGATGCCGACACCGTTCATGTTGGTCCCCGCACCGGCAGAGATGAGGATGACCAGTCGACGGAGGTTGGCGCGGCTGCGGAAGAACTCAAGCTGCGTGCCTGTCAGCTACTACGATGCCCAAGGGAATGGGCTGTGACGCACGTATGAGGTCTTTTTGGCCTGGTTCTCGGCCTCGATAGCCGTGACAGTCTCATCGAGCTCCCACAAAACGAGGGGATCTTTCATATCCCCGTTGGCGTGACTATTGGCCATGACCCGACGAGCGTCTTCCACCCGACCTTGTTTCACGAGCCACTGATTCTTAGTTTCTCTGTGACTGCTGTTGCGCTGGACTCACACGAGGCGACTCGGGCATGTCGAAGATGAAAAGAAGAACGTTGAGAGGACCAACTACCTGCATCAAGCACGCCACTCGCCATCCCCAGTTGCCTGGCATGTAAAGACCGGCCACTATCTGGGTCAGTGACCACCACCCATCGTCTCGAGAGCTGCTCACAAGTGAAGACACCCGAGAGGATGGAACCCGAGAAAATGTAGGTATAGTAGAGAGTGGACAAGCTGGACCGAAGACGCGGGTGGGCGAGCTCTTGCACGACTGGCGGAGCGCAGACTTTGGCTATGGCACCACCGCAACCGACAATAACACGCGCTGTGCTGTTAGTGATGCCATCGACTAGCTCTCTTGGCCGCGTACTCACAGGCAAGGAACATGCCCTCATTCTGGGAGCAGGTCATGATGACAGAACCGATTATGACGAGAATGCAGCCGATCCAGATGGGGACGCGGCGACCGAACTTGGTGGTGAGGCGTTCGGCGACGAACACACCTGGGATTCCGGGGAGGAAAAGGGTAGCGGCGAAGACACCGAGTCGAAGACCAGCGGGAGTGTGGAAGAACTTGTTCCATGCTGGGAGGGACTGGAGGCCACCGAGAAGACCCTGGTCATCTGAATCGTCAGCCTCACCTCGCTTTGGTAATGAATGGCTCAAGGCGACTCACAGCCCAAGTAGTAAGAGCACAAGCCGGCTCCCACGCAGTGGCGCACGTTGGCACGTAGGCACTTGTCTTTCCACCATTTCTCGTTGGTGTTGTCTAGCCTATCAGCTACTGCTGGCGAAGCGTTGGCCGGTAGGGGGGATGTCAGAGGGTACTCACTGGGCACGTCCGCGAACGCCTGCTTGAAGTCTGACCGCATCCTGTTGCCTTCCTGAGTCGGGAGTTTCGGGTGAGAGGGCACGACTGCGCTCCAGCTCCCTCGGCCCCTACTTATATATGCACAATCCTGGTAGTACGAATCAGAGATCCGACTTTGCCAGGGTTACTCACCGGGCCCCCTCTGGAGACTCCAGCGAGCCGGCAACATCGACGCGATCGAATCAGCTCACCGCCGAATGGTCGGACCGAACCCGTGCTTGCCGATTCCGACTTGCTCTTCCATCGGCTCGCACCAAGGAGTCGCAAGCTTCGGTGGGCGCTATACATTGGTGTTGTAAGTGGAACTTTACATCCAGCAACACAGCTTGTCTCGATTGTGAACAACAAAAATGACATTTACCAACGGCACTGAATCCACCGCTGTCGCGGGCAGCAACGTCAACATTGTCTTGACCGGCAAAGAGACGGTCATTGTGGAGGACCGCCCCATCCCGAAATGCGGCCCCAAAGACTTGCTCGTGAAGATCATGGCGACTGGAATGTAGGTCTTTCGATCCGAAGCTATGAATGTGCAGTTTACCCTTCCAGCTGCGGCTCTGACCTGTCCTACTACTACAAGGGCGGCATTGGAACGTACATCGTCAAGAAGCCCTTGGTACTCGGCCACGAGTCGTGCGGTATCGTCTGTGAGGTCGGCTCGGAGGTCACTGGAAACTACAAGATCGGCGACAGAGTTGCTGTCGAGCCTGCTCTTCCTTGCCGGACATGCAAGAACTGCCGCTCGGGACACTTCAAGTGAGCCCGATTGGGTAGCTGCGGGGGAAGAGGGCTGATGGGACAGCTACTGCTCAAATGACACGTACATGGCTTCCCCACCGACTGACGGCACCATGTGCCAGTGGTATGCCTGCCCGGAGACCAACGCCGTACTCGTGCCCTCCAATATCCCCTGGGAGGTGACGGGCAGCATCCAACCTCTGGCCATCTCCGTCCATATCGCCCGCCGTGCCGGTCTTCGAGCCCACCAGACGGTCGCCATCTTTGGCTGCGGGCCCCTCGGTATGCTCTGTATGGCTGTCGCAAAGGCGTACGGCGCCAGGAAGATTCTCGCAGTGGACATCAGCGAGAAGCGTCTCGCCTTTGCCAAGAACTACGCTGCAACGCATACCTACCTGCCGCAGCGACGGCCTGCCAACGAGGAGCCAACGGAGTGGAGTGCAGGCATAGCCGCCAAAATCCTCGAGGACATGGGCGAGACTGGCGGTGTGGACCTCGTCATCGAGGCCAGTGGCGCCGAGCCTTGCATGCACCTCGGCATCGCTGTCTTGCGGACTGGCGGAACCTGTAGGCTTTGCTTGGCTCACGCGAGTGCCTCTGGCTGACATGCCCAGACCTCCAGGCAGGAATGGGTGCTCCCGCTGCCAACTTCCCTGTCCTCCAGATTGCCACACGCGAGCTGAACATCCTCGGCTCCCTTCGATATACCGCTGGCTGCTTTGAGGACGCTATCGACCTTCTCAGCCGTGGCGCGGTCGACCTTAAACCGCTCGTCACCAAAACATACGCGCTGAAAGACGCCGAGGACGCGTTCCAGGCATGCAAGGCGGGAACCGAGATCAAGATTGTCATCATGAACCAGCAGTAGTTTAGAGTCCAGTAGAAATCCGTCACATATCATTCCACTCAGTCAGTCCTTGTGCCAATGCATGTCCTGCCGCCTTCATGTGTTCTCTCCCTATAAGGGCGTAGGGCAAGCACCCGATTCGGCTGCTCTGCCGTGTCCGTAACGGACCGTTCCGCCTCATCCGAAGGCGTTCGGCATGCTCTGGACCTGAATTTCGCCCTCGCCGGGCTGCAGATTACCGCTATGGCCATGCACGTAAAGGTCAGCGTTGCTCATGACCACCTGATCATAGACAGACACCCTCCCACAAAGTTACAACATCATGCCAAACACCACTTCCATCCGCGCCGGTCTCGCCAAGGGCTCTGCTCTTGGGTTCTGGTTGACGTGAGCGGCCGCGACAGTAGACGAGCATCACAAGGACTGACCGGGTAGCTTTCCCTCTACCGCTCTCGCAAAGACCATTTTGAACAACGGGGACTTTGACTGGGTGCTCGTGGACGCCGAGCATGGCCTCATCTCCGACAAGGACTACTTCGATGTGTGTCTCGCTTCACTTTGATGGCAGGGTCTGCCGTGCTGACGCTGTGCAGCTCAACACAGCCATCGCTTCGTCAGGAGCGTCTCCCATCATCCGCATTCCTACGGGCGAGGAATGGCTGATCAAGCGCGCCCTCGATGCGGGCGCACACGGAGTCATGACTCCCATGTGCAACACTGCTGTTCGTCCGTGTTCTCCGCCATGCTTGGCTGACAAACGCAGGAAGACGCCGCCCGTATCGTCAAGTACTCAAAGTACCCGCCTTTAGGCACACGCGGCTTCGGTCCCATGTTCGCGCCTTCCAGCTTGGGCTTCAAGACCGAGCCAGAATACGCGGCCGAGGCGGACAACTCGCTCATGGTCATCGTCCAAATCGAGAGCAAAGCGGGCGTGGACAACGTCGAGCAGATTGCCTCGGTCCCAGGTGTGGACTGCCTGTTCATCGGTACGTCGCCTCGCCCGTACTCGACGTGAGTGGTGTTCCTGACTCGTTTCCAGGCCCCTTTGACCTGGCCAAACAGCTTGGTGTGGTTCGCAAAGGTCCTGAACACGAGGCGGCCATCCAGAAGGTCCTCAAAGCCACTCACGCAGCGGGCAAGGCGGCAGCGATCTTCTGTAAGTCCCGATCCTCCCAAGTTACGTGGTACTGACGCAGCAGGTACTGACGGTGCCGACGCCAAGAAACGTCTGGAGGACGGATTCGACATTGTGTCTGTCACGACCGACATTGGGGTCGTCTCGCAGGGTTTCCAGAATGCCATGGCACAGCTCAAGGGCGTCAAAGCCGGCGAGCGAAACGGGTACTAAGACTAGAAGAGGTAGTGAGTGGTTCTGGTAGTGACCCAATGCATATATACGTGTCCCTGAGGAATTCTGACGAAACAACTGGGCACACTGAACGATCGTGGTGTTTTCCAACAGCGGCGGTGAACAAACTCGTACATTCGGCAACGACGCTACTAGATCTGACGGTACACTTTGACGCCACCGACAATGTGCTCCCTGTGAGGGACACCATTGATCTCCACATACTTGGAAGTGGGCTCCTGGGCGTTTTTGTTCCGCAACGTCTTCCATTCGCCGAACTTGGGGATCCGCACGGGTCAGCACAAGCAGTGCTGCAAACAAGGGCAAGCTGAACTCACCTCCTCTCCTGCCGAGAGCGCCTTGCAGAATGCACCGTATACCTCAGAGTCGGTCTGCAGACCCATCTGCTTGACGAGGGGAGCATCATGTATCGGCTCGAGCACAAGATTCTGGTCGGCGTGGTTGAACGAGCAGACGGAGATACGCGCGTATTTGGCTTGGTCGGCGGGAGGCTTGCACACTGGCGGTAAGCAACTGGTCACATGCTGTGCAAGGTATGGGTGAACTCACCTCTATGTCGAGTGGCCTTGAAGATGCCGCCTGACAGGATCTCCATCACGTCTCCCAAGTTGCAAACGAGCGCTCCCTTCTTGTACGGCACATAGCGCCACTTCTGATCCTGACCGAGCATCTGCAGGCAGGTGACCGGCTGACTGGGGAGGAGAGTGGTCGCCCCATGGTCGGTATGGTTGGGCAGGATGTTCTGGGTCGTCTTGGCGTCTTCCCCAAGTACTGGATGGTAGACCTGGAAACGGCAGTACGACGAATACGGGAGGATGCTGTTCTTGCCGGGGATCTTGTTCCAGAGATAGTCGTCTGGCAGACCCAAGATGCGCGACAGGAGAGTGTACAGTCGACGCCCGACCTGGTTGTGCATGTGCTACAGCCGCTCAGCAGGAATATCACGTGCGAAACGGAGCACTTGCGTCGGCGTACGCCAGAATCTCGTCCGCGAAAGGGAGAATACCCGGTGGTAGCTTGCCTTCTTCCCAACAAGCGCCGTAAAAGTTGTACGCCTCGATATAGTCATACGAAGTCCTGCCTTTCTGCACGAGTCAGCCTCCGACTTAGAAAATACGCAGTGAGACAGACACGTACCTCTCCCCAGCCATAAGGGGGCTTGTAGCCCATCCACTCCCCACTTTCGCGATCCCACTCAAACTTCTTCTTGTCTTCCTCGGTCATGGCTCCGCCAGCAACCACCCAGTTGGCAATGTCGAAGATACGTTGTAGCTGTCCATCAGCTCAAACACCTCATTTGGGGCCCGAAGACGCACGTCGTCAACCGACGCTCCATGGTTCTCAATCAGCAAGAATCCCTCATTGGTCAATGCATCCTTGGCCGTTTGCTGCACCTGCGCTTGTTGCTCAGGTGTGCCATCAAGCAGCGAGAGGTCGAGGACGCGTAGCGACTGCCATTCGAGGTCCTCCTTGGTCTCTGGCGGTGGAACCCAGGCGGGGATAGCAGGTTTGCCGGCTTTGTTCAGCTTGAGCTTGGGCAAAGGCCCGAGGGTCTGGATTGCCATGGCGTCAACAGAGTCGTGAATGAGCGGGCAAGGGTTGGACAGGATACGTAAGTGCAATTGTCCTGACTTTCCCATAACAAATTGGCGATTCAAATAACCAACTTGTCAAATGTAATGCCATACGGTTCGGCTCGAGGGGTCCCAGGTTCGGAGAGAGTTCGGGCCCCATGGGTCGGCAGAGAACGCCGACTCCGATCATCGGGATCGGGTTTCGGCGTTCATCAAAAACGCCACAAACACCTTCCTTTCGGCCTGATCGGGTGCCTTGTTCAAAGGATGGGGCCGATCATTGCCAATCACCGCACCAACTCCGAGCCCAAGAACCTGTTCGGTCGCATGGATGCATACCAAGCATAAACCAGGCGTGGAGAATGCTACCAGGTGTACGACTCTGACTATCCCGTGACGACGTCTCTGCATGTCAGCTTGGGATCTGATGCAGACTCTCTGCGACGACTGACGTGTAAGAGTCCTCTGGCAACCGCAAACCGTCGTGAATCGAGATACCCATCAGACGACCGCCGTCGACGGTCAGCAAGGCGTAATTCATGTACGCTCCAGCGGGACTAGAAAGCATGATGACGGGACCAACAATCTCCTCTGGGCGACCCGCACGGCCCGCTGTGCAACGCTTCGCGGCTTTCTCTGCTTGCTCGACCATCTTGTACTCGTGCTTGCCGACGTGGTTGGTAGCACCTCCTGTGCCAGTCATCTCCGAGGGGAAAATACCGGGGCAGATGGTATTGACGCGGATCTTCATTCTGTCTGCTTCAGCTTCCCAGCTCATGATACAAACTGAGGACTCACGGATGCAAACGAGCCGCCAGCAGCTTGGCCAGGTGAACAGCTGAGGTGTGTTAAGCATGGCGGAAAGAGGAGAGGCACGACACCTACTGGCGGCTTTCGATACGCCGTAGGAGATAGATCCCATAGACCGCTGGTTGCCAAGAGCAGCCAAGGATGCCATGACCACGACATTGGGGTCGACTGATTTGCGCAGAAGGGGCACAAAGTTGACAGTGAGAAAGTAGACGCCGTTGACGTTGACTGGTGGTCAGCTACCGTCTCTCTCCGTGCGGTCCCGCTCACTCTGGTTACTACGGTCAAAGTCGGCTCTATGCTGGTCAGCGCTTTGTCATCGCGAGCTTAATGAGCCACGTACTCGTCGATACCGTTAATGAGCATATCCTCCACCTGGTCGGCTGTAGAATCCGTCAACCATACTCGTAGCATATTCGCTGCGACCGCTCACGGTCATTGTGGTCCTTTGCAATCTTTTTCCAGGGACTGTTGACTCCGGCGCAATTGACAAGGGTGTCAATCTACAGACGATGAGCGACATCTGTGACCGCCGTGTACGAGCGACATACACGGCTCTCCTTTGCCTTGATAGCTTCCACGATCGCGGCGCAGCCAGCCTGAGTCTGCACGTCGCCGCGGATCCTGGCCGAGTCAGTCGCCATACCTTTATGCGTGACCCATTCCGACGTACACGTAGATGTCACCTCCGATCTCTTTGGCCGCATCTTCCAGAATCTCCTGACGACGGCCAGTGATATACACCTTGGCACCGTTGACCGCGAAGCCTTCGGCTATGGCCTTGCCCAGACCACTACCTCCACCGGTGATCACTACCACCTTGCCCTTGACGGAGAAGAGCTCATCGACCTTGAAGGATACGTGCTGGCTGGCGGACATGACGATATGCGTTGATGCTGTACAATCAATGGAAAGCGCATGGACAAACTAAATCGTAGGTGTGGGCGTGGGGATTGGGTGCGATGTGACGTCGGGAGTGAGGTCGGTCCGGTGTCGGCAAAATTCCGAATCGCCCACCAGAGCTTCGGCTTGTCTCTTTCTCTGCTAGCCCTGCGCCTGCATGCATACAACTGTACATGGACTTATCAGATTCACTTGTCCACTGTATTGCACCAGCGACCCAGAGCAGTACATCTCACAATGCCAGTCGCCACCACAGACGCACCCAAGACCATTGTCCTCACCGATGAGGAGCGCGACAGCGGCGTCATGTCAGACAAGAAGCTGTACGACGCCATCGAGGCCTTCTTCACGGACGGCCTTGTCGTAGTGGAGAACGCCATCGATGTTGACCTCATTGACCGACTCAACACGCGCATGCTCGAGGACACAGACAGGCTGCTGTCGGGCGCAGGACAGGCCCACTTCAAGTATGTCTCCTGCCCATCTCCCTTGCCGAGGCTGTACTCACACGCAGTCACCTCAACGTCAACGCCGCTACCAAGGGCGCCAAAGCAGGAGGCAACCTGTCGCAAGTGCCGCCTCTCGACAAGGGTGCGACTGCTTCCCATCGGTAGCCCCAGACCGGCTAATTATTGTAGATTGGCTGTTCCCCGAAGTCTACGCCAACAAGCACGGCGCTCGCATCGTGTCCAACATCCTCGGCCCAAAGCCCGAGATCCATTTCATTCGCTCCAACACCCTCCTTGCGACCGATGAGCGTCAAATGCCGCATGCCGACATTCGCTTCGAGCATCCCGAGCACCCCTTCGCCATCGCCTTCAACACCTGCCTCGTGGATGTCGGACCGGAGAATGGTTCGACAGAGCTGTGGCTGGGCACTCAGAACACCAATCTCGACTGCCACCGTGATTTGGGAGAGCCCATGATTGCGGACGACAAACTGGAGGAGCGACGCAAAGTGCGACCGCCCATCTACCCTCGCCTCAAGAAGGGATCTTTTGTGCTCCGCGACCTTCGTCTGTGGTACGTTGAGCTTCGCATAGGGTAAGCGTAAATGCTGAGAGATAGGCATGCGGGAATGCCGAACCCAACACAAAATACACGCATCATGCTGGCCATCGTGTACTACGCCTCGTACGTCGAGGCTAGGTCAGGGTTAAATCACCTTGCTGATGCCCCTTAGATGGTACAAGAACGGGGTTGTGACTCCGATGCCCGAATCCCTTCGCCCCACAATCAAAGCACTCGAAGACTCTGCAGATATCAAGATTGCCGTCCAGTGGGTGCCCGACGAGGGATACAACTACCTCGACATCAAATTCAGCAACAACTTCTCTTCGACACTGACACCATGGGTCTGGGAGAAGATCCAGCACGTCAAGACGGTCAAGGGGTATTAGTCTGTCGTTCCCTGGAAGGGTTTTCTACACCATGCATGTTTGGCCGGGTCTCCACATGACTCCATTCACCCTGCTCCGAAGGGCATTGCGCGTTCTGTGCGGGGCTCGGCTGACCATCGGATTCTTCCCGATGCGAATCGGTCGCCCTGAGCCACCGCGATGGCGGCGCCGAGGCACGGGAGAAGCGCTCCTGTAGCGGCTTCAGAAGTTATGCATGGATGGACATTAGCCGGAGCCCCCAGCTCGATCGCCGTCCCACGGCCCAGAGCTCAACCAACCCGCATCCGAAGAAAAAGCCAGGCAGGCCAAGCACATTCGTAGTCTGCTACCGAATCTCTTGTGAACACTGGCCCGAATCCGCCTTTCAGCAATCGCTACACCGACACCGACGTGCCGTTGCGAATTTGGTGTCTGCCACACAGAGATGGAGGTTCTCGCACCGGCACCTGCGTCGGACCAGAGACCGAGCCCCTTTCGGGAGAGCATGCCCAACACCAGCGCGACATCGGTAGGTCCAACGGCCAGAGAATCAAGGAGGATCCTGAACTTACCACAGCCTTCTTCCGGGCCGCAACGCTCGTCCAAGCCGAAAGAAAAGTCGGTACAACGGGCGAGCCAAGCATGTGTGAGATGTAGGCGCCAGAAACTGCGCTGTCTCGGCGGGGACCCATGCGAGCGATGTGTCAGGACGCGAAGCGAGTGCAGCTTTCGCACGCGCGAGGCTGATGGCCGTGTGAACAATGGACCCACATCGCACGCCGGTATCCTCTCCGGTGGGCGGAATAGCAGCAGTGTTGCGGCGCCGTACAACGGCAGGCGCCGAAGTGCAGATGAACGCACGAGGCAAATCGAGTCGAATGTTGCCAGTCTGGTCGCGGGCCTCGGGGAGAACCTCAACGGCTCCACCGACTCGCAGCAGTACGGCCACCTCAGCATCGGTGGCGGACTCATCAGCCCCACGCCCGCTCTGCATCTCCCCACGCAGCCTATTGTACCGCGCCTCCCTCCACCAATGCATACGAGACCGTTGGATCCTCCTCGGCTCGGTGTGAGCCTGCAGTCAACCGTCTCACCCTCGTCGACCATTCGTCGGCACGGGCAAGCGTCCACCTCACCCGAGAGCATCAACCTTGTCAATGGAACACCCAACACGGGCTCGACGACCCTCCTGGCCTCTGGTGTCCAAGAGGCTGCTGAGGTCGACAAGGACGGTGTGCAGTTCGCGGCGACTGAAAGTTTGTACGAAGCTCCCTTCCGCTCGCTGATGCGACAAGTGAGTATCCACTTTTTTGCCCGGATACCTGACTCATCCTAGTCTCGTCGTAACTCGCCAGAACGCGATCCCCACCCAAAAGCGGCGAGGTTTGCCTACAATACGAGTGTATTCAACGAGCAAGACGACCCAATCAACACGGAGATCGTGCCAGAAACCATGGCAGAAAATTTGTTTCAGTTGTAAGTTGGCCAACGAGCTGCTTTGCCTATTGACGCGTGTGTAGCTTTATCGACCACTGTCATCCATTTCTGCCCATCATCAACGTGTCTCAGGAATCGGCGTTCGCGACAATCAGACAATCCGCACCACTCTTTTCTGCCTTAATTGCAGTGGCTTCTCGCTTCTACATCGACTACCGAGAACGACGGGCACTTGCCTCCCTGCCTGTCCTGGACAGCACGGCACCGAGCCGTCTTGCAAATCTGGCTGAGGCTCATCTGGGCCATACCCTGCTACGACGACACTTTGCCCTGTCAGACGTACAAGCAATACTGCTGCTCGCCGCGTGGAGTCTCCCCAGCGGTGGTGGGTCCGGGCCGGACGCATGGGTCGTCACTGGTCACGCGGCTCGCGTATCGCGCCGACTCGGTGTGCACAAAGTGCTTGCCCAAGCATCTGAGACGGCACGAGCTACTGAACAAGGATCGGAAGAGTGGCATAAGCTTCAGGCCTTCGTGCCGCAATGGAGGACGTGGCTGTCCTGGTTTACATTTGACGGTTTCCTGTCTCTTGGTTTCGGTCGACCTCAATCGACGCAATTCGAGACGGTCGACGAGTCGGGGTTTCTCCAAATGCGCTTGCACCAGGTCCTGCCCCGCCCAGGCTCGCCCGCCTCCGTCTCCCTATATGGCGACGTCTACATCGCCGGTCAAGTGCAGCTCACGCAGATCGGCCGTGACCTCATCAACTGGAGCGAGATGCTTGCGGACGCCCAGAAGGCAATCTATGCGGACCCTCGACGAGCTAGCATCTTCCGCGACAGGGATCTGAGCATGAAGAACATGTTTAAAGAGCTCAACGCCCGGCTCGAGGAATGGTCCAGACTGTGGATATGGACGGGTGAGTTATGTGACCGCTTCGCGATGATGATGCTGATCAGCGAGGCTCACCCTATGCCCTCTATCTGGGTCCTTCTGCACGCGTTGCAAAGCTTCAGGCCGACCACCTACGCCTGTGTCTCAACTCGTACGCCCTAAAAGCGGGAGCCGATATCGACGACGAGATCGCAATATACCTACGGACAGCCTTGACCGCAGCAACCAGCACCATTCAGGTGCACTACGAGTCCAGTCAGACGGACCTGGGATTGAGCTTTGCAACCGATGTGAGCTGTCCCACGTCTGTGAACGCCTCGAATCCCCTGACGATTTCGCAGTATTTGACTATCGCCCTTGCGCAAGCGGCGGTCTTCCTCATCCGGATCACGAAAGCACCTGCCCCCGTTCAGTCTGCGGTCGAGATCGAACACGCCGTCCTTGCACACTACCTCAAGATGTCCATCGAGCTTCTGGAGGCAGCAGACATGTCTGAGACGCTACTTGGAACATACCTCGCCAAAACGATCAAGGAGATCGGCCGAGCAGCCAAGACCATTGCTGCCGAAGAGTCTTTCACGCTCGTCGACCAAAGCTCGCAGTTGCCCGACTTCTTCTCGTCCACCACTGTACCAAACACAACAAACGGTGAAGGGGACTATTTCAACTTTGAGGACTTCTTCCAGGTCCAAAACGAGCTCGAGCTCAAATACCTCCTCGGCCTTCCGAGCGACGGGGAGGGATTGTCCCAAGACGTCTCTGCCCTATCAGGATTCAACTTCACTGGACTTACAGGGGACAACAGCGCTGGCCTGGGTAATCTCGGACTGGGGACGAATAATGCCAACCGTTGGAACGGGTCGCTCAATCTGGACGCTTTGGGGTCATTGCTTGGCACACCTGCTACGACAACAAATCAGTAACGCTTCGCGACCCACACCATGTAACACCTTCGTTGTACTTCGTTGTATTTACACAGTATGCATACATGCGTGACTGACTGACTAAGCACACGGGGCTAGATCTCACGGTACACCTTGACGCCGCCAACAAGGTTCTCCGAGTGCGCCTTGCCGTTGATCATGACGACCTTTTGCTCGGCCTGGGCGAGCTTGTACGCTTTCGTCCTCCACTCGACAAAAGTCATAGGCTGAGGTCAGTGACACAGCGCGCATCAGCGAGCCCAGAGCACCCACCTGCTGGCCTTCATCCTGCGCTTTGACAAGTGCACCATAGACCTGTGAGCTCTTGTTCACACCTTGTGTCTTGATCAGAGGCGCGTCTGCGAATATCAGCCGTAATGCCTTTTAATAGGAAACAGCCACTTACCCCAGATGGGCTCCATGGGCAGGCTGGCCTGGGCGTGATTGAACGAAATGACCGAAATGCGCTCAGCCTCCGCCTGATCGCTGACAGGCTTGATGACTGGGAACGTCAGTCCGTCGCCAGCGCAACGGGCAATAAGGCCATACCTCGATGGCGAGTCGCCTTGAAGATACCACCTGAGACCACCTCCATTACATCGCCGAGATTGGCGACGATGGCATCCTTCATATAAGGGACATATCGCCACTTGCCGTCATCGCCCATCATTTGAAGACATGTTACCGGTTGGCCGGGAATGAGGGTGATGACACCTTGATCGGTGTGACCTTGCAGCAAGCTGACAGTCGAGGCGCGCTGCTCGGGCGGTACTGGATGTACGCCCTGGAAGCGGCAGTAGGAAGAGAAAGGCAAGGGTCCGCCCTTGGCGGCGACTTTCTTCCACAGGTAGTCGTCGTGCAATCCCAGGATACGAGAGAGAACAACGAGCACTCGTCTCGCCACCTGGAAGTACATGTGCTGAGGCATCAGTCTCAAGGGCGCTCAGAAAGGTGATCAAGGGGAGGGCGCACTTGGGCATATGCAAGGATCTCATCCTGGAATGGACGCAGCTTGGGAGGGATCAAGTCCTTCTCCCAGCATTCGCCGTACCAGTTGTAGAACTCGAGGGTGTCCGGGAGATCGCGGCCCTTCTCGTTCCACCCCTTTGGCGGCTTGTACCCGGTCCAGTTTCCGTGCTCAAAGTCCCACTCGTAGTCTTTTCGGTCCTGCTCGGACAATGCATCGCCGTTGATTGTCCAGTTGGCGAGGTCGTAGATCCGTTGCATCTACATGGTCAGCCGTCGCGTTCCTGCGCTGAGATCGCACGATGACGCACCTGCTCAGGAGCAACGCCAAAGTTTTTGATGAGCATGAACCCCTCGTTCTGTACCGCTGCTGAGAAGGTCTCGAGGCATTCCTTTTGCTGCTCGGGAGTACCGTCCAGCAAGGACAGGTCCAGCGTGCGCAGTGGTTGCCACTCGATATCCTCCAGCTTGGTCTCGGCAGGCGGAACCCAGGCCGGGATAGCAGACTTCCCCTCCGTGTTCAGCTTGAGCTGTGGCATCGGAGGAAGCGTCTCGAGCGTCTCTGTAGCTACGGCCATGGTGTGCAGTGTTTGTCGGCAACTTTCCGGACAAAGGTTCCCAAGTCGAACTTCAGGTGTCGTAATACCCTCGTGGTGGTATATACGCCCCGCATGCTCACCCCGGTCTTCGGACTCAAACCCCGTCTCTCCACGAGCGCACGCTCTTGGCGTGAATGTATTTTGACCCCCTTAGACCGAATTATCCGACCCCTAATGACCGCCGATTTGGACAATTCCGGGTTGCGGGAGCCGAAGCCGACATTTGAAAAGAAGTTGCCGAGTTGGCAAAAGACGTCTCATGGCGAGAAAAGAACGCACCCTCTTGCGAAAGTCGATCGGGAGCTGGAAAGAGGATGTCGCGCCTTTATAAAAGAAAACCCCTACCTAGCTCCAGATCTTCCGGAGCTTGCAAAATTACGAAGACTGTCGACCGTTTGAGGCATGTCGCCAAGTATTCAGGCGAGTCTGGACCCGAATCGGACACTTTGAACATTGGATGTGACTCGGCGATCGTCAGCGATCGCTCGAGAAGCTGACGCGCTTTTGGTAGCAGTTTTCACGCGTCGAAAACTCATCAAAAACTTGATAACAAAGTTCTGATCAGGGGATTGCACGGACCCGCACACGGGTCTGAGCGTTGTTTCATGTGTTATCTATGTCTATTCAACACAACGCTTTGATCTCTTCTTGCATCGCATCAAGTCCGCTCCCCGATTCGAGCTCCACAATGTCCATCACATATACCACTGACCTGGGCAGCTCGAAGAGTTCTTCACCCCCTCATCCCCATCAACACAGACTTGAAGTTTTTTTCGCGCACCAAAGCTCGCTCTATTTGTTGAATAGTTGGCCAAACTTGATTCACAATGACGAAGTGGACACCCAAAGACCCACCGGTGGGTCAGGTCCCCGCCGGCATTCTGAAGCAGTCATCGGCTCGCAAAAAGCCTGGTCGACCCAAGCGCAAAGCGGCACCGCCCGACTCCCCGGTGGAGTCGGTGGAGTCTGGGCCGCCTGCGCAGACACCCGAATCGACCGTGGCCTCAACCCCGGCCACCAATACCAGCAACGACTCCGTCGACAGCTCCAAATCGCACGACAGCACCTCCTCTGGCGGCAACTCGACAGCTAGCGCTAAGTCTTCTAGCCCCGCCAGCGTGTTCGCCGGAAGGCGTGACAAGGCTCGCTATGGTACTCCTCGGCGAGTGCCGTCGAAGGCCGAAACTGCGAAGTTCGACGATTGGGCCAAACGTTTCCACTCATCGCCAGACATGCGTCTCGTCGGCGACCTTTCCACCTACAATCCTCCTCCCGATGGTCCCGTGCACCCTCAAGGACCGGTGAACCCCATGCATATACCGGGTATACAAGTCAGGAAGGAGCCCATGCGGCCTGCCAGGCGTCGGATGAGTGCAGAAGACGGATATTTCGATCAGGAGATATCTGCAGATGGTCTTCCGCGGTTCTTCGATTCACTGGTGAGTCCCCTCCGCCATTCCTAGCCACGCTCATCTTGCAGCGTCACGACTATACGATCGATTCGCATGCGATTTCGCATCGAGCTTCTATCGAGTGGATCGATACTCCAGGATTCTCGCCCGCTGACATCCGGGCCAGACGATTGAAGATTCTGGTACCCTCTGAGGATATCAAGAACAAGCCGGATGAGATCATCTGGCGAGTGACTTATTCGTGCAACGGTCTTTGCCGAGCAAGCCCGACTAAAGAAGACAAGATTCCTGCTCTGGCAACAAAAGACTCTTTCGGCGTCGAGTTGTTTCAGTATATCAAGGGCCGCCGTGGCACCAAGGAGCAGGAGAAAGTGGCTCAGAGGCGCTTGTCGCCCCGTGCCAGCATGCTGCGCATGGAGAGGATCGCTCGCGAAGCCAGCGAGGCAGAGGAACAGGGAGCCGACAAGGCGCCAACTGGCACCGAGTCGAATGCTACTCAGAACACTGCCGACACTCATCAACACGAGGGCCAACAGTCTTCTGACTGCTCTTGCCAGGCGGCTAAGGAGCAGTCGGACGCCACTCAGGTCAGTCACCGTCTCACATCCAGATGCACCACTGATGAGCAGGAGAAGGCGTCACAGGATACGGACGAACAAGATGAACTTGACGATGACGAGGGTGGTGAGAACGCTTCTGAGAATGACCAATCGAAAAAGCAAAACGACAAAAAAAATGAATGTGTTTGTGGCTCGTATTTGATGGTGAGGAGGCTCGCTAAACCGCGCTGGAAGTTGCTAAGCAGTCAGATTTCTATGACCAACGCTCAATCTCAATTCGCACGCTGTACAGTGAGGATGAGGCAAGAGTCGCATCACCCGAGGCCGCGGGTTGGCACTTCTGTCAAGATGTCTCCGCACATCCGCAGTGTTCTGCACGAGATGGCCGGATGCTTCTCCATGACCAAGTCGAAGTTGAAGCTGTGTGAGCTGCCTCCATCTGCTCACGATCATAGTACTGACGTGTAGGGTTTAACACCACAATTGCTCCAAACGATCCGCACGTAGTATGGCTTAGATCGTGCAAGAAGCAGAAGGATATGGCCTATCTCGGTGACCGGCTTCCAGGGAAAAATGGGTGGGATACGGCGATGAAGACGGCTGGGCAAATCTTCCATGTGAACAGCAGCCCTCTCGCTGCCATCGAGATCATCGCAGGTCGAAGCCCGGAGTCCCTCATTGCGTGAGCAAATCATGTCACGATAGACGAAGGCCTGACGTTCAGGCATCGTGGCCCGCAGTTCCTTGGCAGCAGCAAAGACAAGGACACCACCGTTGATCCGCCATCGAAAAAGACCCCTGGTGGACGTGAGAGAATGGAATGCGTGATAGCTCCGCCATTGGCCCGCATCAGCGCCATTCTGCAGATCTTTCGCATGGGTCTGATGATGGACAGCTCATGGCGCAACAAAAACGCGTGGGGAGCGCCGATGACTGTGCTGGTCACCTTAAACGAGCAGCATCACATGATACCATGTGAGTTCTCCATATTCACTAGATCGATTCCTGACTCATGATCCAGTGGCTGTCATGGTGTCGGCTCATGCTGATCACATCGCCTATGAGTACCTGTTGCGAGAATTCGAAAGGGCGTGTCGTGAAACGGCGATGGAGGTCGTTACCGGTACCTTCCGTCCAGACATTGACGGCGTTTCCGAGGCCGATCTTGTTCGCCAATGCCGCATATTTCTCAAGGATGGCCTCTCTCCTCGATTTGTGATGATCGATCGTTCGCATGCCGAGCGCGTCGCTGTCAGCAACGTTCTGCAAGACGTTCCTATCCGGGTGTGCCAGTTCCACATGATGCAAGCAATCGGGCGGCGTTTGAAGAGGATCTACGGGCGGAGGAATGATCGCGATCTTCTGACTGCTCAGACCCTCAACGACATCCGCGCCTGCCAAAGATGCGATGAGAAAGAGCATTGGGGTCAATATTATGAGCAACTCGAGCAATCTGTTCGCTCACGCACTCCCCGCGATACAGGAGCCTGGCCGATCCTCGACAAATACCTACAGGACGAATGGTTCGGCGACACCTGGGGTGACACGGTGATAGATTATGCGCTGCCTCCCGGAGTCACAAGGGACGGACCTTGGTCCACAAACAACTACTCAGAGGCCTGCTTTCGTACTTTTGATCGGGTCTTTCTAAGTTGTCGGGCCAACCATCGGTCAGTGGAGGAGCTGCCGTCAGTAATGCTAAAACTGACCCAAAGGCTCGATCGCCTCATACTCGTTCTCATAGACGCCTTCTTTCCCTTTTATGAGGAGTTCGGGGGTGGCTTCCCCCGAGCCGATTCAAATCTGCAATCTCAGCTATTCGGCGGACTTAATCGCTGGGAGCTTGGTTGCATTCACCCCTGTCCGTCGGACAGTGTCCCCGCCGCACATAGAGATCGATTCGGAGACTCGATTTATTGCGTGCTTCCTCCGAAGCGGCAAGCCGATCAGAGCACCTCACAGTACTGCGGCAGGACGGTCGGCGGTAAGGAGATGTGCACGTGCAGCTACTGGACCGGCTCGGGGAAGCGCTGCTTCCATCTGTGGGCAATGGTAGCCTACGACCTACTTGGATCGGTGTTCGAATTCGACGAGAATGCTGCGATCATCGAGAATCACCTGCGAATAAGAGGGATCGGAGAGGAGACTCCTGAGCCAGTAGTCGGCAAGAAGCGCGGCCGACCAAAGAAGAATGAAGATCCAGATGCGGGCAGGGAAGAGGAGGCGGAGTTCGAGCACTTCTGGGGCCAGAGCTTATCAGGCGGCGAGCAGACGTTGGTTAGCTCGCACCCTCGAATGTTCGAGACCTTCCCGCCTGGTTCCGCACCAGTCCCACCAGTCACACCAGTCACACCCCCTGCTCGATCAGCTGCTCGGCTGGAAGGATCAGAAGCCATGGACCTACCTGGAGACGACTCGCCGGTTGGTCGACGCTATGCCACTCCGGCAACCGAGTCCATGCACGCCGACGAGCACATTCACGCTGAGCCGGTCGAGGATGCCCCAGCAAGCGATATTTTACTGAAGCCATCCTCCTGGACCCACTCCAAGCCCGGTGCGCCGCCAAAGATACAGCCACTGCAGCCGAATCGGGTGGCGAGGAAGCGTGAACCCATCAAAGCATACGACTCGCCCGATCTTTTCGCGCCAGTAGGATCCGCCGGTAACGCCTCTAACACTGTCATTGACGCCCACATACCCAAAGCTCCTCAGTCCACGCTGCAGCTTTCCCGGAAAGCGCGACAGCAAGTCGCTCAGATGCGGCCGATCGGCATCAGAAATACTTCGAACGACTGTTACATACTGGCACTCGTGCAAGTCATGGCTCGTGTGCACACCTGGGATGACGCCCTGAATCACGATTTTGTCAAGGAAAAGCTCTCCGATTGTGCCGAGTACGCAGTCTGGATGAGGGTCAGGAACTCACTGCGCGGTGAACATGCCGATGTATTCCCTGACCTGCGGCCTATCTTATTCGGTACGTCAGTCTCGTTGGCAATCGCAAGCAAATCTGACCGTGACAGAAGCGGGTTTGATCATGCACTCTGAGGCCATGGGAGACCCTTTCGACCTGTTTGACCGGTTGTTCCCCCACTTCGATGCCAAAGGGGGCATGTACGCACTACGCGACCTTCCCAATGTTCGGCGATTCACCAGACTTTTGTGCCCACATCACGACTCCAGCTTTGAGAATCAACCGATCAGTGCCATCCTCGTCTATCCGCTAAGAGAGGGAGCTCCCCGTCCAGACAATATAGCCGCCATGTTGAACGATAGCATTTTAGCGGAATCTCTGGAGTACCCCTGCGGCTGCCAGACCATTCCTGGGACGGTCACGCATGACATTCTATCCCCGGTCCTTACGTTGCACGTCGTTTGGGGCCTGCAGCCTTCTCAGGCAGGTGGTGGGGTGCAAGTCGGACTTCCATTCGATATCCCGCCAGTCCTTCCATTTGGCGATTCACTCAGCAGCTGGCGTTTGAAGGGCGTCATTGTGCGATATGGCGTCGACACCGTTGCCGGGCATTACGTTGCAATCGTGCCACACAATGGACGTTTCTGGCGGATTGATGACAGCATTGCGACCAATGTTGGAAGCGTTGGACAAGAAGCGTTCAAGGACGCCGGGTATCCTGTGATGATCGTATACGAGCGTGACGGTGCACCTGACTTTACTGTAAGTTGGCACTGCGAGAGACGACCGACGACTCACTGCATCAGCCTCCAGAATCGTTCGATCCATGGATCGACTGGAGAGCCGGTGACGATGATCCTCAGGCGTCGACATGGCTATCGACAGATCCGACGATCCATGCCGCTGATTCGGTTCCGCCGCCTTTGACCTCGGATCGGCCTGTGGATTTATCGGTGCATACCATTCAACTCCCCGATTCCAGTCAATCTCACGCCGCTGAACCTGCCATAGCAGCCACGACGCCGGAGATAGTTATAGAACTGCGAGGCAACGCAGCGCCACCGGTCCCGGATACAACGTTTGATCGCTTAGCCGTTATTCCTCAATCTGCTGGCTACGTCGAGACTCAGGTCGGTTGTCCTTTGCGGCCCGAAGTTGTCTGACGATCCAGACGACAGACCGCTTACGTTCGCCCTCTGTTCAATGGGTGATGGATCACCCTGGCTGGAATATGGCAGTACAAACTTTCCCCACGGCTTCGGCGTCAAGCTCGGGACAATCTGGGACTATGTCGTTCCCACATCAACCAGCAGTGCAAGCGGAACCGGCCACGCCGACCCCGTTACCCCGCGCTGGCAGTGGCGCAGCGCCCGGAACCTCTTTGCGTGCGATTCGCCAGCAGTTCAAGAGTCTGGCCACGGAAGGATCTAGCAATAGCACATCCCCGGGAACAGATCATCGGAGGAGCCAGGCTACCGATCTGGTTCAAAGGTACGAACGCCTGGGCTTCTGGCAACTTGATCATTCCCAAGTTCGACAGAGGCGACTCATTTGGTGTACTCCTCAGCCTCATGCCGGAACCTCAGTGTCACCCATGACCCCACGCCCTCAGGCTCTCCGTGAACTCCTCCAGAGCCTCAAAAGCGTACAGGTCGAGTCGGGCAAACCCATGATCGATCTGTTCAGTCATGGCCTGGTCACCAATACGGTCGGCACGATCCTGTCATACGAAGACTTCGGCAGGACCACCCGACCCACGGATTGGTTCACGAGCTCTCTGTGCGACGCTATCTGCGCGACTGCTATCAGTCGGCTCGATAGACTTGAACAGGAGAGCACCGGCATTTCTGCTCGATCGTATCCCACAGGCACAATTATTCGGTACGCAATCCAACTGCTTCCATGGGTTGTGAGACCGGATGGGACTGCCTTCCCTCGTTTCGCTCAGCGAGGACCTGACGGTGGTTACACCTCCTTACCGTGGCCAGCCTTAGGTCGCGATCGCAGCTGGCGCGACCGGGTGACTGTGGGAATCATCAATGTATCCTACAGATGCCATTTCATCTGCCTCGCCATTTTAGGGCCTGATCGCATGGTGATTCCCTTTGATGGCTACGGAGGAGCTGCGGACCATGCCGAGCTCCGAACGGTACGCCCTCCACTCAGCTAGCGCAGCGATCACTGACTCTCAGCGATGGTCATCCATCTTAAACGACCGATTGGAATATGAGGTAGAAAAGGGCTGGGTTGGAGCCGAGGACAACAAAGGTTGGGTCTTTGCGGCGAACACAGAAGTCAGTCTCTGGATCATGCCATGTACATTACTGACATGACCAGGAGCTACGCTCGGCTCTGAAATTTCCCAGGCAGACCGACGCTCATACCTGCGGACCATTGGCGGTGGCAGCAGCCATCCTCGTTGCGCAAGGCCTCCGACCAAATTGTGAAAATCTTGGCGTTGATCAGTCTCCGAGCTTCCTTGTGACATGGCCGATTTGGCTAAGAGACTGTCTCTTGATCCTGATCGTGGAGGAGTCTTCGCATTGGGCAGTACAACATGGGCGACCCAAAGGCCGGCTCGCTGAGGGCTTGTCATGTTGGAGGTGGATAGCAGAGATCAAGCTCGAGTTGGGGATAGCGTAACTCAGGTGCGTAGAGTACGCCTGTAATACAAGATTCTTCATGCACCGATCATTTTACATGATAAACTGCCTTCATCAGGAAGCCGATCAGTCAAACCAGGTTCCCGGTACGCTCTTCTCTCTCTCCTGCTGTCGTCCCCCGTTCTGAATCGTGCGATTGGCGCCCGATTCGGTCTGCTGGTTTTCCTGTGAGACGCTGGACGTCGGCAGGTCTTGCCGGGAAGAAGTCACTGAGGGCGGCTGAAGCGCATTGAGCGAATGACTCGGTGCATTTCCCTCAGCGGTGGAGCCTCCCACTGATGCCGACAGGGGCGAGACTGCGTTATCGACGTGATCGGGCTGCATCGCAGGCTGAGGATCGGGGACGGGTGCCGGCAGCTCTGGTTGTGGTACAAGCTCCGTAGTCGCCGATGTTTGTCGGCCGTCTTGTGCGGAAGAAGGATGAGTTTTCTCCAGCTCCGAGATCCGCTCCAACAGGCTGGCATTTTCCGCTTCCGCCTCAAGAAGTGCTGCCTCAAGCGCTTGCTTGTGTTCGAGAAGAATGGCCTCTCTCCTGTGACCCCTGGTTAACTCTTCACCCTGGACATCCAACTTGTCTTTAAGCCCGCTTGACAGTTCTTCCAAAGATTTCACTTTCGTAACTGAGTCCTTCCACATCCTCTTCGTCATTTGATTCTGCTCGTAGAGCTGATCGACCGCAGTTTCCGCGAAGTCCAGTTGATCTTTGGCCTCGTCTAACTCTGCCGTCCGCTCCCCGAGCTGTCCTTTGTAAAGAGCAACCTCCTTGCTCAATGCTTCCAGATTCGTTGCATTATCCTCCCTCTCCTGCCTAAAGTTGTGCACCAGATCGCGCTCTGCCTGCACGTTGCTTTTCAGCGTCGAGCAAGCGGTTGCTGTTTCGTCCAAAGACTTTCGAGCTTTCTCTTCGGCCTCTTCCGCAATGTGCAACGCAGTACGGACGTTGGCGACGATACGACCAAGTTCCTGCTTCGCCACTAGGACACCTCTCGATATATTGTCTACATCCATCAGGCGACGTGGGGTGACAGAAGTGATATCGGGTGTGATCGGAGGGGCGGACAAGCGACTGAGTGGGGTAGGAGTGCGTGGTGGCTCCAGAAAAGCAGCGCCTGAGCTACCATCGCCGAATGCAGGAAGAAGCGCCGCTTCCCCGTCCGGCTTCGGCGCGCCTACCACCTTGCTCGCTTGGTCTGATTTTCGGTGTTGGACGTCTTTCACGATCTCCCGCCATCCTCGACCAGGCCCTTGAGAGACAGCTCGAGCGGCCCCAGCACGCAAGAGAGGAGCGACTTTGCGAATCGGAGCCGATTGAACCCTCTTCCCGAACAACATTTGGGAATCGGCTGGAGCAGGCTGTTCTTCATTCGATTGATAGAAAAACTCGGCGGCCATTCCCCCAATTTTCGTCAACTCATCCGTCGTCGTATCATTCTGACTGCGAGATCGGGAGTTATGTAAGAGCATTTTGCGAGGCAGATTGCCGTCCTCCAAACCAGCAGCTGTTGCGGTACGAGCCAGTACCAGCTTGCGGGGGGCACCAGGAGGGTTGCGCTCGACTCGGCTTGAATCGACATTGTCGTTGTGTTCTCCGATTTTGCGCGTAGCCGTTCCTGCGTCGGATGCACTCGCCGCGACAGGGCCAACCGCCGTGTCTTGCTCCTTCTGTACGCTTTGGGGACTATTTGCCTGCTGAGTGTCGGACTGATGGACATGATCGGCAGCAGATCCACTCGGATCTCGTGAATCATCGACCTCAAGACCGTGCGGGGCTGCAGAGCTGACAATGGAATGTAGGATTGAGGGATCCTGCTCGAATTGGTGACGGGTCACGGAGCAGCGGCTATCCCCGTTTGAGAAACATGACCAGCATGCAAAGGGAACGAGAAAAGCGTCCTTGTTTATCCTGTAACTGAAGACCAGAGTTGGCAAGCCCCGATTGCTGGCATTGGCACAACGGTCGGAGTCGGGTACACTGAGGCTTCAGAGTCTTGCGTGGCGGAGAAGAGACTGCTCACGTGTATAGAAAGGCTGGCAGGCAGGATTTGTGACATTTCGTCTGTTTGCCGGCAACGAGACAAGTCGGACCTCTGCTGCGATTGGACTGCAGCTTCGTGGGTGTCCACCTCTCCAACCCATAAAGGCGAGCTACAGGAGGGAAATGCAGGGGGTTGCAATGCTCGAACGGCTGAATGTGGTCCCCGATGATCTGACAAAGCGACTTGAAGTGCTTCTCATTGCAGAACACAACGTCTGACGCCTTCTCACATGCCGACCAGACTGCAATCGGATCGAACGGGATGTGAGGGGAAGAGACGACGACTGGCTTGGTCGGCGGGGCAGGCAGCGACGGAGCGGGTGACAAGGACGGCTCCGTCTCCCTCGTAGGGGTCTTGGTCCGAGGCGGCTGCGTCCTCGTCGGGGTCTTCGATCGAGCCGGAGTAGCTGCACGACCGACCATGGCTGAAGTTACTTCTCTACGCAGATGCTCTACTGCCGAGAGCACTGCCGAAAGCTATAAGTTGGCGGCGAGTTGAGCGCATAGGCACCTCGGCTATACGGGCACGGAGACGGGGAGGTACCATCTTCAGCGGGCTACAGCGGGCATCGAGTGTGTGTGGCGTCCATTGATGATCAGTAGAAGCGTGCGCTTTTTGTTCGTTGCCCGTAAGGTTGCCCCTCAGGTACGAATCGGAAGATTTCTAGCCTTGAACGTCCCCAAATCGGGGACGACATCTCGAATCGGCCAGTTTTCTAGAGGAAGAGAAACTTGGAAAAACTCGGGGGAAGCCGGGAAGTTGGCAGAAATCGGGAGTTGAACCAGCCTGAATCGCGTGGGACTCTGCGCGTCCCGATATTAGTGAAGCACCGATTTGGATGCAATGACACTGGAACATGTGGAATCGGTGCGTGAATCGAATGCCAGGGCACTTCCAATGCAAACTCGGGAAAAGTATTTTCAAAGAGGGGATCTGCTTTTATTGGCGATATAAGGGAGGTAAAATCTGAGTGTAGAGTGGGAAAAAATACGCATGCACGCTCTTGGCAGAGTCGGGTACGGTCCGACCTAAATCCAGGCCCGACTCTAAAATTAAGCTTGAACCAGGCAAAAGTCGGAATCGGATGCTCTTAAACCCTGGGGTTCGGCATAGAACTTCGGCCCCCTTCGTCCAATCGGGCCCCCGACACAAGGCGCAGCCAAGCAATTGGGATTTTGCTGACCCCGCACGCCGCCCGGGGGGTTCCCGTCAGAACTTCTTATACTGCAAGAGCTACGACTCTCTGTTGGCCCCACATCCCCTCGAAACCCAACATCACGGGTCCGCCAATCATCGTCCTCACTTTTCCATTTGGATCATGGCCACCAATTACTCTGTCAAGGAGTCGGACTTGCGTCCTGTCGAAAGCGCGCAGGGCGCCAAGATTATCGACGACGAGAAACCTCACGATGAGCGTCTTGAGGACCTCAACGTGGGACAGTATGAGTCGGTGGTACCCAAGCCGGCGAGCATTGCCAACTATACCGACTCGGAGCTCAGGGAGCTCGAGGTGAAGATGGTTCGCAAGCTCGACATGTTTGTGCTGTGAGTACCTCTCACCATGGCACTGACCGGCCAGGCTGACCCCTTCCAGTCCCATCGTCGGTCTGCTGTACATCATGAACTGTGAGTGTCTGACCATCCACTTTCCTTCCCAAACCACAAGAAGCTGATCCGCAAAGACGTCGACCGCTCTGGTCTCGCCGCCTCTAAGGTGTACGGTATCACCACCGATCTCAAGATGTCCACCAAAGACTTTGCCACCGCCATCGCTATCCTCTTCGGTGGGTCCTCTCGCTTGTACTCGACCTGTTCTCCTCTGACCTCACAGCGACCTATATCCCGGCCCAGATCCCCTCCAACATTTTGGTCTCTCGTCTTCCCCGCCCGGGTTTCTGTAAGTTTGCCCTGATACCCAAGTCAGCATTTCTTGCTGATCACGAGACATCTGTGTCATGGCTACCGTATGGGGTGCCGTGTCCGCATGTACTGCCGCCGTCAAGACGAAGGAACAGCTGTTCGCCGTTCGAGTCTGCCTCGGTCTCACCGAAGCGCCCTTCTTTCCCGGCGCTCTCTACTTCCTATCCGCCTGGTACGTCAGGAAAGAGCTCGCCAAGCGCATCGCCGCGCTGTACATGTTCCAAGCCCTCGGTCAGGCCTTGGGTGGCTTCATTGCTGCCGGATGCCTCAAGCTCGACGGAGTGCACGGTATCGCCGGTTGGCGCTGGCTCTTCATTGTGTGCGTTCATCCGTGACGCCGCGCGAATCGAGACTGACGAGCAGCGAGGGTGTGGCCACGATCGGTCTGGGCATCATCTTCTCCTTTGTTGTGCCCGAGTTCCCGCACAACGCGCGTATCCTCAAGCCCGTCGAACGCGACTTTGCCGTCTGGCGGCTCGAGGCCGAGAGCGGCGCCACCGAGGTCCATGAGAACGTCGGCACCTGGGAGTCGTTCAAGCTCGCCATCATGGACAAGAAGGTCTGGCTTCTCATCTGGTGCGGCGGCATGGGCCAGGTCATGGGCTCCGTCTTCAACTTTTTCCCGTGAGCCCTCTCCTATGGCTCTTTAGAGCCAAGTTGACCCAACCAGCACTATCATCTCCTCTCTCGGGTACGGCAGATACGACACCCTCCTGCTCACCGTCCCTCCTTACGTCGCCGCCATGATTGGCTACTACATCGCCGCTGTGATCAGTGACGTGAGTCGTCCTCGTTTGTGTTTCCTCGAGCCTGCGCTCATGACCAGCGATACGGCACCATCTACTGGCTCGCAATCAGCGTTCTTGGCTTCTCCGTCCCTGTCTACATCCTCGGCATGTTTGCGCCCAACGTTGCCGGCCGCTACGTCGCCATGATGTTCATGCCCGTCACCGGTGGTGCGTCCCATCTCATTGACTGACTGACCATGCGCTGACGACACAGTCGTGCCCCAAGTCATGCTCAACAAGACCATGTCGCTGCACATCGCGCGACCACACACCAAGCGTGCGGCCGCCCTCGCCATGATGAACTCCATTGGCGGTATCAGCAACGTCTGGACCTCCTACGTCTGGTTTGGCGGCCCCCACTTCTACCCTGCCTTCGGGACTCGTGAGTCCTCCATGCGTCTTGTTCTTAGGGCTGTTTGCTGAGGTGCAGTCCTCGGTGCTGGTGTTGTCTTTGCTGCCTCCCTCACTGGCTACCGCTTCTGGGTCCTCCACCTCAACAAGAAGCTTGGGGGAACTCCCGAGGAGCAGCAGAATGTCATGGACAACCACAATGTCACTCAGGAGATGGTCGACCTCAACTGGCGCTACGTCGGCTACTGAGGGCATCAAGGCCAAGCTCTGAGACGAAATGAGCGGGGATGGAAGGGCGGGAGATCAGGTGGTCCTCTTGCAGGGTACACAGTATGGTCCGAGTCGGCAATGGGTCGTATGCACGGTTTAATTGGGTGATGTTCATGCGACTATTGTGTCGGTGACATGCGATGTGAATCAGTGAGGATACGACGTAGCCTTCAATGGTGCATCGACATGGGTTGTTGTACAATGAGACTCCTGACAGGTGGGCAAATACAAATGCAGGGCGATTTTCACTTGGAGCAGCACGACTTGACGCCTCCCTCGGACAGCGCCTCGGTAGCCAGTCTAGACTTCTTGTCGCCCGAACTCGGCACGTCGAGTCCGGGGTTCCGCTGTAGAGTCAGCGAGGCCTCACCACCGGCAAGCTACCGTAGACTCACAGCGAAGAAGGCCGAAGGCTTTAAGTGGCAGCGGAGGATCTCGACGGGCATGATTGGCCAGTCCTCCGGGCGGGAGATGTGCGTCACACCGAAGCATGGCCAGCAGACGATGTCAGCGTCCTCGACTTTGTCGTCTCGGTTGACCCATTTCTGCAGACCGAACTCTTCCCCACCAGGGTGCTGATTGATATGCAACTCGGAGGGGAAGATCTCGGCGTCACTCTGCTTGGTCACGAACATCTGATAGGGTCAGCGATAATCAACAAATAGGGGTAGAGCGGGGGGCTCACATTGTGCCTCGCGAATGGTGCGCGGTTCCAAACCAGGGACCCAGGCTTGGCCAGGAGAGGCGGCATGTCTTTGCAGACTGCGAGTCAGCGGAAGTCATGCCAGTGTCGAAGAGATGGCTCACCAATCTTATACGCGACATTACCACCAGTAGCCGGGTGTTGCTTGTGAGGATTCTCGATGGCCCAACACCTCGCCTTGGCCGCGTCATAGTCGGCGACGGCCTGCTTGGACGTCTTGAACGCCGTCTTGACAGTCCTGAAGCCGTTTCCATAGTGATTGCTCTCGCTGCCGAGTTCTGCCTCGTCCGTCACTGCGTCCACTTGGACGACGCTGTTCTGCAAACCGTCGACCATCGGGTCGATACGGTAGGAGAAGAGGTGCTGGTGGTGTTGCGCGGCGATATTTCGTGCCACCTCGACCTCATGAGCAGGATCGCGGGGCTCGTTGGGCGAGAGGCAGTAGGCGTTGACGATGCCCGTGGCCTTGACCTCGAGCTCGATCGAGCCGTCAAGCGCAAAGTTGAAGTAGAAGCCGTACTGCAGATCAGCTCATTCCCCCCTGTCGCAGTTCACAGAAGGAGCTCACCTCGTAGTTTGCCACGGTGCAGATGGACGAGATGACCAGCTTGCGATTTCGGGCGACGTGGGCGCGCATGTCCCGGAAGTCGGTATGCTTGTGCAGGATCCCGGCGTCCTCTTCGTGGATGCAGATGGCCGACTTGATCGTCTCGATACCCCCTGCGCGAGTGACAAAGTCGGCATCGAGGTACGTGATGGACCCGAGACAGTCGCACCCCAGGGCGAGCGAGTTGGCAAGGGCACCTATACCGTACTCTCCAGTATCGAAGGCGTGTTTGCGGTGATGTGGGAAGATGGTCTTGGCATATGGGACGACCATCTCGGCGACCGACAAGCGGTAGAAAAGAGGTCGTGTGCCATTCGCGCCGTCATCGTAGGTGATGTTAGACAGCACCAGTCCCTCACTGTGGGTCAGTGACATTGCCACAGTGCTAGTTGACCAGACTTACCGGTACGTGAACCCGACGTGGATGTTCCAATTTTGCCAGCGCAATGTCCGGCCGTCCAACTTGAAGCTGACGCCCTCGGGCTGGAGCACATGCAGTGGCTTGAGCGTGTCGCGGACCTTGAAGTCGGGCTCGTCGATAGCGATCTGTTCTGGGAGGTAGTTGGCGGGTGTCATGGGAGGAGGGATGCGCGCGCGCTCCGGGGCAGCCTCGTATGCTTTGGCCGAAGAGGCCGGGAAGGGCTCGCCCGGTGCAGGATTTGTGGGTGGGTAGTCGATGGCAAGAATCTCGCCGGTGTGCGAGTCGATGACCGGCACAAAGTCACATGGGTGAGCATACAGGTTGTCGTCCTTGCGCAGTCGGGCGAAGATGAAGCATTGCTGCAGCCGTCGGCCTGGGAAGCGCTCATCCTGACCGATACACCAGCCTATACGTCAGCCAATGAATCGAGCCTGTCCGTCGGCGACTCACCGTCTACGGCGATGGTCTCAATGTCGACCCCGACCGCCTCGCATGCTTCCTTTATCTTCGGGCTTTGCTTGCAAATTGTCTCCGCCCAAAGGAGCTCCTCGGGCTGAAGCGAAGGCTGGAGAAGGCCGTCGAGCACCTCGAAGCTAGTCACGGCGGCTCGGTCTACGGTGTGGGTGTCGGGAAGGTTGGAGGGGAGGTCGACGACGACTTCGCAGCTTTGGCCAGACAGGGGGCATATGAGGTGAACCTGATCTCAGTGACCGCTCTTTGGCACGAACTGACAGTGAACTCACATCTGCCTGCCTGAGGACGGCGAGGTCGCTGGATGAGCCGGCGGCGGCAAAGTCTTTAAGGCCGAAGAGGCCAGACCAATTCAGGACGGCGTACTTGGCGGGCTCGCGCAAACTGATGCTGTTGAAGAGGGCGCGCTCTATGGGTTTGGACAGCGCAGGGGCCGTCTCAATGTGCGTTCGGACGGCCTCGACCACCGAGCGGATCTCGACGGAGGAGAGGGGGTCGAGCGGGTGAGCATTGGGATCGGGCGAGTGAACTCGGACGGGAGACATGCTGGGAGTAGTGGAGTGGAAGAAGTGGGGAGAGCGGAAGAGGAGTCGAGCTGTGGGCGACGAGGACATCCTTACATCTTTGTCGTGCTTCATATACACTTCCAGCCAGGTAGCAAGACGAGGCAATTACCCACCTCGTTTGTGCCAGTGGCCCAGCTGGGTAAATCAGGTCCTCCCGTACATCTCGCATCGAATTTACCCAATCTATCCGTCCGCCCGTCCACATGTCCACGGGTAAACCTGCTGCGGTTGCAGCTGCGGGTCCCCGGGCAAGGCGCCGCGAATCAGATGCGAGGTTGGACGTACGTTATCATAGTAGGTCCGCCCGAGACGGTGCCGTAGTTACATGTGGTGCTCTTGTATCTAAATTCCCCGCCCATCCGCCTCGCTTGTCCTCTCCACTTCCCGTCGTCCAGAGGAACCAGTAACAATGTTATAAGCGTCCCCTCGTAGCCCATGGACGGCCCACATGCCGTTGGCTCAACGCACACACACTTGTACCACACGAAACTGCGCCATTTAGTATGCGGGACGAGAACGAGATTGGTCCTACCCGCGATGAGATCCGGCTCGAGACGCTCGGGTGATTGTCTGTGAGACTCTGTGTGTGTGTGAAGGCTGATCCGTGCAGGTACGAGCCCGAGCTCAAGCGCAAGTTCAGCGGTCTCGAGACATTCGGAGTGGCGTTCTCCATCATGCAAGTCCCCTTCCACTTGTTCTTGGCCGTGCCAAGCTGACCCTGTCAGGGGTGTTGTCCCCTCCATAGCCTCGACCATCTTCTACAACCTGCCCTATGGCGGTCCCGTGTCCATGGTATGGGGATGGGCGGTCGCTGCCATCCTCATCCTCTTCGTTGGCCTGGCTATGGTCCGTCCACACCTTGACGTAGAGGCCCAAACTGACTCACAGGGTGACCTGGCCAGCTCCATGCCCACCTCGGGCGGACTGTATTACTGGACCCACCGCCTCTCGCCCCCAAAGTACGGCAACTTCCTCGCCTGGCTCGTCGGGTACAACTCGTTCCTCGGCAACGTGGCCGCCATCTCCTCGCTGGCATGGGGCTGCCAGGGCATCTTCTTCGCTGCGGCCTCGCTCAACAACCCCGACTTTGAGGTCACCGCCGGCATGTCGTACGGCCTGTACTGCGGCATCCTCATCTTTTGTGCCGTCTACTGCGCCTACTTTGACACCATCTTCGCGCGCATGCAGACCCCATTCACCGTCCTCAACGTCCTCCTCGCTCTCGCGACCATCATCGGTCTCCCCATCGCCCGCAAGGGAGAGCTGAACACTGCTGCATTTACTTTTGGAGGATGGGCCAATCTCACGAGCTGGCCGAACGGCTTTGCCTTCATCCTCTCCTTCCTCGCACCTGTGTGGACCATCTGTCAGCATCATTCGACCTATAGTACCCTCCCGGCTGACGTGACTAGGCAGTTTCGACTGTGCGGTGTCTATCTCAGAAGAGGCCTCAAACGCCGCTCTGGCTGTCCCGTAGGCTGGGACCTCAAAGGCTGGACTCAAGCTGACATGCCAGACAAGCCATCGTTGGCGCCATTGGCAGCGCGGGTGTCCTCGGCACCATCTTCCTCATCATCGTCTCCTTGACCATGGGAACCGACATCGCCGCCGTCAACAACTCGGACATTGGCCAACCCCTCGCCTACGTCTACCTCCAGGCCTTCGGCGTCAAAGGCTCCATCGCCATCTGGTCTTTCATGTGAGCCACTCATCGCCCATGTTCTATTAGAGCTGACTTGTAGCTGTATGGCTCGTGCGTATATCGGAGACACTTCAAACAGCAGACTAATCTCTAGAACTCAACATGACCGCATCTCTCATCCTCCCCTCCTCGCGACAAGCATTTGCGTTTGCTCGTGATGGCGCTCTCCCCTTCTCGCGCTTCTTCTACCACCTCAACAAGGTCAACGGGACACCCGTCAGGACCGTCTGGCTTGTGACTGGAGCCGCTATTCCACTCGGCTTGCTTGGCTTTGCCGACCCCGTCAACGAGGCTGCCATCAAGTGAGCTCCGGTACCCAATGCTGTAGTCCAACATGAGCTGATGATGCAGCGCGATCTTTACCCTGGCTATCCTCGGACCTTGTCAGTGATACCTTGAGTCGACTCCAGCGCGATGCTGATTATCAGACGTTGCTTATGCCACCCCGATCGCTTGTCGTTTGCTTTGGGGAGACTCCCACTTCATCGTTCGTCCTCTGTAAACCCTCCTTCCCGTTCGTAAGTAGCTGACAGGCAGCCTGGACCGTGGTATTTGGGACGCTTCAGCCGGCCCGTCGCCATGCTGGCCGTCGCCTGGATGTCCTTCGCATTCGTCATCTTCTGCTTGTAGGTCCCGTCTGCTCCCATTGCCCTGCAACGCTGAGGTGCAGCCCGGCCGACGTGGCTCCCGATGCGGGCAGCATGAACTACGCCGTCGTCGTGATTGCCGGCGTGTGGGCGTTTGCCATTGGTTACTGGTTCTTCCCCAGAATTGGAGGCAGGACATTCTTCCAGTACGTATCGCCCGGACGACATGCCCGGATGATGGCTGACCATGCAGCGGCCCCGCCACGCACGACCTCAGTGCGATCTTGGAGACGGTGCAGGTGGAGACGGAGACAGAGCAGAAGAGCAAAACGGGCAACGCGTCCAACAATATCAGTTCGGTCGAGACCATGTCATGAGAGATCTAGTCATCTTTGTAGCCGTGAGTATGGATTTGCGCATGTGGATGTGGACGGAGGCAGTGCATGCATTGTAGTGGCCATACAACAATCGAGACGAGACTCGACTTGACTCGTATACATGCTGGAAACAGATATTCGTACTACAACAGAGCCTTGTTCGCCTTGTCGAGATAGCGCATCAAAGCCAAATTCATCTCTGCCTGATCAGAAGGTATACCGTCCGGCCGCGTCACCGTCAAGGATGTGGTGGTGTTCCCAAACAAGTTGCTGTGCGCCGGATCAGTCCCCGCCTGCCCAGGGGCGGACCAGTCCGCAGTGGGATCCGTCAGCCAATCCAGATTGCCGTCTTCTGTCCAAGGCTGAACCGCAGCAGTGGTAGTGACGGGCGACACGACGCCGAGATTGAAGACCGCCTCCCATGCATTGTCGGCAGGCGGCGCCATAGGGGCCGGCGGGGGCTGAAGGTGGTTCCAGTAGAACTGGGGTAATTGGAGGAACGAAGCCGCTCGGCTGTCCACCGAAGACGGCACGGACAGCGGCTCCGTCACGCCGTTGCTCGGCGGCCCGCTCATGTCTGCCGGGTTCTGAGTGAATGACAAGCGGCGTCGAATATCTTGTATGCTCTGCGATACGCTGGGCGAGACAGCCGGTGACGGCGGCCGGACGTTTGGAGTAGACGAGAGGGACAGCCCACCCTGGTAGACTGTCCGGGTCAGCTCTTTCCGTCGTGTTCCGCGTTGGGCTCACCTGCCTCGAAGAACATTTTGTGCGCTGAAGCGGCCGGCCAAGAGCTCGAGAACTCTCTCAACCACTCGCAGCATTGAGTGAAGTTTGCCTTTGACACCGCTGCTAGCTGAGCATCGCGATTGGTCGAGTCGAATGCTGTTCGTCAGTACCATGATCCATGCTCAGACTCGGGCAAAGCGTACCCTCGAACAGCGTCGCTAGACTGAGGATGTGTATGACATCGGCACTCATTTGAGCTAGCAGACCCTTCTTGTCGAGATGGCGGAGCAGGTCGACCGTCTGCTGCGCCGCCTCCGAGCACACAGAATGAGCGGTAGACACCAGATCGGCTTGAGCTGGTGTGAGCGTGGCGATGTCGTGGCGGCGGCTGATGAAGCGGGAATGAAGAAGGATCGTAGCTGTAGTCCACCACTGGGAATGAGCTACAGCTCACAGAGCATGGTGACATGACTCACGGCAAGACCGAGGATGACATGCGGTAGTGGGGCGCCCGTATCCGCCTCGTCAACCTGCAACGTGCGCGGCAAGTGCTTCTTCCAATGCTGCAGCTGCCTTGCCAAGCCCAGAGCCTTCTCCTCGTCGCTCTCCCGGCCTCGAGCCCAGATGGCAAATTGCTCGTCCCACTCGGTATCCCCCGAAGGCGCCCGGACTGGTTGGAGGTTCAGGATATCTTCGACGATCATGGCCAGGCGGCATGTCCAGGTGAAACAGCTGATCACGTACCCCCGCCGGGGCACGATATGTCGTACCGATCGCGGCGGCGAGGCGGTCGTGTTGGGCAATGGAGGCCATACTTCCAGTTCGTCGGTTTCCAGTGCCGATGGGAACGGCACGGTGCACCGTCGGTAAGGAAGCAGAAACGATCGGCCTGTCTCTTCTGCCAGTGTCTTGTCGAGCACGTAGCAGTTCCAGAACACCCGCGACTTGATCTCGTTTGCCCCGTGCTGTAGCATAAGCCTGGGATTTTCGAGGGATGTGGTCATGATGCTTACCGAGGTGGGCGAAACAATGTCCGGGTCAGAGGCGAGGTTCAACCCGAGATTGAGGGCCATGGTGCAGGCCCTCCCGGCGTACATGAAGGCGCTGCTCTTGTCCCCGTTCCCTGTCTGCCGCAGGCTGAGGAGGATCATAGCTTGCACATTGTCGATGCGGCTCTCGGTGCGCGAATAGTGCAGACTCTTCTCGGCCATTCGGAACAGCACGTCCCCGTCAAAGCCGGGCGATAGCACCTCTGGGGCGACGCAGGCAGCGACGGCCAGCATGGACAGTAGGAGTGGTGCAGGGGTACTGTGGACATTGAAGAGAGGCTTGAATACTAGAGGCCAGGTGTTCTGGGAGTGAGTTGCGTCTTGAACGGAAGGGGCGGCTCACATGCACGTGGGTGAAGTAAACGGCGAGCAGCTCGTCCACCATGCTCAGTGGGAGACCGAGCAACAGGCGGCGAGCATGCGTGGTACGTCCCGGACTACCGCCCCTGGTTGACGACCCAACCTGACTCCCGACAGCGGACTCGTCTCGCTCGACATGCCGGCCCTTTGATGGTGCATAGGACCGGGCATGTCGAGTGGGACTGCGATACTCGGCATCGGTATCGGCCACCTGTGGGCTCGAGAGCGTTGCAGCTCTTTCCTCCCCGCCGCCTGAAGTGAGCGTCCGTCGCCTCTTCCGAGGTCCAGGACGGGGACCTCTGCAGACAATCAGTCAGGAGCCTTGGCCAGCTAGATGGCGTACCGTTTGCGGACAGGTGCAGTGAAGGCACAATGGTGTCCAAACTCGCGACAGAGCTTGCATGTGATCGTCTCGTCCTGCTGTACAACCTCGTCGCACTTGACGCGTCGCTGACGGCAAAGCTGTTCTCAGCGGCTTCGCCCACCTTCAGTAACGTACTCACATCGCATGCTCGCAAGATACGCTTCCTATCCACCAGCTGCAACACCCGTGCCGTGTCCGGACTGTGACTCTCGCTCTCGCTCCCCTCATCGCCTTCTGCTTCTCCCTCACTTGCGCTCGATGGAGGGGGGATTTGGGCCCCGGACGGCAGAGACGGTCCGGCGGTGCTTTCGTCCTGTGCGGGCATCCTGATTCCGCCCAAGTAGTCTCATTGGGGGAGGATCCGTTGTGCTGGTCGGGGTCTGTGCGTAGGCAGAGCCGTGCGTCAAAGGATGGCGCAAGATGCGCCGGTGCAGCTGACCAACATGAGAAAAGTGAGGCAAATCCGCCTCCTTTTGCTCAAATAGAAGCAGCCGTGGACCCGGTTCGAGCGGTTATCAAGGGAAAACTAACCACGAGGACCGGCGCATGAGCGATGCTTCTCGGGCGATAGGCACTCATCGCTCTATTTATCCGTCTATCCGTCTATCCGCCGGTTCCCTCCCTCCACTCTAGCCTGCTTCAGGAGACTGGAGACTCGTGACGAGCTTCGCTTCGCTTCGCCCCGCCCGCTGCGCGCTTGGCCTGGGCGGCTCGTTGCTTTTGCAACTCGCCTAGCTAGGCATGAGCAGGTATATACCCCTTATCCGCCTGCATGTAAGACCGGCCTTTCCTTTCCGCCCAGCGCTTCGTTCCCTTGTACACCTACACTCCCAGCAAAAGAGCATCAGTCTCAGCCAAGGCTTCGCGTTCAGCAACATGACCACCCACGCACAGATCAGCGTTCCCGCCTTTGGCGATCTCACCCTCCCCGTCGGCCTCTTCATCAACAACGAATGGGTCGCCGCGTCCGACAAGGGCACCTTCGAGACTGTCAACCCGGCCACAGGCAAGAAACTCGTCGATATCGCCTACGCAACAAAGATCGACGTCGATACCGCTGCCAAGGCAGCCCGCAAAGCGTTCAAGACAACCTGGGGCAACAATGTCGTCGCGACCGAGCGGGCGGCAGCGCTGAACCGCCTCGCCGATCTCATGGAGAGGGATGCGGAGAAGCTTGCGGCGATCGAAAGTCTCAACTCGGGCAAGGGCGTGCGGATAGCTCGGTGCGCCTCTATAGTAGACAATTTGGGCCCAGGCTGACCAGATAGGGAAGCCGATGTCGCCGACTCGGTCGCATGTCTGCGCTACTATGCTGGGCTTGCCGACAAATTCTTCGGCCAGACTATCCCACACTTCGGCAAGGAGAAGTTTGTGTACACTCTGCACCAGCCCATCGGTGTCTGCGGGCAGATGTGAGTATTGTCGCCGAGGACGACAGGGACGGCGCTGATAGGCAGTATCCCTTGGAACTACCCTCTTCTCATGTGGGCATGGAAGGTGAGTACGAGTGAACGCGAAGGATGAGCATGAGCTCATGCTGTAGGTCGCCCCCGCTCTCGCTGCGGGCTGCTGTGTCATCATGAAGCCCTCCGAACTCACCCCCCTCTCCGCTCTGGCTCTCTGTGATCTGGCCAAAGAAGCCGGCATCCCCGCAGGTGTCATCAACACCCTTCCTGGTCTGGGAGCAACCACCGGCGACGCCATCGCACGGCACATGGACATTGACAAGGTGTGTCCTAACGCTGCTTCTTGCTCTCGTGGCTCATGACAGGTCGCATTCACCGGGTCAGTCGTCACCGGCCGCCGCATCTCCGTCGCCGCCGCCGAGTCCAACCTGAAAAAGGTCACCCTCGAGCTTGGCGGCAAGTCGCCCATGGTCGTGTTCGACTCTGCCGACATCGAGGAGGCCGCCGCATGGACAGCCATGGGCATCTACTTCAACTCGGGCCAGGACTGCTGCGCCAGCTCCCGCGTCCTCGTCCAGGAGGGCATCTACGACGCGTTCCTCACCGCCCTCAAGGCCAAGGCGGAGGCGTGCGCCATCGGCCAGCCGCACGACGAGAAGACGTCGTTTGGCCCACTCATCTCTGCCGGTCAGCGCGACAAGGTCTTGGGCTACATCGCGTCCGGGAAAGAGGAGGGCGCGCGGGTAGTCACGGGCGGGAAGAAGTGGGCGCATGCCGGGGATGGCTTCTGGGTCGAGCCGACCATCTTGGCCGACACCACACCGGACATGAAGGTCGTCCAGGAAGAGGTACGCTGTTCTTCCTCTCCCAGTGATACGAGCAGTGCTGACAGAGTAGATCTTTGGCCCCGTCATTGTCGCGGCCAAGTTCTCGACGGAAGAAGAAGCCATCGAGCTGGCCAACAACACCACCTACGGCCTCGCCGCCGCCGTCTTCACCAACGACACACGGCAGGCCACCCGCCTGTCTGCCGCACTGGACGCCGGTACTGTCTGGGTCAACCAATACGCCCTCCTGCATGCCGGTGTGCCCTTTGGCGGTTTCAAGATGAGCGGTATCGGCCGCGAGCTCGGGACATATGGCATTGAGGCCTACACTCAGGTCAAGGCTGTGCACCACAACCTTACCCAGACCATGGAGTGGCCTGTCTAAGCGACTCTGGGAGTTCTCAAGGGAATCTGCAGTGGATTGTATTGCATGCATGGCTTGTACGACGCTAGACCTCTGACTTGGCATATGGTGGCGTGTATCAAGACTTCGGCGCTTAGCCCAAGCGCCCGTTCTCGGCGTCGTGATAAGCTGTCTACGTCATGTGAGCAACCTCGTGGTGTGGGAGAAGCATGGAAGTAGTTGTAGGTGTCTGCATCTGCCTCCTCTGTACTTCCAGACTCCTAACATGCCCGACATCGACATGCTCGGCCAGCCAAGCAGCTCGTTGCAGCTCCCTATAGTGGACATTGGCCCATACCTAGACCCCTCTTCCTCGCCCGACGCGCGCCGCGTCTGTTCGGACAGTCTCGACAAGGCATGCAGGGAATTCGGCTTCTTCTACGTGACGGGGCACGGCATCCCCACAGACTACCTTGACAATCTCCTCAGTCTCGGACACACCTTCTTCCAGCTGCCTCAGGACGTCAAGGACTCGATCCACATCTCCAAGTCGATGGACGGAGTCAGGGGATATCAGAAGATTGGCGAGAACGTCACGTATGCCAAGCGTGATCAACAAGAGGCGATTGACATCTATCCTGAGCCTGAGGAGCCGACAACGGACCAGCTGAACGGCTCGCAACTGTGGCCGGACGAGGCGCACGTCCCTGGTCTACAGGCGACAGTGCTCGACTACGTTGAGCGGATGAAAGTGGTGGGGTTGGCTTTCATGCGAGCAATGAGCGATGCGTTCGGGCACGAGGATGTATGGACTCAGCTCATGGAGGACAACTACTGGTATGTGATCCTGCTGTAGGGCAGCCTTGGCAAAGCTGGGCTGATCACAGGGTGCTTCGCATCGTCGGATACCCAGGCCTGCCCGATGACTTCAACATTGAGGAGGGTATCTCATGCGGAGCGCATACCGACTATGGCTGCCTCACCTTCCTTCTGGCCGACCCGATACCCGGCGCACTTCAAGTTGAATCGAAGACGGGCGAATGGATCCCCGCCGACCCTCTGCCTGGCGCATTCGTGGTCAACATCGGCGACATCCTCGACGCGCTCACTTCGCACCAGTACAAATCTACCTATCATCGCGTTATCCACCGTGGTCAGAAGTACCGCGTCTCCATACCCTTCTTCTTTGAGCCTCGCAAAGAGTGGCTCGTCCGCCGCGTGCAGGATGTCGGGCTTCCTGCGAAGGAAGGCGAACTCACGTACTTCCAACACCTGAAGGTGTGTGGGCCCGGCACGCTGAGCTGGTATGGAGCTGATGGGCAGAATATGATATACCGCCACTTCATCCCGAACGACCAGCCCTTGCCTGAACGCCCTAACGCGAATGCCTTGACAGAGCGAGGCTGAGCTGTACGCCGCTCTCTCATGATTCCTGAAACGAATGGAAACGGCTGTGACCGTGCTCCTCCTCCCCACGCTGTCATTCGCCACGGTAATTGACTTCACTGGACATACATACACAGTACTGGTGTGGAGTTGGCGCCTAGCTGTATGTTGATTCTGAAACTTCCACTTTACGAGCATTTATCCCTTTTCGAGCCTGGGCCTAGCATTCATTCGTCAGTCATGCACTGTTTCAAGTCTTATCTGGGCAAATGAAAAGCCTATCGAGACGAACAGATGAATAGTACAGAATCGCGCTGTACTAAAAGCTTCCCGAAGCCACGAACTCTTCCACTTTCTTGCAAGCCACTCAGCCCATGCAGAACATGAACAACAGTGATAGCGGTTTCTATGAAACAGAATCGGAAGATCCAGCCTCCGAATCGCAAACGGACACCGAGTCAGCCTCCCTCTCGCCCAACTCGAACACTTCCAATCTCTCTGTTTCCGACATCGGCATGCTCTGGCTTGAGGCTGCTCGAGCAGGGACCGTGGTCCCTCCTCAGGAAAGCTTTCCTTCGAGCGCAACCGAGCAGCGTCTGGCCGAGTGGCAACCCAAACTGTATTTTCTGAGAGAAGACCAGCAGCTTTCCAGCTACAGCGGCTGGCGTTTCACCAGTCCGTTCGACTCTGAGGACACCAAGCCACTATACACTGCATTTCAGTACCCAGGTGACGAAAAGTGTTTGCCGAACGGTTTGCCCAGATCCTTGGAGGAGCTTGCCAAGGAGTACGAGGTTCCCGGGGACGACGAAAACTTTACACAGCTCGGTAAACAGCAGGGCATGGTCGATTACAGCTTGACAATGTCAAACGATACCCTGTACGACCTTGCTCACGAGTTTCAATGGCAAGGTGTGGCAGGTGAGGCTGCAAGGGACAACGCCCGCAGGGATTTCTATACGGGGGGCAGCGTGACCCTGCCTGGTGCCACCTCGGCCATCCCTTTCCCTGCGGTGCTGCATATGACGACTGCTGCGCACTGTGCCATGGGTAAGAAGGTCATGACGCGACTGGCTGAGGACGAACAATACAATCACCTTTGGCCGAGGGGGAAGGTTCCTGCCCGACTCCTAGGCGGGGGAGGTACTCGTACTGTAGCTTCACAGCTGGAGCGGCCATGTCTTTGGGCGAACTAGTGTCTCTATGGTCTCTGGTAGCCATAAAAACTCACCTTCGCTCTGCCTAGTATGCATATCTGACCTGGTACACGTACTGTCTGTGGCCCGCACGTAAACGCCGCATTTTCGCCTGACGGCTACTCTGCGCGTGATCTTCTCAGACCAGTCTCCCCCAACTCAGTCCAACCGAGACAGGTTTGATCGTGTGAAAGGAGGTAAAGCACCTTTGAGCCTGTCGAATGCAGTAGTCACAGTCGACCAAGAAAGCTTCTGCCTTCTTGGAATCATCTTCACTCTTCAGCAGTATGTCCTCACTTGGACCTTATGACGACGCTCACGCCGAGCAGTCCAGCGAACCCAACTCGAATATGAACTGGACACAATTATCAACCGACTCTCCAGTGTTCCTCGATCCACAAACCGAAGATAAACAGTCTGAGTCATCATCCTTGTCGGAGCCCACGTCCGACTCTGACTTGCCGCCGGGTTGTGAGAATGAGCCCCACGAGATTTACAGGCACTGGAAGCGGTGGTCCAAACAAGGGCGATACCACGCCCAGCCGAGTTTCCCATCCCAGTGCACCACAGCAAAATTGGAAGCCTATGAGCCTAAAATCGCTTACGAGCTAGCACGATCAAGCCGTCGGAAGAAGTGGACCATTGCCAACCCTTTCGACCCACATCGCATGGTCACTTACCTTTTCCCTCTCAGATATGACAACGAAAGGACGTCATGGACGCCGGAATACAGCCCCGAAGAGCTGGTGACCTTTTTGAACGGCTTCGAGGGGAGAGCCCGTCATAAATCCGTCGATCTCACTAAACTGTTCTTTCGAATGGGTCGAGGGGTAGCTCTGTCCAATGAAATTATCGAGCACCTTTCGGAGCAGGAATGGGGGGACAATGGTGCCAGCCTTCAAGCACGAGACGACTTCTATGAGAGGGGGCTGGTTGCCGTCCCCGATGCTCCTAAGGCGGCGTCCATCCCTGCAGAATTCCATATGACCGCGGACACGTGGTTTACGGTGACCTGCAAGGTATTCTCGGCCATGGCTGATCATTCAGAATACGGCAGGCTTTGGCGCAAGGGAAAGGTTCCGGTATCTATGGCCTCTACAGCTGAATCAGGGCCTGATACAATATCGAAGGATCGATAGAGCTGTTGAAGAGTGTTCTGTTGGTCCGAAGGCCAACTTATCTCTGATCTTCTCCGCAGAGGCTGACTGTCACGATCAGCCCTCACCCACCGTCCAATCACGTTCATGCAATTGTGAAAGTTCTACCCGCCACCTTCTCTCCATACCTTGTCAGGTAAATATCCAGCGAATCTGCCATGTACGAATGCATACCGTCATAACCCTCACTGCATCCTACGCCATTATCGAAAGAGAACCCATGCTATTCACCCCTGAAAATCCAGCGCACGGAGCGTTCTTTCGCCACCAACTAGCTCAGTACGATTGCCAAACCTTTAGCCGCCTAGGCTGCTCTTCCGGCAGGCGTATCAGCAAGATGTTCTGCTTCTGCGTCAACAAGGTTGAAGTGAGTGGACCTTGCATTTCACAAAGGTTGACCACAGAACATGGGACATCGAAGGCAGGCGTGGCATGCGACTTCCCTGACATCTAGTCATGAGCATGCAGCAGGCCTGAAGTGATACAAATGCATTGACGGAGCGAGCCTGACGGAGCAAGGCTGATGGAGCGAGCCTGACTCTTACGCCACCCTCTTCTGGTCGTCGACATGATTGGCTCGTCTCAAGCCGTGTCCCTCACGATACCCGCCATGTGCCGCTGAATTAGCTTGACTTGCGAGTGAGCGTCGGTGCCGCTGATCGCGCTCGTGCAGATCTTCTGTATGTCGTCTGCAAATCATGAAACCTTACTGCAAATGGTCCTTTGTCTTACTTCGAACCCTTCTCTCACAGCCCCACAGTAGTTCTAGTCTGGGCGTGTACCAAAGAGGTCAGCAGCTTCACTTCAAGTCAAAACGAGACGCAACAGCTCTCACCCTACTCAGAGCCACCCCTGAAAAGAAGCCTACCTCTACCATCAGCAATCCAGGGAACCCATGCAAATTTCTGCCAGCCAGAACGGCGAGTCCTCCAAATGGGATGGCGCGGTCGAAACAGACCCAGCCTCTCGTCCGGAGACAGACACCCAATCATTAACAGGATCGACGAGTACCGATCAGCTCAGTATTCCCAAGGTGGGCAAGCGCTGGCTTCGGCGCGCGCTGGCCGGGATCGTGAGACCTTCCGAAGACAAGTTCCCGTCCAAGGTTTCAGAGCAAACCCTGGCCGAATGGAAGCCGTGGCTATACTATGTGCCGATTGGTCAGACAGTTCTCAGCTACAGCTACGGCTGGACGATCCCGAATCCGTTCGACGAGTATACCGCCCGGCGATTGTACTCTAAATATGAATTTACCGCGGACAGAGATTGGATACCGGACTCGCTCGCCAAGCCCATCACGGAGCTCGCGAAGGAGTACGAGGTTCCTGGGGACGACGAGAACTTCTCGAAGCTTCAACATCAAGACGACATGGTCAAATATAGCTTGGCCATGTCGAATGATGTCCTGTGTTACCTTGCTCGCAACTTTGACTGGCGAGGTTTAGGGGCGGCCGCTCAGGTTCAGGCGCGTATAGACTTCTTCACGAAAGGCTGTGCGACACTCCCAGGAGCGAGTGAGCCAACGCCTGTCCCTGCGGTGTTTCATTTAACGGAAGCTGCGCTCTCTGTCATGAGTGAGCAGTGCATGTCGCACCTTGCCGGCAATGACAGGTACGATCAGCTTTGGCCGCGAGGAAAGGTTCCTAAGGAGCTCTCGCAGGGAGGTGATGGTGGCGCAAGCTCTACCTTGACGCGGGCTGCTAGCTGGGCCGGCTCTGTTGTGGAACGCCTTTCCTGCATCCCGTCGTAGCAGTACTATTTGTAATGATCAATGTGATATTGCCACTTGAAAGGATCCCGTCAATGTCTCCAGCTCGCACAGACATGCTGCAACGGCGCGTACAGGACGACGAGCATTGTGACTTCGCCACCTCCACGCGCGCAAGGTTCAGGCTTAGCTATTCTCTCCAGTGTTCTGATCATACCTTATCCTTTCTATCTCTCGCTTTAAGTCCCTTGGTCCCGCCCTCTCTCTCCTCCCCTCCCCTCTTCTCCTCGCTCTCTCCTCCCTTCCCAGCCCCACCTGTCCCATTGGCCATAAGCATGAGACATGTACGGATGCTCCTTTACTCGTCCTCTTGACCGAGCTAACATCTGAAATCAATATACTCGTATATGCAACTCCCATCGAACGCTGTGCAAATCCGCGTGCCCTGCTCCTTTCAGTGGTGGAGTCTTCCAACGCCACTACGGCACATAAGTGGTTGAAAGAGATCGCCAGCTCTTGACCTTTCTCTACATCGTCTGACATTCGCATCTCCACAGCTTTCGCTCTTCGTGCAACTTGCACCCGGATACTCCTCTATACCCCACTGCTTACAATCGCAAGTATGGAGTCTTCCTCCTGTGGCGAAGCCGCCGCGGGTGAGGCCGACAGATCACAGTTGCCATCGTCCCCTTTCAGCGACATCATCCGCAATGCTGGTAATAACCTTGACGCACCGCCTGATGAAGAAAGGGTTCACACTACAACCCTTGACTTCCAAAACTCCAATGCTGCCGACTCTCCGTTACGCAGTGGCCTGTTGCTCACACCAGACCAGTTCCGCGCACGCCAACACAAATTCCCTCCCAAGTTTTTCGGCGATGAAGAACTCGGGAACAAAGCATTCACAGAGGCAGAAATGCAATTCGAGTCGCCTTACGGTATGCTCAAACCGCAGCTTCACTTGATCATGGGAAGTGTGCTGAACTGTCACAAAGCTCATAAGATGAATGAAAATACCTCACCCGGTACGCAACGGAGGAAGAATGTCCAGCACATTTCTTGGAAAAAAGAGGTCGAAGAAAGCCAGTTCCAGTCGACAATTTTTCCAGAGTTCCTGTCACTGGTCACTAGGTTAGCTGCGGATCCCGAGTGCTACGCTATATGGAGAAAAGGGCAAACTCCGACAGATTACAATGTTCAGAGGCTGCATTCAATCACAGGGCCAGACGGATCTGCGACATGGCAGTGGACTCATCCAGGCTTCGCGCAGCCTGTGACCCTGCTGCGGGAGGAAGAAGCGAACGAGGACAAGCTTGTGCTCTCTGGTATCACCAAGGAAGCCTTGAATCGTCTCGCCGCAAGGTATGAGGCCCCTGACGACACAGACGATCATGCAAGGCTACGGCTTCAAGTCGAGATTGCTCGTACAACGGTAGTGGAAGGTGCCAACCCGACTTTTGGGCCCGCTGTCAGAGTCGACCCGAAGACTGTTGGCCCTGATCATTTGAAGACGTGCGACGCACGGGCATACTCAATGGAGCACTGCTGAGGACAAACCAGACCTTAGAGAAGTACCTTGAAACTTACGCGCTTCGCTTGCTCTCCTGTATGGCAGACACCCCAGAGTATCAGGGATTGCGGAGGAAGACAGCTGCGGATCAGGATGCGCATTCTGATCTTTCCCAATGGATCACATCGTGATCTCCAAAGACACACACTACTCTGTTTTACGTATATCTCTGCCTTGAGCACTGAATAAACTCCAATTTCTCGATCAGGCTTCTCGCCCTGCTGGTTCTGGGCTTCAGCTGGTGTTACCCTCGGCTCGAGCCTACTGCCTATTTGGCCGCTTCACTTATATATATTGAGAGAAGGCTAGGAAGCCAGGAAGCCATTCCGCCTTCCCGGCCTCCCCCTTCACCATTTTTGCGTCCAACCTTGCAATTCGGCACTGCATCCAGTCATTGCGAGGCCTTGGACCACGTCTGTTGAACAACAAGCACCGTGAACCCCTCATTGCCACCGGAATTGCCTCTTTGGGCAGGATGCGGAGGAGATCAATACAGTAGGACGACCGCCATGCTGCTGCGCACAGGCCGTCTGACTGCTTGTCATATGTATATGTAGGCCCGGCCCCAGGAGGGCGAATGCATACCACGCTCATTTTGTAACAATCCCCGCATGCCACGTCTAGCTACACCTATCATTATTGGACAAGAGGCCCCGAGCATTCCCCAGACGGTGTTAATGACCTCTCTGGGCAGGATAAGAGGTAGAACCAGAGGTCTCACGGCGAGCAGGTCTCTCCTGAGGAAAGGAGACGGAATCCTGCCATTTTAGCCTCGCCATTCTCGGGCTTCCACCTTAGCGAGCACGCACTTATAGAACACTTATGCACTCACAGCCACTTTATTTGTGATGCGGGATCCCAAGCTCTCCTTTCGCCACTGAGCCCCCCGTCATTCTGTGACACAACACAAAGCGTAGTGGAGCGAGCCTTGTTGCTGTTGTTTTTCAAACGCAAACGCTTCAAGAGTCGAACAGATTTCACTAACTCGCCCTCACGCAGTCTCTATCCCCGGTCGCCACAAGATAGACTTGGTCGATGTCGGCCACGCCCCTTTCAGCCTCAGCAGCTCACACCCAAGTGAGCAGGGAGTCCGGCCGCTCAGCAGGAGGTGTCAGTGCGGCCAGTCAACCCCAGTCGCCAAGATCCAACTGGAGCGGGTTAACGATCGTTGAGCTCTCCCAGCCGACGCCGACAACGAACTGCCTTATCTCACTACAAAGAGTAACCATCAGAGTGCATGGCCCGGAGCAATCCTTATGGAGGACGACCAAAATGCCCTCAATTGATAAGGTCCGCGCCATCAGTGATCGATATGGGGGTACATTGCGACCCACAGAGTGGGACGCCCTCGAACAGCACTTTGAGAGCCCTTACGACGATGAATCAAAATCGGGGCTTCGATTTGCATTGACCCGAGCCTGGGCGACTGTCTTGAGATTCAACAAAGGTTTCGCACACGTAAAACCGTACTTCGATCGGGTCGAGGTAGAAGAGGCACATCGAACTTTGCGGGCTTATTTGGAGAGAGGCGAGTATAGTGTTGCAGGACACAGAGAGAAATTTGTGCCCGAAAAGCTTCGCATTTCCAGCGGAGATCAAACAGGCGCTTTCATGAGCCGCCTCCAAGCTACAGCCGAAATCTTGGCAGACATTCCAGAGTAGGGATTATGGCGGCGGGGCAACGTGCCAGGACAGTTCAGCAATTACAAGCTACGCTGTGTTGCGGATCGCACATCTTCAGCATGGCGGTTCCAAGCCCCGTGGTCCGAGGCAGAGTCCGATTTGGTCCAGCTTCAAGGAGACCAGCATGACGACGACAGGCTGATCATCCCCATTCTCACCGATGATGAAATAGCGGCCCTGGCTCAAAAGTTCGAGGCTCCAAATGACACTCCTGAACATTCCAAGTTGCGTCTCCAGGTGGAAAGCGCGCTTGCGTCTGTGCTCGGAGACGCGCATGTGGGTTGGAGGGGAGCTGATGCAACAGCCATTCCCCAGCCGGCGTTTGAGCAATTCAGAGCGAACCTATTAGAATGCACGCAGAACCCATCTTCCGACACTATCTACCGGTCCATGGGCTGGAAGATCCCCTTTCCGGAGCTGAGAAAAAACGAAGGCTTGACAGATCACCTGAAACGACTTTCGTACGGTCTCTTGGGCAACATGGCTGACCACGAGGCTTATGAGGGTTTGAGGGGGGGACTGACGTCCTGTCCTGACCTTACGGACATCCATCCCGAGTAAGACCGTTTGGGGGCAGCTAATGTTGCACGACTTCTCCTCACTCGCCTGCAAATTTAGCGCTTGATCGGCTGACGTGTTCCTCACTCATGAATGCACACATGTTATTCCCAGAGGACAAAATCGGCCGCACGTTACTGAACGAGGGAAGATGACGAAAGTGCTATAGCTGAGACCTGCGCCCGCAGACTAGAGGCTTCGTGAGCGGTCAAGATGTCAGTATATGAGGCATACTCGCCATACCGCCAAACCGCCATGAGCACGAGGCTTGTAGAATCATTCCGTAGTTGTGCTCTGACCGCTATGGACTTCACCTTTGCCTCTCTACCTCTGACACGTCTAGCCCCCAGGCAGATATCTCATATCGTGCGCCCTGTGATCCCTGTTTCGAGTGGGCTGGTGAATCAGAGTACCCGCGAGGCGCTATCGTTAGACGAGTGGAAGCTCTCACCTTTCGCCCCGCTCCTCCCGCCCCGACATGCTAAACAAGCAGGCGATCGGTGATAGTTCCATCCAAACTTTACTTTCGGGATGTTTCGTTGTTGAGAAACCAAAGGCGCAAATGTCTTGGTGCCAGCTTTGACACCTCTTCCTGTCAGAGCGACCGCGACACTGTTTCTGCCCGTAGAACAGGTTCACATTTCCTAAGTTACACAGTGCGACAAGAGAGGACTACCTTTGAGGCGAAAACCCCGGGCGAGAACCCCTCATGCTGCGAGCTCATCCCTATCATCCACCCCATCACCCGTGAAGCTTTTCCCATCAACACCTCACCATTTTGCCACCGGCCAGTACCCCCCGCAAACGAATATGAGCCAAAGCGCTGGGATCACCGTCGTTCCAGGTGCCGATCCGATGGCTTCCAAGCTGTCTGGGCTGACCGCACACGAGAGGATGAGATGGCGCGTTTCTTACACAACTTCAAGCTCACTTATAATCCTGAGTCAAAGTTGGACGCATTCCTTGATGACTGTTATCTGTTCCTGTCCTGCTCGCACTACGAGGCCTCCGAATGTGCATCTTGCGAATGCCCGCCCTGTCAACTCTCGAAGACGCTTCGACCAGAAAGACACTCATTCCCCGTGGCGTTCCCGGTTCGCAACCGAAAAGAGCAAGGCTGGATCCCCGATCTAGGTTGGGTTTTCCGAGTGGGCCCACTCGAGATACAAGCCCGGCTTGGACACGTACACCACGGACGACGCCAAAGACTTTGCCGTGTACCACTGCGCTGTACTGAACGAGCGCTTTGGGGGAGTGATAACAGGGACTGTCATGTCCATCGGCCTCACGCCCTGGACAGTTCCCTCCGAGGTCGCACATGCTGTGACTGTGGCGTACTTCAGACAGAAGACCTACAATGGAGAGCCTTTTGAACCTCAACATCAACTGGACGAAGATTCCTTGACCGTCGCCGTCGTGAGGTTCATGGACTGTTGTGCAGCTGAACCCAGGTTTCCCTACCTCGAGTTTTGGGAACCGGGCACTCCGTCCCTTGACTGGGCCCGGCAGAGAGTACTTCAAGCTCCGTTGAGGCCATCTATCCAAGGGTTGTTGACACCTCCGACACCGATTCGGACACACCCCCAAACACAGCTTTACACTAGCCTCTTAGATTGCTGAGCATCGCTCTATCCTCCTTTGGCCTGTACATCTTCACACGGCTCTGTTTATAATAAGGCTTGATACGATCTGTGAATTACCTTGATTATTTGTGATATTTGACTCAACAGCTAGACCATGAACTTTTGCCATTTCGGCTAATAAACCGTTCGAAGATTCTTTGCAACTTATGGTCAATCCGTATTTTATTCATTGCAAACCTGCGCTCAACGCATATTAGCGATGCGTGAGAGGCCCCCCGTAGAGCTGAATTGACAATTGCCGAGATGCGTAAACGCACACGCACAATTTCAGATGCTGTTTTCAGATAAGAGAAGCAGCGCACGGTCCTCCATTGTGAGCCAGAAGCGTCTTTGGTGTCTGTATCGTCCTATATCTCCCATGATTCTGTCCGCACGTCTATCCTCTCCTCACAGTACGTACATTGCTTACCACTTTGCCACCCACCCCCCACTCACTCGTACAAACAATGTCTCAAGCCACTGACACCGCCCTTGTCCCGAGCGCAGCCACGGATTCGGTGGTTGAGTCCACATTGACCCTCTTGTCCGCAGGGGCCTATCACGGTGACGTGGGCTTCTATCATGACTTCCAGCTGAGTCTCCTGAATGATGTGGATCCGCCCGAGCGAAAGACCTGGTACTTTACGTACTCGCACTATGGCCTCGACGAAGAGTGCGAAGGATGCGATGGCTGCCCTACGTGTGAGAACTCCATGTGGGACGGACCACGTCGAGGCTCAGCCAGGATTACCGAAATCGCTAGGTGCTCGATGCTGGAACCCTGGGTCCCGCCTGTCGGCCCTGCCTTCTACGCATTCACCAATGCCAGATACAAGCCCGTCTCTGGGACGCACAATATGGAAGAGGCTACAAACTTTGCACTGATAAATGCTGCTTCTACCAGACACTTCTACTCGGACGTCATGACCGGATACTCCAAGTCGAAGAAGGTCCCACTCTGGGAGGTCCCGGCAGAAGAGGCGCGATCCGTCATGAAGAGCTACTTCCAACAGGGAATTTGTATGGGGGAGAAGGTGCCGAGCGAGTGTCAGCTGGGCGAAGAGCGCTTGACGATCATCGCAATAAGGCTTTTAGATTGTTGCGCCAATAACCCTGAGCACGGGCTGATCGAGTACCGCGAGCCAAACACTCGCTCTTTGGACTGGCGCCCCAAGAGGACGGAGATACCGAGCGTCGATATGACTGAGAACACGTCTGAGGATACGGCTGAGAACGCCACTAAGGGACCGGCCAAGGATACGGTAGCAGGCTCTGTGAAGACCTGGCTGAAGAAGAAGCTGACGATACATCCGTGATGGAGATGGCTGGGGATACTCAGTCAGATCCGCATCTTCTACTCTCCTGGCCTTCGGAATTGTTTTTGCTCGTCTCAAGGTCGCACGACTGTCCCACCCTGTGACCGCAGATCGATACCTGTCATACTGAATACCATGCATCAGCGGATCTGTCATTTCTGTCGAAACATCAGTTTACACGGCCCATTTCACATCATTGCAGCTACACAAGAAGGAGAGCACGGTCCTCCATTGTGTGCGAGAAGCCTGGTATGGGCCGTATAACTTGACATCATCCTCTGATGCCCTCCCCCCGGTTCACCCTCTCTCACTTTTCTGCCACCCGAGCAAGTTACTGATTGTCTGTTGCAGCATGAGTCAGACCGAATACACCACCACCGCCCCGAGAGAGAAGGGCACCGCGACGGTCCTGGAGGCGTTGGCTGCCCTCTCTGAAGGCAAAACTCTCAAGGACCCCGCCTTCAAGCACGACTACGACCTGCAACTCACATTTCCCGGAAAGAAGAATGACGGCTGGTCTATCACCAATTACCACTATGACCCCGACGAAACCTCCCCCGGCAGATCAGGGAGCGGTCGTCTGCGGATGATACCTTTTAAAGAGATTTACAGAAGCGACGTCAGAAGGTGGGTGCCGGACTTTGGCACCGCCTTAGACAGCTTTACAGAGGCCAGGTACAAGCCCGGTACAAGTGCCGGAGCGCCCACACTGGACGATGTGCGTGCTTACGCCGTGCGTGTCGCCGGCGCTCCGGAGCCCTGGCTTGTGAAAGTGAAGGAGGGCGAGGACCTATCCGAAGGCCTTCCTCCTGGGGTTCCGATCGAGGATGCGGCAAGAATGGTCAATGGAGAGCTGATCTTCAACAAGACCCAGCTTCCACCGCACGTACATGTTGTCCTCACCATCAGATTGATGGATGATATGGCGGCCCATCCAGACTACGATTACTTGGAGTTCCGAGAGCAACCAACCGACACTGTTGCGTCTGAGGACGATACAGTCTACACTTCTAAGTTGTAAACGCAACCAGAAGGCATTAAGTCGCCTCCTCGCATTCGCATGATTCTCCCCGGTTTGATACTTCCCATCTAAAATATTATCCCGCCTTTTCATCTGTATAAAACTTATGCAATTCATACTTTGCTTGATTACATACTGTGATGGGGCTCTTTCCACCTGGGAGATCCCCGCAACGGTGGCGCAGCCTATTGTGTACTATAAGGACGGCCTCTTTCAGTGGAGGGAAGTGCCGGAGGAGAATCAGTTGGGCGAAGAGCGCTTGACTATGGCATCCCTCGAGTGCGCCACATTCCGACTGCTCTTTGCGGACCAAGTCGTGGAGATCTCAAGCCCCAGCAGACTCGGGCTGAAGGCGTGCGATGTAACAAAGAAGACTACATTACAGAATACACTACGGTTGAGAGGAGGACGGGGGAACCAAAAAAGGAAGCTGGGTGGAGATTCTTTGACCATCGCCGTTGCGATGTTCAAGGGCTGTTGCGCCGCTGATCCCTGTCTCGCCTTTATGGAGTTTCGAGCGCCAGCAACTACCTCTAGGCTGGTGCTCAATGTCGAGGGCGCAGGCGGTATCGCCCATCAAACGTCTGCAAAAGGCTTGGCGTGTCTTCAGTGGATGTGAACGTCGCTGATACGCCTTCGAACACGGCTTCCGACAGGGCGTTACACACAGCACCTTGCGGGCTTCCGAAGCAACCCTCAGTCTGCACTGCAATCATACATGCCTAAAGTGAAGGCGTAGAGCTTCGCAGTGCCGTGCAAAGACTCACAGGTGGGCTTCATTCATCATCTCTAAAGAAGACTTCCGTTCTGTCCGAGAAGCCTGATGGGGTCTTTGGTCTTATATAACATCCACCGTCTCATCCCTTAGCACCGACCCTTGCCACCCGCCTGGATTCTGACCGCCTGCTTCACCATGCGGCAGTCCGGAGACATCACTATAGCTCCAAGTGGGGAGAGCACCGCTGCGGTTATAGCCACGCTGTCTGCCTTGTCTGAAGGCACATTCCCAAAGAGATCTGTCTACAGGCATGACTACAAACTGCGTCTTGTTAATCCGGCAGGCAAACATCCACGATGGGAAGTAAACCCCTATTTCAGCCACCCCAACGGGTCCTTCTCTGACGGCCGCGTGTTCAGACTCATGCCAGTCCAGCAGCTCTCCGCATCGAGGAAGTGGGTGCCCAACCTTGGTACTGCCTTCTACCACTACACAGAGGGTAGGTACAAGACTGGTCCTGGAGCTGGAACTGCGACGCTGAGGGATGTCACGGACTCGTTGGTGTTCAACATTGCTTTCACGCAAGTGTATTACGCCGAGGGCATTGTGAAGAGCTATTCCACCCTTATGGGAGTCCAGCCCTCGGAGGTTCCCCTTGAAGATGCGAGGTGGGTCACAAAGCGGTACATCGAGGACAACACCTTTATGGGGAAGAAAGTGCCCACTGGAAACCAGCTTCAAGATGGGACTTTGGCGGCTCTCACCCTCAATCTCATGGACAGCATGGCACGTCATCCTGATTGCGATCTACTTGAGTTCCGAGCGTGACCTACCACCGGACAACGCGGACACGCTCAGGCCACCACAATGTAGACAAGGCGTCCCGAGGCATGTGTACCCAGATTCTACCCACCTTACTCCTCCCCCTGTTCCCGGGTCTGTGTGAAGCCCCCATTGTATGATTGTCCCCGCATGCATCTGTGTATGACTTGCTGCGATGTACACCGGGAATCCCTGATACTACGATGCGGAACATACACGGCCTCAGACACCTTCCTTGTAAATGATCCTTGCATGTTGCCCGTTCTTTTTCGTGGCCATCTCTGTGCTGGTATATTTTGCAATCGCCAGCCAACCCCCTGTCGTTCGTACATAGCTATAGAATGTGTGACGTTGAGGATGTGTAAAATCACATGAACAATTACACATGCAAATCCCAGATGACGACTGTACGAGAAGCCGCGCACGGTCCTCCTTTGTGTCCGAGAAGCTTGGTGGGGGTCATCACTTTCACCTCTTGGCGAATCAGCACTGAATACGCACCATCTCACTATCTTGACACCTCAGTGAATACTGTACCGACCGCCTGCTGCACCATGAGTCAGACAGACGACACCATAGCGGGCCCCAATGGGCAGAGTACTTCTGAGTCTGATGACGGGTTGTCTTGGTTGTATGAATGCAAAGAACCCCCGCAAGACTCCTTCTACAACCATGATTTCAAGCTTCATCCTCTAGATCCAACAAACAAAGAGAAAGGCTGGGCGGTGACCCCTTTCTTCACCGACCTCGACGGAACCATAGATGCCAATCGTACTTACCAACTGATCCCTGTTGACCAGGTCCACGCCCATAGAGGGTGGGTGCCCTACCTCAGCCCTGCCTTATGGAGGTACACAGAGACCAGATACAAGACCGGTCCTGGTGCTGGAACTGCAACAGTAACTGATTTTAAGGAAATTTCGGTGCTCAACATCGCTTTGTCTATGCCATTCTTCGCCGATCAGGTGGTGAAGCGGACCGCCGAAGACTTCGGGGTCGATCCTTTGGATGTCCCAGTCAGGGAGGCCATGATGGTCACAGAACTATACATTGAGCAGCACTTCTCCTGGGCAGATTATGTGCCGGTGAAACACAGGCTTCCGAAAAGTGTCTTGGCGTCCCTCTCCATCAAGCTCTTGGACAGTATGGCGGCTCATCCAGACTTCGATTCACTGGAGTTTTCAGAGCAGTTCGTGGACTCTCTTGCCTCTGGTCTTGACGAGGTGGCTATCACGGACGCCTCCAAGCTGGGAGCGTAAAGGTATCGCACACCCTCTCCGCGTCAGGCTGCCCAGTCTAATGCTTTCCATTCGTGTGATTGACCCCCTTCCCACCTGTGTGATAATTGATGCGATGCATACTTTTACTCATTCCCCACACGAGAGGCACGTGCTAGAGCTCGTCAAACACCTTTTGCGCTTCTCTCTGCTCGCTCCCAGCTGGAAGTGACGCAGCCGGGGCTTCCACGCCAAGCGTTAAGAGCGACAAAAAGTCATAGACGACATCGGCGGCTGCAATGGCCGAGATCTCGCCGTTGGTGTCGTATGCCGGAGAGAGCTCGACCACGTCCATCCCGACGACGTTGAGACCGCGGAGGGCGTACAGGATCCGGCGGAGTTCCCGGGTGGTCCACCCGCCCGACTCGGGCGTGCCCGCTGGGCGTCAGCCTCCTTCATTCAGTGAGACTGTAGGCGACTGACTGGCTGGGAGATAGCTCGGGTCAAGGACGTCCACGTCGAGCGAGATGACGACCGGGTTCGACCCGACTCTGTCTTTGATCTTGCGCGCGATCCAGTCCACTCCGTAGTCGTCAATGTCGAACGTATGGACCAGGTGGAACCCAGCCGTTACGTCGTCCTCCAAGTCCGTAGGTCCCTGTCATTCGTCAGCTCCAACCCACCTTGCGTGGTACTGCGACTCACCGTGAAGCGCGTCCGAATCCCCGCATGGATACTGCTGTTGGGCTTGATGAAACCGCCCTCGTACGCGTGCCAGAAGAACGTCCCGTGGTTGATCTTGCTCTGCGCCGACACGCCGCTCCCCGCGTAGCGCTCCGGGTTCCACGTATCGATGTGCGCGTCAAAGTGGATCACCGACACGGGCCCGTACACCTCGTGCAGCGCGTCCAGCACGGGCAGGACGATCGTGTGGTCTCCGCCGAGCGAGACGATGCGCGGGTGCAGCTCCCCGTCCAGGCCCCGGATCATCCCTGCGTCCAGCATCGCGGAGGGCGACATGACGGGGTGGTGCAGCATGCTCAGGTACGCCGCGCGGATTTGGGAGATGGCCACAGACGGGTCGAACGGGCTCACGGGGACGTCGTCGCAGTCGACCTGTTGTCAGCCTGGCGGTCTGCGGGTGGTCGGCCTCGGCCCCAAGCGGTTAGTCGACTCACGATGTGCAGCCCTGCATCGTATGGGTTGTGCTCCAGCACCATCGACCAACCCCTTGCAGGGCGCTGGCGGCGTGATCCTGTCCATCAGCATTACTCACGGGGCGAAGAAGAAAGCCCACCGCTGCGGATACCGTAGGGGCCGAACCGTGCTCCTGGCCTGTATGTCACGGCCGTATCGAACGGTATACCCAGCACTGCAATGTCGAACGCCGTGTCCGGCTTGTCGAGACACACATGGTGGTCGAGGTGGGCAAAGGTGGGTATGCCCGAGAAGGACAGCGGGGGTGTACCGGCGTACTGGTCGTTCCACGGGTCGACACGCGCAGCGACGAGGCCCAGCACGGCAGCGGCGAGGAGGCAACGTACGGGCATCATGGTACACATCAGACACAGTACAAGCTTGACATCATTTGGTTCTTTATGCATACGACCACCCCCACCGCGCAATAAGCCATCGCTTCAAGGATAAACCTGGCGGCGCTTAGCATCTCCATTTCTCCTTCTTTCCTTCCCTCATCACCCCTCGACATCTCCACCATCCCCCGTTGGTCGCGCCCTCTCCATGACCCCAGACAAGTCCGAGGATGCACAGGGCGAGTACACGCGGTACGGCCCCCGCAAGCGGCGCAAGGTCTCGCGCTCCCGCTCGGGCTGCCTGACGTGTCGGAAACGCCGCAAGCTGTGCGATCAGGTCAAGCCCACCTGCGGCGCTTGCGAGCGTCTCTCCTTGGTCCGTGGACCCTCTCGAGCGTCTACGAAGTGCTGAGCTGACGAGACAGGACTGCGCCTGGCCAGAACAAGTAGGGGCCACGCCCCGCAGTGGGGCCTCTGCGACGCCCAAGCCTGCCATCACCGGCTCAGGCTCTCCTTCCACCGTGTCGGGCAACAGCCCCAGCAGCCCCTCGGCGTCGTCGTCGGCACAGCGCCTCGACGATCTCGGTACAATCGCCCTCCAGCTCGGCGAGCAACGCCGGCCAGACGACATCGATGCGTCCTTCGCTACGCACATACCCATCTCTACTCTCCTCGCGCCCACCACTGCACCCCCGCCGATCCAGCCCGATGTGACCCTCGAGTCCATCCTCGGCTTCGACGAGGTGAGCCATCCGTTGTAGACGTCTTGGAGCTGACAGCAGGCGACGCTGCACCAATGGGCCGCCGACTGTCTTGCCCTGCCCACCTCGCAGCCCCAGACCAACCCCTTCGACGCCCTCTCCGCCCTTCTCCCCGCTCCAGCCCCCGCCCCAATCCTCACCCCCGCACCCCTCACAACGACAGCACTCCCCACTCTCCCGTCGCCAACAGTCAGCATCACCTCGGACAAAGAGCGCGAAGACCACCGGCGTCTCGGCGAGCACTACCGCGCCTCTCTCACTGCCCTCGTATCATGCACGCCCGCAGACAAGTCGAGCGCCTTTGAGGCATTCACCACCCTGGCCTCGACCTCAGCGGCTACTGCGTCAGGGCAGGGGCTGCACCTTGCTACGCTTGCATGGGCGGGGCGGCATATGGCCAACAGGGGCGAGGAGCAGTACGAGGCGATCAGCGAGAAGCTTGCTACGCAGGCGGGAGGGATTGTGAGGGGCAGGATGGCCGAGTGGTCTTTGCTGGGCGGCGAGTGGTGGGCCGAGACGGAATGCCTTACTCTCCTTGCGGGCCTACTCATGCTCATGCAGGTCAAGGTGGGCAGGATTATTCTGCTAGTGCAGGTGTACGCTGACTGTAGATCTGCCGCGGCGATGTGTGGGGCTTCGAGGAGCTCAACTCGTGGATCCGACTAGTCAGCAAGAACCTTTATGCCGCAGATACCCCCGGGGTCCCAGACAACTCGCTCCCATTCAGCTTGTACGTCTCACCTACACTGCTAGAATCAACAATTAGACTGATAGCAGCTTCGAAAACCTCCTGTACCACGACGTCCTCGTACGGTCGACTTAGAGTCGATGTGCAATGCTGACCCGCAGAGCACCCAGATCCTCCTCGGCACACCCATCATCCCCTACACTGTCCTCTCCGCCTACGCCACGCCGGCGCAAGACGCCGTGCACACGCTCACAGGCGTCGCCCTGCCCCTGTTCTGCAAACTGCACCGCATCGCCTCGATGATCCGGCGCCGGCGAAGCAAGACCAAGCGCGGGGACGAGTGGACCGACGAGGAGCTCGTCGACGTCGTGCGCGCCGCCGAGGACATGGATCTCGAGCTCAAAGACGAGAAGAAGCGCATGGACCGGTGCATCAAGGACGCCCCGAGCCTCGCGTACCATCGGTACCTTCACGAGGCGTACCGCACCGCCTGCCTCCTGCACCTCCGCACGCTCGTCCTCCTCGTCCCGCCTGCGGACCTCACCAATCGCCTCCTGATCCGCCAGAGCCTGTCCCTGTTGGAGGCCATGGCGGAGCAGAACTTGCCCGGATGGTGTAGTGCCCATTGGGCGGTCTTCACCACTGCCGTAGGATGTGTGGGCGAGGAGCGCAAGCGGGTGCAGAAGCTGTATGACCAGCAGTGAGTCTACTCCTCCTTTGCTCAGAGAGTGAAATGTGCTCGGCTGATCATAGCGCGTCGCTCGGCTTTCACAACGCCGCGCGGAGTCGCAAGATTGCGGAAAAGGTGTGGGAGCGGAACGACGGTGGAAGGCTGGCGGTGGATTGGGTCGATATCATCGAAGAGTACGCGTGGGAGTTGTATTTCGTCTAGTGTAGTAGTCCAGTGTATTATCTAGTGGCGTCCTACCCAGTTCTTCCTGCTGTATGTACGACCCAGCGCTGCCCGTTCAGCTCAACCACCTCGCCTGCTCGGCAGGGGGGAAGCTCGACCGGCAGTCGAGGTAGTTGCTCGGCGTGTTGGCTGAAGACCCGTTCCCACTGTCCGTTGCGCAGTTCGTCTCGATATGCGCGGATCGAATTCCCCTCTCGCTCGACAGCAAGGACGTGCTCGCCTACTCTGCCGATGTAACCGTCCCCTCCTTGTCTTTGGAGAAGGCAATAGGGCGTGCCGTCCGCACAAGGTAATCGGCGCCATGTCTCGACGTACGGCTCGTTTTGTCCAGTGAGAGGATTGTACATTGTGCCGTGCTCCTCCACCAGGCCAAAAGGGAGCGAGACGAATCGCCCCTGGTCGGGCAGGGCAGGTAAGTGGGCAGGGGGCGGAGGTCGAGAGTCGACCAGGTGGTCCCATTGCAACACGGGATGGTCTATTATCAGTCTTGAGCCATGTGGCTTTCAGATGGTCGCTTGCTTGCTAGCTGTGATAAGGTGGGACGTACCGGGCGCGCTAGTTGGTAGCTCTGTCACCCTTGACACTGTGGCCCAGTCGATGGACCCCTCTTTGGCTGCTGGCTGAGTGAACACCCGGAGGTCGACAGACCAGCCGTATATCGTGAGCACCAGCGTATCTGTATCTTCGTATGCCGCCCCGCCGGACCAGGATATGGACACTCGGACTGAGGCTCGGACGGCTGCCATCCTCACTGGACTCGAGTAGCAAAGACAGCAACTACAAGTAACTAAGAGAAGCACAGGTGCTACTCAGAGAAGGTTAAACGCGCCAGACGCCGGCTTATCTCTGACCTTCTCTCACACATGGTCAAGTTGGACATTGTCATATCATGTCATGACCCACTGGCAATGTCGCTCACAGAGCTGCAGCATGCTTCTGGCAGTACCGGCAGCACGAGCCATGCAGCCGCCCCCACGGCAGTCGGCTCGCTCGACCTGTCCGGCATCGAGAACGACCACCTGCCCATGCAGTTCGGCCTCGCCCCTCCTACCTTCCTTGACAAACATGCCGAGCGGGCCTACGTGAAAGAACGCCTCGCCCTAGCCTACCGCGTCGTCGCACATACCTGCAGCCGTGCGTCTCTCCCACCCGGCTCATAATGATCATGCATGTGTACCAAATGAGAGGGCGGGCTGACCCATAGCCGAAGGGGCGTCGGGGCACTTGACAGTGCGCGACCCCGTCGACCCCACATCCTTCTGGGTCAACCCCTACGGCCTCCATTTCTCACGTATGACCTCTAGCGCCCTCCTGCGCGTCTCGCACGACGGCCATGTCCTCGACGGCCCGCGAGGTCCCAAGGGCGTGCTCAACTCGGCCGGCTTCGTGATACACTCTGCGATCCACGCGGCGCGCCCGGACGTGCTTGCCATCGCGCACGCGCACTGCCCGTACGGCAAGGCGTTCTCGACCCTTGGCAGGCCGCTGCCGTTCTATACACAGGACGCGGCGTCGTTCTGGGACGATATTGGCCTGTACGCTCAGCACGGCGGTATCGTGCTCTCTGCGCGAGAGAGCGCGGGGATATGTGAGGCGTTGGGAGGCAAGAAGGCTCTCATACTCCAGAATCATGGGAATTTGACGGTCGGCGGGTCGATCGAGAGTGCCGTGGCGTGGTTCATGCTGTGTGTCTGCCTCTCGATGGAAGGCATCAAGCTAATTACAGACTGGAGAACGAGTGTAGGACCGTCATTAGTGCCGAGTCGATCGGCAAGCCCATTGCGCTCTCGCCAGAGGTGGCTGCTATGACGTGCAGAGAGACGGGCACGGAAGAGGCGGGGTACTTTGAGGCGACACCCTTCGTAGGTCCGACATCCAGTGAGACATGCTGATCAGCGCCCCAGTTCGACCTCGTTGAGGAGCAGTGCGACGGCGCGCACAAGTCATAGTCGACTGCATACGCTACACCTAGACCTACACCCTGGGAGCCTACTTGTGATACACGCCCTTGAACCCGGGCACAATCTCCTCGCCGTCCTTGGCCATGTACTCTCTCTTGGCCTTGCTCTGCTGCCACTTTTGCTTGAGCGTGACGAACTCTGCAGCGTCAGCGCAAAGCAGTCATGACAAAAGAGGAGCCCACCGCCCATCGTCGGCACGCGGTGGCCCTCGCGCTCAAACTCGTTCTGCGTAAAGCCCGCGCGCTTCAGCACGGGCGAGTCGATCGTGTTGAGCGGCAGGTCGTTCGCCGGGCGCGCAAAGTACAGCAGGCCCAGGCGGTCGTAGTCGGCCTGGTCGTCCGGCGGGAGGTGCACCCTGTGCACGGTCGACTTGATGTAGTTGCCCGTGAGGAACGAGAAGGCGTCGCACGTGTTGACCGTCAGGCTGTTCTTGAGGGGCTTGGCCCACTTCCACTCGCCCGTCGAGTGGTCCTTGATCTGCAGCGCCGCCACCGGCTGCCGGAACAGCAGCGTGATCGTACCCAGGTCGGTGTGCCCCTGGCTGTACAGCCCGTCGCCGGCGAGGATCTTGGCGCGGTCCGCGGGCGAGTACTTGTTGTACTTCATGTAGCGCAGGTGGTCCTCGGATTTGAGCTCGTACTTGTGCAGATTGCGAAAGTAGTCCTGCGGCAGCTCGAGCGCGAGCGAGACGAGGTCGAAGAGCGGGTCGAGGATCTTGGCGTGCAGGTCGCGCGCGAAGCGCTCGATCTCTGGCAGCTCGGCCTGCACCACGTCGGGGTGGTCCCGCGGGAAGAACCCGTTGAACTCTGCCCGTCAGTCCCCTCACCTTCCTTAAGTTTTTGGGGAAGACTCGACCCACTCGGGATGTTGTACACCTCGACCTGGTCCGGCACGCCGCCAGACACGACCCGCCGCCCCGCCGGGCGGTACCCGTTGTATTCGCCGTTGTCGAGGTCCGGGGTGTACTTCTCCTTCTCCTCGAGCGGGAGCTCGTAGAACTTTTTGCCAATGGCGAACTGGTTCTCGATGCGCTTCTGGTCAATGTCAAAACCGACCACGTAGAAGAAGCCCTTGGTGCGGATGGCCTCGATGAGGATCTTGGCCTGCTCGGCGTTACCCTCGGGCGTGCCGAACCGCGAGAGGTCAACGGTGGGGACTATAGACCCTCAGCACAAATCTCAAGCCTGATACGCTTTGGCCGACTCACGCTCCGCCCAGTCGAGGTTCTCCTTGGTCTCCGGGACGTACTCGTACTGGTGTAGCTGCGGCACGGCGATGGGCATCTTGGCTACGGCTTCGTTTTTGGTCGCGATGAAAAGGTGTCTAGTGCCGACCTACTGCTGCCTATTGTATATACCTCTGCTCGTCGGACCAGCCCGCCCGCCTCCACTGCACTGCTGTACGCGGCTTGTACAGAGTATTACAGAGTATCTTGGTCATCGCTGTCGCCATAATCGCGAGGATGAAATACTAGGACAAGTCGACATGTCATCGCGAGATGACGTGCTCTTTCGGCCACATCCGTCTCTTCCTTCTCTCCGCCTTCCTGTCTTTCTCTTCGATGTCAGCCAGTCAGCTGATATGCAATACCCTAAACACATGTCTATCCTTGGCCAGCCAAGCCCAGCCCAGCCTACAGCCGCAGCCGCAACGCCGACAGATCTCGGTCTCTCGGTGCGGCGCCACAGCGCCGCCCATGACAGGGGGTGACAGCTGATATCCAACACCCTCCCACTAGCGCCGAGCACGCAACGCTTTCAACCATCTTCGTCTTGCGTTTCCAGCATTCTTTGCCAACGCCCACAGATCCATGAAGCGACCGGGTAGATCTCGAGTCAGCTGACAGCTGACACCTGACACCTGCCGCCCACATTCCTTCCGGGCCTTCAGCAGCCAAATCGCAGATGGGCAATAGTCAGCTACTCACCCTCCCCTGACGTCGTCACACAGTTACGGGCGATGGTCTCATCAGTACGCTACATGGCTCTATCGCAATTGGCGATGTGTCATACGGCTTCCTCCTCAGAATGAAAGTTCTGATATATGCGCCGAGACATGCAGTGCGTGCTGACCACACCCTCCAACGAGACTCTATTGCTCGCTGCCCTAGCGCTCGCCTGACAAAATGGGAGCGATCCGCCACCTGCAGCGCACCAGCGTCGGCCGCGTCTTTGTCGACGTGTTCGACTGGTACCCCGCGCACCTCTCCTCGCTCGAGCGCAAGCTGCTGCGCAAGCTCGACTGCTCCATCCTCATCTTCGCCTGCCTGCAGTTCTTCGTAAAGTTTCTCGACCAGAGCAATATCACCAACGCCTATGTGTCCGGGATGGAAGAGGACATTGGCGCGTACGGCAACGACTTGAATTACTTCAACGTGGCGTACTACACGGCGTGTGAGCCGACCCCTCAGCAGGATGGGAACGCGGGTAGCTGATCGAACAGACGTCGTCGGCCAAATCCCCATGATGTCGCTGCAGACCAAACCCAGACTCGCGCCGTACTTCCTGCCGACGCTCGAGATATTCTGGGGCATCCTCACATTCTGCCAGTCGAGGGTGACCAAGCCGTGGCACGTCTACCTCCTGCGCGCCCTCGTGGGCTTCTTCGAGGCGCCCTCCTTTGGCGGGACGCACCTCATCCGTGCGTCCACACCATCCTTTAGTATCGGCCGCGTCGACGCTGACGCTGACGCCCAGTCGGCTCGTGGTATCGGCAAGAAGAGCTCTTCAAGCGTGCGGGCGTGTGGTTCATGGGCAACTCGCTCGGGTCCATGTTTTCGGGATACCTCCAGGCCGCCGCGTACAAGAATCTGAACGGCGTCGGGGGCCTGGCCGGCTGGCGCTGGCTGTTCATCGTCGACGGCATCATCACCATCCCGCTGGCGCTCATCGGCTTTGCGCTCTTCCCTGGCTTGCCGAACTCGCCGAGAAAGTGGTTCTTCTCTGAAGAAGAGTACGAGCTGGCGACGGACCGCCTGAAGGACGCCGAGGGGCGGCACGGGCAGGACGAGGGCATTACGTGGAAGACGTTCAAGACGACACTGTCGCGGCCCATGTGGTGGATCTGCGTTCCCGCTTATATGTGAGTGCCCCCTACTAATAGGAATTTAGATGTCGAGGGGTTCGCTGACCCTCCCAGCTGCATGATCAACTCGTCCTACTGGGTCAGCTACATGTCCCTGTGGCTCAAGGCGGAAAAGTACCCCACGACGCTCGTCAACATCTACCCGACATTCGTCAACCTCGTCCAGGCCATCTCGTCGTGGCTCGGCACCACCCTCGCAGCCACCATCGGCGTCAAGTACCTCTGGTCCTTCCAATACGTGAGCCCCAACATCTTATTGTTGTGAGGCGTGGTGCTGATGGCAGGTCGTCACTACTTTCGCGATGATCTGCCTGTCGGTATGGGACATCCCCAAGGGCCTGAAGTTTGCATCGTTCTACCTCGGCGGCGTGACGGGCATGGCCTCGCCCATCCTGGTGAGTCTTCCCCTTATCGCAGTGATACTGTACCATACTGATTGCAGTACTCGTGGATCAACTCGACGCTGCGCACGTCGACCGCCGAGCGCGGCCTCGTCATTTCATCCATGATGACCGCCGGCTACTGCACCTACATCTGGGTGCCCCTCTTCACCTTCCCCACCGTCGAGGCGCCCCGCTTCCCACACGGATACCCCCCGAGCGTCGTGTTCAACTTTGCCCTCTGGGCCACCATCATGTTTGGTATCTGGTTCATGGCGCGCCGGCGCAAGCTCGCGTTGGCGCGCGGCGAGGCGCCGAGCACGCCGGTGAGCGAGACGAGCAGCCAGGAGAAGCTCGACCAAGACCAAGCAGGAGGGGGGTTCAGCGAGGCCGAGGTGGGCGCCGGGGTCAGTGCGGAGGAGGCGGTCGTGCGTGGTCGTCTGGCGGTATGATCATACGATAGCATCCGGCAGACAAACATTGGGGCAGAGAGATGGATGCACGACGCCGCACCTTGTAACTCTTTCCAGATGACGGGCACTTGGGCAACGCCACGACACGGTGCGACGCAGGGTGGAAGAATGAATCATCCGTTCCTATAGGGTCAGGCGGTTACGTACCCTCGGCTCTTGCAAACCATCCGCAAGCATCTAGGGCTGCACCAGGAGCCAGCAGGGGTGTACCAGACGTCAGCGGCTAGAATCCAGAACGACTGCCGATCGAACCCCTCAGCCCACCTGCTCTATAGGGCAACTTGGTACAACTGTCCCGTGCTTCTCCCCTTGTTCTCCCCGCGATAATCTCATCTATGACCCGGCCCTGATTCCTTCATCTTTCAGCTCCTCCCGAGATGACCACTACCTCTTGGCTGCCTGGCCCCACCACGCCGAGCCGAAAAGCTTGCTCTGACCGTACCATGCATTCTCGCTCTTCTGGCCCTGGAGGCACTCTGCTAGAGGGCACCTGGCCACTAACGGGGCCTGGTATGACCACCTCGACGGGAAAGTCTGCTCTGCTTCCTAGAGAAAAGGTCTTGCCGTTGTTCACATTGTCGTTCTCGTCGTCCATCCAGCGGGTGTTGCAACGACATCTCGCCCAGTCGGGTCGATCGAGACATCGCGATCTAGCTCGGCTATCACCGAAAAAGTTCTCTTTCGATCGAGCGAGGAGCAACGATGAAAAACTCACGAGCGTTGGTGGTCGCGGCAGCGGTGCTGGCCAGTAGCGCCCAAGCCGCCTTGGAGAACGGCTGCCTCCGTCTCCTCGGCAGCGTCGCCTGTCCCGGCTGTACGCTTTGCCTCTCATGCTTTTACGTAGCTGACCGCCAGTCGCCTCGGCGTACCTGTCCCCCGGGAATCTCAGCAACGCCTTCCCCTTCTTCGCCGACGTGACCGACGTCAACTCGTTCGACTCGGGCGCGCTGGGGTACTTTTCCAACCCCTACCAGTACCAGACGACCAAGTTTGCCGACGAGCTCGGGTGCACCAATGCCACGGAGAACGACGCGGTCATCCGCTGGCAGCGCACCGTCCTGTGCAGCCAGTGGGTCAACGAGAAGTGGTCCATCGACTGCACGAACCTCTACAGTGGGTCTTCGCATCTGACCAGATGAGACTTGACTCAGAGCAGACGCATCGGTGCTGGCCACCGCGCCCAAGATGGTGTGCCAGAGCACATGCCTCGAGTACTCGGCGTCCGAGGGCCAAGTCGTCAATGATACCCTGTACTGCCCCGGCCCCGACCTGACCAACGGCAATCGCTCTGCCAACGTGTACAAGGACTACGTCGACTGCACGAATTGGACGACGCTCGCGACCAACGACACGACCTACTGCGTCCCCGGCGAGTCCAACGAGGGGAACTGCGGGTACGGCAGTTCTACGAGCCAGCTGTGCTCGTTCTGCTCCGCCTCGACGCCCGACGACTGCTGTTACTCCTGTGAGTACCCCTCCCCCTCCCCTCCCTCCTCTTTCCCTTCCCCCTCTCCCCGAAAAATACTACGTGCTCGGTGCTCATAGTAGCCAACACCGACGTCTCGCCCTGCGGCTACACCCTGCCCGTCCGCGCCAACTCCACATCTTCCAGCGGCACCTCGTCCACCGCCAGCCCGAATCCGTCTGGCACCCTCCAGGGCTCTGGCGCAGGCAGCAGCACCAAAGGCCTCTCGCACGGCCAGATAGCGGGCATCGTCGTCGGCTCCGTCCTCGGCGGCCTCCTCCTCCTCGGCCTTCTCATCCTCCTCCTCCTCTTCTGCCGGCGCCGGCGCGACCCGCGCCGCAACCGCGACTCGGCGTCGTCCTTCGCTGCCGGTCCAGCGGCAGCTGCGGGTGGGGCAGGACTGCTCGGCGGCATCTTTGCAAAGAACGCTTCTGGGCCAGATGGTAGGAATCCGAACTCTTCCGAGAAGGGCCTGCTCGGGACACACCAGTCGGCCGCGGCCGCATCGTCCCCCACGATGGGCGGCGACACGCTGTACTCGGGCCATCACGGCGGCGTGGGCAGCACCGAGGGTGTACTCGGCACGACGGCTGCCGCCGGCGCCGGCGCCGGAGCTGGCCTGGGTGCTGGCGCATTTGCAGGACTGCCAGCTGGTACACGGACGAGCGGGATTGTACTGCCGCGTGTGCGGGACGAAAACCAGAGTGGCGATAGGTGGATCGAAACCGGCAGCGAGGTCACCGTCTTGTGGCCGTGAGTACTCTTTGCTATGTGAGTGGGTGGAGCTGAGAGCAGGTACCAAGCGTCCTTGCCTGACGAGCTGGACCTTCGCCCCGGCATGAAGTTGCGCGTGCTGCGTCTGTATGATGATGCGTGGGGCACGGCGCAGATCATCTCGAGCGACGGCACGGAGGGCAGGTCGGGCGCGTTCCCGATTGTCAGCCGTTCTTGGATTCGTCAGTAGAGTGGAGCTGACAGCAGGTCTGCGTGTCGGAAGGCTCTTCATTCGGCTCGACCCCAAGTTCGAACGCGTCTCATTAGCAACGTCATCAGAGCGATCGGAGAGTCGTGTTGTTTCCATTGTCCTAGAGACGTGTTGGCAGGATGCTGGTGCATAGCAGAGAGCAGGGCGAGGGAGGAGAGAACATTGGTGTATGGTGTATCGATAGTAATCATCGTATCTTTTCCTAATCTTCCATGTCGTGAATGGTAATCCGGATTGCCACACTATTCTCTCGATTGTAATCCCGCTAATGTCCGCCACGTGGTCCCGGTCCGCAACTTCAACTGCACTCTTTTGTCGACGAAAACCTCTTCTCTGATCACTTCGAGACCTATTTCGATCGCCATGACGTCCATGGCAGCCGCCCTCGCGGCGTCCCTGCCGGCTGCACCAGCGCCACAACAGCGCGCAGCCACTCCGCAACCTGTCCAGCCTGCCAAGGTGCCCCAGCGCATGGAGGGTGTCGTCGACCCGGACGCGAGCAGAGATGTGGAAAGCGTCAACCTCTCGTCTTTGGTGAGTCTCGGTGCACATTCTGGTATGAATGCGGCTGATGAGTCTAGGTGTTTCTGAAAATGCTCAAGCACGCGACCGACATCCTCCCGCCTCCTCCGACCAACATCCAATCCGACCGCAATGCCCCGCCCACCACCGCGCTCTCATCGCACGTCGACGCGCACGGCGTCCTGCTCGGCCTCGACCTCGAGGGCGTCATGGAGCTCGAAGACGCATTCGCCCTGCCCGGCGGCGACCTCTCGTTCGGGCCCGCCAGCTACTCTGCCAAGCTGCTCGAGCACCTGCGCGGCGTCGCCTCGCCCGACTCGCCCGTCGGCGTCTACCTCTCGACGCACAACGGGGGCTTCGTCACGCGCACGACGATCGACCTGCTGGTGGCTGTGGAGAAGATCAGCGGGCGTGGGAAGGCCGTGCTGGTGGTGCACGATGCGAGCCGCGCGAACGGCGGAGAGCTGTCGGTGAAGGGCTGGAGGCTGAGCGACGGCGCGCGGGAAGCGGCCAAGCGCGCCAAGTGGGACAGCCAGGCGTGAGTCCTCTGTCTACGTCCAGGCTGGGTAGGTAGGTGCTGACGGCAGCCTCGCCGAGCACCGCATCACCGCGTCGACACTCCTCACCCCTCTCCCGCTCACCCTGCAAACCTCCTCCCTCCTCACCGCCTTCCTCGCCTCCCTCTCCACCCCCACACCGACGCCCGCAGCGTCCAGCAGCAGCGCCGGCAGCAGCGCCTCGCGCTCGCTGCGCGCCCCGTCGGCGCCCCTGCCGAAATCATTCGACGCGCTCGCCAACCCCCTCCCGCACTCTCTGCCCGCGTACCTCGGCAACACGCTCGACGCGCTCACGCTCCACTCGCACGAGGCGAACAACGTCGCCTTCCTTGTGCGCCAGCAGGCGCGCGACAAGGCCAAGCACGACGCCACGGTCAAGGAGCGCGAGGAGGAGAATCTTCGCAGGCGGAAGCAGGGCCTCGGCGAGCTGCCCGTCATCAGCGCCGAGATGCGCGGTGGCACCAAGGACCCGAACAGGCTCGAGCTTCTTTGTCTCCAGGGCCAGGTGGAGGGTTTGGCAAAGGGCATGGCGGGCGAGGCGGGCAAGGGCCTCGTCCGGTGTTATCTCTAGTCTCTAGTGAAGAGGAGCATGCATCGCATTGTACATGTCGCCTCGTCTCGAGACTCTCGCATCGATACTTACAACATACGAGTTGGAGTGATGTTTGTCTGTCAATGCTATGCTATGCTGTTGCTGCGACTGCAGCTTCTCTGGCTGAATCTGCCAACGCTCCCACCTCCCCCGCTACCTCGGCCGGCGAGTCCTCGTTCTCCACCACCTCGTCCCCCTCACTCGTCTCATTAGTCTCACTCGACGCCTGCCCAGCCGCACGCTTCGCCTTGGCCCGCTCCATCCGCTTCACCACCGCCTCCCTCTCGTCCTCCGGCAGCTCGTCCAGCGTCTTGGTCTCCCTAATGACCCCCGAACCGAGACACCAATTCTGATACCAGAGCGCGACCACCTGACCGGGCGCTACCCCAGTGATAGGCTCAGGAAAATCCACCAACACGCTGTACTGTCAGCTCGGCTCCACTGTCCATCGTCCACGGAGAGCTGACCCCTGGCCGTCCCAGTTGATAGCCGCCCTGCCTTTGACCGGCACCATGCGGTGGCGGACTTGGACATGGCAGGCTTTCCGGCTTCCTGGGGCGAGACCTTTGGGCACTTTGCCCGCTATCCAGCTGAAATCTTTCGTCTTGACCTGCACACATTGCAGGGCGGGATGATCGCTGCTGTCAGCCCACCTTCTATTCGCGATAGAGACGAAGAGTCACCTGCCCGGGACGACCAGTATATCTTGCCCCGACGCGCCGACCCCCTTCTTCGCTACAAAATGCGGCTCGACCATCCCCCCTACCCTCGCACGTTGCCCAATGGTATAGTACCACAGTCCTTCGTGCTCCCCTACGCGCTTGCCGTCGGGCGTGACGAGGTACCCCTGCTGAGCAGGTTTCGACACGTATTGCGCTGCCCCGTCAGCTTTTCCAAATGCGGGGAATCAGAAGCTGACATATGAAGTCGCCGAACCGCTGTCGCTCGCCCACGAAGCATATACCCATACTTTCTTCCCGCTCTGCGTTTGGAAGACCGTAGAATCGTGCCAGTTGTCTGACCCGGGTCTTGGTCAGGTTGGCGAGGGGAAGCACGGCCTACGGTCAGCGAGATACAGCTTGGGGCATTGGGGCAACGCACAGTCCTCAACTGTGCCTCGGTGATGGATGACAGGTAGTACGATTGATCCTTTGTCGAGTCTTTTGCCCGGCACAGTCGGATCGCATGGGGTTTGCGCATGATCCGGGCGTAGTGGCCTGCGTGTTAGCGTATATGTGGGCTCCGGTAAACGAGTACCTACCCGTGGCCAGGTGTACCCTCTCCTCTACGGTGACTCGACGCACAGGATCCAACAGCGCCCCAAACTTGATCTCCCTATCCCTCAGCCGTACTCCGGAGGAGTGAAGCGGTGAGACCCACCGATTACACCCCACATCGGGATTGGGCGTCCCGCCCCGCTCCCACTCCTGTATACTCGGCTCGAACACCCTGCTCCAATACTCCTTGCTGAGATCCACCAGCCGTACATTCACCCCTGGCACTCCCACATGTCTGCACACCTCGCGCACGTCCGCCCAGTCGCGCTCCCACGAACACTGATGAGACACCTTGCCCTTTTTCTTCTTGGACTTGGCGTAGTTGAGATCGAGTATCGCCGGTCCGGCGGGGTTGGCGTCGTCTTCAAAGTCGGGCGTCTCCGCGAGGAGCGGGTCCCAGTTGCGCATATACACCACGGACAGGCGGAGCGGCTGCACCATCCGTCAGCTCTCGCCCTTTGCCCGTGCCCCTGAGCGAAGGTGACTTGCCATGTCCGCCAGGATACGCAGGGCCACGGATGAGTCTACGCCGCCCGACATGGCCACTGTCACTGTCTGTCAACAGATCTTCCGCTAGCCGGTGGGGAAAGATGTACCCGGGGCATTCCTGTACAAGCCCAGGTCGTTCATCGTCGGCAAGAGCTGCTTCAGCTCGCCCTGGCTGAATTTGTGGAAGGCTCGACGCCAGACCAGACTTGATCCGCCATTAATATGCCTTCCGACGAGATGGGGGCCGTGGATGGGGCAGGAGGCGCGCCTGGCTGATTGCCAGGCTCCCCGGACGCTCATGGCGAAGATGTCAAATGCATGAACAGGCGAAAAGAGGTCAAATGAGGGAAGAAGAAGACTACTCGTTGGAGGCATCAAAGTGGCGGAATCCGAGTGTGGCACTTATTCAATGAGTGCGCCTTAGCCTGTCCCTTTCGTCCCGAATGTAACCATTGGGCGATATGGGAGACGGGGCGTCAGTCCCACTCCCAGCCCCAGTCCCACTCTCAGCACCCCATCCACTATCGACCTCTTCGTGTCCCCAATTCGCGAAATCGCCGACCGCATACGGGGACGATACCGGTTGCTGAGAGTTCGGTGAGAGCAAGGTCCGTCCTGAGCCTGTCAGGGGGCTGGGGAGTATCCCGAGTCCGGAGTACTCGACCGTGTCTTGTGCCTGATGGAAAGGACTGAGTGGATTCGGTCTGTATGAGGTTTCAACCGGCATCAGCGACGAAGAGTGAAACGCGGGCGCCGCCGTCTGTGCAGTAGGAGCCGCAAGTAGTTCCCGCCGCTCTTGGTCGAAGTCTATCAGGCTGTAGTCCACCGGTGCCGTGTCTGAGTAGACGAGTGGGTCATTCGTGACAGGCAGACTGGAGATGCGGTACTGTTCGAGCCCCGGTGAAAGCTGGAATCCGGTCTTGGCACAACGTAGGATAACCGGCCCGTAAGGGATAGGCGCTGCGCGATGCCTCGTCATCAGTGGGCGTCCCGGTGCTAAGCTGACCACTGTGATCACTGACGGCCGCTGCGTCGTGATTCGAGTACTGCGCAGGCGTCGGGGTGGCGACGGCGGAGGTTGACATGCCATATCTTCTCTGCATGCCAGACAAAACGCCTTGACGTCACGGAGAGCGTGCCGAGCACATCAATCTTCCTTGCGAACTCAGCCATAATCTCAAGTGACAAGAATTCCTGCATTGTCTACAAATAAAAAAACGTACTCAGTGTGTCTGAGTGGTAGACAAATATGAGCTTCCGCCCCTGCCATCCACCGCTCTCAGTCTTGGTTGTCCGGGTTCTGGCCGGAAGCAGCCACTTGATTGCCATCCTCGTCAACGAGGGTGGGGTCGGGCTCTCCAGCGGCCCATGACAACTGCTCCAAACCTATGTTGGCAGGGAGCCTGTGCGCACCTTGCGTAAGCGCCGGCAGAGGCATGGGCTCGAGTCTGCGTCCGGGCATACGTCCCCAGAGAGCACTTCTCAGAGCCTCCAGCTTCTGAGCATTTGTGCGGGGATGCATGAACAGTCGCGCGTTTTCCACCAAGAACGACGTCGGTACGTTGATGCCGGTATCCGACTGGCTCGCTGCATCAGAGCTTGTCGGGGCATGCGCATCAGCTCCTCCACTACTCACGGGAGTCATGTGCAAAACACTCGGCGGCCTGGAAACATAGGGATTCAGCAGCAGCGGGTCAGTCGAAGTATTCTCGATTCCATCGGCAGCGCTCTCTGCGGCCCTGAGCACGTTGTAGGTCTGGAGCGTGAATTCGGGATCTGATCGGTGAATCTTTCGCTGGTCAAAATCCGACCCCTCTCCGGGCTGACTAATACGCTGGAACCCATAAGCGTCGAGTCCGCACACCTCAAATGTCGGAGCCAAGCCCGCTTCGTCTAGGCCACGTCCTCTTGCGAGCTCAACGGTCAGTAAGCTCACGAGACACGGCATGATTGTGGCGATTGTTTTTCTGACTACTTCCTTTCTAGTACTCAAGGTGGTACCACCTTTGTTAAGCGCTTGACGTTTTGACGTGCTTGTGCTTGCCATCTGGGCGCTGAAGACAAGGAGGCTACCCAGATCAAAGCCATTTCGCGTGCCAGTAAGTATGGTGCGCCACTCCGCGTACATCGCATCATCAGCGTGCTCGGAACCGGAGCGGGCAACGAAGAAGCTATCAAGCGAAATGTTATAGGGCTCGTTGGAGTCTGCCTCCAGTTCGGCTTTGGAAGGTCCCCTAAGACGGAGAGCTACTATAGACCTGGGACTTTGATGACCCATAACTAGCGTTGACTTGTGTCCCGTGGTGCCAAGAGTCAGCAATAGCCTCATGGTGTAAGTGTAGAACTGATTCGGTCAGTGGCAAATGAGAAGATTCAAGACCTTGGATGTAGACACTGTGTTTCAAGAGTCTTATACAAGAGGGTGTAGGCCGGCACAGCCAGCAGAAAGGGAGCATGATCGCCAAAAGTCCTGTGCTGGACAGCGATATTTCCAAGGCTATCCTTTGGGGCGCAGGCCAACCTCGAGGCAGCGAAGCGAAACAAGGCTGCTGTGGGAGTGGGCTTCGTTACAATGACGTACGTACAGTCCTTTGGGCTGCGAGAACGGCATACTACATAGAATGGGAACAATCCACCGAGGGTCTGGATCTAACGAAGGTCGCATTACATGCCAGTATTGCAGCCTTGAGGAATCACCAAGATTCTCCGCTCGGCAGATTCCAAGCCTCTTCTCGTCACCGCTGGGAGGGTACCCATGACGACAAGCTCCGCACCCAGCGGTATGCGCTCCACACGTACACGGCTAGGCCTAGAGACTGAAAATGGTAAAAGCACCCAATGACAGCAAACTTCTCCTCACGCGGTGCGCACGGACCATGCATGCTGGTGAGCGGAGTCTGAGGATGGACGACGCGGACAATGAGTGTAGAGGGCGCAAGCGATAGGTGGATCGTTGCCTCTCCGAGACCATTGACTGTGTCGGGGTCCATCAATCTACGGTTCCTCTCCTCGAAATCTCCCGCAACAAATCCGGGAAACTCGACACGGGCGCGAACAACTTCCATGACTCGTCACTGGACAGTTTGTGCGGCAAATGTCGGCCAGGTCTCTGCCCGCTCGTTGATCAAGATGGATTAATGTGGACTGGCGCTCGACAGGTGAGAACGATGGTGTCATAACCGATGCGGTCCGACTGGATTTACCAAACTGAAGTAGCCGCAGGTGTCACTCCAGACGAGAATCACAAGCCGTTGCCGTCTTCCCTGTCACATGAAGTGTGCTGCTGATACTCGTGGCTCCACCCAATCTGTGTCAGTTGTGGTGGCACTCAACATGGTCGGCAGTGATATTCAGGCTCACATAAAAACCGAGAAACCTCTTACTCTGTGGCGGCTTTGGCCCGCAAATATGGAAAGCAGAGAGCCGAGATCTCATTAGCCGCCAAAGAAAGTAACACATGAAGGAATACTGTGCAGATTGGCGACATATCGGTGCGTTTGTTCAAGTTATTGGGCTAGAGACAGGTTTTCTGGTGGCACAAGTTCTGCGACTGTGGCGCTTTGCGCCTTCATCGTGGGTCATTCCCAAGGCTTTGCAAAGCGGACCGCCAGTGAAGGGTGCCCATTTATGTTACACAATGATGAGAGCTATGCATTCGTCCCTCTCTGCAGTTCTACATATATAAGAGCGGTCTCCTTGTCAAGCCATCTACATAAGGTTACTCATTCGGCCGAAAGAGGCAATTCTGACCTTATGGGCGTCTCGGGGCCTATTGTTCAACACTCCCCCTCGAAGTCTGCAGGCTGCAGGTAGCCGCGGCGAGCCCGGTGGTGGTGCCAAGGGCCCGTCGGGCGTTCCCAAGCCTGCTGATCTTCGCACCAGGACAATATAGGCCCAAGATCGCGCGTCGCGAGCGTCGCACGGTCCATAGGCCTGCCTCCTTCAGGCTGATGGGAAGGCGTCCCGCCGTTCTCCATCAATACGGACCCACAATCGATGATCTTGGTGTCTGCCGGTAGCCCTGATTCTGCTTGATGTTCTCCAACTCCCCCTGCATGCATGCAGTCTCTCACTGCCCGTGCGCATGCAGCGAAGTGTTGCTGATGTGCGCGCTGATGGGTCTGACTAGCGGCATTTCGGCATTTTGGCTCGACCACGTGGTGTGGCAGACGAATCGGACCGCGACTGACTTCGTTATTCAACGCCTTCTCATTACCGCCGACTCCTTCTAGATTGCTGATTGTGGCCGCTAGGTGGACGAGAGCGCGCTCCGCGCCGGCTGGCGGACGCCCCAGACCCAGAGCTTCAAAATGGCGCGCGTGAGCGGCCGCCGGGAGCGACTTTGTGAGGATATCCGCCTTTTGGTCTGCAGAGCTGACGTATCGCAAGGTCACCTTGCCGGTGTCGACGAGTTCTCGGATCAGATGATGCTTTATGTCGATATGTTTGGTCCGAGAGTGAGTGGTGGGCTGTCCCGCAAGCCTGATAGACCCCTGGTTGTCGCAGGAGAGCGGCGTTGGCGATTTCTGCTCGAGTCCTAGCTCACAGAGCAGATTCCTGAGCCAAACCGCCTCCTTCGCGGCCTCGGCTACAGCGATGTATTCGGCCTCAACGGTCGATGTTGAGACGGTAGCCTGCCGGCGGGACGACCAGGTGATCGCCGAACCCTTGAACTCCATCAACCAGCCTGTGGTTGACCGCCGAGTGTCCTTGCAACCCGCCCAGTCCGAATCTACCCAGCCCTGCAGCCCGTCGTCTTTCCCGCCGCCTAGCCTGAGCCCGACAGTCCGTGTGTGGGCTAGGTAGGTCAGAACGCCTTGTGCGAGGTCCCAGTGCTGACGGGTAGGTGCTGCGAGCGCCCTGGAGAGGTACGAGGCTGCAAACATGATGTCCGGGCGCGTGCAGCCCGCTAGCCATAAGAGACATCCGACAAGCTCTTGATAGGGCGTTAGGGCTGTCGACACGTCTTCTGCATCGATCTTGGCGTCTTGCGGCAACGGTGTTGATCTGGTGCGTCGCCGAGCGTGCTCTGGGAACCTCTCAAGCACCCTGTCGACATATGCGGGCTGACTCAGCCAGATCGTACGCCTTGCCTTGTCCTGCGATACCTTCATCCCGAGCACGGTTCCAACGTCGCCTATGACAGTGATCGTCCATTCAGCCTTGAGAGCGGTCCACAGGGCGTCTATCTCCCCCTGCGACGATGCGGCGATGACGATGTCGTCGACATAGACCAAAACAAACACAATTCGGCCCTGGGACTGCCGAACATACAGTCCCCAATCACCATTCGTCCTCTGGAAGCCTTGTCGATGTAAGACCCGTCCTAGCTCTTCCCACCAGTTCCTTGCTGACTGCTTTAGGCCGTACAGGCTCTTCAAGAGCAGCAGAGCATCGCAGCCTGGTCTCCGCTGCATCCCGTCCGGATACCGAATGTAGACCTCTGTGTCGATTGGGCTGTTCAGATACGCTCCTTCGACGTCGGCCTGTGCGATAATCATGCGGTCGGCTGCAGCGATGGCTAAAAGCAGTCGCAGCGATCCCAAGCGGCCAACGGGTGCGAACGTCTCTTCAAAATCGACACCCGGCACTTGAGAGAAGCCCTGTGCGACAAGCCTAGCCTTGTGTTTGACGACGTGGCCATCGGCATCGGTCTTGACCTTGAATACCCATCGCGAACCGACTGCTCTGCGGTCTGCAGGCAACTTTACTTCGCGCCACGTCCCCTTACTCTCGATGTTTGAGATCTCTTTCTCCATGGCGGCAATCCACTCTGCTCTGTCGTCGCTAGCCATCGCCTCGGCCAGGTTCCTGGGATCCACAGGCATTACGGGGCCGTCGGCTGCGTTGGCGGAGAGGAAGGCGAAAGGGCTATGCAGCCGCTCAACGATAGCACCGAACTTTGCGGGCGCTTTCCTCTCGCGGACGGGCCGACCGACGGTGCTGGTGTCCACAGGTGGTGACGGTGGCGTCGCTGCGACGGGTACATACGTCCAGCGCTCTGCCACAGGAATTCTAGGGCGATTGGTGGCAACAGGGAGACGGGACGGACGAGGGACCCGAGGCTGCTCGGGTGTGTTGGGAATGACCGGTGCGGGATCGTTGATTGTGAGCCCTTCCTCTGAGGTCTCAACCCCAGCGACATTTTTCTGAGCTTGCCCCGACTCATGCTGATCTCCAGGTACCTCCAGATCGTCTCTATCATCATCCTGGCTTGAATGACTGGCGATCTTGCCTTCCATCGATCCAACAGGTATGAGCTGTGCTCGGTCGCTTTGGGTCACGTGACCGACACCGGCCTCATCGTCCTCTGACATCTCGAGCACTTTGACATCTCTTCGATGGGCAATCTCACCCGTGGCGTCGATCTGGACAATCCAGCCGCTCTGGGTCTCACTCTGACCGAGCACTCGACACGCCTCGCCGCGCTCTGTCGTAAATGACGCTTTACGGCGGATCTGAGACGGAATCTGCGCATGACATCTCTGCCCGAATCGTAGGACGGACTCTAGGCCTCTCTCACGCCCTGTAAGCGCGCTCCAGGCCGATAAGCCCGTCCGCGCTGACATGGACAGCTTCATGATGATCACGGCGGCGTATCGAGCCGCAAACGACCAGTAGGAATGAGGCAGACGGCTATCGGCTAGCATCGCGGCTGTCATGTCTTTAATGGTGCGTATCGTTCGTTCAGCCGCCCCGTTCAGCTCTGGCGTGTACCTAGGCGTCATGTAATGCTGTATCCCGGCTGACCGATAGAACGCGCGGGCTTCCAGGCTGTCAAACTCGCCTCCGCCGTCGCTGCGGACAACTCGGACGCGATCTCCAAGTTGCCGCTCGATCTTGGCTATGAACTGCTGCAAGGCGTTGAAAGCCTCTGACTTGCGACCTATCGGGACCACGCCTAGGATCTTGCTCGAGCGCTCGATAGCTATGAGCATGTTCTCGCAGCCATCGATGGACGTCTCAAATGGCCCCGTAATGTCGACATCAACGCCGACACCGTCGCCGCCGCCCTTCAGCAGCGGGGCGTCGCCAGCCTTCGGCGGCCTGGTGATCTTGGTGCGGGCGCATACCTCGCATGCAGCGGTAACAAATGGATCGTCCTTATAGGCGCGCCAGGGCTTGGTAAGTAGGTCTTTCCTACCCAGCTCTTTGAGCCGCTCGACGCCTATATGACCTAGACGCTGATGTTCAGCTTCTAGCGGCGAGCGCGTGTCGACAGCAGTTGTGAGCAGAATTGTCGGTCGTGTCGTCCCGAGCCGGACGGTCCAAAGCGATCCTCTCTTCCGCAGAGCTAGCCTTTCCTGCCGTCGCTCGAGCGTCCCGCCATCGCCCTTGAGATCGGCCCGCCAGCCCCATCGCAGCAGCCTTGATAAGGAGCAGAGGCTGATTCGGGCTGTCGGGACGTGATAGACGTCTCGCAGCGTAAGACGCTGTCCGGACGATAGGACAAGATCTACCTCGCCTACCTCGATAGCCTGCATCGTGCCGGTGTCGCTTGCTAGCCCAAAGACTCGGGGCTTGTCGAGGCGACGAACACGCTTTAGGATCGACCTGTGCGGGGTCAAGTGATCGGTAGCCCCGCTATCGAGCACCCAAACGGGCTCGACGGCTTCCGACTCGACTTGCAGCGGGTCTGCGGTGAACAGAGCGTCATTACTAGCCTCTGCAGACCCGTCCTCGAACCACGGGTCATCGAGCTGGTCGGGAAAGACGATGCGATCGTCGCTATCGTCATCGAGCTCGGCCCATTCGGTGGCGGCAACGGTCAAACCGGCCCAAGGATCCATGTCAACCTCCAGGGCTGCAGCGAGCAGTCCGGAGTCGGCCTTAGGCGGGATCGTGATCCTCTTATCGGCGGCGGCGGTGTCCTGACGGTCTTGAACGCCCTTCCGCTCACCTCGGCCACCTCTCTGTCGAGCAGAGCGACCGCCGCGGCCCTGTAGGCCACCGCGCTGCAGTTCTGCAGCCTTCTTACGGCAATCACGTTCCCAATGGCCCTTCTTGCCGCAATGACGACATTCGTCATTGGTCTTGTCCCTCTCGAATCGAGTGCGACGCTCGACAGCCATCGCGAGCGGTTTGCTGCCTCCATTACCTTGCCGTTGAGGCGGCCTAGCCCGTCGTCGCGCGATCTCGGTGGTGTATTTCGAGAGCACGACGGCCCAGGACTGCTTGTCCTTGGCGATAGGGGCCAATTCAGCCCTCACGATGTTGAAGGCGGGGTCAAGGATCGTGGCGAGGAACCTCTGAGCGCGCTCGGTGTCGCTCAGGACGATCCCGACGCGCTTGCCGTCCGAAATCGCCTTGGAGAACGTCTCGACATGAGCGCTCATTTCGTCTGCGGAGGCGTCCCCTCGCAAGTCTAGAGTCCATGAACAATGCGCTGATTCTCCAGGAGGTCGGCCTCGTGCATTTTGTCGCAATACAGCCACATATCGGCTGCAGCGAGCAGATCCTCAATGTCGAGCCGGACGGCCTCAGAAACCGTCCCCTTCAACATCGCCTGCGCCCTGCTCTCTCGGGCTTGCCACCTCTCCCAGTCCTTCTTATCCTCGCTTGTCATGGCCCCACCGATATCCGAGCCTGTCGGCATGACGGAACCAGCTCGGGTGCGGCGCTCGGTGGCTGTGACGCGCCCTGGCTCGAGATCGAAGCCCAAGGCTGCATTCCAGCAGTCTCCAAGCTGCAGGGCGACTTCTACGGCCGCCCGCCATGGCGCATATGACGAGGGATCATGCGAGAGCTTTGGGATCGCGTCGATGTTGACTCTGGTGGCAGACATCGCGATAAAGGTAGGTAAAGGTGGCCTGTGCGCACGCGGGGGTGGAGGTGTTCTCGTTCTTCCTCTAGCCTTCTCTGACGGCTAGGAACTGCTCTCGAGCGTCCGCGACGGTAGACGGCGACGGCTCGGTTTGTGGCGGTGTCTAGAGCGTCTGCGGCGGCGGCGACGGCTCGATAGACAGCCCGTATGCTCTCTGTAGTCTCGGGCTGAGACTTGGGACTTTTAATCTGTTACACAATGATGAGAGCTATGCATTCGTCCCTCTCTGCAGTTCTACATATATAAGAGCGGTCTCCTTGTCAAGCCATCTACATAAGGTTACTCATTCGGCCGAAAGAGGCAATTCTGACCTTATGGGCGTCTCGGGGCCTATTGTTCAACAATTTAGGGGACCACTCCGGGATGGGGCGAAGTTTTGGAGCAGGTGGCTAAGCTCATTCTGTGATGCTCAGTGGTCAAGTGGAGCCTCATATCGCTCCACATCTTTGAGGAGGTATTCGATGCTCGATCGCTCCGGATGTGCGCACGGGCGAGATGCCGAGGGATCAAGTTGTGATGCATATCATCCGACGCCCTATTCATCTTAATACCTGGAGAATTCCACCCCAGTGAACAGTTGATTGGGCTGTTCATTCGGATCTTCGGCCTCCCAGGCCAAGGGGTCGTCCGTTTGATAATATTGAGCGTATTGGAGCTCGGCCGGCTGCTGAAAAGTAGCATCATATATCTGCGATGTGCCGCCGATTGGCGCCGACGACCCTGTGCCGTGATCGCCTGCAGCCCTTGTCGTCGGGCTCATTGCGGACGAGGAGGCCGCATCGATCTGCTGTGCCGCATTGTGCCCGGGACCAGTAGCAGAACTCGCACCCGAGGAGGAGTCACGGGTACCCCTCGCCCTTGGTCTCCTATGCCTGGGGGATGAGATCGGTGGAGCACCTCGCAAGAAGGCCGCCAGAGCGGACGGCTCTGGACGTTGACTTCTCGAAGGGGCGTGGCTATTCCTGGACGGAGCCTGTGTTGATCTTGCGGATCCTGTCGGACCTAATAAATTAGCCTGGCTTGTCGATGCAGCGACAGGATCATCTCTACCCGTGATGGCTAACTCTGGCACACGAGTGCTCGCCTCGGTTTCTGCAAATGACACTCGATGGCGAGGCGGGGCGGGTTCGGCCTGTTCATCATCCCCAATGGTCAGCGCGTAGGGCTGCACATCAAAATTGAGACGCCGCAATGCAGAAGTGAGTTCCGGCTGCGCCGTCGGAGGGTTCAAGGTCTGTGTCGCCCGAGTAGGAGTAGGCGCGTGAACCTCCATCTCTAGGTCCAAACCCAGTATGTCCCCATTCTGGGTCATAGCGAAGCCGCGGTCCGCAAAGTCGTCCACAATACTCGTGAACAACAAAGAATAGAGCCGACCTCGGTATGTGGCTGCTTCGCCCGCCGCAAACCCGTAATGTGCCATGTCGTACTCTAGGTACCGGAAACCTGCGTCGAGCCTCGCATGCAGCGATCCGGTCAAAATCTGGTCGACCCCATCGGCCGACACGGCGAGCATCGACAGCCATTCTCGCTTCAGTCCCCTAGACAGATCACTACGGCCATTAGTCGGTCTTAGGAAGTCGTACTGCAGGCGGCCGCTGAGCTCGCCTTGCTCGGGGTCGTAAGTAGAATGAAAAGTCAGAGCAAGTTTTGAACTATTGCGCCTTGATGACCTGCGAGGCTGACTGCCCTCCGTGTGCAGTAGGATGATCCTCCTCGTCATTGTGGGGGTCAGCGGTAGATAGTCAAATGACTCGAAGGATCTATATTACTGACAAGAGGTTGGATAACGTTCGACGGAAGGGGGAAACTCGAGACTTTGTCATTCACGCAAAGGCTGAGGCCGAGACGGAGATCAGCCGGGCAAGAATGAAAGGGAGGGAGGGATGGAGTGGTGAGGCGTTTCGAGTTCAAGGCTACACAGTCGAGCTGATAGGAGTGGCCGCATCACAAACGTTGACAATACTAATTGAGGTCACTGTCTCTTTTGTTCGAAGGCGATAGTGTCGACGAATGCTCGACAGATGAGGCAGATGGTGTGTCATAATCGATATGCTTAGCTGCTGGACCGACTGAGGGTTCCAAATGGGAGAAGTCGTGGGAGCCATTCTGGGCGAAATAGAGTGCCATGAACCATCGCCCTCCTCCCATGAGGTCCGATAGAAAACTTTCCCTGTTGCGGCTTCACTACTGGAGACAACAGAGGGCCGTGAGCTCTGTGCGATGAGCTCGAGAAAGTCGTTCTTACTATCACAAGCTACATTGCAACAGCTGTCCTGAGATCCAGGCTGCGGTGCGATTGATCCTGCCGGCCAAAGCAGTAAGTATCACAGGAAGGCTCACTGGGGAGATTGGCGACCAATGACGGCATCTATGCAGGTTATCGGTTTCATGTGGAGATCCCGGGTATACTAGGACGCCATGACCATTGTGAGAGTGTCAGTTGCATGCAAATCAAAAGTATGACATAGGAAGAGTAAGACTGAAAGCGGCGCTAGTTGAGCTTGGCCTTCGGACCACGCTCAACGAGTTCGATGGCGTTCCCGCCGATGCTCATGTTCGTCATGCGTGGTCCTTTGCCCCGAGGTCTGCTTTTCACCTCGGTAGGCTGTATCCGGATCTGTTGACTCGCGTACATCATCGGCAGTCCCAGTACGCTGTCGTTCTTCAGTAAACACCGAATCGTCCTCTCCCGGCGGCTCCGCCACGATCTGGTAATACCCCAGGGAAGAAGCGGTCGGGTCGGGGCCATACGCACTTGGGCTAACGGTCGGACCTGTCGACGTATCCTCGAGTCTGGTAAAAGCTAATGGACTGGAGGGGTCTTGCGTGAAAAAGGGATCTATGAATGGCGACTGTGAGTCCAGATAATCGGAAGTTCGTAACCGTTTCGGCTTAGGGCGTTTGGGATTTGGCTTGGGAGAAGGGCGTGAAGCCGGACGGGGCTGCCTCACATCCCTCGAGTGTTGGGCTGGATGTATGCCTCGTGAAGGGATGGCAGCGGCGTAGCCTAGCCTCTGGTCAACCCGTGTGCTCGCCGTCTCAGACCCAGATTCTGCACCGAAATTTATCATGCTGTCAATGTCAGCCTCTGAGTCATTTGCATCACTCAAGGCAGGCGGAGCTGGGGCGTTCCCGGGGGTCTGATGGGCCCTTTGCCCTGCCGTGCTTGCATTGCTTGGGCTGGGGCACAAAATGGGATCAGTGTAGCGTAGGGCGTGAGTCCCTGCCGAAGCAACGGGCGGGGAGCTGCCTGCATCGCCGTAGCTGATATTGCCGCCATAACCAGTAAAACACCCTGCGTTTTGATACACATAATGTTGATGTGCTCCACCAGGTGTGCCTTCTGACGGGAAAGTAGAAAAGTTCATCAGTTGCGGAGCCACCGGAGGAATCGATGAGTACTGGTGACGGGAGTAGTACTGATTGTCGTCTTGAGAACTGCGATTGGGCATTTTGCAGGATGGATATCCGCGATTTGCGTGTGTTTTTGTGATTGAATGAGCTCAAGCCCGACTGGAACCTCTCTTGCCGCGTTTATATGCCTATGGTCGACGCCATGCGTCCATTCTCGGCCACAAAGGTTCGCCACGAAAATGTGAAATACAAAGGCTCTGCCACGTAGGATTGTTGAAAGATTCTCCAGGCTGTTGCTTCTATGCTTGACAAGACGGGGACGCTGAAACGTGGGACTGAGAAGAAACGCACATCGAGGCTCAGCGGAAGGATCAGTCGCAAGACTGTGACATAGAATCGCAAATAAAAGATGCTCGCCACCGTGAACCCGATGGTCGGCACCCCGATCGTGTCGACCTCGATGTCACCGTCGCATACTACAGTCATGTATGTGCGGCAAATCGAATGAAGTGTGCATATATCTTACTATGAACAGAATGTGGCCGATATGTCTGGCTGAGCCCCTCGCAAAGCGCGAGGTAAAGTATCGCACCAGCTGCTCATCCACTGCTTGAACGAATACTGTATCGAGGCTTAGCTGAATTCCCCTCTTTTAGACCAGTAGTCCACCTACCGCCAGGCGTCTTCTTCGTCCTGAGGGTCTTGATTCTCGCCACCAACTGTGATCTGCATTTGCGAGTTGTCAAGAAGGTTACTTTCAGGCAAGTGGTATTCTTGCTCGTCCAGGACTGGGCAACCGATTGAGCCTTGGCCTGTGGACGCGATAAGCCGGCCCCACAATGCAGCACTCAAGAGATTCGCACAATTGTCGGCTTCACTAAAGACATCAACCTGTCGTGGCCACGCGGCAACACAGACATCCGTGATTGGCGATCGCGGGACACTCGGAACGGGAGGCGGGGGCCATGTATGCAGACAGCTTTTAGCCTCCCCCGTGTATGGGTCCACGGCGAGAGGATCGAACGATTCTTCTGCCATACCTGCAGCCGCCCGTTCGGCTGAGCAGATAATCTGATAGAACCGTGCGGTGATGTCTGGATCTGCTCGTACTCCCTCTTGTCCCGCCGGCCACCGGTCGCTGTCTTCCGAGCTGAAGCGCTCAAACACCTCTCTCTCGTACCAGCAAACTTCGTAATCCTCGGCCAAGCCGTCAATGTCAAGACCACGGCCACGCGAGAGCTCGACTGTAAGCAAGTTGACGAGGTGGGGCATGGTTAGACTGATCGCCCTGCTGCCCACCTCGGACCATGTAACTATCGAATCAAACCTCGTCCTGGACCGCCCGTGATGGATTGCCTCGATCTCCCCCATCTGTCCACTGAGAGCCAGGAGGCTGTCCAGAGCAAAGCCGTCCCGCCCCCCATTAAGCACGGCACACCACTCATTGTATGCGTGGTCAGCGTCAGGGTGGGTGCTGGCACGACCGACGAAGACGGTGTCGAGGTACAGTCGCATGGAATGCTCGCCTGGTCGAGTCAATCGGGCTGTCATTGCGATCTGCGAGCGGGCTGTGTGCTCTTCATCCGCGAGCACGTTCGTGAGTCGTGTTGTGGTCCCGAGGAATAGTTTGACCTCCATGATACTTAGCTGACAGTAGCCTCGGTGGGGAGTATTGTGCGAACTACAGCACGAGAATCTTGCCTTCTTCCCCAGACGAACGCTGAAGATCGAGGGAAGGCAAAGCATCCCGAATGCCGACCTTTGTTGTAGGGCTACTCGTTCGCTAAAGGATCGCGCAGCTGAGTCTTCCTTGGAGGAGTGGCAGTGCGCATTGGGTTTGCTTCTCGCCGATCTCTCCTCTCTGGCCGGTTTTTCTGGTGCTACTTGCTGATGCCCCTCCTAAACTCCTACGACATCGGAGTCGTAAGAACAAAGGGAGTACGTGCGCGACTGGTCGGCAAGGCCAGATGGAACCGCATTTGATATCTCCCCGCATGCCTCGCCTTCTGACGAGGGTCGATGCGAGGGTCCTTCGGGCGGCAGACGGTTGGCGAACCAATGTACCATATATTCAGAAAATGGCAAGGACCGTGCGGAGGAGCGCGTTCTGCGAGAAGCGCTCCCCCACCGGCGACGTTCTGGAAAGGATTGTTGCTGACGCCCTAATGCTTCATTTTGCCAGCACGAGGACCAAGACCAGCCAAATGCGCAACACGCTGAGAGAGGCAAAAACAAGATGGAAATGCATCCTGGCCGCTATGAACCAAGGTGAGCCCACATCATCCCTTGGATCTCTTGTGACGATGTTGACTCCAGCTCGGGGTATCCTCTCCTCCCTAGCGTCGTCGACGATGTGTAGTTGCGGATCGGAGCTCCGGGAGTCTATCGTCTTGGGGTTGAATATGAGGGTTGTTCGCGGTGGCCGACCAGGAGGGGTCAATGTAAGACAACGCCCTCTGGCTATACGACACCAGAAGATCAGGCGTGCGCGAACTACCGGCGGCGTCCTCTGTACCCTCGGGATCAGTGGTCAGCGTTGGCAGCACCCGACTTTGCGTCCCTCCTCCAGGCCAAGAAGAGTTAAAGGTGTCTATTTGCTGAATGAGGGTCTGGCTACGGGGTTCAGCATACTGGCTGGGATCGGTGCTGGGCTCATGAAGAAACCGCTGCATGGCTTCCGAACCAGGCTGAGAAGGCTGCAGCGGGACATGTGGGCCAACTCCGAGCGCTGCTTCTGCAATCTTCCGGGCCATGTTCTCTGACACAGAGTTGTGGAAGGCAATGGTCAGGCCTCGGTCGGGATGGATTGGTCTCACGCCTTGGGTGTAGTTGAATGTCCCGGAGAAACCTGCCGTTAGAATCCGATCGAAGTCTGCCGGATCATACCCCAGCACTTGCAACCCTGGCATCACTCCATTTTCATAGCCCGAGCCCTCGAGACTGAAATGTATGATGATAGAGCTCAATAGACTTGCCTGAAGCCGCCTTGTCATTTCCTTGGATAATCGCTTCTGTCCTAAGTTCTGCAGGCCCGCCTCGGAGAGTTCGCCTTGGGCTTGATAGAGGGTCAAATCAAAGAACTGATCCCACTTGTACGAGCCGGCACCGCAATCGACCAGACTTCGCCACACGGCTTCAAGCTGCCTTGATCGATCCGTCTCTGGCGACGGGTGTGAGAAGACATGCCGAAGGCTGAATCGCGGGTCCGCGGAGTCGCCTAGGTATTCTGCGGTCACGCACACGGCAATAGTGCTCTTTTTTCCATGTTGACCTTTACCTGAGGGGCCCCGAAGGAATTCCTGGTACGGGATAGAGGACCGTGCAGTGCTTATCTGATCCATAGTCGGCTTATGTTCTAGGGGCAGATATTTAATAGGAAGACCAGGCGGGATGGGTGTCTTTCAAGAGGCCTTGTATACGTATTGTACATACAGATTGGCGGAGCCGTGTGCTTAAGTCTGGGAACAAAGGGTCTTCCTTCCGTTAAAGCGAATGTGAAAAACCAGGCTTGCGGCCTAGGGGCTGCACAGATGTGGAGTGTCTGCATTGCGCTGTGACCGTAGCGCCCACAGGCGGCTCAGCACCTCTTTCCTGTGTGGTCCATGACGTCCACGACGCTAAATGGAAGATTGCCAATCTCTTTGCATAAGTTATTTGACAGGGGTCTGACCAGTGCTGAAAGATCGTGCACTGGCCGCTGCAGGGGGAAGGTGGAAACATGGCTTACGGAGGGTATGACACATCTAGTCTATGCTGAGTCCGAGATCATTCGAAAAACCTCAGTACGGAAACCCTCGTCTAACAATTGTGTGTCAATGGTTCAGCCGGGAATAAGCTGTGGTGCAGAGGTGCCGGCATGCGTCCTTACCTTCCTGGGGGCAGAACTCGCTAATAAGACACTATGTAGATCATGCGGAAGCTCGGGGCCCATGCAAAATCACCAATGATGTCTCCTTGAAGAATCCCTCAACAAGTCCGGGAACCTCATTGTGGGGTCTGATAACACATCTTCGATGACTGGTAGCTGGGGAGCTTGCGCTATTTCAAAGATCGTCGAAGGCTCTTCCTGGTTCTCGGTCGTCCCGGCTTGCTCCTCCGTCTCCCGGTGGGCACGCGTAGCTGGCGGCGACCATGTATTTGGTGTCGTACCGGACCAAATCGATTCCGCTGCGGGGCTCTGCCCGCTTGAGCTTTCCCGTACGCTTACTTGAGCTACCCAATTTCGAACTCGCGAACCTACGTTTTGACAAGTACCGTACGCAGATGAGCTGGGTATTATCATAGGCGTAAGATTATGCAGATCATCGATAGTGTACCTGGTTATCGGTGGAGGCATGTTGAGCAGCTCGTCATGGATTTGGTTATTGGCGGGAGAAGTGGCTCTATGTTCCCCTTCTCGAAACACTTCGACAGCTGAGGTATTCCATCTCGAAGCGGCTACCCTACGAGGCTTCAGCCAACAGTTTCCCGAGCGCCACTGACTTGACTTGATGTCTTCCAGATCTGATGGGGCGTACTCGAGTATCTGCAGTCCCGACACACGACCATCTTCGTTCAGCGGCTCCCCTGCGCTCATGTGATATGTAACAGCGGCCAACAGATAGTCTCTCGTGACCTCGGTGATTAGTCCTAAATCGTTCACAGTGCTCCGCTCGTAGGATATTCGAGTCTGACTAGCTTGTGGAATCTCCCCAAAAGCCAAAAAGAAGGCTTGCTGAGCGAGTATGTCCAAGCTATGCCCTCGGCTTTCCCCGCAGAGCAAGCGGTGCCATCTTCGCGCCAGCTCGTCCGAACGACTCGTGCGTGGGTCCGAGTGAGAGAACGAGTGCTCTAGGACATAGCACAGCTGTGCAGAGCGAGTGTATAGCATGCTGAAGTGCAAAGCAATCGTGGACCGGTGGTCAGAGGCGCCGCGGCCAGGCGGCCCCTCGTTATACTCGGTCGCACGGGATAGTTGCTGCATGGGTCGAGTTGAGTAGGCCAGAGAGGTTGGTGAAGGTAGAAGTCACACTCAAAAATGTCTCTCTACACGGAGGTCTACTTTATGGATGTCTGGGGTTTGAGAATTGTTCAGATTTTCCAAACAAAGGAGGATACGCTCAAGGCTGACTGGATGATGTACTGCATTTGATGTCCGTAGGTGTTTCAATCGGACGCTAAATGTGTGGCGACGTATCAGCTCTTCCATCCGTGAGAAGTTTGCTCAGCATCTGCTGTCTGCGACCACGCCGTGAGATTGTTGGTGGACTGCTCTTCTCGCCCTCTGCCTCGCCCCGTATTCTGTGCGACCTCATGAGTTACGCTGATGGGAGAGGAGGACAAGAGTTGGACCCCAAGTAGTATAGCACTGCAGATTGGGATCAAGAGGGTGAGATGTGGTCTCTCGACTGATCGTTGGACCACCACAAACAATTTTTGCATACTTTAAGCCTAAATTGGGAGCACGTATCTACTGCGGACCAGAACCACACAGGCACACCCTAATGAAGCGGACCCGCACCATAAAATAGTGAGCATAGCAGTGCATATGAACGCAGATCGGGCTAAGCGGTTCAAGACGAGGTTTCACTACTAACCGGTGAACAGCCACACACACACAATGCTTGATATTTGAGGCCGAGACTGTGGGCATGTACTACTGCTGAGCGGAGTAAAGGAAGAGCTTTCCGTTGCTCTGGAGCTCTTGCAACCATTCGGTCTCTTTAGGATCGACTTGCACATGAGCGCGCTTGGTGTAGTCGACAAACGAGCGACTGTCTTGTCTCATGAGAGGTGGCAAGTACCGGAAGTTCTTGTAACCGAGGATGCGCACGTTGCGAGTCTCAGCTTTGTCCAGTTTCTTGGACAAAAGGATCGTCATTTCACTCATGATCATGCTGAGCGCGCGGTCTGTCACTTCCTCCCGAACCTGATCACCCACTGAATCTGGCCGATAGAACGAGGATTTTTGTTCGTCAGTCAACTCACTGTACGCGAGGTTGTAGAGTTGACGGGTGTCGAGTTCCAATCGTGACGATTGCATATCTGCGCGTGGGAGGACGATTTTGTGCCAGGCATTCGCAATTCTCATGGAACTGACATCGTCTGGATCTGCTGACCCTGCGCCGAAGACGGTGTAGAGGCTAAGGGACGGTGGCGCGTCGCCGTAGTTTACTTGCAAGTGAAGGACGATTGTAGGTTGGGAGCTGGCGGACACTGGTCCGTAAATGCTGTACGTAGGGTTCACCGTTTGCTCGACCGACATGATGTCTGGTCTCCGAAAGAACGCTCAGCTCGATTAGTAGCAAGTCGAAGGAGTATGACACTGGAGCAGAATGGGCCGGGGAATCGACCAACCGTACCCCTCTTTATAAGCTGACCAACACTCGCAAGGAGGGGGTGGGTGGGAAAGCGGCCGAGTTCAGACAATTGGGGGAAGACCCCTTCCCACGTAGGCCTTCTTTGAGAGAACCACCGCGGGATCAATCAGACATTACCAAGCACGGATCTCTCCCGGTCGCAGAGAGACATATTCACACCGGTCAAGTGGTATGGAGTTCGCACGACAGACTGGGGACGTTTCAGTATAGAAGAAGTTTCGTCTCCAGCCGCTGAACAGTAGGGAGACGATCGCCACCCTACGCGAAATTGTGGAGTCACGCCCTTGCGAAGATCGGGTCGGACGCACGGAGCATGTGCACAAAGGAAAATGTTGGAGGTATCACTGCGACTGCACTCCGGCCCCCTGCTTGGATTCTGTGCCGTTGTGCTTATATGAACAGAGTTGTCCAACGACTTTCGTGCAAGCCAAGAAGCGATAGCCCTCTCAAGTATCAGTATGCGCGAAGATATTGTCAATGCATTCGACACCTTGTCACGAGTACTGTCAGGAAAGCATATACACCACCCAACGACAAGTATCAAAGTACAGAGGACCTTAGTCGGTGGGCGCGTGTAGCCTTCGCACCGCTTCCGTCATCTGGTTATCGACCGTCGAGCGAGCGCGACGCCAGTAATTAGCCTCGGTGTAGATACCTGCGGATTCAAAGTCGCGCAAGTCATCCTCGTCGAAGGCGAGGACATCTAGGTCCGGTACCTCATTCTCATCGTCTCCATTGAGCAAATCAAGGACGATCTCACTCATAATCATACTCAATGTTTGCTCCACCAGCTGCTCTCTCAGCCAATCCTGCTCTGGTCTCCACAGAATATCCTTCTGGACGTCTGATAGCTGGTGATACTGATATCCAAAGGCCTCTTCGGTGGCTGACCTCAGAAAGGATGATGTGCCGTTGCCTTGTACCATATCTGCCCATGAGGCCTCCAGTCTACCCGAGCGTTCAGTCTCCGGATTCTGCCTCCCGTAGATGTGGTGAACGACCAGCTCCGGGCACTGCGATGTCCAGTTAAACGTGAGCCCGAGGTCAAGCGCGACTGCACTGCGATTGTGTGATGTAGGCCCATAGGATATAGAGCTTGGTTGTATGTCCACAATGAACGGCAAGGAATCAGTCGACATTGCTGACTAAACTCGAATGCTCTGTAGATGCTTTGGTAAGCGGGCCAGCGAGAGATACGGAAGAGGCGGTATGCAGACCTACATCGTCGATCACTCTTTGTGATTTAATAGGGATAGTGGTGGACCTGCCAGTGCGATCTCCAGATCGTCCCCGAAGAGACCGGCGTCCTGCATGAATGGAGGATGTCAATTTGGGCTATATTGCATATGCCCTCCGTGCCGATCTGATCTCCATCACTTCTGACTCAAAGGAGGTGACATGGGCAAATGAGACTACAGATTACGTAGCCCGTTACTTTGCCGATGGAGCAATTGCCGAAGGCAAGGCATAGCCCAAGGCTGACCGCCTAGACAGTGAAAGCAATCCGAGACGCTGTATCGTCCGTCTCTGGTTCCTTTGGGACTGTTCGCTTCCCAAGACAAACGGGAGTCGGGGGAGACTTCATGACCCCGCGGACGGTCGGGTGGCAGCAAATGGGGTGGCATACAGAGAGCAGAAGTATGTGAATGCTGTGCGTGTTACACTGTAGCAGGTGAAAAAGACGCGGGGTCAGTCCTCCGAGGCAGCGACTTCCGTGGCGGGTCCATCATAAACGGCAGTAGCAACACTATAATAGTCAAATGGGGGTCTGGCCAATGCGTCATTCCCGCAGACGCTGTCGAAAACGTCCTCGGCCAGGAGGACAACTGATGGCAGATTAGCCAAGTCAGTCGAAGCGGGTATTTCCTCGAGCGAAGGGCTCCTTGTCAGCTCTTTGGCGATCTGCGTAGCTTGACTCTCCTGATCGGATTGATCAGATGAGTCTGAGCCGCTGTTGCCGCTTTGCAGCGCTGCTTGCCGAAGGAGGACGTCCTTGGCGCGACGGCGCTCTAGGGGGTCAGATGTGCGGGCCGGCCCCGCTTCACTTGTGAGAAACTTGTGTATGCCCTTCCCAAGCCGTTCGACAACGCGTTGACCGTGTGTCGTCAATTTCGTTCCGTCGGCCTTCCCATGCGGTACCTCACCAGATTCTGCCTTTGTAGGTACGTTGTAGGCCGACTCGTCAATGACAGAAATACCTTGGTCGCTGTCCTGACACATATTGTTCAATGCGGCTTTCAAGTTTTCGGATGCCATTTTCTCGTTGGAATCGGCAAAAGCGATACGCCACTGCCTCTGCTGTCCTAGCCCGGTTGCACGGCGCTCGGTGAACAAGATACATGGGCGCCCAGCCGTACACTGCGCAGTCTCCATATGCCGAACCTCATCATCCTCTTGGACAGATGCAGCGCTGGAACACGGCGTCCTAAACGAGGGCCCCATGGTTCGCTCCTCAGCAACAGACCGGACCGCTAGGAAGCCAGAATGATGTGTCCTGAACGGGGATTCCGCTTCTCGCTTGCGAAAGTCTGCATACATCGCCTCATATTCGTCCCTTAGTGACATCTTGCAGTTCGAGGACAGGTCTTAGAGTAGACGACTGGATGACAGGCGGCGAGGAGAAGAACGCAAATACAGAATGCCGCTGGCAACACCAATCAGAGTGTCGCTCTGAATGCTCTTTTATAGATCTAGCCACTAAGTCCTGGTGGGCTTCTCACACGATGCGCTGGCGTACGCTCTTTTGAATGCCTCGCCTTGCTGGCGTCCAGCAGTGGCGATTGCTTCTTTTTCTCGTCCAGCTTCATCCCCGCTGAAAGGACTTTGGTCGGCTGAGGTTGACAGCGATATTCTAGGCAAAGGCGGCCTTCTCGATAGACAGAAGAGGTAGATAGCCTGCTCAAGCTAGAGAGGGTTCTCAGTGGTGCTTACCGAGCTGACCTCCAAAGCTCGCTTGAATGGCAAGGGAACGGTCCCGTCGATACGTCTTCCAATCGCCACCTCCTTTACTTCACTCGATGTGGTCTAGCCCCATCTGCTTCCCCGCTCTTAGCCTTGGCAGCGGGGGCGAAGCCGCTGGCCTTCTCTTCGGGCGGAGTCCTGCCATCAGCGAGCAACGGGGTGGCTGTGGCCAAAACCCTTTTGGCCCGCGACGGCCTGATTGTGCTGCGCTAAGGCGCTTGCGAGGGGTACCGCTAATTTGTAATGCAGTTCAACCCGACAAAGTCTGGCGGACATTGGCTGTCTTTCGTTTCACCGGCATTTTAGGGAGGGAGATCTCCCCTATTCTGAGTTTCTGAGTTGCTATGGACCGTCAGTCGATTCTGCGCGAAGACCTAATTCTGGTCAGAATGCCTGATTGGGTAGAATGCTGAATTGTCGTGCATTGATCGCTTGGACGATGATGGAAATGTACAGTACTGTAAAGAGACTCCGCTACTGCGGGACCAAAGCCCATCGCGCGACGCCGGCCTGAGACAGCGATTCGCGATCTAAGAGAAAGACAGCATGCGAATACGTACTTGCCGATACCCGCAGAATGCTGAGCAGACCTGGGTCCTTAAGACGAGGAGAAGCAAGATGATGGCAGGTTGCTGCTAAACTGTGTGGCGCCCTTGGCTGAGCTCCTCCTCGAGGCTATAAACTGTGAGAAAACCCTTTCGGTTCGTCTCGCAGGGGGTCCCAGCTCGCCAATGCCCAGTCTCATCGCCACATCAGAGTCCTCGTAATGACCGGGTCCTCGCCAGCTGAGCTTCGGAAATGCCCTCACGAAAAAGAAGAAAATGATGCATTGCGTTTCCAGGGAGAGTATAGAACCAAATACTAGTGTTCTGCCCGATCAACGATGCAGAGTCCTGCGTTGCAAAGGATTCCGCCACCGGAGCCCGCAAAAAGACACGTGCAGACATGCAAGGATGATTATATACATAAATAGTATTAGCCAGAGAGCAGCCGTTGTAGCGCATTGATCATATTTGTGAGAGAATCGTCGTCGTGAACGTGATCGTGGTCGTGGTCATTCTCATGGTCGTTCTCCTGGTCATGGTTGTGGTCATGGTTGTGGTCGTGGTTGTGGTCATGGTCGAACGTGATCGTACTCGATGTCGGTGTCGGTGTCGTAGTCGTAATATGAGACCCGTTGTAGGGCATCGATGATGTCTGTGAGAGACGAGTTGTCGTGAACGTGAACGTGGTCGTGGTCGTGGTCGCTGTCATCGTCGTTGTCATGGTGGTGGTGGTGGTGGTGGTGGCGGTGGTGGTGGTGGTGGCGGTGGCGGTGGTGGTAATCGTTCTCCTCCTCACTGTCATACACCCTCGGCCGCGAAGAACCTGCGAAAAATGCAGCTGGAGAAATCGGCGCGGGAATGGAAATGCCACCGTAGATGGCTGAGCCCGGGATAAGTTCGCGCGTCGAGAATTCGTACAACGTGATGATACCGCTCGGTGTATCCACGACCTTGACGGTTGACCGATCAAACACGTCCAAAGACGTTGACTCTTGGGCGTAGCTGGGCTGAGCGCCCTCAGTGGCGTCAATTTCCGGCAGAATCCCCCAAGTCAGCTCGCACTCGCGGTCGTCGAATATTGGGTGGTCCCGGTATTCAGCGAGGGGATATAGATGTAAGCTTCGGGCAATAGCATCCCTCGTCCTTCCTGCATGCAACAAGTCCCCTCGATTGTATCCAAGTTGAACGACCGGTTTATCCTGAGAAGGATCCTTACCGAACAGGATGGAGCTCCATCGACACTCAGCCCTGTTGTGGGTGCGGACGACTCGAAAAAAGTGGCGTTTGGCTATGACGGCCTTGTAAATGTCTGGGTCGATCGGCAAATCAGGTAACTGACTATCGCCGTCCAGAGCGTCCCACAGGCGGTCAGAATCCTCCCGTGATGCAAGCCTAGCCAAAGCTTCAAGATTCGGCTGTGTATAAAAGAGAACCCGTACGGGCTCTTGGATTTCAGTTTCTGGTGCAAAATCGGCGTACACTTCGGCCGCAAGCATGGACCTTGCGCGTGTCAGAGATCGTTCCAGCTCGGTGGCTGGCTGAGAACTGGAGGGAATGGAGGCCGTCTGCGCAGCTTGAGAGTCCACGGCCATGAAGATCTTCTTAGCTCTCTCCGGCAGCGGGGTGCGACCTGCAAACTGAAGAGTGCAAGTTTGTCGCTCAGACCACTCCAGGCTGAGGTTTGACGAGTCGGTTCCAGGCAGCGCGAATAATTCCCCGCCAAATGAGAGATCATAACCATGGCGCGTCGTGTCTGCTGCCCGCTTAGCGTCCAGAGACAAGGCGATGATGGACGTTCGTGTCGAGGCAGGCGTTTGATCATCCACCTGACTACCCTGGGCGGACATGCTCTAAGTGGAAAAATGCCTTTGCGAGCCCAATTGCGCACGGAAGGGAAGGGGTGATGAGCAAGGGGGAGGGAGGTCTCGCTTTAAGGCCATGCCAATGCTCACTGGTATCTGCAAATGCTGTCCACAGCAAAGGACTTCAACCCATTGGCGCTGCTGCGGGGCAAAGGAGGGCCCAGCGTTTGGCAAACTCGAGGCACACTAACCTAGGCGTCAGAGGCGTTCTATTGGCAACGATATCCCAGATATTTTGGTGTTTCGTCATAGATGTTAGCTTGGGTGTCGGCGAATTCTGCCTAGTGTCCAGCCAGACCGAATGCATGATCTACTCTGACGCAGAATTGGTGTATACAGCTCAAAGGGGCAGAAAAGCCTTGAACAAGTAAGAGAAGCAAAAGTAGAAGAGCCCAATCTGTTTAGAGCTTGCCAAGAGGTGCGGCATCAGTCCCGTTCCGGAACGGTGAAGGTAGGTTTGAGGTGGGCGTAGTTCAGAGGGTCATCCTGTGTCAGGTGTGGGATGAGGTCGAACGACCCAGGAGGGAGGGCATACAACCTAAGACCTTCTACGGCACTGTTCGCGTCAACGTTTGCGACGGTACTGAAAGCTTGTGCTACACCCTTAAGCAAAAGTTGCGAAGCAAGAGCGCGCAGGGATCCCATCCTGTCCCATTCGGACGGGTCCGCAGGCTTCTTCCACGCCTCTTTTAAAGCTGTGTTGAGAATACCACGGAAGGAGGTGGGAGATTGGTCGCGGTTCTGCAGCACTGTTTGCCAGTGTTTTTCAAGCTTTTGCGAAGAGGAGGTGGGCTCAATGGGTCGAGAGAATCGCTGCTGCACGCTGTACCGTGGTTTCCCGTCACCATAATCATGGGTCTGAAACTCGATGGCAATTGCAGGATCGCCGTGGACCTTTGGACCCAGAGCGAACTCAAACGTCAGACTGTCGGGAGCATCCGGCCAGAAACCGAGGGTTGGGGCAGACATGCTCGAGATTGCCCAGACGAATAATATGAGACTGGCTGGAGGCGTAGTAGAGTCGCAGAATGTTTGGTGAAGGCGAATAATCAAGTCTTGCACCGGTTCTTAAGGTACTGCGTCTTTCTTTCTGGTTTCAGCCCGGGCGCACAGTTGGCAATGTGAGGCTGTGCTTTGGTGAAAGGTGATATCGTCATGTGGCAAGACTGCCTTTCCAAATGGTGGCTTTGCAATTGTAACGCGCGTCGCCAATCCGCGAGTAGCTTTTGTTTTCTCGACGAGCTGCCCCCTTGACGAGGATAACCCGTACTCCCACAGACAGTTCCAGAGCCTGACCGGAAGTGGGACCAACTGGGAGCGTTAAGCAGCCTCGCCGTTGCTTTGAGATGACGCGCTCTTTTGAAGCTAGGTACAATAGGAACGGCGTGAAACATATACGCATGTCGGTACCCTCGGAAAAGGCAGATCGAATGGCCGGGAGGACTACCAGATCATTACTGCTGCGCCGCTCAATCGAGATGACCCTTCTACGCGGCTGTTGATGCTTTCAATCTGCATACGTATCTTCACCCAGCTTTTTCTCAGTATCTGTGAGCCTCGTCTTCGCTCTCGCTATGGAGAGAATCGGCCTCCAGGGGGACTCAAAGATTCAGACCGCCCTCTCGGGGCAGAACGCAGGACAAGCTACGGATGTTCCGGGTGACACGCGTGGCGGAGAGCGGCGCGCACATGCACGTGTATATGTACAGAAATGCATGTATGACCATATGCGCTGGGTGAAAGACGGATCTGACACTGCAGCCTATGGATCGCTGTGTTCGTCGTCCTCGTCGTCAGCTGTACGGCTACGACGCTCGTCCTCCTCCTCACTATCACTCCAGGGCAGAGAGCCGTCTTCGCTCCTCACGCTTTGCATCATACGCACGATGGGCGGCGAACTGAGGAACCTAAGCATACCTGAAAGCCTAGCCTCGTCATCGCGCGAAAGGGGCAGCATACGGTTAGTGGTCTCAAGCTCGTACAATGTGATAATCCCGCTCGGCGTTGTCAAAACTTGTATGGATGACCGCTCAACGGTGTTCGAGGGTTCGTCCGGGGGGATAGTTGGTTCACCGTCGGCAGTTACACTAATTTCCCGTAGATCTGCCCACTGCTTCTTGAATTGGCGGTCGTCTGCGTCGGATTCTTCGTAGTCTCTGAGGGCCAGAAGACATTGTTGTATATCAAACCTGCTCAAGCTAACATAGGCCAACTCTGCCCGATCGAATGCCAGTTGAACGACGGGTTTGTCCTCGGCCGAATTCTTGCCCCACATAACGGATGCCACATCACACATTAACGTGGAGACTGTCTGAATAACTCGAGAGAAATGGCGTCTGGCCAGGACGGTTCTAAAAGTCTGGTCTTCAAGGTGTACGCGGGGCAGGTGAGTCTCGCCGTCCAGAGCCTCCCATAGCTGGTCAGCATCATTCGCCAGACCCGCCAATTCGTTGAACTTGCCCCCGGTATAGAAAAACACCCGCACCGCTTGAGGCGAGGTTGTTTCTCTGGCCAGCGTTGAGTCTTGCGTGACATCAGCGAGCACCTCCGCCCCAAGAATCGATCTTGTGCGGGTTCTTAATTGCGTTAAGCCAGGAGTCGCCTCAGCAGTGGAGGGCACTGCTAGCTCTGACTGCGCACGTAGGAATGCCTTGACCGCTTGTTCATTCAGAGGGCTCCGGCCCCGGTAAGGACCACTGCAAGCCTCCCGATGAGCCCACACTTCGCTCAGCTTTTGCGTATCCGTTTCTGGCGACGTGAACATTAGCCAGCCGAATGTGATGTTATAATCAGGGGGTGTTGTGTCGGGTAGCGGCTCAACTTCCAGGTACAAGGCGATGATGGACGTTCGAGCCGACCCAGTCGCTTGATCGCACAGCTGATGAGCCTGGGAGGATGACATGTTTGACGGGAAAAGGCCTCAGTGAGACTATAGAGGCGGTGTTCGCATGCGCACGGAAGGGAAGAAGTGATGGGCATGAGGGGGATGGGGTGTGTCGTTTTAAGGTCATGCCAGGAATCGCTGGGCTCCGTAAATGCTGTTCACAGCAAAGGATGGCCAACCCATTGGCCATACTGGGAACAAAGCAAAGTTCAGCTTTTTTCCAAAGGCAGAAGGCAAAAGAGCGAGACCCCTTCATCCAGCTCCACGACGACCAAGCGTCACAGGCGTGTGCTTGGCAATGATGGTTGGCTACTTTTCTTATTTCACCAAGCTCGCACGATTCGAATAACCCCCAGCACCTAGCAGAAACCAACACATATCCATAGTTGCTGTACGAGCAGATGGAAATCACACCACAAGTTTATCTACAAACAGGAGAAAGGTAGGGAGTCTGTACAGAATATATGAGTGCATGGGAGCGCACATCCCGGCGATTGGCATCGTGTGCCGGCAGCTGGCTCTGATAGTCTCTAATGCGAGGGAGGCTTATCAATCTTGCGTTCATCTTCACTATCTGGCTTGGGAGGTTTTGAGGCCAAAAGATCTCTCGTCCGCTCTGTATCTTCAAGAATCGCATTGTGGTTCGCATAGTCAAACTTGATGTCACCTGGGAGTGACCATGGTCTCCCACGATGTGGCGACCACATATTCTTCGAGCTGGGGATGCTAGAGAAGTCCTCGTAGCGGTAACCGAACACGTCGAAAGACTCCAGGTGGGAACGCAACACAAACCTGTACGTTGACAACATTGTAGAAAGCACGAACTGCGCAGCCTCGTCAATGATCTGCTCATACTGCTCTTTGGGCTGCCCAGACTCAAGAACGTCTTTAGGGGCTTTGGAGAGTGTTTCCTTGAGCCACATTTGTGCATCGTACCCTGTCCAATGGGTGTAGTCCTTCGCTGACTGCAAATATTTGCCCCAGGCGGTGAGAGTCGCCGATGGTTGACCGTCAGGGTCGCCAAAGAGCTCGGTCACCTCAGCGGTGTGCTCGGCGTAATGGTACTTGACGGACGGAGGATTGATCAGGAGGCCGAGTGCGATGGTTGGCCTGCCCGAGGTGGGGGTGGGGCCGCGGTTCACAAGATACAGACCACCATCATCCGGGATAGGCATTCTTGCTTTTGCTTTTGGTGGCGGTCTGGAGTTCCACGTTTGGAGAAATGAGGAAGGTTGCCGCCCTCGACTCGTCTTACAAACGTTACTGGCCCATCCACTCATTTCTCTCTACCAATCCTGCTCCTCTGGGTCCTTTTGGAATTTAAAAATAATGGAGCGCTTCGTTGCCCGTCAATGTGATAAAGTGGATTGCAAGAACTGAAAGCGTGAATTAGCAAGCCGGATATCGCAACGGGGATTGCACCTGGTCAATCCCAAACACTGGGAAAGGAGCACTCTGCATTCAAGGTGATTGGCGAACAAGGCTCGAATGTACCGGTTGCATTCCCGAGAAGTCAATGCACCGAGTGTGCAAACAACATGGCTGCATTGACAATCGCAGAAACTGCCACGATCGTCCCGCCAACACCTGGGACGTCGCGGAGCTCAACAGCAGCGCTGGAAGGCGCGCCTGACTCATGTGCCGCCGAATCTGAGACCGATCCTTTCGGGGACGGCGCACAGCGAGTGGTTATCCGGGACATCTAATGCACCTGGCCAACGGTCATCTCGCCCGCCACAGGTGTCTGGAATATCTCCTGCCGCTGCTTGAAGGTGAGGTCTTTGCGCGAGACAAGCCAAAGCAGCTTGGCAAAAGCCGCCTCGTGCGTGAGGTCGTATCCGGGGCAGACGCCTCTTTCTCAGCGTCCGTCAATCGGTCATGAAAGCATGGACGTGACCTACCGATGTTCATTAGCGTGACGCCCTGGGCGTATAGAGGGTAAATATTTGGTATGGCGCCTCCGCGTCAGCCTCATCCCGGAACGAGCACGGGACCCACATTGCGAGATGACAACCACCAATATCTCTTTCCGTACCGCATCCTCTAGCGCTTTCAAGACCCCGTTCTCCTCATTCAGAGGCAAGTTGCCCGAGCCGTATGCGGAAAGTATGACCGCCTTGCACGTCGGCACCGCTTCGATCTGCGCAGAGAGTAGGGTGCCTGTGATCCCTGGGTGTATAGCGCACGAGAGGACCGAGGGCTCAGTGAGGAGCTTGACAAGCCGTGGAGGGAGCGCCGCCGAGCGCGAGATGAGGTTAGGCGAGTAGGCTACCGTCAGTTCGCTGTCATTTAAGGGGCGAAGGGCGTACTGATCTTGACGTTGAGGTTGATGAGCGGCGGGATGCACGGCGACTCGAACGCGGCAAAAAAGTTGGGCGACACTTTCGTAGACCTGCTATCAGATGGTAGTAGAGGGAGATGAACAAGTGACTCACCGGCACCCCCTCAAGACCTGGTGGTGGAAGACCACGCCCACGCCAGCATAGGGTAAGACGCCCGCCACGAACAGCGAGTCGAGCAGGTTGGTCCACCCGTCCGACCGCGGCTGGCTCAGCGGGATCTGCGCGCCCGTGACGACTATCGGTTTGCCCGCGTGGGTGAAGAGGAAGGTGAGGATGGAGGCGGTGTAGGCGAGGGTGTCGGTGCCGGACAGCACGACGAACCCTTCGTAGTTGTCCCAATTCTCCTCTATCAGTTCGGCGATGGTGTTGTAGTCTGGGATCAGCCATGTCCTACTAGGTCCATCAGGCTCACCTCCCGGCGTCATCTCGGACGAGTCCATATGCCTGTCCAGGTCCAGGATATCGTATCCCACCCTGCTCCCTTCGGCGTCCATGACCGGCGTTCTCAGTCGCGGATACCGTGTATTCCGCCCCACCTGCACCGTCTCGACATCCGAGGCAAAGTCTCGCGTCGCATCGGATAACAGTGGATGCTGTCTGATACGGCGAAAGAACGTGTCTGTTCGTAGCTGCCCATCAGCGTCCTTCCGAGAGGACAAGAGCGGACACACCGGTGTGAGACCATTAGGTGTGGGCTCCGAGGCGATGGTGCCTCCTGTCCCGATCACCAGGATGCTACGCTCTGTCATGTCGCTGAGCCTGCTGATAGAGTTTATCCCTAGGCCTCCTTGAGATGTATACGCTGCACGACGAGAAAGAATACACACTTCTCGAGGAGGAAGACAGCTTTGGCCAACTTTTCTCGTCCAAGCTGGAGCCCCACGTCTGTCAAAGATGATATGCAACACGAGGTGATGCCATAGATTGTACAACATGGTGCTATGCAGCGACCGTCGGACCCTCCCCGTCCTCGGCCTTGCGTTTCTTCTTGGCGGAATCTTTGCCCTCCTGGCCCCTCTCCTTCTTCACGATCGCTGGCGGGATCGTCTCTGGTACAGGTATCGGCTCGACAAATTCGGCGAGCTGTTTGAGGACGGGAAGGGCCTTGAGGGGGAACTTGGTCTTGCACATCTGGCATACGGGTAGGGGCTTGCAAAAGACTGCGTGTTAGCGAGGCAGAGCGGGTCTAGATAGTATCAACCGACTCGAGAGACAGACGCTGCACACAAAGCCTACGTCTACCACGTCGTGGTGACAGAAACATACTGCCCTAAAGTCCACAGCATCTTGAGGGGGCGTGGCAAAGGTCGTATGCCGCAACGTGGGTGGCGAGAGGTATATGGCCTGGTCATCAGCTGGATGTCACCATAGGGCAGCTTCGACTGACATGAAGATATTGTAGCAATCCTCCGCGACCATTCCATCGCCAATATACTCCGCCGGTCAGATGGGACGCTTGCTGTAGGAATATTGGCGGAGTGGTCTGAGTCGAAGGCGGGGGCAGCGTCAAGACATCTATGGGTACTTTCTGTCCTGTCAGCGTCACCTTCGAACACCCAACAGAGGACACTTGCCGCCTTCTGTGCCGCGAACACGCAGTTCATGAGTCCTACATATCCACCCCTCATAGATCCTCCCTGGCCTTTCGACTCTGCATCGGAGAACGAGGATCCAGACGTGGCATTGACGACCATTATTCTCGTTTCTAGTCGGTCGGGATTCCCAGACGAGTCCTCGTTATGTACGAGGGATCCCCCTGGCGGTGCGGGCGGCGTAGACCTGTTGATATCTGCCATGAGTCTACACAGATCAAGACGCGGGGAGAGACTTACAGCACAGAGCCTTCGTCATAGCCGAGACGATTGCAGGCGGTTCTGCTCGTCAGCTTGACAAGACCCGGCGATTCTAGCTAACCATTCAACCCGCTCTCCCCTGCGGCCGCCCGCGCCGCTTCCTCGGCGACCATCGCCCTCATCCCCTCCTCCAGGCGCTTATCTAAGACCCGAAATGGCTCATACACAGTCCCACTCGGCCCCTCGGTAGACTTGCCAGTCTCCCTGTCAATAGGGTATAACAGCCGACTCTTCCCTGCGCTTGCCCCGTACACCACAACCTTGTTCCCCCATCGACTCGCCAGATGCGCATTGAGGAAGACGATGATGTTGGTGATGAACTCCGTCAGGCTCAATGGGGAGATAGGGACTTTGGCCAGAAACGCAGGGGTGTTCGGGTCGGAAGGGGCGGAAGGGAGGGATGAGAGGAGCGACCATGAGAGCGGGTGTAGGTCCAGCACGAGGAGGAGTAGAGAGGGGTGGACCGTCTCCGGAAAGGAGGGCTCCGTCGTCATCTTTCCCAAGTCATAGTTTGGTGGTTGACGCTATCAGAAGTGCTCTGCTCGTCAACTCCTGCATCGTCGAGGTGATCGGACTGTAATGTGGAGGTTTACACGTGGACTAAACTTACCCGACCCACGTGGGAGTGATAAGCTTTCGTACGAGATTTTCTGGTCCACCGACAACCGTTTGACATCGAAATACATTCTTTCCTACTTGCTACTCGTACCAGAGCAGTGCCGACGACATGCCCGTCCCGGCTGCAGGAGGAGCAACGCTGCCTCTACATCGCGTACGATTCTTCGACCATACTCCCTCGCCCATCACCTGCTTGGCATTCTCCCCTACACCCCTCCCGCCCGCGCGAGATCCGAAAGACCTCAAGGGCAAAGCGAGAGAACAGCCGTCGACATACGAGGCCGCGCCGTTAGTTCTGGCCAGGGAGAATGGGGATGTGGAGATTTGGCAGTGGTCGAAGGGCGATCCGGAACTTGCCTATGGCAACTGGACTCTGACTCAAGTTGGTCCGCCGCTGTCAGGTCATCGTGTTGCTGACAAGAAGACTCTTCCGCCCACTCTGACGCACCCGAGTATATCACTTATGACCCTTGTCTTGCGCGATCCGGTCAACTTTCACAGCAAGGCCTACGCCGTGCCGAGACTTCAGGACCTGCGGCTCTTTACCGCTGGGTCCGATTCGCTTGAGATAGTCGAGCGATGTCTGCAGACGGGACGTGTACTCGTCAGTCTCGCCCTTCACGCGATAAGATGTATCTTGCTTACTCTCAGTCGACCTACCCCATCCCCTCTCCGCCCCTATGGTCCATGTCCGTCTCGCCCACTCATCAGCTCCTTTGCCTGGCCACAACTTCGCAAAACCTCCACTTTGTGTCCATCCCGCCTTCCCCTTCGACCTCATCACCGCTGGAACCCCCACCCCCGCACCTTCTTCGCTCAGACGCACTCCCATCGCGAACACGCACCGTCAGTCTGGCTTGGGGACCGCCGTCGCTCGTGCAGGTCGACGACGAGTGGGAGTGGCGAGATTCGTACCTCGTGACTGGGAATTCCGACTCGAGTTTCCGGCGATGGGATCTCCCTCAACCTTCCACCTCCGACGGCTCGAGATCCACGGTTGGCAGAGTACAGCTCGGCGCTCGAGCAGTCGTGGAGAAGCTCAATCGCTGGGAAGCCAAAATCAAGCGAGTGCACACGGGCACTATCGTGTGGGGCGTCGGCGTCTTACCTGGAGGAGAGATAGTCACAAGCGACAGTCTTGGCAACGTCACCTTCTGGGATGGAGAGAGCATGGCGCAGCGTCAAAGCTTCAAGGTCCACAAGGCGGACGCGATGTGCATGATCATCGGCCCCGATGGAAGAACCGTCTATTCCTCTGGGCCAGACCAGCGTATCGTACAGATCACCCGAGTCACGAATAACAAAGGTCATAGCTGGGCCATGACCTCGAATCGCCGGGCCCACTCGCACGATGTCCGGGCATTGTCTATCTTTCCCTCGTACACCCCTTCCCCCGTCGCTCTTTCCAACCCGAATCCAACTTGGGCACCAGTGCTCGCGTCCGGGGGATGGGACATGGCACCGAACTTCACCCACGCTGCTGCGGCGGATCTCAACGTCAGTCAGCTCAAAGGGCCGCTGAGCAGGAACAGGCAGAAGAATAGGGTCGTCTTTGACGATGCGCATGTCCGAAAGATGCCTGCTCATGCTGGTGGGCAATTGCAGGGTAGACTATCCTTTGCCCGACAGGCAAGACTTGTTGTTGGCCGCAAGGATCGGAGTGTCAGCATATGGCGCATCTTGCCTCAGGAGCAGGGCTGGGAAAAGGTGTTGGACATGGAGCTGCAGGTGAGCTCGACGCCCCGAAATGTCCAGAGCTCATGTTGTAGCTGCGGACGAATCTCCTGTCTACTGCTGTCAGTGACGATGGCAAGTGGCTTGCCCTGTCCGATTTGTATGAGACCAAACTCTTTCGCTTGTCGCAAGATGGTACCTCCGTCTCGCCCAAGCGGGTGCGCTCATTCCTCGAAACCATTTCGACCTCGGACCTCACAGCTCATCTCGCTATCCCAAATCAGGGGTGCGGTGCATCTTCTCTCTTGTTCACTCCCGATTGCCAGCGTCTGGTCATGGGTCTCGTTAGTTCGGGACAGATCCTTGTTGTCGACCTTGCCGAACAAGGAGTGCAGGTCGCCAAGGTTTTCGATCGGAGTGTCTACACCGGCGGTCGCGCAATCAAGCCGAAGAAGGCGAATGGTCACACAAATGGCTCGAACGGTCTGACCAATGGTGATGCTCAACATGACCCGGATTCCGACGAGGAGTCGAGCAGCGAAGACGAGCAGTCCGCGTCCTCGGAGAGAAAGCCTTGGGTGTGCTGCCTTGCGTCGTCGCCAGATGGGCAATGGCTGGCCGTCGCCGATCTCAGTGGCGGCGTTTCCATCTTCAACCTCGACACCCTCCGTCTATACGCGACTCTCCCCACATTCCCCTACGCCCCTGTCCAACTCGCCTTCCCGCCTGCGCAACCGTCCCTGCTGTCCATTCTGCTGCCGACGAATCAGATCCAGTTCTACCACGTCGACAGGCGCCAGCTGCTTCGCATGACCAGGCAACTCATCACCCTCTCTCACACGCTGGACGAACAATGGGTGCCCGCCCTGTCCTTCGCCTGGGCCCCAGAAACCACTCGCGACTCGCGCAACTCGAAAGTCATCATATGGTCCGCCGACTGGGTCTGCACCGCCCGCCTCGACCTCGACCTCATCGCGCTCAAACCCCATGCGGCCGAGTCCAACCGCCGCAAGAGGGCCAGACAGGCGCGAGAAGCCCTCGAAGCGACTAGCATGTCGCCAGCCGGCTCGTCCATAGCCCTCGACGCAGGCAGTATAGCCACGGCTGACTCGACGCTCTCCCGGCAGACCAGCATCAGCGGTGGGGTGTCCGGCAAGGCGATCATCTCCAGCGAGGACCCCGATTTCTGTAAAGTCACCACGGACAGGTTCAAGGGTGTTTGTGGGGTCGCGTGGTTCGGTAGTGCCGAGGAAGGAGGGGAGATGGTGGTTGTCGAACGACCGTATGCGGATTACGTGGGCGAGCTGCCGCCCGCCTTCTGGACGGGCGGGTTTGGGCGAGCGTAGGAGCCGGTCTAGCGTGGCACATGTGCATGCATGGTGGTGTGTGTATGATTGTTTCAGACTGTTATCCCCGATTGTGTGAGCTACAACGCGGAACACAAACAGAACAATGCGCCCTAGTACAAACGAAAACGCCATCTGCTGCTGCTACGACTACTGCGACTCGACTTGCAACTGGACTTGCGACGAGTCCATCGACTGCGTCTGGACTCCTCTCCGGGCTCATCTTCTCCGAACAAGTTGTCAGTGTGCTCGGGAGGTCCGGGTGACGGTATATCCCCGCTGTGATCAGTCTGTGTCTGTGCGTCGGTGGACCGTCTGGAAAATGTGCTTCTTGGCGAGGACGAGAACGCGTCGCTGCCACCTGCTGAGGCAGGGCTGATTGGTCTGGATATCCAAGGGCTCACGGGACTGACGGAATCAGAGGGATGAAGTCCGGGTCCCGAGCTGGGGCGCGGGCTGAGGTGAGGGGGAGGCGGGTGCTGGTATCCCATATGAGGCAGAGGACTTCGGGTCACAAGTCTTGGCAGTGGCAGAGGCGAAGCCCCCGGGGCTGTGAGGTTCACACCTTGCCCCATGAGATCTTCTCCAGAGGGAAGTGCAAATCTCTGAAGGACGCCGGACGCTTCGGCGGGCAGCGCAGTGGGGCGCATACTGCTCGGTGCAGAGACCGCAGGGAGCTCGACCGCGGTGGGAATGTCACCTGGGCTGGATTGCTCCTGATTGAAGGTAGCTCGGACGAGGTGGTACACCCGTTTCGACCACCCGCCTCCCACTCCGCCCATCTGCCACTCTACAGAGGCTCGCTGGGTCGGGTGGTAAGCGCTGGGATCTACCCCTTGGGGCATAGGAGCCAACATGAGGGCTTGATGCGGGCCCGGACTACAGAGAATCAGCAGTACACAACCCGAGGTCCGCAGCTTACTAATGTGGATCTGGCAGGCAGCCAAACGGGTACGGTGGTATTAGCGCCAGCGTTCTCGCGTTCTCTGCGCTTTGAGTGTGCTCGTGGTCGTAAAGAGGGTTCGACACACAGTGGCTGTGAGACGGATCATCTGGGTACGCAGGACAGTGATACGGCACAGCCTTGATCATCTTCCCCATCAACTCGTCTGCGAAGAAATACGTCGGGCTTGGCATGGATTCCGAGGTGTGTTCTCCGGGGCATCTGAGTGTAAGGAGTGGTTCTTGTACTTGTGGCAGTTCAAGACACGATCTCCAGGTGTCGTGCTCCTCGACCTCGTCGTAGATCTGATGTCTCGTCGGCTGATAGGGCCAGGACCTGCCATTAACGCTCATAATCGCCCCCACTGGCGACATAGTCGGCTTTCAAAGAATCCAAATATCTGACGCAAAATCGACGAAAAGCAGCTTCCATGCTTCTCCTGCCAATCTGCATGCGCACGGGCGGTACCCAAACATGTCACAGCCTTTCATGCGGTATCCTTTGTCTCCGGCCTTCGGTTCTCGCATGTCGACTGGCGTTCCCGCAAGTTCACAAAGGAACGCAGGCCTTCCGGACTACGGCTGATTCGGAGGTGTGATGACACGAAAAGAAGCATCGGTTCTTACATCCTCAGAACTCAAGATAAAAAGCTCATTTGGCGCACGGACCGCCCAAGGCCCTCAGCGAGACATCGGCGCTCGAGGCACTCTCCGAGGTACCGTAGCCTGTTTAGGCGGTCGGTCTTAACTCTCTATTTTGTAGAGAGCGATGCATGCTGGCGCACCTCCCTAGTCAGCTCTCAGCTCATTTAGAAGCGTACAAGAACTGTTAGGCAGAGAACCATGTGGAAGAAAGAGGTACGGGGCGTTATTTATCACTACACACGTAGCCCATCCAGCATTTCTGTCACTGATGCGCTATTTTGTCGCTCTCGTTCCGTATTAACGGTTCGCTCGTCGACCGTCCGGCAAGGCCAAGCTGAGTAATCGACCACGCTGGTTTTACCACAGGAGGCGATGTCGCCCAGGGCGTGCGGGGATTCATACAGTAGGATATCGAGGTCGGGCACGCTACCCCCCGAGGCGCCATCGAGAAGGTCAAGAATAATCTGACTCGCAAGCGAATTCAGTGTCTGGGCTTGGATATAGTTCCTCAGCTCCTGGTTCTCGGGGTTCCACAGAACATCCTTCTGGAGATCTGAGAGCTGGAGATATTCTTGTGTGATGGCCTCCTCGGTATAGTCTCTCAAGTACGGTTGCTCCACAATGTCTGCCCAGGAAGCCTCCAGATCTTTCGAGCGCTCACTTTCAGTACCATCTTGCCCGAAAAGGTGCCGAAGGACAACTTGTGGGATCAGCGATGCCTCGTCATGCGTAAGCGTGAGTTGGAGCGCGACTGCGCTGTTGCAGTGGGAACGAGGCCCATGCTGAATGAAGGGAGGCTTTACGATGATTGTTCCTTGACTTGACGACATCGTTCTCTAGCTCGGTCCGGGCGTCCGGGAGCGGTTGAAGGGCGCAGTTGTGGGAGAGGCAGTATGTCATCTCTTCACGGCGCAACTGATGTCTATAAATCCACGGACAGGGATTTGCCCGATGGACCAGGATATCAACTCGGCTGGCAGTGTTGTGATCGTGCATGAAAAGAGCGAGCCGTTGTGTGTCGGGGTACCGTGTTCCCTTGTGGAGATTGCACCAATTTTTTCATTTCTGTGTCAATGAAGCCCTCACCAGCCGTCAAAAGGCAATTTGGGATGTTTATTTGCGTGCTCCGTCGCTTCGCAAATGAAACGGGGAGAAGACGTTGCCCGACATATGACGGAGGCTCTGGTACTGTACAACATGACTGCCCCCGCCAGGCAACGCGCAACTTCGGGGAGTGGGATATTCAGGCTCCAACCCTCGGTCGCACTTGATTCCCATAGTCTTTTGCACTGGACCGCGATAAGTAGCGGATGATGAAGACATGTACGACTTCGCACGCAAGACAGCCCGGCAGCAATTGGGGAAAACACGTACCACGTATGATGTGGAAATGACGAACGGGCAGCGTCAGTAGCGCGCCATTTCAATGAGTATGCATTGTCCCATTGAGCGTTTCCGTGTGAACATATACTGAACAAGGTACGAAGAAGATGTGTACACCGGGCGGGGAATGGAGCAGACCCGGCTTCGGACTCTGAGCAATCTGTGCTCATGAATGAGTTCAATCGGGACGGTAATGCTGGTGGCGCCCATGTCGATGAGGGGAACGGGAATGCCGTTCACCTCCAGATGAACCAGTGGACCGACCCAGAAGCGCGGAGATGACTCCCGTCACTCGAGACTTGCCAGAGGATTTCTTTTTCCTGGATGTATCGCGATCCGAGTGATCTGAATCCTGACGCGTGTCATGAGGAATAGGCGGCAGTGGACGTTCCTGTAGTGAGGCAGGCTGAGCACTGTAGGCTCCGGCCGCCGTCACGGGCACTGCAGGTACCTGTCAAATTGCATGTCACAGAAACTAAGTGGACGAGCACAGAGGTTTCTGCTCAACTAGGGTCGGAAATACGATGGTTTCTCGCCGACCATTGGGGGCGGTCCGTCGTCCTCGTCATGAACAACAACCGATGGTAGCATGTCGTCCTGAACCCTTGAGAAAGGAAGGTGAAGAGCTCGGCGTCCTGTACCAGTTGCAGGCCCGGAGGTGCTGCTAACTTGTAGTGCTGCGAGCACTGGAGTGATATTTGCGGGATTCGGCAGCCGATCATGGCCTGCCAATCGCGCTGAACTGCCATCTATGGCTAGCTCGGTGGGACTCTCAGTCAGCCCCGCCTCATCGCTTATCAGCGGTGTGGACGTCCCACTGAACTTGAGATCTGAATTGATCCGCCGTAGAGCTTTGGGATCAAGCTCACTGAGGTTGCTGATTTTGTCCTCTGGAGGTGATTTAGTAACTGACATGCTTGCACCTCCTTCGTCCAAAGACATGGCAATGTCCGACTTGCTCGAAGTCGATACTAGGACAATCCTTGCGCGAGCCTTGGGCAAAGGTACTGCCTTGGCCAGTCGAATGCCATCTGCTTCCGAAGGAGAAGAGTCTCTGTCATGAGCAGTTAGAGATGGTGTTACAGGTGTTTTTGCCCTCGAGAGGGAAGAGGCCTCTTGGTCAAGTGTCTCAGATCGCCTGTGTACAGGACAGGAAGATTGAGTCATCTCGTCATCGGAGGGGCTGTGACCAGTCGCGATCTGGCTTGCGCAAGTGCAAGCGGAAGACAGGTCGGGCTCGCTCAGAATATCAGCTTGATCCGTGGATGTTTTCTCAGGTGTGCCACCGCTGTGGTCTATGGGTCCATCCCTGGGCATGCTCAGTCGTGTGTCACGCGTGTCTAAGTCTCTTGAACCCAATGGCGTGAAAAGGAAAAGGGCTGGAATCTCGCTCAGGCCGACGAGTAGTCTTGTAGTGCCGAGCCCAGTCGTTTCAGACGACTTGACCGCGGTCCTTTGGCGCTGCTCCTCAACTTCGTGGGCGACTACAAATAGCCCACAAAGGCCAGAGATTTGGCCTTCCTCCTACTTTTGAAAGCTAGGAATGACGTGTTCATGCGAGTTCAGCCTTGCGTCGAACACCTCGTATGGCTCCGACCGCTGATCAGACCTCAGTGCTAGTGCCATCATCTCTCCCCCGCGGCGTGGTCTCCGAACCTGCCAGCGGGCGGGGACGCGGATATTGAGACCGGCCCCAAGAAGCTCTGCTACAAAACCTCATTCGTCTTGAACACTACCTGTACTGCAGGAATTTGCTCCAGAGGGCCCCAAAGGCCTTGGCGGAACGGTTGGCTCCCAGGCCGAGTCTAAAGTACTGGAGCGCCTTGGACGACTGCGGGTTCTCAGACAATGAACAGGTTGGGGGATTGACTTGGGGGGCTCGATCGGAATCCAAGAGGAGACTTGGGTATGGTTCGATCTGTCACGACGGATTCTGGACCTGATACCTGGGCCCACCGACTGTATGAAATGTGGGGGCTCAATCTCCTCCGGATCGAAGCACGGTCCAGAATCTGCGCGACGCGGCCTTCGGATTCTTCGACGGAGAATCGGGTAAACGTCCCTGTAGCTCGGCAGGTCCGGTTGGGGAAAGGTTGACGGGGTCTCATGGGTACCATCCATCAAGTTCGGATGTGGAGAGGGCATCGGGTCATGTGAAGAATAGACAGGGAGTTGATCCTCGCTTGAGTTCTGGCCGTCAATTGACTCGGCGGGTGTCGCTGTCGGCGGCGGGGGAAAGTATGGCCATGTCGTCCTGGGGGCGATTGGTGGAAGCCGAATGAGGGCGGCGGTATCGGAGATGTGACTGTCGTGGCCGGGGTCCCCCTGGGTTACATCGGCTATTGCAGAGGAGGGAGAGCATCCCCTCCCCGCCAAAGATGGAGCGGTGTGGGCATGCGACCTCAGATCACTGACCGTCTCTGAGATTGAAATTGGATCCGTCTGTGACATCGGTACCGAGGAAGCCAGTACCAACGCCGTTCTGGGGTCAGAACCGCATGTCAGTAAGCCGGTCCGTATCATCTAGCTTACAGCACTTACTGTATAAACGGCCTGGACCAAAATTCTGTGTTTTCGTAAAAGTCCCAAGGGATGCTTCGCGTGCGAGTTTCTGGCATTGTGATCCCCCTTGAGCAGTGTCCGGCTGCGAAGGACCACAACCCTCTCCAAACCGGTGGAACAGAGATGTGGGGAGACTGCGCTTCCCGCTAGCTTGGCTTGCAAGTCAGCGTCACTTAGTTCCGGTGGACAGGATGGGAAGAGGATGATTGTGACCTCACGGCTGGGGTTCACCGGACATGACCCCCGCCTTGAGACACCAGGCTGGACGCTGAGCACCAACCTTTCAGACGCATAGGAGACTCAGCGTTCTTTCTTTCAAACTCCAGGTTTCACCAGACCTTTCCTCTCATGATTCGACCGCGAGACGAGTCCACTCCACCAATCCCTGCTTGACGCCTTCTTGACGAGCGGTCCGCCGTTTGAGGGACTGGCGAATGGAGGAATACGGTGGTCAAATGGAGGTGCAAGAATCCGAGAGCTCAGACGTGTAGCAGGACAACGAACGGAAGACGTGGGCCGACTGGGAGGGAAATGGTCAATCTCTAGCGGGCGAATATGTACAGCAGAGTACTGTTCGTAGCTCAATATACCTGTGGCGACTTTCTGCCAATCGAGGCGCAGGTGTGAGGCTACATGTCACAAGTGCGAGTGATTTGCATCTCATCTGTCTAGGACACTGCTGGCGGTAGGTTACTAATGTTTGCTGGAATATTCCTCACTCACCAAGCGCACCTCTGCATTGTTGTGCTTTCTTCACAGCGGAAATGAAGCTTTTGACGTCCTTCTGGCAGGTCGGAGAAAGGACACTTCGCAGTACATCAGGTGCATCGCGCAGCTTCCAAGCGAAAAGGCAGACTTCTATGGCCTCAACAAGTGTCGGGAGGATGGGATTGAGACCCATGGGACTTAGTTCACGGCTGTGGGCAGTCCATCAGCGTTCATGTAAGGGTGGCATCGGCGACACATGGACCCGGGGCGCGGATGCTCTTCTACATGTTCGGGCTTGCGATGCGAGACCCAGAGCATGAGAGTCCGGTCATGTGTAGGCAATGCATTTCTTAGTGTCATGACTATTTGAGAATCGGTAATCGCTCAGAGCGAGGCTGACAACGTCGCTGGCTTGAGGAAAGGGGTCAGTGTCCCTTCCCGTATGCGGCATATGGTGCTAGTCAACGGTCGTAGCTCCCGCGGTGACGTCTTTATCTTTCTCGAACCGACTCCAGCCTACAACATATGGGCCGGGACTAAACAGTTCAGTGTCCGAGCGACGAAATACAACAGTCACTGCAAAGGACTTCGTTTCCTCGGTTTCAATGACAGTGGATCTTCGGGTGTCCGGGACCACCATCAACGCAAAGTGAGTCGGGGCACTGATAATCAGCCCCAAACCTTCTGTCCAATGAATCTGAGGACATGGAGCTGAACTATCGCAAGTTTTTAACCGCCCATTACTCACCCTTCGTCCTCTGAGCGAGATTCCAGGCCCCGTTTCTCCCACTGCTCGACTGCACTTCCCGGCATCAGTCGGCCGGAATCTTGGCCACCACCAAGAGGCAGCTTGAAAGAACCATTGGCAGAGTATGTACGATGTCCTCCTCTTACCGGACAAGTATATTCTACGCCTCTGACCTGTGTCCTGAGGCTGTCATCCATCCGGCATTCAGCCTGAACGTGTGGATGTTCTGGACAGCCAAGAACAATCCATCCAGCGTCTGCGATTGTTGTGTCGGGATAATGCTCAGTGCTCATGCTCATCGCGGGCTCCCTCATTTCAGAGATATGTTCCGTGGGCGTTCGGTTCTACTTGGTCGGAAAGCAGATGTTATGATGAGAAGGTTGATGGAAGAAATGGCTCCACAAAGCATTGGCAATCGTTTATGCGCGGGGAAGGGAGTGCGTTAGATTGCATCAACTCCTTTCAATCTTTTGCCTCTCCGCCAACTCTGACTCGAAGGCCATCACTGGAGGCATGGAGCGACAGCCGCCCTCGCGCCCCCTCCCTCCAACGAGACACGATTGGAACACAATCCCCATCGATCTCATTCGCAGTCACCTGCGCCCTACCCAAATAGGATCGTGTATCAGGAGGCGCTGAGCTCTAGCTGGACCAGTGATTCTCACAAGGAGCCAGAGCACATGCAGCACTCGCATCGAGCAATCATCGAGTTTGGGTCTGGCTCGGCAAGTAAGTCCGCATTCATTTGCAATAAATGCATACAAAGGAAGAGTGGGACTTCTATTGGCTTGAGCCGACAAGCATTTCAAGCAGACGGAGGAGGCCCCTCGCCACCCTCACCAATTGGAGGCTGGATTTCCCCATCAGCTGTTAGTTCGAAAGGTCCTAAAGGGGTCGTCTCAGTCCAGGCCGAGGGTTGCTGGCTACCAGGCCTCATCCTGGTTGGTACAAAAATGTATTTCCTCTCATGGTTGGTCCATTGATATTCCACTGCGCTCAAAGCCAGATAAGGCGCAGTGCTTTCCGTTAGTACGGTCCTGCCGGCATTTCATACCCATCGCTCACCATGGGAAGTCAGAGTCGACGTCTTCTTTGATGACACTTTGTCCTGTTCTGTCGGTCGGCCACCTTGGTCCCGATAGATATTCCTGATTTTCGCCACGAAGAACCGTTGGGCGATCAAAGTGGACGTTAGGCCAAACACAGACCCGGCTCGTTTCGTTCGGATGGCCGTCCATATGGCAGGTTGAATGGAAAGTCCGAATGAGCGGAACTAAGTGGCTGGGGACATCATATTTTCGTTGCAGTTCAGGGTGAACAGAGCATCCCAAGTAGAAACTCAGAGACGTCAATGGTTGGAGAGCGGGAACGCCATCGGACAGCGTCGCCGCTTGTCCCGACATGTCTTCACAGCCGTAGGATGTCAACCTGATGAGAAAATGGGTGAGCAGTAGAACGGGAAACAGGACGATGTAGTGCGGGCTACGAGTAGACTTTTTATTGGGAAGAGACGCTTTAATGCCCTCCTCGAAGAGCGAAGGAGTGACGAGATGGCCGGCAGAATGTTGGCAAAATGGCAAGAAAGGAGGGATATGGCATTTCTGTCAAAATACACGTGGTAGCAGTGATAAATAACGTCCCGTACCTCCTTATACCGCAGTTTCGTCTCCCTGGCAGCTCTCTATCGCTTTCTACAGAGCTAAGAGCTGCCAGGTGAGTATATCCACTATGTATCGCTTTCTACAGAGCTAAGAGCTGCCAGCTACCGCCGCTACCGGCTACCTGGCCTCTGACTGCTCTCGCGATCACGTCTACCGACAGATTTGGAATCAGAATCTTCTACCGGACCCATCATGTCCCACTCAGACTCTGAGGACGACCGCTCTACCACTCGCAGTCGCATCATCCTCACTGGATCCGACAACTACAAAGAATGGGAGCGATTCATTCTCACCCGCTTGATCCAGAAAGACCTGGATGAGGTGGTAGAAGGAGATGCAACTGTTCCGACTCCGGCTGCTGAGCAGAAAGCCTGGCTCAGGAAGGACAGGAAAGCCTGGGCAGCCATCGATGAGTCTCTCAGCGCTGCTGTCCACAATGTCCTACGGCCAAACCTGCTCAACATCACGGTCACTTCATCTTCCTCAGTCTCGGCCACCGCTACCGCCTTGTCCACTCCATTTTCCGGTCTTCTAGCAAAGTCCCTCCTGGATCATCTTCGCGCCACCTACTCTGCAGCTCGCTCTACCCGCAAAGCTGAGCTCTACCGGATCATCTGGCGGACCGATATCGATGAAAGCGACCCCATGGCATCTATTTCACTCATGCGACGAGCTTTCAATGATCTTACAGCATCTTCGGTCACTTTGGCAGATTCTCAACTTGCTTATGCCATCCTCATTGCGCTACCGGCCTCATACTCTACCATTGCCTCTACCTTCTACATGCTAGGCGACCCTACTTCGGCCGATGTGATCTCTGCTATCAATGACGAGCTCAGGCGAAGGCAAACACAGGAGAATGGTGCTCTGGCGCTTGCCGTCAAGATGGCAAAGCTGTCTGGTATCAGCAACAAGAAGAATGTCCGAAGCTACCAGCGTGAGCAAAAGGAGCGAACACCTGCCATCAAAGACGGTAGCAAGCCCTACTGCGAGTTCCATGACACCAACAGTCACTCCTCCACCGATTGCCGAGCGGCCCAACGTGTCAAAGCAGCTCATTTGGCATCGGCAGCTCCCACTACCGAAATGGCATCCTCCTCCTCACATGATTCTGGCATCAATTTCATCGCTACCGTCTCGCCATCAGCTTTCCTTGCTACTGGCCACGCTCGCACCATGGTGGTCGACTCTGGCGCATCACACACAATGGTCTATGACTCTCAACTCTTGTCAAACATCAAATCGCTACCAACACCGGTTCCAGTTGTCATTGGCAATGGCTCTACCATCAACGCCACAAAGACCGGTACTCTCACCCTTTGCAATGGGTTCAAGATCCCGGACACTCTGCTTGTTCCAGATCTTGGTCGCAACCTCCTCTCAGTCCGATCTACCACTTCACCTACCCTGTCATGGACCTTCAACACTGGCACTGCAATTCTCTCAGATGGTAGCCATCCTGTCCTCACCGCCAAACTGCAAGACCACCTCTACACCTTGCCTTGTCTGTCCTCTACCGTGCACGCACACATGGTCACCCCTGATACGCCAGAACACCTTCTAGAATCTTGGCACAGGCGGCTTGGTCATCTACATGTGCAGGCGGTAGCAACACTTGGAAGGAGTGGACGGCTTGGGGATGCGGGTAGCTGGGCAAATGTTTCAAGTGATGGATTCGTTTGCGCCGAGTGCATTCAAGGAAAAGGCAAACGACTGCCTTCACCGCCCTCACTACAGCATGCTACCACTCTACTTGGTGCTCTCCACCTTGATCTGTTTGGACCAACTCGAACCACCTCGCATGACGGCTACCGCACCTTCCTGACTATCTATGACGACTTCTCACAACACCTGCAGATCCTGTTCCTCAAGGCCAAGAGCGACACACTGTCTACCGTTCAACAGTATATTCAACTGGTGGAGAATCAACTCGGCAGGCATGTCAAGTCATTGCGAAGCGATAGAGGCGGCGAGTTCACCTCCTTGGCATTCAAACAATATACGAGTGCCAAGGGCATCGACCACCAACTAGTCCCACCAGCAGCGCATGCTCAAAACGGGAGGGTAGAACGCGCACATCTTTCACTACTTGATCTTGTGCGGACACTCTTGGTAGACAGCGGTCTACCAGACAAGTTCTGGTCTGATGCGGCTCGCTATGCAGCCTACACACGCAATCGAGCCCCCCGGGCAAACGGCTCAATCCCAGAAGATGTATGGCGCAACACAAAGGTTCCCTACGGTCACATGCACCCATTTGGATGTCAGGTATATTATCGGTCCCATACTGAGATGGACAAGCTCAAACCTCGCTACCTCCCTGGCCGCCTTCTGGGGTATGAGGTCAACACTACCAACTACCGCATCTGGGACACCAACAACGATCGCCTGGTCATCTCACGCGATGTCACCTTTCAAGGTAGACCCACTGTCATGCATCCTGCAAGCAATCCAGCCGATCTATTGCATGCTACCAACGAAACAACCTCAGCAACCCACTACATTCCAGGCAAAGTCACCACTTCCACGGACACTCCGCCACCTGAATCAGAGCAGCCTGACAGGGGGAGTCCATCTCCAGAACCACAATGGAGAGGGTGGGTAGTAGAGGAAGATCCGCGCTACCACCGATCTCCTGCGCCAACACCAGGAGCACTACCAGGCGCTCCAGTACAAGAGGCGGACAACCAACTGCGCCGATCACGCCGTCAAGCAGGTGAAGACCCCGAGGTTGAACCTCGCAGTCTGGAAGACCGCCTTGCTCTTCATGCCAACACCACTACCGGAACGGATCTCAGCACACTCGCATTTGCCGCCTACTCAGCCATCCTTGCTCCTCAGTCATTTGCAGATGCTCGCCAGTCGCCTCACTGGGACCAATGGCAATCAGCAATCAACGACGAACTATCAAAGATGGAGAAGTACAAAGTCTGGGAAGTAGTCGACCGGAACCAAGCTACCGGTAGAACACTCAAAGCACGATGGGTGTTTACTCGCAAAATTGACGGCACTACCGGTGAACCAGCGGGTTTCAAAGCTCGATGGGTGGCCAAGGGTTACTCCCAGCGGTTTGGCATTGACTACAATGAACTCTATGCTGGTGTCGCACACAAGGACTCTATTCGTCTTTTCTTTGCCATTGTCAACTATCTTGGCTACCACTGCGATGCAGTAGACATTGTTGCAGCATTCCTCAATGGCGACCTCGATGAAACCATCTACCTGGAACCACCTGAGGGCAGCGGTATACCGGCAAACAAGGTGATTCATCTCCTCAAGTCACTCTATGGCCTCAAACAGTCACCGCGCTGCTTCAACAAAAAGCTCGACCAGTGGCTACGCTCTCAGGGTTTCACCCCTGCTACCGCAGACAACTGCATCTACCATCGCATCCAAGACGGTATCACCATCATCATTGCTCTACATGTTGATGATCAACTGGTAGCCAGTAACTCTCGACCCGAACTTAATCGCTTCAAGGCTCAGCTCCACTCAGCCTTTGAGATCAAGGACAACGGACCGGCCTCCTACTTCCTCGGAGTCAACATCTACCGGGACCGCACCTCAAAACGCCTTTTGCTGTCGCAAGAACATTATGTGAAAGCGGTTTTGGATCGATTTGGCATGACTACCTGCACACCCTCTCACACTCCTCTACCGTCCGGCTACCGGGCTATTGAGGCTACCGACTTGGAGTTTGAGCAGGTCAAAGACCAGCCTTATCCGGCTATGGTAGGCTCACTGCTCTATGCAGCCACCATCACTCGACCAGACATTGCTTTCGCTACCTCTCTACTCGCCCGTACTGCCAGCAAATGGTCAGCCCAACACATAGCGGCTGCACGCCACCTCATGCGCTACCTACGCGGTACCACAGCCTTCTGTCTGACTTACGACGCCTCTCTATCAACCGCAAAGCCCTCCATTCAAGGGTACGCTGATGCGGATTGGGGCGGTTGTCTCAATACTCGGCGGTCCACTACCGGCTACCTTTTCTATGGGTTTGGTGGTCCTATCAGTTGGAGATCCAAACGGCAGCCAACTACGGCCCTCTCTACCGCAGAAGCTGAATATATGGCGTCCTCTGATGCAGCAAGGCAGGCCATATGGCTCCGGCACCTAGCAGAGAACTTCGGCTACCGGCACAGCAAAGGTATACCGATTTTGAACGACAACCAGGCTGCAATACTGCTGTCAAAGAACCCAGTGCAGCATGACCGATCAAAGCACATTGACATACGCTACCACTTCATTCGGGAGAAGGTAGAACAGGGAGACATCTCTCTGAATCATGTGGCTACCGAGCACAACCTGGCCGACCTCTTTACCAAGTCGCTACCGGCTGATCGCCATCAAAAGCTCTCCAAGGCCATGGGCATGCACCTCAAGCCTCTCCAGGAGATACACGACGAGGGGGAGTGTCAAAATACACGTGGTAGCAGTGATAAATAACGTCCTGTACCTCCTTATACCGCAGTTTCGTCTCCCTGGCAGCTCTCTATCGCTTTCTACAGAGCTAAGAGCTGCCAGGTGAGTATATCCACTATGTATCGCTTTCTACAGAGCTAAGAGCTGCCAGCTACCGCCGCTACCGGCTACCTGGCCTCTGACTGCTCTCGCGATCACGTCTACCGACAATCTCATACTTTTAAAACGCGCGTTTCAAACTCAAAAAAGGAGGGACTCCGCAGGTGGCAACGATAGAAAGTCTGCTGTGCAACCCCATCCAGAATGACTCTTAGGATGTAACGCGGGGAGACTCGTGGGCGACAGCAGCTGAATCCCAATGAACGTGGATGTGTACCAGCCTGCTGCAGTTGCGGTCCTGGAATGTCGAGCGCTTACTTCATTATCTCCTCCATCAACAGGCACCGCTCTCCAAGCCACGTACGTTTCGTTGAGATAGGGAGCGTACCTAATGCTCTTTGCTGGATAGCCCATCAGCTTTACGAGTAGAGCCTCACAGCGAGCGCGTGCACGAGCAGCACATCCCGTGCGCATTTCACATTGAAACCCGGGTGACCCTAGACATTGGATGATCTGCAAAGTTTGATGCAGCTGGACCAGAGGAGAGTATCTTGCCGATTTGGAGCGGACTGAAGCAGAGGATATGCATACAGGTAAGGAAGATCGGCTGCAGCGCTACCTATGAGCGTCCACAAGGGCTATGCATCCTATTGTCAATCGTGTGAGCCCACGTCTTCATCGCGGTATACCATAGCATGTCTTCTTGGACTCCGGGGCTCGTGTCCAGGTGCCCACGAGGACGTGGACGTCGTGCTGGGGTTGTTGCTCGAGGACCCGAATCCTGCAGGGGCATAAAGCTCCGAAGGGGTATGTTGAATACTGCTATTCGTCGATGGATGCCTCAACAAGCTCATAGGATTCGTTGTCCCACGCGCGGCGAGTTGTTGGTATGCTCTGTCATCGGCCGGAAATTGCCACAACGTTGAGGACTGGCCAACTGAGTGATCTTCAGTTGCTGGACCCTTTCCCTTGTCAATGGAGAGCTCATGAATCTCGCTTGTAATGGCATCCAACTCGTGTTTAGGCGGTGAATCGTTTTGATCGGTCGCTAGCTCCTCCGGGTGAGGATAAAGATATGGATTTGCCATGCCGGGTGTCGGCACATTTGCCGGAGGAAGGAGGCCAGCAAAGCCGGGCATGCCGTCCTCACCTTCTGATCCTGCAAGGGTAGTGTAAGTGCCACTTGTATGCATATCCCATGGCCCATCTTGCTGTGGCGATTGAGCTACTGGCTGCGAATATTGCGCTCCTGAGGGCTCAGACAGTGTATCGTACACCGGTTGGTCCTCTGTAACATAGTGAATACGGTACATCCGGTAACTGGAGACATTTGATGGTATCTGGTGCGATCCGTGCCCGCGATCGTGACGAATAGCCTGGCTGCGGTACGGGCGGTAAACGGGCACAGAGTCATTGCGTTCCGCCTCGCAAATGACGACATCGGGATCACTGGTAACCTGCCTCAGCCGAGCCCAAAATGTGTGGACGATCTAGCTCACAGCTTGCGTACCCGTTCTGAGATACCAGCCTGCGGGAAGTTTTTCTCGAGGCTCTGTCTATACGAAACGGTGTTCCAAGTCTCTTCCTCCGCCCCCTTTGTAGTGTTGATGACCAGGTGCCCAGTGTCTTCTGATACGACCAGGTCCCCGTTGTGTTCTGATACAGGACACCAGAACATTGCCTGGACGACTAAATTCACCGGGTGATCAAATTGGGCGATGCACCTTGTGTCGTGAGTTGAGCAATACATAGTGATCCTCTTTCGACCCCAGTCGAGGTGAGCTTTGGGTTGATCAGATTGATTGTTTTGTGCGCCGTGTTTGGTCCGGGAGGTTCCCTGGGAGCTGTCTCTCCCTTTGCCTTCGTGCTTGCCATTGCCACTCGACTTCCCCTTTTTTGCGCCGAAGCCGAAAAACATTGCGGAAGACCAGGCTAGGCGTTGGTTTTGCTACGACGTAGAACCGGCAACCTCTGGAAAGACTAAGCGTTGTGCTATCGAAAGCTTGGTGTGATTGTATCACTTCAAGAGCATAGTCGATCTGTAGACTCTGCAGTCGGCCGGCTATTGGACAAGGGATCACAGTACTTGAAAGGGTGTTTGAAATGAAAATATCGAGAAGCTTGTCGATCCGCGTTGAGCAGAAGAGCGGAAGCTTGCCGCAAGCGACTCACTTTGATACGCGTAAGAGGTACTCGAGGGGGCAGCTCGGCGCCCAACCTGTGACGCTTCGTCTCTCCGAACGGCTGAGACAAACCCGCTCCCGCCGCCCTCGTCGTCCTCGGTCGGCTGAATTGAGCGGTGTCCTTAGCATAACCTCGCCTAAGGGTTGGCTCAGACTTCAGTGGGCGTCAGCACCAGCTCTATCCTTTGGCGCGACATTATGCAACTGACTATCAGGCGTGGAGTCGTGGGAGAACCAAAGACATCACATCAGAGACATTTCAGCCGCCTATTTGGTCGGACAGGGTTTCCCGAAGAGCTGGACGCGAAGTTTGGATTGCACATACACACTGAACACCTCGACGGACTGAGCAGAACCGGCCTTCGGCCCCTGTCACCAGGGCCTTGACGCATCTACAGTGGTCAGTCAGGGCTCGGCCTGTGCCCTCCGCGCAGTCTGGCCAGGGGCAAGAGACGCATCATACTGTGGTAGATGTGATCACTCGCCCAGTCGGAGACCATATCCTGTTCAAAAAATCGCTGGTAGCCCTTAGGTCTGTAGCAAGTGAGGCGAACTGCCAGGTACATGGAACATTGTCCGGGGGATAGAGTGAGGAATGTCATGTACATGTACTGCCTGTGTAGTCCCAGAAGGCAAACAGCAGGCCTAAAGCACTATGTACGGCGTCGATGGCGGTTCCCGAGGGCAAAAACACGGCTCAGTACCGAAGGTCTTCTCGGACCCCTCGGACCCCTGACCACGGTGACCATTGTTTGTCCGTCCGCTGCCAATGCAACACTGTCAGGCGCAGACGGGTTCAGCTGGCCGAAATCCCCGGGACTAAAGGCGGTCACTGCAGAGGCTGTGGGGACTTGGGATTGGCCGTATCCGGACTGGTCGACTGTACCTCTTCCCCCTTCACTTCCGTCTGGGACCACCTCGAGATCGGAATATGGCAAAGGGACGGACGTGAGCAATGCAGGACCTGCAACGTACAGTCCTGCCGGACTGTGGGCTGATACGTCACTCCCGGGTAGCTCGTATAGCTCATTTTGGCCCTGTACCTGGTATTGATTGTACCGGACCAGTCCTACACGATAGTTATAGACGTCCGTGGGACCGCTTGCAGTCATCCGACAAGTGACCACTTGGGATGGAGGAATGCTTCTCATCATCTCAGCGTCAACAATTGGCGACAGTCTCAAGGCATTGTACGGCCCAGCTCTACAGTGTGAGCGCTGCGCAAGGCCAGGGTGCAAGCACTCACGCGGTGCTGTCTTGCTCAGATGCTATTTCTGGGAGCGCGAGCAGTGGCGACTGGTAGTCCCGAGACAGGGTATTGTCTGACCTGTAGAGTGGGTTTGATACGCGGACGTTACCCCAATGGGAGCCAGTGGGGCAAAAGAAATCGATGTCTTTGATGGCGGTGCTCCATTCCCGCCCCTGTAGCTGGAATACTCCTTGTACGTATGGGTGCTCAGAACAACAAATGGAAAGAGGATATGTGGTAGGTCCGGCCGCCGAGCCGCCATGTGTGGCAGCGGCAAACCCAGATGATCCGTGCGCGCCATATTGAGAGCTCATGGCGTCTTATTGGATGTGTCACTGTGAGCAGGCGTGAGGTCCGTGAGCGAGGGAGTAGAAGAGGTCATGGACTATCTTGACAGAAGCTTTCACGGACATAGCTCCGTAAAGGGGACGACCTCGAACATGTCGCAGTGCAGCGCAGTAAGGAAGGGGAACAGGGGGCTGAACCCTTTCACGCCAACTGGTCAAGGCGCATTGCTTCTGCGTTTTGCGTTGCACAGAGAATCTTAGCCGGGGATATCACGCTGATACGCCTGTGAAGTCGCGTCGCTCACCGATGTATCAGCTTCAGTGGCCGCAAATAGCCTCTGGTGTGGCTAATGTGATCCGTGCGGGCGGGGATGACTTGGTCCACTATCAGCTGCTGAGAGGGTTCCGCTTTCCTCGCATTTGTGTCCTCATCGGATTCAAAAAGCAGAGCATATGCATTCAAGACGATCACTATGACATTCAGAGATCGCTGGTGAAGAGCTGACGACGGGGCTATGGATCACATTGCTATGCGCTTTGTGTCAGACGGAGGTCGAGGCGACCAATATTGCAAAGCCTGTTGCAGCGACTTCAATTATAAGGAGGAGCGGCCTGGTCGTTGTCCCTGGCACCTTCAATGTAGTTATGATCAAACACGCCTCCACTGTTGAACAATAGGCCCCAAGACGCCCCATAAGGTCAGAATTGCCTCTTTCGGCCGAATGAGTAACCTTATATAGATGGCTTGACACAGAGACCGCTCTTATATATGTAGAACTGCAGAGAGGGACGAATGCATGGCTCTCATCGTTGTGTAACATCCACGAGGCCGGGTGTAACACTGAGCACAATTCATCGTGATTGACCTAGCTATCCCGTGCGGCGTGGATGGCGGCTGCCGACACTAAAGACACGAAGTATGGATCGCTCCCTTCGCACTGGTACCGGACTCATAAGTTGTCCTGTCGCGAGTCCCATACTGGCCGGCACAGACGGGTTGAAGTCGCTGTAGTCCTCCGGACCATATGGAATCACTGGAGCAGCCCTTCCGCCTCCGGTCCCGCGCGTCTCTGACTCGTTGGATATACCTGTCAACCCCACGGCGCTTCTTTCCGGGTGTCCCTGGGTATAAAGATTTGGATCCACCGCCGTATCAGGTGTAAGAGCTGTAGTAGCTGTGGAGAGGTCGCCTGCGCGCCCTGCACCACGTGTCTCTACCGGACTCTCGGCACCGCACCCAAGCACTTCGCTCCCAGGTAGCTCGTGTAGCTCCTCCTCTTGTCCGTTGTGCTCGTTGTACCTCACCCAGCCGACTCGATAGTCGAACGTCTTCGCATAGCTGCCGGAGGTGACACAACACGATGCTCGCTCGTATGGAGAAACAGTCTCCTCTCTGTATGGAAGTGGGGACAGGCGCATGGCATAGTACGGCGCTGCTCTGATCGGTGAGCAAAGCGGCTTCTCCTACCGGTGTGCGACACTCACGAAATGCCGTCTTGTTCATCGGCAAGGAGAGTCAGCGTCGGCAGTAGCGATTGCTGTTCGCCGAATGACATACTATCTGGCCTGTAGAGTGGGTTTTGCAACAGGCAGAAGTGACCGCCACCCGGTCCAGTGGGGCAGAAGTACTCGATGTCCTTGATGATGGGAAGCCAGTCTGGTCTCGCTAGTCGGAACCCCCCTGGTACAGACGGATGATCAGGACAAAAAAGGGACATATGCGGCGTGTACCTAGGTCCGCCGATCGAACCGACAGGGGCGGTTCTGTAAGATCCATGTGCTCGAGATCGAGAGCTCATGGCGCCTTTTCAGATGTGACTGCCTGCGAAATCCTCAACAATCGAAGAGCGAGGCTGTAGATGGGCCGAGAAGAGTTGTACTGAGCGTGTCCACATTCAGACCAACGGGGAGAGGACAACATGAAACGTGTTGCAAGACTGCACAGTAAGAAGAAAGGACAGCAAGACAAAACGATTTCTACCCTTCAATGCGGACTTGGAATTCCCTTGCTATTGCGTATCATGCTCAGCTCTGTGCAGTAGGCGAGTATTGCCGTCTGATCTTGACAGCAACGTGGCGACCCACATCTGTGTCGTTAATCTTGGCCGGAAAAGCGATCACAGAATCTGCATCTTCATCCTGATCAGGCCTTTGCTGCGATCCTCAGGGTGACACCAGGCCGCAGCCGGTCACGGTCATGCAGCCCCATTGACTTTTCACGCGACTGTATGACCCGCAACTGTGATTGGGGGACCATCTGTAATCACACTGGATGGAGCCCAATGTCCTGGTCGTTCTCTTGCCGTGTGAGATGACAGCGAAACTGAGAAGGGAGCACCCTAAGAACGAGAAGGCAGCTGCTTAGTGGACCTGAAGCAAAAAGCACAGTGCTGGATTCAGAGCTGGCAGCAAGTATCCTGTTGTCCCGCCCGAATGACTGATCGCATGAAGCACATTATCGGTTTGAACCGTTCCCCTTCTTGACGAGCGTCCTATTCAAGATGTCAACTCTTCCTGCGGGAGTCTGCTGTACGGCGACGTTATTTTCAGCACAAAGAGCGCCTTTGGACGGGAAAGGAGGCTTTACCAACGGAAGGAAATAGCATCTTTACATATGTACTGTAGCGAGTTAAATTTCAGGTGGAAACATGTCCAAGGTAGGAAGAAGGCAGTGCTAGCTTTCGCTAGGGCACGACACAATAGTGTCACAATGATCAATAGGATTGGAAGTGCAAAAGAGTCGTCAACCTTGACCTTGCTTATGAGGTCTGGGCTGAGTGTGGCAAGACCCATGCCACATTCGAAGAGGATTGTGACTTGTACTCGTCGACATGCAAGGTCGGTTGCGAGAAGACATCAGTCCAGGTCTGCTTGGCTCCCAGAGGGCCAATATACAGATGGGACGGCTCCCCACTTGGTGTATCCTTAGTCGTATACATGGCGACCTGACCTGTGGCGGGGAACAGTTCCCGGACATCTCTGAGGAACGTAGTCCAGACGAGCGAATGAGGGAAGGCCGTGAACTGATGCGTCCATAGAGAACCATTTGGGGCATCTGTTCTGATTGTTCGGAATTGGGAAGGCGGCCAGCTCGGCGTGAGATCGTGGTCGGCGAGGTGATAGGACTCGGCGGTCTTGTCATCCTGACTGGACACTTTGCGCAGAGCCAAGGCGGTCTTGTTCCAGGTGGCCGTACTGGCAGATTGATTGCTGGCCATGGTTCTCGAGATACGTGTACGAGTGTGGACTGGTGGCGAAAGTACTATGAAGAATGCCGCTGCTTTATACAGAAGACGACGTGAATGGAGGGTCGACTCGATTGCAAAAAGGGCTTTGGCAATCTGAGGAGATTGATCGCAAATCTTCTTGGCAAAGAGAAAGAAACGACAAGCTGGGAAGGACATTAGGCATAGCGTGTGCAAAGCCCCATTTGAGCCGAAATTCCTTCGCCTTGGCAATGGGAAAGGATCTATTGGCTAGACCACAGTGCTATTCGTTGGCTCCAAGACTGACATATGCATGGACCAATGAGAGGGACGGGACAACCAACGAATGGGCTTTGTAGCCTTACGACCGTCCACCTTCTTATCCATCACTCGCGCGAGGTTTATCCCACTCGACAGGCCTCCAAGCTGGAGGTTCGCTTTGTCCAGCGGCTGCTTCCCGCTCTGGCTCCTCTGCGATCATGTGGGGAGGCTCTGGAGGGGCCCACGAGAACGCCAGAGAGGGATGTCGAGGGACTCCTGGAGAACTATGACTAGATCGGCGCCCATCGGTCGATGGGGTCAGTGTCAGCCACGATGTTCCCGTTCCATCGCTTGAGCGCGCTCTTGTGAGCGGAGTCAGCACTACGGAGACCCGTCTCCTCAATGGAATAGGCTCGAAGGCCGAATTACCGAGCCAGTCGGCCGTGCTGGCGGTCCGCACCGTATCAGTGGGACTGTACCGGCACTGCTCGTCTGACACTACCTGGACACCCAGCGTGTCGCTCATAGTGAACAAGAGGACTTTGGGCTTGATCGAAGCTGTCGGCGATTCGTCACTCCCTGTAGAAATACTCGGCATCGCCGACGACGGCCTGGAAGGCCTAGCCTGGCTGAGCTGGCCACCGTCCAGTGTATCCCATCCGGAGATTGGGCCGGGCTGGAACGCCCTTCGATGAGTGATCTTGCCCAGACGGAATCGGCGCGATGAGGGCTCAGGTTCAGTCCCATTCGGTCGAGACGCCGGCGACAGATCCTTATACCGCAAGTCGGCAGGCTGAGTGATGGGGACGCTCTCTAGACACAGAGAGTAGAATAATTCATCCTCGTCGCTGAGATATCAACATTGGAGCACAAGAGCAGGCAACTCACAGCCAGCTGTCGAATACCTCTTTCACCGGTTCCGGCCAATAATGGTGTATTTTCTGCTGCCATACAGGCGACCTGGTCTGGGCCTCACTGAAAAGCACAGCATCGACCGTGCACGGATGCCCTCCTCTGCTCCTGCCCCCTGTCCCGCCGGCCTCGCACCAGTATTGTACCTGGCTTATGACTTGAAGTGGGACGCTCAAAGAATGCAACGGTACGAACAGCCCCACATGCACGGCGAATCCGCTGTGTTTGGAGCACACAAACTCCAGCGTGTCGACGGTAATGGATTCTTGCTCAATTGCTCCACCTGCGCAGTCCTCGGTCGCGGGTGGATATATGTCGAGGTCGCGATTGTCAGTCATGATCTCGTAAGCAGTGGCGGAAAGAGAACGAGGGGATCCGTGTGCGTATATAGCTCATGCTTCTCTGACTGCGGAGCGGAAGGCGTCAGACTTTGTCCTTTGACGATACCTCGGTCATGAAGCTGCCACGGCGTGACTTGTCGGTGGACGTCCACTCATTCCATTTCGCTGACTGGAACATTGTGCGTTGGTATGCACATGGTGGTTCCACACAAAAGGAAGGCCGTGTGTCCTTCCTGTGACACTTCGGTCAGTAGACAAGGCGCCACGAGCAAGGTGTAGCATGGCAGCATAGATGGCACATTGTCAAAGACTAGGCGTCTCAGGCGCCGAATCCAGATCCAAACTCGCCCGGACCTCTAGGTTGCCGTATGATTCCGCCCATGTTGGAAGGCGACTGCCTTCCATTTCCTGTCATGGATCGACTACCCATGGCGAACTGCGGAGCAGACTGAGACGTGGCCGAGACGCCCGCAGGAGGGGGCGCCCACAGATTTCCGCCAAGAGCGGTACTGCTCACCCAGCCTCCCCCTACTCTGACACCGCCGCCTGTACCTCCCGCGCCCCAAGCACCAGAGGTATCGGCAGGCAGGTGATTGTACCCACTGTCCGCAGCGCGTGTAGGATCTGGCCTAGCATGACCTGGTGATGAAAAAGCGTTTGTTGAGGGTGGGCGAATCTGTGTCGGTATCTGGTGTGGGATCGGGGACTTGGACGGGCCCGCGGCGGGCGCAGCGGGAGTAGCCGCTTCGCTCGAGCTTGACGGTCCAAAGATCCTCTCGCGCGCTATGCGATATGCCTCTTCCTTCTCCTCGAGCGTCTTCGGAGGAGTAGCTGTCCCACTGGATTTGGCGTTCCGTGCTAGCGGCTCGTCCTTCGGTCGACGCAGAATCTGCATGGCGGGCCTTACTGCCGGTGCCGCGCTCGCTGAGGACCCCGACGTCGACGTCTGAGCGTAGGTCGTCGGGTTCGGCGAGACCCTGGAGATCAGCACGAACATATATGCGCAATAAGACGCGTCTGACCCGCTCTCCCATAGCTGCCGATTGGTCACGGGTGGCCGGCTGGAGAACCAGTCGTCCCCTTTGTCCGCCTGCCCAGCGCCTGGGCTGGTCCTTGATCTCCCTTCATTTGACCGGATGCGCGGTGCCAGTCTGATAGAACCTGGCTCCTCGGTCGCGCTTGGCGATGTTGCGCTTGCTCGGGGTTGGAAAGCGGGGGCAGATGGGCGCAGATTGGGCGGTACAGAAGGGGGAGCGGCTTTGGCCGAAGAGGGTTTGACAAAGGTCGACAGGTCTGCCTGTCAAAGCGTCAGCACGTCGAGGCGAGAGCAAAACAGCGTCATCGAGCAACTGAAGGCAAAGGAGACATCAGGAGATGGAGACAAGGCTTACCGTCTCCCAGTCGTCCTCTTCGGGAACGTTCATCTTCTTTGTCGAATCATCGTTCATCGAGTCGGCCTGGTCTCCCGCCAAGAGCTCAAACTTGGCGAGGGGATTGCCGCAGTACACACCTCCCCGGTCGCACACTTGCAGGCGCTCTTCAGGTCAAGTGAGCCTCCACAAAGACGCGTAAAGCGGTTGAGAATCAGCTACAAACGGGTGAAGAGAAGGGGTTCGCGGTGATTGTTGAGAAAACAGTTACGTAATGAGTCACGTGTTCGTCCAAAAGTTGAAAGAGCAATCTCCTTCAGCGTCCATGGTGACCTTCTTGACCTTCAATCTTGTTATCTAGACGGATACACGCCGGTCAGAAGGGTTAGGCTGGGCGGGAATAGCTCAAATATCCTGAGAAGCACGAAAGAGTCAAGTCGGCCGACTTTGTCCACACGAACGGCCACGAAGTCCACCAACCCTTCCCCCTGTTCCCCTCGCTTTTTCCCCGTCACCCCTTCTCAACATGCGGACCAGGCGCGCTAAGACATACAAGCGGGCTATGGCGATGTATATACAGCTCTTCGGATTCCGCCAGCCATTCCAGATCCTCGTCTCGCACGACATCCTCCTCCGTGCTGCCAAAGGTCTCAACGTGCCGAGGCAATTGCAGCTGTGCGTGCAGGGCGAGGTCAAGCTCAGTGAGGCATTCCATTGTCCTACGGCTGAGCCTCGCTGACACACCTTCAGTGATGACGCAATGTTGTATTGAAGCACTCTACAAGCTCGGCAAGGAGCAACAGGCGGCGACGGACCTCGCCAAAACCTTTGAGCGGAGAAAGTGCAATCATAGGACGGCCATAGATCCCCAAGAGTGCTTGCGGGATGTTGTCGGTGTGTTAGGACACAGGCCATACTGAGCGAGAGCTCACTTCAGGCACCACGAACAAACATCGTTACGTTCTCGCTGCCCAGTCCTATCCCCTCCGCACAGATCTCGCCAATATCCCCGGTCTCCCCATCATCCACTTCAACCCGAAAGACGTGCTCGTCCTCTCTCCTCCATCCACCGCAACGATCCGCGTGAAGCAGGCACAAGAAGAGGAACAGCTCAAGGCTTCGGCCAAAGAGCTCGAGGGGGTAGAGGATCTGGGCAACGTTATCATTCCTGCCAGTGCGGGCCGGGCCGGGCCCAGTACACATGCGCAAGAAGCTAGGAGCAGGCCGAAAGTGCGAGGGCCGAATCCGCTTAGCGTCAAGAAGAAGAAGGTCGCGAAGAGCGGAGAAGGTAGCGATGGGACTGTCGGGAAGAAGCGCCAAAGGGACGACGGGGACAAGCTGCACGACGTACAGCCAGGAGCTACACATGCTGCCACTAATGGAGAGGAGCGGGAAGGGGGAAAGAAGCGTAAGAGGAGACGGAAGGCCGGGGCTGTCGCAGAGGCAATCGCCTACTTGCGAGCTGAGGCTGCTGGCAAGCCTGTAGCTGCGACTTGATGACATGTTCCGTGAAGTGATGTGTTGTGCGTAGTACATGAGACTTTTCATGCGCATCTCCGGTCTTGGCTGGGTCCGATGCACTGCCAGGGAGGGTCGGTCTAGCAAATCGTTTGCTCATCCGATCTCGCCTTTGCAACTGTGCACGGGGCAGGGAGCACGACCACAAGAGCCAGGACTTGCCCGTGCGGGTCTGACTTGATACACGTTTCCACTACCTTTCCTTGTCATGGCGATTGCGGCTACAGCTCCTCTCGAATCAGTCAGTCATGATATAACAACAGGCCCAAGTCTAATGCGCCCGTCCTTGCTAATTGTTTCTAATCCCAGCCGACATCTGCCTAATGTCATTAGCATCCCTCCTGCCGAGGTCGGCCACCGGCTCGGAGGCCGGACACCGAAGGGCTCAAGGCGTATTTCAGAGCGGATTATTGGAATCTTGACTTACTAACCCTATTCCCGATCTCATCTCATCTCAGGAACACATCGCAGTGCCTGGTGACTACCCTCTACAATAACCATGATCGTCATCACAGGTGCTACTGGCCAGCTCGGCTCGCGCATCCTCACCCAGCTCCTCTCCCTCGTCCCCGCGTCGTCGCTCGTCGCTACCGCCCGCGACCCCTCCAAACTCGCCGATGTCGGGGCTAAAGGTGTAAAGGTGCTCTCGGCGGACTACGACGATCCCGCCTCACTCCGGGCGGCCTTTACCGGCGCCGACAAGCTCCTGCTCGTCTCGTCCAACGTGCCAGCGCTCGACGCTAGCGTCGCTCAGCATACCCGCGCCATCGACGCCGCCAAATCCGCCGGGGTCAAGCATGTCTTCTATACGTCGCACGCGGCCGCCGCGCACGATTCGGCGTTCATGCCGGCCATCGTGCATGCGCGCACGGAAGACGCCCTTGAACAGTCCGGCCTACGGTACACCTCCCTTCGCAATGCGTTCTACATGACCTCGATATCGCACTTCATCGCCGGCACCAAGTACACCGGGACCATCCAGGCGCCGCCGAACGGCCCGGTCGCCTGGGTCCACCACGACGATCTCGCCCTTGCTACTGCTAAGATCCTCGCGGGCGATGAGGCATGGGGCAAGCACGTCTACCTCACCAACAAGGAGGCCCTCGACTTTGCGGGGATCGCGCGAGCTGCGACTGCCGCGTGGGGAAGGGATATCAAGTACGATGAGGTCTCGCCGCAACAGCAAAAGGAGGCGATCATGGCACACGGACAGCCCGAGTATATGGCCGACTTCCTGCTTGGCATGTATGCCGCCGCGGCCAAAGGGGAGTTTGCGAGGATCGATCCGACCCTCGAACGCCTCATCGGGAAGAAGCCGATCTCCGTCGAAGAATGGCTCAAGACTCAAACCGAGTAAGGAGATTTTGCATCGAATGGTTGGGCAAGGGAATCGGGAGAGGGGAGGGGGCGTGCTTCACGTTTCTGCGTCTGAGTGTTCGTAGTTGAAAGATGCATGGCACAGATGACTGAGTGGTTCTTCTCATCCTCCCTCGGGTCGATCGTACGCGCCGATGACGAGCGTCATACAAGCCATTCCTTTCTCACGCCCCGACAGTATCGTTCGTGAGAATGTCGGGGGTTCGCTGTCGCCCCGCGACCCAAGGTGCTCGTGAGCGCGGGAGCGCTCGTAATCGCCTAGACGCGGTCATGCCACCATATACCCCTCCCTGCACTGTCCCATCTTCCTCTAACATATCGAGCATCATCGTGTTGCCACTGCCAAGCATGTCCTTGCAACAAGACTCGGCTTGTTCCTCTACCTCGAAACCGTCAGATACCATAACGTCCGAAATTCTGGATGATCCATATCCGGTGCTACGTCTGACCCAGGGTCCACTATCATCGGACAGCGTCACCATCGCGATCGCCCTGCGTGTAGTTTTTCGCAGCCGCGCGGCGGATGACGTCCCGACACTGACCTTTCGCCCCATATTCTGCCCTACCGCGACGATCAATACCGACGATGCCGCTCGCTCTCCCTTCCCTCAACTAGAACGACTGACATTGGGCATGACACGACGCACCGGGTCATTGTGCAACCCCTACTTGGCCAAAGCGAGGAAAGAATGGGCACAATGCGTCCCTGCGATACAAGTGTCTCGAAAGCCGGAAGAAAGAGTGCCACAAATTCGAGACGATAGTCGCGAATACTTTGCTTGAGACTCTGCAGAGCAAATTGAGTCTGCCGCCCAGCTTTCCGGAATGTAGTGGGCCTAGATTCATCCACATGCCGGCCAAGGACTGGGAACGTCTGCGCGGCTGTCCTGTGACAGCGACCTGGTCGTTCAGCGAGAACGCAGTCCTCCAGGCCGCGTCTTGTACGCAGACCTTGCAGGCCGAACATGCTCGCTCCGCAACTGCTGATACCGCAAGGCCTGCTTCAGCCTATACGACCATTGACTCCGACCCAGGCCGTGACATGTCCACCCTTACAAGAGAACCGGTGACGACTGCACAGACAGATATAGTCCCCCTGACCTTTACACCTGTTGCTAGCGACCGGGTTGAATTGGGAGATGAGGGAAGACACGCTGCCAGAGGAGGGAAGAAGCGAAAGAAGCGGCGCGGCCACTGATGCTGGCCATCTGCAGTAAAGTGTCGCGCCGCCATATTCTGCTTCTGAGCCATAGTGCTGATGTCATCGCTATGATCTGCGCACTGCCATGACCCATGCTAAGAGGACAGTGTCCTTCACTTCTCTCACCGTAAACGCGGGGGCACACTGAGCAGGGGGGTATCTCCCGTGCTGCCTTCACTTGCTTTCTCACGCCCAATTGCAGCTCCGCGCCTCCTCCTCGCATTTCGTTGACTGAACGAGAAGGCCACCAGACGATCAGGTAAGGGAACATGGGAATGTGGGAGAGCGCGCAGCGACGATAATGCCCTTGTCCATCACTCGAGAAGGCGCCGCCTGGATGATATATACCTGGGTGGTGTACGGCCAGAGAGCTACTCATCCCCAGCGACTAATCCTCACAAAAACACAAGATCATCAGTCCCGCTGTCAAGAGAATCTCTGGTACAAAGCATGGATTCACAGATACCCGGAAGCGAAGCGCCTTATTCCAGCTACGACGCGCCTTATTCCAGCTACATAGCTTACCCAGTACTCAGGTCCGTTCAAGGGCCGTGGTCAGCCGGTAGAACCACGATCGTATTGTGCTGCCAACCAATGTACCCCGAATCGAAAGGCGACGCGTTGACACGGGTCTCGACGCAAATGCGATTTTGCCCTTCGCCGGCGCTCGTCGACGATGAAGATTTTGCTCGCCTGATGCCCTACCTAGAGCATATGGCAAGACAGATCACGGCGCTATCGACAGATCAATCCTATCCGTATCCCGAGTTCCTTCGTGACTATTTTGGAGTGTGGGAATCCCAATGGAATGCATCCGAGAAACGCCGCAAGAAGTGCGTCAAAGAGAATGAGGGGGCTAGGACCGCCCTAGAGTCTGCTGCAGGAAATGGTTTGATCGTATTACTGAAGACAAACCTTAGGACAAGCCTTGCACAGAGTTCTGAGCCTAACCCGGAAAAACTGGCCTTGGAGGTCAGATTTCAGCACATGAACAAAGATGTGTTCAAGACTTTCAGAAAATGGGGCAACGACCGTACATGCTCGTTCACTGATAAATCGACTTTACCGAGTGTTGAAAGCGCCTACGACCCGGGGTCGAGTACGCAACCAACGTATGCCGAAGAGACTGGCGAGTCGTCCTCGGCTCCCTCGCAGGATAACACCGTACCGTCTGATCAGATCCCGTATGAGCGATTCCCGAGCACGAAAAGACGTGCGCTCAAGGGGAGAGATGGTACGCCAGTCGCCCCGTGGGAAAGATACCCCAAATGGGGCGTTGATTATTAATCGCAATCGCAGCTCTGCCGATGTCGCGCTTATCATTGACTTCTCCCATGCACCTCTGAGGGTATCGTAGCTCACTCTAGGTATGCATCATGATACTGTGAATGGCAAATGCCTGTACCCATCGCCATGGTCCGGATCTTCGATCTCGTCCTTTCTGTCCGCGAGCCAGGTCTCGCTCCGATTGGGAATTGAAATGCGGCGCACTCGATAGTGCGGTAGAGTCGCCTAAGAGATGATGGGCGAGCAGCTTTATATATTCTCATCGAAGTACATGTGATGGGTAGCGAGCTAAACCCATCAATGATCGCTAATCAATCTGTCTCCTACTGCTCGTCGAAACAACGGGCGGCTCCCATCTTCTTGCAGAGACTCTGGAGGTGGTTAACCGTCCTACTGTACCATTAGCTGCAATGCTGACCAACCTGTGATTTCGAGCGTTGCCGAGTAATTTCGCGGGAGAAAGACGATCCTCTTAGGCGATTTCAAATCAACAACTTTCCTTCACCTGGAAGGTCAGCAGACTGGCCATCTCCGTCGCTGGGAGAGAGAGCGCCGTGAGCAATACTTTAGGTACAGAACATGCTGCTTTTGCAAAGCGGGAAGGGGAATTGCGCACGCGACCTTTGCTCGGCAGGGAGGTACCATACGACGTTCAGGAGTATAGACAGGCTTGGCAATCACATACCTACTGCCAAAGGGCCACACAACAGCGATGTGTACCGATGGACCGAAAGTCCGATTCTCGCAAAGACCAGGCGGCGAGGCATGGTCTATTTAATTGCTTCTGAGCCTACTCTCCAGGCCTATACTGGGCGCTTGGGTAGTCGGAACACGGCTAGCATCTCTTGTAGGTGTACTGGGGACATACTGCTATCAGCTATCGTTCCACACCATGCACAAGGCGACGTCCTCGAAGCCTTCGTTCGGTTGGACCCCTTGACCTGACTCCTCATTTGCCAGACTGTGTCAGGACGCGAACATTGGGAGCATCACTCAGTGTGGGAGCGCGCATGTGCAGATTTCAGGCGGCAGCTCATGCGCCGTGCCAGAATCAAGAGCAAGTAACAAATCATGGGCATGTGGGAAGGATATAGCTGGACAAAGGGGCGATAATCACAATGTCTCACGAACAAACCCGATCGTGCGAACGACTGAACGACTGAGAACGCGTTGCAATAGAAGGCGGAAGTCATGCGAAGGAGGTGCTTGCGACGTGAACCGGGAGATAATATAAATGGTCAGCGATTCGCATCAATGCCCGCCGTCCTTGACAATCCCGCTTTGTTCTCACTTTTATTGCCATCATTTCCTCTGGGGAACAGATCAACATGGATCACAACGAACAAGCGATTCATACGGGGGAGAGGGGCTTATCGTTCGACGAAGCATTACAGAATTCGCTTGAATTTCTCGGCAAATATCGTGGGCCGTATTCTGCGGACTGCATAACCCTCGCTTGCTCGGCAAATTTGACGTATCACAGACGTCGTCCTAGCACTTTCGATTTGGAGGTGGAGCTATCCTACTGCCCCACAGTAGGGGTTGCGAGCGGAACTGATGCAGCCGCCGTGACGATACCAGTCTTGGCGGAAATCGCTGGTGAGGCATTGGTGCCGTACGGTAATGTCCGCGGATCCTGTTTGAGTGCCCTCGCAAGCAAGTGGCACGATCCTGAGCTCAGAGCCTTGTGCACCATGGACGAGCGGCGTTTTCCAAAAGCGCGCGGGGCTCGGCGGCAGTTCGGTGACACAGTACGTTCGACACTTGAGTCAAAGCTGCGAGAGAGGTTCGAAGAACTCACAAGGCACTGGGCACTTCAGCCATTCCAAATACCTCGGATCCGTTCGGTGAGGCCGACAGAGATGAAACAGCTAAAAGACTCGGCATGGACTGACACCTGGACATTTGCTTGGGCCCGTCCAGAAATCTATCGACCGTCCGATCTACGTGCCGATTCGATACTTCAAGCCTCCTCCGATGACAACGCAGGTGAAGGTCCATCCACGCGCCCGGCCGTAGATACTGTATACAACAGTGCGACTTACAGAGCACAAGTGTATGGAGGCGTTCCTGAGGAGGAGACATTCTCACAAGATGACAAGGTAAGCTCCGCGGTTGAAGGCGCAAAGGTACTGATCAGTCAGTCACATGTGCAGTCCACCGAATTGATGGCGAGATGGATGGACAGCATGGATTACGTGGGCCCAATATCATCGGACCGCCCGACACTCGCTTGCGCAATAAAAGTTCGCTATGAGCGGAGCAGCAAGGAGAAGCTAGTCACAGATGAGATTGCATGCTTCTGCCCTACCGAGAGGTTCCTGCAGGAAGACGACCCAGTGGCTGCCTCGTTGCCGCAAATCAAACAGATCATTGACGAGGTGAACGGAAGAGCCCTCACAAGGATGAAGCGCTCTTACAAAGGCCAAATGTTCGAATACTGGAGCCAGCATCCCTATTTGCAGAGTTGGTGTAGCAAACGAGACAACTCGGTTCACACCGCGGCAACAATCAGATTGTTCGAAAGCACCCTAGGGGAAATCCTAGAAACTGGTCTGGTGGACCGGATGGTCCAGCTCAATCCGGATTTGCAAGGCGTGCAGCTGCCCCGCGTCTGTTTTTTGCTTCCCCATGAGTGGAATGTCCTGATGTGCGCCAAAGATAACAACTCTTTGTGGACATATACTGTATCAAAAGGCCCTGAGAACGACGAAGAGGAACAGCATCTCACCAAGCTGCCACCATGGTGGGGATTCGACCGGAATAATTGTGTCGTTACCGAGGAAGGCGAAACGTTGGTAGACGACCCAGTCACTTGGTCCCCAAGAGATGAACCCAATCCATTTAGGTGGTCGAAGACGCCGCATAATTATCGCGGAAGAACCAAAACCGCCAAGGCGCCGTGGGAGTAGATGTAGAGGAACTGCGGTCAGACTGCATGCTGAGCGTTCCAGCCCAAAGCCTTTGCGCCGGCTGTAGGCACTCGCCTCGTCCACGCGTAATGACCTGCAACTTTGCAAGAGGATTGCAGTATGATCCAATTCTGGGCCTCCGACAGTGGATTGATGATGCACACCGTAGAAACTGATACACGCATTGCCCAGCCATGTTCAGATCTGACTTGACATGATCGACTAGCAACGCAGCCAGCTTACCCACTGGTGACGTGCTTGACTGCATCACCGCCACGATGCCCACTTTTGCCATATTTGAATATCCCTTCATACAAGTGAAACCGCCCAAAGGGAAAAGGTGCCACGAAAAGCCCCTACGAGTACCAGTGACGATGACTAGCGACACCATCATGAGGCAAGAGGTCGCCTGGATCATACGTGGTCTGGCTCCATCGGCAACGTCTGATGCCTCTCTCGACGTGTCTGAGGGCAAAATCGAAGACACCGTTGAAGAAGCAGAACCGTCCGCATCTAACTCTCCTGTCTGGGTCACCACCCATCTACGGGAGCGACCAGTCCTTGATCACTCTACGGGTGCCAACGTCAGTCTCAGTCAATTCCAAATGAGCAACTTTGCCTTCACCAGGAAAGTCAGCAGATTGGTCATCGTGGACAGATTTTCGTGAAGAGCACCTCAGATTCATGCTGCTTTTGCAAAGCGGGTATGGGCATTGAGCTACCCAAACTCGTCTGCAAGGGCGACATGCCTTGAGCGACATCAATGCCTATGAAGACGCTTGGCAATAGCATGTTGGCAAAGCTGGGGGGACAACGATGATTTTGCAAACGCTTTGTGGCGGACTTTGAAGCCCTCCATTCGTCGAAGGCCCATGTCACAAACGGGGAGGCATCTTTGCGAGTATGAATGGGGTCACGACGGTGGCGAGATTTATCCCATAAGTCTGTTATACATTCAAGCCAGGTGGACATACCTTGTGTGTCGCTACATCGCAATGTCCGGCCAGGCTGAGACCACAGAGACACACGCGTCCGGCTCTGCTGACGCAACCTATCCTTTTTTGAGCGAGTATACCGGTCCCCATGCTATCGACAAGACGACCATTGCGGTTGCAGTCAGTTTGGACTTCCCTGAGAAATACCATGGGAGTCTCCAATACAATCTGAACTTACTGTACTGCCCTTTCTCGACTGTTACCGACCCGGCAGAGCCTGTCAAGCCACATCTGGACCAACTGTTCGGAGAGGTCAGATCCAAATCAGGATCTTGGATGAAAGGGTTGCTCGAACCCATTCATTGCTTTTGGGATCACAACGGCGGAATGCAACTCCAGTGCGTGAGAGGAGTCGCCGCAGATCGAGACACGATGGTCGCCTACGCGAGTACACACAGCGTCAATTTTTTCGCGAAGCACATCGCGGATATCAGCGATTCACCTAAGTCTACCCAGCCCCGATTTATACAAGTGGACGAAGGGCAAATCCAGTGGTTGAGGTCTCAGAGCAAAAGCAGTACCGTCGACTTCAAGAATCTCGGCTCACGAACTCCCGATAATGTGCCGACAGACATCGCCGATACAAGTCAGGTCCATCTGGCTGGCACGGCCTCAGCCTTGCGTGCCATGTTGCTGCAAACCCTCCTGGCTGACACTTCGTCGCATTTGGCACCGGTGAACTTCGACAGTGAGGGGGACGGAGCTACTGTCAAAGATATTAAAGACATCAGCACGACTTCTTCCGCCCCCAATAGGTCAATCCGACGCCGCCCGCGTCACAAGAAGGCCTAAGCCGACGTGATGAGAGACTTCGTACTGTAGATTTTATGCTCAAATCATTCGTTCTATGTATCCCTCTTCATACACTGTCATGATGGCAGCCGGATATAACCTCCTACCTACTGCGGACCCCAAAGTCGGGATTTGGACTTGACTGTTTGGCGGACGTCGTTATCTGCTGAACATATGCGATCCAGGGCAAATTGTGAGGAGAGCGATCCAGCTCATGAAGGATTTGAACGTGTATTTGCAGTACTCGTACGCGTTTCTGTCGCAGAGTCGGTCTGGGGCGAAGCCGGCTCTTGCGACTTACGCCCCTTTCCCCACTGATCCGCCTCTCCCAATACGGGGGGAGCATTTTGATTGTGTTTTGTGAAGTCCAAAGACCATTTCTCCACTGGATGATCGTGTGTGGCGCGGGTTTTCGAATAGAACACTGCTTCTAGGGAAGGCCGGTGAGCGGGAAAGCTGGGGCGCCTCCTTAGCAGACTTCTCTAATTCTCAGAGTCCCATGGGGACGCCCTACCGTGTGACCGGTGAGAAGATAGGAGAACGAAGTCCGACCGATGTTCCCACGCGACACTCGAGACGGGAAGCATAGAAATCACTCTTCACGACCTTTCCTACACGGGTAGAAACTGTCAATTCTTCATTGCTATGTCATCTATCGGAGGAAAGAGCAACATGGACGCTGCAACATACGAGGAAATAGTGAGACAGCAGGAGCTCGAAACGACGCTTAAATATCTATCCGCGTGCACCGGGCCATACTCAGCCGATAAGATCACCCTTGCTTGCTCCGTGGACCTGACTTTTGGCAGGTCGACCCTTGAACCATTGCACATGGTGCTGCAGGCCAGGTTCTGCCCGACAAAGGGGCTCGACAGCCGTACGGGTCCTGCCACCTACACAGTCCCAGCACTCGCTCGTACACTGGGGAACGCCAACACGCCGGGAAACGCCCTATCCTCCTCGTGGAAAGACGCCATTGCCTACAAGTACCATAACCCTCACACACGCTACAAATGTACCTTGGACGAGCGTCGTTTTCCTGAAGTCATCCGTTCCCAGCGAGAATTTGAGCGAGTCGCTGGCGAGATTCTTGAGACAACGTTGCGGATGGGATTCCAAAAGGAGACAAGCGGTTGGGGACTTCAGGAGAGCCAAATCCCGCGAATCCGCTTCGTGCCAATGGCGCAATTGGAACAACTTCAGATGGCCGCACGGACTGATACATGGGACCTCGCTACACTTCGGCCATTTGATGAACTTGCCGCTTCACGCGCACAAGTGCCCGTGATTGAAGATGCAGGCGACGGTTCCTCCACTCTCTTGAGCGGAAGCTATGAGACCGACGATCAAGCGTCTTCCGAAGCACAGTTGTCGACAGACGTTCTTGAGACTCAAGAAGAGGAGATCCCGAAATTGAATCACAAAGGCCGGCGAAGCTATCTCCGTCACTCTGCACCCAAAGTGTCCAGGTTCGACTCTGGCCCAGTGAGCTCGCAGCAGACAAATAAGGGAAGTAGGAGGAAGCGGAAATAGTCAGCCCACCGGAACAGGTCATTTGATAAGCTCCTCGCTAAAGCCATGCATATTTCTCCGTCATACAGTACTGCTCGAAGTTTCCGAGCACACTCCACTAGGCGAGTCAATCTCAAATTGGAGGCCGCATTCGATTTCCTGCGTGAGCTGATTGACGAGAAGTCCTGGGACCGTCATCGGATGTAGCTTTGTATTTCATGTGACGAAGAAAATGGTAGCTGCAGGCCGTATTCCGTCGTCGAGGGGTGCAGCGGCCTTTACACTGGTAGAACAGGTGTGACTCCAGTGTGAAAGACGCATACCAACCATGTGATTTGCTACACGAGTTGCCCATCTATAAATCTGCGTATGACAGAGACTGGCACGAGGCTGATGGGTGGTTCACCTTGATCAGCTCAGACGTGGCGCACAACTCCTCTCAGATCACGACTGGTGATGTGCTCGAACACTCCGCCCCGCTGTGTCCACCTTTGTCATATCTGCGTATCCATGCAAAGGAAACTGCACCATGGGAACACTCTGCCTGTGACGATCGCTGGCAACACCCTTCTCATAAGGCGAGTAGTCTCCTCGATGGTATGCCGGTTTCCCTCTCCCCCGCCCCATCCCGCCGGCAACACATTTCCCAAATTACACAACAATGAACGAAACTAATTAAGCATCCGCAGCCAGCAGCCAAGCGGCCCCCATCCCAGTTGTCCCAGACCCTCGCCTGCCGTACCCCACCCTGGAGTACATCCGCGGGTCCTTCACCTCTGGACGCTCGATTTACACGGTGCAGGTAGTGCCCAGCTTTCCCGCCAGGAGCAGCGATTCTCTCAGCGTTTACAGTGTCGCTCAGCTATATCTGCCGAGCCTCAGTGCGGATACTGCTCCACACCAGGATGCGCTGTTCTGCCTGGACAACGTTGCATACTCGAACCACATGAGAGCTGGCCCCACATGGCCGGACGTCTCAAGTAGTATCGAGGCTGCTTGGGCCTCACTCTCCAACCAGACGAAGGGGTTCGCATGCGACACAACTCTTCCTGAATGTCACAATGCCAGGGCGTTTTGCGTATCACGTCTCACCGAAGCGGCCACGGCTACGATCGCCCAGACGTTCAATAGTTGGCTGTCCGGGATTCCCACCCTCCAGAACGTCCGAGCAGAGAATCTTCCCTTCTTGGGATCTCTCACACCTCAGGCGTTCCTTGACGTACGGCAGATGCCGAAAAACTGCATTCTCAACTTCAGTCTCGGAGCGCCTACCTCGACTGCTCAGGTGGATCAAATCCAAGCTGACATGGAGGGGCTGAGTCTGGCTCCAGAGGCAACCTCTGATGCCTCTCGCGACGTGTCTGAGGATCAAATAGAGGACACGGCTGAAGAAGCAGAACCGTCCGCGGCTAATCAACCTGTCTGGGTCACTATCCGTTCACGGGAGGGGCCGAACCCGTTCACTGGGTCGAAAACGCCTCGGATGTATCGGGGAAGGCCAAAGGTGCCCAAGGCTCCTTGGTAGGCCGTCGCATATTGTACAATCCAGGTGGCCTGTTGTGCATCGCTATGCATGCTATTACCTCGCTTCTAGGGCATCTAGTGGCTGAGAAGAAACCTTCGGCTCGCCCCCGGCTTGATTGGTTTTGCCGCCGGCCGAACCCAGCAGACCAGTTGTACCGACTGGTCCTCACTGCGTTTTGGATCCATCGCTCAGCCATGTGCGATGGGCTCACGAAATGATTGCCCCAGTCAAGTCCTTGTGCTCAGATCTGCGAAGAACTGTTGGCCTGGTTTTTTTGGACCCATAGCTTGGCGAAATGACAATCGGACCGAGTGCGAGCCTAGCGTCTGACAGCGTGAGAAATGGCCACGTCAAGACGGCCATGAACGGCGAACCTCGCGACGACGCCGACCAAGTGGCCTTTCCTGCCTGGGAAGAGCTCCCTACTCTCAAAGAAGGCCCACCGTACAATGCCTGGGGTCTGTACGGGGCGGACGATGAACTGGGTCGTCTCAACCTCATCACCCCTTCCGTTGTACGTCGGGGTCTCGCATCTGCCGAATACGGCATTGTCATCAACCTCAAGTCAGTCTGGCCAGAGGGTCATCAGGGGACCGTCCATTGCTAGCTGCTGATATATAGCCTCCCTCTCAACCGACAGACCTCGTACGGCGCTCGTTGTGGTCTCACTCAGCACATGTGAGTCGCCGTTCAAGCGCGTGTAGTGGCTAATTAGTGCAGAGTCGCGCCAATACCGCCCAATGGGCAGGCATTGGACGACGAGCTCTCATTCAACACACAGTGCGGAACGCAATGGGACGGCTTTAGGCATTTCCCCTACAAGAATTGGCCCAGGCGAGGTGATCTGACGTGAGTCACCTGGGGGGTCTCGGGAATCGACTGACGATGGCCAGCTTCTACAATGGTCAGTCTCTCCAGAGCGCGATGGACCCCGCCGAGTCGCGGAATGGTATACAGAGTGAGCACAGAGATGTCTATTCAATGTTCTTGGCGCCAACGGCTTACTTGCCGTACAGATTACGCCATCCACCCCATCACCTCGCGAGCGCACTTGCTTGACCTTCCCCGCTACCTGGCCAAGAATAATTTATCCCCGCTGGTCCAGCTTGACAATACCACGCGTATCACGACCGCCCTGCTGGACGCATGTTGTGCGTACGAAGGGATCCACTTTCTTCCGGGCGATATCCTCGTGCTCAACATTGGCCACCTCGATGCTGTTCTAGCCCTTGGCGATGCCGAGAAGGAGAGGGAGGTCGTCCGATACTGCGGTGTGGAAAAGTCACTGGAGATGGCAAGGTGGCACTGGGAGAGAGGGATTGCAGCGGTCGTCACTGATGGGTGGGTTAGCATGATAGCTGCCAGGCAGGCGCTGACCGTCATAGCGTGTCATATGAGACGTCGAAAGAGCCCGACAACCCGATTTACCTACACGAGCTGTTCCTGGCTGGCTGGGGCATGCCAATAGGAGAATGGTTTGACTTGCGGCAGCTGTGCGCCGAGTGCGAGCGCCTCAACAAGTACAGCTTCCTCTTCACCAGCATGCCGCTGAACGTGGTCGGAGGGATCGCCAGTCCGCCCAATGCCCAGGCCATTCTGTAATGAGATCCAGCTTCATTGAAAGCAATTGTGCGCTCTGAGTAATATGCATACAGCCGCCTTTTATCCAGCTACTGCTTCAACAGCCCATCCACCATGGCACCGCACCTTTCCATCGCCTCAGCGTAGATCGGGAAATCTGCAGTAGAGACATAACGGATAAGCCCGTTCTTGTCTTCGTTGATCAGACGCGATAGCACTTGTGGGTGGCCCTGCATTCCGCCGATACCGATATAAACCTTGCGGCCATTGACCGACGCACGAGCCGCGGCGGCCGAGATGCGCGCGTAATACTCGAAGATCAATGGGTTTAACATGTCCCCCGCGATGCCGAGGCTGCAACATCAGTCATGGTCCAACTGTGCTAGATAATCGCCGCACTCATCCGCAAGATCGTTAGTCCCCACATGTAACATGTCGACACCTTCCACGGCGAGAATCTCGCTGTTTATCAGTTGACAGAGCATATGCCGCTGAGGGGCGGCGTTTGACTTACTCGAGCACATCGACAGCCCGTGCGGTCTCAAGCATGCAGATGCACAAGGTCGCCTCATTGGCTACCTGCATGCTGGCGGCGATGGGGACGCTCCGCAGGCGAAATAGTGGCAGTCCACCAGAGATAGAGCGCCCCCCCTGTCCCTCGTAAGCTTCCATCAGAACGAAAAGGTGCCCGCCCTGCACTCACGATCGGGCTGAACTTTGCGTATCTGACAGCATGGCTTGCTTCCTGAGCCGAGTTGACATGCGGGATCTGTTGCTTCAGCAGCATCTCTGGCTTGGGGGCCACGCACGATGATGCCCATGGCTCCGCCGTCCAGCGCTCTTGAAATGTAATCGGGTGTGTTTGCCGGCACACGGACCAACGGCGTGACCCTGCACACACAGATGAGCACGGAACACACAGAGTACGACATCAAAGGACCCACCCGACGCTCAAACACGATGCAAAAATCGCTGCGGCTGTTTCGAGGCCAAGGACAGAGTGTTCCATGTCGACCATGACAGCATAGAACCCGGCATTCTTGGCAACTTGAGCAATTGCTGGATTGGACATCGCTCGAGCCATGACTGATCCGACCACCTTGCCCTCGCGCAACGCATCACGGAGGGGGTTGGGGCACACGGCCGCTCGGGCGAGGGCGAGGTCGGCTTCGCTGATGTGGACCATATTGGAGGCGAGATTCCAGCTGAAAAACAGGGTCTGGGCAAGTAGTTGTTGGTATAAGTTTGGCTGTCATGTCGCTGGGTGGGACCTGGAGCTTCTCAGATCCTGCTGCTTCCTTGCTTCCTTGCTTCCTTGCTTCCTTGCAGAGACTGGATTTGCCGCTCGGAAAGACCCCAAAGCACGGGCCAATTGCCGGCGGCTTCATTCGACCGCCTAAACCGCTTCGGAGGCTGCTAATCCTCTTCTTCTCCAAAAAAGCCGTTCGACACGTCTGGCCCGATTCTGAGCAGCACCGTGCCAAAGCCAAGACACTGAAGGGGCCACCAAGCGTTGCGTTCGAGCATGTGTGGAGCTCCTCGCGCTTTTGCGACGATTAGCAGCCGGCATATCTTTCCCCACAGCTGCCCCTCGCCCTCTGCGTCTTTCGCCAGACTTGGTCACTCCGCGTTCAACAGCCAGCCGAGGTCTTCGATTATATAGTTGGTCCTGTCTTGGGTCGAGGATGAACCACGATCCTCTTTCTTCTTGCCCAGAACTGACACGACAACGGGGTTGAGCCATTCAAGATGCTCAAAATTGTCGAGGACCGTCCGACTCCGAAGGAGGTGTACAACTTTCGTATCTAGTCGACTGCCATGGTCATTTGTGAGTGTCAACAGCGCCTGGAGGATGTGAAGAGCCTCGAAGAGACCCAGGTGGCAGGCTGACCCTTTGACAGGCATGGTGGGCGTGTTTTACGGTTACGATGGTGCTTTTTGGGGCACCACCTTTGCTCGTACTTCGTTCCAAAAGGCGTTTGGCATCGACAAGATGTCAGCCGCCCACGTCACTGATGCGAGCGCCAATCTGACCTCGGTATTCCAGGCCGGAGGGTGAGCTGCAAGCCCAGCGGTCGAAAGCGATGAATTGACGCGGTCTAGATTTTTCGGTGCTCTCTCGATGTGGCCCATCATGGAGCTTTACGGCCGACGGATGGTACTCAAGATCGGCAGCGTACTCTATGTCATTGCCTGCATCATCATGGTATCCATCAACCACGGAATTGCTGGCATGTGTGAGCGGTCCTCTCCACTCACAAAGACTTCCACTGACAGACAGACTTCTGCCGTGTTGCCACAGGCTTTGGACTTGGTTGCTGCGCCGCCGCATCGACCACCTTCCTCGCCGAGATTGCCCCTGCCCCTATCCGAGGTCAGATAGTCGGTCTGTACGAGATCTTCTACCAATGCGGTACACTCGTGGGCTTCTGGGTAAGTCCACACCATTTCCCTTCAGCCTCAGCTTGACTCGTAGATCAACTACGGAATCTCACAGCACATCTCCCCTACGACAACCAAGTCATGGAAGATCCCTATCGCCATCCAGCTTATTCCAGGCGGCATCCTGGCCATCGCCATCTGGTTCATACACGAGTCTCCGGCCCAGCTTATCCGTCTTGGCCGGGACGAGGAGGCGCTCAAGGCGTTGTCGTACCTCCGCAAACTGCCCGAAGATCATCATTATATCTTGGAGGAGATCGCCTTTGTCAAGGCACGCATGATGGACGAGGCGACCCACGACGGCGGCTTTACTGGCCTGAAAGGCTATCTACACGGAGCTGGCAAGGAGCTCTGGATCCCTCACTTGCGCCATCGAGTGTAAGTCTCGCCGCATCTGCACCGGTGTCATACTAATATGCAGCATTCTGTGCTTCTGGATCTACTTCCTGCAGAACAACGGTGGAGCCACGGCTATCAGTCAGTCCTTTGACCTTTTGCGGAGAGAGTCCATTCTGACTGGCCAGACTACTACTCGTCTACCTTGTTCAAGGATCTCGGCATCACAAACGTCAACCTGTACACCGGCATCTACGGTCTCGTCAAGGGTAAGTCTTTTCCGTACCCTCAAGATGCTGCGCTCATCAGTAGCCATCGGCTCTTTCGTTTTCTTCCTCTTCGTGGTAGACCGCACGGGTCGCCGCGGCCCATGGCTGCTCTCGACCTTCCTCGCTGCTCTGTGCCTCATCTACCTGATGATCTACCTCAAAGTCGGCAACCCCGGCGTGAAGAACCCCACAGCCAAGGAGCTCGCCGAAGGCCGCGCAGGGATCGCCATGATCATGCTGTATTCGTTCTGTAAGCTCTCTCACTTCACTCATGCGGAAACGCAGAAGCCTGACTCCCAGTCTGGAGCTTCGGCGGCAACGGCCTCACTTGGGTCGTCACGTCCGAGCTCTTCCCCAGTCGACTGCGATCCATCACCGGAACCATGAACGCATGCTTCGGCTACCTCACCTCGCTCATCGCCCAAATCTCCTTCCCGCACATCATCGCCGACGGCGGCGCCTTTGCCAGTTTCCTCTACTGCTTCATCGTCATGGTGCTTACTCTGTAAGCCACTCATGTCTACTCACCCGAAGTGGCTGACAGCCAGTATCATGGTCTTTGTGTGGATTCCCGAGACGAAAGGTATCCCCATCGAGTGCATGGAGACCCTCTTCTCGGGGCCCGCCCGCCATGCGGCCTGGAGGCAGAACAAGCTTTACCCGCCCAACGGTATTCCTCCCCCGCCGCAGTCTCTCGTTTCAGAGGGCCGCATGCAAAAGGCGCTTGCTGGCGTCGAGCGCGAGGCTGCCGAGTTCGAGGACAAGGCGGAACTTGAGCACCGCCATTCCGGGGGTACTGCCAGCGCTGCTTGATCGTCGCCAGCGACCTCGTCGCGGATGGGGAGAGGGGAGATAACGAGAGTCGATCGTGGATCGGGTTACGCATGTACGATTATGTGGATGAATAGGGCGTGTCTCGTCTGGCCGCTTGCTGGTGATAGTGCTTGCAGGGAGTGACTCGCTCCAAGTGATACATACAGTGTACAATGTCGATGTGTTCAATTTGTTACAGGCGTAGGCCGCTATTTGTCATCGATAGCCTATATCCTCTGTCATCACAATGCTGCCCCCGACAGCATTTCCGTCGACCCCCATCTGACCTCCAAAGCCATCGTCGTGCCGCGCACCGCCGTTCAGCGAAGTGACATCTCGGGGCGAGATGCTCGTGCCGAAAAAGTCGAATGCCTGTGATTGATTCAGATCGAATGGCCAGTCGTTGAACATGTCGGCCGGCAACAGACCGCCGTTCATGGGAGCAAAGTCGAAGTCTCCGACTTGCAGTACTGGATTTGGGGCCAGAGCAAGACTGCCATTCGTCATGCCGTTGGTACCGCCAACGTGCATCTCACTGCCCAGCTCGATCGCGCCAGTCATGGGTAATTGGTGACCGTTCAGAGGAAGCAGCGGATCAAGCGTTGTCGTGTTGCTGTATTGCCCCGTTATACCATCGAGAAGCGAGTCGATTGCGCTGTTACTGACGTTAGGTGATGACTGCATCTACTAGGTCAGGCTTTACAAAGCGACAATGATCTGTGACACTCACAGCTGGCCTAGAATCCACAGCATCCGAAACACCTTGACCCAGCTGGACCCCAGCCGATGTGTTGACATGAAACTCCTGCGCCGGCTGACCATTTTGTGGCATGAATGATTCGATTCTCGCAACCTGAGATTTAATCTTGGTTGAGAGGGCTGGTGAGGTCGCGCGAGGTTCTTCCATCTTGGATTCGAAGTCGGCCAGCACCAGCAGGATATTGCGGACTTGAAGGTTCGTCCAAGCCGAGAGGGGCTTGTGCGCAGCCGTAGCCAGCAAATATCCAATGCCTGCGAGATGCCACAGCTTGACATGAGCAAATCCATTTTCGGATAGACAAGAACAGCACGACCCACCACGGTGGTGCTCGACGAGTGGAAGTAAGACATGGGTATATCGGCGATAGCGTCGAGGAGATCGCCCACGATCGCACAACGCATGTGAACGCTCGAGTTGTCTTCCCCCGTTATGTACATCCGAAGGGTCTTAGAGGTGATCAAGACATTGATTGCTGGGTCGTTTAGTCGAGTACGTCTTGATATGCACTGCTCACCTATAAAACCATAGCGATCCGATGCAGCCTCGCCCGACATGGGTTTGACCTGTTTGAACTCAATCGGCAGGTCATCATGCAGCCGCATCAGTAGCTGCAGGATATCTGGCGACGGTATCCTAGGTGTCTGGTTGAGCAGGGACGTGACCAATGCGCCAGGTTCTTCAAGACCTGACATCGGTCTCGCTCGGGAGCGCTCTGACATGTGTTCCAGCAGACGGTATAGGTCTGTGCAGTAGTTCCATCCGCGAAGGAAGGACACCTGGTCAGGTCGATATCGGATCTCAGTCGGTGTGATATCGGCATCATCGTACACCTCGGCAGGATACAGGACGGTCGAGCGCGATTCCCTATGCCGAGACACGAGTCCAAAGATGTTGGAGAGGTAATGATCATACTGATATACACACCAATACTGACATAGGTCAACGCTTCCAGTCGTAGGGTTTGAAATCGGAACTGACGAGTCGTCTCCGCTCCTGTCTCTGGATCTCGTCCAACTTTGGCCAGTTGGCCTCGGAGTGGAAGCCGATATTGGTGGACAGAGCAATGTAGTCACCGAGATGCAACAACGCTCTTTCCAGATAGCCGCTGTGCATCGCTGTGGCCGAGAGCAACGCTTTGGCTTTCATCCACGAGATAGCGTCGCCAGCGCCCGACATTTCGTCTGGCATCACTCGGAGCGACTCGTGGTAGCATGATCGCCCTACCGCCACCGGATCGAATCTGGGAGGATCCGATACGGGAGGAGGCCGAGCTCCATCACGTAGTCGACCGGCTGCCAGGGAACACATGGCCATCGTCACCGCATACTGACCGCGGTCTGTCCTGTACTTGCCGGCACGTATCATACTGCTAAAGGTGGGCCAGTGGCAAAGAGGCATTCTGCTGTCACCAAGATGAAGCTGATGTCTCGACCGGCGTGAGAAAGATGCTCACAAGGCGTATGCAAAGTGATAGTAAGCTTCGGTAAGGTATTCTACTATGGCGTGGTCGAGCATTGACGTGGAAGAAGGCGATTCGGCCGCAGTGAGCACTGGAGGCTGCAGTGCAGCACTTGCCAGGGGTGACACTGATCGTCCTTGAACATGGCGACTGTACGATATCTGAGAGGTTTGCGGCTGTCTAGAAGGAGGCGACGTCGAAGGAGGATCATGGAGATTGGACGAGCCGGATAGCGATGTTGCGTTATTTGCGCTGGAAACCGGTATGCTCCTTCGAGAACGCCCTTGAGGCGGCTACATGAGTCAGCATAGGACGGCTTGGGACATCGACTGGCTTACCCCGCGCCGCTTCGCCGGCCGATCATAAGTACATAGTGCGCCGTCTTCAACACATCTCATACACGAAGAGCTTGGAGCAGAGCCGGGCGTACACTATGCGATCAGCGTATAGCTCGCTCATGCTGCCCCGCAATGGTTCCCGATCTCTTCCAGATCACCTGACTCACCTTGCTGGAGAACCGGTGACACCTGTCGCAAGCCCGCTACATATTTAGCACGAAACAAGTGCGAGTGAAGAATGGCAGCACTCACACCGACTCTTCTGCTTTTCCGCTGTACCAGATGTGAGCTAGATGAGCCTGCAGTGGGGCCCGCCGCGGTCATGTTGCCTCAGCTGTTACGCATACTGCTGTCTATGCTGAAGAGCTAATGCAAACTCGCTTTCAGAACATTCAAGCGACATTGCCGGATACTAACGTGACCGGGCTTCATTAGAATTCAATGAACTGGTTCATTACAATCGAGTGGGAGAGATTAGTAGCATGCGGAGCTCTATAATCGCGATCTATGGTCTATCCGTGCACAGGTGTCTATCCTCTCAGCCCCTCCCTACAAGAGGCATATTGGTCGCCATCAGCGTCTGATTGAGCACGTTCACCTCCAATGGCAAGCTGGCCATGTACACCACCGCCGCTGCCGAGTAGCTCACATCCATCACCCTGCGCATGGTAAGCAACGATGCCAGACACGGGGTGAACTCACGGCTCCGGTCTAGTGCTGCCGTCTGCTTGCAGGATACCAACAGGCTTGTATGCTGACATGTCGGACTGCGCGTTTCCTGCCCATGAGAATGCAGGTCTCTGACCAGTCTCCGAGATCAGCTGGAGCACACACCAATGTCCAGCTGAGAGCAAGCTATCCGGTCTTCCCTATAGTCGAGCGCGATGCTCTTTGCCAATCCCGTGATGGCGTGTTTCGACATAGTATACGGAAGCGAGACTGGCCGAGGCACGAACGCAGAGACGGACCCGTTGTTGATTATCCTATCGATGAGCCACAATTTCACCCCGCATGACAAGCGTGGGTGGCGCCTTGAATACGGGCAACCTACCGTCCACCTTTGGGGTTCTGGCTCTTCATTATCTTGATGGCCGCCTGTGCACACAACACCGGACCGAGTATGTTGATATCGAAGACGGAGCGGATGTCATCTATTCCCAATTCTTCTATGGGCCGTTTTGGGGCGTGTACTCCGGCGTTCTGGGCAACATCAGCGCAGTCTTAGATCTCGCTACCAGGTTGCAGCCAGCTCTGGGACGACCACCCACATTGAACAGCAGATCGACTCTTCCTGACCAGTCAGCATGTACCTTTCCGAGGACTGAGCCCGCTGTTGACGTACCGTATCTCTCCTTGACCTCGGTAAAGACTCGTCTGACATCCTCCTCCTTGCTCACATCCCCAACAACGACCATCGCCCGTCCATCCAGGGCGCCTCCCTCCCCCATCAAGCTAACGGTCTCCTCGAGCGCTTCTCGTCTCCTGGCATTCACGACTACAGTCCACCCTGCCGCGTAAAGTGCTATAGCCGTCGCGCGCCCGATGCCAGACGAGGCGCCGGTGACGACGGCGACCTTGGCTCCCGTTGAGGCACCGCTCTGAGTCTTGGACATGCGGGAGGATACATGCGTTCAAGGAGTGGATGTGCTGATATGTACATGCTTGACGGCAGCCGGCTAAACTCTGAATCGACGTTGACCGGCCCGAGTCCGGCCCGGTTGGGCTTTGGTTGGTGTAGGGTGTCCCAGCTTCGAAGACGGCGTCTATCAGAGGGCCCACCCGACATTGGATCAGTAGGGGTTGCTCGCATGCCCATTGCGCCAAAGGAACATGATCAAATCCTGTGTATCAAGTGTCCAGCGACACGATAACGGCTGGGGACAGCGAAGGAGTGTACAGGAAAGCGTCGAACGCGGCGGCCGCCTGCACCAGTGGATCAAAACCATCGTTCTGCCTGACCTGATCGAGAGAAGCGCCCTGACGGTTGTATCGATGCGGGCGAAGGTCCACGAGCAGGCCCTCATAGGGGGTCTTGATGAGATCCGTCGTGTCCTTCTCCTTGGCGTGCTCCATCCACCGGCTCAACTCCAGATACGGACCCAGGGGATATGTGACAGATGTCTCGTTTTCACGCCATAGTGCGCCAACCACGCGAAGCGGGCCGAGACACCCATCGACGAGGCGACTTGCTAAAGAGCCAGGGACACGTGCATCAAGATGCTCGACCTGTTCAAAGACAAAAATGGTGCCGCGCGGATGTCGCTCTGCTACCCATTTGAGCGTAGCGTACTGCGCAGCGTCGCGCTCGGCCGTGTCTCGATGATCCCCTCCGTGCGCTTGATGTCGTTGCAGGCGAGACCGCAGATACTGCGCGCGCTCGAGCTCCGCTGGATCGTGGAACAGCGAACGGTCTAGCTCGCCGTCCATGTTTTCCTTGTCCCCATACATCTCCAAGCCGTATAGTCGAACTTTCTCGCCTTCTGCCCTGCCGGCATTGTGTTGTCGAAGCCAATGCAATAGCTCGATATTGGCTGCGAGCGCCTTCTGGGTCCAGGACCACACGCCCTGGACCGTGCGCTCGGTCAGCGGTCTCGTGTGTGTTCCACGAATGTACGCGTCTGCCGGCCGTGACAGCCAGAAGTTGCTCTCGACTGCGATGGCGCAGATGAGTCGGCGTTCGGCGAGATGTTGGATGACTGCGTTGCGGATATTCAAGTATTCCGACTTCATGTGTACGCCCTCGGCCCAGGCGAGCACACGACATCCTCTGGCCAGATTATCCACGAGTGCTGCAAACTCTGGAGTCGCTTCGAACGCGGATTCCTCGGAGACCAGCATGTTCTGACGGAGTTGTGACGGATTCTTGCACAGGACGATCAGATTCACGTTGCCAATCTCAACCCGCATCTATGCATGTCTTCTCCAACTCCAACGCCGAGGGAACAAGACATAGTTTCGGCCGACGATTCCAATGAAGCTACTGCTCGGAGTAGCGCATCGTCGGCGTGGAATTCTGCCGAGCTGTAATTGCATGATATCAGACTCGCCGCTCTACATGTTTCAGGTCTCACGCTACGACTACTGTCAGCTCCAAGCCTTTATTATACGGCAGAGTCATGTTGCTGAAGCGGCTCCCGTCTGCACGCAAGTACGCCAGCAGGTCGGCGTACCGTTCCGCGGAGCCTATGGTGTTGTCGGTGATGATGACGGAACCCGGTCGGAGTCGGCTCTCGACGGCCTTCAGGGCAGGCAGCGCCATCGGCGCCCAGACTGCGCATCAGTCCGCCTCTCCGTCGGATCATAAGGACTCCTTACTTACTGTCAAGGAGAAGAAGATCCACTGTTGGGACATTCTCCTTCAGAGTCTCGCGCAGGTCGCCCTTGCGTAACTCGATCCGTCGGAAGACGTCTTCACCCGCCTCTTGCCAGTACTCCCTGGCTTTGGCCGCTTTCGAAGGCTCGTACTCGGTAGCGATGACCTTGCCGCGACCTCCTACGGCGTTCAAGGCGAGCGCCAGATAGATCGTACTGACCCCAAAGCTGGTCCCGGCCGAAATCATCAGCTTTGTATACTGCTCCTGAATGTGGAAGTTTACCTCGACAATGTTCTGCGCTCGGATGGCAGTCGCGATTTGGTACACAAATTGACACTTGTCTTCCTCGAGCGCGACAAACTTATCCCGCATGTAGTTGTCGAATCCCATCGCCTGCCCGGCGGCTCGGTCGAGGTTCTGGTCCTGCTCGAGCGAGAGGGCGTGGAGCCTGGTGAGAAGAGCGTGGACATGAGGTGGAGCCTGGACGGGATTTGGGGATGACATGATCACCAGATGACAGATGTTCTGTCTCTCGCATCAGTCAGGCTACGCCTTATATATAGACCCGTCGGGAAGGCAACCCGAGTCCAGCAGTGTCGAGTCGGACATGAGGATGCATGCCGGTTGCCGGCCCCTTGACCCCCCGAGCCCCGAAACTGCCCCGCAGCCCCCAAGCGCTGATGAATGATTTGTATGCATGCGCACCTTTCCCGAGGTCAGTGTAGGGGTGGGAGTCCATAGCAACACATCAACGCTCCTCGCGATGTAGTCAGGCCGCTATGTGGTAGGCCAACTCGTCGGCTGTCTGCCTGCCCTTTTACACGAATCTTGGGCAGAGAGGGGTCGGCCGACTCGAAATGCGCAGTCTAGCTTCCGACCGCGTAGGAACGCCCCAACGTCAATTGCGGAGATGGTCTTGGCAGGGCAAGCGGCGAGCTCATGTTCGGTACGCCAGCAGTACCCTTTATCAGATATCCCTGGTCAGAACCTGTAGTTACGAGCATTCCAGCGGAGTCGTGAGCCGTGTGCGAGCGAGCGCAGAGGAACAATGAGAGAGCCGCTCCACTCAGACATGGCGTCCAGGCATATATAGGTCGCTGATGGCCGCGGTCACTTCTTCTAACCGTCGTCTAGAGGGTTTTTGTCATGCAGAGAACCGACACTCGCAACACAGAGACTGACAAGGTCGTCCCGGGCTCGACTGAGCTTCCGACGCTGGACCAGCAGCCAACGTCCGATCATCCAGTGGTAGAGCGCAGTCAGGGTGTGGCTAAGATCGAAGCGCTGTGTGAGTCTCGCTGCCAGAGAGGAGCTGCTAACGGCGCAGACCATGTCTTCGGTAACGGCTGGAAAATCTGGTTGCTGTACGCTTCTATCGGCCTCATCACCTACATCTACTCGTTGAGCGGTAACACCACGTCCACATGTATATCCAGCCCTTGTGGTTGGATCGCACAGGCTGACAATCGCAGATTTGGCGTTTGCCACTTCCTCCTATGGCAAGCATACGGCTCTTGGGACGATCTCGGTCATCAATACCGTTATGGCCTCAGTGGCCAAGCCATTCATTGCCAAGGTGAGCCGCACACATGAGCCATCACACTCCACTGACTAGAGATCGCCGACTACACGTCGCGTCCCGTGGCGCTTCTTCTTGCCGTCAGCTTGTACTGCCTGGGCTATACCGCCGTCGCGGCGTCCCACCGCGTTGCCGATGTCGGAGCTGGCGAAGTCTTCTATACTCTGGGTAACACTGGAATCCAGTTCCGTCAGCGTTCCCACCCGCCATGCACGATCGATTCTGACAAGCCCCAGTCAAGCAGCTCCTCGTGTCCGACATCACCTCGCTCAAGTGGCGCGGGCTCGCGCAGGCCCTCAATCAGAGCCCGCCCATCATCAACGCATTCGTCGCGGGCTATATCTCGTCAGGTATCTCCGCGTTCTCTCAGAATGGCTGGCGATGGGGCGTGAGTAAAGGCACTAAAAGGGGCTACAGACGCTGACCTCTCAGTATGGCATGTTCATCATCCTCGTGCCGGTCACCATCGCGCCGGCCATCATTATCCTCTTCTGGGCCGACCGTCGTGCTCAAAAACTGGGGCTAATTTCGATCAGCGCCCCAAAGATCGTGGCAGATGAACACCCTGTTGGCCGTGGCTATATCGCTAAACTCATCCGGGGTGCCCGGCAGCTGGACGCCATTGGGCTTGTGCTGCTGGGCACCTCGCTGGCTCTTATCCTTGTTCCATTTACCCTAGCAAGGACAGCGGATGGAGGATATCACAACCGTATGTCTGCGCCAGGGCCGTCCGCCGCGGGCTCACCGTTCGTAGCGTCTATCATTGCCATGCTGGTCGTAGGAGGCGTCTTGTTCCTTACCTTCTGCGGTTGGGAGTTGCGTGTCGCCTCGCATCCGATCATGCCCCGACGCGTCTTCAACCGCACATTGGTCGGTGCTCTACCGCAACAGCGACTCGTACTGACTAGATACTGTAGCTGTGCTGCATGCTGATCGATCACTTTTACTTCTTGTCCAATTTCCTGCAGACAATCTACTTCTCCTCCTACATATATGTGGTAAAGGACTGGTCGGTGAGTTGGCAAATTCAGCGCAGCTCTACGATGTTAATCCGCAGGACCGCAACTACCAATTCTTCAACAACACGTTCATCTCCTGGAGGTCTGAGAGCCGTGCTGACGCCCTGCAGTGAGACAGTCGCTCTGGCCGTCTTTGCGTTCATTCCCGGCACCTACCAACGCGTCTTCCACCGATACAAGCACATGCAGATTGTCGGGCTCGGCATCCGTACCTTGTGAGTCCGACAGGTATGCGTCAGCTAATCCGTCAGAGGCTGCGGCCTGCTGTACTACTCGACTATCAATCGCTCCGACGCGGTGGTCATCATTGGACAAATCATCGCTCCCCTGGGCGGAATCATGTCTGCCGTAGCGTCGCAGACCGCCTGCGAAGCCTCCGTGCCGCACAACGACATGGCGCTGGCCCTCGCTCTGCTCGGTATATGGACGTCAATCGGCGGGTCTATCGGTGGGGCAATCGCCGCAGCAGTGTGGAACAGCGTGCTCCCGAACAAGCTGCAGTACTACCTCGGGTCTAGCTTCTCGTCGGACGACATCGACGATATATTTGGCAGTATCACTGTGGCGCGCAAGACGCAGCCGAGGGACAAGGTCATCGACGGTAGGTCGCGAGCCGAGCAGCAATCCGTGGTTGTGCTCATGCTTCGTTCAGCGTATTGCGATACCATGCGCCACTTGCTCCTCGGCTCGCTCGTCGTGTCGTTTGCCCCGTTCATCGTTTCCTTCTTTACCAGCAACTTTTACCTGGGAGACACGCAGAACGCCGTGGATGATACCGTCATCATGCTCAAACCCGCCAGGGAGACGGCAGAACAGGCTGTCCGAGAGAAAGTAGCACAGGAGCACACGCAGTGATCGGCACCTGGTCCAAGATGTATCGTAGTCTCCGTAGCAAAGCTTCAATTGCGCACACGCTCGAGTCTTCATGAAGGATCTCATGCACTCATTGGGCGTGAAAGCCGCCGAAACCTCATAGCGATGAAAGCTCTATGTCGCTCAAATACCAATCCTATGCTGGTCAATACCAATCCGAGATCCGTCAGTTTCCGACCGGCCCGATGATGCCGAACCGGAATCTCATCGTGATGCAAAAGACGCGACGACGCCAGGTAGCCGAGGGTGGGCTGCTCGCAGCTCGAGCAGAGCCGAGGGCGGTCGTGACGTTGTACATGCACTCCAGCACGAGCAGATCGCTCAATTGACCACGATGCCGGCGGCAACACCAGACTTGACGGACTTTGTCCACCTCGGGAAGAAGGCGGGTCTTATCTTTCGCAGCTGCGAGTTTGGGTGCTGAAGGGTAGATTATTGGTATTGGGAAGGGCTACAAGAGCGCCTGGCCAGAGCTAAAGGTGGGCAAACCCTTCGCTATGAAGGAAGGGAAGAGGATGGGCGGGCGGTGTTGATGGGCAGGAGGGTGATGCGCTGCCTGAGCCTATCGTGTTTTTGAAGCCTACCTCGACCTACACCTCGACTGGCAAGACGATTGACCTGCCGCACGGCTGCGATGTGGTGTATGAGGGTGTGTGAGGCTTGAGTATGCACATCCAGATGGCTGACGAGCAGTCGAGCTCGCCGTAATCATAGGGAAAGAAGGGAGGGACATTCCTCTCAGTCAAGCGAAGGAGCATGTCGGGGGATACGGCTAGTCCACTGCTGGGCAGAGGGAAGGGGAGTCAGCTGACACACAGCGGTCGCACTGGACATTGCAGCGGCCAACGTGGATGCCGAGGCGATCAGGAAAGGCCTCAACACCTTTACGCCAGTGGGCAGGTTCCTCCCGCTCAGCAGCGTCAAGGACGCCCGAAACCTCCAGCTTGATCTCAAAGTCAGTCACGCTATCGATGTGACTTCTCGCGGCAGGCAGGCTGATGGGCAGATCAACGGCCGGACCGTGCAGGCAGATACGACGGCCAACATGACGTGGTCCATCTCTCACCTCATCAGCTACCTCTCGACACTGTACACGCTCTACCCCGGCGACATGATCCTCACTGGCACACCTGATGGAGTTGGCAACTTGCAGGACGGCGACGATGTCTTGGCCACTCTGTCAGGTCCGGACGGGGTGTTGGACACGCTGCACATGAAGGCGGTCTTGCGGAAAGGGGGGTACAGGCCGGACGGGAACTGGCTGGCGAGACTATGAGTTCCTATGCATTGTCCTTCCTTAGCATTCCTTGACAACTTCGAACATTGACTAGACTTCATTGATTTACAACGCCTTCATGCCCTCAACAATCATTCGCTTCCCCTCGGCAAAATGGCCCATGCCGTCCCGCCCACCATGAGCATCCCCGAAACAAGCAAGACCGCCCAATAAGCCATCTTGGCCGTCGCCGACAGGCGGACGCCCGTCGTTTCCCCCAACATAAGCCAGAACCCAATCTGCGGTCAGCGCTGCTCATTGAAGTTCAATGGTGACTTACCGGCAGGATGATACAGATCAAAAAGGCTGAGAAGCTGCCGAGGAATGCCATGACCTTCTCGAACCCCGGGAAGACGATGGCCACGCCCACCACGGCGGCTGTCAGGCCGATACGCAGTAAGACTCGTAGGATGGTCTTGCCCCTTTCTCCCCGAGAGAAGACTACGCCCGAGGTGTTGAAGCCAGACTCATCCTCCCACACACTTGACCGTCTTCTCCGGCGTGGGGTCGGCGAGCTCGGAGGTGAAGAGAGATCCGACGAGTCTTTCGCGTCCTCCACCACGAGCTGTATGGCAGGAGAGAGGTGCAGGATGGACTCGAGTGTGAGGTGTAGAGGGCGAGTCGAGAGGGCAAACTTGGTGATTGGCGTCAGGGCTATCAGATATAAAGCCGTGATGTTAAGGTATCGCGGGTAGCCAAATTTGGGGTTCAGAAGGTCCTGGGTCACCTGCTCGTCAGCGAGAAGAGACGCTCCACAGATGTGCACGGACCTCCTCAGAAACGGTATTGCCGAACATCAGATAGCCCGCTGCTCCCGCGACGAAACTGATCAGTGTCGCGATGAGGAAGGCACGATTGACGACCTGCACTTCAGTGACTGCTCACGCTGCGTTATGATGCTCACCTTGTCGAAGTGGAGGGGGTGCTTCATGTCTCTTGCTAGTGAAGGCATTACAGAGTGGCCTCCAAAACCAGCAAGCATGAGACCAAGACCTCCAAGCACATTGCCGCCGTGGAAGTCGGGCGACCAAGATGTCACTTGAGGGTCTCGAATTGAGCCTGGAGCCCCGGCCTTCCACAATCCATCGGCAACCACTATGATCAACAGCAACAAGGTGGATATGCTTGATAGGAGCGACGGGAGCGACAGGAGGGACAGCGGAAGGAAGGTCGTTGGGGCGACACTGGCTGTCAGCGACACAGCGATGGCAAGTTGAACGTACATCAGGAAGGCGACAAGTTTCCAGCCACTAATGGAGACAGACGGCGAGAGGGCGAACAAGGTGTCACCGAATAAGACGATGAGAGCGACGCTATGGATCAGGGTCGATTAGTGAAGTCCTTCACGGGGAGACTTACGCCAGTCCGAATAGCTCAAAGCAGAATCTGACTCTTAGCTACTGATATAGGTGCTGTTGAGTGGACTGACAAAGTGGAGATCAGCCCATTTGCCCATGACCCAAAAGCTTTCCGACCGATATCCGTGTAGCCAAGCAATCTTCCGTCCGCACGGATAATTCTCGCAAGGAGCTTTGCCCTGCTTGGTCAGCAAGACATCACAGCACCTCACACGACCTCACGTGTGACAAGTCACATAGCCAAAGACCGCAAGTAGAGCGGAGCCGACTGCCCAACCGGCATATGAGAATGCCAGTGGCATGCTGAGTAAGCCGATACCCACAAGCACGGCGACAGCATTGAACAGCTAGGTGTCAGTAGAAGGAGTCTGTAAGAGGAATGGATGTACTGTCTGCCCGTCCGTGCTCTGCCCCAAAGGCGCTGGTCGCGCTAGTGAACTTCTCCTCCTCTTTCGAGGACCGCCTCTCTGCTTAGACGATGGGGACAAGAGAGGCGCAGTCTCGGTATCGGGCGATCCGGAGCCCAACGACGGGGCCAGTCCCACGGTGATGGTACCCGGCGAAAGATCCTTTGATGTTTCCGACGATGGAGGACGCTCCGTCCCAGGACTCTCGACACCCTCGCTCAAGTCCACATCCGCCCCCGGAAGGAGCGCGATGGACGGTGCTGGTGAAGCCATCCGTCCACTCAGCAGAGGTGGACGCAGCCCGGTCGAAACTGAGCCAAGCTTTGTGCCTCCTCCTGGACTCACGTCGTCCGAAGAGACGCGTCGAACCTTGACGGGCGGAGCGGACCACTGGACGCGCAGATTCCCCTCCAGCCTATCTCGAGCGCTCTTGCTCACCACCGGTGATGTCTGCGACGGTCCCGCGACTGGATCCGCTTCGAACAAAGCGGGGTCGGAGCTGGCTCGTCGGTGGTCTGCCTCCTCCTCGTCATTGACCGCTTCCTCGTCTGCGCCTGACTCGTCCACGTCTGACGGCCATCCTTCTGGATCAGAAGCCCGATGGCGCAACGAGCCATACGTTCCCCGACTGGCTGTAGATCTCGACGCGTGGGATGGTGAGCCCGATGCAGGGGTCGATGCCGGCGCGATGAACGACGGGACCGAGCCTATCTGACCATACCGCATCTGCTGAGAGCGCGAGACTGGCACTTAGTTTTGTGCCCCACATAAAGATGATTGGTCGAGGTCACTCACAAGAGAACACAATGTCGAGACTGCTCTGCAGTACTCTGCTCTTCTTGCGCCTCACCCTCGTCACCTGCCCAGGTATCGGCACGCTCCTTTCACCTCTCCCGTCACGAGACGGCGGCTCGAGTGGGGGGTCAGGCATCTCGAGTTGTGGTCCAGAGTCAGGTGTCATTCTGTTGAAGAATGCGGCCTGACCCTCGTCGGACGTTCTCGCAGTGGAGCTCGCTTCTCCGTTGCCCGCGTGTGTCAGTGGGAGGTGGTGAGCTGCTTTGAGATAAGACGGAGAATGGGATGGGTGGGTTTACAAGGGAGAGCGATGACGATTGGAGCCCCGGAAAAACCGGGAAAACCTCGGACATCCTTACTCCGAACACCATCAGAACCACACTCGTCTCTGCATCACCACCATCATAGCGCACTGTCGCACGAGAAGCAACGAGTGGGCTGCAAGAGCAGTGACGAGGTCCTCGAAGCTCGTCATGGGATCGCTTGGCACCAGCCCGAGTGAGACGACCGTGGTCTCCGCCCCGGGAAAGGTGCTCGTCACCGGGGGCTACCTCGTGCTCGACCGCAAATACTCTGGTCTCGTCATAGCCACCTCGTCTCGCTTCTACGCCATAGCTCGCCCTCATACATCTACATCCACCTCGGTGCGAAAAGCGAAACGAATATCGGTACGAGCTGGGCAGTTCCCCAAGGACAGCAGCGTGTGGGAGTATGATCTCCATCCGACATCAGACGGGCTCGAGCTCAGACCAGTCGATAGCAAGGCGGGCAGAAACAAGTTTGTGGAGATCACTGTGGCCAAGGCGATAGAGTACGCATATCAGGTTCTTGAGCGTGATCATAGGTCAGGCAAGGGCTGGACGGAGCTAGAGGGACGGGTACCGAATGGGCTTGAAGTCATTGTTTTGGCGGACAACGACTTTTACTCGCAGCGAGAACAGGCAAGTTGTACCCTCATCTCACACAGACCTGCTCGACATTCCTTGGGGACCCTATGCTGACCAGAGAAGCTTTCCGCCAGAGACCTTCCCGTCCGAATCTCCTCGCTCGACTCCCTTCCACCTTTTTGCCCCCTGCCACGGCCTATAGGAGAGACAAACAAAACCGGCCTCGGGTCATCGGCAGCATTGGTGACATCTATCACCGCCGCGATACTACATCATCTTCGAGTCCTTGATCTCTCCCCAGACCAAACCACCTCCTCATCCTCCAAGACAGACCGCTCGCCAGCGTTGGACACGATACACTCGGTCGCACAGTACGCCCACTGTCTCGCCCAGGGCAAAGTCGGATCTGGATTCGACATCGCGTCTGCCGTATACGGCTCCCATCTGTACACACGTTTCTCGCCCAGCTTGCTCTCGCCCCTTATGACATCCCACTCGCCCTCTGCAATCCTTTCCTCCGGTGTGTTGGAAAATATGGAACCAGCACAATGGGATCAAGGAGCAACTCCTGTGAGATTACCCCGGGGTATCCGACTGCTGCTGGCGGATGTAGATGCGGGCACAGACACGCCCAGTTTCGTGGGCAAGGTCCTAAAGTGGAGAGCAAATAATGCCCCCGAGGCCACGGAGCTGTGGGACCGGCTCGATAGTGCAAATGGGCAATTGGTCAAGGCGTTGCAGCAGCTGGTCGACCTTGAACATACGCCAGAATACGATCTGGCCCTCAACGGAGACGCGGTTGGTGAAGGCGCGGCTTTGGACAGCTCAGTGGCCAAGCATCTAGCGGAGGCCACTCTGGCGCTAGTCGTCAGTGTTCATGGCTTGTTTGTGCGACGGCTGATCAATCTAGGGCATACGGGCATGTATGAGAGAAATGTCCGGCAAGAGTGGAGTCCCGATAGAACCACCAGAACAGACTCGCCTACTCGACGCCTGCTCTCAGTGCCCTGGCGTGCTTGGTGGAGGCGTACCGGGCGGTAAGTCGCCCTTCAGTTCCGATGCCTGTCGCTAATCTTAAACAGCTGGGGGCTACGATGCTATCTTCCTGCTTGTCGTTGACCGACCAGAGGTGATTGCTGCCGTTGAGACTGTTTGGGAGGGCTGGACAGAGATGGCAGTGTGCCCTCTGTCTGCGAGGCAGAGCGATGGAGGGCTGAGACTTGAACCCCGTGAGCGAGCCGAGGAGCTGGATGCTTCTTTGTGACGAGCGTTTCTCGAGATGTGCATACATTCAGCATCTGCAGCTGACTTCTGACTCGGCGCAGCTGGGCATACTGAATCGCGGGACATTTATCAAGCGGACAATGTTGTGAAAGGATTCAGGGGACCTATACTCCACAGCGAAGAACAAATGTTTGACAGCGTCCGCAGTCACAACTCAAGAAATCGTATCCAAATCCTGAATCTCCCCAATGGACGGAAATCGCGGTGAGAACGCTTGCAGTGACGTCGCTATGACCGGAGAACGCGGAGCCTCGGTCGTCGTGTGCCTCTCGTTGGCGGTTTTGAGACAACAGATGAGGTAACTTTTCTGACTGCCCCGGCGCCCTGTATGGGTGATGATACGTCCAGCTCTGAACAGCGAACAGCTCTGCGTTCAAGCAGTGAGACTCCTTATCGTGCTTCTTGACGAGACAACAGGGTCGCGAACAGCCCCGCAGATTTGAGCTAGAGCTGTGCCGCGGTGGTAGAAATCGTGACAATGTACTGCCATTTCAAATTGGACACTGGCTGTCAGTCTCATCGGGTTGCAATTGGCGATTGGAAACGCAACATGATGTGAGATCGACATTTTGCGAATGTGGGCGCCTCCGATATCATAACGGATTGCTCACCTTTGACCATCCTTTCTGCGTCTGCACTGTAGCCGCTGTGCAGCCGAAGACGTAATGTTACTGTTCTCTCTCTACACATAATTGAACGGCTTGCTGTCTTTGCTAACTCAGTTTGCACGCACCAATGAGCACCTCCATGGAATCCAATGAAGAGAGGGTGATCGTCACAGTGCAGTGCCCGCACCATCCCCAATACAGCGTTCACGTCGAACTTCCCAAGACCAGAACGATTCGCAACGTGACGGTACCTTTCTCCAAGTGTGTTCGCACCATCTTCATTGGTTGCACCGGCGGCAAACGGCACGATGCCGTGATGCCCGATTCTTTCGATCTCGAGACCACTTTGTCGATACAGGATCAGCTCCAGTCAATTGATTTCGATCGCCCGCCGGCAACATTTATTGATGCAGTTAGGTATGTGACATGACGGTCATCTCCCTGCACGTACTCTGGCTAAGAAGCAGCGAAACGCAGAGCTACACTGCTTTGGATGTTTACGTTGCTGAAGTGATCACCGACCCATCCGGCAACTCTCCGCAATACGTCGAGTACGTATATACGAACGAATATGTCCCTGAAGCGTCATACACGGCAGTGACAGGGCTAAAGGAGGACGAAGCATGTGATGACACCACAGAGGTGTTGAATCACATGCGTGAGTTGCACATTGCCCGGATGACGCAAGGCTCTTCCACTGCCCTCACCACCGCTAGAACGCGTGGTCTCAACCCGACCAATACCGAAGACGAGGAGGGACAGGTGGGGGATGCGCCGCTTCCGAGTGGCCAGCAAAGACCTGCTAAGCAGAGGAAGCCCTAAGCTGTCCGCATGGCGGACGCCAATCGGTCCCTCCATTTCACTCCTCCTCCTTGTACATGGCAGTCCCGCTGCGTATCTTTGATCTTTGGCCAATGCACTTCTCTAGCTTTTGGCACGCGTACAATCATGATGTGGTTCGTCCATGCCTCGCTGAAGGCACTGACTGCCCCAGCGAGGCATAATGACCAGCCTGTGCACTGTACTTCCTAAAAGCGTTCAGCGATGAGTAGTGAAACTTGCTGACCCCCTCTGCGAGCCGACCTGCTCCCCGCCACAGCAGCAAGAACATACTAAGTCTGAGAAAGGTAACTCGCGACCACCTTTCGACGTGGAAAACAATGGCACGGTCAGAAAATGCAAATTCTCGCAATCCTACCTTTCTTTTCCTCTTTGCAAGAACTGCGAGGAGCGCTGAAGTAGGATAAAGCGCTTCTGTAGGGCCCGCCACTCGATCACAAACTTCGCTTCAATGCCATCACAGTACCAGACGTTCCTGTGGGGCTGTTCCTCGCACCCGGGTAGCGCCCTCAAGCTCGAGATCCCCAATGAGTTCAGATTCCAAACTGGTGACCGGCTCTCCCTTGCACGTCTTGTGTACACCATTTACTGGACTTGCCCATTTGACGGCCATGGGGACAAGTGGGAGACAATGAGATCCCACCGTTTCTCATTGACTAAGGCCCGTGAGCAGAGGAGGGGAATACGTAACGTTATGACTGCTGAAAGTCTTCCCGATGGTTATCATGAACTCAGTGGGTGAGTGGCATCATGTCTCATTGAGAGCAGAGCCGTCCCGGGACTTCTCTTCCTTGTCTGGCTGACTCCCAGTGTGAGCCGTCCATTTACCGCATTTGACATTTACACGCGGGACGCTTCTACTTTCAACAGTGCCGATCCCCATGGGATCAGAGGAAGCGCCCAATTTGGGGGAACCAGGATTGAGCTCTCTGTCCTACTCGAGGTGACTCACTACGAGCCGGCGCCCCACCCGCCCATTGTCGCATATGGCCCACAAGGGTCTGTTCCATATGGGACACCTACAAGGCCACCGAACATTGCGTACACCATGGTGCCGCAAAGCTTTTGGGGGACGCCGGAACTCGTTCCTCAGACACCTGATACAGTGACAACCGCATCGAGCGACGGACCATTGTCTCCGAACAGTCAAGGGAGTGACACAGGCCTTGCAATCAGAAATGATGACTATGTTGAGGAGCTCTACGAGGAAGAAGCCCCCGCTCAACAACCTCAGGGAACACTCGAGCTCGACGACAATAACGGATGAACATGAAGCGTGATTGACGATGTGGAGCCTGCCGCACTATTTCTCGTTTCTTGTGCCCCATGTATTTCAGTCTTGTCCGCGTGCGTAGCCCTTCGCGCAGTTGGTCCTCGCAACAATCCGTGGGAGCTTCGTGCCACTCATTGAGCATGTCTGAGTTTCCTGCGGAGCGCGAATTGCGAGCCCGAGATGCAGAAGAAGAACCACTGAGTCTCTTCCTGTTAAGAATGCAAATGGGAGATAATTTCACACATTGGCCGCGGATTGCGCATTTTGCTCGCTCGCAAGAACAAAGCGAAGGCGCGTTTGCCCGATCCTTTCACCTCGAGAGTTTGCTTTTGCCATCGGGCTGTGCAACATAAGAGCAAGATCGCTCGGCCCCCCCGTCTTGAGCACAAACATCGTTGTTTCTCGCCAGAATGTCTCAGTCTACATCAGCTTCCCTGCTTCGATGGGCATGCCCGGAAAATGATAGGCATACAATGACTATCGAGATACCTCAGACCGAGATGGTCGACGGAAGAGAGCTGAGCATAGCCAAGTGCATCCGTACAGTTCACTTCAAGTGCGGCTACGACGACTGTGGCTCAGTCGCTTGTAGGGTGAAACCAGACTCTTTCGATCTGAACACCGTTCTGGCGTCACAGGACATCCTCCGCAATTACCCGACTCCACGCCCCCCCGTTGGCGTCCGGGACGATGTAAGGTAGGTTGGCGGCCTGTTTCAATCCATCTTCCCTGTGACGCTGATCGTCAGGGCCGGGACGCCATATGCTGCCATTGACATTTACGCCACGCATGTGAAATTGCCCTCATCGGCGGCGTCTGAGAGCGGCGGCCCGACGGCTGCGGATACTGCCTGTACCTGGGGGGCCACAGCTGTGATCAGTCGGAACACTTACATTCCCCAGGTCCTATTCGACGCCATGTGGATACTGAGCCCAGGTATGGTATCGCGAGGGGAAGGAGACACGGCGAAAGCCATGACTGAAGTCCGGAGACACGCCCCACTCAATGCAAGCGGACTGGCGCACGAGGACACTGTCTCTCCGCCATCAACGGTCAGATCAAATAACCCCGAAGCAATACATTGCCCTCCCTCTTCACAAGCGGATACGACCTGCACAGGCAGCGTCAGCGATTCAGCGCCTCTTTCTCCTGAACAGCCGTAAACGACCGGCAGATCAGCCCGCTAAAGCGCACTGGTTTTACTTAGATTCTTTGTACTCATGCACATATTGACAGACTATACTAACATATCTCTTTCGAAGCTCTGGCAGTCCATCTCAGGTGTACGGTGGGGGATCGAGGCACCCGGCCTACGCACGGATTCTCGCGTAGGGGCGGTATGAAACTCTCCTGATCGTCAATCTCCCCTCCCTCCTCTTCTCACCTCCTTGGCCTTACACCACTGCAGTTCGACCTGTCGCGACTGGCAGTGATATCCCTGGTCGTGTCCACACGGGCGCGCGAGATCTCCCCTTGGCGATCAACGCTTATCGCACACAAGCTGCGAGCGAACATACATCAACGGCAACACCGCTTAGATCCCCTACAGAGCTGTGAGGCAATGAGAGGAGGCACGGTCTTGGACAAACACGGCCGTTCAATGCCCTTCACAGCCAAAGCTGAACTGAGTGACCGACCCACAACGTGAGGCGCCTCGCCACTGCGCCGGAATGAGAATTTCATTTTCAAGCCAACATCAGATACTTTAAACGAGGCTACTTTGACGGTCGTAGCTCATCAAGGTTATTCAGCAATTGTTCAAAAATGACATTAATGGGAATATGAAATCACTGACATTTGGGATGATAGCGAGCTCGACCTCTCAGCAGCATCGTACAGCGCTTGCCCGCAGGACAGGCAAAGAGCGTCAATAATAGATGTGACGAATTCTTATGCACCACACTGCACGAGAACCTCGCCTAAAATGTCCCAACCAACCTACACTCAAGTCGACTGGGTGTGTCCTGCGCATTCGAGGACGGTCTATGGGGTCTGGATCCCCGACACGTTCCGTTTCTCAGAGAATTTTGGAGCTACCTTTTGCTAGTCTCGTCTACCATGTCTTTTCAACTGTCCCCTGACTCACCTATGAGTGACTGAACTCGAAGAAATTTACAACACTCGGTGGTATTCAGATAACGAAATTTAAAATTGAAGGAGCATGCGGAGCCTTATCTCGTTGGAGCTCAGTACTCAGTACTTCAGACCAGTCTGTCGAAAGGCCAGTCATCTCTTCTGCCTGCGTGTCTGCGACATAAAATCCGCTGCAGTAGTGGCCTTCGCGATGCATACCCATGAACGGAGCTGAGTTGTTAAGCTCATCTCTTCGTACAGGCAGCCCTCTCACTTGTGCTTGTGTGACAAAAGCAAGGAGTATTGATCTGACGCGCCGAGGCTGGCAACAATCCGGGTAGTTTCAGGTTGCAAGTCCGCACCTAAACCTCGCGAGCATCTCGCTCTGAAGTGCACGTTCAAGCCCATGTCCACCTCCAAATTCATCGGTTAGGCTCTTTGACATCGGCAATGCACAGCTGGTTGCGATGTGATATTCTTCACAATGGACGGGGCGATGATATCAAGTCCGGCTATGCAGTGTAGCAGACGGAGAAAGGTGACCATGTAACGCCTGTGCATACATATACCAGGCTCTGGTCCAAGAATTTGCCACTACAATCGTTCGCCATACTGGTTGTGAAAGATGTCGACGGCCTCGAATGCGGTGCTCACATGGAGGTGTCCGAATCACCGTCGTACTACCATCACGGTCACGATACCGCGGGGAATTCAGACCATCCGACAAAATCGTTTGGACGTGCTACCTCTGTCACAGATTGTCCGCACGGTGTTCTTCAGCTGCAACAATCCCCATTGCACTATATCCCAGGTCACTGAGATCCCGAATACGTTCAGTCTTGAGCAGACTATGCAATGCGAATCGCGATTGGGATCCTGGTTCACGACTTCCAACCCACTCACCTTTCCGGACATCTTCTGGTGAGTACGGCGGACGGCAGGGTTGAATGCCCCGTCTGTGGCTTTCACGAAGACAGTGCTTACGACCAGCGATGAAGATAATGTAGACAACTACTATGCAGTCGACATTTACACTCACGAGCTGATCATGGACACATGTGATGCAAAAAGATTCGGTATCAAAGCCACCGCAACGACGCGCAACAACCAAGAAACAGAGCTAGATCCCGTATACAAGGTCAACTTCTACACCCGCACTCCAAGGCAGCATCCGGCAGGACGTGCTGCCCCAAGTCCTAGCTCGCTGCGGTCTACAGTATCTTGGGCCCCTCCTCTTCGTATTTTAGACCAGGGGTCTCCCATGACCAACGCAACTACTCCCACCACTGCCCCGCCAGACACTCCGAGGTCGTCTCGCTCGGGTCGTTCCCCGAACGTTCATATCTGGGACGACAATACGAGTGACGAGTACCCCTTACCCGACACGGAATGATCATGTTATCGCTACATCATGCACAGCTTGTCGATTGGAATCGAGAGTATGGGGATCGAGATCAAGCCTCGCCATCCCGCTGAGCGGGTTGGTTGTGATGTCGATACGAAGTTCAACTTCGAGTACATTTCACATCCACCCGCCCCGGACTCTGACATGAGCGTCTCTTTCTTTGTTACATAGATCCCATGAATTCTTGGCCGAGGAAAGTAAGGGCTCTTACCGACAATGCCCTCAAGCGTACTCTTTAGCCCACCTTTTTCCTGCGTTTTGCACATCTAAGACCCCCTCCTTTCTCTACTTGCAGCCTGCAGCTCTCAGACGCGTGAAGGTCTAAATCAGGGATGTGAGGCAAGCCAACCTACCTCCCCCCCCCCCCCCCCCCCCCCCGCTTTTCCTAATCTCCTATCACCAGCCAGACCAGCTACCAGTCATGCCTTTCGTCGAGCCCATCGACAATGATGGTCCTCTGCACAAGGTTGAGTGGGCCTGCCGTTGGCATCCTGATCACAAGGTCGTCATTTCAATACCGCACGCTCACGCGGTGACACCTTCAGACAACGAGAGCCCTTCGGAGCCAGTCGAGATATTGGTGTGGGCGTGCTTCACGATTCTGGTCTGCGAATGCTGGCATCCTGATCACGCGAAGACCGTGGGGAAGAAGGGGAGGGCTTCCCGCTGGGAGACTTTCAATCCGCCGCTGCGCCTGGAAGAGGCACGGAAGAGTCAGGCGGCCTTGTTTCGCACTCTGACCGGGCCCATGATCAACTGGAGACGACTCTGCATGTAAGTTCACATACTGAAGTAGATGCAGTGCTGATGGGCCGCAGGTCGGGCCCCGACAAAGATCCGTTTTACGGTCTCGTCGTCGATGTAAAGCGCTCCTCACCCAAGATCAACTTTCCGGCCTTGACACCAAACTCACAATTCCTTGGCAAACGATACGGCGTCAAGGTCGCAGCCAGACAAGGTCACCAGATCATTCCCGACATTGAGTCGAGGGTGTCTGTCTACGACTTTCGCCCGTTCTCACCGGGCTCGCAGCCGTAAGAGGGGGAGCCTGTGCCGAGATCTATGTCGATATTCGTCCACTTAGAAACGACGACGATGAATCAGAGAGTTGTGCATCATTGTCGTTTTAAGTCTCCTGCAAACGCTTCACGCTATCAGTGTCGACCCTTCAAGGCGGTCACCTAAGTCTCTACGCCTCATGCCTTCCCTACACCATGCGCTCCCAGATGCCCTGTCGCCTTCTCCATCACAGAAGGGATCAGACACTCCTGTGAGCCAGGACAGGCACCAGGCTGCCGCACGACATCTCTGAGGCTGCATCAACCGCTCTGCCATTACTGACGTGAGGGGCTTTATCCAATAACTAGTCGTCGCGCATTTCACAACTCTTTGGAGATTTGTTGTATTAGAAATAAATCGAATGCTTTGTCCTTCAAACATGCTAGGCGAGGGCAACGTTGCGCTGCATTATTGAGACTCAACAAGACGGCGCAATTTCTTCGCGCCATATGCAATTAAGTCCTTTCTCACTAGAACTTCTAGCGGGACCTATGGCTGATGTTTGCCACCTGGCTGCTGCGGTCTAGGTGGTTGTCCCTCTCATCACATATGTGGATACTCAGTACTTCGCTACTAGACCTGCGCCATGTCCAACTGTACCCCTCTAGAAGTGATCCAACAAGGTGGAGCCCGCATCTTCACTGCGTCATGCGCGAATCATCCCGATCATGGAGTCACAGTCACGATCCCCACACGGTGGTCGGTCCAGTGCATCAACAGTCCGTATTCCGAAGACCGCGTAGTGGTCCCGGTATGGACGTGCGTACAGAGCATCACGGGCGCCTGCTGGCACGAGGATCACGCTCATACTTCTGGCGGATGCCCTCGGAGGTGGAAAGTCGACAGATATACGCTACCTCAGGGGCCGCTCAGAGATGCCCAGACCGCTCTGATTCGCACTTTCGCTTCCGTCAGCGACGATTGGAGATGGTCGTCTAGGTGCGGCACTGCTGAGCCGGACGGATCCGAGGATCGAGCTGATTGAGCAGGGTTGATCCCAACCAGGAGCCTTTCTATGCTCTCACCATCGAGACAAGCTGCATAGAAAGAGAATCGCTCGATCCCAATGGTGCGGGCAACGGACAAGCTGCCGCAAAACGATTCGGGATTGTCGTCAACTCTGTCGCCGGGGAGGTCAGGAGCGATGATGTGCCGGCCAGACTGTCAATGCACCAATACTTTCCCATCTAACACGCCAGTCGTCCGTGATTCGTCAATGTAGCTTGTTACATCTGTCGGAGACTCGATAACTCAGGCTTTGGTATCAATTTCATCGTGTCATGAATAATTCCACCAGCTACTTGGTTACATACCGAGACTGCCCGCCCCCCCGTCACTAGTAAAGTCAGAGGCTTGTATTTGCAGTTGCAGACCATGGAGTCGATTACTGACCTCGGACAGGTTTACAATCGCAACATCCCTAGGTGAGTCTCAGGAAAATAAGTGGGGAGTTGAGATCGAGTCAGGATGGCAATAAGAACGGCTCGGCTGCTGTGTACTGCGAAATCATAGTCACGTCGGACGCCTGTGCGCTACCACATACAGTATATTGACCTTGGCGGAACGCTGGTGCGCTCTTTTCTGCCTGACGATGGGTTCCATAGGCATTGGGTGCCACCGGTAGCTTCTGTGGGTAGACTTTGATGTCATAGTACGACGATAGGTCGGTCCGAAAGGGGTGGGTCAGCTCTCGATCAAATTGCGCACGGACATCTGATGCAAGACGATACAACAGACTTCGTTCAACAGCTTCAGGGTCAGACGTCCCGGTTTCTCTCTGTGCGCCTGCTTTGGAGCTGACAATAACATCACGAAAGTGGAAGGGATGATCAAGGAATTGCTTCCACTTGCTGCGACTGAGCTCAGACTCATATGTTGGGCCCATGACATCCTCCGAATCCATGATGTACGTTTGATCCGTTGGCAAACTTTCCTTGAGCCCAAGGAAGTGGTCAACAGACGTTCTCCAAACATTATGCGCGCGGTCAAATTGGACAGTGGGACAAAGTGCAAGGGTAATCTGGCGTTCAGTGACAGTCCGAGTGAGTGGCGGTCACCAATGGCCGCGCAAGAGCTGCTTTCTGTTGCTTGACTAGTCGCATATTTCGAGTATAGGTGCAACGGTCGAAGAAATGGGGAAGCAGTGGCAAACAAAAAGCAGAATTGCGATGGGTTGGCATCCTCTGAGATATTGCATAGCCTGAGGAAGCCGACCAAGATTATCACATTGCGACTCTCACGAACCCACATTGCATGTTTTGTACACAGTAAGGTTTTGCTGGGCTGCGATTGAGAAACCCACACCTCCTCCTGCAGTGAGTCAGGCCCTCGCTGCGGTTGACATGTTCCTTGACAATCGGCGATATCTCATGGGTGCGAGTGCGGTAACTACACGAACCAGAAATAAGTCAGTGCTGTTAGACGAACCATGCGTGTGTGACCGAGGTCAAATCATGGCAAGTGCTGGGCATAGTACTCGTGATCCGACACGTGTCGTCCACCCACGCGGTTCGTCCACCGTCCATGATCCCGCCGCCGTCGACGTCAACGAGCAGAAGTCATGATGCATGCAAGCTGAAGCTATGAGACTTTACACAGCTGTAGATGGACCCGGTGTGCATGCTTGGTGCGGTTCTTGAGGCTGCCGGTGGCCTGTGGCTTGAGCTGCAGTGCGCCTCTTCCTCCTAGCCTCTGCTTCCCTTGCCTTCCGGTCCGCCAGGTCCTGAGCGTGAGTCTCTCGATGCTCCATGTCATACAGCTGTCCCTGGGGGTGCGTGACCTTCCTCCTCTTCCCCCTAGCCACCTTATCCAGCCTCTGGGCTTCCCTCGTTGCCTCGAGCTCGCGACGCGTGATGGTGTGGGTGGCGAGTGTCAATTCGAGTCCCTTGAGCGCTTTCTCTGCAACCGCCTTGGGATCTAGCTCGCTGCGACGCAGTTGCCGCGTGTAGGACCGAAGCGTGCGGATTGTCTGGGGCGTCCTGAGCTCGCTTTGGGCCTGTGGCGGCGGGGTGACGGGTCGCTCGGGCTCGGAACCCATGAGGATTGTCGCATCGAGCGGCCAGAGACCAGCCTTCCGCCACGCGCTGCGGATCTGCCGCGATGTAGCCGCCTCCTGCCAAGCCTCATGGAACCAGCCCCAAAACCGACCCTTGGGCGCGCTCTCATTGGTGGTTGCGACCCGATAGTCCTCAAGCCGCCGGAAGTAGGCAGCTTTGACGTGGTTGAAGAGATCGACGTCAAGAGGCTGGAACTGGTCGGTGAGACTTGCCGGCAGGATGACAACAACGATGTTGCGGTCCCAGCACGCCTCAAGAAAGTCAACCGTGTCGTGGATGTCGGCACCGTCGAGGAACAGCAGGCGGCGGCGGCCCGGGGCTACGCGGTCGCGGGTGGCCGGATCAAAGCAGTTCTCCAGCCACTGCTTTGTGATGTAGCTGTTGCTCCAGCCCGAATCGGTGACGGTTGCGTGTCGGTCTCCCTCTGCAGCCTCTGGGAACCACTGCTCCTGCAGAGCCTTGCCCTTGTAGATCACAAGCGGCGGGACGCAGGCGGTATCGATCCCCACGGCCGCGACGACGGTGATGTGCTCCCCTCCAGTCCCGGAGCGGCCTGGAGCAGTCTGGGCGTTGCGGGGGAGGTCTGCGGGGCCGATGCGACGAACTTTGCGGGTGTCAGACAGCGTGAAGTAGGTCTCGTCCATGTTGAAGATGCCCGCGGGCGTGTAGAGAGCAGAATCATACAACTCTTTGACCTGCAAGCGTCAGCAGGGCGTCCAACGCTCTCAGGGCTGCTCACAAGGTTGTACCACGCGCGTCTTCTCTCTGGGGTGTCCGCTTGCCGTCGTGAGAGCTCGTGATAGGTGTGATAGCGGCTGCAGAGACGGTCGGAATGTCGCCGCACAAACCGCCCGACCCAGTCTTTGTCGACGCGGCGATCCGCAAGCCTTTCTGCAAGGCTGCGGACATGGCGAGGTGTCAGGAGGGTGCCGCGGGACGCAAAGTCGTTGATCTTATCGATCAGGACGTTCTCCTGCAGGACTGAGAGGATCCGATTCGGGGCCTTGTTGTCAGAGACGTGTCGCCGCATCACTTGATCATTGAGCGTCATGCGGGGGACGCCGTGCTCTCGGGCAACTTGTCGTATGCTCTTCTCGGGGCTGTTCGTGCACTCGCGGACTGCCTGCTGCATAGCGTCATGCATGGTGGAGATAGAGAGAGATGTAGCTATGAGAATAACGATGTTGACGGTGGACGAACCGCGTGGGTGGACGACACGTGTCGGATCACGAGTAACATATTAGAGTCGTGGGGACCGCCCGAGGCGTTCGCTCAGTCAGGAGGCTGCTCTTCGAAATTCAGTACTCCTGTTGTGCTCAAAGGAGCCAGATGAGAGGAGGTGCATCCGCGACACTCGTTCCCAGAGGGCTTAGTGTCTCTGCATGAAGAAGAAGGGTGAGGTATGGTCGATGTTTCGCTGGTTGCCCTTTCACCGCCTCACCCGACGATACATCGATGAGCGACACGAGAAGACCTGATTTGATCTAATTAGAACAATCAGTCGCAATCTTCAGTATGAGCACAGTCGCATATTCTCGCCTGAATGACACCATCAAGTGGTGTGGACGTGTCCCAATCACCCCGACTACACGTGCACCGTCACTCTCCCAGTGAGCCAACAGGTTCCCCCCTTCTTCAACACAAGCGGAGATCCCAATGAGCGAGTAACGACTCCGGTCTGGGACTGCGTGTCGCACATCTACTGGCGGTGCCCGCTAGAGCGCGATTCCTCAGATGCTGTGGGGTCCGACATGCTTGCCATTCGCTTGGAGGATCCAAAATGTTCCAGTCAGGATCTCATGCGGAGCATCCGGACAGCTCAGTCGGCGTTGTCAAAGCATGTCCACTTTCCACTCACGCCGTCCTTCCCCTATTCCGCGTAGGTAGGATTCTCCCCCTTGTCCGTGGCTACGTGTTATTTCCCAGATGACCCGCCATTGGACATGGCTGACGCTGACATTTCCAGTCTAGATGCATCGGATACACCGTACTTGGTGTTAAGCGTCCTCGCAGGTGAGCCAACTGGGCAGCCGCTGACTCCTACAGACACACTTCTGAACAGCGGACTCCCCGTGCAGAGATTTGGGATATCCGTGACGGAGAAGCGCCAACATGAGGAGAGCCGAGAACTCGCCTCGCGAGTCTCCGTGCGTTTGTTGTTTCCTCAATTTCGCTACCGCCATCTTTCCCCCGACTGAGTGACGCGTGGTTGAACATTGCCAACTCAGTCAAGATCTCCTGGACGCACGAGCACTTCCTCCGCCGTGATCGCTGGGGCTTATGGCTCGTACATACTAAATAGCCTATGTACTTGGCAAAATGCTGAGGTCTTCTTCGTTCCGAAACCAAACAGAGGCGATCACCTTTATCTCCTTGAGAGCACCGCTCTGTCTGTACTCGCCTGAGCTGATTCTGTCTCCGCCCAGACTTACTGCCTTCTGGGTCTGGCCATACCATGGGAACAAAGGGCCCGCGTTTGTTTACTTGTTTCTTCTTCTCAAGGTTCTGAGAAGGCCCGTTGCCACCATCGATGGATTGAGTACCGCCCATGATCCTTCTGCTGTCCTGCGTAGGTTGACGACTCATCGATCAAGATGATGGCCCCAATGTCTGCCGTGACGGGGCACTCCCGGGTCTCAACTTCAGACGGAGGCACAGCGCACGTTGTCGTATGGCGGTGTCCAGATCATAGGGACTTCACATGTACCGTTCGGATCCCCGAAACTTTTACCACACGGAGGACGGAGGTACCGGTCTGGGACAGCATCTCACACATCTCCTGGTGCTGCCACTATAAGCACGACAATTGGCAAACGATTCCGGGCACAACGACTCGCGACCCCCAGACCACGGCAGACTACATGTCGCGTATCCGCGCAGCTCAACCAGCCCTGCAACAATTCGTCAATGGCCCGGTCCCATTTCGACGCGTGAGGTCGTGAGTCGCATAGCTCGCAGAGTCGATGCAATGGCCAACTAATTTCAGCCTGGATGGGAGTCCCGAGCCGTATTTGGCCATTGTAATCAACACCGCGTATGATCCAAGGCCCGGGCGCAGCTGGGACTACCGTGACGCGAGTCTTGGCATACACGTCGAGGCAACATGCCCAGACGAAAAGATAGTTCTGGCCTCGCGGGCGGGGATTTATCGCTTGATTCCTCAAGTCACGTTCACTGCATGAGACTCCAAGTGCTTGTCTGCAATCTGCTACCTCGGCCTCCAATCACAGGCATCAATCCAGCGTTCATCACCATATTTTTCGTACACTTGTCTATGCATTTGCTCAAGAATCATCACGCCCCAGAGAGATGCCTAAGCCCAACTGAGCGTCAATGACTGTAGATAGCCCGAGCGACCCTTTCGCGACCCGTGGGATTCCATGTTGCAGTAGTCTGGATTGCGTCCGGGCAGTAACAGAGCCGTCCCGCTTCGCCGATCTGGAGTCTCCCGGGCCTCCTCCAAGCAGAGTATTTATGCGACTTATATGGACTTTTCCAGTAGTGGCTTAAGCGTTCATGCGACAGTCGGATACAGGTTCGGATAGGTCGAATCATCTGCCCTCTCCACGCCCAGCCCGAATGTTTTTCCAGCGCCCGTGTCCGACTCGGCCGGTACCCATTGCTTCTGGTCTCGACATGTAGTCTCGCCCCTATTGCGTGACGAAGATTCTTGTTCGCGTCCCGGTTCACCCTGAAGGCCTCGAAAGGGTTCCCAAAAGATCTACCATACACCCAGCAAGGTTAGGAATATCCGTGACAGAAGGAGGAGCCGGTAAGCCAGGGCCTACCCTGTTCTCACAAGTTCCGGCAAAATTCCTGCGCTGGCGCGCGACCACGAACACTAGGCCACTTCGAAGGGATGTTCTGAGAGTACTAGACACCTCGTTTGCGAGTCGAATCGGTCCGAACACATATTCGTCACAGTATGCACGGACCCCGTGCTGGCCACAGTGTTGATCAACACAAGTCCATTGAAAGCCAGAGGCACAGCAGGCCAGCTTCGAGGGCGTCATTCGCCGTGGGCTCTCCCTTGTCGTATTAGCTCTTCTCCATGACCTTCCTACATTGAAGCGTGTTTGGGCTCTCCGAGACTTCGCATCATACAAAGGATGGGCGGCCAGCCTGGCTCTGGACCCCTACATCTCCCCGCCTCCCTCCTGCTATATTCAGCGCGGTTCCTCACCAGTCTTTTGCCAAACCACGTACTCACTATCCTCATTGGGATTGCTCTTGTGCGTAGTCCTCAAATGAGTATTGAACAGTCAGAGATGGTTACTACAAGACCAGAGTTTATCGATCCAAATGTTGACTTCCGGTCATCAAATGGGTACCACGATATCCAGTTCACCTGCCCATATCACCAAGACTTCACATGCACTGTGAAGATGCCCGATACGTATTGCGTCCAAACCACTGCCCGTTCAGTGGAGGTACCGGTGTGGGATTCCACCGCCTACATCGCCTTCGGCTGTGTTCATCATCATGCGGAGCACGAGAGAAACCTGAAACTGACTCTTATATGCCCGCCGGATTATACTAAAGAAGAGGTCGACGACTATCTGTCGCGTATCAGAGCCGCGCAACCGGCGCTGGAGGACTTGGTCCAAGGAACAGAGGTCCCATACAAGTGGTTCGAGGCGTGAGTCAGAGTCATTCTACCACACACCAGTAGATCGCTGCGCACGACGATCGACTCCACATGCTAATGGTAGTTTGGACCAAAGTCTCGAGCCGTATCTTGCAATTGGAGTCGACGTTGGGTCGGAACCGGAGGATGATAATGACTATCCTCCCGAGGCATTCGGCATGACAGTCACCAGGCCGGGTCCTCTCCTTTACGAGCGTCCAATCGTCTCGAGGGTGAAGGTCTTCCGCTTGCACCCCTATGAGACGCTGGAGTCTGTTGGGAGAGTCCCCAGGACAACTCGTAGCCGTTCTGCCACTATGCCAACTGCCACCTCGGCCTTCGGTCACTGCTCGAACCAATGATCCTCACCATATATCACTTGTTTTTCGTACACTTGTCTATGCATTCCTAATCAATTTTAAGAGGACGACGAGGCAGCGGCATGCTGCAGCACTTCTCAGCGTCCAGGTATGCGGTACGAGTGACCCGATCGTGGTGCTCTGTTCCCTCGCCCCGACCACCACCTCGACCCCGGCAAATCATTCCCTCCTGCCCTCGGCATCGTCAGTTGTCCACCTCTCGCCCACACTCTCGGACAGCAGCGACCCTGCCCAGTACGTCGCCCTCTCCTCCCCCTCTCGACTCGATTCAGTGGCTCCCTCTGCCGCGTGCACTCGGTCCTACTCGCTCACTCTTTCTCCTCTCCCTCCCGGTCCCACCTTCCAAATGGCCAAGTCACCTCGATCTGGTCTCGCCGCTACTGAGCAGCACTTCGAAAGCGCTCAAACCGCATGGCATCGGCGTCAATGCGACCTATGACGGTCGGAATTCGGGCGACTTTCCCCCGTTAGGGGAGAAAGAGGTGTATAGCGCGAGATTGCTCTGGCCAGATGGGCACCGTGTGGACTTTCCCCAGTTCGATAGCGACACTCTGCGCTCCTCCGAGTTTCAGCAGGCTCTGTCTTACAACCCAGACGAGAGGAGGAGCGCGTCCGTCTCCAGTGTACCGAAGGGCTCATCGGGCAAGAAAGAGATACTCATCTGTAGCCATGGCTCAAGAGACTGTCGATGTTCCGACCGCGGCCTGCCCTTGATCCGCGCCCTGCGCAACGAGCTGCGCCGGAAAGGCCTGGAGGGAAGAGTGGACATCACAGAGATTGCCCATGTCGGTGGTCACAAGTACGCAGCTGACCAACGCGAGCATGGTTGAGAGCTGATCACTAGGTATGCGGCCAATGCTATCCTCCTCCCGTCGCTGGATATGCTGTCCAACCTCACTGTTGAGCACGCGCCTGCGCTCTTGGACCACCTTTTGGATGATACACCGAGAGGATCGGGAATGTGGACGCATTGGAGGGGACGATATGGGCTCTCGACAGCGCAGCAGGAGGCGCTCTGGGCGGATATCTCCTCGCCTGCACCGACTGCCCCGCTGCCTCAGACAAGAGGGGAAGAGACGACGTTGCGATTCAAGACGTTCGATGGGGACATAAGAGAGGTCCGAGCAGCACTGGGGAAGAACCTCCTGGAGGTCGGTAAAGAGCATGACCTCCCTGCGCTTGAAGGGGTCTGCGGGGGGAACCTCGAATGCGCGACGTGTCACCTCTACCTCCCCTCGTCGCCCGAAGCAGCACCCGTGGCAGAAGAGTCAGAGGAGGAGCTGGACATGCTGGGGTACGCGCTGGGGTACAGGGACGGGGAGAGTCGCCTGGGATGCCAGATCAAAGTCACCAAAGAGCTGGGCGAGTGGTGTGCCCAAGGAGGCACCATCGGTCTTCCCAGATACTAGAGACTAGAGCCTGTCCAATCTAAGCAGACCGTGTTGTTGTACACTTGCATGCACTCCTCATCTGTGCGGCATGCCATCCCATCTCATCCCGCCGACGTGTTGCGGCTATGGGCGCCCGCCGTACCGTGCTATACTCCGGACATCGTCGAGCAGTTCCTGCAGTAGTGCCGTGTTGTCGTCGCCGAGATTATATCGCTCCAAACTACCGATCAGCTCATCCCAGCGGACTATCTGAAAGCTGATACTGACCTCGGTATCAACGCCACGGCCACTTCCACCCTCTCCGGTCTGAGATACATGATCTGCGCCACCTCAAATTTGTTCAGGAATTCAGGATGGGCCGCAAACGCTCTACCTCGTCAGCTGTGCTCTTCCCTGCTCAGCTGCCCTAGACGTACTGCCGCATACTGTCCATCGCTTCTGGCGTGGCATTCGCAAACTCCGTCGCGTATGCCGCTGTAGACTTGTACACCCTGCCCGATCAGCCTTCCTCTTTTGGACGATGGGTAGCTCACTTGTTATCGGGTGGCGGGGGCACGCCTGGTGCTTTTCGCGCGGCTTCCAAAAGAGTGTTGACGTCCGTCAGTGTCAACGCTTCGCCATCTGCGAACTCTACCTGCGTCAGCTCGATGCTGCAGGTGTACTACCCAGCTGACCGCCAAACTCGAGCTTCGTTGCGTCCTCTTCGGGTATCTCATGTTCAGCTCACCCAGCCAACAGGCAGCTGATAAACCCACGACATTGCGCTTGCTGCGGCCTGCGAGATGCGGTGCGCGCGAGGAGGATGCCTGGTTCTCGTTGACCATGTTGATCGAGGGGAGGTGGATGACAGTACCGTAGCGAGAGCTCAATAGGCTTCAGGTGTCGTCTGAAACCAAAAGGGGTTATAGGTAGATGACTTACGTAACATGTGCCTATCCCTCGGGCTATCCTCGTTACTCGCCTCCCGGCCACTGTCTCTCTCGTCACTCTTCTCTTTCCTGCATCATCATCACCGCAGCCGCCGTCGCCATCACAGCCCACACCGACGTGCCGGGCACCTGTCGACGGGCCGAGGGGTCTGGATCAGCACGAGGCGCGTCCGACAGTACATACGGCCCCTTTCCTCATGGCGATCCACGGGCTACACAGACACTCGGATTCAAAGGCAGATACAGATACAGATACACCGCATCTCCCACCTCATCGCCCCATGTAGACTAATACACATCCCCTCTTCTCGATAGATCCCGACATCAATCCTCATCTCCCTGACACGACACGCCATGACGGCCACAACACTCCCTCCCGTCCCGCGGACACCACCCGCCTCGTCGCCTCGAGGATCAGGGTCGGTATCCGCCTCCTCGTCACCCCGCGCGGGCGGAGCCTCGTCGCCGTTCTTCGCGGCGTCCACGGCGTCTTCGCGTGCCAGAGCAGCCTCGGCGGCGAGACATCGAAGAAGCTCGTCGGCGTTCTACGAGGACTTTGACGAGATGGGCACTCTCGCCGCTCCCATCCCTCTCGTTGGACCGTCTCTCCGCCGCCCGGCGTCCAACTCGCCTCGCCAGTCAGTGTCAAAGACCGCTGCTTCTCCTCGACCGTCGTTCTCTACCGCCTCTCCGCTCCTCAGCAGTCCCGACCCGGGCCCATCGAGGCGCAGGGAGAGCTCGTTGTGGACCACCACCACCGGCTCGTCTCTCCCGTCGGGCTCGGACGCCGGTCCCTCTCGCCGCAGAGGGTCGTCCAACTTCACCGGCGTGTCCAGCGAAACGCTGCCTCGTGATTCGAGAAGAGAGTCCAGCTGGACCACCACGACGTCCGATTCGCTCTCGGTTGGCCGGCCTTCCTTCTCGAGGGACAGACCGTCTTCGGAGATCAGCGAGGGGAGGTTATCTGTAGACGAAAAGACGACACCGACACGAGGAGAGAGGCGGCTCAGCAGCCTCGGCACGTCGCCCAAAGGTCCAAGAGCCATGCGACCGTCGAGTCAGACCTCCGTCACTTCCTCCCCAGCCTCACGTCCGACCGTCCCTCCCCCTCTGCACTCTTCCTCGTCTTCCATCCCGCGAGCTTCGCCAAGGTCCACCCCGAAGCGCTCCTCTTCCGCGGTCGTTCCTCCTCAATCACCTCCCAGTCCCTCGCCGAGATCATCTCCGTCCGCTTCGCGTCGATCTTCCCTGAACCGCACGATTACCGCTCGTCGACCTGGCACCTCGACCCCACCCAAAGTCCAAATCTACTCCTCTAGCCCCATATCGCCGCAGCGGAGCAGGATGGGACATCAGCGCAAGCTCACAGCGGACACGGACTTTGCACCTGGTCTGGGTATACGCAATCTGGGAGCAGACACGTTCGGCGTGGGTCGTCTGGTCGGGAGTCGCAGGACATCTTATCACCTCTCGAATTCGTCAGTCTCGTCGAATAGCGCACCTAGCGAACGGTCAAAGAGTCCAGCAAGCCCCTTCAAGGACCTTGGTGAGGATATACATCTGGATACTGGTCAGGCTAGAACCATGCTGGCCGTACCCCTAGATATTCCGACCATCGGGAGCGAGGAGGAGAGGGACAAGGTCGTTGATCTGGGGTCGGCACCCGTCTCAAGGCAACCCAGCCAGAACTTCCACTCGACATCCCCTCCCACATCACCTGTCAAGGACAACCGTCGGCATTCCTCCAACAGTGCTCGAAGCCTCGGCTCCTTTGACATTCCCCGACGCACGTCCTCGGTCTCCCCTCAGGCGTCTCCGACCATCTCGCCTCGCAAGAGCTCCCTTCAGAGTCTTCTTGACGACCCTCCTCAACCAGCTGATATCGCCCCCGTCCCTCCACGCCGCGCCTCTCGTGCTGTCCTGCTCGGCGAGGTGTCTGCCCGTCCGGCTCTGCTGAGCCGCTATAGCGAGACGTCCAACACGTCAAAGGACAGTACCGCGGATCACTCGACATACACCTTCCCCAACGGCTACTTTCAATCTGCAGATGCACACACTGCGCCCTTATCTGATGGAGAGAAGCAAGACATACCGCGTCCGACCACCGATGCCCCGATCACATCACGCTTGCCACGCGTCGACCGCAAGTCGCCAGGGCTGAGCATATCTCCACCACCGCCCCGCGGACCACTCCGTTCGGCTTCCCAACTCCCCCGCCCTTCGCCTCCCATCCCTGCCAAATCGCCCCTTCGGTCTATCAGCCGACAGACCTCTGGCATGTCGCTCATCTCCCGTGCTCCAACGTCGCGCTCGGCGTCGGGCGTCTCCGTCTACGGCATCAGCACACCTGTCAATGGCCTGAATCGTTCAGAGCCTGCTACGCCCATTGAGCTACTCACCACGCCGTCCACTCCGTCCGAAGCTCCTCCACGGCCGAAGCGCGCTTCTCGATCTTCGCTCGGCACACCGTCATCTCCGAGATCGCAGGTCCCCTTCCCCAGTCCCGCTCCCTCGTCCGCTACAACGGCCGGAGGATCGACCGACCGGGACGAGATACGCTTTACGATGCTCACTGCCGGCTCGGTGTACTCGCAAGACTCGGCTCCTCCCTCTGCGACCGTCAGCGCATTTGGTACGGACGTTCCAGCGCCACAGTCCGCGAGGGAAGGAGTCGTGCATGAGGAACCGGAAGAGGAACAGGAGCCGATGATGGTGCCAAGCTCACCGGAGATCAGAAGGCGACCCACACGGAGACATCGGCTCGATGCATACGGTTGGGGCAGGCGCAAGGAGGTGCCTGATCTCGAAGCTCCCAGTGTTGCTGGGACGGAGGAGACCGTTGGTAGAGTGAGTCATACCGATCTTCGCTTTGTTTGCTGACGACAGCGTTCACCTCGGCCGCGGCTGCACATGCCTGACAAGATCCTGCCTACCCCTCCTGTCGCCACGACACCGGGAGGTATCGATGACACCCCTACTTCCGTCCACACTATCAACACCCTCACATCTGCATCATCCATCTCTAATCGTGCCATGCAATCTCACGAGAACTCGCCCATCACGCCAGACGACCATATTCCCGTCCGATCTCCTTCTATGCCTCAACTCAAACCCTCTAACGGCGCCTCGAAAGCGGTCAAAGTGCTCGGAATACTCCCTACTTCGCCCAAGTTTCCCCGAACCGCTTCCACTCCGAATACCCTCCTTCCCTCGGCTCCCGTCACCTCGCCCCTCACGTCGCCCAAGATGCCCCGCTCGCCGTCCATGTCGAAACGGTCGTACCTCGTGCGCGAGATTGCCACTACCGAACGAGCGTATGCCAATGATTTGGCGCTGGTGCGAGACGCCTACCTGACTCGCTTCTCCCGTCCAATGTCCCAGCACAGCGTTGGGACCACAGGCGAATCACCCGGATATGTCTCGGACCACTCGCATCGAAGTTCGATCTACACGTACCAAACGGCGGAGACGAAGCGTTCCTCAGCACATGAGGCTTCTTCGACCTCTCAATCTGGTGGCACTCCCAATGTTTTGCCTAAGAGTCCGAAAGTTGTGGGCAATGGAAGTGCGAATCCTAGCTCCAATTCGACTGCGAGGAATTCGGCAATCATGGGACCGCCCATAGGCAAGCCTCTCTCGCCGGCCGATGTCCGTGCGGTCTTCTTGAACCTGGAGCAGCTGGCTGGACTGGCCGAGGAGCTGGCCTTGGCTTTTGAGAGAGCCATAGGTGAAGAGAGGCAAATCACGCCAGGGAAGGAGGGCGAGACGGGAAGCGACAGCCTGGGAGAGGTTTTCGCGAGTCTGGTGAGTCCGCAATGAGGCGTTGTGTCTGAGCTGATGGTCAGCTGCCACGTCTCCGCCCCCTCTATACCCACTACTGTGCTCGTCAAGCCAATGCCTCGAATCGACTCCGAGACTTGCTTGCCGATCCCGCTCACAAAGCTCACCTGGACGATTGCTGGTCCCGTGTCAAGTCCCGTACTCATGCGTGGAACCTGGACTCTATGCTCATCAAGCCAGTCCAGCGGATCACCAAGTATCCTCTTCTCTTTGACGACCTCCTATCTTGTACCACCCCGGTCCACCCCGATTACTTCAACATCCGTCTCGCTGCCAGTCTCGCTCGTGAGGTCGCTCTGGAGATCGATGAAGCCAAGCGGCGCAAGGACGTCGTTGCCCAGGTCATCTCGCCCCGCAAGCAGCCCGCAGCTACTGTCCCTCTGCTCCCGAACAACAAGGGAGCGCAGAAGGGCAAGCTCAGGATATTCAAGAGGGACAAGCCACCCATCACCATGTCCGCTTCTTCATCGTCACTTTCACTTGCCAAGACTCTCTCGTCGACCGGCACCGACCTCGCTCCTCCCGGCGAGATGTTGAAGGCGGATAGGCAGAAACTGAAGGAGCTCGTGGACCAGGTCGAGGGATGCGATGTCTGCGTCCGGCGCCTCGGGAAGGAGATCATCATGTGGACGGCTGCCGCCAAGGAGGTCCTAACGGCTGAAGAAGGGCTTGTTGGTTCCTTTGCCAATGTTGTGCGTCTCGATCCGACCGATCAGCCCTCGATTCGACTGGCAGCGTTCAAGGTGGCGCTGGACGAGATGATGCGGGATTCTTGGACGCCTCTCAACACCGAAGTGCGAGACTCGATCCTGCCTGCTCTTTCGCGTTTGCTCGAGGCGCACGTCAATCCACGCAAAGTCATCGCTCGGCGTCAGGCGAGGCAGGGCGAGTATGACCGCTATGTCACCCTCACTCGGGCTCGCAAGCCCGTCGATAGAGCTCTGGTCGATTCTGCCCGAGAATGCGTCGCTCTGCACTACCAGCTCTTGGAGGATCTTCCTGCGTTGATCCAGGGGTACATGCGTATCTTCGACCTTATCGTCACTGCCTTTGCACATGCCCAAGCACGGTATCATCTCTCCATTCAGAGCAAGCTCGAGATGTTCTCCCGGCGCTGGATCGAGCCGCCTCGCCGACACTCCTCTGGCGAGACGGTCGAGGGGATCGACCTCAAGTCGGATCCGGGTATTGTGAAAGCTTGGCATGTTGCGTGGGCCCCTTATGCCGAAGCGATGGAGCATTTCAGCTGCACCCGGCCTGCGAAACACGTCGCCTCTCGTCTGGCCAACTTCAACGAGCGACCCGGATCGAGGGGTCATTCGAGGCACAACTCGAGTGCGAGTGTGGACCGACCGAGTCTGCGCCACTCGCCTTCCTTTGGCGGGACACCGATATCGTCTCGTCCGCCCTCGCCGGGCAAGGCGGCGAGTCACAGTCGCCCCCGCAGTATCTCTCTTATCGGCCAAGCCCCCACCGTTGTCGTTCCCGAGCCACTGGGGGGTGGACGTGGAGGCAGGTTTGGCCTCTTCCGCCAAAACTCGTCGAAGTCGATTGGCAAGCCCAATTCGAGACCGTCTTCCCCTCGACCGATGTCCCCGCCGAATGGACAGGCCGTCAATGGGAATCGGAATCGACTCTCGGCGCACCTCGAGGTCAACCCGAATCGCCTGTCATTCGGCCTGCCCAAGATCTCCCCCGCGTCATCGATGGGCGGATTCGAGTCTCTGGCCATGACCTCGCCGCAGCCGTCCGTGTCACGCCCACGACCGCCCAGCAGTCTGCGATACAGCGACTATGGGTCGTATGAGAATGACCATACCCTCATGCCGAACCATCCCTTCGCTGGACTTGGCATGGCCGAGGGCGAAGGATTGGGGCTGGGCACTGCGGATGGCCTTGACAGGTCGTCAAACGAAGAGCGCAGAGTCTCCGAGGCGTCCGAAGCGTCCCAGGTTTCCGAGGCGTCCGAGGCGTCCAGGCTGTCTGGCATGTCTGGTCTAGGGGCCGTGGGAGGATTCGAGTCTGACGCGGGCGAGGGGTGGAGGAACGAGCCGGTCATCTATCAGTGTGCATGCGTGGCCGACTTGTGAGTAGTCAAGGAGTTTAGTCTAGGGGTAGAGCTGATGAGTAGTGATCCGTCCATCGTGCCGAGTGGACGATACCGCGGTCTGCGCTTCTTGCCCATGATGACTGGCGATCTCATCGATGTCTTCTTTGAGGTGGGACGAATCGACGAGCTGCCTTCGTTCCCTTTCACGGATGTTGGGGTGGAGAATGACGGTGTGTTGGTGGGCAGGGCCGAGGATGGGAGTATCGGCCTGGTCATTTGCAGTTTCCTCGAGCCCCTGCGAGAGTAGCCCCTTGCAAAGTGGGTCATGCATCAGGTGTTGCCAGTGCGATGGTATTGGTGGTTAGGCCTAAGGGCAAGGGGCAAAGGGGGGTGTCACCGTCAATTACTCGCATCAGTCATAAGTGTCCAATCAGCTGATGGAGGTGTATGTATGCATAGGAGCAAGAAGCGAGCGACATGCATCGTTGCTTCTCTTCTCTTCTCTGGCAGTCTCGATGCTTCAATGCTCGACATGCATACATGGATGCTTGAAGGCTGAGTGGTGGTGGTAGTGGTTATGTGAGGTCGGGTGAGAATGCGTCCAACTGGCCCGATTGAGCATTCTCACCCGCTATCATCGTCGTCGTCGTCACTACTTAATTCCACCTCGTCTCTCATTTACTCTCAACAGCTCATCCATCCATCCGTACACCCCCTCTCCCCGGTTATCGATACACGAGGCCTTCCACTCGCCGCCTTCGCCGACCTCACTGAGACGATAGACACGAGACAAGACAGTGTTGATCGCCCGTCTTCCGATCCACTCGGGCGTCCGTCTTGTTGTCTCGCCTTGATACCTCGATAGTGATCCTTTCATCACTCTCGCGCGTCAGCGTAAGGAGGTAGTGCGAGCTTGCCATATATAAGCAGCGGCCTTCTACTTGACTCGACCACCATCCCAACCGTCTCTGCTCGCTCTTCTTTAACCACTTCTCGATCGGTAGATATATACGTACGCAATGTGCCCTATAGCCAATGGTGATCATGTCCATGCGCATGCGCACTCTCCCGCCCCAGCGGGAGATGGGGATCATCTGGGACAGATCTTGGCGGCGTTGCAGGCGTTGACTGCGAAGCAGGATAGCCTCGCCAAGCAGGTGCGTCTCCCTCCGTCCTCGTCACATCTCTTTAGCTCCGGGGAGAAGCTGGAGTACCTTCCCGCTCCCGACGCGGCTCGTGGCTCGCTGCGCTCGCCTTTGCTGACACCCAGGTCGAAGCCCTCACGCAGGCCCGCTCCCCCGTCGCATCGTCCACCTCGCTCCCCTACAAATCCGTAGGCATCACCGACTCGACGCCCCCCTCGCCCGTCGTCTCCGGTATCGACAACATCCCCTGTGGACCCGGCGGCGGCCAGCACGCCCACGGCTCCACCTCCCCCCTCGGCACATCCCCGCTCGGCACGTCGCCCCGCGGCGGTGGCGTCGAGGCCCTGCGCTGGTCCCGCGCCGGCAGCCTCCCCTCCTCCCCGATCTCCCTCAGCAAAGAGGGCAGCGGCAGTGGCACGCCTTATGGCAATCTCTCTCTGGCGGCAGCGACGGTGGGTGCGGGTGCCCCTGGGGCGCTGACTCCCCCTGCCACGGCCAAAGATGGGCTGCTTCCCTCTGCTCAAGTGGACAAGGTGGACAAGAAAGATAAGGGTCTTTATCCGAGCCGGGTCGTCTTGACCAGTACGCCTATTCTACCCTCTTACAAGTGTGACGCTGATAGCAGCGTACCCCTCTCAGGCTGGTATTCACCCCATCCCCGTCCACTGGGGTGCAGGACGTGAGTAGACCCCTTCCGGCTACTATGTGTCCTTTCTGAACACTAGCCACCGCGCGCGAGCGTGGACCCGTCGTGTGCTCGCGCATCAAGTCCAACCTCCCCATACGCAACTCTATCGGCGCCCACGCCGGCTCGTACTCGATCTTCCGCGCCCTGAGCATTGCCATGGGTCAGCTGAAACCCGACTGGCGCCCGGACCTGACTAACACACACGTGAGTCCACCACTGGGGCCTCCTCTGAGTGGAGGGCTGATTGCCAGCCGCCATTCGTCCTTCCCCCTCAGCCTGGATGGTTCGGGAATGGCAAGACCGGAGAAGAGAACAACAAGAATGGCTGGAAGATCGTGTCGTTCGACCCTTGGGGTGCCATGTCGCAGGAGGTCTGGGGCAAGGTGAGCACCCCTCCTTTGGCCTCGACTTGTCCGTGCGCTGATCTCTCAGGAGTATGCAGAGGGCCTCGATGTCCGCCCCACCATCTCGCAGACCAAAGCACACATCAAGATTGAAGAGCTCGACGTCCTCGCTCGCAAGGGCGACTTCCCCGTCGACGGAGAGATCGTCATCAAGTCCCCTGAGCTCGCCGCTTTCCCCGGTGTCGACCAGGGTGTAGAGGTCAACACGTACAAAGCCGCCATCGACCCTGTGTGGTACCTCCCCGGCGTCGCCGAGCGTCTCGGCATCGAAGAGTCCACCCTCCGTCGCGCCCTCTTCGAGGACACCGGCGGCATGTACCCCGAACTCCTCACCAGGCCGGATATCAAGATCTTCCTCCCGCCCATCGGCGGCATGACCGTCTACATCATGGGCGACCCCGCCAAGCTCTCCGACCCCAACACTGAGATCACCTGCCGCCCGCACGACTCGTGTTCCGGCTCGGACGTCTTTGGCTCGGACATCTGCACCTGCCGGCCGTACCTCATCTTCGGCATCGCCGAGGCCATCAAGTGCGCCCAGCGCGGCGGCGTAGGAGTCGTTGTCTATCTGCAACGCGAAGGAAGGAGCCTTGGGGAAGTGACTAAATATCTCGTCTACAATCGCCGAAAGCGCGGAGGAGACTCGGCTGCACTCTATTTCGACAACACGGAGAAAGTTGCTGGCGTGAAAGATGCTCGTCACCAAGAGTTGATGCCAGACGTTTTTCACTTCCTCGGAATCAAGCACATCACCAATTTGATTTCCATGTCGAATATGAAGTATGACGCTATAATATCATCTGGGATCACCGTACAGAACAGGTGAGCAGCAGTTACTTTCGCAAAGATTCCCGGCTGATGGACCGATACGAGCTTCCCGAGGAGTTGATCCCGGCCGATGGCCGAGTAGAGATCGACGCAAAGATCAGATCGGGGTACTTTTCCAAAAAGACTGTGACCGAAGAGTTGGTCAAGCAAACTAAAGGGCGTGAATGGGAAGACATCGTGCATTGAGACCCACCCAGTGGATTGATCTACATACTCCCCTTGTCCCCGCTTCAAGTTGGTCGTTTCACTCACTCGAATCGTGCCGTCGTTCTCAGCTAGCAATTGAAGTAAACATGCATTCGTCTCCTAGATCAATAGCATGAGGGCTACTCCGGAGCAGTCATTCAATGCAGCTCTCCACAAGGTCCTGCGATGCTTGTTAGTGTCCATACTCGTGAATGTGGGAGTATGGCACTGATGGCTCGGACCATCATTCATCCTTACTATGTTGATGCTGCATCTCTTCCATTTCCCGAATGCATCGCCGCAGGATAACGGATATAGCGAACATACACGTCTCGAGATAGCCGGCATGCAGGACCGTTTCATGCCCGCGGGGCGAACGACCACCCAAACTCAATCAACATAAGTGCCGACGAGTACTCAGTGACGTCGATATGGTTCTACAGTGCCATTGCCTCTGCTGTTGCTGAACGGGTGTCGGATATTGCTTTCTTTTTTCTTTGATGAGGTAGATAGGTGGCAGGGATGTGAATCGTTGCGGGCTCGTGGCCGAGGTTGACTCGAGGTCGACTTGCATACGCGCAAACTTCAGTACAATACACCTACAGCTCAGGAATGGGCAAGCTAGCTTGTCCAGGGATTGCCCTCTGCATCACGCGCGCAGAGCCAATTTTGGAGATTTACGGGCTGCACACTGGCTTTGCGCACGCGTCGTTCCACGGCAGCAACTTGGCCTACGCCCCGCCATTGCCTGAGACCTAGCACCAGCTGCGCAAAACCACGAGCAAGCGAGAAGGACGGATTGTCAACAAGGGCACGCTCTGCCTACACACCCACAGACACTTGTGCCCAGCCCTGCGAGAAATGACCAAAAGATATGGCTTGGCGCAAGGCGGGAGCAAAGGCTCAGGCCATACAAGCTGCCCAACGTTGCCCGCCATCTTGCAAGAGCTCAATTCAAGAGGGAGGCAGAGAGTCACGTTGACCACGCCCCCATGATCACCAACACACGCCTGAGACCTTCGTCCCAGTCCAACACGCCTGTCACGCTGGGGTCGGATGTACGAGGAGTGACCTTGAGGGTTGAGGGGGTAGTCTCTGACTTGTCTGAACGAGAGTGACTGAGGGTACTGAGGTTGTTGGGTTTGAACCAACTGTGTGACTTTGTACAAGGAAGTACAAGATACATCGCTGAAGAAGAAAAGCAATGTCAAACGAACTACAGGGTTTATATAGTCTACCTAGAGAAAACTACCTATATCACTGATATAGGTTTGCCCGAAATCTCTATGTAGGTGTGCCTCTGCTCCTGCCCTTGGGATATATATACTCTATGTACGATAGGTAGAGAATAGGACAAAATAGATAGAAAGATATGTGAATAGACAGGGAGATATGAGAAATAGCTCTACCCACTAGAGCTGGATAGGGCAAATATGCGGTTCATGACAACGCCTGTCAGACACGTGAGCATATTGTCAATCCTTGAGCAGCTTTGACAAGCTTCAAGTAGCGTCAACAACTCTAGAGCTTGAGCCATGTCAATGATGTTTCAAGGAGACAGCCCAAGGCGGTGCAGAGGAGTGCATGGGTGATATACATGTCATGAATCAACACTTAGGAGAAATAGTATTAGTATCAGGATCCAAGAAATAGAGTAAAGTCCGGACCTTAAGGGTAACAGTCGTAGAAGCTGCACAGAAGTTGCTCAGCACCTGCACAGCATCTGCTTAGAACCTGCGTAGCACTTACTTAGAACTTACTTAGCACTTGCTTAGAACCGGCTCAGCACCTGCGTAGCACCTGCTCAGCACCATTCGTAGAATCTGCCCAGCGCTCTGGGTGGCAAATTCATAGTTCTTAGCAATCTGGTGAAAGGGATATAAGCAGGCCTCTTTGCCGCTGAAGACCTTTTCCCCAGTTATGGATCAAAAGTCATTCCCTTGTCTCTCTTCCTAGTCCCAGTCCCCCAGTCCTCCAGACCACGTCCAGTGCAACCCTGCGCCATCATTCTGTTACACAGAGGGGCAAGACAGCAGACAAGCCAGAGACTAGTCATTCCAGTTCCAGTCCAGTTTGCCACTCACAGTAGTGCGCTTCCAGTCAAGTCCTGCCTAGCTTTAGCTCCATCCGTCCGACAATCCGACCACCTCCCGTCCACGACAAGTACGACAATACACACAAATCCTCACTTGTAGACCATCCTGAGCACCGTGGTATTGAGCCCCATGGATAGAAAGTAACAGCACGGCCATGATGTCGATGCATGAGAGGCTGTAGGACACACCTTCTTGTGGAGAACAGAGATAGATCGACAGAGAGCACTTGTGTCATGATGCTGCGCTCTCCCATTGGCAGAGGCCATCTCGCACAATATCAGAGTCAGGAATAAAGGATAAGGGGGTAGATACAAGGATGTCAAGGTAGGATCCTCGTCGAGGTTGGATCCTCATCAATGTTGCATCCTTGTCGAGGTTACAAGGTTTTCAAGGTGACAAAGTCGTCACTGATACAGCGTGAGTGCGACTCAGCCAAGCTGCGTGCCATGGAGAGAGTGAGATCGTCAATGGCGATCCATGGGACTCAATCAGAGAGTGCTGAAGAGCTACAACAAGCGCCCGGGGCATCCTATATGACTCTGCACCTGCTTCCCATTGCTGCGCATTCATCCACGTCTACTCCCTCATCAAGGTCCTCCAGCCCGAGGTTGATCATGTGTTGGCCACGTGACAGGTGTCGGTCACGTGTGTAGGTCGTCGAGGGCGTGGCCATCGTGACAACTTGTGAGAGGGCCCACCAGTCGACGACTGGTCGTCCCCTGTGACATGAGCCCAACCATGGCAATGCTCCCTATGCCTTATAACCAAGTGTATGCCAAGTCTGAGCGCTCTATACCATATGGCATGCATGAGAAGCATCTACATGCACTCCAAAGTCGACGGCAAGGCCGGTGAAAATGCGCCACATTCCTCCCGATGTCGATCACGTGTTCGTACTCCGTGAACCGCAGCTCGCGGCGGGGGAGTGTCGTCGCATTCCGAATGTGAGCCTCTCTGCGCTCCTCTCAGCATGTCACGAGACGCGTAACAGACGGATTCCTCGCTGAACTATGGTCAATGGGGCTAGCACCTAGATCAAAGGAAGGCCAGCTGCCCGAGAGCGAATTCTTAACGAAAAAGCCGAGAAAATGATCATTACGTCATCACAAGATTAAAGTTTGAGTCCGAGTCCGGTGCCTGATCTCCGTTCCAGCGAAATAAGCGTAGACTGATTTCATTGATCTCACTCGACCCTTCCAACACCCTCGATTCTAGTGAACGAAACACACACTCAACTCTTTAGTGCGATGCAGCTGATGCCACTGTACCTGGTCGGTGTTAACATGTATCGCCGCTGCCACATTCGTTCCTCGAAGGAAGGGATGGACGAGTTCGTCGATCTGAATTTCATTCTGATGTTGTAAATCTCTCAGACGTTGTTCGAGTTGTCAGCCGTTCCAGGATGCCGGATCCCGTAACTCCCTTTCTTGTGTCAAGGGGAGTGAGCAGGCGTTCGGCCGCCAGTTACGCCATTCGTAACAACCTTTCCGGAATACGCGCCCACCTTGTCTTGAGGCAGCAGGTTCTCCTCCCCTGGGCGTGACGAAAAGCGTAGCAGCGAAGTCGAGGGTTTCGTCCTGACCCGTTCATCCCCAGACTGTGTCTCGTCTCCCTCCCACCATCGTCACGGGAAGCGTAACATTGCTGAGTCGCAGCGGAAGGCAAAAGCAAAGCCGTCAGCGACGGCCAAAAAGCGAAAAACGCCAAATGTAGCGGATGCACGAAGTGCTCCAGCCACTACGAGTGAAGCGCCCCAGGTCACAAGGGACGATGAGCAATCTTCCCTCTCCAGGTGAGCACCATACGAGGTTGGGGCCCGCGCTTACATGCGAAGCGCCCCACCGGAGGATGATCCCGTACTGGGCCCGGGGCCGAGCCAGACCGTAGTGCCAACCTCCACTGCGGCCACTAAACGGTCCAGCCCTCCGCCCACGTCCGAGAGAGCTAGGGAGTCGACGACCCCCGAGGTGAGTCGAGAGTGTTTCTTGCTCTTGCTGAAGCCTTAGAGTCCTTCACCCCTCGAATCGATGGCCCGGCCTATCCAACGGGAGTCACCCCCCGCCAAGTCCACTAGAAGGCTCGCCAAAGGCAAAGGCAGAGCAAAAGCCCGGACACCAACTCCCTCCGGCACCGAGAGCGACAGCACCGCCCGGTCGGATGATGAAGATCAAACCGAGCTGGTAGGCTGACACACAAACAGAGAAACAACGCTTATGTGGAAGATGAAAGCCATGGTCGCTTCAAAGCATATGGAGCCGATCGCAAGTTCGGGTGCAGGTCCAAGCGGTCCGAGGTCGCCTGATGTATGTTGCACTCTCTCCCCCTCGCACGTTACGAACGGCGTACCAGAGCTGATTGACAGGCGGATGAGGACATGGAACCCCCGGTCAGCGGCGACGAAGAAGGGGATACGGAGGGCCCAAAGACCACCGCCAAAACGAAGAAGGGCAGGACGGCCAAGACTGGCGCCAACGAAGCTGAACTTGCCCGCAAGGCTCGCGAAGCAGAAGACAGCCGACGAAAGATCCTGTACCAACATGCCAAAGGCGGGCCTGCGGGAGTCGAAATTGATCGCCGAAAAGTCAAAGTCGTGTCTCTACCATGGAGCGCGTCTGCTCCGCGCGCTGTAAAGAGCGCCAGCGCCGTCAAACCCGAACCACGGCGAGAGCGAGGTGGTCCCAATATGGCACGGCCCCATACGTTACCCGACGAATGGTTCATCCACTCCGAAGGAAACAGTCACCCTTACGCGGAGGCCCTCGTTGGAATCCCGTTTGATCTCTGGTGCTGTCAACCGTTTTGGGATATGGTGGAGGAATGGACGCCGCGATTGAAAACAAACTGTTTCCCCACCCGCGCCCAATTCGACACCCTCATCAGTAGCCTCGAAACAGCATATCCGCATTTTCTATCTGAGGCAAGAAACCGGGCTCGGCGACGCGGACAATTGGACGGTTCACGCTTCCAGGTCCAGACATTCGTTGGACGGCGCAAAACGGCCGCTGAGGAGGACCCCGATCAGTCTGAGCCCGAGGAAACATTGCCTGGTCAGCGAGGCGTGGCAGAGTGGCGCATGAGGGGCAAACCTTGGTTCACCCCCTATCGGAAGCGGTACGCGCGGTATCCGGTGCCCTCGATGGATCTTCCTAAGCGCCGAGCGGCAGATACAGCCAGCAACGATGACGACGGCGATGGCGCCCTGACCGATTCCGACGTCTTCGAAGAGTCAGACGCCGAGTTCGGCGTTGGGGACCGGGAGATACCGCCGTGGGAATGCCAAATGCTCCTGAGATGGATGCCCTGGTTCATCGAAGTAGTGGGGGCCTTCATTTACGATCAAGCCTTCGAGGCTCAGCTTGCTGCGAAGGCCGTCCGTTTCGACAAGCGCAAAACTCAGACCCGCTACGTCTGGGATCATGCAAATCAGAAGGTGGTCACGAAGAAGACGGAACGGGCGACCAGCGCAGGCGCTCCCAACTATCCACCCTCATGGACCGAAGAGAGCTTTCTCAAGAGAGTCGCCTCTGGTCTATTCGGCGAGTGGGCTGTGGATGAGCAGAGCGGAGGCATGCCCGATTGGGCCATGGGCCCGCCGACTGGCCAACGAGCTGTTCCAAAACGACAGATGTCGCCTCATGCGTCCAAACCGTCTGCGCCCGGCCAACCGACGGACAATTCTCAGTACCCAGACACGGACGAGGATGACGATCTGCTTGTCATTCCCGATGATCCAGCCGATGATCCTCATCTTGGTCACAGGCGAGCTCGTTACTCTAAGCAAGTGCGTGAGGTCATCAGCAACCTCGTTGGCAACCAGCAACGTAAAGAGCGAAGACCTTATGAGGCTATCTTGCAAAAGGACGTCGAGATGCACGCAAAGTGGCATCCGATCGTCCTCAAACAAAACAAAAAACAGTTGAGTTTGGCCGACAGCATTCCCCACATTCAGCCCTTCTTCCAAGATCTCCAGATCTACCACAACCTCACGAGGTATCACCCGATGTGGGTGAAGGGTTTGGAGCAGGTCTTCCTTAAATCCGCATTGAAATGCGCAGCTTTGAGCCCCGCGGACTTACGACAACATGCGATCACACTCAGCGCGGCAGAAATCGAAGAGATACGTCATCAACACGAGATGTTCGTCGCCAACTTAGATCAAGAAGACGCCGAGGGCCGAACGGCCGCTGAACAACGTAGAGTCAGAGCGGAGTATGTGGATTCACCCGAGGATGCCTACAGCCCGCCTCCCGAAGTCGCCAAGATGCTGGACCGAGATTATGGGGTTGAGCCCTTCGCCGCAATGGATCCAATCGACCTCATTGCCTACCTAGGGTTTGAGCAGGTGCAAGATCCAAACAGTTGGAACGCAGCCGTCAGCGCTAAGATCGGCGAAGAGGGGCAGGACAGTTCGAAATATCCTCATTTGTGGGTGAAGGCCATAATCAAGAGTGAAGCTAAAGTGCGAAGGTGTAAACGGGACGACAATGGTGATCTGATCCTCCATAACGGGGAGCCAATCTTCCTCAACCAGAGTGCTCACGAGGCGAGAGAGAAAATCACCTGGCCATTCTTGGCGCAGTTCTTTCCTCAGCCTCTCAACGAAAAGGCATGGGAGAAGCTCTGCCAAAACGCAAAGGGCAAGATACCTCAACCCGACGACACCACGCACAATCGCATTGTTCCAAAATGGCATCAAATTGTCTGCGTCGCGTCCATACTCTCTCGCGGCTTTTGTGCGAACTCGTGGACTGAGCCTTCGTTCGCGACACTTCTCGCCGATGACGTCGGTTTCGGCAAGACTTGGATTCCGTTCATGCTGATTGGCGCCCTACGTTACTACCGAGAGCAGCGCGCCAAGGATCCAGCTTTCAATCCGCCCGTATTCGATGCGAACAAGACTCTGTGGAAGAAAGTTGATGCCGAGTAAGTTTCACTTTTTGTCGCGTTACGCGGGTCGTGACTCCCGTGGGAAGGGGGAGGTCAGTCAGGAAACCTCTGGGTTACGGGAAGCGTAACAAGTGGAGCGCGCCGAGTCATATACTCTGCTCTTCCTCTGGGAGTTACGGGAAGCGTAACAAGCGGAGTGCGCGGAAACGCAAACTCTGCTCTTCCTCTGGGAGTTACGGGAAGCGTAACAAGCGATTTCCATCGGGAAGCAGAGGCGGTTGCGCATCTCATAGCTCCATTCTTCACGTCTGATCGCCGAACGGCATTTCCCCGCGTCGTGCCCTCCCCCTGGCCGTCACGGACACCGTAACCTGCCTGTAGTCCGGTCTCGGATCCCTAGAAACTCCTATCGCGGACTGACCAGTGCTGACGGACAGGATACCTTCTTCACCGCCAACCGCGAGTTCGCAGTGGGTTGGGGATACTAGACTTGGTATTTTCGGCCAATCTTTTGGTCGCATTCATCTCTTGCTGTCCAACAAGTCCATTTACTCCGGACATGTAAGAGAAGCCGAAAACCTCACACGGGCGCCCATAATCTTCATGGACTACGTGAAAAAGGTCACCCGCTCGAATCCTAGCTCCCGTCAAGACTTTTGGCGGGCGGTTAGGGAAGCTTCGGCGGCTTCGAACCAGGACGTGATTGTGATCTCCACGTACGGACATCTACTGGTCGACGCCGCAGCGTGTCCCAGCAACGCGCGCACCGACAGAGGTTTTGCCCAGTACTCGCTGTTCGATCCCGGCGTCCGATTCACTACAGTATTTGTCGATGAAATCGCGGAGATGCGGGTGCCAACCAGTAGAGTGCACTTGGCGGTCCGCAGAATTGCCGAGCGCTCGGGATACATCATCGGTGCCACGGCCACCCCGATATACACATCGGCCATGGATATTATTAACATTGGTCGCTGCATGGGGATGGTGCCGGTTGTGAGGAGAGACCATGTCACGCCTATCGAGCTCAAAACGAACGCGTCCAACGGGGCCTTGCCTGACCAGCCCTACTCTGGCAATACGGACACCACCGAGCTCACCGACGCGATGAAACGACTGGTCACGAAATTCAACGAGCTGGATGCAGCGGGCCGCCGACTTCGTGCCCGTCTCGCTGGTGCCGCCCGAAAGGGCAAGAAGAAGGATACTACGAACCCCGAAGACGAGCGAACGGCCATGATAGATCGCAATCTGGTCCAGCTTGCCAAAAAGCATGATACGCTCGCCGACGATACGCCCGTTGGGCTCGAGGGTGACCTCAAGAAAGATTGGGAGGCTCATATAGGCAAGGTCGAGCAAGAACTGTTGAAGCCCCTACGAGCCATTTTCGCCAACCACATTGTGCGAAGGTCGACGCACTCAGTCGACTACTGTGGCCGCAAGTGTTCGACGGTGAAGCCTGTCACGCCACAGGAGATCTGGGTAGATTTGGAGGGGGCCGAAAAAGAGGCATACGAGGCCTTTGAATCTCAGCTTGATGCTCGGGACAAACAATTCGACTCGAAGCTGAGACGATTCCTGCGCGAGCCCAACGCTGTGGTCACAGGTTTCTGGGACCCTCAGAAACCTACTCCGGCGGCCCTGGCAACAGCTATCGACATGGTTCGCAACTTCCTCAATGAGGACCAGCCTTTGGCTGCCCAAACTCGTCGCAAGATTGTGATCCACACCCAGTGGACGTCCTTGGTCCCCTTCTTCCAAGCTCATTTCGCCAAAGCGGGAATCCCAACATGCGCCATGACCGGTCAAGACACCGAGACCGAACGCGCCCATATCATTCGTGATTTCCAACGCGATGATGATATGGTTCCGGATCATTTGCTCGAGCTGGGCACAGGCAGTTTTGACGACATCATAGGGGACGACGCTGGCGCGAGGGTGCTGTTCATCTCCAACATCGGCCTCACCGGTATCACTTTGCACAGGGCCTCTATCATCATTCTGCTCGATCCTTCCTGGTCGTACGCAGACGTGCAGCAGGTGATCGGTCGAGTGAACCGAATGAACCAGACTCGCGAAGTCTTCGCCTATGCCGTGTACATCAGAGGCACGTGCGAGGAGAAGATGTATCGGCTTGCTGGATCCAAGCGGGAGTCAGCCAATTTCCTATTGGGTGATCGCCGGCCCGACGACGCCGCAGCGACACACATGGCCGATGTATCCGAGGCTCAGACTCCGGACCGCGACATAAGGGAGGCGCGGCGGGAGAGACTGGTACGAGAGGAGACAGCCGGGGAGATTGCTTTCGTCACCCATTACCAACCTTTCGTGACCACCGATCCGTACCTCGTCGAGGACGACCGGGAAACACCAGAGCCGAGCGAGAAGGTCTCGAAAAAGGGACGCGGGACAAAGCGAACCAAGGAGGCGACTGCTGAGCCCCTCAGGCACGCAGCCCTTTCTGGCTATGATCAGAGCGACGAGAAAGACCGATCGACAATTGTGAACATGTGTCAGGTCTGGTGCCCCCCCAAACCATCTTCTCCGCCCACCGATATGGCGTCTCTAGACCTGTCGGTGCGGTACTATCGCTTCTGCCGCATCAAGATTGTCTGTGACACCCCCCTCGTGCCGGGTTCGGACGACGACTCTAAGTGGACTCTCGTCCGTGGTCGGACCCTGTTGTGTAGGCTGTTCAGAGGTGAGAAGTGGTCTTATTCTCTTCAGCTCCTCGTTGACTTTCAGCCCAAGACCCGATCGTCTGCGATCTATTCCCCCAGCTCATTGACTTGATCGTTCCAGCGTCGATCGGTGTGCCGACCAGCTCCTCCGTCCGGTGGCCACTGCTCAAGTTACTTCTCCAAAGGATCCCGAATCCCCGAGGCTTCCACCTGGACGACCCGATGTCATATGTTGACGAGAGCGAGCTCCTCTCGCGCCCCGATCAAGGCATCAACACTCACCTCGACCGCTTCTTCCCGTCAGCACGTCGACCCCAGGAGCAGAGGCATGTGCGGATGTTGTTGTATCTTTACAACTCGCTGGGAAGCATTTCACCTTCCGTTACGACCTGCGTAACTCTCGCGGGAGACGACGACATTGCGCTGCTTCAGCTCGCGGAGGACCGAGCCAATCATGTTCGCCGGCTCCTGTTCAGGCTCGCTGGTTTGGATCCTGCAAACGCGGTGTCCGAGGGTGAGCTTACCATTTGGTGGGCATTTGTCTCCGCCATTGCGTGTAGGTTTCCCCAACAGAGGTGAGAGATTAAGACTCACGTCATCAGATTGCGATGCCTACATCCCTCACACAGACCGCCTCGCTCCCGATCATTGGCTCCATCAGGCCACTCAGCTGGCGGGTCTGTGCGATTTTGAAGGTGCGATGACGCAAGCAGTCTACAAGGCAAATGAGGTCGATTTGAAGCGTCTACGGCAAGTCCACAAGAAGTGTAAGGGGTGGAACCTCGGTCGCGACCCCTGGCGAGATCTCGACGCGACCAAGCTCGACTTGACTCATGGTGAATGGGACAGACTTGAGTGGCTTTCTCGAGAGTGGGACCCGACGAACCTGGACCTGAAACCATGCAAGCTGGCGATAGATAACGGGATATTCCGACAGACAGCCCATGATGCGAATATTCCCAAGACCGCGAAGAAGAAATCGGGCGGCAAATCCAAGGTGACTCCGAAGGCGAAAAGTGGAGCAAAGCAAGGTTAGACGTTGTGAAAATATCACGTGTGACATGTGACCCGTACATCTGATGAGCTATGCATTCGAGTTCCGCGATCCCGTTCGACGTTTTCCATTCTTCTGCCACGGTCGAGCCGTAGACCCGGAGATCTCCTTCGCCTGTCCAAGAACCCAAATGGCGTTCCTCTTATACTGTGACTTGAACAACGCAGCAGGATGTTACGGCGGGCGTAACTGGTTTTCGCACGGAGCATTGACGTCATCAGGGTTTTCGGTAACGCCGCAAACGCCGCGGTATCTTCCCAACACGCAGCAGAATATAAAGGCTGGATGGAATCTTCAATTTTGCCTCTCTTCCACCTAGTCCGTCTTCTCACTTTTTTTCTGACTGCATGACTGTTAGGAAAGGCGGATAGAACAAGGTCAGTCGTCACGGTTCCCGTTACACCTCGCTTTTATTGCTCTACTGTGGGGGGGAAAGGGGGGTGGGGTCGTTACGGCAGGCGTAACCAGGTCCCAGTCGCCGTGCGTCGCATCAGCACTGAGATTCCCGGCCTGGCCCTGACAGTCTAAGATAGGAAGGGGTGGAGCGGGTGGGAGGTCCGACTGTCTGGCGGTCTCCCGCTCCACGGTCGTCACGGGAGGCGTAACATTATGCATGAGTGGGCTTTTGCGCCCAGGCCAAACTTTTAGGGGTTGAATTAAGATTGCCGGGACTCTTCGAATTTACTCTCGCTGACTCCAAGTGAGGACTCCCGCAGTACAATATTTCCGAGCAGGCAATAGCATCGCTACGCTCGGGCAATGTCGGCCAATGATGACTCTGGAACTTCCAGCATGATGCACACAGTAGGCCAAAATGTCTCTCACCAGGACATGCCAACAGCAGGACGCCGCGATGGTCGAGTCAACTGATCCACACCCGGACGACACAGAAGCGGCCTCCCGAGACCAATATGAGGATCCAGGGCTTATCACGAATTATCGGCCATCTGACAGCGCCTTCCTCAGGACCATTGTGCATCAGGTGAGGCATCTCTGCCTGTCCCTCCGTTCTTAAGTAACAATAAGGGCTCCGACATCGTCATCCGAAACGGTCTTACATCGGTCGAGGAAATGTCAGAATCTCTGACATCAAATGAAAATAATAACGACCATGTCAACACCGCAGAGAGTCTCAGCCCTGTACCGCGGGCACACCGAATCAGGCTGGAAGCCGAGTTCTATCGAACAGCCCAGGCAAGGATCCGACAACTCGTTGATCAGCGTCAGCCTTCCGTGTCTTCTATACCGATTGGCGATTTTCTTCCCACCAAACCCAAGATCAAGCTGCTACCATTCAGTGATAAGGCTCCCAACGTGCTCAAACCGTCGATTGGCAGAGAGCGAAAGTCTCCTCCCAAGCCGGAGAGCATGCTACCTCATCAGCTTGGCGATGAGTGGTTCGTTCACTCGGAGAGCAATTCCCATCCCGCTGCTGGAGCCTTCATGAGACTTCCATTCGACTTGTGGCAGTGCACGCCCTTCTGGTCCCTGTTTAGCGAATACTCTGTGCGCTTGCGAGATCATGTCCTGGTTACTCGAGAAGAATTCGACCAAACCTTGTCCGCGTTGCCAGAGTTGTCGCGGCGTTTCCAGGCAGAGGCGATTTCACGCGCTAGGCGTCGAGGACAGACGGACAATGGTCTCTATCAGGCAGAAGCCTTTCGGGCTGCAAACCTGGCAGACGACGATACTGAAGACGAGGAGGCGATGCCTGCGAATGCCCATTCGGCATCTTGGACACGGAAAGGTGCGGTATGGCTGGAGGAATGGGACCCGAGGTATGCAATGTGGCCGGCACCCTCTGACATGGACGATAGCGAGACCTGCGATGACGAGGACGAAGATCCGACCGACCACATCGAATATGGAGTAGATGATCGCAGCCGTCCTCCCTGGATCAACCAGCTCCTGACTCGATGGCTACGTTGGTTCACCGACACATGCGGCTTGGTGCTGTACGACGAAGCCTTTGAGTGCCAGCTCGCTGCCAGGTCGGTCCCTTACGAGAAGCGGTGTCATCAAAATTGGTGGAGCTGGAGAGGGGAGGGTCGATTGGGCGAAGTGATCGCGAGGTCATCCCTCCAGCCGCAACCGCCAGTGCCCCCGAAAAAGCAGGACAACCCTCAAAACACCCCCCCCTCCTGGCTAGAACCGGATTTACTGCTTCGCGTAGGCAAGAGCCTATTTGGCGAATGGGCGGTGGTCGAAAACAGTGCTGGAAACCTGGAATGGGCATCATATCCACCTAACGCTTCGGAGGGCTGGAGACAGAGCATGAGCAGACAAGAGCGATACCAGAATAATATCCGGGCCTTTGTACGTACGCACGCCAGCAACTTCCAGCGCAACGAAAAAAGAGCGTACGAGGCGATTCTTCAGGCGGATGTGGCATTCAAAGCAGAGTGGGGACGGATGAAGGACCAAATGAACGCATACAAAAAGAACAGCCAAATTCCTGCCGTATTCGTGGTGGAGAACCTCAACTCGTTTCTCACCGCATTGAGAGCATATGGTTCGCTCACGACGTCTCTGCCGCTGTGGGCGACAATTGTCGAAAAAGCACTGTTAAAGAGAGCCTACAATTTGTCCATACTCTCGCCGGAACAGCTACTTGCGATGGGCGTGGCGATCTCTCCCGACGAGCTGAGCGAGATTATCAAGGAGCACCGCATTCATACGGCCGAGACCAATCACGAGGCGGACCACCAAGGTCCACGGATGGACAGGGTCGAAAATCCCATCGTAGCAGACTCTGAGGAGTATGACCCTCCACCGGAAATTGAAGCAATGCTCAACTCCGACTACGGAGTTACTCCGTTCGCAACATGGGACCCGGTCGAGCTGATACAGTACCTCGGTTTCGAAAGCATACAGAACCCTCAAACGTGGCCGACAGCCGTGGCCACCGACAAGGGCAGGGCACACCTCACAGTCAAGGAAGGTGGGACAGACAAGTTGGCTGGCGGGAAGAAAGTCTATGTCGATCCCCAAGCTCACGCCCTGCGACACAACGTCATCTGGCCGTACATAAAGCGCTTCTCGAACGTGAAAGCACCGGAATTGTGGGAGGAGGCTATCAAGAGTGCCAAACATGGTACGAGACCAGAGCCGACGGAAAAAACGCATGAACAGGTCCAGCCCAAATGGCATCAAATGGTGGCTGTGGCTTCCATTCTATCCCGAGGATACTGTGATAACGCTTGGACCGAGCCCTCATTTGCCACTTTGATTGCCGATGAGGTCGGCTTTGGCAAGACATGGATTCCTTTCATGCTGGCTGGGGCGTTGCGATATCACCGCGAGCATTCCCAGGCGGATGGCAGTTTCAGGCCCCCGGTTTTTGATCCGAACAAGACAGAATGGAAGGTGGCAGAACCCAAGTGAGTACTCGTTATGACAACCTCGTGCTCCATGTGAGGTTACGGATGTCGTAACTTACGCGGGGGAGATCCATGGCACCGATGGGTGCAGTCACCCCGAGAACTCCATGTTGCCCTGCCACTCCCCTCCCCTAACGTTACGGAGTGCGTAACGGGCACGAAGTGACGATTGACTCTGGAGCTCGCTCTCTCCCTCCCTCGAAGTTACGGACAGCGTGACGTGAGTTGTACGTGGCTAACGTCAGTCCGGAGCGCCCGAGGACAGTTCCCTCATGGATCGGAGAACGGCGCTTAGGAACCTTTGCGGGTCGTGGGCGTTTACATCTGATGCTATCCAATCGTTCGATCTACTCGGGACACCTCAGAGAGTGTGAACTCTTGGCAACTGCCCAAGCCTTCAGAATCCACGATTACGTCGCCATCACGCGAAACGATCGTACTTCGCGGACAAAGTTCTGGCAAGAGGTCCGGACCTCTTTGTCGCAAGGCTTCGAAGTTGTAGTTTTGGCGACTTATGGACGGCTTGAGCTCGATGCAAAACAGGCCCCTTCCGACCCGGAGTATAGCTCGTCATATGCCACCAACTCCCTTTTCGATCGAGACCTTCGATACGCTACCGTCTTTGTGGACGAGATTGCCGAAATGCGCAACCCGCGCACACGTGTCCACTTTGCGGTGCATCGTATCGCAGAGCGCGCAGGTTATGTCATGGGTGCGACCGCGACACCAATCTACACCTCGGCATTTGATATCATCAACATCGGACGCTGTCTCGGTCTACCCAACGTAGTAGAACGCCCGGAGGGTCTGCATTGGATGAACTTGGAAACTGCCAAGACGGACGGGGGGCTGCCCAGCCATCCTTACGAGTCTCGCAAAGACATCAGAGGGCTTACCATTCAAGCCAGTACGGTTATAGCCTCCTGTCGTGAGCTATCTCGGGAGGGTCAAAAAATACGTTCGAGAATCGCCCGCTTCGAACTGAGCCTGGTCGGCGATACAAGTGACAAGAGAGGAAGGCCTACCAGAAATCCTAGAGAACCTGGCAGCGCTGTGAACCCGATGGTTCTCCCCGCCATCTTCCAATCCAGCGACGAGGGTCAGGCGATTGCCGCCGAGTATGAGAGGCACCTCGATCGTCTAGAGTCGGAGCTTTTGCAACCCTTACGGTACATGTTCGCTCGCCATGCCATTCGACGATCGTATCAAAGTGTCGACTGCTGCGGTACCGAATGCTCGCGAACACAACCGATCCAGGCGAGAAACCTTTGGGTGACCATGAGCCCTCAGGAAGTCAAAGAGTACAACTCCTTCGAGGCGTCGCTTGACGAAAAAGATAGACATTTTGACGCCAAACTCCGACGCTTTCTACGTGAACCTCACGGGATCCAACACACCTTTTGGGATCCTAAGCGAGGTCCACCTGCTGCTGTCAGACGTCTGCTGCACGAGCTTCATCGTATACTGGACGAGGACGCTGAGTTGGAGGAAACACTGCGACGCAAGATAGTCATACATACCCATTGGACCTCCCTAGTACCGTTCTTCCAGATATATTTGGCAAAAGAGGGCATCGGTTCGCGAGCGCTTACTGGGGAGGACACCGAGACGGAGAGAGCCTCTATCATCCGCGACTTTCAGAAGGACGTCGGCATGCAGGCTGATGTCCTGCTGGAAGGGAGTGATTCGCAGCAGATCAGATTGTGGGACCCCGTCACTGCTCGCGTGTTGTTCATATCCGGTGTCGGAACAACGGGTATCACCCTTGATCGTGGCTCAGAGATTTTTCTCCTCGACCCAGCTTGGTCTTTTGCCGACCGCCAGCAGATCATCGGCCGGGTAAACAGGATGAATCAAACACGTCCGGTGCACGCTTACGCCATCTATGTTCGGCAAACTTGCGAGGAGAAGATGTACAGATTGGAGGAGCACAAGAAACACCAGTCGAACCGTTTCCTCGGCCAACGCTCCATGGGTGATGTTCCTGCTACTCCTGCCGATGGACCCGAAACCCGAACAGACCAAAGAGAAGCGTCGGATGTGGTGGACGAGGACTTGGAGGCAGAGCGGCAGAGAAAAGTCCAAGCTTACTTCAACAAGACTTTGCCAGCGGCCGACCCCCTGGAAAAGCTGAGACGCAACACGGTCGAAGCTGAGAGCCCAAGTGGGGCCGGCAAAAAGCGTCGCCACCGGGCTTCGACAGCGAGCCGAAAACTGCCAAAAACGCCAGCCACGATCGTGGACGATCACTACGATCAGAGTGATGCCGACGATCAGGCCACAATTCTCGCACTGGTGCGAACATTAAGACCCATGATTCATCCGAATGACGTATCTTGCCGAATCGATCGCCTCGATACCATTATGCGTCGAGCTCGCTATTCCGCAATGAAAAGGTTCATGTGTCGTTCACTTGATCCGGATATTTCCTACTGGGGTTTGCCGGGTAAGGATTTGATTCTCTCACGGACATTGTTATGCAGACTATTCCGATGTAAGTGCCACGTTTCGCTAGCCATGCTGACTAAAAGCCGAAGATCCTGAGATCAAGATTCAGCTACCACACATCATCGATCTGACCGTCTCGCCTTGGAACGGTAGCGTCACCAACGATAGCCTGCGCTGGCCGCATATCCTACCCATCATTAGACGTTTACCCGATACCGGCCTCGGAGACCTCAAAGATCCCTCGTCTTATCCGGTCCCGTACGAAATCGAAGATGCTGACTGGATTGAGGACGACACCGCCCTGCAAGCGAGGCCACAGGATGTTCGAGATATCGGCCAAGCCCTGTACACCTCACTGGGAACTATCAGGCCGGTTGAGATACCGAAAGGTGCCACAACACGCGAGTCTTTCTGCATCGCGCGAGCAAATCACGTCCGCCGCCTGTTGGCCAGATGTTATGGGGTCGGGGATCCCGTCAAAGAGGCAGAGATGAATTTCTTCTCGCGTTTGGTGAAAGGGATCGTTCGTGAGGCTTGCGTCACTCAGCAATGTGTTGGACTGAGGCCAGGCTGCGCCGAGAAAATTGACTTCGACGGCAAAATTGAAAGATATCCGGAACACGATGTTCCGGATGTCGTCCAACTGTCACCTTTCATCGACGAATTCGGTCAGCTCACTCAGTGCTTATGGAACAAGGTCGAGAATTTCTGGGACACGCTAATCGAATTTCATCCAAATTGCGGGTTGACGAACGAGCCAAAATTACCAGTCGTCCAAGCCTTGCCGAAAGGGGTGAAGGACAGCTTGAATCCAATGTTACATTGCGACTGGTTCGATTTGGATGAAGACGCAACTTTCAAACGACCATCGGTGTACACGGGGATATTTCGCGAACTTGATCCCGAATTTCAGCGAGAGGCGAAAGAGCGGGCTGCCACGGAATTGCGACTTTTGAGGAAAAAATAGGTTTCTTGCAGACATTTTGAGCTGGCGACCGCATGCACAATAGGTATTACCGTACAGCCGAACTTCCTTGCAACTCATGAGGACGCTCACAGCCGTGAGCAGATGTCTATCAATAAACGGCAGCTGGAAATGAGGGGTGGGACGGTAGCCGTAACGGCTATGGGCCGAGCCATGCACGAGAGCCAATCTCCCTGATTATTGGGTTTAACAGTAACGCACGGGTAACTCGGAGAATATAACTGGTGGAATCATGTCTTGTGCTCGACCATATTACATATAGCTTTGCAAGCCCGAAGCGAACTGACATGTATCTTCTTTGGCGCACCGTTTGCTCTTCGTGCACTCCTTTCCTGTGCCCGTGTTGTACGTCTAGCGCGCATCGCGTCTCACTCACTGACATCTGACTCAGGATAGGATGCTAGGCTTCCAGATCTGCGCGAGTAGACCTTTGGAATCTCATTTGGCCCTTCACCTGCGGGACACACCCTCAGCAAGGCGGCAAATTCATGGTCAAGGCGACCCCGGAGACCCTGTACGGACCGCAAACCCGTCAGCGACCACAGCTTACATGTCTTATGTCCTTGAATTTTCTTTTCGGGAAGCCAATTCCCTTCTGCATTGTTCTGTTCGCAGAATGACTGGACCATCCGTCTGGCTCGGTGTTGAAGAATACGCTCGTAAGTAATGCCTTTGCGCGAGATGCGAGAACAACAAGTCGATTGGCGAGCAGTCATGAACATACCGCTAGAGCGAGGATTCATACAGGCTGCGGAGATGGTAATGCATAGTTCGCATCGTTGTGTAACACTAGCGGCCATGGCGGAAGCGGAAGCCCATTCTGATTTGCCTAGTGGGTGAGCATTACGCTGGGAAGCTTCTCGTCAGACAACCTGACTCAGTGTCTTAACGGGGCAGCAGCGGCGAAAAGCCAGCACCTCTTCTCGTTACTCGCCTGGTCGTTGTCGGCTGTGTTTTGGGGCATGACTGCATCCGGCCCGCCGGGCGGGCGGGTCAGTCCAAAGAGTGTATATATACTGTAGAGTCCATTTCTCTGTCCACGTCTCTCCTTCCTCCTGCTCTCTCTCTGCTCCGTCTTCTGTCTCTCTCTCTCTCTCTCCCCTCCTTCCCTCTCCTTCCCTCCCTCTCCGTCCCCCTCAGGCGGTCGCGGATGGGTGGGTCGGCGATCGACGACAGCGACCGAGGCGTGAATGGCTTGGTGGCCGCGATGAGTGACGGTTGCCAGGAGATCTCGACCTCGCTCGGAGCCCTCAAGTCACTGTCCTGCATCACGTGACGGTCCAAAGATGCCAGTCAAACGCCGAGAAACTGCCGTCGGTCTCAATCCTCATTGTGTTCTCACTTCTCAGACTCCGATAACAGATCTCCGCGGGCACCACGGCCGCCTTCAATGGGCCTATCACCGGGGACCAGGATGCCTCGTCCTCATTTAATCGCAGTGCCAGCCCGGCGCTCAAGGGTAAAAATGGCGTATTGGGCTTCTAGGATTAGCGCACAGCCGTCAACGTGGACGTCTTAACGGGAATGCCCCCGTCCAATCCCATTCGCTTCGACTGATCCGACGAATCGAAAGACGTAGATAGCTGCCCATAGAGCGCGAAGCATAATGTATGTTTCTCCATGTCAGACATCTGCCTAATCCCGCAAAGGTACGCTGCAAGTGCCAAAGCCAAGTGCATTGCGATGACCTACCTCCAGGAGCGTTACGGTATCCGTGACAGTTCCATCACTCAGAGCTTTTCGCAGGTGACCTTCCGGTAAGAGATCTCAACCACATAATCCGTCGGTCCGAGTGGCCCGACACTTCACATGGCAGGGCACGAGCGCACGATATGCGTCAGTGTAGCTTGAACGACGATAGGAGATCTATCGGTCATTCTATGGCTTTCGGACGACAGCCACAAACATTGAATCGATTTCGTAATTCATCCGTTTTGCCACATCTGCCTTCCTCGCAGGAACCGTTATACCAAGTTTGACATCTCGTGTAAACATTTGGGCAAGATAGTTGTCACGGAGCCCGTGACACCGGCGAGAGCAGACTGAGATCTACCGGCGGATTGAACGTCACGGGCTCGGGATACCACACCGACCGTTCCCGAGACGAGACTCCATGGACACATGTTATCCTCAGTTATGCTGCCGGATCTATAGAATTTATGGCTTGCTGATGTGATCACAGTGCGGTCAGTTGCATGACTATGAGTTACTCAGAGACGTAGAAAAATGAATCTGCGCCCAGGAGACGGCTGTGTGTGAGGGGTCTGTCTTCGGGCGTTTGCCCATGCTCCCGTTGTTGTGTTAGTGAACATGTCTCTGTCATCCATGGACGCGCGCCCCACCTCGTCCGACACAAATCTAGATCTGGGCCACTCGCTGCCGTTTGCTCGGTTCAGATCCAATCGCTTCTTGCCTCGTTCTAGAGCGGCAGCTTTTGTCCCCGGCCGCGGCTGCGACGGCCGACTGTCCTATCCCTGCTACAGTAACGACACCGGGTCCTGTCGAGTAACCCAAAAGATATTATTTACATGTGAACGCTATGCATCGGTTTAACACGCATGCTGTCCAGACCGCCTATTATCTGACTGCACGCTCATTGGTCCAGATTCTGTGCATTTAAGACATTCCGCGTTGTCATCAAGGATATCGGGGCTGTGCGAGCGAGTCCCCAAATTCTCGTGAATGGTTGGTCGTTACGCAGCGCGTAACATCCCCTGGACTGGGAGACGACAAGCGTGATTTGAATTTGAGATTTCCATGACCCATCACGGACATCGTAACATGCATGGAACGACGGAATCATCTTATGTTGACACGGCACATGTTTGTACATACTTTCGGCCCCCTTTTTTTAATCGATGATGATGGGGTCGTGCGAGCTCTCCCTGACTGTCAGACGGCCAAGTGAATAGTTTATCACTGTAAACTGACCCCGGAGAGGGAGGAATTACGATGGCGTCTTCACGGGATTCGCTGTCTGTCAGACGGCCAAGTGAATAAGTTATCACTGTATACTGACCCTGGGGAGGGAGAGATTGCGATCGGATCTTCGGGGGATTCGCTGTCTGTCAGACGGCCAAGTGAATAAGTTATCACTGTGTACTGACCCTGGGGAGGGAGAGATCTCTATGGGATGTTCGCGGGATCCCCTGCCTGTCAGACCGACAAGTGAACAATCTGGCAATGAATACTGACTTGGAGTCGACGGTCGCGTCGGTCACCGTGTTCCCGGTGGCGGAACCGCTGAGCGATCAGTGTGGCTGACGTGAGCAACCTTGCTTGCACTCACGAATCCGTCAATCCGTCCCTGCTGGTCAGTACGTGTCGACCGCCTGACTAAAATACACACGCTGGCGCCGCTGCGGGTCGTGTCTCCTCTCTTCTGAGCGTCAGTGGGTGGCGACAAAGACTGATGTGCACTTGCTCGGGCCCAGCGGCTCCTTTTCTGGTCGTTATTGATGGATGGCGGGGAGGAAGGAGAGCTCTTACCCAGATTCGCCCCCGACTACCTCGTCGCCCCCGATTACTTCGACGCCCCCGTCACTGGCGCACGAGCGGGGTGGCGCTGAAGACGTGACCGTGCTCGATGATCAGCGGCTGACGAGAGTGGCAAATGGGAGGGGGCGTACGTGTCATGACTACCCTCGGTCTCGTGCTTCTCTTCGACGCTCTGCCGCTTGGCTAGCAGTCGTTCGCTTCTGCGAAGTTCCATGATTGTTTTTCAGGTGTGAGAATGCAAATGAACAAGTGGCGAGGGTGCCATGGTGTATTATATAGCGCGCTGATTCTGTTCGCGAGCCAAGGCATCTAGTGTCTTCTTCCCACGATCGAAAGGAGGTGCACGGACCTCGTCCCCGCCGCCTCTGGTCTTCCGCCTCACGTCCCGTCAACATGAGTCATCTGATTGGTAGCAGAAGGCCCTTCTAGCCCTTCGCATCCCAAGAAGTCGAGGACGAGCAGCGTAACAGAGAGCATAGCCCAGACCCGTCATCGCAACACCCCCACCCAGAGATGTTACGCCGTTCGTAACCGCCGATTTCTGGAATCTCCCCCGGTCTACGGGTGTTACGAGCCGCGTAACAAAGCCGCTTTCTGGAAATGCTGACCTTCAGCGGTCGTTACTGCAATCCTTTCAAAGCTCCCTCCCGGGACGTTACGATGCTCGTAACAACGACGGGGACATGAGGAACATGTGACGGCCAGTCACAAGATAAGCTGGATTAGACACTCCGCCGGACGTCGCATGCATCTAGAGACCGATATGTGAGATGTCAAGCGAATGATGCATAGAGAAACATGAACGGGGAGCCTCCAGGAGTAGAGGCAATATTGGAACCTCCCTGTAGCACCTCATCCGCAGCATGGATTGGAGTGGGTTCGTGAGGTTCAGATCGTTATTTATCCAAAGTATGCTGGGGGAGCAATTGCGATGCTTCTTGTCAGGGTCTTGGTCTGCCACAGCAAAGAATAACATATGTCGAGAAGCTTGGAGACTGACTGTTTCCCCCCTTTCTTGACAAGTTGGCGAGGATCGTAGATGAGTGCCTCTGCGCAAGAAGGATGGCCGCACAGCAAGTGCGGAATTTCCAGCAGACGCATAACGTACAGCGTATGTGAGTTCGGTGCCTCATCCGAGGGCCGCATGGACACCCATGCTGCGTTGACGATGCCATCTGGCACCTAGGTGTTCAGCGTCGCACCGCAAGAGCAATAGAACGGCTCACATGTTCCGACAATAGTAGAAACAATGCCCTCTCTATCCCTACCATGTGTTTGTTATGGATCCGGCTCAAGACAGACGTCGACAAGGGGACAAGATAATGATTGAAGGCGTAAGATCAGATCCTTCCGAATTTCGGCTTGTGCCAATGTGCCGGCGAGGCCAGGCATCGGGAGCGCCATGTTCGAACGGATGACGTCCCAAAAGAGTAGCAACAGCAGGTCCAGTCTGACCTGGCGTGTCTTGATTGATTGAAATGGTGATTGATGCACATCTGTCGGCGCAGTCTGGTCTTTGCTCTTGCCAGTCGAGCTGCCACTGACAAGGATACGAGCGATGAATGAGAAGACCATGTCGTAGGTTGGAGGAGGGTCGGGCCTACAGGGATCACGCCAAAGCCAAAGTAGGCCTCTTCGATCGCCTTTGGTGCGGGTTGTACGGACTCGTTGAAGGAGGCGCCGGACATCTACACCTTCAACTGTTTCAGCGTGCCTTCAAAAATGGCGGGGTCCGGGTGTGTTGAGCATTTCGGCTCGACAGCGCCGATAGGTCTTTCCGGGAGTTTCTTCTTCTTCATCGAGATCATTCTGCTCGTCAGACTGCTCCGTGTATGGGACCAGGCGGCAGCTAACCTGAAGTTGAGCTTGCGTAGATTCCGCCTGTGTGATCTCCGCCAGCTGTGCGAGCGATCCGCCCTTTCCCAAACGCGCCATCTGTTTGGAAGAGAAACAATCGGGTCTGCCACGCCCCGGGCTGGGATACAGGATACGGTAGATGCACAGGCGGGGCTGCGACAGTCAGCTGAATTGTTCTGCACAAAGCAAAGCGACATACCCCTTGTTTTGCCCGTGGTGGGATGGATGTCCTTGCACGCTCGATCCAGTCTGGTGACGAGATCCGGAACGAGGCCATGTATGGTGTCTCTGAACGGAGAGAGGCATTTCAGTGTTGAATCCAGGGGCTGTCGACATGAGCAGACATTCGCACACGTACATGACGAGGCGCACATCCACTATACTCATCAAATGTGCGCCCACGTCTTTGAACCGTTCCTTGAGCGTCAGCTCTGCGTGGCCCAACGGGTGTGACTACGAGCTCGCCTTGTCCTATCACCGGATTCCGACGGACTGACTCAACGCCTGCTGGCTGGTGATGGCGGAGTGACGCGGTGAAGCAGCTCTGCCATCGGAGGGATGGGTGAGGACGGGCTGGTCGATCTTCTCGCCAATGCCGCCAGCTGGTGCGGGACACAGCCACACGAGGACGAGTGGGGCGTTCTCGTGCGATCCGTTGACTTTATGTCGGTCGCATGAGAGACAACAGCCGACTGAAGTGTGCTCCCGCGAAATACACGGCTCCGACCCTCGCTTGTAAACTTGCACGTTTGCGAGTGGCCACGAGTGGACCCCTGGAATCTCTTGCGCGAACAAACACACCTGTCCAGGCTAAATTCGTCTCCTCGACATATCAATCCTCGATTTTGACATTGCGGCCGACAAAGCGAACGAGGACACTTCGCAACGTCCTCATGATTTACACATCCCGCCCTCTCTTGTGACGAGTTTCGTAACCAGGGGAAAGCGGAATGTCAACAGGGTCTGGGCGCAGCTGACATATGAGTTACTAGGATACAAGAACAAGCCTCCGGACAAACCAAATGGGTCGCTTGGATAATGCACGGTACTCTCCCAAGGCATGGGTGTTCTTCTGTTGCACTGGTGAGATGGGTGTTGGAGCTATTGGCATATATATACAATACATGCGACATGGAACATGCTACATGGATCATGCTAACTACTCTTACTGTAGGGCGGACATGCCATTGTGCGGAGCTCAAGCTCACGCGTCCTCCTCTTCGCTCGTTTGTACGCTCAACGCCGCCTTTCTCTTGCCTTTCCCCTTGCCTGCCTCTCCCCTGCCTGCGCCGTTGCTGAGATGCGCGATCGTCCCCTCTTTCCCCTCATCATCGGTCATGCTATCATTCTCCACAAACCCAGATACCTCATTGTCGGAATCCTCGTCGGAGAATGTCTCCGCGTCCTGCCGTCCGCGCTCGATGTTCCGTCCTGCCTTGTTGATCAACGCCTTGATAAGGCCGACGGTGATAGCCTGCGGCAATCGATGTGCTTGCGCTAACTCTTCCAACGAGCGATCATATTGTTTCGGAGAGACCGGAAGACAGGTTAACGAGGAGCGGGACGTAGGCTCAAAAGCTCGATGATGAATTTGGAGGTGATTGAACAGTTGCCAGTCCTCCAAGCTAGCTTCGGCGAATATACAGCTCGGATCGGGACAACCAGAAGTCAGCGGAGCATCAAGCGGAGTGACCATATTGGCGGTCGCTTTTGCCTTTTTGGATGCGCTCTGTTTGAGTACTCGAAGATGGGGATGATTTTGTCCCCACAGGTCGATAAAATGAAGTAAAATGTGGGCTCGCTGGTCTTTCTTGTCCGTGAATGCCCTCATACGATCTGTCCACGTGAGGGTCGTGTTGAATAGACAGAAAAAGCATCGACCGAAAGACGAGCAGACATAGCTATTGGCTGCTAATATGACTGCCTGCGCTCGCGTGTCTTGCTGTGGACGGCGAGAGCTTGGAGCGACCAATGTACCGAGTATTTCGATGACCTTGTATGACAATTTTCTGGCCTCTTTGGTGTATGCGATATCCGTACGCGGGCTGTATTCGTTCGACCCCGCTCGAGCGATGGTGGCGGTGAACTCGTTCTCGCAAAGCTGTTCATATTCCCGAAAATCGGTGTGAAATTGATAGTCTACCAGGGAGAACTGCGTCGGGGGCATGTGATGGCCTGCAACAGGAGTCGGTTCTCCAGCCCGGGATAGGGCAGCATCGATACGACTTCCAAGTAGTGATGCTCGAATATTGTGGTGAGTCGCGAGGTGCATGGCTTGCTGGTCGAGGCTACTGGGTGCCGCTCCGCACTCGCATATGTCGCCAGCGTCGTGTTGGGACTTGAGATGCTGGTGCCAGTGGTTCACTGTGCGGGTCGCTCCACTCAATCGAAGTGATTCTTTCAGGTTGGCGATATCTTTGCTCGAAGCATCTGCTGACATCTTGCTGCCCACACAGAACGGACACGCCTGGTCTTGATTGAAAGAGGCAATGATCTTCGGTAGAGCCTCTTTGCGGCGGGTATCACGGGTCTCCGTGAAAATGTGTCGCTTCATCTTCTCCATGAGGACGGATGTCCAAGTCGACTTTTTCCCGCCTTTACCTTTGACGATCGTGTCAACACTGGCCCCACAGCAAGGGCAGCAGTCGACACCGTTCACTCGCCTGATGCACATCCCCGGGTACCAGCCGCGTATCGTTTTCGTTTTCGCGGGGAGGCGAAGAAGGCGTTTAGCGAAATTGACTTTGTCTGTGGTCGGGTCCATGACCATCTCCGAGAGTACATCAAAGTCGTAGCACATCTCTTCGGTCGATGGAGAATCTGCACTGGAGGAGACTGGTCCGCCAACGCTGACCGGCATCGAGTTGTTGGGAGTTCTTGTCTTAAAATCGTCTTGGCGGGCCTGGGCAGCGGAGATTCCGTGGTGTGGCTGCCGATATTTTCGTGGTTTGCTGGGCAAAACCGGGGTTGATGAGTGAGACGAAGCAACCGGGGCTGCCTCTAAGGATGGCGTGTCATCGTCTTCTGTTGTATTGGCTTTGGTCACAATGTTCAATGATGTCTCACGTTGATAGGCCTCAGATGCTTGCAGCCCTTGTTCTCCCATGTTCATGACTGCCTCCATAAGCTCCTCATGGTCGATTCCGCGTCCGAGAAGCTGGAAGAGAGTGTCTCCAGCTCCAAAGTCAATATCATTGAGTGTCCAGTAGCCCACATCAATATTGTTGCTGGTGGCGTCGGAGTTTGGGAACGCGTCGATTTGTTGAGAAACATCAACAGCTGCCACAGACTCGGACACAGCTTGTTCAATTGCAGAGACTTCTTGTTCAGGACTTAGGCACTTGAGTTTGTGTGCAAGAATCTCCTGGGCCAGATACTGCAGGTCAGCTGATTGGTGCAAGCCTTGTGTTGTAATCACCTTTTTGTATAAGGTATCATATTTTGAACAGTACCTTTCACTCAAACACTTGAGAGTTTGTTGTTCTTCAGCAGTGGCACTGCTCAATGATCCAACTCTAGCTAGAACCTCGGCTCGAAAGCGCCCCTGCTTGTCCTGGATCTCCACAAGCTCCTCTTCATCCAATAGTCGCTCAAGGCTCTCCTTCTCCAGCCAAAGAGGCAGGTCCTTGTCTTTCTCCAGTCGCATGAGGCTCAACTTGGCAAGTTTATCGCCGATGGTCAGCACACTTGAGGAGATAAGCCACACTTACTCCGCAGTTCCTTCACCAAATACCGCTTTTTGAAAATTGACAAAATTCTTATTGCCCCAATACGAACCCCACGCATCTGAGGAGAGCTTATGGCCTATGCCGTATTTCAGCTCCTCCACACGTGTGGCTACCAGCATCAGCCGGCCATTCCAAATCTCCGGGGCTGACAGACTGGTCTCTGACATCGTGGCCTGAACCACCATATGGCGCATGTCATGACTTGCAAAAGCCTCCGGATATCCCGCAACGTGGCACACGTCAGACAGGAGAGAATTATAAGAGTCGGCGGCAAAAGCTTTGGAGGGGTGACAGAAAGCGGAAAGATCACTATTGGAAGTTTGGGGGTTCTGTCTTTGTTCTTCTTGTAACCGGCAGACAGGCACATTGAGCCTTGGCGTCAGTGTCTAGCTTGTCGAATCGGGAAAAGGTGCGTACCAGTCTGGCTTGAATTGGACCTGTTTGCTGTCTCGGCCTCCGAGGCAGGATGGGCTAAGCAGATGGTCCAAGGTCGGATCGTTCTGAATTGCGCCATCGGCAATGGCCACAACGAGGAAGAATAATGGACCGTTCAAACCCGGAACAGTGTTCTCCGTCATGCGGTAGCGGCGATTCTGGTACATTCAGCGGGCACTCACTTTCGGACATCAAGCTACCTTGCCACTGGGCGTCTTGGTGAACTCAAGAGCGAACTCGACGAGGATGACGTTGGGCATACCCGCGGGAGACCGGAACAGCCAAAGAGTCACATGTCGGTAACAAAGAGCTCGAGCATCGAACTTTGGGTCGGAAAAACCGGACGAGCTAGTCTTCAAGAGTGCGCCGATACGCGACGCTGAAGCTGCCTGCAGATGCAGGACCAAGACGGCATAGATGCGTCCTATAGCATTGTTGTAAGGTAAGTCGATGGAGAAATAGTGCGTAATGACATCTGTGAATGATCAGGGTATGTCTGTGAGCTCAGAAAAGATACCTTTCAGGACCTCGGCGTCGGGCGTACGGCGCATGCGATTCGTGTCGTGTATGTCACATTCGTCCGTCAACGTGGCTGCAGTGAGACAGACGTCACATCGCATGTTACGACCTGCGTAGCACATCCGGGCTGGTATAGGTTCTGATCGAAACAATTGACAAGTTGGTGTTCACCAGGGAGCCTTTGGGTGGTGCGCTCCACCGTTGGGTCAGACTGCGTGAGATCTGTCCACCACGCGCCACCGAAAGGAGGGGTTTTCGGAAGTGCAGTCGGTTACGGAGCGCGTAACGTCCGTGGAGAGGGGGAGGGTTGTAGGAAGGCGAAACATTTTGGCAGTTACGACCGTCGTAACCACCACGAGGAAACGAGAACGGGTGACGGGGAACGTTGGCAGGTTACGAGCCTCGTAACGCTCATGGGGGAAGGTGGACATCACGGGTAGTGGAGCCTTCACACCCGTCGAGTGTTAAAAGATTTGAGGACCATCGGACTTACTCTCTATGTAACTTTTGGCGGAAGTGACCACGGTGTGATCCGTCTTCGACTTCGTTAAGCGGGCGTAGGCTGTCCTGAAACTATCAATCAGAGGTCATTGTTCCAGGTGCCATCTCACCAGAAACTATTAAGAGCCGTCATGCAGGTGTCGAGACAAGGGCTCTCTTTGCCGCGGATGCGCCCAGACATGCCGTGGATCCTCCATTTCAAGAACGGGTGGAGAATGTGGACCGTGAGAGCGGGGCCACCTGTTCCGGAGGTCAACTACCCCCGAACACAAGCAGGTGGTACGCACCCTCAGAAAACACCTGGTCTAAGCTTCGGTCGCCAGCCCAATCTTTCCAAAGCGCTTTGGCCGCGTCGACCTCGTCGGTGTCCATGTCCCCTTCGTCCCCGTCCGCCGCTCGCTCAAAGAATACGCTGGAGAGGAATGCCCGAAATTGTTCTAACTCTTTCTCTGCTCGATGAGCGGTGGCAGGAGAAATGTTTTTTTCAAGTTTTGTAGCCGCTTTGGCAACCGACAATAGAATCTTCGCAGATACACCAGCCTTCTTTCTCTTGTGATCAGCTTTGGTGTGGCCGCTGGAGGGGGGCATCTTGGCGAAAGGTTAGTCACGGGAACAACTGGGGCCCCAGTGACGGTCTCGGAGAGATATATATCACCGGCTGAATCACACGTCACCCGGTTCCGGTTCCCGGTCGGTCGGCCTTTGCATAACACCGACGCAGTGGCGTCAGGTGCGCTTCCCGGTTTAAATGCCGGGAAGGGCGCGCGCTTGGCGAGGTCGTCAAATACATGGTGTACAACCGACGCAAACGCGGTGGTGACTCGGCCGCCCTCTACTTTGACAACACGGAGAAGGTTGCGGGTGTCAAGGACGCCCGACACCAGGCGCTCATGCCGGATGTCCTGCACTTCCTTGGCATCAAGCACATCACCAACCTCATCTCCATGTCGAACATGAAGTACGACGCGATCATCTCGTCAGGCATCACCGTCCAGAACCGGTGAGTATCTCTCTCCTCTGCCTCTCGTCTGCCTCGAGAACAGTGCCACCCTCGCCTTGGCGCGCGGTCCGAGATCATCGGAGTGTGGCACTTTTCCCAATGTGGCACTTGCGTGCGCCCAAGATGGGAGTGGCTGACCCGCAGCTACGAGATCCCCGACGAGCTCATCCCCGCCGACGGCCGCGTCGAGATTGACGCCAAGATCCAAGCGGGTTACTTCTCCAAGAAGGAGATGACAGACGAGTTGGTGCAGAAGACCAAAGGGCGCGGATGGGAGGATATAGTCCACTGAGCGCAGTGCGGTGCGAGTCGCCGGCGCCGGCGGTCTTGTCTTTGTTGCGGTTGTACATAGGTGCACTCCATGCATCGAGTATAGTCATTGCCACTGGGGTTTGCTAGTCTGAGCTCGCCTTTTTGCGGAGCCTGTGAAACGCAGGTCGGTAGGGCTGAGGAGAGCTCTGAGCTGGGGCTGAAATGGCTCAAGAGACCGCGATTGCGGAAGAGCGGCCCCTCGCCAAAATGGCCTTCCAGTCGCCCACAACCTATACCGCCCTTTCATGCGTTCCTTTGTGATCAGCCTGTTCCGCAACTCGGAACATGCAACGCGGTTTCCAAACCTCAAACACTTTGCGGGAGAAGAAGGCCACGCAACGACTTCCTTCCATCCGTACTGGATTTCGTTTTCGTTTCTGGTTCTGGCTGACCTGGAGCTTGACATTCCGACGCGCGAGATCGGAAGTGCGCGAAGGCTACGTCCTGCCTGCTTTCATGAATGTCATCCCGGATCTGCCTTCTGGTCCTGATCTAGCTTCAGCCTTGATACTGAAACGATTGGCGGGAAAAGAGCCGCTTGTTGGCAGCGTCCGGGCTTACGGCCATTGACCGACCCCGCTCAACGCTCAGCTCGATGTTTGCCTGCCGACCTGTTCAAGGGAGACAGTTAGCTCCGTCTCGAGTCGGTTCTGCACAAGATCCGTGAAGCAGTGCTGCTCCGTACACAACCTAAAGCCCGCACCCAGTTGTCCCTTCGGACCTCCTCGTCATCAACGACTCTGAACTTTACACGTTATGCCGCCCACCAAGAGCAGTGCGCCGCACCCTCAGCGTCCACCACAGTGAGCTTTTTCACTCCCCACCTGCCCGTGCTGATTTCGAAGGGACTATCACGCCCTGCAATGTGCGTCCGGCCATAGCTTCATGGCCTCCTCCCTGCCCAGTGTAGTATCGCAGTCCCCGCACAACCTCCTTGTGGGGTACTTCGCTTACTGTCCCACCTGTCCACAGACGGGAAGCTCCCAGCCCGTATGGCATCCAGTTGTGTCGTCCACTTCCAGGGAAGGCTTCGAAGAGATGCGATATGTGCGTGAGATACTGGCGATGCGTGGCGCAGAGACGAGCCTGCCAGAGGAGCTGAGCCGGTACGATCTCGAGAATAAGCATAATATCGTGTGGGCCGGACCCGATAAGGCTGAGGAAGCCAAGAACGGTATACTGTCCGCCCCATCAAGTAGGATCGTTCTCGTTCATGGTAAGGCCGAACCCCTTGCCTTGCATGTCTACAACCCCTACGTCATCGGCCCCTCTCCATCTCAGTAAGTCACCGGTCGGGCTTACGACAGCTTCTTGCAGCTGTGGAGGGTACTAATAGTCCCCAGGACCACCCTCAACTACACAGACAACAATCCGTCCGAGCTGCCTAACGTGGCGAAGGCCGGAGAAGAGCTTTCATCAAGGATGTTGAGGCCGAACGATCGACAAACAACGTTGACAACGTTTTCACGCCTGGATCCTCGTCATCTTAGAGCCAACTTCGGCCGTCGACCGGTGTCGCCAATCGCTAAGAGGGGAGAATCTGTAGCGACTGTATCGGGCGGTGAGTAGGCGCTGGCATCCGTCGAGCGCCGCTCACATCCCAGATCCGAACACCGTGACTGCGCCAGATGGTCTCGCCGAGCTAGACGCCTCGCAAAACAATCCTGCTACGCTTTTCACCAATGAAAACGGCATAGCAACAGGCGGGTGACGCACGCTACACCTGTCCAAAGTGGCTGAAGCCTGCAGGCCCATTCGAGCTCCCCTCCGTCCAGCTTGAGCCTTACGAGCTGTCGGGAGTGGACAAGAACGAGCGTTTTGAGCTGCCGGCTGACGTCCCGAGTCAGTATGCTGCCCAACCGTCCACCCGCCTGGACGACTCGCTAACGGATGCACATTCTCCGACTTTGCTTGCGCCCCGCTCGGAAGCAAAGACTGAACGCTCGAGGCGGCGTTCGAATCGTTTACAAATCTTCACTGAGGCCCCGCCTACAGCTGCCTTTGAGGGGATGCCCCGGACAGAGGTGGAACTAGATATTGGGGTCGACAACTGCTGTACATCTCCGGTTTAGCTGCAGTCATGTTGTGACCTTGTATATTGCCCCACTGTGCACGGCTGCATTGTCTTACCCGCCAACTTTGGCGCAGATGACTGCATGTACACCCTGTCCACGACACTGGTTGTTCCTATGATTATAACTCGTTGAGTGTTCCCTGCTGTGATTCTCCTCTACGACACGATCGGGCGAATGGGACGCAGAGGCAGCGGACGGCAGTAGGGTATGGTATGGCATACATACGTAGTGCGACTTCGTGTTTTAAGCCAAATATACAAAGCTGCCATGGACAACGACACTCAGGCTAGATCGGGTCTGAGGCGATGGGTGAATGGCAAGACTTGCGCACTCGGCGGCGTGATCAGTCTTCAGAGGCTTGGGCGGATGGTACTTTTGGCATGGGGCCGTACACCATTATCGCTTCCCATTCGGCTGATACATTCTTTCCGATCTGGGATGATTTGATTGTTTGAATGGGATTGTTTTGCCCTGTCGTTGTCAAAGCTGCCCGTATACTCTCCCAAGATATGAGTTGGGCAATGTCGGGGGACCGATTGATCTGATTTATTGTCATCTGGGATAAGCGAGTTGCGGTATTTTGATCCATACTGAGACTCTGTAACACGCTTTTGTACCAAGGCCATAGCGTGTGACCGCAAAAATACTCTCGCACCTCACGAGTGCGATGTTGTCTCTGGCTCTGTAGTTGCTTGTTGGTCTTGTGACCGTCATCTTGTGAGGGACGGGAGTCCAACTCCACGACAATGTGCTTGGTTGCCCAGCTTTGTATTGACTTGCGGTGAAGCCGGAGCAAGGCAGCAAACCCGTCCAGATTTGGTTCCAACCCGCCGACCTGCGTATTGTATACGTACAATTTGGCCATATGAGGCTGGCCATTGGCCTTTGCGTGTTGTGAATGAGTGATTGTTCTATAGAGGCTCGTACCCTCGCGGTCAGATGCAGGAGCGCTTTTGTGAGGTTTTCTTTGCCTTGCCTTCCGCTTCGAAGACCATCGATGTCGCTTAGGTGTGCTTTGCAATGCAGAGCTGCCGGCTTGTTCTGGCGGTCCAAAACCCGGCTGCCTCGTTGTCCTGCAGGGTTGGCTTGCCTCAGTGACCACATATGGCCCCTCCAGATGGTCTTCACAGTTGCTGGCTGGTGAAAAATGTGTGCCTTCTGATTCTGAGCCCAAAGGCGATGCCAAGACATTGAGATCAGCATCGGAGGACCCAGAACCAAAAGAAGAAGCGGATGAGGGGGTTGCACTGCCGGAAAACCAGCCGGGCTCTAGGAAGGGCTGACCCAATGATGTTTGCCAAGGCCAAATGTCTCTGGTCTCCTCCTGGATATCGTCGTCTGTGATGGTGATTTCCGGAACTTGACCAAAGTCATCACCCTCAACAGTCTCCTCATGGAGATTATGCATAATTTCGTCCGGCAATTGCTGCGTATTGTTCACCATGGTCATGTTGTCCAGCTGCCAGTGCACCGTTTGCGTCGAGTCTGGTAGGCCTTCCCCTGAGGGAGGGTACGTAGACTGACCGCTTATTGACCTGGCAGGGTCTTCAGGGATGGGATAGCTTTTGGCAACCCTCTCAAGCTCATAGCGCAGAAAGCGGAGTCCAGCGTCTGCTCCCTCGTTGGCATCAATTCTCTTCCAGCGCTCATAATCTATCCTGGACTTTGACGGGGTGGATGATTGACCATCTGAATCATTCATGCTGAAGGCTTGGATTGGATTGATCACTGGGATGTCTCAAGACTTGTCAGATAGTCCGATCGATGCAAGCAGTGTTCTGCTTGTTGTGCTGATAGTTGTGTAATGGCAATTAGCTTGTGCGCAAGAAGTAGTGTCCGGGGCTTCTCCCCAGCAAAGACTGCAGGTAGGAAAGACGGTGGGCTCTCCAGGCATCTGCTGCAGCACCAGCACAGTCAAAGGAGGAGGTCGTGAAGGGAGAAACTTTGTAGGCTGAGGGGTAGTGTACACATAGGATCATCTTGTAGTAGTGTTTCAGAGTTTGGGACTCGTGCAGAAGACACTGCTCGCAAGACAACCAGCTGGACTTGAGTGGGCATGGACCTCTCTTGTTGTGGCCAAATGCAACCCGTCTTGATGTGACAGACCAGGAGGTCGCCATACTCAGCTGACCAAGACCTTTGCCATCTACCCCCTCTTCACAGGTAGAGCAAACGAGTCCCTGGAGAACGGAGCACATGTCCAACTAAAGCGTCTTTGGTGTTCAATAGCCAATACATTATGCAAGAACTAGAAAAACTTTTCAGAGAGAATATCAGGCAAGAATTGATTGACACTGTGGACGGCGGGCGGTTTCCTCTTGCTGATTCAGACAGTAGGCACTGGAACCTATGATTTGGGAGCCTTGCCGCCTGTGTGAGGGATTACCTGCAGGTTATATGTCAGAACTGCGTTCCACTTATCTGAACGTGTGGCTGTACCTGGCCGGACTGGCCGGACTTCTACTGTTTGCACTCGATGATTCTGCCACTTGCTTGTCATGAACGTCTTCACGTTCTCTGAAGATAACAGCTCTGCAATATCCCCTTCAGTGTTCATGATGGCCTCTATCATCATTTTAGATAGCTTAGATGCTCTTTCGTGGCTCATGTTCATCTTGAGAGTCTCTAAGGTGTTGAGTGTAACAAGGGTCAAGGTCAAGGTCTTTCCAGGTGAGGAATAATATCCCAAAAGGATATTTGCGCCCCAAGTTCTGGTTAATCCCTAACCTGAACTCGGTTTATCAAGGGTACCTTGGACGTGTCATGCCCATCATGACAATAAGTCAGTACTTTTATCGGTGATCTTCCCTGATGTTACGATCCGGTCACCGTTGCCACCCATACAGGCCCCCGACCGTCCGCCACCCGGATCGCAACACCCCAAGCTGGAATACCGGAAGGGTTCACTCTCCAAGCTGGAATCCCGGAAGGGTTCACTCTCCAAGATGGAACACTGGAAGGGTCTACCGCCAGGTGACGCCAGGTGGAATCAGGGAATGCCAGGTGACGCCAGGTGAAGTCAGGTGACGCCAGGTGACCCCGAGTGGAACCAGGAACCCAGGCCGGCCCGTACTGGCGCCAAGGTGGCACCAGCCCGGAGCCAGGTGGAGTGAGTGGCAACTCCAGGTGAAGGAGTTGCGCACACGGATTTGCCACCCAGCCCGTAGACATATATAAAGAGCCTACTTCTTGATCCTTCTCCCCAAGGATCAATCTATCGCAAGTTACACCTAGGCTTAGAGCCTTGCACCAAGCCTCCCTTCGCTCGCTTTGTCTTTACCTTCGCTCGCCACGACGCCTATCTCCGTGGGATCCTTCGAGCACTTCGACCATCAACATCCACACCGTGGCCTTCGTGGATTGTCGACCCTACTACGCCGTCCAACCAAGCCACAGGTTCAGTGGTTGTACCCCCTTCGCCTTCGGTGCAACCCAAGCTTGCCACATTACGACTACCGCCGTCTCCTCGTCGCCGGACCTCAAGGCCGCCGGGTTCGAGTTGTAACACTATATAAGGAGGCCACTTTCCGGCCAAGTATCACAACGGCCACGCCCTCGACAACCTTTGCACGTGACCGACACCTCTCACATGATCGACACGTGACCTACCTCGGGCTGGAGAACCTCAACAAGGGAGTAGACGTTGGATGAACACATGACGATGGGAAGCAGGCGCAGAGTCATATAGGATGCCCAGGGGGCCCGTCATAGTTCTTCAGCACTCTCTGATTGAGTCTCATGGATCACCATTGACGATCTCACTCTCGCCGTGACACGCAGCGTGGCTGAGTCGCACTCACGCTGTATCTATGATGACCTTGTCCCCTCAACGACCATGTAATCTCAACAAGTATCCAACCTCAACGAGGATCCTACCTCGACATCCTCGCTTCTACCCCTTTATCCTTTATTCCTGACTGTGATATTGTGTGAGGAGAGCCTCTGCCAACGGGAGAGCGCAGCATCGTGACACCAAGATAGTTTCTTCAGCAATGGATCTCTTGTGTCCCGTCACAAAAGTCACACAGCTGGTCTGAACTGTCACAAATGACACCAAAGCAGCACCAAGACCGAGCAAGACCGAGCCAAAGGAACGTGAGTCGAGCCCTCGTCGGCACTCGCCGAAGCTCGCCGCGACTCGTCAAGACCAACCCACGTGAAATTACCGCATTCGTCGGACAAAAGGATGCATCTCTCACACAGCTAAGTCCCGTCGTCACCGCAGCTCTCGTCGACAGCAAGGAACTCTTCGAGACTCGCCGTGCTCGCCATGCTCGCTGTCAGGAAACCGACACGGCATCCTGACCACGAGACTACCACGAGGCAATCTCCGACGGAAACATCCAAAGGATCCTACGAACCGAAGAACGTGAGTACGGTAGAACCGTCACTATTAGTCACGAATAACTACGACTTGCTCTTGAAAGCGCTGGAACAACCTGGAGAACGGTAGAAGGATACGTCTCAGTCTTCCATCGGCCGAGTTGAGATAGGAACGCACGCAAGGACAAGAGTCAGGTCCACGATAACGGAGGATAGAGTTATCTCACAGTCAGGGCCGCGGGACGGAGACCAAGGACGATAAGGACGACGACGGGCACGCAAAGAGATTAGATGCAAGCCAGCGCGGAGAAGAAGACGATAGAAGAGAAGAGAGACGACGAGAGAATACTAGAGAGTATTGGGAACAAGTAGAAACGACTAGGAGAGCGATGGAACGATCCACGAAGGACGATGCTAGAAGGATCAGAGAGAGAACGGGCGAGAGTAAGCGGATACTTAAGAAGGAAGATCGCAGAGGAAGTTCCTCAGCGATCTAGTTAACTAGTCTAGGACGGTCACGTGACAAGGGGGAGTGACTTGAGGGCCCCGAGCGAGGTTGAGACCGTCTCTCAACCGTCACCTTGTCGCCCACGGTCACCGCGCCCGTCTCCGCCGCCCAACGTCACCGATCGCACCTACGGAGGAGCAGGAGCACAGGGGAGCAGGTCTGCGTGAGTGGGAGTGCGGCGGGCCTTGAAACAGCCGCTCTAAACGAGCGTCCACCGTTGGTCCTATACGCCGCTGACTTGCAAACTTGCCCACCACCACCCTCCCCCCCCCCCGCCCGACATGCCGGCAGCGCGCAACAGGCAGGGCGCCGCACAGGCGCTCACACCGGGCCAGAAGGCCGCTGCCACCAGAAGGCGCAATGCGGAAGCACGCCGTCTGCAGCAGGAAAGGGACGCCCAAGCCGGACAGGCCGCCGCAAACGGCACCCGGGGGGGTCCACTTCGATGTGCCCAGCGACGCGGGCGAGCTGGTGTCAACCGAGCAGCTCCAGCAGAGCTTGTCGCACGTCACTGCCACCATGGCAGCCACGGACGAACACGTCGAGTCGATTTCGAGCAAGGTCGACGAGCTGGGGTCAAAGCTCGACGCTCTGATCGCCCGCCTAGGCGATCCGAGCCCGGCAATGGCGAGCATCGCCCCGGCAACAAGCAGCGGCAGCACACTGCCCAATCCTCCCCTGCGCGGCCAGCATGGTGAGTGCCCACCCATCTCTCGCCGCTACGGGTACATCGACGAGAAGCTCCGGGGTGAAGCGATGGCCGGGACGATGGCACCGGAGAAACTTCCCCTCCTCCTCCCAGTCGGCTCGTCCCTGGCAACACGGCAAGCGGAGGACGACGACACGTTCGAGGTCAATGGAGTCACCGTCACGAAGAAGAAGGTCCCCGACCAAGCCGCCGTCCTTGCAAAATTCGTCCGCGGTGTCCCAAAGCCCTCCGCGTTCGCGGCAGCGTGGGGTATATACACGGATCTACTCCTGCACGGCATGGCCGCCTTCGACGCCAAGTCGGTGGCCGACGCCCACTCGGCCCTGCTGAGCCACTCCACGTGGATCCTGGAGCACGCGGAGAACTTCACCTGGGAATCCGTCATGTCCTATCACTTGACGGTGACGAACGAGAGAAAGGACGGCTTCTCCTGCGGCCTATGGTACAAGAACTTCGACGGTGACGCGTGGGGAACCATCGCCGTGCGCAAATCGCAAGCACCAGCAGGCTCCAGGCCGGGCAACCAGCCAGGCCGGGTCGGCACGCCTGCTGCGGCACCTACCGCCCGCCCACAGCCGACGACTTCCGCACCAAAAGGGCGAGCCTGCGTAAACTGGAACGCGGGCGTGTGCACCTCCGACCCTTGCCCAAGGGGCTACCGGCACGTCTGCAAGCGGTGCCAAGGCCAACATGTCATCCGCGACTGTCCCAAGGACAAATCCGAGTAGGAAATCGCACCTGTGCAGGGCTCGACTTGTTTCGGTTCATCAGGTGAGCAGGGCCCGTCTCTGTCTCGACCTTCCGGCATCTCCGGATCCGCCGCATCCAGCAGGGCAGTCCCCTCCGCTGCACAGCACGAAGAAGGGGCGTCGCGCCCCGTACTTCGACCGCTGCATCCCCCTCCAGCTGGGCCTCGCCCACCGCTGCATCTACCTCAGCCGGGCCGTGCCCGCCGCTGCATTCACTTCTTCAGCCGGGCTGCGCCCGCCGCTGCCGCCCACTTTCCAACCCTCAGCCTGGCGGCGCCAGCCACTGACAGGGCAGACATTATAATCCAACTCTCTAATCTTGCCGCCGAGGCTGGCCTCGTCCCACCAACCCTCCCGCCACCCCCGCGGCCAAACACCCACTGCGTATTCCCCGTTTTTGACCCGTCCAACACGCCAGCCGTCGCCTCTCCGCTCAAGGCCGAGGCGTGGGCAGCTCTCCTCGACGGGTACCCGGACGCTGTCTTCGTAGCGAACATCCTAGGCGTGATTCGGCACGGAGCGAAGCTGGGCTACGTTGGTCCACTTCTAGACGTGCAACGCCCGGCTGCAGGGGTCCCAAATCACCCCCTGGACGAAGACGGGCTTGCGCACGTCAGGGAGACGATTGCCGCGCGAGTGAGCCTAGGCCGAACGCGCGTTGTGGCGTCCCCGGCGGCGGAGCGGATCGTCGTCTCACCCATCGGCACGGTCCCCAAGGCAAACGGCAAGCGGCGCACCATCAACGACCTCTCCTGGCCGCGCCGCCGCCACAGCAGCACCTCAGTCAACGCGGGTATCGCAAGCGATTGGGTCACGCTCCGGTACGACTCCCTCGACCACCTGTTTGGACGCATACGCGCCGCCAAGGCCCCCTTGGAGCTGTGGAAGGCGGACCTGACGGACGCCTTCTTCCACGTCAGCGTGGCTAGCCGGGACGCCCGCTTGCTCGGGTTTAGCTTTGACGCTAGAGTTTACGCCGACTGCACGCTCAACTTCGGCGGCCGCTCCTCCCCGTTCATCTTCAACCTGCTGGCGGAGGCACTGCATTGGATCCTGGCATCGTTCGGCCTTGACCTCACGCACTATCTGGACGACTCCTTCGGCGCATGTCCCGCCGGCTCCGGCGGGGCGGTTCTCCGCTTCTTCCGCGCCGTTTGCAGCTCACTGGGAGTCGCGGTCTCCGACGAGAAGTCGAAGGCAGGGGAAGAGCTGGAGGTCCTCGGCATCACCGTCAACAGCCGACTCGGCTCTGCCTGGCTCAGCAGGGAGAAACTCGACAAGCTCCGACGGAAGCTCGACACAACTCTCGCCCAGCCAAAGGCGCGCCCGCTCGAGCTCCAGGCCCTGGCGGGATCGCTCAACTTTGTCTCGCGGGTCTGCCCGGCAGGGCGCGCCTTCCTCCGCCGTATATACGACGCGGCAAACGCGTCGGAGCGGGACGGCGCAAGCCGTTCGACCGCCGGCGCCCTCGGCGACGAGCTCAGGTGGTGGCGCTCAATCCTCGATCGCTGGGATGGGATCACAATCTTGCCCGTCAACAAGCCGTGCGCCGAAATTTGGTCCGACGCCGCGTCCACGCGTGGCATTGGAGCACACCTGGGGCCGCGGGAGGCGTGCACCGCCGCCATGTCCCTCCCAGTGCCAGAGCGACACCGCGGCAAGGATATCCTGTTCCTGGAGACGCTCGCCCTCCTCGAAGCCCTCCGGCTTTGGGCAGCTGGCCTCCAGGGATCGGAGATCATGTGCAAGATAGACAACGCCGCCCTCGTGGCCTCTCTGCGCTCGGGTCGCTGCGCGCAGCGGGCCACGATGTCGCTGATACGCGAGATCATCGCCCTCACCCTGGAGCTTCACGTCACGCTTGTACCCGATTGGGTACCCAGTGCAGAGAATGACGTTGCTGACGCCCTATCTCGTTTCGACTGGCCATATCTCCTTAAACGCCGACCACATGTGACACACCTCCTGGACCGCCCATCGCTGCCGCCCGTACCCCCTACCGCACCAACCCACACGGCGGATCTCCCCTCTACCCTTCCCCCTCTCCGAATCCCGTATGACGATGCCTGTTACTCCAACTACGACCAGCCCGAGGACGTCTAGCACCGCCTCCCCCGCGCTGGCAGCAGGAGATCGGGGGCGATCCGCTAGCGGCAATGTACATCTGGTACAGCGTCTCGGGCTCCACGCGCAACGCCTACGGCAACACGGTAGAAGCCTTCAAGACCTTCTGCAGACGCCGCGGCTGGCCCGGCCCGGACTGCCCCGTCGTCCCGGCACGCGTCGAGGCGTGGATTGCGGCAGAGGCCGCCGCTACCGCCGCCTCCAGAGGCCTCGCGAAGAAGACGCTGAAGCGCAAGGTGTCGGCGCTTGTCTCCTGGCATACCGACCTGGGTGAGGACGGCTCGCTGGTAGCCACACCCAGGGTGGAGCGCATCATTGCAGGCGCAAACCGCTACCACGGCATCACGTCAAAGGCCCAGCCCCTGCCTATCACCCTGCCGGTGCTGCGCCGGGTTGTCGCCGACATCCAGGCAAACGCCAGCTCCTACGGCGGCCCTGCCAACGCGGCGTGCCTGAAGGCGACTTTCTGCCTCGCCTTCGCTTGCTTCATGCGCATGGGCGAGCTCACCTACGACTCGTTCGACCCCAGATTCGACCTGCGCCGGGACAGCGTCCTCATCAGCGCCACGGACGGGTGGAGGCTGCGGATTCCGGCATCCAAGACGGATCCCTTCCGCCTCGGCGTCACGATCGTCATTCCAGAAGGCCCGGCGGATGTATGCCCGCGGCGTGCGCTGCTCGCCTGGTTCGCCCATCGACCGGAAGCAGGGGACGCGCCGCTCTTCGACGCCAGTAGGCTTGCCTACCGCCGTGCCTACGTCTGCAAGATGCTCGACAAGGCCCTGGCGAATAGCGGCCACGCAAGCTCACTGTTCAGCGGACACTCCTTCAGGCGAGGCGCCGCCACCTGGGCGGCGTCCATTGGCCTCTCGGCCACCGACATCAAGACCCTAGGACGATGGAACAGTGAATGCTACCGCCTGTACATCGACGCAGGCCCTACCCGCACAGCGGAGGTGGGCAGGCGCTTCCTGATGGCCGACCCAAGCCGCTCGTCCCTGCCGTCCTCCGGCATCCCCTTGCCAGGCGACGTGTGGCGCCCCTCCATCGCCTAAGAACGCTGCGTTTTGGGCGCATTCCCGATCCCGATGCTGTTTCGCGCCGAGCTACACCGGCGCACTCCGCTTGGGAGGCAGGCCGGAATGCAGTCATGCCCCAAACCCAGCTGATGATGATGACGACAGCGGCGAGAGACGAGCAGAGGTGCTAGGACGGTCACGTGACAAGGGGGAGTGACTTGAGGGCCCCGAGCGAGGTTGAGACCGTCTCTCAACCGTCACCTTGTCGCCCACGGTCACCGCGCCCGTCTCCGCCGCCCAACGTCACCGATCGCCCGCCCACCCACCCGTGATCGGCAGGAACGCGTGCGCAAGGAAGAAGAGAGAGAGAGAGAGAGAGAGAGAGAGAGAGGTATCAGAACAATGGAGAACAGGACTTTGAGCACGGATAAGGAGAATGAGGAGAGACCACTAATAGACTGTCCCTGCCCGCCCAGGCAGGCCGGAATGCAGTCATGCCCCAAACCCAGCTGATGATGATGACGACAGCGGCGAGAGACGAGCAGAGGTGCCTCTAGATAGAACGTCTACTTAGAGAATCGACCGTACCAGTGACGAGAGATAGATAAGTGAAGTGAGTCTTGATTGCTCCTCACCCAGCTTGGTTCCACTCTACTCTTGTTCGCTACTATCTGTTACGAATAGTCGTTGATAGTTAGCAGCTTGAACCGATAGATTGATTTAGGTGAGCTTTAGTTGGATCTAAAACAGGTCACTGGGTACAGGTCTGACACTCGCCCTCAAAGAACAATAGGCCTCCTTGATGCTTACTCAGCGAGCTCGCCGGATGCGGTGAACTTGGCTAAGGGAAACGAGAGAACAATGAGCTTGACTTACATTGGCCAAAACCTTGTCGAGCTTGCAGAGACAGAGTCACAGAATCGACGGATGGGCTGTAGGATACATAAGGCTCGCAGAACCCTCGTAGAACTCCAGTACTCTCGCAATTGAGTTGCATGGGACTACTCCCTCACTTACTCTCTCTCGCTCCGTCCCGCCAACAGCTGCTAAGGTCTAGCACTTGTCGGTCCGCCTTGCCTTGCCCCGCCTTGCCTAGCGATCCTCGGCAACCCTCGTCGACACTTGTTGAGGCTCTACGAGTCCTCCGAGCCCTTGCCCTCGCCCTTCTCTCCTAGTCTCGCCCAGCCTCGCCGAAGTCGAAGAGTCTCGGTCACCCAGTGACGGGCCTTTGGACAGAGACAGAGAGGTATCGTGACATGAACCCAGCACTCTTGTTGCCAATCTCTCAGTCCCCTTGCTTTACGAGCCAGAGACTAGGCCCCCTCGTGCCCTTTACCTTGGGCTACCCCTTCGAGCATGACACTCGTACGGGATCAGATGGGTGAGGTGACAATCAAGGGGCTTTCATCGTATATTCAGTAGGCTGTTCAAAGGAGATCTTAGTCATTAAATTGATAAAACCTGCCATTTCACAAAGGTACGCTTACACACAGGGAGGCTTTGAATTCAAGAGTCTCCAAGGGGAGGGGGACCACGCGGGATTGGTTCAGTTGTATATATCAACATGGCCTCCCAGCCTGGCCGTTTGCGCGCTGTGGGCTCCTTTCTTATCCTCTGCACTGGATCCTGCTCCGCCTTTTCTGTCAAGAAAGTCTCTAAATTCTCCCAAGATATCATTTCCGCAATATCCGGTTGTGATTCTATGATTTGGGTTATGGTCATATCGGATACGGCCTTTGCTCTCTCGGGCATCATGCTGCTGAGCCTCTGTAACAAGTTGGAATACCACGCCGACAGCACCTTACTGCAATGTTCCTCTCGTGCCTCAAATGTGATATTACGCTGTTCTTGACTTTTTCGCTCCTTGCTTGAAGGTTGTGCGTCACTTGGGGGCCTGACGGACCGAAAGTCCACAATGAGATGTCTGCCTGCCCAGTTTTGAGCGAAGTCTCTGTGTTCCGCAGACAGTGCAACAAATCCATCCGAGTCGGCTTCCATTGTCCCATTGCCGGCATTGTACTTGTACAGATGCGCCCATTGGACACAACCTTCGATCCGCGCCTCTTTGTTACGGCCAGCTCTTTTGTACAGCATGTCAAGGGTGGGTAAACCCCCCGAAGACTCTCGGGACCGCTGTCTGGGTCCTTGCAATACTGAACCACCGGCTTGTCCTGGCCGAACTTTCTGGGCACCGGCCCTCTTGGAGTTTCTGGGTTGTCCCTCTTTGCAGAACCCAGAGAACCCCGTTTGCCGTCTTCAGACGCCCTTGCTGGTGTAAGCTCGTTTGCAAGCCTCATTTCTTCTGATCCTGGTTCAAAAGGCGATGCCAGCCGACTGTTCCCAGAGTGGGATGACTCTGACCCAGCAGAAGAGGCTGTTGATGTGGGCGTCGCACTGCCTGAAAACCAATCAGACACAAGCAAGGGTTCTCCAACTGATGCCCAAAGCCCGATGTCAAACGTCGTCGCACACGCGTCATTGTCTGTTATTGTGATGTTAGGTAGGGGTCCTTGCACAGTATAGTCGGAGAGGAAAGGTTCGTACGCACCGACAATGTTCGTCACTTCAGGCCCTGACTGTGGGTGATTGTTCAGCAGGGTTGTGTGTTCCCACGGTAGGTGCTCTGGGACAGGGTTCATTGATTCCTGTGCGCCTTCCCCTTCCCTGGAGCCCAACTCTGGGTACTGGTCCCCCACTGTTGTTGGTTCATCGGTCTCTGCCCAGTTGTCGGCAACCCTTTTAAGCTCTGAGCGCACAAATTGGCCGCTTGCTTCTGGCCCCTCTTGGTCCTGAATGTCTTTCCAGCGCTGGAAATCCACAGCAAACTTAGGCGGAGCGGATGATTGATTCTCTGGAGCTGACATGCTGAACAACCTTCCTTCAATAGAAGCAAGATTTGAAGCAAGATTTGAATAATTGGTGCGCAATGCAGGAAATGGTTTGAAGTAGACCACACCTGATGACGTGGTAGCCTGGCGTGCGTTGCTTGTGGCCTGTAAATGGGAGCGGAGTCTGTGGCCGTCCGTTGGTGCGGTATGTGGGGTTTGCAGAAGGTGAATATGAATGATGAGGGCATGCATGGGAGAGCTTGGGTGCATACAAGGCAATGCGGTGGTTGGTCAGAGCAAGGTGGGGCGCGCGCTCAAAGGAGCATCCCATTGACTATGCTTTTTCAGCAACCTACACGTAGGATCATCTGGCTCTTGTGTTTCAAGCACCAACCATGATCGGAAGAGGGACGGCGCGGTGCTTGAACTAAGCAAGTGCTATGCAGCTTCGTGAGCCTGGGCCCCATTCTTTTGACAAAGACTATACTCTTGCCAGACGCCACTGATAAGGGGGGAAGACTTGAAGAAAGGACTGAAGGCTTTCGTTTGACTGCCCAGCCCACCCTTGCTCAAGGTGAGCTTTTGGGCTGCAGGTCGAGAAGGGGTGTGTGCCCTTTATCTGGCGCAGATTCTCCCACCGCCTCCATGTTACAGGTTCAGTCTGCCTCTGACGTTGCTACGTTGCTCTCGTACTCACACCTCTACCGGAGCAAAGCAGGACGACGCGCACCATTTCTTTTTGCAGCACGCTCTAGGACCATGTACGCCGATGCACTGTTTGTGTACTGCTCCTCGTTTGGGTCGGCTTTGCCTTGCCGCTCATGAGAATGAGATAAAGACAGGGTATGCATTATGCCAGTACTGTATCCTCAAGGACGGAGTGAGCTTGACCTCAAATGAGATCAATCACTTCGCGTCATCCTGAGCTGAATCTCAAGTTGCGAACCAGATAGACGTTGTAGCTCGATCAGGGCTTATATCTCACTGTGGCCCCCCAGCTGGTGTTCTGCCGCCCGTTTGTTACCAATACCATCTCGCCGCCGGTCTGCATGGAATCTTCCATCGCTTTCTTTGTCAGGAAGCTTTCCAAGGTCTCCCAGTGCAAGAGCCTACCAAGGTCTCAGTACTCTTGGGCGTTGTTGAGTTCATCGATGGTCATTTGTGACAGAGAATCGCGGTAGGCAGACCAGACCGGATGGTCTTCGATTTGACCCACGACCTCATCGTACCATTCTCCCACTATCCAGCTGCAATACTTCTCGCGGACGTCTCGGTCACGGCCTGCTTTGGTAGCTTTTTCCACATCCGTCGATCTGTCATTGTCGTTGGTCTCAGGGAGAAAGCCGATCTCGAGATGCGTCCTCATCCACTGGCGGATAGACCTCCTGTGCAGTCGTACCAGTGCGGCAAAGCCGTCTTCGTGCGGAACCATTTTCTCGCCCTCGACTTTGAGGAGAGCGGCAGAATGGGCATAAGCATTGGGCCGGACCTGCGAATATGCCAGAGTTTTGAGCGATGGCCATCGACGACGAGGATCGCCCCGATGAGGCTGTCTCGTATAAGGTGCAGAGAGTGAACTCGGGCTCGAGCTCTGTTGGTTGAAGGTGCGACGTGCTGGGCTCGAGCGGTTGGCATTCCTTGTGGTCTCACCAGAGTCTTTAGCCACGTTTGTCGTTACGAGGTCCCTGCCTGTCGGGTCGGTAGCAAACAATCCGGGAGAGGGGGTAGGCTTCGGGTCATACGACTTAACGCCACTCCCTGGTTGGTCAGTCGCAATGGTCGGGACACGGGCACGCTCTCGGAAGGAGTCATCCCAAATGTTCGGCAACTGGCGCTCGTTGAAGATTGCCCTCATGGCCTGATTGTCCTTGATCTCATTGTCAAGTGCGAGTGTCCCTGCAGGATGCGGGGTAATATTCATAGGGCTGGTCACCGCCGTCCTATACTGGACATGCTGCGAGTCGGGAAAGGAGATCGTATCCTGGTGAAGTGGCCACGGGATGGGGTATGACGAAGTCTGGAATGCTTCGCAGGGGCTGGCTTCCAGGGGCGATTTGCCAAATCTACTTTGGTTTCCATCCTCTGTCGTCGGATCAGGTCGAGCAATCATGCTCTCAGACTGAGCCGGACCGTGTACTGACCCCGCTTCATAATGGGGCTCGATGTCTTGCCAGGAGTGCGGAGTGGAAAATGGCCCCGAGGGGCTACGTGATTGATCTCAACCTTGCATGATCCTAAATCAAACAACTTGTCCTACTTGTCACAAGTCACTTAGGCCGTGCAGACCGTCCTGTTGGCCCAGAGGTATGTCTGATGAAGGCCAGAATCCTCCAGACGTAAGGTGTCCTGCTGGTGGCTGGTATTTCCAAACTCGATCACAAAGGACCCAAGGCAGAGCGAACTACCGTGAAGGTGCAGATGGAGAGGGGGTAGGGCTGTACGAGGAATGAAAGGACAGGACGGCCAGTCCCGCGTTTCAACTGTTGGGTGAAGTCTGACGCGTGCAATGCTGAGGAGTAGCGCCGGTGTGCTTTGCGCGGTAGAAGCTTGCCACCGACTCGCGCTTTCATGTTTCAACCGAGAACATGAGGTTTGAGTGGATGCTTGGGTCACCCTTGGCCCGGGGTCGTAGTCGGGAGCCTCCAATCAACGATCAGTGTACCTTTTCGTCCAGCCCGGCTCGCAAATCTTCCCAACTGCTGATCGGGGCAGCGTAGTACTGCTCCGCCGTCTGCGAATTTGGGTGGATCGCGCGAACGGATTCCCCATTGTACCTTGTCAATCGACTGACAAACAGCCACGCTCAGAGGGGTATAAGACGGCATACATTGTGCAAGAATGGTAAGAACACAAATCGATTGGGGCCATACACCTAAGTGTAGATCAAATCAACGCAGACCGGAGTGCACATCGCGTAGCGCTGGAGTCCGTCAAACGTTGCAAGCCGGTAATGCTTGATCAGAGGTTGTACTCCACCGTCGCGCCCCATCTGCGATTCCTTCCCCAAGTAATTGGTGATATCCGACGGCCCGGCTGTCTCATAGCTCTTTGCGCACTCTTATTCAAGAAGCACTTCAGGGCGTCCCACGTCAAGAGTTTAGCAACATCAGTAGCAATTTCTTGGTCATCTCGCGAGTTGTTGATCATCTGTATCGTCATATAGGATAAGGTTTCAAGGCAGTCAGGCCAGCGGGCTTTGATCGTCTCCAAAATCTCCTTGTACCAAGTGATTAGCATCGTACTGCAATGCTCTTCTCTGGCTTCGCGCCTGCGATCTGCTTTGACGCGACTGATCCAGTTATCCGCGCTCGTCGTCGCGCCATCTGGGCCGTTCATACGGAGAAGAGTGATCCCGAGACGATACGATGCCCAGTTGCTTATATTTGTTTGATGTAACCGAGCCAGTGCGACGAGCCCATCCGGGTCTGGTTTGAACTCCCCGTCAACGACATCGAAGAGGTAGGCCGAGTGATCTTTACCGTAGGGGCGATACTTCCTCGAATGCGAAATACACCTGAATGATGGCCACGATTGGCAAGGATGGGGGTTCCGCCGCCGAATCCGAGATTTCAGCAGACATGGAGATGATGCGGGAACCGACACTGAGCTCGTTGTTTTCAGCGGGATGACAAGGCGACTTGCGGTCCTTGTCGAAAGAGAATCCGGTCCCGGGAGCGTGGCTGCACTTTGCGTGGTGACACAAGTGTTCGAGGGGAGGATCGTCGGCTGCTTCACAATTGGTCTACTGCCTGGCCAATTTGACCCAAGTGACTGTGACGGTGGCACGTGTGATTGTGGGCCAGTCGATGGGGACTGGACTGCGATGGGGACGGACCGTCCAGGGTGTCTCATAGTCGCCAGGCAGTGTGTCGCATTGTACGTTGTCCCGAGCGCCTGGTCGTTCGTGCTCCTCATGTCAGGCACAGTAGAGTGTGCAGGGAGGGGAGGATAATGTATAAAGCTATCGTTCATTGTTCCATATTGAGCCTGCCTGTGGTCTTGCATCATGCTCGTACGCCCCTGGTGAATAGGCTGAGAAAGAGAGTACGTGATTTTCTGCGGAGGATCCCAGGCGCTGACTCCTTGAGACGGCCCGCCCAGTAAGGTTTCGCTGAACCCGTGAAACCACCAATTAGCGAGCCGATCATTCTTTGGATACAAAGACTGGTTCGCTTCCTCCTGTACCTGTTTGGAGTACTTGTCCTGCCATAGCTCGTATTCGAAGAATGGCTCGAGCGGGCTTCGTGGTAACTCATGTGACCCTTCCATGCTGCTGCACCGAGTGACTGCCCTTGTCCGCGATGTGTTGGGCCGGCTGTACAGGGTGCCTGTGACGTAGCCTTTTGCGGTTGAGAGTCACGAATGCCTTATATGACTTTGCTGAAGCTGGGGTATGTAGTCCAGTCGGTCGAGATGGCGCAGAAGTCTTGTTGGACCATGCCCTTTGGGGAATTGCGCAGTCCAAGGCAGTATTAGAGAAGCCCTAAAACTTTGCGCGGCTCCACAACGAAGGCGAGTCGCGCCTTGCGTTTCAAATATTGGCGATCAAGATTGACTTCGCAATCGAGTCAGATCCACGAAGAAGACTACCAGCATGACCAACGCTAGGGCCTGGCCCGCCTGTGATGCATCGCCAGCATGGCTCGGGCCTTCGAAGCCGAAACCTTTGCAATCGCGAAACCAGCCCAGTCTGCAGTGCTCTTTCACTTCGCAACACTGTTTCTTTTTCGACTGGACTTGTCTTCTTCCTATTCTAATAGGTCATATCAATCTACGACGTGAGGCTGTGGGGGGACTGACACTGCTGAATCAGGTGCATATCCATCAATCTGTGGACGGTCTGAATGGCGGAATTTAGCCACATCAGCCCAATCCCTAGCTCGGTTGCTCGGTCAGATCCTACGCATGGAGAATATCTGGTGGACGAGTCCGCCTTCCTTACCGCAGCCATGTTCGAGATGACACGACGAGCGAGTGAGATCGACCAGTGCGAGACTCGGTACGGATTGTTGGCTGCATGTGGAGCATTTGTCGACGAGGCCCAAATAGACACAGATACCAGTGCATTCTTACACCCTGACATCCCGAACGGTTCCCCCAACTCAGCCTATTGCACTGAAGATCCTGTCAATCCGGTTGGAGATTCTCGCTCTGGGTTGAGCAGCGAATGCAACACTTCCATGCCGGCCGATGAGAATCCACTGAACATTCATCCCTTCTCCGTGTATCCGGCGGTTTCGGTCGAGCAACGCCATACTTGGAATGAAGTCACCCGCACAGAAGCGGTGGTGCCGATACGTCCCACCTGGACCGATCAGGGGTCCTGGGCAGACACCAAGACGGCTCTATCTGGTGAGCAGATTGTTCGCACGGAAATGCCTGTGCACAGACCGTCTTGTGAGATCCCCGCCCACGAACATACTGTTGCCGTGTTCTCCGAGGCACATACGCCGGGGGGTTATACTGACCCCCTGAGCATGTCCGCGACTTCCGCTCCCCGCTGCGTATCGCCCCAATCCAAGAACTTGGTTGACGACTCCATCAAGAAGGTGAAAGGGGAAAGAGGGAGGAATAAGAGCCGACAAACCAGAAAGAAGAGTCTCAAATTCTGGGAAAACATCTTTTACACGGTCTGCCACACAACACAACGTCATAAAACTGGGCGGGCCGACCTGGCCTCTCTCGCCACAGATCAAGAAGGCAGCGCTAACATTGATGGCCTTGCTGCACTTGCTCGCAGGTACAAGGAACACATCCACAAATGGGGCAGTGAGAATCTGCAAATCCTGGTCGGTCCTGCGGCGGCCAAAGGAACAAAATACCAGACACGCGTAGGACGGGAAAAGCACTGCAGCCGCACGATGTATGCTTGGTATGAGCACACTCTTGTCGAAGCTCGACAGCGGCACCCGTCCATATTTCCAAAATACGCCACGAGAAATATCAGCGAGCTTCTCGCTTCAGCAGAAGCTGCTCCCATTGCTAAGCTGATCTCATGGAAGTCTCTGGAAACGTTCTTCAGGCGTCGTGCCGAGGAGAATCCGGTACAGACCATGGAGAATATGACCATAAGATACTGTTCGGGGAACCCTTGGGGCCATCTCAACGTCGATCAGAAGGGTGAATGAAGTCCAAGCTGCTAGGTCTGCATACCGCATAGCCTGCTGACCATGTTTACACTCCGTATTGCGTCTTGATATTCGAGATCATGAATGTGCGTATTTGCGATCGCCTTCCGACCCCCTCAATAGGCCAGGGCGACATCAAATCACCCCATATGCAGAGTGGCCAAGCTCCTGGCCGTCAGCAGATACATACGTGACGCTTGGAGAACCCGTCCAATGACGCAGAGCGGAGGGAGAGACCAACGGTGCGACAAATGCGATGGCATATCACTGACCTCCCGGCCTTCGTCCTTTCATCTTCTCCCTTTCCACCTCCTGACGCGTCTCGTCTGCTCCATCACTATCATGCCGCAGGTTGTAGATCCGACTGGAGAACAGCCCCGTGCATACACCCCAAAACTCCGGCTGCGCCTCAATTACGCCGCTCTGGGCTTCACGTTTGCTTAAAAGGGAGGTGTAGTACGACTGCAAGAGAAATGCGCCCTCCAAGCTTCCTGTCCCGTTACCTCAACTCCCACTCATTCCTCGCTGTACTTCGACTTGACACAAAACGGCTGAAGACATGTCGTTCCCTACTTTGGAAGCCAGCACCGCTTTGGACACCATTCAAGCGGCAACAGCTAGCGACTGGACGTGAGTGCTTGCCGTTTGTGGCCCCGTACGACAGGAGTGTTGACTTCAGGATGAAAGGCGAATGCGAGTGTTCGAGACACCACAAAGTCACAGTCTCATGGCTGCACTCTGCGCTCTCGGAGCATCCTCACGACATGGCAGTCGGCTGTCTTGTCAGATGTCCAGACTGTGCGAGAACTGGTGTTTCTGAAGTCATGTTCATGCCGTTCTCTCATACTCCCTTCGATCGGACGGATGACCTGGCGGAAGCCTATGTGCGAGAAATAGCGGGTCTGGGAGGCGAGGTCGACGTGCTCCCGACCCAATTGCAGAGGTAAGTTGGCGTGCCAAGGAAGCCTCAGCTCACTTCCGGCGACTGACAGACAGCTTTTATCACGGCAGAGCCCGTCCGTACAACCTCACTCTCATGGGACCCGACTTTGTCAAAAAGGGAGATAACTCCCCCGGTGGCAGGTGCATCGTCAATGGCGACAGTAGTCAAGTATTGAGGTTGTCAGTCTTCAGGCCTTCACGCACCAAGGAGGAGGGCGAGACCGGTGTAATGTTCGTTCCCTCTCCATCAGCTCCGCCATAGGGCGGCTGACTAAGTCCAGGTATCTGGAGTACACCTCGTTCGATGAGACCTACCTTCCAAAGTCCACCAACGACAGAGGGCGGAAGCAGTCCCGCTCTCGCTCGCGGGAAATCTTTTCGAGAATCACCGGTCTGGGGCGGCAACTCACTTCACGCATTCGCAGACCCGGAAGGCGAGCGAATATGGATGCTCATGGGGATGATGTCACTCCCACTGTCACCCCTCAGCCCGTACTCGCGCCCACCACTGCCCTGAACACCATGCCGGAACATCTTTCTCCTAGTGAGTAGTGAGACGCCTTGCATTTGCAGACGTCGCCGTTGTTGATACTCAGGCCAAGATCATCCCGCTGAACTGGAGACCACGCTTTGGTCTGCTCCTACGACAGCAGCGAGGCGGGCGCAAGACTCCCGCCGATCCGACGATTCCGAACGCTCACCTGTGGAGATGGGCGAATCATATCATGACAGCTGCGTGTTTCTCGCGCAAGAGGCGGAAACGACCGTGACAGCGGCGCAGCCTCCGGAGGCGAGCAGCACACCGTATCCCTCAGCCTTGGCTGGGCCTTACCAGACACATCTTCATCCTGACGATTCGCTCTTTGGCCCCCAGCTCTGACACCGAAATTTAGGCCCTGCGCATGCAAAGACCAACTTTTGCCACATTCGTGAGTGCCACATTGGTGCCTGGCAACACCCGATCGATGAGGGCGCAAAAGAGGGCGTAAGCAATGCTTCTTCGGCGCTCCGTTGAGTGACCCTCAGGCATGCATGCCTGCATGTCGCCATGTACATATGTAGGGCGTGACGAAGTCTTCCTCTGCAAACTACTCGTCGTCGTCATCCTGTGGTTGTGAAGAGTATAGCTCATGGACTGCCATACCATCCCCGAGCCCGGCCGTGCCGAGGCCGAACCGGAGTCCCTCTCGAACAAGGTACTGGAGACGGCTGCAGCGGTCACGCAGGTGAGCATGGGCTCAGATGAGTACGGGCAAGATAGGGGATGACTTTGCAGAATCTCGCCCCCGTTCAGCGTATCTGTGCCCATCTCAACGCGTTTCACGCATACGCGGGTGAACCCGGCCGCTGTGTGGAGGCAAACCATTATTGCGCCCATTTGAACGACGAGGTCAGGCAGTGTATACTGTATGACTCGCCGACGCCTCCTGCACGCATCATCGGCATCGGTGAGCCCGTATTCTGTGTATGGATTGGTCTGGAGGTCGATATGACGATATGGCGGAGAAATCGAGGTCCCGCGCGCCCAGCGGCTTACCTCAGAATACATGATCACCACGCGCTTGTTCGAGACACTCGACCCCGCCGAGCAGAAGCTATGGCACTCCCACGTCTTCGAAGTCAAATCTGGCATGCTCATCATGCCGCGTCCGGCAGGTGTACCTGAGGCGGCCTGGGAGCTAGCCGAGAACAAGGAGATGGGACAGGTCGTCCATCTGTACGGCAAGGTCTATCACCTGTGGCAGGTGGACCGTGGCGACCAGCTGCCCCTCGGCGAGCCGAAATTGATGACGAGCTTCACAGCCATGGACCAAGTCCCAGGTGGAGAGGCTGGTTTCGCGCAGCTGGTAGGGGACAGGGATGGGCGGTTCGGCAGCGATTGGAGGCGGAAGAAAGATGTAAGAGAATTCATAGAAACGCCCACGGTTCACGACAATGCGGACCGGGCATGGAAACAGAAGTAGGTACAGCATATTGTGAATATGACAATATGGGAGGGATCAGCCATTCGGAGCCGATGAATGACTCAGTCTTGAGCACCTTAACAGCCATAGACATCTCTCGAGCCCCGAACGGGGGGGTGTTTCCTCTTCTTAACGTTCCAAGGCTTTTTCCGCTGGTTGGCCTGAGCGGCGTCCTCGCCGCCAGGTGCGTTCTTGCTTGAGGTCGAAGCGGAGCCTGACGCCGAATCTTGTGAGCTGGCGGACAACGCGGTGATAGTTTCGGCAGAGTTGCACTCCTCTCGCTTGGGGCGGACTGGTTCCACAACGCCCTCAGTATGACGCGGTGTCCTCGGAGACTTGTTGCTGGAGTGTCGAGAAGGCCCTTGGCCTGCCCCTCGAGGCTCTTCAGAGTCTCTCTTCATGCTTTGAATCTCAGCGAGGGCTCGTAAATGACCTTCATTCAGCGCCGTAGTGGGAAATCTCATCTGGGGTCCTGATGACTGGGAACCTGACAGCCCGCTCCCTGACGGAGCTCTATTCGTCTTCCGCCTGTGGGCGTCGGCGATGGAAAGCCCGGGTAAGCTTTCGTCACTCATTTCACTGGTCTGTAATGTTGTAGAATCGCGTATGTCGACGAACGAGTTAAAGGTCTTCCCCGTCAGGGCGATATAGCGTGGTCCTGGGGTTCTGCACCCGAGAGCGTGTCCCGCCCGGGAGGCGGTCGACCAGAGGTGAGCTAGGGCCGAAGCAAGACCTAGATTGCACCGATCCCGTGCTCTCTGTGAGTCGTTGGTAGTCGGAGCCAGAGCGTGTGACATGTCACTCCGTAAAGCATCGCAAACCAGGGTCCACCCGGCTGTATTGTACAAACGCACTTCGGTAGCGTCCTTGATAGAAGGGAAGTTGTCCTCATCAAGCACATCGTTCCGAGTAGCCTTGCACAGCATCGCTCGAACTTCGGTCTTCGGAGCCAATCTTCCAGAAACCGTTAAGTCATTTATTTCGTTTCCGGCGAGCGCTGACAAATCTGGTTCGTTCGAGAGCTCTTCCCACGCGTCCGGTGGGATTCTGCAGGTGATTTCAACAGTTGTTGGTCCATGCGTGCGAGGCCCGACCTCGTAGCCAAGATCGGGCTGCTCAGGTGGACTGGGGAGGGACATTTTGTTCGGAGTATGCGATGGTGAGAAGCGGGAATGTTGTATTTTCACCAGACGGTCAGTGTAGTGGGCTCGTTGGACAACTGAATCTCGCTTCTTGTACCCTCAAAGGCTTCATCAGAAGAATGGAGCGAATTTAATTTCTCCCTGCCGAAACAGCCAGTTTGAAAACGCCCTCAAGTCTTGCCTCGATCTTTTGTAGCTACCTTTGCGCGGAGCATTCCAGATCCGTGCATGTCAAATCATGTAACTGTATGTGAATTTGAGCTGCCGGGAGAACGTGCCAAAGATTGAAAGACAAATTCTTCAGGAATCGAAGGTCATCTGAGTAACCCCTCAGATGGGGCTCAGTGGAGAGGACTGGCAGAGACCTCAGAAAGGTCTACAATTTCTGTATAGGCCTCGCCAAATTCTGGTGGTCCTGAAACAAATCTTCTCCAACGTGAGCGAAAGGAGCACACCACACAGTCTACAGCGCCAATGCACCTTGGAGCCCATCAGCTATAGCCGACTTGCGTACCAGGTCTGCAGGGCTGTCGTGTCCGCTAGACATCGCGGCCACCGGTAGTGGGAGCACCGAGGTCCGTGTATGGTCATGGCTTCAGAGGCAGTTCCTATTGCCGACACCGACAGGTCCCTCACTACCCCCAAACGTACTCGAGGCGGAAGGAAGATGTAAGAGAATACATAGAAAAGCCTAGTGTCCACAATAATGCGGACCAGGGGTGGAGACTGAAAAATACGTTATGTTGTGAACATGGCAATATGGGAGGGCTTGAGGCCGACGGATGGCTGAGCGCCTTAGCGATAGACATCTCTGGCGCCCGGTCGATTCCTTTTGCCACTTCCAGCTAGGTTCCAAGGCGCTTTCCGCTGTTTCCCCTGCTCGTTTGTGCTGGACCCACCGGCCTTCTGGCCGCTAGTCACTGTCTTGCCTGGCGACGTCGGGGCGGAGCCTGAGGCCGAGTCTTGTGAGTCGGTCGATACCTCTGCAGTGGTCTGGGCAGGGCTGCTGATTGCTGCACTCGCGCCAGGGGGGTTCTTTGCTTTGGGGGGCGCGGGCTCTACAAGGCCAGTCGCATGGGAACGGCGGGCCGTAGGAGTGCTTTTACGACTGGGCGGTCGACGCCCCGGGGCCGCCGCCTCAAAATTTGTGGATTGGGCATTGCTTGCGCTGGTCCCCGCGAATCCGCGTTGTGTGTGACGATCGGGCAGTAAACGTAGCAGCGCACTTTGTAATTCTGATACTGTGGCAGACGCCTGGAGACCTTCTAGGTATCGTTTCTTCATCATGCTCAGAATGCTTTCGCTTACAATGCCCTCAATTATACCCTCGCCTTGTAGTTCGTTAGCCTGCAGTGGTGTATCAGGGTTGATACTGCACGAGTCGAATGTCTTTTCCGACAGGGCAATATAGCGAGGTACTGAGGAGTTTCCGGCTTCGTCTGACCCTGTCGCTGACATGGCTGCAGCGAGAACCGAAGCAAGGCGCAGACTGCACTTTTCCCTGGCAGCTCTTGAACCGTCGGTGGTCGGAGCGAGCGCGAGTCTCATGTCGCTCGGAATACCACGGCATACCAAAAACCACCCCGACTCAGTCATCGACTCTATAACTCCGTCGCTGACCGGTGTTATTGTGCCTTCCGTCGGATCATCCTCCTGATCGGTCTTGCACAGCATCAGCCGGACTTCAGTTCTCGGAGTCAGATACTTGGCAATAGTCCGTGCCTTGGACAACTCCCCTGCCAGCCCCGCCAGCGTGCAATCGGTGGCGAGGGGGTCGCACGCCTCCGGGAGGATCCTGCAACTGAAAGCCACGGTTGTCGGTCCATGCGTCCGAGGCCCGACAATATAGCCGTTTAACGTGGCGCCAGGATTGGGCTGCCCAGAGACAGAGGCGACGGACATTGGGGTCAGAGAATTGAAAGGCAACAAGTAGGAATACGGTATCGTGGCAAGAGGGGAGACTTGAGTTGAGCTCGGAGTGATAAGGGGTCGCTGGACAGAGCGTCCTCGCGTTTAGTACTTAAGAGCAAACGACCAGAAGAACGGAGCGAATTTCGATTCTACCTCTAAGCAAGAAACGATTGTCAATCATCCCTCGACCCTTTTTTGTTTGCGAGAAGCTTCGCGCACAGTATTGCAAAGGCGCTCATGACAAATCATGCGGTCTGATATGACATGGAGGATCCTGGGGTCGAACCTCCATTGGCTGACCGGATCTTGCCAAATCCTGCCCGATTCCAACTCCCCGTCGTCCGACTGCCATCAGTCGTCGTCTGACGAGGTGAAGAGGAATCACCATCCTTACACAATGGATCCTGCTGCTCGAAATTCGGAATCAAAACAGAGGGGCCGGAAACAAGCATCTGCTACTGTAGCACGGACTTGATCGGGTGACCGCAGTCAACCATCATGCACTTGCGCTGCGAAAAATCGGAATACCACAATCAGATGGCAGCCTCGCACCCATGTCGGACGCCGGAGTTTGTCCGCCCCGAGAAAGCAAGAACACATGGCGATGTGCATGATATAACTTAGGTGCCTGGTGTGAGAGGATTACCAGACGAGACTCAGCAGACACAATGCATGAAGTGGAGGGCTAAGGTTGAATCAACTTCAGAATACAGGATTCCCCTCTGACCCCCTCTCTATCCATCGCAAAGCTTGCGGGCAGCGTCGATAAGACTTATTTGTTTCGCATGCTCTCCGGATACTTCTTGTTCTTGTCAGCCTTTCGATTGGGGAGATACCCTTCTTGCAACTTCGAAAAAGGGAACATGGAGTGGTAATGGAACTCTTTACCGGACCCCATACGATCGTATGTCTTAGGCCGAAGGTAGCGGCAAGCTTGCGGTTTGCTTGTACCGTACATGGAGCTGAAAGTCTTGCGGGCAAGTTCGGACACAGCCAGTCCCAGGCTGGTTTCAAATTTGTCTCTATACTGGCCATTGTTCTGGAGGCAGCGTCGCTTTGTTTTCGGATCTGTTTCGGTCCACTTCTTCTCACACAGCGTCCTGAACTCTGAAGCCCAGGTTCCCTCCGAGATGCCGAGCGATTCAAGTATCTCGGCGACCGTGTATGTCTCGTCTCCTTGCCCCGAACTGCCGTCGTCTCTACCTCGACAAAAGGCGAACTCAGGCCGGACTTCCACGAGTGAGTCTTGTGGAGGATACTCGGAATACTCCACGCGGAGTGTGAATGCCAGAGTGGGAACGGAGTCGGATCGTGGCCCCTGCATGAGAAACAGATGAGGTGTCTGCGGCTCCTGTTGAGTTATGGTAGGCGCACCTTGCAAGTTAATCGCTTCGTACAGTCCGCTTGAACCTGCCAATGGGATTTGAGGTGTTGTCTCGGTTAAGTATAGTGGAGCCGTCTCACAAATGCAGAGCCTCGATGTGACATCCATCTCGACCCTTGTCAGCCCTTTGACCTCTACGAGTTTTTGGCCTTTCTTGAGAGTGCCGGTATGCTTGCGCAGAGACGATTCCACATGACGTGCATAATCTGCGGTAACAAGATCTTGGAATTCAGCACGCGCGAAAGCCCTATCGAGGCTCGCAATCGGCGACACTGCCGTTTCCCTCAATGCCTGGCTCAGCCTGGCCCATTGGTTTGCCGCAACCCTCCCGACGACGCCCCCATCGCCTGTTCTGCAACGATCCAGGAAGCTGGGAAGCCGCCCCAGCGTGGAGGCTGCCGGGTCAGGAGCGTCCTTGGTCGGAAAGACTGTCAGATGGAAGATTGAGACTCCCGGCTGAGTGTGACTTCCCGCGGTCCAGGTCCAGCCAGGGTTCTCGATGTAGACCCCAAGGGTCGTGGGCCCGTCGGAGAATGGTCCGCTCCACTTCCACAGCTTTTTGGGCGGAGGTGGGCCGGGAGGAGGATCTGGCGAATGCTCGCAGCCTTTGTGGTAAGTGATATCGAAGTCGGTGGAATTTTGCTGTGAATGACTCATTTCGGATCTGGGGACTCTGCAGCGAATGTTCAAAGTGGATGTAGGAACGAGCGGGCAGCTGAGCGCAAGGATGGCACGACGGGCATATAAGTGTTGCTGCGGGCGCGAGCCCTGCAAGTTCTTACTCGGAAGGCCCCGTCTATTTGCAAAATTGTCTGTGGGGAGAAAAGAAGCGTCTGCGATCGGGACTTCGTCCGCAAATAGTTTCACGCTGTGACGATTCTCCTGAATGGACAAGTGCATTCTGGTGAGGTGGAGAAGAAGGCGGAGACGATACTTTACTGGACGTACATTTGTATGAGGCCGCAGTCCGGCGTCAAGGCGAGGCGGGCACTTGACAATATCCGCTGCGACAGGATAAAGACGAGGTATATAGAAATGTGAGAGGAGATGCGGAGTGGGAGTGCCACTGTGGGGCCAGGTAGATGGCCTCACTGATATACCTGTATGATGTGCATCCACAGGCTGGCCGGTCAGTATTCTTTACAGGTTTGCACCTCGCGTAGGGGAACAGCGCCTCCCCGGCTGGTACTCTCAAGCTTTGGGTCCGCTTAAACGCCACAGTGAGAGCGAATGCTAGCTCCTTGCGGGCGTCGACTTTGTCTGCTTTGCCTGCCCGAGAACCCTGATTTGAGGTCCCGTCAACCAAGGACTTTGAGCTGAAATGCTGGTTGCAAAAGAATGGACTGCGGAGCTGGACCGACTAGTGCAGTCCGCTGCACGGGTCCTGATTTGGTCGGGAGCCGTCGCTGTTGACGCCGAGAGCCATCTCCCAGACCTCTGAGGCTAGGCCAGCTTCTCAATCCCCTTGAGAGCTTCACGGACGAAAAGGCCCGATGTGCATGCCCGTCAGTACAAGCTCAGAGGTCTTGAGGTCCTGGACGTTGGATGCGCTGACTCTCTACCATTTCAAAAATCGGACAGACATGGGGCACGGGACACAGAGTAGCTTGACAGCGGAGAGCTGAAGGAGCAAGGACGAACGAAGGGGGACAAGGCACAATAGACCTTGAACTTGTATTCCAACCCGCCCCGGCAGGCCGGAATGCAATTGTTGCCTAGATCTATGCTACAGCCACTGCCGAAGACGAGAAGAGGGTCCGCGCTCGGTCCAGAAAAAGTTTTGGGTAGGGCTAACCTCTTCCTCCGCCTCCATTTATGACTACCCGCCATACAATGAGCAGTCGCCAAAGGTGTTTGCCAAATACCTGTAGCAAGAGGGAAGGCTTGTGAATATATGTGCATCAACTACAAGGAGGCCGTAAGCTCACTGGGAGCAACAGGAGGGAATCAATGTTGCAACATTGTGGGAAGGGATCGGGCTGGCATACATAATTATAGGACAGGGTCTGCTACCTACTACGCTTAAGTGCGTCAGGCGGCTGCCTGTTTGGATCGGTTGCAGCTTTTGGCAAGTACCCTTCCTTGTCAACAAAACTGAACCGAAAGGTCTTTTGCGATGGGAACTCTTTTCCAGGGCCTAAGCGATTATACGTGGAAGGCTTCAGGTACTGTACAGATGGTGAGGTGCTGTTGCCGGACACTGTGCTGAGGCGCTCGGAAATCCATTTTCCAAAGGCTTTACCTAGTCTGACTTCCAGTTCTGTGCGCGCCGGGCCGTTTCCTTGAATGCACAGCTTTCGGGTCTCAGCATCGCTTGCCCACTCAACTTTGGAAATTGCTTGGAGCTCATCATTCCATTTGTCTCGGAGTCCATAAGTAGCCAAAAACGCCGTGAATGTCTGTTCCGGACGCTCCTTAGTATTCAGTGAACAATCTTTTCCCCTGCAGAATGTGAAGTAGGCTTCTAGCGTCCCCGGCGGGTCTTCCGAGGACTTGGGATAATCGGGTCTCTTAAGAGTGAAAGCCAATGTCGCCTTGTGGTCGGATTTTGGTCCATGTAGATTGACCATCCCCGGGGAGAATGATCCTGGCGATAGCGCGTTTTTGAGTATGGATTCCTTTCCTCCTTCGGGGGACGGCGCGTTCCCGTCTTGCGGGGCGTCGCTGCTACCAATTCGAGACGCGATCTGGGCCCTTGTAGTCAGTGACCTCCCTCGGGATGAAGTGCGTCCCCTTTGCCGCCGGGGAGAAGGTGGACTACGAAGCGGCAACTCGGATGGGGCGTTCGCAACTTGAGTCGGCACTGAAGGTGTCAAGATGGCATCTGTCAGAGGCAAGATTACTGGGCGATAAGGGCTGTTCAATTCCTCTGCTTTCAAAGGGTTCTCCTTATTCGCGTTGCAGAATTCTGTGTATTTTGCGTCTGTAAGGGGAACGACTTCCGAACTTCGAGTGATGTCCATCCAGACATCCCCTGGAAATTGAAAGGGGAGTTGGAAACTCATTTTCATGCTGAGTTGTGTGGTGTATGCCTCCATGGCCTTTGGTCCGGAAGCATCCTCTTTGTCAAGTTTGGTGAGCACCCACTTCCAGCAAACCTCTTGAAAACTGATGTCCTGCGCGGCATCCTTCAAATCGCCAATATTCTGGTGAGTCTGATCGTTTGGGTCGCACGAGCTGAAAGAAATTGTCCGAACCTCCGTCCAGGGAATGAGACTTTCGACGCGCTGCTCTATGGTTAGACCTGGCGAATCTTTGCTTGTGAGAAAAGGCTTAGCGTCTTCTGTGATCTTGCAGTTGACCCCAAAGGTCGAGCGGCCCTCGATGGGAGGTCCATCAACATGATTGATGCTCGGTCGATGGCCCTCGGTTGTCGCCATTGGGGATGATAACTTCGGGATCGAATGCTGGAGGCCGGGGATGGGGACGTTGGGGCCCTCTTGTCTCGCAGGGCGACCTTTTATAACTCTTGCTGAGGATGCGACGAGCGCAAGTTGGGTTCTTGACCTGCACTGGCTCAAAGGAGGCGGGATAGCCTTCGCCCCCACTCTAGCGGAGCTGACGGTCTGACGTGTTAAGCGAACCTCGCCCTTTCTGTGGCGAGCCTCTGGGAACGCGTACTCTGCATGTAGGTTCATGTAGAAGCGAGAACATTCGGCCTCGTTTCGATGATGAACGGAAGAGTGGGGAAGTGCTGTGCACTTTTGCACAGCGTTGAGTCTCGACCAGAGTGAATCTGTCATTTCAAGTGCTGGGGAGCTCGTGTTGCGGAGCTCGTGGCGAATGGTCAAATCAGAGCTGGGATCTGAGTTGGATGATGACGATGTGTATAACATCGTAAGCTTGGGACGCAAGCCTTGGCTCCGAAGGTCGTGGTGCATTTGCAAAACATTCTGTAGGCTGAAGAAGCATCAACGGTCGGGCTTTCGTGTGCGAGACGTTTCTCGTGACAGCATCTACCGGCATGGCGCCAGTCGACTGAGCGCATGAGACCGAGCACAATAGGGCGAGGTGTTTCAATCCTGCCGCTTACACCTCTGCAGGCTTCTCTTTTCTGGCTTTATGGCGGCGGAGGCGGGGAGACTAAAACCTTGTCATGAGGCTAGCAGCTTGAGACTAGCATCTTGAGCCTAGAGAATCACGGGTATAGCATTATGTACGTGTCTAATACCACCTCCCATACACGTGCGCTGTACCCAAGAGGACAGAGGCCAAAAAGGTGTCGGAAGCCGTAGGGGGTGCCACCGGGCCTAACCAAGCTTCAGCATCGACTAGAGAAGCCCAATCGCCTCTCAGCTTGCTTCCACATCTTCCAAGTCTCCGGCAATGCATTCGTGACACCTTATCCAAGTGACCGAGCCGTTCAACTCAATTCCTGCAGTCATTCTCCAGTCAAAGATGCTCTACAGCTCACACGAAACTCTACAGTGAGAGGAGGGCCTGGGCCTGTCGGTGGATGCGCCCTTGATGTGATTAGACGGGGACACTCCATTCAATAAGAGGCCGATGTATCTTCCGTCCCTTCTTCACCTTCGGTAGTCGGGGATATAGTAGTGCACTCGATGCGAGACCAATGCCTTGCACTGAAAGCAGCCAATTACGCATTTGGGACCTACGAAAGACGCCAGAGCCTCCAGAAATGCTGAAGGCATTCACCGCGAACGTTCCGAACTTCGAATCGCTGTTGACACATGGAGCGAGCTATGGACGCCGTCAGCATCTGTTTTGCATGAAGGTCAGCGTGGCCATCGGCAGTCTTGAATCTCTTTCTCATGTCCTGACCGAGCCCAGGAAGTCAAGCGATATCGGTACAGCGTGTCCCGCGCACGGACGGAAGCGGGATCGTTCGTTTCTCGCGCTCTGAACCCATGCGACCCGCTCACTAGCACCCCGGATTCTGACGGTATGGCGAGGTTCTGCATGCTCACTGACCGGGTCTTGAAGCGTTCAGGGTCCTTTTCACCGGCGACGATTTCTCGGGGATGAAAGCATGACCGTGCGGCAAAGAGCTGGACAGTACCAGTCAAACGGCATGGTATAGAGTACATCTCGTTTGACAATTTGAGAGGGGTTTAGCTGTGGTGTAGGCTGAACGACGTGAGACCTGTCAAGCCGTAGCATCCGCCGTGTGTAGAGCGAGACCGATGCATGATGTGTTTATGTATCTCAGATATGGGACAAAGACGTGATGGGTCACAGCCAAGATACGGATTGGATTGCACATTCAGGAGATTGGGGTCACAAGCCACTGTTACCAGTTTGCGTCGGAACCAGGCTTGTTATACTGTGGTACGGACGGCGAGGTTCTGCCTAGACGTCACGGCCCAAGACTTCGACAAAGTCTGTCAGACGTTGGCTTGAGGGGTCTTGGGCTTCCCACGACTTCAAAGTCTCGTTGAGATACTTGGATGCCTCTATCTCCAGATTTCTGACCATAGCCACAAAGTCTTGCTGAACCGACTCGCTCCATGCTATGAGGCTAGCCTTTGCCAAAGACTCGAGTCTGGCATTGATACTCGTGCCGGGTGTTCTCGCGTGCCATACGAGGTGTTGGAGGGATCGTAGTGCGGACAGGCTGTTCTCGCCGATCAAATGCTCAGGAACCTGCTCTAGAGTGAGGTTAGAGAGGTATTCGCCCTCGTCACCCCATGTGGGTCTTAGCCTGAGCCGGCTTTTGGATCCGCGCGTAGCGCTGTCATCGATGTCAAGGGGACGCAAATTCTGCAGGAGCGTCAATTCGCCGCAGAAGGCACGGTCTTGGGCGGTCACGTGACAAGAGCAGTGACTTGAAGGCTCCGAGCGAGGTTGAGGCCGTCTCTCAACCGTCACTTGTTGCAGCCTTCAACGCCAAGCGTCCACGCCTTGTCGCTGTCGCCGATCGCCTGGAGCACAACTGCCGGCCAGGGAGCTAGGAATTGGGGTTACGTGCGTGAGTGGGAGTGCGGCGGGCCTTGAAACAGCCGCTCGAATCGAGCGTTATTCGTTGGTCCTATACAACGCTGACGCGCACCCACGCCCACCAACCCACCCCCCCACCCCATGCCTGCTGCGCGCAATCGCCCGGCCACCGGCCTCACGCCGGGTCAGAAAGCGGCGGCGACACGTTGCCGGAACGCGGAGGCTCGACGCCAGCAGCAACAGCGGGAACTCGAGGCGGCCCAAGCGCCAGTCCTGCCTGCCGCTGGCGGACAAGGCAGTCCCCCAGGGGACGCGGCGGCCTTGGTCTCGCACGATCAGCTCCAGCAAAGCCTCTCGCATGTCTCCGCGACCATGGCAGCCACCGACGAGCACGTCGAGTCCATCTCAGCCAAGGTCGACGAGCTGGGGTCCAAGCTCGACGCTCTGATCGCCCGACTAGGTAGCCAACACCCGAGCACCGCGGGACTTGTCGGCGGCGCCTCTGGGTCGACAGACGCCCCGGTTCCCCTGCGGGGCCAGCACGGTGAGTGCCCGCCTATCTCTCGCCGCTACGGGTACATCGACGAGAAGCTCCGGGGTGAAGCTATGGCCGGAACGATGGCACCGGAGAAGCTACCGCTCCTCCTGCCGGTTGGGTCTACCTTGGCGACAAGACGCGGGGAGGACGACGATACGTTCGAGGTGAACGGCGTCACGGTCACCAAGAAGAAGGTGGCAGACCAGGCCGCTGTTCTGGCCAAGTTTGTCCGCGGCATCCCCAAGCCAGCCGCCTTTGCGGTTGCTTGGGGCATCTACACCGACCTGGTCCTCCACGGGATGGCCGCATTCGACGCGAGATCGGTAGCCGATGCCCACTCGGCGCTGCTCAGCCACGCCACATGGATCCTGGAGCATGCGGAGAACTTCACCTGGGAGTCCGTCATGTCCTACCACCTCACGGTGGCCAACGAGCGCAAGGACGGGTTCTCGTGCGGTATGTGGTACAAGAACTACGACGGAGACGCCTGGGGCACGATCGCGGTGCGCAAAGCTCAACCCGCCGCTCGCGGTCCCCAACCACCCAGCCGGACAACTGCCTCCGCCCCGACCTCCTCCGCCGCCGCCTCGGCAGCCCCTCCTCGCGGCCGCGCATGCGTCAATTGGAACGCGGGCGTCTGCACAACCGACCCATGTCCGAGGGGCTACCGCCACGTCTGCAAGCGCTGCCAGGGTTCGCACGTCATCCGCGACTGCCCGCAAGGGAAGACGGCCTAGGGCCGCGCATCTGTACAGGGCTGTGGCAGTTTCGGTTCAAAATCAGGTGAGCAGGGCTTGCCTCTGTCTCTACCTCTCGGCATCCTCGGATCAGCCGCACACTCCAGCAGGGCTGAGCCCTCCGCTGCACAGCGTGGCCCTCGATGGGTCCACCCGCTGCACCTCAGCTGGGACCGCCGCCGCTGCACCCCAGCCGGCGGGGATCCACCGCTGCGTTCCCAGCCGGGCTACACCCACCGCTGCTCTACCCCTCAGCCGAGCCGTGCTCGCCGCTGCCCTTACCAACCCACCTCAGCCTGGCTGGGCCAGACGCTGACCGGTGCAGACCTTATAATTCGGCTGTCTCAACTCGCCGCCGCCGCCGGCCTCACCCCACCCGCACAACCACCCCCTCCCCGACCTAATACCAATTGCGGATACGCCGTCTTTGACCCCAACGACCTCCCCGCTGCACCCTCGCCGCTACACGCCGACGCCTGGGCCGCGCTTTTGGACGGTTACCCGGACCCGGCCTTGGCAGACAACATCCTCGGCATGATACAACATGGAGCCAAGCTCGGCTACAACGGCCCGCTGCTTCATCGCGGCCGTCCGGCAACAAACGTCCCAAACCACCCTCTGGATGAGGATGGCGCGACTCATGTGAGGCGCACCATTGCGGAGCGTGTTGCCCTGGGTAGGGCTCGGGTGGTTTCGTCAGCCGCCAATGCCGACCTCGTCGTGTCGCCTATTGGGACGGTCCCCAAAGCCAACGGCAAGCGTCGCACAATCAACGACCTCTCGTGGCCTCGCCGCAGCAACACGTTGGCGTCGGTCAACGAGGGCATTGCCCGCGAGAGGATCACGCTTCGCTACGACTCCCTGGACCACCTCTTCGACCGGATCCGGGCGGCAAAGCAGCCTGTCGACATCTGGAAGGCCGATCTGACCGACGCCTTCTTCCACGTCTGTGTAGCTAGTCGGGACTCCCGACTCCTTGGCTACTGCTTCGACGGGACGACATACGCCGACTGTACGCTCAACTTTGGTGGACGCTCGTCACCCTTCCTCTTCAACCTTGTTGCCGAGGCGCTCCACTGGATCCTGGCCTCGTTCGGCCTGGACGTCACCCACTACCTCGATGACTCGTTTGGGGCCTGTCCTGCGGGCAAGGGCGAGGCGATCCTCACCTTCTTTCGGGCCGTGTGCGCTGCATTGGGCGTCGCGGTCTCGGAGGAGAAGTCGTCCACTGCCGAGGAGCTCGAGGTTCTGGGCATCATGGTCAACAGTCGGACAGGGAAGGCTTGGCTTAGCCACGCCAAACTCGACAAGCTTCGCTCCCAGCTCGACACCATCCTTGCCGCACCGCGAGCGCGCCCTGTCGACTTGCAGGCCCTCGCGGGGTACCTCAACTTCGTCTCCAGGGTCCTCCCGACTGGGCGCGCATTCCTTCGCCGCATCTATGAAGCGGCGAACGCCTCCGAACGGGACGGGGCAAGCCGCTCCACCTCCGGCGCGCTCGGAGATGAGCTGCGATGGTGGCGCGCGACTATGGACCGCTGGGACGGCGTGACGTTCATCCCGGTCAACCGCCCTCGCCTCGAACTCTGGTCAGATGCGGCGACAACCCGTGGCATGGGCGCACACCTTGGGCCTAGGGAGCGGTGCTCGGCGGCCATGTCGGTGGAAGTGCCAAGCCAGCACCAGGGGAAGGACATCCTCTTCCTCGAGACCTTGGCCCTCCTAGAGGCGCTTCGCCGCTGGAGCAAGGAGCTGCGCGGAGCCGAGGTCATGTGTAGGATCGACAACGCGGCCCTCGTGGCCTCCCTTCGGTCGGGACGTTGCCAGCAACGGGCCACGATGAGCCTCATCCGCGAAATCATGACCCTCGCCCTGGAGCTTCACTTCACCATCGTCCCGGACTGGGTCCCGAGTGCAGAGAACGATGTAGCTGACGCTCTATCCCGATTTGACTGGCCTTATCTCTCCCGGCAACGCCCGCACGTCGTGACCCTTCTTCCCCGCCCCGACATCCCGCCAATTCCCGCCTCCCCCAACCCGCCTCCGCTCACCGCCCCACCACTCCCTCCCCATACCTTGCCCTACGACTCGGTATCTTTTCCCTCGCAGCTCGGGGACGCCTAGCACCCCCCACGCTGGAGTGGCAGTCGGAAACCGGCGGGGACAGGCTGGCGAACATGTACATATGGTACAGCATCTCAGCAAACACCCGTGCGGCGTATGAGGGTACGGTGAAGGCGTTCAAGGGCTTCTGCCGCTCAAGGGGATGGGCAATGCCCTACTGCCCAGCCCTGCCGGCCTGGGTAGAGGCTTGGATTGCGGCGGAGGCCGCCGCCATAGCGGGATCGCGTGGTCTCTCGAAGAAGACGCTGAAGCGGAAGATATCGGCGTTGGTGTCCTGGCACACCGACATGGGGTTCGACAGCTCGGCCATCGCCACCCCCGCGCGTCGAACGGATCATCGCGGGCGCTAACCGCTACCACGGTGTCACCTCCAAACCACAGCCCCTCCCGATCACACTGCCGGTGCTCCGTCGGGTCGTGGCGGAGGTACGGGCACACCCATACTCATTCGGCGGCCCTGCCAACGCCGCGGGCATTGTTGCGGCCTTTTGCCTCGCTTTCGCATGCTTCATGCGCATGGGAGAGTTGACTTACGACGTCTTCGACCCGCGCTTCGACTTGAGCCGCAACAGCGTATCGTGCGACCCCGCGGACGACTGGAAGCTTACGATCCCGGCGTCTAAGACCGACCCGTTCCGACAAGGCGTCACCATCGTTATCCCCGCGGGTCCCGCCGACGTGTGCCCGCGCTTGGCGTTACGGGAATGGTTTGCCAAGCGACCCGCAACCGGCAGTGCCCCACTGTTCGACACCGACGGGCTTCCGTTCCGGCGCCAACACGTGTGCAGGATGCTCACCCGCGCCCTGCAGAACAGCGACTACGCCAGCGCATCCTTCTCTGGGCACTCTTTCAGACGAGGGGCAGCGACGTGGGCGGCGTCGGTAGGCCTCTCTGCCGTCGACATCAAGACCCTAGGCCGCTGGAACAGCGACTGCTACCGCCTGTACGTCGACGCCGGGCCCACGCGAACGGCCGAGGTCGGCAGGAAGTTCATGATGGCCGACCCCGCTCGCTCGACGCTTCCCTCCTCCGGCATCCCCAGCCCGGGACAGGTCTGGCGACCGTCGCTGCTTTGACGCTCCGTTTTGGGCGCATCCTCCGGCCATGTTTCGCGTCGACCCCTTCGGACCGACGCACTCCGCCTGGGAGGCAGGCCGGATGCAGTCATGCCCCAAACGCAGCTGACAACGACTAGGCGAGTAACGAGAAGAGGGGCTTGGGCGGTCACGTGACAAGAGCAGTGACTTGAAGGCTCCGAGCGAGGTTGAGGCCGTCTCTCAACCGTCACTTGTTGCAGCCTTCAACGCCAAGCGTCCACGCCTTGTCGCTGTCGCCGATCGCCCACCCACCCGCCCGCGATCGCCTGGAAGAGGAGCCGAGAAGAAGAGAGAAGAAGGAAGAGAGAGGAGGAGGAGAACTATGGAGCTTGAGGAGACACGGACTCTACATTTACGCACGCTCTTTACTTAGACTGCCCGCCCGCCCAGGCAGGCCGGATGCAGTCATGCCCCAAACGCAGCTGACAACGACTAGGCGAGTAACGAGAAGAGGGGCCAGTACGTCGCGACCGAGCGTTGCGATCACCCCTACTTCGGAAGGAAATGCGGTGTGATCCGCAAGGACCAGCGGTATCTCGTCTGTCCCCAACGACAGAGCAGGAACTTGATCCATGTAGTAGCGGAGTTGCTCCCGAGACGCCTGCACCACGGTATGGCACAGGTGTTTCTGCACCTGTTCGCAGGCCATGCGGAATTCTTCGGAGTCTTTCGAGCACTGAGCAATTGTCTCTCTGTGCTTGTCAAGCAAAGGACTCCTCCATGCGTCGGTCAGTAGACTATGACACTTGTTGAAATTGTCTTTCAGAGCACCAACAAGCACCTGCGTTTTCGATGCGTGGGTAGCAGAAGCAAATGGACCATGCAGCTCAAGGCTATGGAGCAAGTCATGTGGGGCGGTACCGTCCTCGACGGCCTTCAAGTCATTCTTGATTTGTAAAGTCACTATTATCTTCGGTCTTGTCAGGTTGTCGAGTTCAGGCTTGGACGATGGTGCGGTGTCTGTGTTGCGACTACTACCTGGTTCCAAAGCCCTTGTAATGCCAGAAAGTCTTTTCATGGCTGCACGTTGTTATGGCGGAAAGTGTCAGGTGGTACTACCGCATGCTCTGCATCTGCCTGGACTTATATGGTTATCGGAAGACCTTCTCTCACGTTCGGGCTAGTGGAGCGGTCAGAAAAGGAGAGCGTTCACTCCCCGGACTTCATAACCGAAACGCGTCAGAGTTTGTTGCTCCTTAGCTGAATGGATCATTGTAGTGGGGGCGCAGGGCCCAGGCATGGCGAAAGACACAACCCTTTGGTACACAAAAGTGGGTTGCTCTTGTAGCCCTACTCGCTCGGAAGTCGGGCCGACATGCATCTTCTTCGGCCCACACCTACACTCTCACCACTGAGGAGGAGGGGAAGGCCCAAGGCAACTGCCGCAAAATCCGTGCGCAGCCACAAACAACTACAAAATCACAGCGCCTTGGACACGAATATGCGCCCACAAGGACCGCCAGGTGGGTCTCAAATTGTCCCCCACAGGTGTCGTAGGTAACCTTGGGGCTAACACGTCAGACCCCAAGGGGAGTATCGCCATGCATTTGTTCGATGCCCTCTGGCGGCAGGATCTACACGGCTCATTCTTATCAGTGAGGCCGGACCCTCCTGAAGCGCTGATACACTTCCGGCACACAGCGAGTGAGCATTGGGTACTTAGCATCGCGGGTGAAAGTGAAAGTGGTCTGGTATGATTTGAGATTCCACGCGGCGGCCATAGCGTTTCGGGGGATCCCTGCACATCTCCACAAGCAAATCCACCAAATGAGCTCTCGCGCGCTCCATTCCGCTCGCTTCGCCCGAGCTCTGACAAGATGGCATGGACCTGCACGCTCACTAACTCGAATTTTGACCGTTCAAGGCCCTGTCAGCAGAGGTTGAGACAAAGGGACAAAAGCACGTCTTGCTCAGCACGCGAAACGCCACTGAACGGTACCAGTCAGACGACACGGAACGATACAAACCACGGATGGCCAGGTGCCCACCCCTCTGCCCAGCAAAACTGATTGGAGCTTTGCGATCCATGGGTGATCTCGGAGACCAAGGCTCTCTAGGATCACCATGAATCTATGTCCCGATGGCTCCTGCGTATCCAGTAGGCGAGTTTCCACTCGACAGAATGTAAAGCAGGCTTCCACAGCGGGTATTCCGAGGACTTAGAGTGATTGGACTCTCTGAGCGTGAAGGCCAACGTTGCCTAGTCTTCGGATTCTAGGCCTGTGCAAGTTGACCATCCGTGGGAAGCGCAAAGTCGCTCGTGGCGCTGATGCTGGCGACGGCGCGCTCTCACGTCTTGCTTTCATCCCTACTTTGGAGGACGGCTCCCGTCCATCTTGCGACCAGTGGCGGGATGCTTCGTGACTTTGGCGCTGCTTAAGCACGCTAAGCGCGCCATGACGTCCTCCTCAGTTTGCTTCTGACAGCAGCTGATCGGTGTGTGCTGGGTTGTACTGACGCGCCTTGAGGGCGGACTTTGCAGGCGGGTGAGTAATGTGTTTCGGATTAAGAAACGTGAGGGAAGCGGAATCGTCACCTATGGCGAGCGGATCCCGCCAAAAGTGATTTTGACGTGTCTTTTTTGCCGCTCGACTCTGTCCAATTTGTCTTTCCATTTTTCTCGCGTCGTATGCATTGTAGAGCTCTCAAACCACCACCATTTGAATCAGCGCCTCAAAATACGCGTACCTACACCCTCTGATCACCTCAGGACGTTGTCTAGAGCGATTTCTACATGGCGGGTTGAATGATCGCTTTCGACGGCGCAAAAATGACCTACAGTCAACATCAACATTGCTTTCTGCCGTCGATATCACCTATCTAAGACGAAATGTGGCCCAATACAGCTCACAGGCCATGCTATGGGTCAACAGCAACCCCACCGAGCGAGATCCAGCCGCATTACCCCGCCATATTGCCTCTATCACCCAACTCATCATCGATCTTCGGGCTATCGAGATGGCCCTTCCCGCTCAGACCTTTGCTCCGCTGCATATACACCTCACGCTCGTCCAGGACATGCTCCAGCACGCTCAGAGGTCCACAGACACCCTCCTAGGCCCTGTCACTCGGCCCAACGCGCGTCCTGACACATGGGAACCGGGAGTCATTGGTAGACCGCGTCCCGAGGAGATGATCATCGACCTGCACAAGCTCGGCATGACTGAGGGACAGCTAGCTAGGCGTCTACATGTGTCTGTGAGGACCATACAGAGGTGGAAGAAGGCATTGGGGCTCAGGAATGCCGAATCCGAGCCCCTCACAGCTCTACAGGTGCAGGCGGTGAGTGACAGGCCGCTCTTTCACTCGAGCTGATGCAGCCTTGGGCCGTCCCCAAAGCTTCTGGAGCTGACAGGTAGGAGGTAGATCGATGCTGGAAAGAGGGAGGAGGGATGGAGGGCTACCGCCTGCTGCAGGCCGCGTTCAAGAGGAAGGAAATACCAGCCTCGAGAGACCAAGTTCGAGCAGCCGTCCGCGCTCTCGACTCTGACGAGGCAAGACAACGATTCGCCCAAACCACCACACGCAGAGTCTATCAGGTCCCATTTGCCAATAGCCTGTGGCATATAGACGGCCATCACAAGCTCATCGACGTCAAAATCGTCATACACGGTGGTATTGACGGCAAGTCACGAAAAGTCGTCTTTCTCAAAGCGAGCACCAACAACAGGGCTGGGACGGTGTTTGAGAGCTTCCAGGAGGCGGTGGGGAGGTATGGTGTGCCCAGCAGGGTCCGGGGAGACTATGGGAAGGAGAATTTAGACGTAAAGCGATTCATGGTCAACTGTCGCGGTCAGTGCGCACAGACCTCTCAAATCTCATGTCGGTCTGCTGACTGCTTTTCAGGTTTATCTCATCACGCATTCATCCAAGGCCCATCAACTCGTAATCAGAGGATAGAGCGCTTCTGGGTGGACCTCCAGTGGCGGTGCACCTTCCGATATTGCATGTTGTTCGATGGCTACAAGGAAAGAGGGCTGCTCAATGTCGACAACCCCTTTGACCTTTGGTGTCTTCACCTCTGCTACGTCCCCATGCTCAATCTCAGCCTGGAGAACACCGTGAGGGATTGGAATAGGCACAAGATGGATGACCTAGGAGGCCAGAGCCCGGATCTTATGTGGTGGGACAGTGAGTGCGATTTATAGCCCGGGCCGGCTGATGCAAGGTATTCTGGACGCCGAGGACCGTGGGATCAACATCCTGGCTGATCCAGCGGCCATCGTCCGTCAGGAGGTACTCCAGGCCCCCAGTAACGATGCCCATAGGCCTCTGGCCTTTGCCGACTACGGATTGGACGACTACGGACAAAGAGCATCTGGGCAAATTTCCGATGATGACCCCCTGGTCGATGTTCAGCCTGTCCTGGGTCAAGTTCCGCCTGAAATCGTTGCTGCTCTAGAGGATCCAGCCTATCAGAGTGGTCTGCTCAGACGTATAGGCCCATGGTCGCTTGGGATGGACGATTGGGGTGAGGAGAGATACATAAGATGTCGGACAGAGGTCGATGAGTTTCTGCGGTCTCAATTTCCTGTCTTACTCGCTCGATATTGAACATCCATGCATGTCCCGACTACTGGCCATAGCCACAGGTCTCCTCATGCGGCAGATATCCATTTGAATGCATACCGAGCACATCCTGTTGAAGAATGAGCAAAAAGCAGATATCTCGGTCTCACGACAGCCTTGCCGAGCACTCTTCCTTCCACCCCTTCTGCCCACCATCCTTTAGGCGGCCCACGCCGCCGCGAATCAAGTGATCTGCTTTTCAGCTGTAAGTCCTGCAATTCTCAACCAAAATGAGAGATTGAACGACCAGAACATAGAGTGGACTTGCCTCTACTGGGGCCCGGCGCTTTCGGCATTAGCGATTACGCCGGCTCGAGCAGAATTGCGTGTCTTGCGAGGGTTGGTTTCGTGATGTTCGGGAAACAAAGGAGACCACTCGATTCGGTGTTTCTTGGCCTTGGGCGTCTGCCTACCTCGTGTAGAAGGGGTAGTGAGGTCCACAGGGCTGCCTGTATTGGCAGCGCTGCTCATCGGGCCATTACCCATCGATCGGCGACCTTTACGGCTCTCTTTCTTCGTCTGGGCAGGGCCAGGGGCTGTGGATCCTTTGCAGGACGTCTCTGATAGGGCCAGCGGCGGCCCCAAGACGCCTCCTGTGCCCAAAGACTCTGCTGCAACAGAGTCTTCGGGCACAGGGGGTAGCAGGGCCGGGCTGCGAGGTTGGTTGCCGCCACCTTGCAGGCCCAGCGGCTGCTGCAGCGAGTTCCTAGCATCCGCTGGGGAGGGTAAGCCTATCTGTCGGCGGCGGACGCATTCCTCGCCCGCCTCCTTGCCCAATACACGAGTAACGAACAAGTCGTTCTTATGGCCTCGGGCTTGCTTGATCTCGTAGACCGCCACGGCCATCTTCCAGTCCTCTAGGAAGTCCTGGACAACACCGAACCCGCCAAAGATCTCTTGGACTGGAGTAATGATGGTCAAGCCACCGTCCTCAAAGAAGCGGTCGAGGTTGCGTGCCGCAGTCGACAGGCCGCGGGGGCCATTATAAAGCTCGAGAGGGTCCCCGAGGGCCCCTATCCAGCTGTAGGTCAGCTACGAGACATGCGCCAGGCCGTCTCTGACTAGTAATCGATGTTCTCAAGCTCTGGAACCTCGGGAAGGCATTTTGCGACCTCCCGACGGACTTCTTCGACGGTCATCCCGTAGGTAAAGCAAGGATAGCCCAGGAATTCCTTGCGCCTGCAGAGCTTGCGAAGGATGTCGAGCTTCTCATGGGTCCAGGGACTGTATTGGGAGAATATGTCGCTTGCAGGGACGTAGACAAGCTAAGATGGTGAGGCTTTCCTTGCTCGGGTCAGAGAGACCTACTGCGCCCGAGGGCTGATTCTTCAGCCCTACCGCATGATCCTTGGCCAGCGGCTGCGGGACGACCTTGGCAGGGGCCTGGGGAACCTCTGCAGGGCGGTTCTCCGCGGGAGCAGCCCTTGGGACCGAGGAACGACCGGTGGTCGAGCGTCAGCCGCCTCTCGAGGCCGCCCAATTGGCTCGAATGTTGCTGGCTGACTGTATGTCAAACCGTGGCACGGAATCGTGTCGGACTTGGTTGTTTGGCTGCAGCAGGGATCCCTCTGTGTAGAACAAGCTCGCCTGGGCCGCTGGGGTAGGTGTTGGCATAGCACTCGAGTCCGAGGCGGTCGGTACATTGGTCCTGTTCGAGGCAGGAACAGCCGCCGAAGCTCCGGAAGGCAATGACGCGGTCCCACCGCTTCCTAAGGCCTGCAGGACCCCTGCAAGCGCTCCAGGATCGTTCTTGGCAAGATGCGAGATGACTTTGGCGAGCTGGATGTCCATTGGGGACTTCATGTCAGCGAAAAGTAGGTAAGAGTCTGTAGAAATATCAGCCAACCCACCGTGACGCGTCCGGTGTCGGTCGTCCCATCTCCAGAGGGCGTATGCATGGAAATCACGTCTTGCATTACGCGTAATTTGGGTCGCTGAGTCGAATGGTGCTGGTTTGAGAGCGCTATCTTCAAAACTGACAGAGATAGATGGAATGACAGCAAGGTCAAGGTGGAAGGGTGTATTAGAAAGTGCTCGGGGACTTTTGGCGGTTTTCGCCCGTCATAGTCACCATCAAATTCATCTTGGCGAGATTGTCAGAAGGCTTTTCTCGCGAGTCGTCCCGCATTTATGCGTTAGTAAGAACATCAGTCGTGGAGGAGCTGAGGTCTCAATCGTGGGATGGTACCAGTTCGGAAGGGTGAAGTGTGGGGACTAGGGACCTCCGATCCCCAGATCAGTACTTTGCGACTATGCGTGGGAGATAGGACCTAATACGGGACGAAGCTCTCGGCGAAGCGCATGTCCGACATGCTCGCGGGTGATTTATATGAGATCTGATCTTGTCATCCACGTGTCTGTTATCCTCTGACTGACGAGGCCACGGGCTGAGGGTTTCCTTGGTGCAGCAAATTTGGCAGTCGAGGAGCACATTCGTTGGACACCCTACTCCGCTTACTCGACGGTCATGAAACGGATGCTTCAGCGTATTATAAATTGATGTTAGCACATCGTTGGCGCCGACAGTAACATGCAGGGGGGAAACAATGTTGTGGCCCGAGGGTCAACGGTGACTCCCCACTCCCCCCCCCCCCCCCCCCCCCCCTCTCCAAAGCATGCCCTTCTACCTGGACTGCCATTGCTGTTCTGCCCTTGAGCGGGTACAGCACAGCACCTTACGTTTCGGCTTTCGGATTGCCCACTTTGGGCCCCAGGTATGCAGTCAGGGATACCTAATTGCTAGTACAGTCCGGTGTCTGAGTTAGGGATGAGAACGCCAGTGCGCCCAGGTATGAGGTGCAGTCTGTAGACCGGCAGACGTGAGAGTTATGGGGCACATTTGGAACGCCTCTACAAGGCCGGCCTGTGCTCAAGACGGATGTCGGTATGCCGGACGTGTCTCCGATACTGTATGTAGCCTCAACGCGGCTGAGGCCATTGGCACTAGAGTGTGAGTCGCTACCTATGCTATATCCACCTCTCAATGTAGGCCCTGTTGGGGGTTTGGGCGCTACGCTATGGGCTTAAAATGCTCCTCCGTCACCGTTTGGTGTATCTTGGGAGAGAGCGCGCCTTCGGATGGCTGTAATGAGACGGTCAGCCTGCGGAGGTATGGTCTTTCCGTCGCTGGTCACATGGGCACTCCGCACCCTTGGAATTGGAAGGACACTTCTGCATATTGGGTATATCTATACAGTGCTAGAACCTTCTTGAGATATCGGTGGGAAAGACTGAGCAGACAGTCGCGGGAAGGATGAACTACCTGCGCTTATGCTGAACAGGTAGCTGCCTGTTGTTATCCGCTGTGACTCTTGGCAAATGCCCGTTTTTGTCAACCAGGCTAAATGGGAATGTCTTGACTGCTGAGTACTCTTTCTGAGGACCTAAACGGTTATACGTGGCAGGTTTGAGATATCTTGTGGATATCGGGTCATCGGCCGTGGCGATGCGCTCCGAGATAGACTTGGCAAAGGCATGACCCAGACGGGTCTCCAGGTCTTTGCGTGCCGGACCATTATTTCTAACGCAAAGTTTCCTTACGTCAGGACTCGATAGCCACTCCTTGTCTATCAGCGAATCGAGCTCAAGACCCCATGGTTCTTCTGGCAGGCCACGCTCTTGCAGGAAGACGCTGAAGGTCTGGTTCGTGGGTTGCGCGGCATCCACCGTTTCCGAGATTCCGCGGCACAACGTAAGTCCAAGCCGCACGTTCCCGAGCGGTTCATCAGCGGATCTGGGGTATTCAACATCTTGAAGTGTGAACGCTAAGGTTGGCGCCTTGCCTTCAGATTTTGGTCCGTGCAGCTCCACCATCGCTGGTGAGACCGTGACATGTGGATCTTGTCCTCGGTCCCTTTCCTTGCCCCGAGCCGTGCTGGACTCAGTTCCGGCCGTCGGGTCAGTCCCTTTGTAGACGTCAGCGACATCGCATCTGCACAGCTTGGATAGCTCTCCCATTTCTTCAGCTGTGAGAGTCAGGATGTTGACTCCGAGACTTGTCTCAGAAAGCTCGACGTCGGAATCTAAGAGGTTACCGAATTCTGCCTTTAGAGCCGCGGCAAACTTCTCCGAAACGCGATTTTGGAAGAGGGCTCGTGCAGTTTGCTGTTCTGCCGAGCCATCGGGGAGCGTTGCGGATGACATATGACGCGGCTCCAGTCCGTCCCAGACCTCACGGAGGATAGCGGCCTTGGCTTCGACTGAATTGAGTGACCAGTCATTACTGATGAAGTGGGACAATTTCGTCAGTAAAGGCGTTGCCGGATCCGGGATGTGTCTAGTCGGACAAAAGATGAGACGAGTCTCGCAGTCAGTCGGTGCTCCGTCTGGAACCGCTGGCCAGGCGTCCGTGGCGATCTCAGCGAAGACGCCCAGAACACTGCGATCATTGGAGTACGGGCCTGAGTACTTTCGAAGTGCTTCGACGGAATGGGGCGCATACCTTCCGTGGGGACAACGCGCGAGAAACAGGGGTTCGACCTGATCCTGGGCGCCGACCGCGTTCTGTCGGGTGTTCTTTGGGGAGGTGTCGTCTCCTGAACGCTTCGAGCTAGTATCACCTGTCGGGATGATCCGTTGTTTGGCGTCCCTTTCGACTTGCTGCATATAGTACGCGAATTGCAATGGGAACTCGCCAACTATATCTTGGGACAATTCTTTCTCCTTCAACGTCTTCCGGCTGTCAACAAGGTATTTTCGGTATGTCGCGTCGTTCATGGGGATGATCCTTGGGACTAACTCATGTCGGATTTCATCGAATTCAGTAAGAGATCTGGGAAGGACGCAGCTCATCAAGAAGTTGAAGCGTCCGGTCAGCTCTTCAATGTCACTGTTTTGAGCATCTTGCTTTAGCACACGCTCCATCAGCGCGGCACCCGACAGCGCATTTTCCCAACACGGCACAAAATACTTGCTCTGTTCTGTGTGCTGTACGAGAGCCTCGGTGTTTCTCCTCAGAGCCGGTTTTTCGGTGCTTTCCGATCTGAACAGTATGCCCCGGAATTGGGTCCTCTTTGCCAGCTTCTTTGCCAGTTGTTTCTGACTCATCTTGGACGTATTGATCAAGGATGGGAGCTCTTCTACGAAGCTATCTTCAAGCTTACAATTGATACCATAGTATGTGCGATGATGAGTCGTAGGCCCGATACTTTGCACAATGGGTTTCTGGTCGAGAGTCTCCCGTGTAGTAGCAGCAGTGGAAGACGACATCGTATACAGTAGGAAGTAGGTTCGCGATTGTTTATGAAGCTTGGGGGAAACAAGCGGGCTCGGAGCGCCTTTTATGCTTGAGTTCTGCAGACGACGAGCTCGCTCACATAAAAGGACGTCTCGAGGCCTGGATCCCCAGTAAACTTCAGCAAAGGAGGACATTTCGTATTTTTGCATTTGCTTTCGTCGGAGCAGAAACTACGAAAAGGTTGAAGGCGAAAACCAAGGAACTTAGCGTCGAGGACGAATGTATTTCACACCGCCGCCTTCTGCACTCGAGAGTGCAAGAAGGGCGAAGGTAACCGTCAGGAGCATGTTCAAACGAGACTGTACTCCACAAAGCGCAGCTTTGTCTCCAACACCCCGAGGAGAAGGCTCCCTATCCCTTCCTCCTGTGGTGAGCGTCAGATCTCGAGATTTCTGATTTCCTGAATCGCATAAGGCGTTGACACTGTCCGTCTGTCTCGTCCGTGCGGAAGCACCAGGCGGCCGGTCCGACGACACGCAAGCACATGCATCCGTCCGCTACGAGGTCGTCTATGATAACATAGAGGGCAAAGGAGAAGTGCAAGTGACGGGTCACTGCAACAAGCACTGCTTGCTGGTGATGTGAGGTGACGATAGAGAGCAGAAGCGGTCCGTGCGAGTTTGGCGTGCTATCAACCATCCTTCCTCACTGCTCACGTGATTCCATAGTAGGGAAGAGATCATAGTAGTACATGGGATGATCGGGGAGAGGGAGTACAGACAGAGGGCACTGGTTAGATCTGCTCAGAACTCGACTTTCCCCATGTCCACGCGCCCTGAACCCTATGACTCGGCATGTTAATTCCAGTCCTAGTGTGATCACAGCTCGCAGACTTCGACAAAGCGAGTGATGCCTTGTTTGCCGGGATCCTCCGACTCCCATGATGCGAGTGTGTCGTTGAGGAACTTGACAGAAGTCTTGCGTATGCAAGCCTCCATCTGCTGCCGGTCACTGGCGGTCCGTCGTACAGAGCTGGTCAGACAGAATATTTGCCTCTGTCCCCTTTCGATGGCGGCAAGACCATCATAGACATCGGAATCCTCTGTCCTTGCTTGCCAGTACAGGTGCTGGAGGACCTTGAGCGCGGACAAAGCCGTGGCGTCCTCCCTGTGCCCATGGACAATCTTGCACCTGATCTCAGGCTCATACGCCGAACCCTCGGAACCCGACCAGCGTGGCCCAAAGAAGAGCCTGCTTTTGCTTTCATCCCCTTCTGAGTGCTCGGGAGGACGCAGGTTGGAGAGTAGCGAGAGTTCGTTCCGCAAAAGATGGAAGGGGTCTATCAGGTCTTCGGCCTCTCTGCTGCCCACGGACGCGACGAGAATCCCGTGAATGAACCTCCCTTCCACCCCTTTCTGTGTCAAGAGCTCTCGACCAGATTGAAGTAACGTCTGTGAGAGACACGCCTGGATTCGCGTCAACCTCGTGCAGTACCCTATCGCGCCCTCTTTGAGCTCTCGAAGGCGCTCTCTGAGGGGAGTGAGCTCGGGACTCGACCATGCGTCTTTCCATAGGAGACCCTGATGCTCGTGCTGCCTCCATATCCTGAAGCATTCTGCGTCGCTCTCTGTGGCCTCGGTCGGCGTGCCAGCCGCAGTTGGGATCAGGTATGTGTGAAAAGTCTTGAACACCTGGCGAAACTCTTCGGCGGTCCAGGAAACTGGCTCCCGTGTGCCGTCCCACTGCATCAGAACGGCAACGGTGGGCGGCCCGAAATCGGGATTGGCAGGCTCGTCATCGGCAGACTGCGATCGCACTGAGGGGACTGTGTTAGCGGACATGTTACGGATCCGTCAGAATGCGAGGGCGTTTTGGTCTATTGGCTGGGTGGCAACGCTCTGCGCCCCTCGTCCTTCTTCCTACTTCTTGCCACTACCCATTACCTTTCATGAACGTCCAGTGCAAAAGGAGCGCCTGAGCTCAGGCCACAAGCTTGAGACTTTCTCAAAGCCTTCCGAGTCGCCGGTGTTGCGCCTGTTCTGCCGCTCTTGGTGAGCGGGCGGATATACACGCCTTCGTGCGAGCCGGGTCTGTCTGCTGGGCGCAGCAGCGAAGCCCTGCTCGCAACCTAACGAGCAGCTCTCTCCGATCCATGCTAGCACGGCCGCATAGCACTAGACGATTCACATTACAGTACTGTAGCATCCAGAGCGAGATCGGCCGAGCCATGTTTCCTCTACATACGCACAATCAGAGTGCATTGCAAGTACCCATCTAAGAACAGTCGGACAGAAAGTGCAGACAGGCAGGGCTGTAAACGAACAAATTCACTCGTCCACTGCCCATTCGTGATATTGTCCGTCAATCACCTCAACAAACCCACCTAGGTCACTGTGTTGTGCAGAGTCAGCCGATAGGAGCGAATCCAGCTGGCTTGCCAAGAACTTTGCCGATTCATGCCGAACAACTCGCCCGACTTCGGTGGTAAGCCGCATGAGCACTTCATCCGGGCCATCATTTACAGCGTCGCCTGAAGCGCGCCTGGCCTCCTCTTCAATCCTAAGAAGACCCACACGAGTAGGGGTACCGGAGGTCTTGGCTTGCCAAAGCAAGTGTTGCAGCGCATGTAGAGCCGTTCGGCCGCGCGAGGTATGTTCATGGCCTTGGATCAGCTCAGAGTCGATCCTGGGTGCATATTCATGAGGGGGGTCTGTTTCCCAACCCGGCACAAAAATCAGCCTGCTCTTCCTGCAGACGGTAGATTTGCCCGAGGAAGATATGTACAGCCTCCCAGACGGCATTGGTCGTCGGGCGTTGAGCAGCAGTGACAGGTCGCCCCACTCTGCGAGGCCGGCAGCGCTGCACCCCAAAGGAGGTAGTGTGCTGGGCCGGACCTCGTTGCTCCAATGCCCGTTGCTCCAGGGCACAATGCGCGGCAGGTCAAATCTGTCAGAGATGAGATCGTAGTCTGTGCTGATCTCGTACTTGATGCGCTCCCGAAGGGCTTGAGAAGCGGCCTCGATCAGTTGGGACCGAAGACACGCTTTGGCTTCTTCACGTCGGTGGGCAGGGCTTGACGTTCGCAACAGCACCTCCTTGGCATCGGTGAGGTCTTCGTTGAGCCAGGCATCGCCGATGATAGCCATGCTTTTGACAAGCTGGTCGCGGGCACGAGATAGTAGGCGGTAAAAGGGGTCTGTGGTATTCATCAAGCTCCGGTGATGGAATCCATAGCTGATGGCAGTCGGACGTCGACCCGGGAGAGCGGCTCTCGCCCAGTCGTCCTCGACATCGACTTCGATGCCGGTCGTGTCTCTGTCACTTGAGGTTGGCATCGCCATTGCGAAAGAGTTAGGAGTTCTGTGAGTAGCGGCTTGTGATATGGATTTCCAAAGCAACGTAGGCCCCAGACGTTGAATCGTGATGGGATGAAAGTGTGGGACGGGCCGTCTCGGGCACCCGACATCATCTTGTAGCGACCAGAAAACATCACTTCCTCACGAAGGCCATGACAGTCAAAGGACGCCCAAGGTGAAGCATAGCTGAAAGCTGTCTGCCGCACTCTGTTTGCTTCTCGCAACACGCTCTTCCATTCACGCATTGACGGTCGTCCTTCAGTTTGGCACTCGGGGCATTGAGATGTGGGCCAAGCTGCTCCTCGTGGCAGCCGTTCAAGTCGACGTCAGCCCTCCAGTAGTGTTTGTGGTCCGGTTTTCCCCACCTTATCTGGCGCGAAAACACCATGAACTCGATTCTCTTGCTCCAAGCTCAGCTCCCAGGCCATCCCGTAGCAGACTCGTAACGCGTGGAATGGGCGTGGCTGCCAGGTGGGAGCATTGACATCCCCAACGAAACACCTCGGGCAGAGCGGCCATCGAGGGCCTCTCGTCCCCGAGGCTTCTAGTCGAGCAGCACTGCCCCATCGTGTCTCGCTCCATTGTCGTCTTCAACACCAATCTCTCCTCTTGATCAGCATCGTCGTTGTCTTTGTCGCCATTAGAAGTGTTGTGAGCGTAGTCATTTGCTGGAGCCGGGGATTTAGTTAGTCACCGAGATCAGAAAAGAGAGATCTCAGGAACAAACGCCGAGCTCACGATCGGTTCATGTCTCATCGTCATTCCACTCTTCGTACTCGGCTTTGGCAGTGACAAGTAACAACACAGAGGGGCTCCCAGGACCGCAGCATCCCCACTGTACTCGTCTCTCGCCGACTGGCTCGGCGCACTCGCCATGTCCAGCCCCGACACCCACCCCTCCCCTTCCCACCCTCCACCTTCCGAGATGACGGCGACCGAGGCGAGATCGCACAGGCCAAAAGCAAAGATATGGTGGTGTGAGCTACTCGCTTTGACTCGGAACGAGCTCACGCGTAGCCAATGGGATCTTCTTCATCTGCATGTCTCACCTGTGCCGTACACCACTCGCCGCTGATGCCCAGCCATGCACCTCTTTGCCCTGTGGGGAATGGTACGGGGTAGTCCGGCCATGAGGATAGATTGGCGCACGGCGCTCCTGTGTTTTGTCTCGTGGCAGCTGGCGAGCTTTGGGTGAGCTTTCTCCTGTGCGAGACCGGCCGAGCTGTAGCTGATTTGCAGAGTGACTATCGGTCAGTCAGTAAGCCTTCCGGGCACGGCAGCTCACAGGCAGGCTATCATAGATTATGGTCCCACCGCGCGTTCCAAGCGACAACACCTCTTCGCATTGTACTGGCTTGGATGGGCTCCATGGGGTTCCAAGGCAGCATCAAGTGGTGGGTACTCCGACACCGCCTGCACCATCGGTAAGCCGCACCCCTCTCCCCAGAACACGCCTCACGAGCAGCTTCACCGACAGCCCAGTGCACGACCCGTACGCCGCCACGAAAGGCCTCTTCTTCGCGCACTGCGGCTGGATCTTTCTCAAGCCCAACTACCCCCGCATGAAGCTCATCGAGCGCGGCGACCTCGAAGCCGACCCGGTCGTGCGGTTTCAGCATCGGTATTATATCCAGATTGCCCTCTTCTCTGGGCTCATCCTCCCTACCTTCATCGCGCATTTCGGTTGGGGCGACGGGCTCGGGGGACTGGTATGGGGCGGAGCAGTGGCGAGGCTCTTGATATGGCGCGCTGCCTTTCGGTGTTTGCGATGTGTGGGCTGATAGGTAGGCACACGACGTTCTGCATCAACTCGCTGGCGCACTGGACGGGGCTGCAGCCCTACACGGAAGAAGTGACGGCACGGGGCAACTACGTGAGCTGTCAACCTCCTCTTGGGCGAAGCTGATCGCAGCTCCTGGCACTGCTCACCTCTGGCGAGGGCAACCACAAGTACGACATCCCATCTCCCTGGTGATTGACTGCTGATGGGCAGCTTCCACCACGCCTTCCCCAAAGACTTCAGAAACGGCCCCCACCCCGCGTGAGCCAGACTATCCATGTATGTGTGGGGACACGGAACTGACAGACGACAAGCGATTGGGACCCGACAAAATGGATCATCCACCTCTTGCATACCTACACCCCCTTCGTGCCCTCCATCGCACGCACTCCCGAGTCGGCCATACGTAAAGCCCGCGCGAGGGTATATCTCGCCCATGCTGAACGGCTCACGTCGTCTTTGGCTGCGGGAGAGACGATCCGGCCGGTCGCCGAACTGCCCGTGTGGAGTAAGAGGGAGGTGAAGAGGCGGAACGGCGAGTGGGTCACTGGGAACGACGGCGAGTTGCGCCGGAGAGTCTTGCTCCTTCTCGAGGGCTGTGTGGTGGATGCCGGTGAATTCCTAGAAGATCACGTAGGTCAAGCTCACTACCCCGATTTAGGGTTGAGGATCGAGGGTAGGGGAGGAGTGCTGATGCCCAGCCCGGGGGAGAAGACCTCATCCTCTCTCATGCCGTTGGCCCGCTGCCGCCCGCACGGACCCGCCGCGGCTCCAGCTCCGAGCCGGAGCCGACTTCTCCCCTGCACGACTCGGGCTATTCGACCCTCTCGTCGCCGTCCCTCTCGTCCGACGAGACCAAACCCGGTGAGAGGTACGATGAAGGTGAGGAGAGGCTGAGAGATGCGACGCGGGCCTTCTTTGGCGGGATGAACAACCACTCGGCAGCTGCCAAAGATATGATGCGGTGTTTGCGCGTGGCGAGGGTGGAGAAGGGCGACCACAATCCAGAGTCGCCCCAAGTATGTACGTAACCATGTATGTAGACGATAGACTATGCATGCACACCTCATCGACTGATCGGACGCTGGGAGTAGTTACTGTATGCAGGAGACGTGCACAATGCGCTAGATCCTCCAAGACCACAAGCCCACACCACGCCGTCGCTACCGCTTCTCCCCCGCCCATTCCTTGTACATCCCCTCGAGGCTCTTCTGGATCATACTCGCCGGCAGACTCCTGATGATGTCGCCGATCTTCTCCTCCAGCACCTCCTTCTTCTCCCCGGCGCGCATCGCATAGTCGGTCGTCAGCCTGTACATGGCGAGAATGGCAAGCGACACGTGGGTCTGATGCGACGCGTACGGCGAGTCGGTTCGGCTAGTGCTACTTGGCACAGGGGCATCTTTTGACGACGAAGAGACCGGGGCATTGCGCTCGCCGCGCGTGAGTCGGAGGAGGATCTCCACGAGATCGTTGGGGTCTTTCAGTAGCGACTGGATGAATGCGCCTCGCGAAGCGGAAGAGCCGGACGTCGAGGTGGACGTCCATGATTCCAGCAGCGATTGCAGTGTAGGCGCCTAGCGCATGAGCGAACCATGACAGGGGCATACGAGGAGACACTCACCGGATCCGGGTCGACCACTTCCAGCTTCCCCACCCAGCCGTTAGGATCGATCTTGGCGAATTGCTCACCCAGCCACTCGTCGGCCGTGTTGGTGCGACACCACTTGGGCTCGCTGAGCGGGCGGCGCTTGTTGAGGTGAACAACGAGCACTGTGGCAGTCTTCTCGTCGCTTGAGCCGCTCTCGGTAAGCTTGTGCAGCGGCGGAGCGGCATCGGCCGTCTCGGAGACGGAATCGGACTTGGCGTAGATGCCCGCCAGCTCGGAAGCAGGAATCGGCACAAAGCGCTGGTCCGTAGGGTCGTACCGCTCCATCTGTCGATCAGCTGGGCCGACTCTTGGCCATGGATTGCAACTGACCAATATGCCTTTGGGCAGCACCCGCACCTCCTCGCTCGATTCCTTTTCCACGGCGGCGCGCAAGACCACTTCGATCCGGCCAGCCTTCCTGAGGATCTTGACACGGGACACAGCTTCCGAGTCCAGGCATAAACGCCTGGAGCTGTCTTCGTACAAGATGCTCAGGCGGTTCGTGCTCGGCACAGCAATGTCCTCCAAACCATCATCCCCACCGGCTGAGGAAGCGGCCGACGAGAACGACGACCGTGACCGCCGTCTGGCGCGAGATTTGGCGTATGCCGAGGCGGTAGCGGCGGCGCTCTTGGCGAGCGTCTCAGCTACCTTTTGTGCGGTGTCCGGTGTCGACATGCCAGATTGCCCGATGTGCAGATTGCCGTCAGATACGGCCTGCAGTGCTGCAGCTATGGCGGCTCGAGGGACGTCTGGCTTCTCCGCAGAATCGCTTGTGACTTCCTCAGCCTGAGCACTCGTATCCGGTGCAGCGTCGGTAATGCCTTTCTCAAGCTCGGTGGCCTCCTTTGCAGGTGCCTCGGCAGGATGATCGACGTCTTGCGGCTCTTGAACCGTTTCAAGTGCATCTGGAGCCACGTCCGTGCGCATTGAGATGTCGACCGCCGCCAGATCCTCCGCATCTCCTTCGTCTGCCTCATCCGCGCTAGCCGCGGGAGCTGGAGCCGAATCGGGCACGTCCGCATGCCCGGGAGCATCAACACCGGGCTCTTCGGTGGCAGTCCCAACCACGGCTTCGGCCAAAGGAGCGGCACCGCTCTCCGCCTCAACAGCTTCGGGCGCACCGTTCACGCTCTCAGCAGGTTCTGCCTTCGTCTCTGTGCTGTCCTCGGCCGTTGCAGTCACATGATCCTCTCCCGCAGTGGCAGGTGTCTGCTCCGGCACAGCAGCGGTCGACGCATCAGCTGCGACTGCACGCTTCGCAGAGTCGGCAAGAAGCGCCCCTTCCATCTCTGGCTCCTCCTTGACGGCAGGGGGATGCGTGTCGACCTTGGTCTCCGTAGCACCGGCCGAACTCTCCGCCTCATGAGCTTCACCGATCCTGCTCGGGGCCACACTACTGCTCTCCCTCCTCCACCGCTTGTTCGGGTTCCGTCTCAGAGCCTTAGGAATGCGATCCAGCTCAGGGGGAGACTCAAAGTAAATCCTGAAACGATTCTGGTTGCTCTCAAAGGGCGTGTCGGAGTTGAGCTTTCCGTGAGTCATCATGTAGGAGGCACGCTTCTTTGGGCTGGAGGCTTTGGCGGACATCAGCCAAAGGTCCGCTAGAAAGCACTCGGACCCACCGCCATCGCCTTCCAGACCTGGTGTTTCGGCCTTCCTCTTCGACCCAAGCTTCTCAGCAGAAGCGCCGTCCTCATTGACAGCAGCAGGCTCCGTCTTGACGGATTCTCCTTCAGCCTCTTTGGCCGCAAGTGATGCCTCGGCACCAGTAGATTCGACAGCCTTGGCTTCTCCCTTGGCTTCTTCGACTGGTTCCTCCTTGACTTCAAACGTTTCCAGATCATCAGACCCTTCAGTCATTCAGCTTCCACTCGTCAAGCCCAATGACCGCCTCTCACCATTCGTCAGCCCCCAGCTCCACCCGAGATCCTTGATCTCGATCCCGACAATACGGAAGTCCGTCATTGTAGTCTTTGCCTCCTTCTCCTTGTCCTTCTTCTTCCTGTCCTTCTCCTTCGCGTCCTTCCTCTCGTCTCGCCTTGGCTGCTGGCTGCGATCCCGATCATTCTTCCCCCTCATTCCACTGGGACCCCTCGGTGCGTTCACAACGGCCCCACCTCTGCCGCCTCTGCCTGCCATTCCTCCTCGACCACCAAAGCCGCCTCGCATCCCTCCAGGGCCGGACGGTACGAACGGCTGTCGCGAGGGGGATTGCTGTATGGGTGGACCCAAAGGAGCAGAGGCACCGAAACGGATAACACCAGACATCATCCCTGTCCCGATCCCACCAGCTCCATTCAGTCCGCTTGGACCACTTGGTGGCTGAGGCTGCGACGATGCAGCGGGGCCGGCTGGGAGGGGTGGACGGAAGCCTCCAGAGGATCCACTCATTCCCATGCTTGGTCCAGAAGGTGCTCTCACGGGAGGTCGAGGCGGAATAGACGAAGGCGTTGGCGTAGCGTTATTCATCATCCCTACAGGACCATTTCCCATCGCACCTGGCCCACCCGGAGGACCGCCTTGTCCTGGCGGCTCAAATCGAGGTCGCTTGGCCGGGGGAAAGTTTCCGCCAGGTGGTTGATTATTGATCGGAGGTCTCGATGGAGGTCCAGTGGGCCCACGGTGTTGTGGCTGAGCTCCCATCGGTCCGCCGGGAGGTCGATATGTCTGGGCTGGCGATGCGGAAGGGGTACTGGGAGCCGGCCGGAAACTTTGTGGTGAATTGTATCCCGCCGGTGGGCGGTACTGGCTTGGGGGGTTGTATTGGCCTCCTGCCGGTGCAGCTGGCTGTTGCGGACCAATGTGGCTCGCATAGCTTTGCCCAGGCCCTTGATATACGCCTGTCTGTGGTACGGGTGGTTGATATGACCCCTGTTGGGGTGGGACGTAACCCGGCTGGGCAGGTTGAGCGTTGTATTGCCCTTGCTGAGGGTATGCACCCTGTCCATACTGCTGGACTGGCTGCTGGGGCCCATATTGCTGTGCTGCAGGCCGATACGACGTCCCAGGACCTTGATATGTCCTCGAATGCGCCGGAGTGGGGCCGTAGCCGTAATTGGCATAGGGGTTAGGGGTAGCCGCGGCGACAGCCGGTGTGCTTGATGACGAGCTCGGGGTCGCGGCCGAGTACGAGGGCGTCGCGGCTGCACCTTGCGACTGTGACTGTCAGCGAGTGGTCATGGTCATTCTACCTCGACTCACCTGATAGTAGGCTGCCCAGGCCGCTGCATGCGCAGACTGATGATCTGGCACGTTCTGATATGGTTGAGCCGGGGCAGGTCCTGGCGGCAAGGGCGGCTGCCCTGCCGGCATAGCTGGCGAGTACGGCTTTGGAGGCAGGGACATGCCAGCTCCTCTCGCTCGTCTCCGGCCTTGAGACGCCTTCTATCCTTCGATCAGGCGATGTACGGGATGAAGAGCGCGTATGAAGATCAAAGATGAGGAAAGAGTAGAGAGGACGAGCCAGAAAGACGTTCAGCGGTGAGAATGATGACACGTGTTAATACCCACGTGGACTTCGTGCGCTTATCACTCATTCCAACGCTTGCGACTGTGTCATCATCGCGTCCACCGACTCTACCCAATCTCTTCTACATCTTCATTCTCCAAACAGTCTGTTCAGCGGGCAGAGATCGTCTCAGCTATGCCTGTAGCGACGATCACAACCAGCGCAGGTAAGTTACTCTCTCCGCTGTGGCGTTCAGCTCATGTCGCAGCTGGTTCCTTGACTCTACTCGAGGATGAGGATCAAGACGTCCGAGTGTACGCGTTGCAGCACCTGCTCACCATCGTGCCGCAATTCTGGGCAGAGATATCTGACAAGCTGTCCTACCTGTGTGCCATGCCTCTACTGTTATACAGACCGCTGACCATCAGCGAGCTTCTGGCCGACCCAATCTCGAAAGAGCTTCCCCCCGACAGTCAACCCTATGCGGCTCTCCTCGTGTCCAAGGTCTACTTCTACGTCGGGGAGCTCAGTGAGGCGGTAGAGTTTGCTCTGCGTGCCGGGCCCGCTTTCGAGAAAGAGCAGCAAGAGGAATACAAGGAGACCATTATTTGTTAGTCCTCCCTACTCAGGTTGTTGAATGACCCAGCTCACGAGCTTAGCGGGATGCCTCGACAGGGCGATCGCCGAGACAGCTGCAGGGGAAACGAGCGACCCGAACTTGCAGGTCATCGTGGACAGCGTGCTCAAGAACAACAGCGGGGAGAATGGCAAACTGGTACGTTGCCAGACTAACGTTGCAAGCTCGGCCGTCTGATCGAGTAGGCTATCGGTCTTGCGATGTCTCTTCGAAGGCTTGATCTTGTTGAGGCAACCTTTCTTGCATCAAAAGCTCCCGCATCGACCTCATCGACAGCCGCTGGCAGTGAACACGACGAGTCGTTGCTCCGATATGTCTTGTCCGAAGCTGTCAGCGGATCCAGTGGGAATGAAAATTGGCCTGAGTCGTTTCGCGCAGCCGTAAGTATATTGACATCTGGGAGACGTGTACTGAGCCTGCCAGCTCTTCAGCCTACTCCTCAAGCTCTTCGCGCAGAGCTCGAGTCCGGACTGGAATGCTATCACCATCATCTGGCTGCAGCTGGACGACCACAAAGCCTGCGCCGAAGCCTTGTTTGGCTTGATGAAGGAGGGAAAGAAGGGCGAGGCTTATCAGGTTGCCTTCGACGTTTACGAGTTTGCTCGGCAAGGATTTGTCGAGGCAGTCATCGAGCGAATCACGGCAATTGAAAAAACCGACAAACTGGTGCGTACCCCCAGCATGTATCATCAGATGCGAGCTAACGCAAGCAGGAAGGCAAGGAGTTCCAGGAGGTTCTGGTCGATGGCATCCTACGGGGCGAGACCACCACCCAAATCATGCTCAACTTCCTGTACTTCAACAACAAAGCCGACATGAGCTCCCTCACCGTCACCAAAGTCAGCGGTTCACGACAGGTTGTTGTGGCAATTTGGCTGACAGCTTAGGATTCACTCGAAGATCGATACTCCATCTACCACTCAGCCATCACCTTCACTAACGCTTACACAAACTGTGGTACCTTGAATGACGACTTCTTGCGCAAGAATCTTCCTTGGCTGGGACGAGCTTCGAACTGGGCCAAATTTTCAGCAACAGCGGGTCTGGGTCTCATTAGCAAAGGTTCATGGGTCAACGGCTTTCGCTCAGTCAAGCCCTACCTGCCTGGCGGGGTAGCACCGAACAAGTTCTCAGAAGGCGGAGCACTCTTCGCTCTAGGCTTGATGTACGCTGGTCACTTGAACGCTCTTCAGAAACGGGAAGCCGATGTCCCACTCAAGCAGGCAATTGCAGAAGGCAATGACCCAATCGTGCAACATGGTGCTGCGCTCGGATTGGGTCTTGCGGGGCTTGCGACAGCAGACGAGGGTTCGTCGATCCTGCTCCTCTCTGCTGCCTGAGTACTGATCTAATAGGGATCTACGAGGATATTAGGACAGCCCTGTTCCAAGACGATGCGACAGCAGGAGAGGCGGCAGGATACGCAATGGGGTTGATCATGCTTGGAACGGCATCTGAAAAGGCGCTCGATGAGATGCTGTCTTACGCCCGAGAAACACAGCATGAGAAGATCATCCGATCGCTAGCAGTGGGAGTGGCACTCTTGATGTACGGTCAAAGGGAGAAGGCGGACCCCGTGATACAGCGAATGATGGAGGAGAAGGTCAGTCCGCCGCGAGGCGCTATAGCCTTCGAGCTAACCACGCAGGATGCGATTTTGCGATACGGCGGCATGTTCGCCGTCGCTCTGGCTTACGCTGGTACCGGCAACAATCAAGCAGTGCGAAAGCTGCTCCACTTCGCGGTGTCGGACGTCAACGACGATGTTCGACGAGCAGCTGTGACAGCTCTTGGCTTTGTCCTGTTCCGCAATCACACCCAAGTCCCGCGAGTTGTACAGTTACTGGCTGAATCCTACAACCCGCACGTCCGACATGGAGCGACCCTTGCCCTTGGTATCTCGTGTGCCAGCACGGGCCTTGAAGTGAGCATCTCCGCCGCAAGCATCGGGTGATCGTTTGCTGATAGCAGTCTGCTATCGAGCTTCTCGAACCAATGACGCGGGACCCCGTTGATTTTGTCCGGCAGGGAGCGTACATCTCGCTCGCTCTCATTCTACTACAACAGCCCGACACTCACCCGAAAACCCTCTCGACTCGAGAATTGTTCGCGAAAGTTGTTGCCGACAAACACGAAGATCCCATGGCGAGATTCGGTGCCTCACTCGCCCAGGGTATCATCGATGCCGGCGGGCGCAACATGACTCTCTCGCTCTCGACCCGTGCTGGTACTCTCAACCTCCCTGCCATCGTCGGCATGACTCTCTTCGTTCAGTTCTGGTACTGGTTCCCTCTCGCGCACTGTCTTGGTCTGGCCTTTAGTCCGACTACTCTCATCGCCGTCGATGAGTCTGTCCATCTGCCCAAGGTGGAGTTCACCTGCAACGCCCGCGCCAGCTCGTTCGCCTACCCAAGTGCAGTCAAGGAGGTCAAGGAGAAGGAGAAGGCAAAGGCCAAAACCGCGGTGCTCAGTACGACAGCGCGTGCACAGGCTAGGGCGAAGACAAAGCGACAGAATGAGGGCGATGCGATGGACACCGACCAGCCCGAAACGCCTTCAGCCGACGCAGGCAAGCCACTCGGGGCAAAGTCTACGGATCCCGTACAGCGGACATCCACGCCGCGGGCGAAGAAGCCTGAAGCTACATCCTTTAAAGTAGCCAATATGACTCGGGTGCTGCCGAATCAGCTTCAGTATATTTCGCTGCCCCCGAACGATCGATACGTCCCTGTTCGACCGCTGCCCGAGGCGTTGTCCCAGTTCACGGAGAAGAAAGGTTCCAAAGGGGCTTCCTCACAGAGTCGAACGTGGTCGACAGGAAGCATACTTGTACTTCGCGACAACAAGCCCGAGCTCGCCACGAATAGCGAGGACTATCTCGAGCTAGCCTTTCGTCTGTGGCCGTACGAAGTCCAACTTCCACCGGAATCCTACCCGGCGGCGGCAACGACAACTCAGCCCGCAAACGACTCTCAGCCTGGACCAGCGGACATCGGGGACGAAGCCGAGATGCCGGCACCGTTCGAGTACCCCTTTGAAGATTAGCATGAGCATGAAGTGTTGCATGGATTCGAACATGTATCATCTGACTACTGATAACACCGAATTGGCCGTGCCCGGGATTCGCACCATCGGCAAGCCGGCAATTGATGACGGTTCTGATTCTCCGTCGATTTGCGATCGCCCTTTACGAACGCCATCTGAGCATGTAGCTACGGTGTCATCTCCCCTCTGAGTTCTCGGTCAACCGGCTAGGCGAAGTGACGAACGGGAGAAAGGATCGCAAGTCGTCGTAGGTGCTGGTGAAAGAACCAAGGTCTGCGACAAGCAGTACGCCGCTGACTGATGCCATTCTCCTTTGAAGAGACGGGCTTTCCTTTGAGCCTCAGCGATCGACTGAGTGTATGTGGAGCTGCTTCTCTCCAGCTTCTCTATGCTTTCTCTCGTATTGAGTAGGCCGGCGATGGGCTCCCTTGGACGCCCCACGCCATGGAGACGGGCGTGGAGTCAGGTATAAAAGCATGTCTTGCCAACGCCGCTTGTCTATTCCTCGATCTACCATTTGCTTTTGTAAAGCTTGGCCCCATCAGGTCTTCAAACTTTCTCTGCCCCTTGACCGGAATCTACTCGACATCATGACACTGCGTAATGAATGCCAAGATGCCCATTCACTTCTGTGTCCCAGATCATGCTCAGGCGCAGTAACGAAGCGAGCAGGCGATACCATGCTCTGCGATGCCCATGTGGGTATCTCCGCAACGACGGTAGTACATATGGCTGACCCTGACAGTACACCGAACGCACGCAGCGCGCCTCCCACTTGACTACGAGCGCCGGTGATACTGGCGCACTGACAAGCTTCGCCGGCCTAGACTCCCCTCAGAGGATATCCGTCTCCGTCCCCGAATCCGCCCGAGACCCGCTCGCCCCGCCACTGGGGGCAGTGGTGGTCGACCCTCGCTCCGTTCACGGCACGCGCCCCGTATCCGCGGGGTCGCACTACAACAATGTAGAAGTAACCTTCGCAGAGACTCCGCTTGGCAGGTTCCCTGGCTCCACAAATGGTCTGGGGATCCTCACCTTCCCAGGGCTTTTTGGCGGGTCCGACCAATTTGGCCCTGGGGCACTTGGCAACTTCCCTGCACAGAGTGGCCCTGGAACGGCTTATAGTAGCAGTTTGATCGATGGATCGGAAATTCACTGCCCGACGGGACCTACGGGCCAGGATGATGAACAGGACCGTGGTCATCAAGCGTAGCTAGGGGCACATGACACGTATACTTGACGGTTTTCTTTTCATTTTAAGGCTGCTTATGCAGATTCTCTTCCCGTCGGTCGGGAAGCGCACGGAATACACATCCTCACTTGCGTTTGCCAATTTAACACATCTTCCATCGTCTCGCATTGTACCTGCGTCCGTCATACGAAATGGGTAGCAGGTAGCAGGAATTTGAAAACAAATCGAAATTCCGTGGCGAGCACTAGGTCGGGCTGTTTGTGGTTTTTCAGCGAGCAAGTCGATCCCTTCTCTGCTCTCCTTAAAGCTGCATAGAGTCTACCTTTTTTCGGCTGCCAGGCTGTGAAGGTAGACTGCGATACGATGCAAAGACTGTGCCAATGCGAGTTCATCGTTATTGTGCTTGCGACTACAACATTCGACGAGCTTTCAGAGGCCTAAGATGAGCATACCAGACGTTATTGTAGTGCCCGACGGGGAGCATTGCGAGATTACGAATGTTCCTGGATGGGAGGAACGCGGTCTCTCCTCAGATCATTCACGCAAGATTGACGAAGAGATTTTGGCGCTGACTCGCAAGAAGATATGTACATTCCACGTGAGCTGTCCGATGATGCACGATGTGGGACTGATCTTGATGTAGGCCAAGTACGTCACGGCGAACGAGCTGTGTGAGAAGGAATGCATCGACAAAGGCGATACGTCGGGGGCAGCCGTATTTCGCTGGCGGATTCAAATGCTGAGAGACAAGGCATGGAATCGCAAGCTGCCCCTGAGGCCATTAAGGTCTTTGACGACCGCCGTTCTCGACCCACACAGTCCCCAAACTCCTGCTACCGAACTTAGACCAACGCAACAGCAAGGCCAATCTCAGTTTGCATCGACTTCAGCATATTTCCCCGGTTCGCGGGACTGCTACTTGCACCAATACGTCATTGGACCGTTCCCTTCCACCAGCACGGCTGTCGCAGACTCAACAGATCAAAAAAGCCTTCCAAGGCCGAGCGTGGGGTCCACCAAGTCTCCGGATCATAGTGATGACACGCCAGGAACACAGGTGTCGTTCCCTCTGTTGCTGGCGTCAGGATCAAGTGGCCAGACTGGCGCGCAACAGCCTCCGGACTCTGACCGGTCACAGGACAAACAGCTCGTCCAGCCCCGGCTCCCATCGCCTCAAGTGGATAGCAGCGCCGGTCCTCGGGATCATGTGCCGCTTACCAACGAGGCAAACACATTCACGAGTCATATAGACTATCTCGTTAAGAACTTCAACTCGCCCGAACCTGACGATCACCAATCCGTTACTGACTGATTTGATACAATAACAAGTAACATGCATTTACTGTACTTATCATGTCTTGACGGGTGAAAGAGATGATCGATTTCATCCCACTTGTCGTTCCATGCCTCAGACAGGTTCCAGCAGCTTCGACTATGCCCCTCTCGAAAGCAATGTGAGGTGTTGCCCCTTCCCTTCGACCGCACTCCCACTCATCTCACCCCACGGTCTTCCGCCGCACGGATCACATAATATATTCTGGGATCACACAATATATTCTCACATGGCCTTGGACAGTTTTCGCATGTCTTGAAACACCTCAGAGCCACACTCGCCTGTACTTTTGTGGTCACTTCTAGCTGTACTGTACGTGGCATCTCATCGCTCCTTTCTCCCTGCACCGCACAAGTTTCCTCCCTTTGACACGATGCACTGGCTTGACGGCTGGCTGGTTTACAGTACAAGGTGTTGGCTCTTCCTTCAGCAAAGCGTCCGTGCTACCTGCGACGACTTTCAACTCGCTCACTAGCGACTCGATATGGCCTCTCTCGCCCAAAGTGGGCCAGACTTACCGCATTCGGAGTGCGAGTTCGGGAGCGCACTCGGTTGTCCAAATGACAAAATCAGCGGCACACATATAGGCCCCATTGACCAGTTGTTGCTTAATCTTACTGGCGTCAAGCTATGCACACTTCACGTGAGGCTCTCCTTCCGACGCCTTATGTGACTAATCTCAAACACAGTCTTTGTACGAGCCGGTAGCCTACTGGTATGAGCGGAAATTCACCCGCCAACTAGACATGGCGAAGGCTGCCGTATTCCGGGATCGGCGGATGAGAAACAGCAGAACGAATGAGACATCCGGCTCACCCGTCCCAGTCAAGTCTGATGGATCTGCTCAACCCTGTGCCACTGGTCCTCCCCCGACAGCAACTTCCAAAGCGCTTCCTCCGTCCACCGCCATCACGCAACAGCGACTAGAATATCCGTACCCAACATATTCGCTCGCACCCAGCTGGCAGGTTCCCTGGTCTGCCCTTGGAGCATCCCTCCCCTCGAATGCACCTGTTGCCAGTGCCCCAGGAATGCAACAAGGCCCGGCAACAGAAGTTGCAATCGGGACCGAAGCGCCATTATACTCTGTCTTTCGTCCTCGGGAAACGCAGGAGTCGCTTGCTCCACTGCAAACTTTGTCAGGGCCTCACCACTCCGCCCTCTCTAAGCAGGAACCTCTCGTCAAGCCCCAGCTCCAACTGCCTCAAGTGGATAGCAGCGCCGGTCCACGGGACTATGTGCCGATTACCGACCAGGCAGGAGCGTTTACGAACCATATAGACTATCTGGCAGAAGCGTTCGCCTCCGACAAGGCCACCTGATCGACACTCGTATGACTGATCTGGTAATCGCACGGATCATGCATTTGTTCTAGTTACATACCTTACCTCCAGGGGTGAGAGAGAAATCATCGACGAGTCGCGGAAAGTCTGTCCACTCTACAAATCCCTGCTGCTCCTGATACTACAGCAAGTTCCTCATCGAACCCAGCGTGAGGTGTTGCCCCCTTCTCTTTGTTGGATCCCCCAATCTACTCGCCCCCGACATTGGTGTAAGTGTCCCTACCAGCGGTCACCAGTGTTGATCCGCATTCATACCAAGGTTGGCGACAAGTGTGTTCAGTTTTCGGCCCTACCTGATATGTTCGAGCCTCCGAAGGCTGAAGTCTTCCTTCATGTCTTCTCTTGAAATTCAACGGCCGCTGTGAGAACTCGACTGGCGCCAATTGCCCTCTTCGAAGAGCCAGTGGGGCTCTATAATTAACTGAATAATCAAACCCGATTGTGGGATGTACGCCTTCATTGATTGCTTGAACCGCACTGGCGCTGCCTTGACGCACGCTCGCCTTGGAAGCCTTGTACTGGCCAGATGTCCTCCCCGAAATATATTTTGCATCCCCAGACTTTTTCTCGCGCAGTGATCAAGCTTAAATCGGTTGTAATAATCGAGCAGAACAGTCGATTAGGCCCAATCAGTCCAGCATGCCAAAAGACAAGGCGACCTTTGCAGAGAGAGACGCAACATGTCAAGCGAGAGCTGTTCCTGGGTGGGGCGGAAAGCGCTTGAGGGCTCACCACCAAGGGAAGATCAACAAAGACATTCTGAGCAGGACTGGCGTCTCGTTGTGCAATATACATGTAGGTCATGCTCTGTGTGAGCTCTTGTATTCCCACTCACCTCATGGTAGCGTTACACACGAAGAGTGCTTGAACATTTCGAGATGGTGTTTGAGGCTGCGGGAGACTCAGCCAAAGCCCGTGTCTTCACGGAGCTCATCTCCCTGCTCAACCCGGCTCGCAGTCTGAAGACCTCCTCGTTCCCGCCTTCGAGCGATCACGCCACTGCTATGACTGCACTCACGCACTTCTGCGAAACAACCTCAAGTCGTGCTCCACGTTTGCCAAGGATCCTCCCAAAAACGGAAGAAACTTCTGCCGTGCCTGCGCTCACCTGCGAAACGACCTCCTCGGATCGTGGTACTCGTGTGCGAGGGATTCTTCCAAAACCGGAGGAGGCGCCTGAGTGTGCTTGGGTAGCTTCAGGTGTTGCGGTACAGGACGTCTCGCATGGCACGTTTGCCGACTATGCACCGCCTGACGACGCAAACTGGTGGACACGGATTGGTCAATCCGGTCACACAAGGGCAGGCCAGCCTTCATCTCGCCTGCCAGGTGGCTACGATGGTACACATCCAGACCCAAACTACAAGTCCCACATACTATCGCTGCCCATGGGTCTGCCGACCGGCCCTATCTCTATCTCGACCAACAACGATGGTTTCGACTCCGAACCGCTGCGGGCCACAACTGCGCCGTTGACTCATGCGCATGCACAATTTGTAGCTGATATTCTTTCAGAGAAATACCTATCGCGTCCAACATCACCCCCGGCGCCAACATTGTAGAGACCCTTCATGCATCCTCATTGTTCTCGCACAGAGCCTGTACCAGGGGTATCAAGCGGGCCGTACGAGAAGTACGGTTCCATCACTAAGCATGCGGCAACTCACGTCTGCCAGCAACCTTGATTGAACGATGCTTTCCGCTCGATTCCAGGTGGATTGCAGGTCGCCCACTATGCCCTTGGGCGCGATGGTCCTACTTCGGACATGCTTCGATGGGACCGAGCCTCCGTGCATTGCATGCAGAGCGACTGACTCATAGAATATATCGGCAGGCATGAGACTGTGACGTGAGGGTGTGTGCGAATGAGAAGACTGCTCAGTCCAGCCAATATGACCTTACACCGGGCTAGGCGTGCGCACATTGTTTGCATCCAAGGTTGGAATTCTCATCCGTGGGGATCTGGTACGTGACAATTAACAGATCGAATCCTTAGGGAGGTTTGAGCGGCGCAGAGGGATGAAGGGGGAAGGAGAGAAGCGTGAAAATGGCTTCGCATATACATAAATGCACTGCTCGTAGCGGGACAATAGACTCTGCTCCAGCATGATACTTTTGGCAGAGCGAGTGACGCACCGTTCACGGCTTCCATGCGGGCGTATGATGCCTCTTTCCATGGAATTGACGGGCATGAGGCGTCGGTATTCTGGATTCACCTGTACATGAGCTTATGTGAATCTTACTTGACTGCCTAGACTTACGTGAAGCGCTTGCCTCTTCGGCCGTTGAATCCTCTCTCATGGTTCCTTTACCTTTACGCCGCACCGCCGACGGTGTGCGACGCTCCACACCCAACGATTCGAAAGCTTCTGTCGTCTGTGCGAGACGTGTGGCTAGGCATAGGTCACTGGTCGGCGAGCGGTTTGAGGACAACAGGTTTTCGCGCTGTTCACTCTGGCTCCCTGTCTTTCCGGTCGAGCCTTCTGCTTCGGTTTCTGCTTCATCGCTGCTGCGCGACAAATCTTGGGTTCGGCTACCATCGAAAGAGGAATCGGCCACCAACTTTTTCTTGCCATTCCGCTTCTTCTTCCGCTTCTTCTTCTCTTTACCCCCACTCTTGACCTCTTCTGTTGGATTCTCCAGACTCTCTCGTACAGTCTGTATGCGACCAGGTACATTCAACAAGGGCATGGTGCAATTATTGCAGGTTGTAAACGCTTTAGCCCGTTGAGCTGTGGTCAAACCAATTATCTCGACAAGAGGTCCTTGAGAGCCTCTTGAAGAGCCAGAATTACCGTTGCCCGCTAACGCCCTGTAATATGACTCGGCGAGCCTTTCAGCAATCGTGTCCTGAAACCGCACGCGCGCCGCATAACGCTCATCGGTGTCTGCTTCTCCGCTCAACAGGGCTCTCTCTGACTCAGTGAGGGTCTTCCAATGCTCGTTCATCAGAAACGAGCGTTCGGCCTCCACTTCCTTCTTCCAAATGTCGCTCTTGATTCGCTTCTTGTTTACGACAAGACCAAGTTTGCCTTGGCAGTGTCTTGTCTCGTCAACTTCGCTCTTTGTGGGGAAGAACATTGCGTCTGGGAAAAGTTCAGTCGGGCAGACAGGACCTGCCGGCCAGTACTCTATCACGCGCGCAGAGATGCCCAATGTACTGGGGCCATCTGAGTACGGCCCTTGGATGTCATAAAGAACCGGAGTATCGAATGTTCGATTGCTGGTACCAGGAACGTGAGCACTGCACGATGTCATGTTGGGCAAAAACAAGAAGACAGGCCGGTGAGGCTTGCTTCTGGAGGCATCGGCGTCAAGTACACGCTCGAGACCAAGAAGGGTGAAAGGAGTTTAAAGCGCTTGCAAACCGCCACCCAGTGTTCCGACTGTATTTCACATCAAAGCACTTACCCTTGACGGAGCTGATCTTCGCACGGGTTTTGGCTTTGTGGAATTGGGCATGACTAGTGCTTGAGAACCACCAAATTTGATGTCGTCACAGCAGCGGCGGGGGCGTCTTTTGCAAAAAGATCCATTGCAGAAGGTGATCTCCTTCTGAAAGCGGCTCCGATCAGACCAATCCTTCGCCGGATCCTGCATAGTGAGGAGACCAGCGGGTCCGCCCGGATCTGCACAGCCCACATATTTCGAATTGCTCGGTGGCCTGAATGCTTTGACGCCAGTGCTCCTTGACCCAACAAAAGGACCAGTCATCCCCCTTTCTCCGAGTGGCGAACTCTTGTTTGCGACGCAGGTATAATACACTGCAGTAACAGTTCAGTTCGCGTTCGAGTTCTCCATCATTCCTTCTCATAGTGACTTCTGCCAAAATGAGCATGTTCCAGGAGACGGTAAAGAGCCTTTGCCAGGCGGAAGAAGTACCAGGCTGGGGAGAATACGGCTTGACAAAAGGACACTCGAAGCAGATGGATAGTGTATTCAAATCCAAGACCGGGCTCGACGTATGCCAACAACACGTGGGATAGTCTGCTATGATGTTACCGGAACTGGCTGATACTATGGCAGGGCGTTAACCAGAAAGTCATCGCGTATTTCAGAGCTGAATTCGTGAAAGACGGTGACGAGGAAATGAAAAAGGTTTTCGACGATCTGCACCTCCGAAGCCGGACCTTCCACAAGCAAAAGAGGATGACCCTAGGGGAGTTGATGTTGAACCACTCTGCTGACTCCTCCCGTATCAGTCCCGAGTTTCTGTCTGGACACTCGAGTAACAGCTCACGCTCTCGTTCTCGGCCAACACTAAAATTGCTCCAGCCAAAGCCGCCGAATACAGGAAGCACGCCCATTGATGCTCAAGCGCGCATCTCGTTTCCTGAGCACGACGTGGCCTCTCGAACGAATCTCATTACGGATTTCAAGGCGCCAATTGACGAAGAGATTGACGAAGCAATTGCCGACTGGCTCCAAATCAGCAAGAAGAACAGAACTGAGCAGAATGCCGAAATTGGGGAGCGGTAGTCAGAACCATATTATGTTCTCCTTCCTAGGGGCTCTGCGATGTGACTTCTGCCGCTGATAGCTGGGACCGGTCGCGAGCAGCGCGAGTATAGTTACGTGTCTGCACCTTGTGCCGAGTGCGCCCTTGTCTACTCTGTAGCGGTAGGAGCTCATGCATGTTGTGCCGTACCTGCACACCGCTTCCCACTGCCTACGAATCCACCTGTTGGCCCTTTGCCCAGATTCTCAAAGGTTCGGGGAGAAGAAAGGATTGGCCTCCAGCAAACGGTCTCACAAGTATCGTCTGTCTCGCTTGTCATCCGCCGACAGCACACCGAGCACACAGTGTAACAGTTTCTCCGATGCCTCGATCCAGATACCTGCTCAGCTCGTGTAGCTGTGACGTCTTTACGGACTCAACCTGGACGACTAGAACTAGGCGACCCGAATCCCCTGAGACACTGCCCGATCTCACTGTAACACAACCCAAACCTGCTGAGTCACACACTGAACGACATCATTGGGGAGGTATCAATAAAGGACTCAAAGAAGTTACGGGGGTCTCTGTTTGCAGGTATCATGTTGGTCCCCCTCCACGCGGCAGCGAGCTGCTCACATCGTCGCTGACCGCCCCAGTTCGTCCGCGACTACGCGCTGAAACATTACGTCCGCCATTTCTCGGAAAACGGCGAGGTCGTCAAGGCCAACTGCTTCATCCGCATTTGGCTGGATCGTCATGGCACGGCAGACCTGGCCAACGCTAAGACCGACGGCCGACTCGTATATTCCCTGCCAGAGTCCGACCGGAAATTCCTGGAAAATTGCTTGAGCTTGATGAAGAAGCCCGAAGTGTGCAGCGGTGATGGCGCGATTCGCCCTCAGGCAGACCAGCCTCTCAGTCAGCTGACAGGACTATCCTCTGTACCCCTTGTGGACAAATTAACCGGTACTGCTGTCACGGGGCTACCACAGGATGCTCAGAGTGACTCAACAAGCAAGCCGGTCCCGAAGTCCCGCCGGAGCAGTGCAGCTAGCGCCTCCTCAGCGACTTCCAGCCATCTCAGAAGGGGCTCTGTATTCTCCGGGCGTGGATCCTCCGCAGTCGCGAAGTCTCCGTCACACTCGCGGCGAAAGGCGAAGCGTCCGACTGACGGATCTTTGTAGCATCGCCCTTTCCCGATGGTCCGTGCGCGGATGCCGACCACAAATGGCCGAGGACTGATGCCCTCTGCTTGACTTTCCCCCATGGAACATGCATACCCATGACTTCATCCACGGTCAGCCGCTGAGCCTTCGTCAAGCAATAGGGGACGGGCAAAAAGACATGTCGTAGAACTCTCCAGCAAGACCCGTCCCACTCTTCCTTTGACCCGTGCGTCCTTTCACCCCAAAGCCCCGCGCATTCCTGTCATCTCCGACCTCTGACGCGTCAGGACCCAGCAGGTCGCTTGTACACGTCTGTACATGTATATCATACGCTGCAAGCGTGCGTGCGGACCGGTCATCCAATCAGTGAAGCCCTCTTCCTATAACCTACTTGCCATACAACGCCGCTCACCAATCAGCCAATCATGGGACCAGCCATCGTGAACCCCGTGCGGAAGATGGTCGGCCCGCCAGCCAAGATCTTTGACGAGTACGAGCGCCTGAGTGACGCAGTCAAGGCGAGTCTTCCCACCTCGCTCCACTCCAGGAGCCGACGAACTGACAGCAGATCTCGCCGCACGTCACGCGTCTGCTGGGCCAGAACCCAGGCGCGCTCACGATGCAGGGCACCAACTCGTACCTCCTGCAGCCGCCGTCCAACGCGCTGGCCCCGCTCATCCTGATCGACACCTCGTCGCCGCACACTGCGCAGCAGTACGTCGACATGTTCCTCACGCACCTGTACCACCTGGGGCTCGAGAGCGGTATGCGCGAGGTGCACTTCGAGTCGCACTATGCGGCCGGGTCGCTGAAAAACTTCCCGCCCGAGAAACAAACCGAGCTCAAGGCCAAGATGATCGCCGACCGACTGGAAGACCCGCGCTATGCCCCCCTTGAGCTGGTCGAGTACGGCCCGGGCTCCGGCTGGGTGCGCAACTGTACGACCGAGCGCCGGCTGCCTGCCATTGAGCACATCATACTCACTCATCGACACCTGGACCATGTGGGCGCCCTGCCCCTGCTGCTGAAGACGCTCAAGGAGCTCGGCCTGCCCCCGCCTAAACTGTGGAAGTACCCCTCGCCCGACGAGGCCAAGCTGGCTGCCAGCCCTCACGCCAGCGATAGGTCCACCAGCGACGCAGCCTTATGGGAGAACCTGCCTAATGGGACGTACACCCGCTTTGCGCCCCTGCAGCCGTTTCACCCCATCATGCCCGGCCTGATGATCTCCATCATCGACCCCAGCTACCGCTACCTGCTCAAACACGACAAGGACGGCACACCGCTGTGGGACAAGGTGCCCGAGGTGGCGCGCGTCAGCGTCAAGTGCATGCGCACTCCGGGCGTCACCGGCGACAGCGTCAGCCTCATCTTGCAAGAAGGGGACCGCGGCTTGTTCTGCGGTGACATCTGTATGGGCAACAAGGGCCATACGGTCGTAGGCGACATGGCGGCTTGTAAGCTCACCCGACGGTCGACGGGGTATGGCTGACAGGGAACAGACCTCACCTCGCTCAAGGTGCTCATTGCACTCAAGCCGAACGCTCTGTACCCGGGGCACGGCAACCACGTCATCACCGTCGACGCGACCAAACACGCCCTCGAGCAGGCTCTGGAGTACCACACCACCAAGCTCGAGCGGCTGGACATCATGATGCAGGACATCGGCCGAGGCCACCTGCCCGCGCTCATGCACGCCCTCGACGTCCAGCTCGAAGATGAGAAGCGCGAGAAAGACACCTACGAGGAGGAGTTCATGACTGGCCGGGCTGCGAGGAAGGTCAAGCCGGACAAGCGCACCGACGAGGAGAAGGAAAAGGACAAGGAGGAGTATCTCAAGAAGTGGGAGGTGGACGGGTCGGTCCCGAAGGCCGTCAGTCTAGAGGTGCTCACGCGTTTGGTTGAGCGTACTGGAAGCGACCAGCGCGTCTGGCTGTTCAAGCAGACTGTCGAGGCGTACCTCAAGAAGATGGAGAAGGAGGGGAAAGTGCGCCGCACTCAGGCCAAGCTGCCCAAGATGGAAGGTCGGTCCGTGCGCGAAGCTGAAGAGGTCGACGCGTGGGAGTGGGTGTTCGCCGAGTGAACGCCCACCCGCGTCTTGTAGCTGGCACAACCTGTCATGACTCAGTATGCACGTCTTGATACCCGTGATGCGTGGATCATCAGTAGTCAGTCTGCCACGTACCTATGCAATGCATATTGAGCGATGTATCTACCCAACTACCGTTTGTAAAGACACTTCAGAATCTATCCGTCTCATAACATCATCTCGTCTGTAACAAGAAACCCCTGTTCTCTCTCACACAGTAGAGCCACAACCACCCATTGCCTCCGCCTCCCCCTGACGACGCGCTCAGAGTCGCCTTTTTGCTCTCAGCGATCGTCTCCCGAACTGCCATGACGACAGCCTGCATGTACTCTTTGTCGTGCTTGACCGTCATGGTAGCCAAGAAAGGCCGTACGGCCTCTTCGTCGTGGACCCAAGCGGTATCGACTGTCATCTGCGACAAGACGCTCGGCAGCATGTCGACAGCGATGAGCGGTAGGGAAGAGCCGGTCGAAGCAGCAAATTCGGCAGCCTTGTCGTAATAGACCGACTTGGTGACATGACGATGCTTGCGCACTGGACGGGTCTTGTCCCGCCTAGAGGAGCTCTGCGGCTCGGGAGGAAGGACGAGCTTGATTTCTGGTCCAGTTCCCGCTCGAGGCTCAGTTACTGCGAGCGCCGCGGCCTGCGCAGATGGTATGGACCCTTCCGCTGAGGCATACGTAGCATCGACTCGTCGTTGCTCGGCGATGGCTTGTCGAAGGAAATTGCACAATTCGTTTCGGGGCACTACGCAGTCAGTCTCACGACTTCTCGAACCTCATCGTACTTACCTTCCTCCTCAGACCGCTTCAAGACATTGCGGACCTTGACAAAGGGTCGATTCGCCCTCGGAAGTACCAGGAACAGCGTATTCTGGTCAACGCACTCAGCCAGAACCTCCTCGACAGATCGGTCATCGTCATATTGCAGATCGGCCCGAATGCCTGCACGCCAAAGCTCGCCAATGACGCTCAGCCGCTGAGGCAGATCGACCTGCGCGGTGGCCGCCACATAGACATCGCACCGAGCCGGCGACCAGAAACCGAAAGACCTCTCATCTTCATTCTCCTTCGTCATCAACTTGGTCGACAAGCTACTTTCATATCGCCGGACCATGATGGCGAGCTGGTCGACCGCGACGGACATGCCCACGCCAAAGACTTGCCGAGATTGGGTCTGCGAGAAATGCTCGAGGAGCGAGTCATATCGTCCGCCGAATGCAATGACATCCCCTTGTCTACCCCGACGGACACACTCGAACATGAATCCGCCGCGGAAAAAGTCGGCATGGCGAGAGAGGGCAGGCCGGAATAGCACCTTGCGACTCACGCCGAAAGCGCGGGCGAGAGTGAGGATCTCGTTCATCTCCTTCAGGGCATTGACGACTTTGGGCCGGTTGGACGAGAGGTGGAATATGCTCTCGAGCTTGATGCGGACGGTGTCAAAGTCATCGGTGAGGCAGCACTGGTCGAGCTCGTCGACCAGCTGTTTGCTGAGGCCAAGGTTGTTCAGTGTTGCTCGGACCAGCGTATGCGAGGCGGAAGGCGGCAGATCTCGCAGTGCTCGCTGGACAGCCGCTCGCCGCTTGAGGGGAACTATCGATAGGATGACGGACAATATCGACTCGTGATTGACGTGAAACTCATACTCCATGAGTGTGGCGCCTCTCACTCCTCGGAACTCCGAGATGAGCTTGTCGACCACTTCGAGCAGCTCTGCATCGGCAGCAGCAGACCGCAACGGAGAGATGATGTCAAAGCTGATATCGCCCGACTCGATGGGCTGACCTTCCATCGTCGGATGGTTCGCATACCGATGACCTATATGGTACCGCTTGATACGCTCGATTTGTCTCCTCGTGACTGAACGTGCCATATGGAGGATATCCGAGAAGGGCAGCAACACTACCTTGCCCTTGACGTCGAGCACCCGAACCGGCCTGAGGTCTGGGAACGCCTTGAGCAATGACGTTTCCGGCATCAAAAGGGGCAAGTTGGTGTCGACGGCCCCATGCCGCTGGAAGAGGTCTTCCAGTCGCTTGATGACAACAGACAGCCAAACTTGGAGCGAATCATCCGCTTCACGATCGTAGGTGTAATCGTCTGGGCGATCATCGTACGACATGGTGTACGCATGCGCGTCCGGGTCGAATATGGCATCCAACAGCGCCTGGTGATGTCGCGAGGCGGGATTCGTAAGCTCTGCCTGATCAGCTATGGGACGGGCTGGCAGCAGTGTTCAACTGACCATTAATTGCACGCTCATAGAATATCTCGTCCTTCTCTTGGCTTGGTACGAGAGGGCTAAGGAGCATGTGCTTCGCATCGGGACGTTTTGAGGGATCGTGCCGGAGCAACATCGAAATGATCTCTTTCTGCTCCGGTTTGAAATTGGGACCCCATCCTTCCGGAAAAGTGACGGATGGCTGGCGCAGTGCGGACAGGATCTGTATACGCTCCATGCCCGTCTTAAAGGGGTAGCACATCTCAAAGAAGATGATACCGAGGGAATACATGTCCACCTGGATGTCAGCTTCTGATGTAAGACGGATCGCGCAATTCGTGCATGACTCACCTTCGTATCGTATGAGCGCGACGCCGCCACCTCGGGCGCAATGTACAGACTCGTTCCAATACCCGAAGTCCTTTCAGAGGGGTTGAGACTCGTATGCTGCTCGGTCGCCGGATGTGCCTCGATGGCGGTGATTCCGGTGGTGGCAAGTCCAAAGTCCGACACTTTGGCATTGCCGTGAGCATCAAGGAGGATATTGGCCGGCTTCAGGTCCCGATGGACTACAGACTTCTCGTGTGAGAGATAAGCGAGCGCCTGCAAGATCTGCCCGAATATGCGCCAGGCGTCATCATCACCGAGACCGGAAGCAATAGCTTCTCGAAGCGTTTGCTGAGCATCAGCTCTGTCCACCGCTTGACAAGCTGGACAAACGTTTTCCACGAATTCCATTTGGATGTAAAGAATCCGCCGCGGATGACCTTCCTCGGTTGTCGCATCAGAGACGGAGACACTGGGCTTGACCACGCTTCGTCCTCTCTCGACAGGTTGCGACGCGTCGACCGTCTCTGCCGAACTCGTATCACTACTTGCATCCGAATCCTCCTCATCCGAATCTTCTTCGTCCGAGTCGGCAAAGCGGATACGAGGAAACGATGTGCTGCGGGAAGTGTCGCGTTTCCAGAGAGAAGGATCGTCAAACTTGGGCGGAGCAAAAGGATCGGAATCTTCGGGACTGGGTGTTTGGGGAGTGCTGACGCTGCTGCTGGACTCCACAGCTTCGGCAGGTACTGGAGGCGGCGCGACGTCTTCGAGCCAACACGAGAAATAGCGGACGATGTTAACGTGGTTGAGGCCAGACAACGTGTTGACTTCTCGCAGGACTCGCACTTCATTGTCTTCTGGTCGAAGCCGGACTTTCTTGATTGCATATGCTCGACCATCTTGCAGGTGCCGCGCTTTGACCACCTCGCCAAAACCACCCTTCCCAAGAAATTCGACTTCCTCAAATTCTTTACGATAGCGTGCAAGGGTGTTGGTGCCGCCAAATGGACCGTCGAGCATGTGAGGGGGTAGAGCATGAGCGAGTGGGCTGGCGAGCGGGGCGAATTGCACGGAAGATGAAAGGGAGTGACTGTGATCTGTGTCTCAGCTCAAGAGCGCAGAAGCAGGATTATTGACGGACTTGAGTGTCTCGTCACGGTTCTGGTGATCTCTGCCCCGCTGCGTAGCATCTGCAAGGCCTCCGTGGCAGGAAGACGTTTCTTGTGATTCGGCTCAAGCAAGCCATTGAGAACGGCAGCCAGCGCGTCCGAGCCCATTTCTGCCATATCAGCTCAGGAAGCTTGACATGAAGCCATGGCAAAAAGGCTCACCCTGCTGAAGGAGTGTGACGGGCGTGTAAAACCTCCATACTACCTTCTGGCCCCAGATCATCTGAGCGAGTAGAACACCAGCATACCACATATCCCGCTTGCTGGTGTAGGCATAAAGGTTTTCCGCTTCATCTGGGGACTTCCTATTGCATCAGCCTGTGCAGATCCATAGGTGGAGACATACCAAGCATCCGGCAGAGTTTCGGAGTGGTTCTTGAGGAAAGGATTTGAGCGGTGAAGGTCGAGCAAACGTCGGGCGTAGCTTGTTCCCGCAAGTTTGACCATGTTGCCGTCTCCTGCGGAACATAGGTAGACGGCTTCGAGGTCAAGCACTGCGAATCAGCATTGAATCATGTGGACGATGTCATAAACTCACATCGTTGGCAGATGCCCTTCTCGTGCAGGTCTGCCAGACCTTGTAATATCTGTCCCATGTATTCCTGCCTTTCAGACGGAGAAATTGAGCTGTCCAGAGATACTCACACTTGCCAAGGCCTCTCCAAGGCCTACATCACCAACCCAAGTCTTGAGCTTGACCGCATCACCCGGTTTCTCGAGAACGACCACCACCCTCTCCCATCCCTTAGGACTCTTCCCCCTCGTCAAGCCCAGTATACGCTGAACATGCCTGCTCGACACCTCCCGCAGACGCTGAATTTCGTTGACCACGCCGTCGACCTTCCGTCGCCCCTGGGCAGTCGAGTAGAATCCCGCGGCAAAGTCGATAACCTGGACTTCTACCGTAGGCAGAGAAGCCTTGACAAAGTCCGGGTTGACAGTGCCATCTTCGACCGGTTCGCCAGCATAGCTCGTCCACAGCTTCTCCTTCTTTCCGCCAAAGAGCATGAACGTCTTCCAGCTCCCGTCAAACCCGTCCACGGTGATCTCGTCATCGAGGGTGATCTCGCGTACTTCGAGCTCGCCGTCAGCGAGCGTGGCCACTGATGCAAGACGCTGCTGCTCCGCTTCGTCCATAAGGACCTGGCGGGTGCGCTCTTCTTTCCGCACGGCGTCGTATTGTATTTTCTCATTCAGCAGACGCGTCTGCTCAGCCGCACGAGCCAGCTGCTGTTCTTTCTCCACCTGACTCCGGGCCGCGGCGTGCTACAGGTCAGTTCCTACTCCAAAGCTTAGCGTTCGCGCATGGTCTTGAGTCTCACCGCCTTCTTCTCCTCTTCCCTCCGAGCCATCTCTTCCATCAGAGTGGGAATATGGTCGGTCGATTTGGGCAGGGGCAGGTGGTTGTGCGTTATCCAGTCCTTGGCATAGTCCGCCAGGTCGAAGATCATCTGGCCCCCGACGCTCGCCTTGGCCTTGTCCTGCAGCAGCTTGAGGAGCGTGCGCGTGTGCGTGGCTGAGAGGAAGGTCGGGTCGACGAGAGACAAGACAGGCGGCTGGTCGGGGTACATCTGGCGCGTCAGCCAGGGCTCTGATGGATATACAGAGCAGTAGTGGTCGGAGTGGGGTGGCTCGCCTTGGTGAAGCGCCCCCTCAGCCCCACGGAGACGCGCTCATCCTCGCCCCGCAGCGTCACCTCCCACCACCCCTCGTCGGTCTCTGTGCCCCATGCCGTGCGCTTTGGTGCAATGTCGTGCCAGTCGTCGGCGAAGATCGATCGGAGGATCTCGAGCTCCTCCTCCTGGACCGCCTGATTAGGCGACGGCATCGGACATGATTGCTGCTGGTATGTACATGAATAGTAGAGAGGAACATGAATTGGTGGGCGAGGTGAATGGGTGAGCCGGCGGCAGTGGAGGTGGTCCACCGGAGCTCCGACTACCACCTCCTGGCTTGGTCCTTCGCTTTGCCTCTCTACCCTGCGATATGCTAGCGAGAAGGTGGGCGGTAGGCAGAGGACTACGAAGAGCCATGTCTAGCTCTGCAGCCGCGGGACCGTCGAGAGTCCGACTGGTGCTGTTTGACGTCTTTGGTGGGTGTCATGCTCCCCCCATCTCCGGGTTTGAGGTGACGATCATCTGACTGATGTCAGACACGTTGTGCACACCTCGGAAAGCCGTACATGAACAGCCAGTCCTCAGCATCACTGACGCTCACGTATACTGACTAGAATGTAGGTACTACGAAGAAGCTATCCGTGCCGGCCTGTCGCCCACTGACATTTCTCCTCAGTCGGTCAGAGCGGCATTCAAACCTGGTAAGCTGCAGCGCAGAGCACGCGAATACGAGCTGAGCGTAGCGTTCAAACATATGGATTCGACGTATCCGTTGTACGGGAAGCAGTCGAAGCCGCCGATACAGCCAGAAGAATGGTGGACCCAGCTTATACGACTGAACATGATACACGCCGGGGCGAGCGAGGCTGGTGAGTACTCAAGCTGATAGGGGTCGCTGCTGGTGTGGTTGCTGATGTTAGATGTGGACGAAGTGATGGAGCGACTCGGGCTTGCACTGCTGAGCCGCTTCGAGAGTGACGAGGGGTATCGCGACTTTCCCGAGACTCTGACTGTGTGTACGTCGACTTCTAGCAGCACGCGTACCGATGTGGACTCATGTTCAGTACACTCGTTGAGGGCAATGGGAACCAAGACGAGCATTGTATCCAATGCCGACCCGCGTATACGTATGCCCTTCCCCATCCAGCTCGACGAGCCCCCGCGCTGAGGTATAGTCAAGACGCTCTCTTCCCTCTCCATCCTGCCCCTCCTCTCCCATGCCCCTACTCTCAGCTGGGACGTTGAATCGTCCAAACCGTCTCCCGAGATATTTCACGCGGCATGTAAAGCATGCGACGAGCCGCCAGGAGACGGAGTGATCATGGTCGGCGACGAGCTTTTGGCGTATGTCGCGATTGCTGGACTGGACTGGATAGATGAGAACAGCTGACATGCAGGGATTATGACGGTGCGACCGCTGCCGCACTGGAAGGGAGGTTAGTTCGCCGCGAAGGCGAATGGTCAGATGGAGCTGCACGCAAGTCCAGCGAGGACTTGACTGGGGTCCAGGTCATCAGAAGTTTGACAGATGTCGTGGACGAAGTGTCCACTCGGAATGGCGTTCCTGTGCCTCCTGGACGGCCAGGGTGAGGGTTGCCCAAGAGTGCATGCGTGGTGCTACAACAATGACAAGATGAAGATGACACTAAACTGATCTACCCTCCAGATTTCATCTTAGAGCCAAAAGACGTATCCTCGTGAAGAGACTAAGCCTTGCGCCTTGCCTGCTCACCGATCCAGTTGAGCGCGCTGCCAGCTCTCAACCAGTCCAGCTGGTCCTTCGACATTGTGTGCTTGGTTGGGATATCCACGACCTCACCACTCGACTTGGTCACTCGCAAGCTGACTTCCCCTTGGCCCTTCTCCAACAAAGACTGCAGGCCAACGGTCTCGACTTTGTCATGTGCGGAGATCTTGGCGTAGTCCGCCTTGTCCGCGAACCATAGGGGCAGGATGCCCTGTTTCTTCAAGTTGGTCTCGTGGATACGGGCGAAAGAGCGGGCGAGGATGAGCTGGCAGCCGTAGAATCGGGGCTGCAGTGCGGCGTGTTCACGAGCTGAACCCTCGCCGTCTGACAATCAGCATTGCCGGCCTCAGCTGTGATGAGAGGTCGACTCACAGTTGTCGTCCACCACAAGCATCCACGGCTCGCCTCGGGCCTGGTATTTCTGCATTGTTCTGGGGATGGTGTCCTCTTCGCCGGTCACATCCACCGCGACATTGATCTGTCCCCCTTCGTCGTTGACGGCCGTCATGAGCGTGTTCTCGGAGATGTTCGACAGGTGACCCTTGTACTTGAGCCAAGCGCCGGCAGCCGAGATGTGGTCGGTCGTGCACTTGCCCCGGACGCGCATGAGACACCTCATCTCGGGGAACTCGCGGGGCCCATTGGCGAAGACGGATCCGAAAGGCTCAAGAATTTCCAAACGAGTGCTTTCCGGTGAGATGGCGATTTCGGTATCGGGAACGGGAGCGGGATTGGGTGCGGGGGAGTATGAGAGATCGCCAGGTGTGTAGCCGGACGGGGGCAGTCGGTCACCGGAAGGAGGGGTGAAGCGGAAAGATCCGCCAGATGGGAGGGGGATGGAATCGGTGGTTGGGTTGAAGTTGAGGTCGCCGGAGAAAGCCATGGCGGTGACGATCTCAGGCGAAGCGAGGAAGTTCACTGATCTCAGCCAATGCCTTTAGGTTGTGGAGTGGTCTCACTGGTCTTGAGGTTGCCGTCATTCCGGGCCTTGAAGTTTCGGTTGAAACTCGTCAAGATGGCATTGTCTTCTCCCTTCTTCTCGTCTCGCTTCCACTGTCCGATACAAGGTCCACAGGCATTGGCCAAGACAGTCGCTCCCACGTCCTCCAGAGTACCTTGTAGGCCATCGCGCTCGATTGTGGCGCGGATGAGCTCCGATCCGGGTGTGACCAAGAAGGGCACTTTGCTCTTGAGACCCGCTGCCTTGGCCTGTTCTGCAATAGATGCGACGCGAGACATGTCCTCGTAGGAGGAGTTGGTGCAAGAGCCAATGAGCGCTGAAGAAAGGGTAGTGGGGTAAGAGTTGGACTGGAGGAAAGAGGGGAAGGATGATAGGGGCGTGGCGAGATCTGGGGTGAAGGGACCGTTGAGGTGAGGTTCGAGCTCGGACAAGTTCTGTCATCAGTTTCAAGTCTACTTGGTAGCACATGATTCTCACAATCTCGATAACTTCGTCATACTCGGCACCTTCATCCGCCTGCAAGAAGCCAGACTTGGCAGCCTCGTCTGCCGCCTGGGCGACAAGACCACGGCCAGTCGCATGGAGGTATGACTGCATGTTTTCCGAGTAGGGGAACGTCGAAGTAGTCGCTCCAACCTCTGCACCCATGTTGGCGATAGTCGCCAGACCAGTGCAAGATTGTGCCGATACTCCAGGCCCGAAATATTCGATAATCCTGCCTGTACCTCCCCGAACTGTGAGCTTGCCGGCAAGATGGAGGATCAGATCCTTCGGCGTCGCCCAGCCCTCAAGCTTGCCCGTCAACTTGACGCCCGTCACCATGGGGGCTTTCAGCTCCCAAGGTGTGTCGGTCAACGCGTCCACGGCATCGGCACCGCCTACACCAATGGCCAGCATACCGAGACCACCAGCGTTCGGGGTGTGCGAGTCTGTGCCGAGCATGAGCAAGCCAGGGGCGGCGTAGTTCTCGAGGACAATCTGGTGAATGATACCCGATCCCGGCTTCCAGAACTCGATTCCGTATTTCTTCGCTGCCGACTGCAAAAAGTCGAAGACCTCTTTGTTGTTCTCAATTGACCGAACGAGGTCGGACTCGGCGCCGGTGTGGGCCTGGATCAGGTGGTCGCAGTGGATAGAGGCAGGGACGGCACACGAGGGCAGGCGACACGTCATGAACTGCAGTAAGGCCATCTGAGCCGAAGCATCCTGCACGTCAGGTGGGTCACCTCGAAACGCGACGGTTCAGCTTACCTGCATAGCCACACGATCTGGGCGAAGCTTTAGATACCTCTCTCCTCTGATCTTACCACCGCCTCCGAGGCTCTCTTCTGGATTGCGCAAGTGGGCATAGAGGATCTTCTCGGCCAAGGTGAGCTTCGAGCCCTTCGGCAGTACATTCCGGACCTCCTCCAGAGTTTTGAGCAAGTGGGGGTAGGGCGGGGTAATGGTGGTGCAGTCTTTGACAGGGAGGCTCGAGGGCGTTGCGAAGCCTCTTGTGAGCCTCCTCCCTGCTCTCGAGGTGCGGGGGACGAGCATGATGCCGGGTCAGCTGCTCTCAACACAAGTCTAGTGAGATGTCCAGGTGTTACTTTTCTCTCTCACCGGATAGGCTCCGAACTTTTCAGACTCGACTTGGGTTGAACGTCACGTGACAGGTCGGGGTAATGCCGGGTAATCCCGAACTTCCTAATCAGGACATTAGGAAAAGACAGTCGCGTCCGTGCACCACCGTCACTTCACCTCTTTCCTCGTCGGCGTCATCTCTCTTTTGCATCTCTACATCTCTCCCTTCTGTATTCTATTCCGCTGACATCTGCACCTACACTACACATCTGATACCCTGCTACTCACTGCTCACCTCACCGCACGCTCGCCTGACGGCAAGGTCACTCACGAAACAACATGTCCGAGACTGGAGACGACGTAAGTGCTGCCTGCTTTTGCCACCCACCCTGCCCACTGAGATACGACTGGACTACCGTGCTGCTCGCACAAGGGTACCTGTGACTAACGTGCTAGACCCCTCTGGCATCCGAGTACGAAGTATGGACCCCATCCCCGATGCAAGACTGACTGCTGACCCCTTCCTTAGCCAGTGGATGAGCTACAATCTCACGTACGAGACAGGCTCACGCCTGACACGCTGATCGCCTAACTCGCAGGGCATCAACGTCCAGGACATTCTCAAGCTCAAGTCTGCCGGTATTGTCACTGTCCTAGGCATCCAGCAGACTGCCCGCAAGAACCTCCTCAAAATCAAGGTCAGTGCGCCAGGCGGGCACTGGGATTGACTGACAATTTCAGGGTCTGTCTGAAGTGCGTCCAGCGTGAAGATGTCGCAACGATACACATGCTGATCCCAGGCAAAAGTCGAGAAGATCAAGGTGGGTCTTTAGGCCACTGGCGGGCCTGCGTTTGGCTGACCTTAAGGAAATAGCGCAAAAGCTACTCGTGAGGCGAACGCTATTTCCATTTCCACCCTCATGCCCAGCCCCCTACGTTCGCAACAGGCACAGAGATTGCAGAGCGCCGACAAAACGTCATATACATCACAACTGGGAGCAAGAATGTCGACAATGTCCTGGGTGGAGGCATAGCGACGCAAAGCATCACCGAGGTGTTTGGAGAGTACAGGACCGGCAAGGTGAGCTTCCTCTTGAATGAACTTGGTGCTGAAAAATCAGACGCAGCTGTGTCATACCCTTTGCGTGACAGCACAGCTGCCGGAAGACGCCAATGGCGCTTGTGGGAAAGTGGCTTACATCGATACCGAGTACGTGTGTCGATGACTACGGGCAAGACTGCTGAATTTGCAGGGGAACTTTCCGACCCGACCGAGTACGCGCTGTGGCAGATCGATATGGCGTTGACAGCGCCATGGTGTTGGACAACGTCCTCTGTGCTCGAGCTTGGAGCTCGGAGCAACAGTGTGATATGCTCGTCGAGTTGGCCATGAGGTGAGTCAGAAGAAGGCACCCTCATCTGCTGACTGGCCAGGTTCATCGAAGACAGGACGTACAAACTGCTCATTGTAGACAGTGTAATGAATCTTTTCCGTAAGCTACGTCGTTGCGTCGGCACAACATGAAGCTTAGCTGCAGGCCAAGACTACTCTGGTCGTGGCGAATTGTCCGAGCGACAGCAAAAGCTCAACCAGTTCCTGGGACGATTGCAGAAGCTGGCCGAGGAGTTCAACCTCGCGGTGATCCTGACAAATCAAGTCCAGTCTGATCCTGGGGTGAGTCTTGTGACATGATATACATCGAGCTCATGGCGCAGGCAAACGCAATGTATGGCGAATCTGAATGTTCCGCGCAAGCCGGTATTGACATGCAGGTTTGCTGCAGCCGCGACGATGAAGCCTGTTGGAGGTGAGTTCTCTTCGATTCGAGGACCTGTTCAGCGCTGAGCACCACAGGACACATTCTCGCCCATGCGTGAGTGCGACCGCCAGTCTCAGCCAGACTGCTGATGCTGACAGCTCGGCGACACGCGTCAACTTGCGCAAAGGTCGTGCAGAGGAGCGGATTGCCAAGGTCCTGGACTCGCCTGAGATGCCCGAAGCAGAGGCGACGTACACCTTGAAGGCGGGGTGGGTCTCTTGGATGAATGTCATCGAGATATACTGATTAGCAGAGGCTGGGACGGTGAGACGCGCATTCGTCGAGTCAATCCGGCTTACCGAGGCAGATGCGTGAACCTCCGGAGTCAAAGATGCTGGTCGAGTGGGCCCTCACGCCTTCCCCCTTCTCCACCTTCTGATTCTCGTACAGTGCATCATCCAAGAGCATGTCAAATCTGGGTCGTTCCATGTTGTACATACATACCATGTCGTTCAAACCATCACCATACAGTAGAATGGTATACCGTGGGAAACTGAGTGTCGCAAGGTGAAACAAGAAGTTGATCGAAGTTGTTTTCTGCTGTTATCTTTCAACTTTGATCAAATGCCCATGACAACGAGATGAAGAGCACAGAACCACCAGATGAGATTGTCATCAGCGACCTCTCCATTCACCTTCCCAACGGCCTGGGACCATCCGCCTTCAACATCGTCCCGCCTCCGCCATGCCCCATTCTCCTTACAGCCCACATCTCACTCGACCCTCAAGTGATCCCTTCCTCAGCTCGCTCGGACTCAATGGAGGGTCTGCAGTTGAACTACTCGACACTGTCCAAGAGGATCTATGCCATTATTTCCGATCGCCTCCGAGTATGGACAGACCCTGTGGAACTGCTCGAGGTCGCCGCTGCCGTTCCTCTTGCTCTTCGGGACGCGGTGACGAGCGTCAAGATGAGCGTCGAGCTGCCCAGGGCGCTCCTGCACGCATCGTCTGCGGTCTATGAAGCCACCTTCACGAGTGGCGCAGCCGCCGAGCTGGTAATCATACGAGGCGAGACGTCATGTCAAATACGGAATCTCATGTTTCCGTGTACCATAGGGCTGCATTCGCACGAGCGCGAAGAGGATCAACGGGTCGAGCTGGACCTGCGAGTCGACTCATTCCCACCCAATAGCTGGAGTCATAAAAAGCTGGCTGACGAGGTATACGACGTGAGTCTGCAAGCCATGTCAGATATGGCCGAAGAGACCGAGGCTGATCTGCAGTATATCGCCGACAATGCATTCGAGACCCTCGAGCGCCTGGCTCACGACACCACCCGCCACATTTTGAGCCTTCCCATGTTGGACCCTGAGGAGGATGCCAAAGAGCCGACACTACATTTCATAGCCAGGAAACCGAGCGCTCTACCTTATGCCACACCCAGCATCTGTGTCACGAAGACTCTAGCATCTTACACCGATGGCCGGAGTCCATCGTTCGCATCGCACAATGAAAGGATTTTCATCGCTCTCGGGTCGAATATGGGCGACAGGGTCGACAACATTTGTCGAGCGATGCGACTGCTCGAGCAGAGCGGCGTCAAGATCATCCAGACCAGCTGGCTTTACGAGAGTAAACCGATGTACGTGACGGATCAGGATCTCTTCCTCAATTGTGCTATTGAGGTATCCTCGTCTCTCACACCACTCGCCCTTCTTCGCCTGCTCAAGCGGACAGAGAGAGCCGTGGGGCGAACGCCTACGTTCCCGAATGGCCCCAGAGTGATCGATCTCGACTTGGTGTTCCATGGCGATTCGACCGCAAGTCACGGCGAGCCCGGTGATAAGCCTGATGAGGATGGAGTTGGATGGCTCAGAGTGCCTCATCCTCGGGTGCACGAGCGAGAATTTGTCTTGCGACCTCTGGCCGACATCGCTTCCGACTTCCGCCACCCGACATTTCGACGCACTATCCAGCAATTACTCGACAATCTGCTCGAGGAATCCAAATCTACAATACAGGCCGTGATACCCATCGTAGGTGCGAGACTCCTATACCCCTGTGATCGTGCTGGGCCACTGGTCATGGCCATATTCAATGCCACACCAGACTCTTTTTCCGATGGCGACGCCTCGCGTCTCAATATTGCATCAGCCATCGAGACCATACTTAAGATGGTGGATACACCTCATCCTCCTGCAATCCTCGACATAGGCGGCATGTCCACGAGACCAGACTCCGAGCCCTGCAGTGAAGAGGAAGAGCTCCAACGCGTCGTCCCGCTCATCAAAGCCATAAGGGCACATGAACACTCTCTCCTGGCCTCGATCCCGATCTCCATCGACACTTACCGTCCTGCCGTAGCTCGCGCTAGCGTAGAGGCCGGTGCCAATATCATCAACGATGTCCGTGCGGGCTCAGAGCCAGGCATGCTGGCGCTCATGGCCGAGCTTGGCGTTCCGGTGATCCTCATGCACTCGCGCGGCGACTCTAAAACCATGTCTACCCTTACCGACTACCCTAAGGGTGTGCTGAATGGCGTACGTACCGAGCTCGCCGCTCGTCAACGAGAAGCATTGGCTGCAGGTGTGAAGCGCTGGAATATCATCATCGATCCAGGGCTCGGTTTCGCAAAATCCCACGAGGACAATATCAAGTTGCTCTCGAATTTATCAGAACTACGCACTGGCGACCTGCATGGCTCTTTCCTGCTGGTAGGCGCCAGCCGCAAAGGCTTCGTCGGAAAGACCATCGGGCGCGAGACGCCCAGCGAGCGCGACTGGGGAGACGCCGTCTGGGTAGCCCATTGCGTGAGGCAGTGGGTCGATATTGTTCGAGTGCACGACCCTCGCGGCGCCACCGAGGCGATCAAGATGGAGGTGGCTATCTGTGATGCCGAACTATAGCGGCCCATACGTCTCTTTTCGGCCAACCGGCTGGAGCCGCCTACACTCATGACGAGCCGCACTGTGCAAAGCTTCGACCGGTTTGACACCCTCTATGAGGCGTCGTCGCATTTTCAACGCTCGACCTTCCAGGCAACAACCTCTTTGTGTTCATACCGAAGGCAACTCTCGTCCTTGTCAAGCTGGTGTTCTGGCCAGAAGTAGCGAGGTTCCTCGCGCTTGTACATGCCTCCGTGTAAGCCTCTGTCCTCTGCCACTCATAATGCATATGCCCTCTGCGCGTCGACTTCACACCATGCTCTGAATCCCCTCAAGACCCAAGACCCAAGTGAAGTTTGAGCATCTGCAAACAATTCTCGCCCGACATCAAAAGATCCCAATTTTTCGAAAGTGGACAGAGCGTTAGCGCGTGTCATCAGTACAGCCTCTGCTTTCCAGCACCAGAAACTCCCTTGTCAAGGGCGAAGGCCGCCCCCGTCTTTTTGCTTCTCGCAAGACTCATACAAAGGATGACCAGCGTATAACGCTACGATGCCTTGGAGCCTCCTTACTGTCCTACTGTCCTCAGGATCGCCATTCCTTGCTGTGACGTTCAACTTGAGCTCACCTCTTCACCCACTTCCTCTCTGCGGAAACTGATCAGCATCAGATGACAGAACAAAGTATGGCACCGCGAAGACGTCATATAGATCCCACGATCACTGTGATCTACGCAGCGCCTCCCGACGATGCCCGTCCCACTTCAAACCGCTCCTCATCCTCTGATAGCGCCGAGAGTGGTGCGTGGGGTCATCCTGGTGCCTCCAGCGTCAGGAACTGCATGGCAGATCCGAGGAAATTAGGCCCGCCTTCTCAAAATGGGGCTACCATGGCGGTCACAGCCAAGCTTCGGCCGGATCGGGGCGGGCTGAAGTTGAGGCTCAAGACGCTCTTCTGCAAGACCGCAGGCTCGTCCAGCCAGGAGACCGCAAGCTCGTCCAGCCAGGAGACCGCAGGCTCGTCCAGCCAGGAGACCGCAGGCTTCGCATCCTTGCTGGACGAACCTGCCGCGGACACCTTTGCGGCGGTGGCTTCTGCCCGGAGACGGTTTTTCCAATGGAGTTGCAAAGGTAGTAACTGTGCGAGGCTTTTGTCCGAGTCACTGACACCTTGGTCCGAAGAGAGGAATCTTATCTGCGACCGCGCGATTAGGGGCGACCTTCAGTCTCTGGCGATCTTGACGGATCGCGCTGGCAGATACGCGGTCGAGACCCTTCAGACTGAATACCTGAGCCTGCTTGGAATGAGTCGGACCCACGCCCTCGCCGCGGCGGACGGGAGCCTGGTCAGATTCGCATACGTGTCTCCGGCAGAGTACAAGAGGATGAAGGCCATGGTCGTCCGGGATCCGTCCAAGACTTGGAACTTCTCAGGTGAGTCTGTGGCGGGTTTGACCTGTCCTGTCACGCTGATAGGGAATAGCTCAGCCGAGCACGACCTTGGAGGAGTCATACGTGGACCTTTCCTCCGATGATTCCGGTCCCCACGATGAGGACGACCGCGCTACGGGGTCCAGCGCCCGCGGCGGTCGACAAACTGCCACGAGGGAGGGGGATCCTAGGCGCACACCTCGCCGGGGGTCCAGTCTCAGTGGCGAGACACTGCTAAATACCGGAAGACGTTGAGGTGCCGGGCGGCCAGGCAGAGTTTAGCTGCTGAGGGTGAACATAGTTTGACAGGATTTCTGATGGCTCGCTGGGCTCGATCCCGCCGCTGTCAATGCTGCCCCATGCTATCACTGTGGTCTATCTCCAGCGGGATCGGGCGGCTGCTACATGTTAGATCTTACGTACATCCAGCGCGTTCCGTTTCTATTAGAGCATGACAGACTTTTTGAACAGAGCACAAGTGAAAAGTAGAGTCTAATCCAAATATAGGTCGCTGAAGGTAGGCTCCTGCTAAAATCTGTTGTCAGGTGTGGCGACGCACGGAACGCTCACAGAGGCGCACGAGGGGGTCGAGGGGGCCGTGGCAACATGGCATGTGAAAGCATAACCGGTCCCTCACCTGTATACTTTCATAAGGTCATCACATGGAGCGGGGCCGTTGCGCCCTTGCGTGTGCGTGTCCTGATGGTCGCACCTAGGCTGACTCAGTAAGCCTCTGAATGCCCACTAGAGCCGCCGGCGAAGGCGAAGTCCCGCTGGGGTGTCAAAAATCAATCCTGCCATCACGAACTAAGTCTGGCCACGAGAAGCCCATCTCTGACGTCGGAGAGCTCATGAAAGGATGAAGACAGCAGAAGAAGAGAAACAAGCCTGTCTTCACAGGCTAAGTCTGGCCACGAGAAGCCCATCTCTGACGTCGGGGCGCTATTGAAAGGATGAAGAGCAGAAGACGCCTCTCGCGCGCGATGGGCAGGGCTGCTCCACAAGATTCTCGCATACTCGCTTGGCACAAACGCCTCATCTTTCTGTCGTTGAGATACGGCACTAGTTAAACCTATCGTTGATTAGACAGAGCATTCAAGTCCCTTCCACACACAGAATCCTGAAGGCCCAACCTAGCGGTGTCACCGACAGCGGCGTGACTGCAGAGAGTGCCGCCTCAAGGCCTGGTAAGACTCTTACAGACGGCACGGGGTCAGGACCAGACAAGCAGATATGCTGGGCACCTCGCGATTCACCTCTTGCGACCTTGGTTAGCTCGAAGTTACAAGAGGCCTCGTGCATTTATTGGGCGGACAAAAGCTGTTTCGCTCCATACGTGGCGGGTGATGGGCCAAGCGTATACGCCTTTACTCTTGATTCAATTGACGACAAGGGGATGCATTTCAACGGGGTATTCTGTCCTTGCGGCGAGAATCTCGACAAGGATCCCGCTTGCGGGTCTCTGCCGGCGCTGGCCGGCATACTCACTGAGTTTGAAGACCGTAGTTCAGCCCTTTGTAGAAACTACGCTGCACAGCCAAGTGCAAGTTGGACGCCAGAACGAGCAGTACGCGAGGATCCTGCTCGACAGGCTCATCCCCATCTGCCTTCCTTCACGGCGAGAGATCGCCTGGGCTTTGGGGTGAGGGGTTTTCTCACGCAAACGCTCGAAGAGCGTGTACCTAGTCACTTGCGAGAACCGGGCAATGTTTCGAGACGGACTCGCTTTGTGTACATGGTTCCAAGTGAGTTCCCCGATATATTAGATAAAGACGAGTTCGCCTTTGAACGTGAGTGAATCTGCTGGGGAGTGTGATTGAGCTTGACTTGCAGCCTATTACGATCGACCGTGATGAGCTGGACAGACGTCTCACACGAGAGAGCCCGAGGGTCGAATGGTGCTCCTCGTACCCCTCGTATCTCGCACATGTGCATCATAGACGTTTTCCCTTGCTAAATTCGCTGTACTGTGCACACCATGTCACTCCTTCTTTTCAATGCCTCGCGTCCATCTGGTCCATTCCACTTGCTGTCCTGCTTCTCGTAGTGACTAGTGAGACGTTACTCCTTAGGATTGACATACTCCCACCGGCGGTGAAGGTGGCGCTATATATATCTATGCTTTCGAAACAGCAGTCAGCATCTCGAAAAATTCTTCCTTGCGCCCCAAAGTCTGGCCTCCTTCGCCCGTGACCGAGGGCGCCGACCGAGACATAGCGTGGCGGCGCGATGGCGGTCCTGCCGTCGGCGAGATGTCGCTGAGCTCTTGTGCACTACGAGAAGACCTCTGATCGGAGTCGTATGAAGTTCGGGTGCGAGCACAGGGCGAGAGACTTTGCCGACGGACGAGTCATTCCTCTTGGAGCATCCTAGGCTTTGCCCCTCCCTGATCCAGGTCGAAGCCCTCGGCTTGCTTCTCCGCAAGCTGTCGCAAAGGAGTGCCCAGCAAAGTACGTTTCGTATTCGAGTCGATGACACTCCTAGAACTGGACGCTTGGACCATTTGCCCCCTTCTCGTGCCAAATATTTGAGCGAGTGTACACTTTAACCGAAGATTGCTGGAAAACCCGGGTGGAGAATCAGACATAGACTCTTGGCCAGTCTGCTTTGCTCAGCTGTAGTCCTCGCACCTTGAACGAAAATGGACACAGATTGGGAGACCGTGACTGAGTCTTCAGAAGACTCCCAACACGTCGACGACCCAGATATTCAGTGCCCGCCTGACTCGCGGCTAAGCGACAATGTCGCCGTTAGTGCGCAAGACTCTAAGCAGGAGGATGGCAAGGTTGCAGCGCCTTCCGAGAATGAAGGGTCTGATATCGATACTGTCTATCCTTGGCCTTCGAGAAACACGGAATGGGTCTACCACTGGCTGAGCACTGGTCATGGCGGAGCATCATTAGGTGGACCTGCAACTCTGCTACTCAGCGTGGAGCTCCATAGATGTCCAGGCGACTGGAGGAGGGGGATGCTGACTGCGCGACATTTCTGCGGCAGTTCCCCTCGCTGTGAACTCGAAAACGAGCCGGCTGCGAAGACATTCGGAATACTCGCATCCCTTGTCAGAGACCTTACCAGACCTCGCAAGAGAGATTATAGGGGCACTTCTCTGGGATCCAGCAAAGAAGCAGCCGCAATCAGAGTGACCAGATACAAGGCACTCGATGATTATCTGGTTGGGAGATACATAGAGCCCGCCTGGTCAGAGATGGCGACGAGGGATAAAGAGTTGTGGGACGGCGCTTTCACGTACGGCTATCCGGAGAGTCTGAAAGAGGCGAGCATACAACTGGCAAGGGCGTTGGCGCAAGGCGTTTGCAATATTTATCATGACACCCTGGAAAAACGTGGATTCAATACAACGGACGAGAGCGGCCTTGTCAGATTCGGCTCTGTTTCGTTCGACGATCTTAAGAAGTTGGAGAGTGTTCTTTCTAGAAGATGTCCGGTTCCCAGTGAGTGGACCTCCTTCGATTATTGTTCCGACTCGATACCTTTTATCCAGTGTTGACCAATCAGCGTTCAAGGTCGCGCGTCCAACCAGAAACGGCACTGGTTCTGTATCGCTGTTCATAGACGATTTGGAAGAAGGAACCCCGCTTCCCGACACTTCGACTGAGTCTAACAAGCCTCGCCAGCAGAAGAAGCAGAGACCAAATGCCCAGCGGGTCAAGTACGTCACCACAAGGGGTCCTGATGGCTTTGAACGCACCGAGGCCTGGTGATATCCCTACAGATTATGACAACAGGCTTCATCCTTCACTCTCAGCTTTGTCACTCTCTAGACGCAACAACATGCATACTTCACTGCCCATAAAGCCTCACGCCTGGTTGGTACGCGGATTGCGCGCCTCAGGAGACAACAATGGCCCGCGCGCACAGAAAAGTCGAGTCGCTCCGAAGGCCATGGTGAAGGGAGGCATTTTGATCTCAGCGACCATCGTCGCCCACACTCTGTGGTCGATATTTGCCGTCATCTGCGTCATGAAACGATTGGCGGTGTGAATGGATGCACCGTTGTTTTGCCAATCCGTGCGACATCCTTTCACATGGGGTGGCTGCGATCGAGGCCGGGCCAAGCAGTAGAATATGCACTCCTTTATCCTGTAGAATTTCGCAGGACTAGACGCGGAACAGTGTAGTACACCAGAGCGTCATGCAGTGGGCAGGCAGAGTTAAGTCTCACTGTTCGCGGATCCCCAGAACCCTATAAACGCTACACTTTTTTGCCAGAAACTTTGCCACCTTTTCGACATTCGTCGGGCGCACAGCATTTCCAGCTTGAAAGACGGCCGCATCATCCTTCATCCATCATCTTCATAGCATGTCAGCAAGCCGTCGAATTCTGACCGGGAGTTCAGGCTCCGTTTAAGCCCCTCTCGGGCTGAAAAGGGCTGGGGAAGCCGTCTTTAACATAACGGGTCCAGACTCGGCAATGTTCGGGGATCAGGTCACCTTACCCACAACATTCTCCTCGGCCGCTCAACCTACCTTTTGGCATACCTCGGGACCGCGATTCAAGGAGAGCTTGCTCTCCGCGCTTCAGAAGGCCCGATTGGGACATTCCAGATGACTCAGAAGATGGCGACGCACTCACATCTCCATGTGCGCTTGATGACACAAGCATCTACGCGTTCACACTCAGGGGAACATCCCCTTCCCACATCAAAGGGGTTTTCTGCCCCCGGGCTGGGGCTGGGGACGATCCCTCGTGCGACTCCTTCCCAGCTCTTGTCCTTCTGCTTGAAGAGCTTCGAAACGACGAATCAGCGCTTCTGAAAAGCTACAAAGACTGGTTTGAAGAGAGATACAAGAAGTCGAAGGAGGATGGTGGGAGCCACACTGCCGGCCTGACGCGAATCTGTCAGATGGACAAACGTGACGTTTGCGGACGTTTTCTAAGGGATCTCCTGGACGACGCTCTGCAGAAGACAGCCCCAGTAACCGCCAGGACGACACGGTTTGTCTATATGGATCCAGACTGTTATAGCACAATGCTCGGTCATGACGTCTACCGCTTCCGAGGTAAGCGTTTTCGCGGACACGAGATCGGTTCTGGGTGACGCTTAGCCTACTATAACGATCCCATGGGTGGCGCTCTGCGATGATTCCCCAGCTCATCGGGTACCACATGTGTATCGCTTTTTTGCCTTGTGTCTCACCTAAAATCATATGCATTTATCAATCAGCTCCAAGCCCCTGCTGGTGTTCTATGCGCTTCTCTCCGAATCCGACCCTCTGCAATCCCGACTTCTCTGATAACAGCTGTCTTAATGGTGTGTAGGGGAATTTTGCTGCGCGTACGTGATTGTCAGTACTTGACACGCAAAGCACTGCCTCGGGTAGCATCTCTACACTCTGTCAGAGCTACGAGAAGACACGAGGGAGTCTTTGTTACGCTACGTCCGCTGGAGGACTCCATGAGTGAGCCGCCAACAAGCCACGAGCTTTGCCCACGGCGAAGCAGTGTGTACGTCCGTGGTAGATGTTTGAAATAGTCCCTGTCCAGCCTTTGTCGGTTGCGATCGCCTGCCATGTTGCGGTATTCCGCATGCCAGTGTGGGGAACATCTTCTTCCTTGCAGCTCAATTTGCAACCCACAGCTTTACTGAAGTATTCCCACGAAAGTCGACACACAAAGGACTGCTCAGGCCTCCTACCTTCGTGAACTTGACGTCCTGCCCGCCACCTGTTGACCACAGTCATCGACCAGCATGCCATTTATCTGGCAAGACCCCAACATTCCGCCAGCTGGCCGATCTGACAGCCGATCGGTCTCAGGAGACGATGGTCACTCATTGAGCCCACTCGACTCATCCCTTGGGCCCGTAGCGGGTCCTTCCCCTGATGGTACAGGCAGCACGAGAAGGCCAAGCGATTGGGGCACTCACTCATCGGCTGGGGTTCACGTTGCCCGCACGATGACAGAGGAGGAACGCGATCGACGAATACGACTAACCAATGACCCGTGTTTTGCGGTCCCAGGGAGTACGATACCGGCAATGGTCGTGTCAAAGCTACAGCGGGCTTGCCGTGATGGTGGCAGACGTGAGGGGCCTTTGGCACCCTTCCCGCGAACCACACACAACGGAACAAGCAGGAGTGTATACGCCTTCACGCTCTGCCCCCCTCCCTGCCCCGGGATCGGCATACGGGGGGTATTTTGTCCGAACGGCTACGTGCTTGACGAGGATGGAGCGTGCGAGTCGCTCCCTGCTCTAGTTGAAATGCTGGACGAGCTGCAATATGAGACCTCTGATCTCGTGGGCGACTTCTACTGCGACATATCCCCGTTAGCGCTGAATGCCGACGCGGCTGACGAAAGCGATTATCGTGGAGTCCGACTCACCATTCTCAACGAGATCGCAAACTCCAACAGATGCACGCTTGACGATGCGCTCGGATATCTCACCAGGACGTTTCTGACCCAAAGTTTAGAAAGACGTGTGCCAGAGCATTTACGGGGCAGCGCCAATGCCGCAAGACGGACTCAGTTCGTTTACATGGATGACCGATCCTATAGCGGAATGCTCGGCGAGGTCGAATACGACTTTGAGCCTCACATGCTTAGGTTTCCTGATTGCTGACCCTCCAGCTTAGCACGGTCGAATGGGCCGACAGAGCCAATTGCTGAGAAGAGTCTCTTTAAGACTGAGACGTGATCCGGTTGAAGAGCTGTTGGCGCTCGAGCGCAACGCACGGTTTGGGATCGTTGAGCCGTGTAGGTCAAAGCCGTTTGTCAGCTATTCTTCCACGTGACGTATGCAGCTCTCCCTTCTTTGCTCTCCGTTGTAGGTTCCCCACTCTAACTTTGACAACTAGAGCTTCTCGTCGAAATGGTGACAAAGGACCGGAAGTGGGGCGACGTCAAAAGAGCAGTCGCCTAACGAAGTTTTAAAAGTCGCTGTCGAGGTCTCTTTCTTCTTCTCGCTGAGCACATTTGCCACCCGCGCAGACATCAACGAGCACTGGCAATTCCGGATATCGTAACGACAATACCACAGAGACAATACCACAGAATGAGTGCCAGCCCAAATGAGAGTCCAGCTGCGGACTCGGCGCTTGCAGAGACAAGTGATCCCAGCATCCCCTCCCATCCCGAGGTCGATGACCCTCGAGCAAAAGCCCGAGCTGAGCTCTGCCAGGACCTTTATTCGGCTGGATCGATACCCCAGGACGTTCTGACTGTGCTTCAGAGCGCTCGATTTGACGTCTTGGACACGGCGCAGGTGCGCCTGGCTCCGACGCCCGTCTTCGGGAGGAACTCCTCTCAAAGCGCCTACGTGATCTCCTTCAAAGTAGATTGGGCTGTCCCGGGCCACGTACCGTCTGTCAGCACCAAGGGCGTCTTCTGCCCGGCGTACTCAAATTTGGATGAAGATCCATGCAGAGGATCGCTGAAGTCGATCAGCAAGATTCACGCCAAGATACACGCCCAGTCCGATGGCAACCCGGTGGACTTCTCCCAACTTGCGTCCGAGTATTGTGCCTTTGACCCGACTCAAGCCGACCAAGCTCGGTGGGATCGAAAGTTGGAACGCAGATCCTGGGAGTCGCGGTTCGGTGGTCTGGTCGTCAAATTGCTTGAGGGGGAGATTCTGGACGATATGAGAGGAAGCGGCGGTCAGACAACGACCGCCGACACGATCTGCAAAGTGGTACACGTGCCACCTGAACAATATGACGCATGGATGTTCACAAGTAAAGGCGAGATGGACTTGAGCTGTAAGTCCGTACCCCGCCTTCGTGCCAGACTGACAATGGAGTTACCACCGTTAACATGTGGTCAGAAGTGAAAGAAGGGCCTGGAGACCCAGGACATTTCGGGACCTCTTACGGACTGCTCCGTCCTAGGGCGGGTTTGAAATCATTCGTGGCTCATTTCCGTGTCCCTTGATCTGCTCTATAGTATGATTTCTTGTCGATACAGACTTTCTGCTGATCATACGTTTATACAGATCCAATGCACTTGTCGCATCCCGCAGATCGATATTCACTCGGCGTTTCCAGCATCGTCTATGCTACAGCACATGCATCTATGACACACTCAAGTCTACCAAAATGGTTATTATACCCAGCACAATCTCGACGCCACTGAACGTCAGCTCATTCTCTAATGACCGCAAACTTCGCTCACATCAGGATGATAACAATAGCTTCCAGTCTCTCCCCATGCGAGCTGTTTACACTCTCCTTCAGCAGCCGCAGCATATCTTGTAGCACGTCCACTCGAGCATTTAGTAGGTCTATCCGCTGGCTGATCTCCAAATACGCTCGAGCGGCGGCATACAGTGGCTCTAGGTCAGGGAAAGACCAGAAGAATTCCTGCCATTAGCGATCGCCAGATGCTTGGTAGCTAGACTGACGGGAGAATCTAGGATGGATCCGACAAGATTGATGTTGATCCGGAGAATGAAGAGATTTCCGATCTGCTTCATGATCTCACTTCTAGGGAGCTGACATTCAGCTGTTTGACAACACACCGTCGATATGACTCACGCCGATCTTGCCTGTATCCGACAAACTGCGGGGTATGTGTTTCGTCTGCTCGATGGTCGAGCTGATGAGCTCCTCGAAGAGGGAGATCTTGACGGACTGCGATAGGGCATGGGACAGGGAGAGTTTGGTCCTATATGTCAGCTCTATCTCGTGCGGTAAGCGGATTTGACGCACATATAGGACGATCCTTTCCGCAAGGTGATGACATCGTTGTAGATGCTAGACCGTGAGCGCACGCAATATTGGACAACGGCCACTTACCGAGAGTAATCCGCATAATAGAAGTTCAGGTCCTCCATCTCGACATCCTCCGATGAAAGACGTTCCACCTCAAACTTCTTACTGCAGGATCAGTATACTACCAACCTCGCAGGTCTAACGCACATGCTGCTCAGGAAACGCTTCTCCTCCTTCTCGGTCATACCCCAGATAACAACTGTTCCGTATTCGAAGAGGAAGACATCCGGTACCCATTCTTCCTCTTCGAAATCGTCATCATCCCCACTATCGACCGTCTCTTCCTCGGTCAGGCTTTTCCGTCGTCCGCCTCCAGGCCGTTTCGAGAACCCTGTTCGTCGCTTGGTCTCTTTCTGCCTGTCCACTTTGGCATTCTCCCCATCCATCTCAGAGTTGAGATTCAGAAGATCGGCCTCAGGAATAGATCGGGAGTGTTGCGGTTTCAGTGCTGGAGATCTGAAGCCGGACGACGCAGATGGAGGCGGAAGGTAAGGAGTGTGAAGACATTCTGCGTCGAAGATCCGCGGATGTGTGCGGTAGGAAGCAGGACGGGCAGAAAGGAACGCATGCAGGCCGACGAGGTTGTACGATCTGTACGATCAGCCTCTCATAGGGCGCAGACTCATAGGGTCCGCTCACGCTGCAGTACAGTACGCTGTGACCCTAGGTAGCTTTGCCTTCTCCGTTTTGGTCAACTTCTGCGCATCTCGTCTGGCTGTACCGGCTGGGATCTGTGAAAGGGGTGTGTAGAACTGCCGCGTCAGTCATAAGTAGGTTAGAAACCACCTTATGCCCACTTGCACTCCTTCTGACCCGTCGTCTTCCATCATCCTCGCCCTACGATCCTCATCCTCCTCTTCTTCTGGTATAGTCGGCGTGTCAGGCTGAGTGGGAAGGACCTTGAGTTCTGTGGGCTTCAGCACGTTGCTTCGGGGAGACAAACACAGGACGCACTGCTCCCGAGCTTTGACGTTCTGCACCGGTCAGCGCCCTGTACACCCCAGACAGCTATCGGATGGCTCACCGCATCGGCTGCCTGTTCTCTCTCCTCTGCTGAGGCAGCTGCGAGTAAGGCAGAGGGAGAGTATTGCTTGCAGGTGGCATGTTGGCGATCGCTCTTCGGTCTCCTCCCAGACAGTGCTAATGACCGATTCTCCCCTGTATCGCGCGACGGCAATGAAGACTTGCCAGTGTCGAGCGAGCGAATGCAACCTCTGACGCAGAGAAGCAATGAGAGTGTTTCGATGGCAATTCGCAGTAGAAAGATGAGTGAGAAGCAATATGCCCAACACAATCGCCCGGTCGTCGCCGGACCGAGCTGGAATTGCAGATACATAGACATGATCATTGAAATAGAAACACTGGATACATGCGCATCCACGAGTCCCGAGCATTCAATTGGGCATTCCCAATCAATCAGAATGCATAGACCGCGACCAAGGAGTGGAAGGCCAGCGCGGGCAAAAAGAACAAAAGAATCATGTAACGTCTCCTAGTTTCGATCTAGGGACTTTCAGGTTTCAATATGAGCCTGACACGCTAGCCTCTGCGTCAAGACGTTCATTCCCGAGCTAAAATACTCCGAGGATCTCCGGTTCCTCTCGGATCAGCCGGTGATCGGATCACCCGCCGTCCCGTATTCGCTATGAGATCTCTGCTCCTCCGCCTGTCAAGTCCAGACTCTGATGCTCACCGGATCAAGACCGTGCCCCGGTCAAACCCAGCTTTCTCCTTTTTCCCGCCCGCCGATCAGCCGACAAGTCCGCCTCCGACGCCCGCCGTCGCTTCGAACGAGCCGTGTCTCCAACGTCGCTGATGCTGTCGTGACCGAGTTGTCGCGTTCGCCCTCGATCAGGTGCCGCCTCATCCTCTTTCTGCAAGATCCTGCTCGATGAACGCACTCCGCGCTGGTACAGCGGCATAACGTCCCGCCAGTGTGTTTTCGCAATCGCGGCCGCCAGACGAATGGCCATCTCGTGCGCTGCCTTAGCTTCTGCAACCCCTAGGGGATCCGGAGGTGGAATGACAACACCATACCAGTACTGAGAAGGCCGCTCGGGGGTACCGTAGACGACGTCCACCATATAGCTCTGCCATGCCTGGCGAGCAACATCCTCGTCGCCGAAGCCGCTGTCAGCTCCCACCCTTGCCCAGTGGCGCTGCACGGCGTCGTCGATAACCGAGTTACGGATGTCTTCGAAATGGGGACAGGCGACAAAGACATGCCGCTCGGTCTGAGAGGTGTGCCCGCAGAGCTTGCACGAACGATCCCGGTCCGGATCGGTGACATCGTGGAGCAACAGCCTGCCCGTCCGAATGAGGAACTGCAGGCGCGTTGAGGCATGAGCTGCGGATCTGCGGTAGAAATAGGCGGGCGTTGGCGTCTGCTTCGATGGGGCGAAGCCAAGCCGCATCTTGAAAGTCGGCGTATGTCGCTGGAACACCACGTCGTGGAGTCGGGTGGCCATGATCTTCGGCCACTCGTCTGGAACGTATCCCACGGCCGTGTCGTATGCTACGAACTTGGGCATGTACGCGGTCGGAGGCGGGATGAGGGTGGGCGCCAGAGTGCGATGTGCGAGCGCGGCTGACCGATCTGCCTGTTGATTGAGCAGGGAGGAAGGGTCAGTCTTATCGGTGTGCGCCTTGATGTGCGTAACGGAGCCAGCAAAACGACGGTACACGTCGTTCAGCCAGAGCAGGTACTCACTGGTTGGTCGACGTTTCCACGGGAACACATCGAAACCGGATGATCTGAGCGTTTTTACGGCCGTAACGCCGTTTGCGTAGTCCGTAACAAGACGTTGAGTGCCGGGGTAAGCGTGCGCTCCGATGGCGGCCGCGATCAAACCGACCAGTTCACCATGTCGAGACGTTGCTGCCTGTCCGATGAGAGAGAAGGAGGCCGAAGATGGACCAGCGACCGCCGCGGTGACGTCGTACCCGCCTTCCGGGCGCGGTACTGCGCTTCCGTCAGACGCCCACAGTCCTGGCCCATTCTCCGGGCTTCTGGCAAATGCAGCCTGTATGTTCAGCGTCATCTGCGACTTACGGTCCTTCCGACTGGTCAAGGGCGACTTGTCGTTGTAGACAAGGTCGACCAAGTCCAGCTTGCGAAGCCAGTCAAGCACAAGCGGATTCTTCCGCCGATCGTCCCCCATTCGCGGATCGTCACAGAACGCGCCCTTATACACGTCGAAAGCAACAGAGGGATTGATGGTGTCAAAGTAGTGAAGGAACTGCCTGTTGCGATACGGCAGCAGCGACGCGGCACGCCTGGCGACGTGTTGCATGCTTTCGCGCGGCAAGTCCGTCTGATCGGTGTCGGTGATAGCGAGACCAGAGAGCTTAAGGTATTCGGCAGCGGCCAGCCAAGAGGTCGGAAGGTCAGGCTTCTTCGCATGGTCGTTTAGAGTGACACCGGGTCGCTCGAGAGGAGGGACGCATCGATTGTGCTGACACTGCCAGTTAGCAAGGACGATGGATGCGGCTACCCGCATCGGCTCGAGATGATGATTGAGGGCTCTCAACACATTCTCCACAGCGATGCGGCCGTTCAGAACGTAGAACGAGGGAAAGCCGAAGCCCTTGTAGTCGAGAGGCAGGGAGAGGATCGCAGTGCGGGTGTATGGTACCTTCATCGCGTTCGTTATCTTCAGCGTCACCGCGGCATCCACCGCACTGGCATGCTTGGGAAGCAGTGGCTGTAGGTGGAGCCTCGGCAATATCCGGGGAAGGATGAGAGACCACGTAGCCTTTGCCAGCAAGGAAATTGGGTACTCAGCGTTTGTGGGTATAGGTATTGCGTCGATGACGGCCAAGATGGCCTTCAGCGACTCGGTCGGATCAAGAAACGCCGTGCGTAGAATCTTTGGCGTGCTGGTAACAGGTATGCGCCGCTCAACGCCAGCTATGCGGAGGCAGATGTCGGAAGGGGGGTTCTTAACGGCACCGAGCTGGAACGCCATCGTCTTCGCACCCCAGTCGGTCCGGACGTCGTACCTGCGCTGAAACTCCTCACTGCGGGAAACATACCTCTCGAGATTCTCCACACTGGTTGCAAATTTGATGGAGTCGTCGAGAACCTCAACGTCTCGGAGGCGGAGACCGCCTTTCGGGCGATCCGTTCGTATGTGGAGGACCTTTTTGCGTGAGTTCACTGTCTCTATGATTGGTGCAGCTTGGTCCGATAGCTCCGGCAGCCCTGCCAGCCAGTGGTGCTGCATGGCCATGGCCAAGGTGTATTTGATGCAGCTCGATGGATCACCTTGCTTGGTTTGGCCTGTAGTCAGAAAGTCTCGCTTACCCACACCATCCTGAGACTTGACGCGAAGCGATACTCCGGCTGTTCTCGCAGTCTCAAACGGTAGGACGTGCCCCAGGCCAAAGAATGTGAAGGAATCAACTGTAGCCGAGCTGTGGAGGTTGTCGAAACCCTTCTCGTGATCCTGTATCAGCCCCCATATCACATCACCATTCAGCCGGGCTGAGTGGTCTACTTCTGCCATGAACTGGGTGAGGTCACTGGACCTCACGCCACGCTGGGTGGCGATCTGGGTCGGCGGGAGTAGGCCGCGTTGCCAGACATACTCATGCAACCGGATCGTGTACCAGGAGCTGACCACGCCGTAGAGGCAGTTGCCGAATACGATACCTCTGTAGTTGCGGGGATCGGTGACGTCACCCCGCTTGAAAAGCGGCGAGATGAAGTTTTCCTTGAGGCGAGAGGGGAAGTAGTTGTGCACAATGCAGTAGTTGCAGAGGCGTAAAATGAGGGTAAGGAACTCCGTGCCCGTCTGCTTCAGCGCCCACTTTTCCCAGCCGTCAGGCCCTGGAGACGGTTTAGGATTACCTTTGCGAAGCGTGTCGTATAGATCATCAAGAGACATGATCGCTGGCCAGTCGAAGCGATTCTTGCCCGCGTTCTTGCTTTTGAAAGACCGAGCGGCTTCACAGTTGAGCCAGGGTTTCGAACCTGGCTCAGGATCAGCTCGATGGAGTAGGAGCTTCTCGAAATACCGCGTCCATGCCTCAAGCCGCGTTTGAGGCTCGGTTGCCAATACCTCCGATGCTGGTTCAGGACCGGGCTGAGCACTCCGGTCGAACACCATCCAGTCCGGAGGAGATAGGACCGCGCTGGTGTCAGCTATCACGCCATTTGAGGGCACACGGAACCCGAAGGTGCTGTCCCCAGCTGATAGCCCTTTGCCATCGGGCCCGATGACTTGCAGAACAGGCGGATTTGTGATTGAGACTGGTTCAAAGAGTTGGCGGATCGGTCCGCCACCGAGGACACGTTGAAACTCCTCTTTGGTGGCCCGGGATGCAGATTTGGCGAGGGCAGCGCGAGTCGCCTTGTGAAGCTCCTTTGAGACGACGTGTCTGGCGCGCCTTACCTGCTCCACGGACGGATCGCGCGTCATGGCATGATGACAAGCTTCATCCCAGACATCGCGAGCCTGCGGACGGGCGGCCAGGAAGGCTTGAAGACGCCCCTCATCCATCGCGCGTATCAACTTACCATACATCTTCATCCTGACCGCTATCGCATGGCATTCGTCGTTTGCCCCCAACCGGAGACGATCGTTGACTCTCGAGCCTTTGCGCGGCGAAAATATGGCCTTGCTGGCGGTGGTTAGCGTACGATGGCAGTAATCCAGTAGTTCATCAAAGTCACTGTCGGCCTGGATGCAGCCGTCCGAATCGGGCAGTGGCGGATCGAATCGCATCTCTGACTCTATCAGCTCTCTGAAATTCGTGTACTTCTCTTTGGCACGGTCAGCTTTCGGGCGTCGGAGTCGAGGAGGCGCGAGGTTGACCACTCTGTGAGTTGTGGGAGTGAGAGCGCCTATGGAAAGTTGAGCTAGCACCGGGCGATGATTGGTGCCAGGAATGTCGAGATCCCCAAGGGCTTCAATGCCTTTTGGCGTCACATCGCGATGTATAGCAAAGCGATCAAGGATCTTGAACGACGCATTATCGTGCCAGCCTCGGCAAGTCCAATCGCGGGTGACACGTATTCGGCGTTGCTGTTCCCATACATCGGTTGCTGCGATGTTAGCCAGAAAGCGCCGGTAGGCAGAACGGTAGAGTCGTGAGACGATCTCATTGTACTTCTCTGACCCTTTGCTGTTCTCCCAAACGTGCAGATAGGTGTTGAAATCGCCGCCGATGATAAACGGATGTGTAGAGCCGGCCACAGCCTGGACAGCGCTCCAAAAGGCATCCATGTCAGTGTGGCGATCGCGACTGCTGGCGGTGGGAGCATATACCCCTACGATCCGCACCTGTTTCGGTCGTCCCAGTAGATCGGCGAGCTTGAGGTCTACAGCCGTGATCCTACCTGAGCCTATACCAGTGGATGGTCCGGCAATGTGACGCACCACTGCGATAGTCTTACTCACCAGTATGGCTACTCCCCGACTTTGGCGGGCTGGCGAACGCTCAAAGTAGACATTGTAGAACCTTCTAAGGTCGAACTGGCGCATCGGGTCGAGCGGGACATGGAAGATCTGGTCAGGGCCCTGCCACGTTTCGGTCAATATCAGGATATGTGGGAAACAGTTGGATATCATTGCCAGAATGGCTAGATCCTTCGTGCGCTCACCTTTGAGTCCGTTACAATTGAGCGTCAGTATCCTCAGCGGGTCAGGATTCGCTGCAACAACGTTTAGCAGTAGCAGACCCAGGACAAGCTTCAGCCAGAGAGGAAGGATCGCACGGCGAGTAGGGAAAATAGCCTGTGCCGGCATAGAATGCCAACTCGCGGCGAAGTGAGAAGGTGGTGTGCTGAGCGGTGCATTCGGCGAGCGTCGGAAGCGGAAGCGTGTATAGGAGCGGAGAAGGATCAAGCAAAAAGCCACAATCGAGAACACATCCGGGCACGCACCAGGCCTCACCCCGCCTTGCGGCCCTTTGCAATCAGTAGGAGGGTGGGAACACACTCGGCGACTTACGTCCATATCCCAATCACCTTCAATTCCGTCGTCGCGGGCACCGTCAACGGTGGCCGACTTCTCAAGCGCAGATTTCGAGGGTCCAGCGACAGGTCCGTCCGGGTGGAGAAGGTCGTCCGGGACGTCGAGAAGCTCCTCTCGATCGTCACCTACCTCCCCGTCCCCGAAGCCCATGCCACCATGCTCTTCGTCATCATCTTCGTAGCCGTCGAACTCTGCCTCTGCGTCAAGTGCTTCACCAGGAAGGTCACTGTTCTCGTCCGTCACGTCCTCGAAACGAGCCTCAGGGGCGCTGGACGGCAGAAGGAGTCTGGGAACAGGGACATCAGGAAGCTCGGGAGCGGGCCTGGCTGCGTCGTTCAGCGTGTTCAGCTCAGCGCGCTTGGCTTCCAAATTCGCCTTCGCAGACTGAATTTGGCCCTGCACTCGCGTAATGGTGATCTGCGCGAGACTGGCCATTGCGCCGCTGACATCCGACTTCGTGGCCGACCAGAGGGCTTGTTCCTTGTGCGAATTCTCCAGTTTGTCCTCCAGCTGCTCGACGTTTCGTCTCTCGAATTCGATGGCGGCCTCGACAGACGCAATCTTGCGAGTGAGCTTCGCATCGTCGGCTTGCCAGCGAGAGTGAAGCATCTGATAGCGTTGTGACGCAGCGGTCCACTGGAGCATGTAGGATCCCATCGCCTCGGTCTTCTCTTCACGCCTCTCGAGCTTCGCTTCCATCGTCTTCTGCCACGCTCGCGTCTGCTCAGTGTTGTCCGCGATCTTCTTCTCCTGAGCAGCACGCTTGCGCGCCGCATCCTCTGTGACCTGCTTGTTCACCCTGAGGTTGTTACAATTCAACTCGTACACGAGCTGATACGGCGGGACGACCATCGGTGTCTGCTGGCAGATGAAGATGGACAAGGCAAAAGATGTAGGAGTGGCGATAAACCATTTGCCGTGAGCGCGGCGGTGATCGGCGAGGAGGGCCTCCTCAGTCGAGAACTTCTTGTTGTATTCTGCGACCCAACCCCACAACTCGGTGAGGAGTGTGGTTTCGGACAGGCGCCCTGCGCCGTACGCGGCGATGGAGCAGGCATTGGTCGGGAACAGCACCGTCGTAGAGGGCTCGAATGTCACAGTGTAGCCCTTGTATTGCCATTGCTTCCCGCGGGCGAGCGCATCAAACTGCTGGACCGAGGTCGGGTGAAGGAACTTTACCTGCCTCTCGTGACGAAGGCCGTTGTCGCGACTGTACTGGAAGCGGCCAAATGTCGCCACGAACGGGTGCTTGTACTCAGTGCAGATGTCTTTGATAAAGGCAGACGCGTCGACCTCCTTCAGATCATCCTTAGGGTGATCATTGTTCTTCTCAAAGAAGAAGTCGCCGACTGCTCGAGGATCGGTTTCCTTTCCACACGCCCAGTACGCTTCCACCTTCTTCGATAGCAACCTTCGGCGCAGTCTGTCCATGACATCGGGGTCGTCGGCGCCAGCCTGTCTGGCCTCCTGCGTGAACACGACTCGGGCAGTGGACTGATAGGCGGCAATGCGTCCCGTCAGCCCAGACTCACCCTCGCGTACTTCGAAGAGCTTGAGGTCGATGAAGTCGGGTTGACCGGGAGAGAACGTCTTCGCGTCGACTTTGTTGGCGTCCCGCAAGATAGCAGCACCGTGGTGAAGAGCATCATCGGTTCTTGCATGCCTCAGCGCGAACAACCTCAGATCCTTCGGGGAACCGTCGTCCCCGTCAGACCATGAGGCCGGCGCGCCTTCGGCCAAGACAGCAGCCAAATGAGTATCGGCGGTGGAAGGTTCCTTGGCGAGGTCCGGGGGCGAGGCACGAGCGATCGACGTCGTGTCTACCCCCGCAAGCCAGTTGTCGTCAGTCGACTCCCCTGGCTTCTGGGTAACAGGCTGAGGTCTAAGACTGGAGGGCTTAGATGGCGTGATGGTAGCTTTCGGATTCTTCGCAGCACCAGGACGAGGAGGCAGGGAGGTGTTTCCGGGGGCAGTGGTGTGGCTACCGGCTGCGGAGACCTTGGGAGGTAGGCCCTGCTTGGCAGCCGTCGTAGCCTTGTTGGCAGCGATCTGCGAAGGGGTGTTCGGGCGGAATAGGCGGCGAGGCGCAGCCGTGGTGGTGTTCATCGGGGACGAAGGTCGCTTCTGGGATGACATGGGCGAGTAAAGGGCACAATCAGCCGCGGTGGATGAGTGCAATATGTGATGATGTGATGAGTCAAGAGATGGCAAACGACAGATGGAGTAGAGGTTAGTGATGGTCTTATGAGCGAGCCAGTGGGTGGCAAGAGCGTCTTGGGGGGTCCATCGCCGCTGGGGGCGAGACCTGTTAGTATCCCAAGTTGGAGTCACAAGGCAACGGTGGAGCAGATTTGCAATCCTCACCGTTGGATGACCAAGAAGCGGGCAGAACGGATCAAAACGGGTTTCCCAGTCGCGACAAGGCTCTGGCCCGATGCCATCGCAGGCGGAGGGTGGCTGACAGCTGTTGATGGGCGGTGCATGACGGAGGAGTTGCTGGACAACAGGCCACGGAGGCCTCGAAGAGGCGCAGAGGTCCGTGCCGACTGTGTGTGTATTGTGGCTGAAACTCACCAAACGGGGTAGAAAATTTTCGGAGATGGGCGCGAAGTAGTCGTTTCGGTAATGTGATTGTCGAGTATTAGTAAACGGGGAACTCCCATTAGAAAAGCGCGGAGGCGATACGATGTCGAGCGTGCTGTCTGGTGGACAGCAGAGGCGAGAACATGAGGGCGATGTAGTCGACTGGGCATAGATGAGTGCAAGCGCGCCGCAGACCGTAGCGGTTACGCTGCTCCCATGCAGAACATATAGGACTTGCATGGGTTCGGAGCATGCTCCGGCAGGCATCAAAGCCTGTAGCTGAGCGAGAAGGGGCACTGGGCATGCGCTGATCGTTGCAAACACCAAAGGCATTTGCAGGTCACAGTCACGCTCGGTACACCCTTGAGGGAAGTGGCAGTGAGAGGGATGTAGAGGGAGGTCGACCCGTGAGAGGCCGGCCCGAGGACACGAGGAGGAATAGGCTGGCGAGGCCCCAACTGATGGCGATGTGGTGCGCTCGCGGTGTTCGTGATTCGGCCCGTCCCAGTCGTCCAGCGTCCATGCATACCTCGGATTCCATTCAGCTGCCTTCCAGGTCTCGCTTACGTTCAATTGCGCAAAGATCTCGTGGATGGACCCCCGAACATCCAGCTTTTCGTAGGACCCTGCGCCGAACAATGGCTCGGCGAGATCGGTCGATAGGCCGTTAGGAATCGAGGTATGCATGACGATGAGACAGAGCGTGAGGATGTAGCCGACCACTAAGCGTGTCGTTGAGCACATCATGAACATCGAGCTCGCTGGCAAAGACAAAGACAAAGACAAAGACAAAGACAAAGACAAAGACAAAGACAAAGGACGTTCATGCGCAAACCTAATCACTCTTCGGATCTCCCGATCGGATCAATCAGCCATCAGCCGACGCCCCGTGATTGGTCCTGAACCCAATTTCTCCTTCGCTCTCCCGCCCATCCTCCAGTCAGTCTGATCCGGAGGCGTGCTCACCCGTTCCTACTTCCAGATCCAATTCTCCGTCTCTTCACGCCCAAGTCCCCAGCTCGGAAGTCGGACGGACGCTCGCGGGCCGGCGGGTCGGGATCCGGGTCACCTGGATCTCGGGGCCTTTTCTGCTTCGACCGAGGGCCAAGCCCTTCCCCTTGATTCGCGTCCCGGACACGCCTGAGCGCAGCGGCAGTCGAGACGTTGTCCCTCCTCGATTCCCTAGCCGACACTCTGTGCCCTGCGTCATCGCTCGAATCGTTGATGATACCCGGGGCGGTCAATCCATTCCTCGCGTAGATCGGCATTACGTCTCGGAAATGGACCTTTGCAATGGCGGTTGTCAGTCGAATGGCGAGCTCGTGCGCGACCTTCGCTTCGAGAGTGGTGAGTCCAGCCGGAGGCGGTGGAACGACTCCATACCAGAAACGCCACGGAGAGCCACGTTCGCCATACACGACGGACTTGAGATACTCGCGAACCAGCTCGGTAGTGCGTTCCGAGGCGCCACGACTCGTGGACGCGAGATACTTGACATGCCTCGAGACCGCATCGTCGACAAAGGTTTGGCGTATCTCGTCGAAGTGCGGACAGTGAGAGAAGATGTGGTACTCCGTCTGCGTGTGATGACCGCAGAGTTTGCACGACCGATCGCGAACCTTCTCGTTCACGTCGAAAGTGAGCAGTCGACCGGTGCGCACCAACAGCTGCATCCGAGTCGCAGCATGCGCCGGCGAGCTCCGATAGAGATATGGCGGAGTAGGGGTGGCCGGGTTCGGTCCGCAACCCAGCCGGAGCTGGAATTTTGGCGTATGCCGCCGGAAGGTGTCCTCGTGGAGTCGTGATGCCATAGTCGCCTTCCAGTCATCAGGCAAATAGCCCTGCGATGTGTCATACGGCACGTAGTTCGCCATGTACGCTGTCGGTGGTGTGATGATCGTGACGCGAGTCGACAGATGAGCGGAGCGAGCCGCAAGATCTGTCTTCTTGTTCAGCTCTGACTCGACGTCATGAGCATCGGTATGCGCCTTGACGTGTTCGACCGGGGCCGTCGTGGATCTGAACGCATCAACAAGCCACATCATGTACTCACGGGTTGGGCTCCCTCGCCAGTCAAATGGATCGAATTCGGCTGAGCGGAGTGTTTTGACGGCGGTGACACCATTTGCGTAGTCCGTGATGATCCTGTTCGCCGGGTGATTCGAGGCCGTGGTACCTGTTGCAGCAGCAATGAGACCCAACAATTCGCCATGTCGGGACGACGTGGGTTGACCGATGATCAGATAAGACGCCTCAGCCGGCCCGCACACTGCCGCCGTGGTTGACGGCCCGGCAGGATATGCCTTTGCACTGCCATCAGATGACCAGATTCTAGCTGTCGCTCCGCGATCCGGCGTAAAGCTGGCCTTCAGCGCGCGCGCCATCATCTGCTTCCGCTGGGCGCGTGTGCGAAGCGGGGACTTGTCGTTGAACATTAGCTCTCGCAAGTCGAAATGTCGAAGCCAGTTGAGTATCGCCGGATTCTGCGTCCTCATTGCGCCAAATGCTGTCTTGTTAAGGAAGGCATCACGATACTCACTGAAGGCTACCGAGGGTTGAATGCGGTCGAAATACTGAAGAATATGGCGAGACCTTTCCGGCAGCGTCGGAGCAGCTCGCCTAGCCACATGCTGCATGCTCTCCTTCGGGAGATCGCTTTGATCGGTGCTTGTAATACATATGCGCGATAGCTTGAGATACTCGGCCGCAGCAAGCCACGGGTAAGGAATCGCTGGACCGCCTTGGCCGGTGATCAGAGTTTCGGCTGGTCGCTCAAGAGGAGGCACACACGCGTTGCCCTGACACTGCCAATTAGCTAGCGTGATCTCGGCCATGACCCTCATTGGTTCCAGATGGTGATTAAGGCCTCGGAGGAGATTGCCAACAGCAATCTGGCCGTTGAGGACATAGAAGGATGGGAAGTCGAAGCCCTTGTATGAAAGGGGAAGGGAAAGGATCGACGTCCGCGTGTATGGTATCTTCATCGCTGCCGTGATCTTCCGAGTGACCGCCTCGTCCACCTTGTGAGCATCAGCGGGGCGGAGCGGGTGGAGATGAAGGCGAGGGAGTATTCGTGGGACGAGCAGACCCCAGGCTACCTTGCAGAGGACCGAAACAGGATAGTCGCGGTTTGTCGCGAGAGGAAAGCCGTCGATCAGGGCGAGGATGTTTTGGAGTGTGTATTGACGATCGAGGTACGCCGTGCGGAGAATCGATGGCCGCCTCGAGACCTGCACTTGGTGGGACATTCCTGCGATAGTGAGCGTGATAGTCTCAGGTAGATTATCGGGTATCTTCCCAATGACATAGGCCTCCGTCTTGCTGCCCCAGTGCGTCCTGATCTCATACTCATCCTGGAATCGCTCGCTGAGCTCGATGGATCTGTTGAGTGCGGGGATGGTATGCGCAAACCTGAGAGAGTCGTCAAGGACTTCCGTACTGCGTAGCTGAACCCCGCCCTTTGGCCTATCGGCACGGACGTGGAGGACACGTCGCCGAGAGTTGACAGTCTCAACTTTGACCGGAGTATCTCCGGCCTTGCCGAGTTCTTCTGCGATCCAGTGTTCTTGCATCGCCATCGCGAGAGTGTACTTGGCACAGCTGAGATTGTCGCCCTGTTTCGTTGTGCCATCAGTGTAAAATGCACGCTCACCAATGCCGTCCTGAGACTTGACTCTGAACGAGACCTGAAGGGTCCTGGCTTGCTCAAATGCTATCAGTTGATCGAGTCCGAAAAAGTGGTAGGCGTCAGGAGCTGCTGTCCGGTAAAGATTGTCGAAGCCTTTCTCGTGGTCCCTCTTGCAAACCCATATGGTGTCACCATTCAGTTTCGCGGCGTGATCCACCTCGTTGAGGAAATGCGTCAAGTCACTGGAACGCACGCCACGCTGACTGGCGATCTGGGTAGGCGGGAGGAGACTCCTGCGCCATACAAACTCCTGTAGCTTGCGCGTACACCATGATGCGATGAGGTTGTGAAGGCAGTTCGCAAACACGATGCCTCGATAGTTGCGCGGGTCGGTCACGTCTCCCCGCTTGTAGAGCGGCGATATATAATTCTCCTTTAGTGGCGGGGGGAAGTAGTTGTTGACAATCGTGTAGTTGCACAGCCTGAGGACAAGAGTGAGGAAGTCGGATCCAGACTGTTTGAGTGCCCATTTCTCCCATCCGTCAGGACCAGGGGAAGGCTTACTGTTTCCTTTTCTTAGGACTTCGTACAGGTCGTCGAGATTCATGACCCTAGGCCATTCGAAGCCATTTGCTCCTCTGTTGGCTTCACGATACCTGGCGCAGGCCTCCGACCGCAGCCAAGGCTTGTCGCCGTCTGGTTTCTCGTCGCGATGCAACAACACCTCCAGATAATCCGTCCACACGTCAAGCCTGGCTTTCGACGTAGACGCGAGCACCGCAGCGGGCGGATCGGGGCCGGGCGTGGCATCGAGATCGAAAACATTCCATTCTGGAAGAGGTCGAGGACCAGAGCTGCTTTCAGGACGGTCGTGATGCGTCAATCGATATCCTTTTCTGCGAGCATTGGCGTCGAGGAGGCTGGAACCATCCGGGGCAATAGCTTGAAGCAGCGGTGGATTGGTGATGGCTGTAGGGTCGAAGAGCTGGCGCAAGGGCCCTCCGCTGAGGACACGCTTGAAATCCTCGCGGGCTGCATCACTTGCGATCTTGGAGAGTGTTCCGCGCACAACCTTATGGAACTCACGTGAAACACCGCGCTTTACGGCTCTAGCATCCTGTATTGTCGGGAACGGGCCTGCCCTGATGCAGACCAATGTCCAGGCGTCACGCGCCTGCGGACGATGGGCGAGAAAAGCATCAAGTCGATCCTCATCCATCGCGCGGATGATCCGGCCTAGCATCTTCATCCTGAGTGCGAGGGCATGACTCTCACTGCCAACTGTGATTTGAACCCGATCATTGAGGCGCGATCCACGCTGACGTTCATTCCCGAGCTAAAATACTCCGAGGATCTCCGGTTCCTCTCGGATCAGCCGGTGATCGGATCACCCGCCGTCCCGTATTCGCTATGAGATCTCTGCTCCTCCGCCTGTCAAGTCCAGACTCTGATGCTCACCGGATCAAGACCGTGCCCCGGTCAAACCCAGCTTTCTCCTTTTTCCCGTCCGCCGATCAGCCGACAAGTCCGCCTCCGACGCCCGCCGTCGCTTCGAACGAGCCGTGTCTCCAACGTCGCTGATGCTGTCGTCGTGACCGAGTTGTCGCGTTCGCCCTCGATCAGGTGCAGCCTCATCCTCTTTCTGCGAGATGCTGCTCGATGAACGTACTCCGCGCTGGTACAGCGGCATAACGTCCCGCCAGTGTGTTTTCGCAATCGCGGCCGCCAGACGAATGGCCATCTCATGCGCTGCCTTAGCTTCTGCAACCCCTAGGGGATCCGGAGGTGGAATGACAACACCATACCAGTACTGAGAAGGCCGCTCAGGGGTACCGTAGACGACGTCCACCATATAGCTCTGCCATGCCTGGCGGGCAACATCCTCGTCGCCGAAGCCGCTGTCAGCTCCCACCCTTGCCCAGTGGCGCTGCACGGCGTCGTCGATAACCGAGTTACGGATGTCTTCGAAATGGGGACAGGCGACAAAGACATGCCGCTCGGTCTGAGAGGTGTTCCCGCAGAGCTTGCACGAACGATCCCGGTCCGGGTCGGTGACATCGTGGAGCAACAGCCTGCCCGTCCGAATGAGGAACTGCAGGCGCGTTGAGGCATGAGCTGCGGATCTGCGGTAGAAATAGGCGGGCGTTGGCGTCTGCTTCGATGGGGCGAAGCCAAGCCGCATCTTGAAAGTCGGCGCATGTCGCTGGAACACCACGTCGTGGAGTCGGGTGGCCATGATCTTCGGCCACTCGTCTGGAACGTATCCCACGGCCGTGTCGTATGCTACGAACTTGGGCATGTACGCGGTCGGAGGCGGGATGAGGGTGGGCGCCAGAGTGCGATGTGCGAGCGCGGCTGACCGATCTGCCTGTTGATTGAGCAGGGAGGAAGGGTCAGTCTTATCGGTGTGCGCCTTGATGTGCGAAACGGAGCCAGCAAAACGACGGTACACGTCGTTCAGCCAGAGCAGGTACTCACTGGTTGGTCGACGTTTCCACGGGAACACATCGAAACCGGATGATCTGAGCGTTTTTACGGCCGTCACGCCGTTTGCGTAGTCCGTAACAAGACGTTGAGTGCCGGGGTATGCGTGCGCTCCGATGGCGGCCGCGATCAAACCGACCAGTTCACCATGTCGAGACGTTGCTGCCTGTCCGATGAGAGAGAAGGAGGCCGAAGATGGACCAGCGACCGCCGCGGTGACGTCGTACCCGCCTTCCGGGCGCGGTACTGCGCTTCCGTCAGACGCCCACAGTCCTGGCCCATTCTCCGGGTGTCTGGCAAATGCAGCCTGTATGTTCAGCGTCATCTGCGACTTACGGTCCTTCCGACTGGTCAAGGGCGACTTGTCGTTGTAGAGAAGGTCGACCAAGTCCAGCTTGCGAAGCCAGTCAAGCACAAGCGGATTCTTCCGCCGATCGTCCCCCATTCGCGGATCGTCACAGAACGCGCCCTTATACACGTCGAAAGCAACAGAGGGATTGATGGTGTCAAAGTAGTGAAGGAACTGCCTGTTGCGATACGGCAGCAGCGACGCGGCACGCCTGGCGACGTGTTGCATGCTTTCGCGCGGCAAGTCCGTCTGATCGGTGTCGGTGATAGCGAGACCAGAGAGCTTAAGGTATTCGGCAGCGGCCAGCCAAGAGGTCGGAAGGTCAGGCTTCTTCGCATGGTCGTTTAGAGTGACACCGGGTCGCTCGAGAGGAGGGACGCATCGATTGTGCTGACACTGCCAGTTAGCAAGGACGATGGATGCGGCTACCCGCATCGGCTCGAGATGATGATTGAGGGCTCTCAACACGTTCTCCACAGCGATGCGGCCGTTCAGAACGTAGAACGAGGGAAAGCCGAAGCCCTTGTAGTCGAGAGGCAGGGAGAGGATCGCAGTGCGGGTGTATGGTACCTTCATCGCGTTCGTTATCTTCAGCGTCACCGCGGCATCTACCGCACTGGCATGCTTGGGAAGCAGTGGCTGTAGGTGGAGCCTCGGCAATATCCGGGGAAGGATGAGAGACCACGTAGCCTTTGCCAGCAAAGAGATTGGGTACTCAGCGTTTGTGGGTATAGGTATTGCGTCGATAACGGCCAAGATGGCCTTCAGCGACTCGGTCGGATCAAGAAACGCCGTACGTAGAATCCTTGGCGTGCTGGTAACAGGTATGCGCCGCTCAACCCCGGCTATGCGGAGGCAGATGTCGGAAGGGGGGTTCTTAACGGCACCGAGCTGGAACGCCATCGTCTTCGCACCCCAGTCGGTCCGGACGTCGTACCTGCGCTGAAACTCCTCACTGCGGGAAACATACCTCTCGAGGTTCTCCACACTGGTTGCAAATTTGATGGAGTCGTCGAGAACCTCAACGTCTCGGAGGCGGAGACCGCCTTTCGGGCGATCCGTTCGTATGTGGAGGACCTTTTTGCGTGAGTTCACTGTCTCTATGATTGGTGCAGCTTGGTCCAACAGCTCCGGCAGCCCTGCCAGCCAGTGGTGCTGCATAGCCATGGCCAAGGTGTATTTGATGCAGCTCGATGGATCACCTTGCTTGGTTTGGCCTGTAGTCAGAAAGTCTCGCTTACCCACACCATCCTGAGACTTGACGCGAAGCGATACTCCGGCTGTTCTCGCAGTCTCAAACGGTAGGACGTGCCCCAGGCCAAAGAATGTGAAGGAATCAACTGTAGCCGAGCTGTGGAGGTTGTCGAAACCCTTCTCGTGATCCTGTATCAGCCCCCATATCACATCACCATTCAGCCGGGCTGAGTGGTCTACTTCTGCCATGAACTGGGTGAGGTCACTGGACCTCACGCCACGCTGGGTGGCGATCTGGGTCGGCGGGAGTAGGCCGCGTTGCCAGACATACTCATGCAACCGGATCGTGTACCAGGAGCTGACCACGCCGTAGAGGCAGTTGCCGAATACGATACCTCTGTAGTTGCGGGGATCGGTGACGTCACCCCGCTTGAAAAGCGGCGAGATGAAGTTTTCCTTGAGGCGAGAGGGGAAGTAGTTGTGCACAATGCAGTAGTTGCAGAGGCGTAAAATGAGGGTAAGGAACTCCGTGCCCGTCTGCTTCAGCGCCCACTTTTCCCAGCCGTCAGGCCCTGGAGACGGTTTAGGATTACCTTTGCGAAGCGTGTCGTATAGATCATCAAGAGACATGATCGCTGGCCAATCAAAGCGATTCTTGCCCGCGTTCTTGCTTTTGAAAGACCGAGCGGCTTCACAGTCGAGCCAGGGTTTCGAACCTGGCTCAGGATCAGCTCGATGGAGAAGGAGCTTCTCGAAGTACCGCGTCCATGCCTCAAGCCGCGTATGAGGCTCGGTTGCCAATACCTCAGATGCTGGTTCAGGACCGGGCTGAGCACTCCGGTCGAACACCATCCAGTCCGGAGGAGATATGACCGCGCTGGTGTCAGCTGTCACGCCATTTGAGGGCATACGGAACCCGAAGGTGCTGTCCCCAGCTGATAGCCCATTGCCATCGGGCCCGATGACTTGCAGAACAGGCGGATTTGTGATTGAGACTGGTTCAAAGAGTTGGCGGATCGGTCCGCCACCGAGGACACGTTGAAACTCCTCTTTGGTGGCCCGGGATGCAGATTTGGCGAGGGCAGCGCGAGTCGCCTTGTGAAGCTCCTTTGAGACGACGTGTCTGGCGCGCCTTACCTGCTCCACGGGCGGATCGCGCGTCATGGCATGATGACAAGCTTCATCCCAGACGTCGCGAGCCTGCGGACGGGCGGCCAGGAAGGCTTGAAGGCGCCCCTCATCCATCGCGCGTATCAACTTACCATACATCTTCATCCTGACCGCTATCGCATGGCATTCATCGTTTGCCCCCAACCGGAGACGATCGTTGACTCTCGAGCCTTTGCGCGGCGGAAATATGGCCTTGCTGGCGGTGGTTAGCGTACGATGGCAGTAATCCAGTAGTTCATCAAAGTCACTGTCGGCCTGGATGCAGCCATCCGAATCGGGCAGTGGCGGGTCGAATCGCATCTCTGACTCTATTAGCTCTCTGAAATCCGTGTACTTCTCTTTGGCTCGGTCAGCTTTCGGGCGCCGGAGTCGAGGAGGCGCGAGGTTGACCACTCTGTGGGTTGTGGGAGTGAGAGCGCCTATGGAGAGTTGAGCTAGCACCGGGCGATGATTGGTGCCGGGAATGTCGAGATCCCCAAGGGCTTCAATGCCTTTTGGCGTCACATCGCGATGTATAGCAAAGCGATCAAGGATCTTGAACGACGCATTATCGTGCCAGCCTCGGCAAGTCCAATCGCGGGTGACACGTATTCGGCGTTGCTGTTCCCATACATCGGTTGCTGCGATGTTAGCCAGAAAGCGCCGGTAGGCAGAACGGTAGAGTCGTGAGACGATCTCATTGTACTTCTCTGACCCTTTGCTGTTCTCCCAAACGTGCAGATAGGTGTTGAAATCGCCGCCGATGATAAACGGATGTGTAGAGCCGGCCACAGCCTGGACAGCGCTCCAAAAGGCATCCATGTCAGTGTGGCGATCGCGACTGCTGGCGGTGGGAGCATATACCCCTACGATCCGCACCTGTTTCGGTCGTCCCAGTAGATCGGCGAGCTTGAGGTCTACAGCCGTGATCCTACCTGAGCCTATACCAGTGGATGGTCCGGCAATGTGACGCACCACTGCGATAGTCTTACTCACCAGTATGGCTACTCCCCGACTTTGGCGGGCTGGCGAACGCTCAAAGTAGACATTGTAGAACCTTCTAAGGTCGAACTGGCGCATCGGGTCGAGCGGGACATGGAAGATCTGGTCAGGGCCCTGCCACGTTTCGGTCAATATCAGGATATGTGGGAAACAGTTGGATATCATTGCCAGAATGGCTAGATCCTTCGTGCGCTCACCTTTGAGTCCGTTACAATTGAGCGTCAGTATCCTCAGCGGGTCAGGATTCGCTGCAACAACGTTTAGCAGTAGCAGACCCAGGACAAGCTTCAGCCAGAGAGGAAGGATCGCACGGCGAGTAGGGAAAATAGCCTGTGCCGGCATAGAATGCCAACTCGCGGCGAAGTGAGAAGGTGGTGTGCTGAGCGGTGCATTCGGCGAGCGTCGGAAGCGGAAGCGTGTATAGGAGCGGAGAAGGATCAAGCAAAAAGCCACAATCGAGAACACATCCGGGCACGCACCAGGCCTCACCCCGCCTTGCGGCCCTTTGCAATCAGTAGGAGGGTGGGAACACACTCGGCGACTTACGTCCATATCCCAATCACCTTCAATTCCGTCGTCGCGGGCACCGTCAACGGTGGCCGACTTCTCAAGCGCAGATTTCGAGGGTCCAGCGACAGGTCCGTCCGGGTGGAGAAGGTCGTCCGGGACGTCGAGAAGCTCCTCTCGATCGTCACCTACCTCCCCGTCCCCGAAGCCCATGCCACCATGCTCTTCGTCATCATCTTCGTAGCCGTCGAACTCTGCCTCTGCGTCAAGTGCTTCACCAGGAAGGTCACTGTTCTCGTCCGTCACGTCCTCGAAACGAGCCTCAGGGGCGCTGGACGGCAGAAGGAGTCTGGGAACAGGGACATCAGGAAGCTCGGGAGCGGGCCTGGCTGCGTCGTTCAGCGTGTTCAGCTCAGCGCGCTTGGCTTCCAAATTCGCCTTCGCAGACTGAATTTGGCCCTGCACTCGCGTAATGGTGATCTGCGCGAGACTGGCCATTGCGCCGCTGACATCCGACTTCGTGGCCGACCAGAGGGCTTGTTCCTTGTGCGAATTCTCCAGTTTGTCCTCCAGCTGCTCGACGTTTCGTCTCTCGAATTCGATGGCGGCCTCGACAGACGCAATCTTGCGAGTGAGCTTCGCATCGTCGGCTTGCCAGCGAGAGTGAAGCATCTGATAGCGTTGTGACGCAGCGGTCCACTGGAGCATGTAGGATCCCATCGCCTCGGTCTTCTCTTCACGCCTCTCGAGCTTCGCTTCCATCGTCTTCTGCCACGCTCGCGTCTGCTCAGTGTTGTCCGCGATCTTCTTCTCCTGAGCAGCACGCTTGCGCGCCGCATCCTCTGTGACCTGCTTGTTCACCCTGAGGTTGTTACAATTCAACTCGTACACGAGCTGATACGGCGGGACGACCATCGGTGTCTGCTGGCAGATGAAGATGGACAAGGCAAAAGATGTAGGAGTGGCGATAAACCATTTGCCGTGAGCGCGGCGGTGATCGGCGAGGAGGGCCTCCTCAGTCGAGAACTTCTTGTTGTATTCTGCGACCCAACCCCACAACTCGGTGAGGAGTGTGGTTTCGGACAGGCGCCCTGCGCCGTACGCGGCGATGGAGCAGGCATTGGTCGGGAACAGCACCGTCGTAGAGGGCTCGAATGTCACAGTGTAGCCCTTGTATTGCCATTGCTTCCCGCGGGCGAGCGCATCAAGCTGCTGGACCGAGGTCGGGTGAAGGAACTTTACCTGCCTCTCGTGACGAAGGCCGTTGTCGCGACTGTACTGGAAGCGGCCGAACGTCGCCACGAACGGGTGCTTGTACTCAGTGCAGATGTCTTTGATAAAGGCAGACGCGTCGACCTCCTTCAGATCATCCTTAGGGTGATCATTGTTCTTCTCAAAGAAGAAGTCGCCGACTGCTCGAGGATCGGTTTCCTTTCCACACGCCCAGTACGCTTCCACCTTCTTCGATAGCAACCTTCGGCGCAGTCTGTCCATGACATCGGGGTCATCGGCTCCAGCCTGTCTGGCCTCCTGCGTGAACACGACTCGGGCAGTGGACTGATAGGCGGCAATGCGTCCCGTCAGCCCAGGCTCACCCTCGCGTACTTCGAAGAGCTTGAGGTCGATGAAGTCGGGTTGACCGGGAGAGAACGTCTTCGCGTCGACTTTGTTGGCGTCCCGTAAGATAGCAGCACCGTGGTGAAGAGCATCATCGGTTCTTGCATGCCTCAGCGCGAACAACCTCAGATCCTTCGGGGAACCGTCGTCCCCGTCAGACCATGAGGCCGGCGCGCCTTCGGCCAAGACAGCAGCCAAATGAGTATCGGCGGTGGAAGGTTCCTTGGCGAGGTCCGGTGGCGAGGCACGAGCGATCGACGTCGTGTCTACTCCCGCAAGCCAGTTGTCGTCAGTCGACTCCCCTGGCTTCTGGGTAACAGGCTGAGGTCTAAGACTGGAGGGCTTAGATGGCGTGATGGTAGCTTTCGGATTCTTCGCAGCACCAGGACGAGGAGGCAGGGAGGTGTTTCCGGGGGCAGTGGCGTGGCTACCGGCTGCGGAGACCTTGGGAGGTAGGCCCTGCTTGGCAGCCGTCGTAGCCTTGTTGGCAGCGATCTGCGAAGGGGTGTTCGGGCGGAATAGGCGGCGAGGCGCAGCCGTGGTGGTGTTCATCGGGGACGAAGGTCGCTTCTGGGATGACATGGGCGAGTAAAGGGCACAATCAGCCGCGGTGGATGAGTGCAATATGTGGTGATGTGATGAGTCAAGAGATGGCAAACGACAGATGGAGTAGAGGTTAGTGATGGTCTTATGAGCGAGCCAGTGGGTGGCAAGAGCGTCTTGGGGGGTCCATCGCCGCTGGGGGCGAGACCTGTTAGTATCCCAAGTTGGAGTCACAAGGCAACGGTGGAGCAGATTTGCAATCCTCACCGTTGGATGACCAAGAAGCGGGCAGAACGGATCAAAACGGGTTTCCCAGTCGCTACAAGGCTCTGGCCCGATGCCATCGCAGGCGGAGGGTGGCTGACAGCTGTTGATGGGCGGTGCATGACCGAGGAGTTGCTGGACAACAGGCCACGGAGGCCTAGAAGAGGCGCAGAGGTCCGTGCCGACTGTGTGTGTATTGTGGCTGAAACTCACCAAACGGGGTAGAAAATTTCCGGAGATGGGCGCGAAGTAGTCGTTTCGGTAATGTGATTGTCGAGTATTAGTAGACGGGGAACTCCCATTAGAAAAGCGCGGAGGCGATACGATGTCGAGCGTGCTGTCTGGTGGACAGCAGAGGCGAGAACATGAGGGCGATGTAGTTGACTGGGCATAGATGAGTGCAAGCGCGCCGCAGACCGTAGCGGTTACGCTGCTCCCATGCAGAACATATAGGACTTGCATGGGTTCGGAGCATGCTCCGGCAGGCATCAAAGCCTGTAGCTGAGCGAGAAGGGGCACTGGGCATGCGCTGATCGTTGCAAACACCAAAGGCATTTGCAGGTCACAGTCACGCTCGGTACACCCTTGAGGGAAGTGGCAGTGGGAGGGATGTAGAGGGAGGTCGACCCGTGAGAGGCCGGCCCGAGGACACGAGGAGGAATAGGCTGGCGAGGCCCCAACTGATGGCGATGTGGTGCGCTCGCGGTGTTCGTGATTCGGCCCGTCCCAGTCGTCCAACGTCCATGCATACCTCGGATTCCATTCAGCTGCCTTCCAGGTCTCGCTTACGTTCAATTGCGCAAAGATCTCGTGGATGGACCCCCGAACATCCAGCTTGTCGTAGGACCCTGCGCCGAACAATGGCTCGGCGAGATCGGTCGATAGGCCGTTAGGAATCGAGGTATGCATGACGATGAGACAGAGCGTGAGGATGTAGCCGACCACTAAGCGTGTCGTTGAGCACATCATGAACATCGAGCTCGCTGGCAAAGACAAAGACAAAGACAAAGACAAAGACAAAGACAAAGACAAAGACAAAGACAAAGACAAAGACAAAGACGTTCATGCGCAAACCTAATCACTCTTCGGATCTCCCGATCGGATCAATCAGCCATCAGCCGACGCCCCGTGATTGGTCCTGAACCCAATTTCTCCTTCGCTCTCCCGCCCATCCTCCAGTCAGTCTGATCCGGAGGCGTGCTCACCCGTTCCTACTTCCAGATCCAATTCTCCGTCTCTTCACGCCCAAGTCCCCAGCTCGGAAGTCGGACGGACGCTCGCGGGCCGGCGGGTCGGGATCCGGGTCACCTGGATCTCGGGGCCTTTTCTGCTTCGACCGAGGGCCAAGCCCTTCCCCTTGATTCGCGTCCCGGACACGCCTGAGCGCAGCGGCAGTCGAGACGTTGTCCCTCCTCGATTCCCTAGCCGACACTCTGTGCCCTGCGTCACCGCTCGAATCGTTGATGATACCCGGGGCGGTCAATCCATTCCTCGCGTAGATCGGCATTACGTCTCGGAAATGGACCTTTGCAATGGCGGTTGTCAGTCGAATGGCGAGCTCGTGCGCGACCTTCGCTTCGAGAGTGGTGAGTCCAGCCGGAGGCGGTGGAACGACTCCATACCAGAAACGCCACGGAGAGCCACGTTCGCCATACACGACGGACTTGAGATACTCGCGAACCAGCTCGGTAGTGCGTTCCGAGGCGCCACGACTCGTGGACGCGAGATACTTGACATGCCTCGAGACCGCATCGTCGACAAAGGTTTGGCGTATCTCGTCGAAGTGCGGACAGTGAGAGAAGATGTGGTACTCCGTCTGCGTGTGATGACCGCAGAGTTTGCACGACCGATCGCGAACCTTCTCGTTCACGTCGAAAGTGAGCAGTCGACCGGTGCGCACCAACAGCTGCATCCGAGTCGCAGCATGCGCCGGCGAGCTCCGATAGAGATATGGCGGAGTAGGGGTGGCCGGGTTCGGTCCGCAACCCAGCCGGAGCTGGAATTTTGGCGTATGCCGCCGGAAGGTGTCCTCGTGGAGTCGTGATGCCATAGTCGCCTTCCAGTCATCAGGCAAATAGCCCTGCGATGTGTCATACGGCACGTAGTTCGCCATGTACGCTGTCGGTGGTGTGATGATCGTGACGCGAGTCGACAGATGAGCGGAGCGAGCCGCAAGATCTGTCTTCTTGTTCAGCTCTGACTCGACGTCATGAGCATCGGTATGCGCCTTGACGTGTTCGACCGGGGCCGTCGTGGATCTGAACGCATCAACAAGCCACATCATGTACTCACGGGTTGGGCTCCCTCGCCAGTCAAATGGATCGAATTCGGCTGAGCGGAGTGTTTTGACGGCGGTGACACCATTTGCGTAGTCCGTGATGATCCTGTTCGCCGGGTGATTCGAGGCCGTGGTACCTGTTGCAGCAGCAATGAGACCCAACAATTCGCCATGTCGGGACGACGTGGGTTGACCGATGATCAGATAAGACGCCTCAGCCGGCCCGCACACTGCCGCCGTGGTTGACGGCCCGGCAGGATATGCCTTTGCACTGCCATCAGATGACCAGATTCTAGCTGTCGCTCCGCGATCCGGCGTAAAGCTGGCCTTCAGCGCGCGCGCCATCATCTGCTTCCGCTGGGCGCGTGTGCGAAGCGGGGACTTGTCGTTGAACATTAGCTCTCGCAAGTCGAAATGTCGAAGCCAGTTGAGTATCGCCGGATTCTGCGTCCTCATTGCGCCAAATGCTGTCTTGTTAAGGAAGGCATCACGATACTCACTGAAGGCTACCGAGGGTTGAATGCGGTCGAAATACTGAAGAATATGGCGAGACCTTTCCGGCAGCGTCGGAGCAGCTCGCCTAGCCACATGCTGCATGCTCTCCTTCGGGAGATCGCGACGTTCATTCCCGAGCTAAAATACTCCGAGGATCTCCGGTTCCTCTCGGATCAGCCGGTGATCGGATCACCCGCCGTCCCGTATTCGCTATGAGATCTCTGCTCCTCCGCCTGTCAAGTCCAGACTCTGATGCTCACCGGATCAAGACCGTGCCCCGGTCAAACCCAGCTTTCTCCTTTTTCCCGTCCGCCGATCAGCCGACAAGTCCGCCTCCGACGCCCGCCGTCGCTTCGAACGAGCCGTGTCTCCAACGTCGCTGATGCTGTCGTCGTGACCGAGTTGTCGCGTTCGCCCTCGATCAGGTGCAGCCTCATCCTCTTTCTGCGAGATGCTGCTCGATGAACGTACTCCGCGCTGGTACAGCGGCATAACGTCCCGCCAGTGTGTTTTCGCAATCGCGGCCGCCAGACGAATGGCCATCTCATGCGCTGCCTTAGCTTCTGCAACCCCTAGGGGATCCGGAGGTGGAATGACAACACCATACCAGTACTGAGAAGGCCGCTCAGGGGTACCGTAGACGACGTCCACCATATAGCTCTGCCATGCCTGGCGGGCAACATCCTCGTCGCCGAAGCCGCTGTCAGCTCCCACCCTTGCCCAGTGGCGCTGCACGGCGTTGTCGATAACCGAGTTACGGATGTCTTCGAAATGGGGACAGGCGACAAAGACATGCCGCTCGGTCTGAGAGGTGTTCCCGCAGAGCTTGCACGAACGATCCCGGTCCGGGTCGGTGACATCGTGGAGCAACAGCCTGCCCGTCCGAATGAGGAACTGCAGGCGCGTTGAGGCATGAGCTGCGGATCTGCGGTAGAAATAGGCGGGCGTTGGCGTCTGCTTCGATGGGGCGAAGCCAAGCCGCATCTTGAAAGTCGGCGCATGTCGCTGGAACACCACGTCGTGGAGTCGGGTGGCCATGATCTTCGGCCACTCGTCTGGAACGTATCCCACGGCCGTGTCGTATGCTACGAACTTGGGCATGTACGCGGTCGGAGGCGGGATGAGGGTGGGCGCCAGAGTGCGATGTGCGAGCGCGGCTGACCGATCTGCCTGTTGATTGAGCAGGGAGGAAGGGTCAGTCTTATCGGTGTGCGCCTTGATGTGCGAAACGGAGCCAGCAAAACGACGGTACACGTCGTTCAGCCAGAGCAGGTACTCACTGGTTGGTCGACGTTTCCACGGGAACACATCGAAACCGGATGATCTGAGCGTTTTTACGGCCGTCACGCCGTTTGCGTAGTCCGTAACAAGACGTTGAGTGCCGGGGTATGCGTGCGCTCCGATGGCGGCCGCGATCAAACCGACCAGTTCACCATGTCGAGACGTTGCTGCCTGTCCGATGAGAGAGAAGGAGGCCGAAGATGGACCAGCGACCGCCGCGGTGACGTCGTACCCGCCTTCCGGGCGCGGTACTGCGCTTCCGTCAGACGCCCACAGTCCTGGCCCATTCTCCGGGTGTCTGGCAAATGCAGCCTGTATGTTCAGCGTCATCTGCGACTTACGGTCCTTCCGACTGGTCAAGGGCGACTTGTCGTTGTAGAGAAGGTCGACCAAGTCCAGCTTGCGAAGCCAGTCAAGCACAAGCGGATTCTTCCGCCGATCGTCCCCCATTCGCGGATCGTCACAGAACGCGCCCTTATACACGTCGAAAGCAACAGAGGGATTGATGGTGTCAAAGTAGTGAAGGAACTGCCTGTTGCGATACGGCAGCAGCGACGCGGCACGCCTGGCGACGTGTTGCATGCTTTCGCGCGGCAAGTCCGTCTGATCGGTGTCGGTGATAGCGAGACCAGAGAGCTTAAGGTATTCGGCAGCGGCCAGCCAAGAGGTCGGAAGGTCAGGCTTCTTCGCATGGTCGTTTAGAGTGACACCGGGTCGCTCGAGAGGAGGGACGCATCGATTGTGCTGACACTGCCAGTTAGCAAGGACGATGGATGCGGCTACCCGCATCGGCTCGAGATGATGATTGAGGGCTCTCAACACGTTCTCCACAGCGATGCGGCCGTTCAGAACGTAGAACGAGGGAAAGCCGAAGCCCTTGTAGTCGAGAGGCAGGGAGAGGATCGCAGTGCGGGTGTATGGTACCTTCATCGCGTTCGTTATCTTCAGCGTCACCGCGGCATCTACCGCACTGGCATGCTTGGGAAGCAGTGGCTGTAGGTGGAGCCTCGGCAATATCCGGGGAAGGATGAGAGACCACGTAGCCTTTGCCAGCAAAGAGATTGGGTACTCAGCGTTTGTGGGTATAGGTATTGCGTCGATAACGGCCAAGATGGCCTTCAGCGACTCGGTCGGATCAAGAAACGCCGTACGTAGAATCCTTGGCGTGCTGGTAACAGGTATGCGCCGCTCAACCCCGGCTATGCGGAGGCAGATGTCGGAAGGGGGGTTCTTAACGGCACCGAGCTGGAACGCCATCGTCTTCGCACCCCAGTCGGTCCGGACGTCGTACCTGCGCTGAAACTCCTCACTGCGGGAAACATACCTCTCGAGGTTCTCCACACTGGTTGCAAATTTGATGGAGTCGTCGAGAACCTCAACGTCTCGGAGGCGGAGACCGCCTTTCGGGCGATCCGTTCGTATGTGGAGGACCTTTTTGCGTGAGTTCACTGTCTCTATGATTGGTGCAGCTTGGTCCAACAGCTCCGGCAGCCCTGCCAGCCAGTGGTGCTGCATAGCCATGGCCAAGGTGTATTTGATGCAGCTCGATGGATCACCTTGCTTGGTTTGGCCTGTAGTCAGAAAGTCTCGCTTACCCACACCATCCTGAGACTTGACGCGAAGCGATACTCCGGCTGTTCTCGCAGTCTCAAACGGTAGGACGTGCCCCAGGCCAAAGAATGTGAAGGAATCAACTGTAGCCGAGCTGTGGAGGTTGTCGAAACCCTTCTCGTGATCCTGTATCAGCCCCCATATCACATCACCATTCAGCCGGGCTGAGTGGTCTACTTCTGCCATGAACTGGGTGAGGTCACTGGACCTCACGCCACGCTGGGTGGCGATCTGGGTCGGCGGGAGTAGGCCGCGTTGCCAGACATACTCATGCAACCGGATCGTGTACCAGGAGCTGACCACGCCGTAGAGGCAGTTGCCGAATACGATACCTCTGTAGTTGCGGGGATCGGTGACGTCACCCCGCTTGAAAAGCGGCGAGATGAAGTTTTCCTTGAGGCGAGAGGGGAAGTAGTTGTGCACAATGCAGTAGTTGCAGAGGCGTAAAATGAGGGTAAGGAACTCCGTGCCCGTCTGCTTCAGCGCCCACTTTTCCCAGCCGTCAGGCCCTGGAGACGGTTTAGGATTACCTTTGCGAAGCGTGTCGTATAGATCATCAAGAGACATGATCGCTGGCCAATCAAAGCGATTCTTGCCCGCGTTCTTGCTTTTGAAAGACCGAGCGGCTTCACAGTCGAGCCAGGGTTTCGAACCTGGCTCAGGATCAGCTCGATGGAGAAGGAGCTTCTCGAAGTACCGCGTCCATGCCTCAAGCCGCGTATGAGGCTCGGTTGCCAATACCTCAGATGCTGGTTCAGGACCGGGCTGAGCACTCCGGTCGAACACCATCCAGTCAGACGTTATGCATGTTCGTGGCTACGAGTCCTACGCCGTTTATGAACTCGACCTCGGGTCCGGGGTCTCCCCCCTCCCCTAGGTCGGGTCCCGGCTCAGCATGATCGCGGGCCAACAGGCCAGCCCGCGATCCTACTCGGACTCCCCGTGAGGGCTACAAAGCGTGCTCACTCAGGGATGCCTGCAATGTCTCCAACGACTCCTCCACCGTCATCTCCATGTCTCTCCTGATTACGTTCGATTCCGGGCCTGTGTTCGTTTCGCTCCTGTATCTCCTGGTCCTGCTCCAGGTCCAGCTCCATCTCGTCCTCCTCCTCCTGCGGTCGTCCTACTCGTTCGGTATCGTCTCTGAAGAGGTGCGGTTGATAGTGGCGATCCCGCCGATAGTCCACGAAGATCTGTGATGCGAGGCGCAGCGCAAGCGAGTGCGCGTATCGATAGTCCGTTCGGTTTAGTTGTGGCGGTAGGGAAGGGAGTTCGCCGAGCCAATAGTACGTCAGCTTCTCCTCTTCGGGCGGACTCACCACGACGCTGGGAGCGTACTTGTCACGGAGGTGACAGCCACCGTACCCTATATGTACCAAAGACCGCGAGTCTAGCCGAGACTCGGGTCATCGTGACCCTTTTATGGTGCAGTGGTTTACTGTGCGTCGCCCTATGCTATTTGGTAGGTATAGGCCTCGTGACAGTACTGCTCCCAGGCCCTCTGGCGGTCCGCTTCTTCTGCAGGGAAGCGCCTCTGCAGGGCTTGGTGAATGAATCGACGCCTGACCGGGTCGAAATGCGGGCATCGTAGGAAGAGATGGTACTCGTCCTGCAGGGGGTGCCCACAGTAATTGCACGACGGACTCTGCTCCTTGTCCCTGTGATGGCGCGAGAGGTTGAAGCGGATGTTTCCCGACTTGGCGAGGAGATGCACAAGTGGAGCAGAAGGCGCTGCCGACTTCAGGATGAAGTATGATGATGTTGGCGGCTTGACTGGGTTATTCAGCTTGAGGCGGTCTTTGAGACCTCGAGGTTGGCGACGAATCTGTTCCTTGAGTAGCACCCCATCCAGGTGTCTCATCCAGTCGTCTGGTGCGAAGCCAACAATCGGGAAGTGAGGTACGTACTGGCCCATCGTCACTGTTGGCGGATAGAAAGGCGTTACGCGGTGCGACATCCCGTGCGCCTCACGTGCAGCCCGATCCGCCGCATCGTTGAGTCTGGAGTCCTCGTCCTCTCCTTCCGTGTGTGCCTTTACATGTTCCACCGGTACCCTCGGAATCATCCTCGCAAAGCTCCTCATCAACGTTAGGAACTGCTTACCCGGCTTGGTGATGAAGCTGTGCGCTGGCTCTGTGTCACGATGCTGCGCTCTCCCGTTGGCAGAGGCCCTCTCGCACAATATCAGAGTCAAGAATAAAGGATAAAGGGGTAGAAACGAGGATGTCGAGGTAGGATCCTCGTCGGGGTTGGATCCTCGTCGAGGTTACAAGGTCGTCGAGGTAACAAGGTCGTCGAGGATACAGCGTGAGTGCGACTCAGCCACGCTGCGTGCCACGGAGAGAGTGAGATCGTCAATGGTGATCCATGAGACTCAATCAGAGAGTGCTGAAGAACTACGACGGGCGCCCGGGGCATCCTATATGACTCTGCGCCTGCTTCCCGTCGTCGCGCGTTCATCCAACGTCTACTCCCTCGTCGAGGTTCTCCAGCCCGAGGTAGGTCACGTGTCGGCCACGTGAGAGGTGTCGGTCACGTGCGTAGGTTGTCGAGGGCGTGGCCGTCGTGACACTCTGCCCACCTTTGAAGTCGAGCTCCTGCGAGACACGCGCTATCTCCATCCACTCCAGCCTTCATCCTCGTCCTCGTCCTCGTCCTCGTCGAGCACACCCGCATTGCCGATCCATGAGTCGAGATAGCAGTCGAATGACGTCGCTTGTAACGGGAGCGAAACTCTGGCGACAAGTCGTCGAGCGGTCGTCAAGGAAACGGAGAAAGGACTGCCAATCCGTCGTCGAGGTAGCCTCGTGTTGCTCGAGGGCGTCGCCATGTCGCGGGATGCTCGAAAACGACATAAACAGAGGGGGGAGAGGGCGTCAGCGCTCTCATCCCCACCATCAACCTCAACTCACGCCTTATGCCCTGGCTACACCTCTCGAGGCCAAGGACACTCGACGCATCCACCTTTACCACAAGCTCGCCCCCTCCATCTCCCTACATCCTCTTCGACAGCAGTTCTCTAGACAACGCGCTGTCCTATCCTTCTTCTACAACCCCTACGGCAACTATAGACGAGGCATCTTCTGACTCAGACGGGTCAGTAACACTCTGCACAGAAACCGATTCTCGATTTGAGACTGTCAGTGTCGACTCGATGTCCAACCCATCCTCATCTCGTGCCGGCACCGCCCAACCCGAAGGCACCCCCTTCCCATCCCCCACGCAAGCCGCCTCGACTGCCGACATCCCAACAGTCGACGAGGCTGTTCCACTCCCCGCCGTCGGAGCCATCCCACCGCCCGACGAACAAGCTGCGGAGCTACTCAGCGATGCGCCTGCCGCGGCTGTCCCACAGGAAGAGGGGGAGGAGGAGTTGGATGTAGAGGCTGATGTGGACGAGCTAGCGCCCGACACTCCGGCATCGTCGAGCTTGTCCGAGGAGGAGATTTCTCCTAGCCGGCGATTTGACCCGCGTAATGCCTCCGAGGAGGCATACTATGTGAAGAAAGGATGGGGACTGCCGGTCCCAGAGTCAGAGCCATTGGACCGTTCATTCTTTGGTGAGTAAAGTCTGCAAGCTTCGCCCAAACTGATCAGTAGGCTCCCACTACCCCGACCGAGGACAGCGGGGATACAACAGATCTCTGACATGGGCCCGGGTGAGTATTGTCAGCTACTTGGTATCCTCTGACATTCAGCAACAAGCGGGTTCACGGCTGATCCGGGTTCTAGAAGGGGATGAGCGATGTGAGGCGTGTGTCACCGACGACCTCCCGTGTCGCATCGTCGAGGAAGGCAAGAAAGTGAAGTGCCTAACGTGCGGCACCCTGGCCTGCTCGTTCGGCACGGTAACTCCTGGCCCCTCTTCATCGGCACGGCGCCGTCAGGTGTCCTTCGCTCGCGGCACGTCTCCCTCGCCCGTCACCCCAGGCATCCGACGTTCCGGCAGGCTCGCCGCAGGTCGCTCCACCTCGACGACCTTGGCCGCCGGCCTCGCCAACATCGACCTAGCGGGCACGGTCAAGGCTTCTGGGAAGAAAGGGAAGGGAAAGGGAAGGGAGAGACGTCGGGCTCGCTCTTCGTCCTCGCCCATCTCGTCACCGTTGGGACACAAGAGACTCCGCTCAGGGCATCCTACCTCGACGAGTAGACTGAGCCCGCTCCCTCCCCCTGCTCCGGAACCGATGGGCGACGCTGGCACGGGTTGGCTAGGGGATGGCGGACTCGATCCTGTACCTCAAGCCGGACCGTCAAGGACTTCTCACTGGTCTCCACCCCCACCCATGATGCAGCTACCGCCGCCAACACCACCACCACCCGCTCCAATGACCTCGACCTCTGCCCCAGACCGCCGGTGGCAAGAGTTATTTCAATTGAGTCACTTCGCTCGCCGAGAGACTCAAGCACCGATGCGTACCTACTTTATCTCACGGGCGCGAGACATCGCAGGTGACTTGGGTGTTAACTTCGACGAGTTGACACTTGGGGAGTTTCTCGAGGGAACATCTTGACCGTAGCTTGTCTTGTCTTTGACTTCTTGCTTCTTGCTTCTTGCCGTCTTGACTCTTGTGCCTTGCCGCATGTATGTTTCTCACCGCTCACTGCTTCTCAGCCTATGCTCTGTAGCTACTTCACTTAGGCCTGGTTGCTGCTTGGCCCCCTGGTTTCTCCGGGTTCTCCTTGTGGAACTTCTCAATGCTCGCCCAGGCTCCATCAATATTCCCTGCTGGTTCCCATGTCGTCGCCTCATCCGTCCCCTCATACCCAAGCCACTCCACCTTGTACTCCAATCGTCCTCTCCTTTTCCTCGAGTCGATGATCCTCTTCACCTCGAATGATTCCCCTTCCTCGTCGACTTCCACAGGCCCTGGCGGATCGTATGTTTGTCCTGGGAGCGTCGGAGGCTCGAATACCTTGAGTCGGTCCACCGAAAAGACTGGATTGACCTTCATCGTGTCGGGCAGCTCAAGCTTGTACGCGCTGCCCGCCTTTGCGATGATTCTATAGGGTCCACACCATTTCAAGTCGAGCTTCTTCGAAGGTCGTCGAGTTTGTATGTTCTCCATCGACAGCATCACTTGGTCCCCTACCTTCATCTCGGGGGCCTCCTGATGCTTGGCGTTGTACCCTCTTGCATATGCCTCATTGGCGAGCTCGATGTTCTTCTTGCACAAGGCGTGCACCTCCTCGAGCGAGGCAAATTTCTCGACGACTGATGGGATCTCTCGAGCTTCTCCCTCGACGACGATGGATTCTGCCCACCTTGGGGCGTAGCCGAAGTTTGCTTCAAACGGCGTCATCATGATTGCCGAATGCATTGAGTTGTTGTACGCGAACGCCGCCCGCTGGAGAAGGGTAGCCCAGTTGTCCTGCTTGTAGTCGCAGAAGATCCTCAGGTATTGCTCGAGGGCTTGATTTGTCCTCTCTGTCTGCCCATCCGTCTGAGGGTGGAAGGCCGTCGAAAGGCTGACCTTGATGCCGAGGGTGCTGCACATTGCACCCCAAAGCTTGCTGGTGAACTTGCTTCCTCTATCCGAAATGATGCTCGTGGGTAGCCCATGCTGCGCTACCACATTGTCGAGGACAAGGTCGACCAAGCCTGCCGTGTTGAGCCGAGTTGTCGTAGGGATGAAGATAGCCCATTTGGTGAGCCGGTCGACGACGACAAGGATCGAGTTGAAGCCCGAGCTGGCGGGAAGCTCCTCGATGAAGTCCATGGATATCGAGGACCATGGCCTGTCAGCAATCTCCAGGCTGTGTAACAGTCCATGGGGACGCTGACGCACCGGTTTGCACCGCTGACACACTGCACACCCTCTCACATACTTCTCCACATCCCGTCTTAGTCCCAACCAACAGTACTCCCTCCTAACCAGCTCCAGCATCTTCGCAACTCCAGGATGTCCAGCCAATTGCCCCTCGTGGTGATCTCGCATGACCTTTACTCTTGCCTGTTTGATGTCCGGGATGTAGAGTCGCCCGTTGATCCTGAGTAGGCCATCCTCGTCGAACTTGATCTTGCTTGCCTCGTCGAGGCCCAGTCTTTTTGCCAGTGACCATGCCCTTGGGTTCTCCTCCTTCGTAATCCTCTTCTCCTCTCTTAGCTCCCCAAGCTCCTCCAATGTATCCTTCAAGTCCTCATCTCCGCCCTGCCCTTCCTTCAATTCTCCTCGAGACAGTCCCCTCAATTCTCCTTCCTCGTCTTCTCCTTCTTCTTCGTCTTCTCCTCCTTCTTCGTCTTCCACCAACGCTCGCAACATGTAGCCCAGACTGGATGTGACCGTACTCTCCTCGTCGAAGCTTGGCAGGGCTTGAACTAGCTCTGGTTCTGCGTCCTTGCCCTGTGGGATGTAATCGGCCCTCCTCGATAATGCATCCGGGTAGGCTGCCTTGGTTCCTGGTCGATAGACGATCTTGTATGAGAAGCCAGCCAGGGTATCCACCCATCTCGCAACTCGAGGGCTGAGTTTCTGTGGCTCCATCCAGTATGTGAGGTTGAGATGGTCGGTCAAGATCGTCGAGGTAACCTGCAGAAGGAGGTGTCGACGCCGCTTAAAGGCCATAACGATCGCGAGGAACTCTTTCTCCGTGGTGGTGTAGTTGAGCTCCGCTCCTGAGAAGGCTCCCGACTCGACAGCAACAGGGTGTTCTTGTCCTGTCGAGGAGTTCACCTGCGAGATGATGAACCCCCATCCATAGACCGAGGCGTCTGTCTGGATGATAGTCTCGAACGTCGGGTTGAAGTGAGCGATCACTGGTGCTTCGCTCATTCGCCTCTTGATCTCCTCGAACGCCCACTGCTGTCCATCTCCCCAATGGAAGTCGATATCCTTCCTTGTGAGGTGCGAGAGAGGCCCAGCGAGCTTGGAGAATTGCGGTACGAAGCGTCGGTAATAGCTCGCAAGACCGAGGAACCGTCGAGTTTCGTGTAGGTTTCGAGGGGTAGGGAAATTGCGAACACCCTCGACATACCCACTGTCAGCCTCGACGCCCTCGTGCGAGATGATGAAGCCCAAGAACTTCACCTTAGTCTGCTCGAACTCCGACTTAGACGCCTTCACAAACAGTCCAGCCTTCCGCAACGCCTCCAGCACCGCCTTAGTCAATCTCCTAAGTTCCTCGAGGTTCTCCGCATGGATGAGAATGTCGTCGATGTAGATGATGACCCCTTTTCCCAGGAATTCGTGCAGGACTTCGTTCAAGAAGTGTTGGAACACGCTCGGCGCGTTCCGAAGTCCGTCTCGCACCACCAGTGACTCGAACATTCCTCGAGGGGTACGGAATGCTGTGAACTTCTCATGTCCAGGAGCCATCCGGAGCAGCTGGTATGCTCCCGGCAAGTCGAGCTTCGTGTAGTATCTCGACTTGGCTAGGTCGTCGGTCACTTGGGATATCAGGGGTAGCGGATACGCGTCTGGCACCGTCATCTCGTTGAGCTTGCGATAGTCGACAACCATTCTCAGTTCTCCTTGGGCCTTCTTTGGTACGAAGAAGCTTGGTGACCCATAGGGCGAGTTCGAGGGTCGAATCCTTCCAGCCTTTCTCTCTCGATCCAGCAACTTGTCGAGCGCATCCATCTGATCTGGGTTCAGGCTGTACAGCGGGGCCACTCGTAGGTCGGCTCCAGGTTTAAGCGTGATGCGTAGGTCGTATTCTCTACTTGGAGCAAGCGTCTCTACCCCTCGTCGAGGATGGAAGACCTCGAGGTATTCGTGATATCGCTCCGGGACAAGATGTTGCACGGCTGCTTCCTCTTCTGGGCTGAGTTCGTACTCGTCATAGTCGGGTAGGACGTCGATATATGCCTCCTTCTCGCTCAACTCCTCGGTCACTGTGCCGCATAGCTCGACTGTATTTCCCTGGTTCTGCTCCCATCGGTTGAATGGGAGCTCAATGCTGTTCGCCTTCGATCGCCTGCTCCTTCGTCTACCTTGTCGCCTTTCCGCCTTGGTCTCCAATGTTCCTGATAGTCGAGAGACCTCGTCGAGGTTCTGTGGTCCGTTCTCCTGGTTCGTCTCTTTCCCGCCTGTCCTCTTCCTTGTCGCCTTCTTCCTTCCAGCATCCAATATCACACCGTTCTCCTTCATCCAGTCATATCCCAACACCACGTCCGCTCCTGCCAATGTTGTCACACCTAACTCTTCCCTTCCTTCACCGCCTAGGACTTTTACTGTTCCCGTCACTCCCTTTTCTATTTGTCCTGCTGAGCTTGGTTTGCCGTCAAAGAGGAGGAGTTGCCGGGGTCGAGGGAGTGGGTAACAGGGGATGTGATGCCGTTCAACGAACACAGAGTCGACGAAGTTACCAGTGGCCCCGGTGTCGAGCAGCACCTTCACCCCGTCGACTTGATTGACGCTTCCTGACACGACAGCCTGCTCTCTGCCTAAACAGCAAACCTCACCACGAATGCATGCCTCCTCATCACTAGCTATTCCGTCCGTGGCAACCAGTGCCTTCTCATCTTTCGCTTCTTCGTCGAGGTTCGGGATTAAAGGTGATTGTGATACAGGGGGGTTGGGAGGTGAATGGGGAGGGGAGGTGGCCGAGAGGATGTCTTGATGGGGCCGCTGGACCTCTCGTATGTTCTCAGCGTCCCTCAAGCTTTTGGGTCCTCCTGCTTGACGATAGGTCGGCCGGGTGCAGGGCTGCCTCGAGGAACGGGAGGTCGTTGCCCGGGAACACAGGCGTTGGCGAAATGACCGACTCCGCCGCATCGGAAACAGAGGCGCTGCTCGTTCCTCCTCTGACGTTCGGCAGGGTCGAGACCTCCAGGAGGCGTTGACCTGAAACCAGGCGGGCCACTAGGGGCTGGCGATGGACGCGTCGACGGGATCGGCGGGAGAGGTCGGTAGGTCGACGAGGCAGGGATAGCAGCTTGCTGCTGGGTAGTCGGGGCTGGTCGTCGTCGAGCTTCTTCGTACCGCTTGACCTCTGCCTTCTTCTCAGCCTCCCTTGCTCTGAGCCTGTTGTCCAACTTGATGACATAGGACTGAAGCTCTCCGAAGGTCTCCAGCTCCACTGTGGTCCGAGCAACCTCGTCTCGAAGATTGTCTGAGAGGCCCTCGAGCGCCCTAGCTCTAGCTTGCTCGTTGGCTTCCCATCCCAAGACCGCCAGGTACTCCCTAAGCTTCGCGAAGTACTCTGCCGCTGATCCGGTCTGCTTCAAGTCGAAGTATCGCCTCTGAGCGGTCCCCTTGATGTCGGGGTCTCCGAAGTTGTCCCTCAAGTATTTCGACAGCCTCTGGAAGCTACTGATCTTCTCGTCGAGCTCGTCTCCCGACGCGAGAGGTTGGATAGCGTCCTGAACGAATCCTCTGAGAAAGGAGATGGCGTAAATGACCTTGGACTCCTCTGTGAACTTCGAAGGCTGTAGCCGAAAGACGATGTTACATTGCATGAGGAATCCTTCGAGTTTCTCCGGCTTTGAGCCATCGAAAGTGTCGGGCGGGTTGGCCTTTGGCTCGCTCGATGATGCGTTGGTCGAGGGAGCGGGGGAGTTGGCTCGTCGAGCCTCGATGGCAACGAGCTGTTGCAGGATCTGAGCGAGGGAAGCCTGATCCGCCATGTTGTTGGGTGTGCTAGACCGGCTAGCAGGAGGAAGACGAAGGGACTGTGGTAAAGCTTGGTGCTCGTGGTTCGGGTTGAGTGATGTCGAACGTCGAGTCTCGATGGGCATATGCCCCGGGTGTGCGTGGTTGTGCGAAGAGGTAACAGCACTCTCTGATACTGTCACGATGCTGCGCTCTCCCGTTGGCAGAGGCCCTCTCGCACAATATCAGAGTCAAGAATAAAGGATAAAGGGGTAGAAACGAGGATGTCGAGGTAGGATCCTCGTCGGGGTTGGATCCTCGTCGAGGTTACAAGGTCGTCGAGGTAACAAGGTCGTCGAGGATACAGCGTGAGTGCGACTCAGCCACGCTGCGTGCCACGGAGAGAGTGAGATCGTCAATGGTGATCCATGAGACTCAATCAGAGAGTGCTGAAGAACTACGACGGGCGCCCGGGGCATCCTATATGACTCTGCGCCTGCTTCCCGTCGTCGCGCGTTCATCCAACGTCTACTCCCTCGTCGAGGTTCTCCAGCCCGAGGTAGGTCACGTGTCGGCCACGTGAGAGGTGTCGGTCACGTGCGTAGGTTGTCGAGGGCGTGGCCGTCGTGACACTCTGAGTCGGACCGACCCACTCGAATCGCATTGACCGCTGTCATGTAGTCCGTTATGATGCGCGGGGCGTCCTGCATGCGTATCTTTTGCCCGCGCAACGAATCCATGACGTGGAATAGGCCTGCTGTGAGTGCCAGGAGCTCACCGTGCATCGATGAGCTGCTTTGCCCGACCACAATGAAGGAGGCTTGACTCGGGCCAACAACCGCCGCTGTAGTGGATGCGGTTGGTAACAGTCCACCAATCCTGCTACTCCCGTCAGTGGCCCAGGTGAGGTGCTGACCTTGTATTGGGGTGAACGCGCGCCTGAAGTTGTCCCAAATGTCCATGTGCCTCAGCTCAAAGCTCCGGAAAGCCGTAGGATCCAGTGTCACAAACTGCTGGAGCGGGCGCAAGCCCCGTAGCTGTCCTGGAAGAGATCTTACCACGTCCAGTTCACCTCGAGGGAGATTTATATGGCGCTGTCTCAGCTTCGCGGTCCACCCAGTCCAATGTTCCTGTTCGTCTTGCGGCTTGCTGTACTTGTCCAAGGTCTCGGCGCTGGGTGGGAAAGTGAGAGCGCCATGGTACGCCGCTCTGTTTAGTACATGCCTAATAGTTGCAAACCGTCCGAATGTCTCATACTGATTCGTGTTTGCCAGTCGCAGACCTGTGCCCCTCATCACATACACCGCCGGGATGAGGGTACATGGCAGAAGCGGTGGGCCGCGCTTTGTCAGAATTTCGGTGGGTGGGAGGCACTTGTTACCTAGGCATTCCCAGTTTGCCATCGTGATGCTCGCCATGTTTCTCATGGGAACCAGGTGATGGTTAGCTGCTCGCAACATTGTCCTTACCGCTATCTTGGCATTGATGGTGGAGACGGAGGGGAAGCCAAAGCCACCCTGAACGATCGGAAGAGACAGGAGCTCTCCAGGGATGGTAGGGGTGCCTAGAGCATACGCTACCTTGTCCGCTATTGCGCGGTCCACTTTCAGCGCATCGCCGGGCATAAGCGGGTGAAGTGATAGTTTTGACAAAATCCTAGGCATGAGCATCGTCTCCACGGCACGCTTGACCAGCGCAAGCGGGAAGTGGCGGTTCCAGGGCAGAGGGAAGTCCTCGACGATCGAGCGGATCGCATCAAGTGTCTCCCTTGGCTGCAATATCGGTGCTCGCAGGAATTTCGGTTTTGGATCATACGGGATATCGTGTGCGGCGCCAGCGCTGTGGACCCTGATGGTCGCCGGGGGGTCCTGTACTTTGCCTAGCTGGAAGTATTTGGTCTTCCCGTTGTCGAAGGCGGTTCGGACACCGTAGGCCTCCTGGAAGGTTTCATACGCCTCCGTGATGCGAATTGCACCTCGCAGTGTCTTACCCAGTAGGATGGAGTCGTCCATGTCCTCCACACCCAAGACTCTGAGGACAATCTTGTCCGCGGCTTGGTGTGGCCGACCACCGTGCGCCAAAACTGTGCGATCATTCACTACGTCGTCTGGGCCTACCACTCTATTCTCCACAGCCTGGATCCAATGTGACGCCATTGCCATCGCTAGAACGTATTTGATGGGACTCGCTGCGTCACCCTGCTTTGTCTGTCCATCAGTATGGAATTCCACACCTACCCCGTCCTGGGTCTTCAACCGAATGGAGACGTGGTGTGTGCGGGCCTTCTCAAACTCCCATAACGCCGGAGGGAGGCCAAAGAAGCGTATGAAATGCTCCGTTGCTCTCTGCGCGATATTGTCGAATCCCTTCTCATGATCTCTCAAGACCGCCCAAATCGTCTGTCCTGTGAGCGTTGCGGCGGTATTCATTTGGTCTATGAAGCAGGTCAGATCGCCGATCTGAACGCCCCTCTGTGTGGCAATTTGCGTCTGCGGGATGAGCCTGTGGTTCTGTGCGTAATCCTGCAGACAGCGCGTCATCCACTTTACCGGCAACGTCTGTATTAGGCAGGCCAGAGTGACGCCACGGTAATTGTTGGGATCAGTGATATCGCCTCGCTTATACACCGGAGAGATGTAATTCTGCTTGATAGCGTCCGGGAAGTAATTGTGAACTATCGTGTAGTTGCACAGGCGAAGTATGATGTTCAGGAAAGACTCGTCAGCATTTCTCAGTGCCCATTTCTCCCATCCGTCCGGTCCCGGCGATGGCTTTGGATTGCCGGAACACAAAATTCGCTTAAGGTCAATCATGGACATCGGTCTTGGCCATTGCATTGGCGATCGAGCGGTGATCTGCTGGAACTTGCGCGCTGACGCTGAGTCAAGCCATGGCGTAGGAACCTCCGGGGGAGGAGGTTGCGTAGCCAATCGTTTGAAGTGCTCCGTAAGCCAGGTACGTCGCGCCGGAGCGGTCTTGGCTATGACGTCTGTATTCGGGTCGATGAGGACGGGCGGGTTCGTAACTGCTTTAGTGTCAATGAGATGTCGGATGGGCCCACCTTGTAAAGCGGCAGCTATTTCCTTGTTGCCATTGGCCCCGTGTTGGTGAGCCTGTCTCCGCCGCTCGCTGCGAAGATCCTTAGACAGCTCGTTGCGGGCTGCGGTCAATACGGGTCGGTCAGGTACCTCTCCTACCGCTAGCTGCAGTCTGGTATGCTCCGCCATTACTGTCGCAGCCTGTACGCACCGATCATATGTCCTGTTGATGAGTGCACCGATCATTTGATTCAGGGTCTGGATCCTCTTTGCTATTGCATCGCACCTCGAATTCGTGGGCTTCAGTAGAGCCGGGTTGACCTGGGCCTTCCGCTTTCGATCGAAAGCCTTTTCGCATGCCGCATTGAAAGCTGTGTGGCACTCGCGCAGCGTGTGGTCAAAGTCCTGAGCAGTAGCTATCTCTTCCGGGATCGTGAAACGCGCCATAGCGGCTACGAGGCTCTCGTTCATCCGTTTGAATCGCTCATCAGCTTGCGCCGCAGTCGGCTTCCGCAGTCTAGGGGTTGTATAATTCCGCAGGGGAACCGCGGAAGGGGTAAGTACGCCTGCAAAGATGTCGCAGATCACCGGTCTATGGTCGCTGGCCGTTATGGAACGCCCAGTGGTGGACTTACGAGAAACCATAGATCTAGACATTGCAAACCGATCGACAATCCTTCGTGAGGCCGGATTGCGGATCGGCTTTAGCGTCCAGTCCCTGTGGACGTAAACCTGTGGCACATCTTCCCAATTGTCCCTTGCGTCGTGGTCCAGGAGAAAGCGTCGGTAGTATGAACGCTGCCTAGCAAGAATCTCTTCTCCCGAGAGCTGGCCATGAGCCTCCCAGGTATGCAGAGATGCGTTAAGGTCCCCTCCAAGGATCCAATTGTCGTGTCTGTCAATAAGCTGTCCTGCCGCTCGCCAAAACCCTTGAATCCTCTCGGGCCAGTCCCTGTCGGTACTGCCCGTAGGTGCATATGCCGCGACGCACCGGATCGTCTGAGGACGACCGGTAGGATCGTGCATTCGAACGTCTACCGCCAGCAGGCGGCCATCAGAATTTGCGTCTGGCGGCGGCATCTCAACCTGTAATGTGGTGAACACACTCCTTACCAACACTGCCACTCCCGTTCGATAGTTTTCCGCCGATGCCGGTATCGAGTGCGCCCTATAGTGGCGAAGGACTTCCGCTGGTACGTTCAGCTCTCTGCCTGCCCGCTGATGCGTTTCACTCAGGAGAACTACGTGAGGCCAAGTGGCCTCTTCGCCCACGAGCAATGATCTGATATCCGCCTGCTTACCTATGTTCTCGCTGAGGCCTAGGCAGTTGAGGGTCAGGATGCGTAGCGGTTCTTGTGGATTCTGCGCTGCCTGCACGCAGGGAATGCAGGCGATCGCCACTGCTATTAGGATCAGTCTGCGAACCTTCTCATGTCGCAAGGCGTGTATGCATTTCATTCGAGAACCTAATCACGCCGGCATTTACGCCTCGGATCAAATCGGCGATCAGCCGATGTCCCGTGATGGGTCAAACTATGTCAAGTCTCTGCTCTCCTGCCTGTCTCTCTCACCAATGTCCGACAAGCTCCCGGTGCCATCAAGAGCCATTCTCCGACAATCCTCTCGCTTTCTTCCTCGGACGATCGCCAGGACCACCGAATTCTCCTTCGTTGCCGGGCCGCTTCCGAGTCGACGGCCCCGGCGCCGCTTTCACCGTCGCACGTCTCGGAAGCGTCGCGATGGGCCTGTCGGTCGGGGTGGCGGTCGTTTTCGCGAGACGTCGTCGACCCCGCGATTTGGTCGATGGGCGTGGCCCTGCATTCGCACCGAGGTCGCTGAAGATGTCGCCAGAGAGATCGCCGCGGGCATAGTGGGGCATGACGTCGCGCCAGTGGATTTTTGCGACTGCTGCCGCCAAGCGGATCGCCAGCTCGTGCGCCGCTTTGGCTTCGCTTGCCCCGAGACCGTCTGGAGGGGGTCGCACACCCCCGTACCAGTACTGCGACGGGTCGCCCGGTAAGCCTCGGATGACAGTGGCGAAGTAGGAAGAGACGGCGGCGGTGAAACGCTGTGCGTCGCGGCTGTCGCGGTCGGTGTCCTTCAGATGATAGGCCAAGTGCCGTTGCACCGCCTCCTCGATGAATGTCGTGCGGACTTCGTCGAAGTACGGGCAGCGGACAAAGATGTGATGATCTGTCTGTGAGAGTTCCCCGCAAAGCTTACAGGAGTATTCGCGAGACGACGCAGTGACGTCCCTGGTAATGTGCCGGCCGGTCCTGATGAGAAACTGCATGCGAGTAGCGGCGTGGGCTGGAGATTTGCGATACGGATAGGTGGGAATAGGGGTCGAGATGGACGGTCCAAAACCCAGCCGGAACTGGATGTTGAAGGTCTGCTTGTCAAATACCTGTCTGTGAAGCCTTGTGGCCACTATTGACGACCAGGTGTCCGTCACATACCCTTGCCCGACGTCGTATGGGACATATTTGGGCATGTATGCGGTCGGTGGGGGTATGAGCGTCGCAAGAGTACCTATGTGAGCGTCCTTCGCAGCATGATCCGGCTTGTCATTTAGTACGGAGAAGGCGTCCTTACTGTCGGTGTGAGCCTTAACGTGCTCGACGGGACACTCCACGCCTTTGAAAGCATCGTGCAGCCACATGAGCCACTCCGCAGCCGGCTTTGATTGCCACCCGAATGCGTCGAAGGCTGGCGAGCGCATCGTTCTGACCGCAGTTACGCCGTTCGCGTAGTCTGTGAGGATGCGACCACCCCGTTCTGCGTGAGTTGAGCAGCCTACGGCCGCGGCAATCAGACCCATGATCTCACCTTGCCGTGATCCCGCAGGCTGGCCGATAATTCGGAAGGTGGCTGACAGGGGACCACACACGGCTGCTGTGGTTGTCGTCCTACCGATGTTATCTGTCATTGCACTCCCATCCGAAGCCCAGACGTTGTCTACGCTGTCTTCGCTCATTCGGAATGCTCCTCGGACGGCTCGAGCCATAACGAGCTTTCTTTCTTGGCGAGAGAGAGCCGGAGACCTGTCGTTCAGTAACAACGACGCGATCTGAAACTCCCGGAACCACTCCTCAGTAGCCGGCCGCTGCTCGCGAGTGGCCCGCATTCGATTATCGTTCAGGAAGGCTTTCCGGAACACCTCGAAGGAGACGGAGGGTTGGATGTTGTCGAAATAACTGAGGTGGGAGCGGCGTTGCGGGAGGGTAACCGACTTAGCGCGGCGGGCGATGTGCTGCATACTCTGTTTGGAGAGGTCGCTCTGGTCAGTGTCCGTTACGTTCAAACGAGCGTCCCGGAGGTACTCTGCCGCGGCGATCCACGAGTAAGGTATGTTCGGCAGCGCATTCCCTGGAGGCAGATATACTCTCTCTAGCGGAGGTACGCACGCATTGTCCTGGCATTGCCAGTTAGCCAAAGTTATCTCCGCCATGGTACGCATAGGCTCCAGGTGATGATTGAGTGCCCTAGTCACGCTGCCGATGGCAATCTGGCCGTTGAGTACGTAGATTGACGGGAAATCGAAACCTCTGTACTGAAGCGGAAGGGAGAGTAGCGCTGATGCCGTATATGGGGCTCTCATAGCCGAAGTGATCTTTCGCGTGATCGCCTCGTCTAGTAATTCAGCATCAATCGGTCGGAGGGGTTGGAAGTTCAACCGAGGGAGAATACGGGGCAAGAGCAGCGACCAAACTGCTTTGCGAAGGAGTGAGAGAGGGTATTCGCGATTCTCTGGAAGGGGAAAAGCCTCGATGATGGCTAAGATGGCCTGCACTGTGTCCGTAGGATTGAGGTAGGACGTGCGCAACATCTTGGGGTTGGGATTGACGTTGACAATGTGCTTGACACCTTTCACCTGCAACGTAATCGCTTTGGGAAGCTGCCCCGTGTGCTCACCGAGAACGCCCGCTTCTGTTTTCTGGCCCCAATCCGTCTCGGCTCCGTAGGCATCCTGAAAGTATTCAGCCAGCTGTACTGCGCGTTCAAGCGACGGGATCGATCGACGTGCCAGCAGCGAATCGTCCATCGCTTCTACCTCCGAGAAACGCAGGCCACCGCTTGGCCGATCCGTACGTATGTGAAGAATACCCCTGCGAGCGTTAACCGTCTCAATCTTCACAATGTCCTCCTGCCGTGTTTCCGGGTGCGATGCCATCCAGTGGGCTCGCATAGCCATTGCCAGAGTGTATCTGATCGGGCTAGCGTTATCTCCCTGCTTGTTCTGACCGTTTGTTATAATTACGCTGTCACCTACCCCGTCCTGTGATTTGACCCGTAGCGAGACGTTTGCCAGGCGCGCGGTCTCGAAGGGGATGGCTTGCTCCATATTGAAGAACTTGAGCGCATCCAGCGCCGCTGAACCATGCAAGTTGTCGAAACCTTTCTTCTGATCCCTGCAGACAAACCAGATAGTGTCGTGATTGAGCTTTGCGGCGAAGTCCACCTGGGCCAGGAACTGTGTCAGGTCACTGGGCCGCACTCCTCTCTGAGTAGCTATCTGTGTTGGAGGGAGTAGCTTGTTCTCCCACGCGAAACGTTGGACATTCTGTGCGTACCATGAGGTGATGATGTTGTGCAAGCAGTTGCCGAAGACAATACCTCTATAGTTTCGGGGATCCGTGGCATCGCCTCTCTTGTAGAGCGGCGAGATGAAATTCTCCTTCAGAGAAGACGGGAAATAGCTGTTCACGATGGTGAAGTTGCAGAGTCTCAAGATGAGGCCTAAGAAGGCTGAGCCGGCCTGTCTGAGCGCCCACTTTTCCCATCCATCCGGCCCTGGTGACGGCTTACTATTACCCCTCCGAAGAGTATCGTAGAGATCGTCAAGGGTCATCGGCGACGGCCAGTGGAATGCCTTCGGTCCCACTAGCTCCTCCCGGAACCTCTTTGCTGCAGGACAATCCAACCAAGGTTTTGCAAGTTCCGGAGGGTCATCACGATGCAAGAGCTTACCGAAGTACTGCGTCCATGTCTCATTCTTGGTGCGCGGCGATGTTGCAAGCAGTATGGGAGGCACGTCATGTTCTGGTGTTGCCGCTGTGTCGAATGTGTCCCACTCTGGATCCGGCCGCGAGTCCTGATAGACCGCGGCACGGCTCGAAGAGTAGGTAGGCCGTGCTCCCCGTATCCGCGTGTCACTGCTTGTTAGTGGTTTCCCGTCTGGGCCTACCATCTGTAGCATCGGTGCATTTGTGATCGCCAGAGGCTCAAACAGCTGGCGAATGGGCCCTCCATCCAACACGCGCTTGAAGTCTTCTCTGTTAGTATCGGTAGCTGCCTTCTGCAATATGTTCCTGGTAGTTCGACGGAGCTCGCGAGACACGCCTTGTTTGACTTTACGAACTTCCGCAATGGTGGGTGTCCTACTGGCTGTGAGAGCGAGAACAGTGTTCCATTCTTCTCTGGCTTGAGGACGGGGGCGGAGAAACTCAGCTAAACGGCCTTTGTCGAGTGCTCGAATGATTCTGCCGAGCATCTTCATCCGGGTAGCAAGCTTGTGGCACTCATCGTTCGGGCCTATCTGGATCCGATCGTTGATGCGCGACCCCCTCTTAGCACGGAAAGTCGCTTTACATGTGGCAGAGAAGATGTCGTGGCAAACCGAGAGAAGCTCGTCGTACTCACCGTCATCCAGAACCTCCTTGTCTGTGTTAAGAGACGGGCTGAGGTAGTCGAGCTCGAACGAGATGCGTTCCCTGAAGAGGTCAAACTTCTCAGCTGCGTCTGATGCCTTTGGCCGGCGCAGCCTAGGTGGAGCCAGATTCACCACTTTGTGAGAAGCTGGTAGAAGAGCGCCGGTAGAATACTGTACCAATACAGGACGGTGATTAGTGCCCGGGATCTGCGCGTCGCTGAGGACTTCGATACCCCGGCATGCCAATTGGGCATGAGCCGCAAATCGATCGAGAATCCTTCGTGTGCTGACTCCTGACTTCTGCTTCGCCCAACTATGCGTCGTCCAGTCCCTGCCGATGAGCACTCTTTGCTGCTGCTCCCACGCGTCGGTAGCGGACGACTGCAGGAGGAATTGGCGGTAAGCTGCGCGGAATTCGCGTGCGACGATCTCCCTGTATTTAGATGGGTCGTGTCACGACGGCCACGCCCTCGACGACCTACGCACGTGACCGACACCTCTCACGTGCCCGACACGTGACCTACCTCGGGCTGGAGAACCTCGACGAGGGAGTAGACGTTGGATGAACGCGCGACGACGGGAAGCAGGCGCAGAGTCATATAGGATGCCCCGGGCGCCCGTCGTAGTTCTTCAGCACTCTCTGATTGAGTCTCATGGATCATCATTGACGATCTCACTCTCTCCGTGGCACGCAGCGTGGCTGAGTCGCACTCACGCTGTATCCTCGACGACCTTGTTACCTCGACGACCTTGTAACCTCGACGAGGATCCAACCTCGACGAGGATCCTACCTCGACAACCTCGTTTCTACCCCTTTATCCTTTATCCTTGACTCTGATATTGTGCGAGAGGGCCTCTGCCAACGGGAGAGCGCAGCATCGTGACAGGTCGTGTCACGGGGCCAAGCCGGTCGTCGACTGATAGGCCCTCTCACACGTGCTGTCTGTTGATCTGTCTCTGTCCTCCACGAGAAGGTGTGTCCTACAGCCTCTCGTGCGTCGACAACACGGCTGCGCCGTTACTTTCTATCCATGGGACTCAATACCACGGTGCTAAGGACGGTCTACGGGTGAGGACTTGTATATATATCACCCGTGCCCTCCTCTGCACCGCCTTGGGCTTTCTCCTTGAAACACCATCGACGAGGCTCGAGCTCTAAAGTCGTCGAGGCTACTCGAGCGTCGTCGAGGCTACTCGAGGATCGACGATAGGCTCACGTGTTTGACAGGCGTGCTGGGCTGGAACGAGGCTCGTAGGCGTGCTTTGGTGATCATGGAGGCGTGGCCGACGTGACACTCTGCCCCCCTCTGAAATCGAGCTCCTGCGAGATGGCGGGCGAGGCGGGGCAGCTTGTATGGCCTGAGCCTTTGCTCCCGCCTCGCGCTAAGCCGTATCTTTTGGTCATTCCTCGCAGGGCTGATCCCGAGGGTCTGTGGGTGTGTAAGCAGGGCCTGGTCTCGTCGACGGTCCGTCCTTCTTGGTCGCTCGAGGTCTCGCGCAGCTGGTGCTATCTTTCTAGGCGCTAGTCGGGGCGTAGGCTGTGTTGCCGTCGTGGAGTGACTAACGGGCACAGGTAGTGTGCAGCCCGCATGTGTCCCGACGCGCGTGGTGTCGAGGGTGATCCCTGTGCTGGATAGCCCGCCCGTTGCTGAGCTATAGGCGTCTCATGCTGGAATTTGCGCGTATGTAAGTCGACCTCGAGTCGACCTCGGCCACGAGGCCGGGGTCAGATTGCCCAATGCGGCAGTCGCCGCGAGATAACCGGTGATTGCCGCTCCGCTCTACGCCCTTCTGTCGATCATGTTGCTCGTTGCTAGGCAACAAGTCGCCAAACTGTCGTGAAAAGTCGTGTTGCCTGCTCTCGTCGTCAAGTGCCCTCTCGTCCCTCGTCCCCGCCATGTCCCCTCCAAAAGGTATAAACCCCCTCTCGACGAGGCTACTCGTCCCGTCCATTCCAAACTCTCCACTCCAACGCATCATATGTTCTCCAACGCCACCGATCCCTCCCTCAAAATCGTCCTCCGAGGACGACCTTTACGCCTGGTCACGATGACCAAAACCCCTTCCCCCAGCCCCACGACGCCGCCATCCTCCCCCGAGTCGGCTGTCGACGCTCCCCCTCCTCGACTGTTCCCTCGATGGGCGGTCCGTCCTCGAACTCCAGAGCCCACACCGGTCGAGGAGATCGACGAGCTCGTCGATGAGCTCGACTGGTCGGATGCGGCCAGTGCTGCGCCAAGCGGTGAGTGATTGTTGAGTCACCCTACTGCTTGTATTGATGCCCAGGGCGTACAGCGATTCTGCGCTCGCTAGCAGACATACACGCCGAGATCCGTCGGCACCAGGGGACCGTCAGAGCCGCTAGGGAGAGTAGCTGTGCTACCTCCTCTACGTCCAGCGGCTACTCAGACGCCTCGCCCCCGTCTTCCCAGGCTTCCGACGCGGCTTTCGCTGGCGAGAGTCGCTATCGAGAAGCCCACTCCTTGCCGTTCGAGCCGGCCTCGCCTCGGCCTCTTCGCCCCTACATTGGTGGTGGGACCGGATCCCCCATCATACCGCCCTATCCCCTCGTCCCCCTCGGCTCGCCTATCCTTCTCCTTCCCCCGCCTTCTATGCCTCCGCCATCCCGCTCTCCGACTCCGCCAATCAACCCACGCCGCCGGCGTCGAGTCGAGTCGCCCGGTTCCCCAGGCAACACTCCCCTGCCAACGATACCGCCTCCCCTCTCCCCAACCCCAAAGCGTCGTCGCGTGTCGCCTGTTGGCGGCATGTACTCCTCTCGCCTGCGTTCAGCCTCAACCCGGTATCTTGGGGTGTCTGAGGTAGCCGATGCTCTCCCGGCCGCCGTGGACAACGCAGGTGTAGGAGAAGACGTCGTGGAGGGGAGCATCTCGACGGGAGACGGATCCGAAGCGGGCAGCGAAGGATCCGTTGGGGAATCCGAAGCGGGCAGTGGAGGATCCGATGGGGAGGGAAGCGAGGCGTCGTCGAGGCGACTCGAGGCTGGCCCTCGAGTCCGGTGTAGGAATGCGCTGGACCGCGCCTTTTTCGGTACGTCCGCCATCTGTTGAGGTCCCCGCTCATTCCCAGGGCCATTCTACCCGACGTTCGGCCGGGGATCGAATAGGACCCTCCCATGGGCCCTGGTGCGTTGTTGTTTTCTACTCTCCAGCCTCTCACGCTGATCTTGCAGGCTCAGGCAAAAGGGCGACCTCTCCGCACGCTCAACGGCCGCCAGCGATGCCAGCGGTGTCGTTCGGACAACTTGCCGTGTAGGGTCCTAGATGGAGGCGGGCCGAAGTTGAAGTGCTACACCTGTGGCACAGCCTCAGGTTGCTCGTTCAACTCCAGCCCGACTCCTCGACGACCCGCCAGCTCGTCCTCGACACCCAGAGCTCGCCGGGCTGTGAGCTTCGCGGATGTCGACCCGCCTTCGCCGACTCCCGCCCCCACGCCTGTTGTCGGCCCGGCCGCCTTCACCGACCGACTTCGCCGGTCGGTTCGTCAACCCGTGCCGGCTCCCGTGCCGCCTCCGACGCCGCCTCCGGTGTCGACTCCTGCCCGCCCATCCGCGCCAGCTCCCTTGTCGTGGACTCCCTCGACGAGGCTCGACATCGGTGTCCTTCAGCACCATGTCACGCTGGCCCAGTCCATCCCGGCGGACAGGGCGTACCACGTCGAGGAGGCGAGGCGGCACGCGAGGCTCCTGGGGCTGGACCTTAGGGCGATGGTCGGGCCCATGTTCGACGACGTGGCGGAGGCGAGTGGTTCGGGGTCGTGAATGTAGATAGTGTACATAGTTCTTTCTTAGCTCATGTTCATATGCCGTGTTGTTCATGTTGTACAGGGGATGCAGGGATAGGACTCAGCTTGGGTGACGAATCTCGATCCAGATCATCGTCACCGCCAGTAGTCCATGCGTTATATTCCTCTTGGTTTCCCTGGGTTCCTTTTGTGGAAGCTCTCGACGCTTTCGAGAGCACCAGTAATGTTCTCCACTGGTTCCCAGGTCGTCTCCTCATCTGTTCCTTCGTACCCCACCCACTCGACGAGGTACTCCACCTTTCTGCCCCTTTTCCTCGAGTCGACGACGTTCTTCACCTCATAGCTAGGGCCCTCGTCGTCGACCTCCACTGGTGGCGGAGGGTCGTAGGTCTGTCCAGGGATCCTCGGCGGGTGGTATGGCTTAAGACGGAGGACGTTGAAGACCGGGCTCACCCTCATCGTCGCCGGCAGCTCCAGCTTGTACGTTGATGGACCCGTCTTAGCGAGGATTTTGTATGGTCCCCCCCATTTGATGTCGAGCTTCTTCGAGGGTCGACGAGTCTTGATGTTCTCCATCGACAGCATGACCATATCATCCACCTTCAACACTGGCGCATCCCTTCTCTTTGCATCGTAATACTTGGCGTACCGCTCATTGGCTTGCTGTATGGCTTGTTGGCAAGATCGGTGCACCTCGTCGAGGGACCCAAGCTTTTCCTTGACCGACGGTATCTCCGCTCGCTCGGCGCTCTCTCTCAAGTCATCAGTCCATCGCGGCGAGTACCCAAAGTTCGCCTCGAACGGGCTCATCTTGATCGCCGAGTGCTGGGTATTGTTATAGGCGAAGGCTGCTCTCTGCAGCAGACTCGACCAATCGTCTTGTCTGTGATCGCAGAATACCCGTAGGTACTGCTCGAGGACCTGATTGACTCGCTCCGTCTGCCCGTCGGTTTGGGGATGGAAGGCTGTCGACAGGCTGATCTTGATCCCCAGGGCCCCACACAGTGCTCCCCATAGTCGACTAGTGAACTTGCTCCCTCGATCAGATACGATGGACCTTGGCAACCCATGCTGCGCCACGACATTGTCGATGATGAGGTCGACGAGTCCCGCCGTTGTGAGGCGAGTCGTTGTCGGCACGAAGATAGCCCACTTCGTCAGGCGGTCTACCACGACGAGGATGGAGTTGAAGCCCTGGCTGCCGGGGAGCTCCTCGATGAAGTCCATGGAAATTGCTTGCCACGGGCCTTCCGGGACTTCGAGACTCTGGAGGAGACCATGAGGGCGCTGCCTGCTTGTCTTTGTCCTCTGGCAGATGGCACAACCCTGTACGTAGGCCTCAACATCGCGCCGCAGCCCCAGCCAACAGACGTCCCTCCTGAGCAACTCCAACATCTTGGTGATTCCCGGATGTCCCGCTAGGATCCCCTCATGTCGATCCCTTATGGCTCGGAGCCGCCCATCGCCCTTGCCAGTGAGGTATAGCCGCCCATTGAGTCGCAGGGCCCCGCCAGGCTCTACCTTGGCTCGTGTGGGCTCGTCGAGGCCCATCCTTTGAACCAACCCAAACAGCTTGGGGAATCCCGCCGCATCAATCACCACTCCGTTCTCCTCCTTCTTGATCCTCTCCAACTCTTCTCCAGCGTGCTCGAACTCCTCATCCTCCTCCCAGGTGCTCCGAGTACCCGTCTGCGGATCCTCTCTTGCCTCTGGATCTGGACTCGACGAGCCTCGTCGAGGCTCCTCGATGAGTGCCCGAAGCATGTACCCCAGCGACGTCTCGACCTTGCTTTCTTGGTCAAACCCAGGTAAGGCCTGCACTCGTTGCTCCTCCAGGTCCAATCCATCAGGCTTGTAGTCGGGCCTCCTCGACAGAGCGTCTGGGTAAGCCGCTTTGAGCCCGGGACGATACACGATTCGGAAGGAGAATCCTGCCAGGGCGTCGACCCATCGCGCAACCCGCCCACTCAGTTTCCTCGGCTCCATCCAATAGCTGAGGTTGTGGTGATCCGTGAGGACCGTGCAGCTTACTTGCAGAAGGAGATGTCGCTTCCGCTTGAACGCCATCACTATCGCCAGGAACTCCTTCTCTGTAGTCGTCCAGTTCAACTCTGCCCCCGAAAACGACCCAGACTCTATGGCCACCGGGTGCTCGAGGCTCGTCGAGGGGTTAATCTGTGATATCACAAATCCCCACCCGTAGAGCGAAGCGTCGGTCTGCACGATGGTCTCGAATGCAGGGTCGAAATGGGCTAATACAGGGGGCTCGCTCATTCGCCTCTTGATCTCTTCGAAGGCTCTTGCCTGCGCGTCTCCCCAACCAAACGGGACTCCCTTCTTTGTCAGCAACACTAGGGGGAGCGCTACCTTGGCAAAGTTGGGTACGAAGCGGCGGTAATAGTTTGCCAGACCCAAGAACCGGCGTACTTCGAGGAGGTTGCTTGGTGCTGGGAAGTCGACGACGCCTTTCACGTACTCCGGATTCGCTTCCACGCCTTCTCGGGAGATGACAAAGCCCAGAAAGTCGACCTTCCTCTTCTCGAACTCGGATTTCGACGCTTTCACATACAGTCCCGCCTTCCGCAACGCCTCGAGTACCGCCTTTGTGAGGGAACGAAGCTCGTCGAGGCTCTTGGCGTGGACCAAAATGTCGTCGATGTAGATCACCACTCCCCGCCCAACGAACTCTCTGAGCACCTCGTTGAGGAAGTGCTGGAAGACTGCTGGCGCGTTCTTCAAGCCATCTCGTACTACCAGGGACTCGAACATCCCCAGAGGCGTCCTAAAGGCGGTATAGGCTTCGTGTCCTGGCGCCATGCGAAGAAGCTGGTAAGCTCCCGGTAGGTCGAACTTGGTGTACCACTCTGACTCCGCCAGATCAGCCGTGACTTGGGAAATCAACGGCAAGGGGTACGCGTCCGACACTGTTGCCTCGTTGAGCTTCCGGTAATTGACCACCATTCGCCATTCGCCGGCAACCTTCTTAGGGACAAAAAAGCTCGGCGACCCATACGCCGCGTTCGATGGCCTGATCTTGCCCGCTGCTTGCTCTTTGGCGAGGAGCTCCCTGAGTGCTCTCATTTGATCCGGCGACAGTTGGTAAAGCGGTGCGACCCGTAGTTCTGCGCCCTCCTTCAGTCTGATCCGCAGGTCGTATTCTCTACTCGGCGGAAGCGTGTCGGCGGGTCGACGAGGGTGGAACACATCGAGGAACTCATGGTAGTACTCCGGAACGATCCTTCGCACCGCCTGGGACTCCTCCTCTGACAGAGTGTACTCGTCAAACCCAAGATGCCCGTCCAAACGTCCCACCACTTCCTCGAGCTCGTCGGTGACAGTCCCTCGCAGCCGCTCTGCGGCGAGCCTGTTCTGCTCCCACCGATTGATCCGCAAGGGGATATGGTTCGGGGAGCTCCTACGGGACTGCCCCGCGTGTTTTCCTCTCTCTCTTCTTGCTCTGGTAGCCAAAATGGCCAGATCACTTGAAGCAGCCTCGACGACCGTCGACGAGGCCACCTTTTCTTCTCCACGGGTGACTTCCATAGCTCCCATGTCCATGACTACTCTCTTCTCTTGCATCCAGTCGTACCCTAGCACGACGTCTGCACCTGCGAGCCGCGTAACCGCTAGCCGTTCTTCACTTGTTTCCCCAAGCGTCTCCACCGGGGCCACCACTTCGTGGGTGATTTCGCCCGCGGATGACGGTTCGCCGTCGAACAGGAGGACATTCCTGGGTCGCTCCAACTTCTGTTGGGTCAAGCCCTGGCCTTCGGCGTAGTCCTGATCAATGAAGGTCCCGCCTGCGCCTGTATCTAACAGTATGCAAGCGGCCGTCCCGTCCACTTTTCCTGCTACGACAGCTTGATGCCTTCCCAGCCTGCAAGCCTCACCGCTCATGCATTCCTCGGCATCACTAGCACTCTGTACAGACTCCTTCTCGGACTCCAGGTCCTCTGCTTCTTCTTCATGTTGATCTTCCTCGACGAGGGAAGCGGACCCCGTCGGTGGGTGAGTGGGCGTCGGATTAGAGGATTTGAGAGGTGAAGTCGGTTGTTCAGGAGGCGTGAGGGCGGAGAGTGTGTATGGAGCGGGGCCTCGAGTTTCTCCTTGTAGCTCGGGACCCCTCAGGCTTCCCCCTGCGGCTCCTGCTTCACGCGTTGGCCGGGGTTGAACGAGCCTGGGCAGTCGCGCGCAAGATGCCCAGCGTTTCCGCACTTGAAGCAAAGGCCCTGGCTGCCTCGCCTCTCGTGCTCGTCCGGAGTGAGCCTAGGGCGAGGAGGGTAGACTCGTCGAGGGGCTGCAGCGGAGTTGAGACTCGACGAGGTTATCGGGCCAGGTGAGGGTCTGGGGTTCGTCACCGCCGCTCCAACCTCTGACGTAACCGCTGTAGATCCGCCGTTGTTGCCGCCCAGGACAGTCTTCTTCTTCTCTCGCCTGTTCTCCGCCTTGTTCTTCTCTGCCTCCCTTGCTCGCAGACTGTTGTCGAGGCGGACCACAAACGCCTGCAGCTCGGCAAAGGTCTCGAACTCTTTGGGGTGCCTGGCCACCTCGTCCTGAAGCACGTCGGAGAGCCCTTCCTTGGCACGAGCCGTTGCTTGCTCGTCGAGCTCCCATGAGAGGACTGACGTGTACTCCCGAATCTTGGCGAAGTACTCGGCTGCCGATCCCGTCTGCCGCAGCGAGAAGTACTTGCGTCGAGCAGTCCCCTTCGCGTCGGGATCCCCAAAGTTCTCGCGCAGGTAGCGACGAAGCCCAGCGTAAGTCCGAATTTTCTCGTCGAGGTAGTCGCCAGCCTCGACATGCTCTCCGTTCTCGTTCAAATCGCTGTCTCGCCCTGTCGCCAAGGGCTGAATCGCGTCGAGCACGAATCCCCTGAGGAACGAGATCACATACATGACCTTGTGCGTGTCGCCAGAGAACTTCGACGGCTGCAGCTTGAAGACCGTCTCGCACTGCATGATGAACCGCTCCAAAGCGGCTGGGTCCTTGCCGTTAAACGTGTCAGGCGGGTTCGCCTTCGGCTCGGACGGGTTCCCAACGCCTGGCGAGCCCTGTCGTTGCTGCGCCTGCTGCTCGACGAGGGCCGCCTGAAGCTGCACGATTTGCGCGAGCAACTGCTGCACAGACGGCTGATCACCCAATGGTTGGGCCATGTTGGTCGCGGCGGCTCTCAGTCGAGTGTCCACCGGTAGTCGTAGGTTTGTGGGTAGAGCAATGTGCTGATGCTCAGGATCTGTCGACGTGGTTCGTCGAGTCGATGGTGCCATGAACTAGTCGTGTGAGAGGTAGGAGCACCGTGGTATACTGTCACGGGGCCAAGCCGGTCGTCGACTGATAGGCCCTCTCACACGTGCTGTCTGTTGATCTGTCTCTGTCCTCCACGAGAAGGTGTGTCCTACAGCCTCTCGTGCGTCGACAACACGGCTGCGCCGTTACTTTCTATCCATGGGACTCAATACCACGGTGCTAAGGACGGTCTACGGGTGAGGACTTGTATATATATCACCCGTGCCCTCCTCTGCACCGCCTTGGGCTTTCTCCTTGAAACACCATCGACGAGGCTCGAGCTCTAAAGTCGTCGAGGCTACTCGAGCGTCGTCGAGGCTACTCGAGGATCGACGATAGGCTCACGTGTTTGACAGGCGTGCTGGGCTGGAACGAGGCTCGTAGGCGTGCTTTGGTGATCATGGAGGCGTGGCCGACGTGACAGGTCGCTACACTCCCATACGTGTAGGTAGGCGTTGAAATCACCCCCAAGGACAAAAGGTCGATCACCTGTAGTCAGTTGTACAACGCGGTCCCAGAAACCTTTGATATCCAGATGCCTGGCGCGAGTACTGGCTGTAGGGGCATAGATGCCAACAATTCTGAGTGTTTGTGAACGACCGATAGCATCTGCAAGCTTGATATCGAGGGCTGCGATGCGACCAGCCCATAATGGTTCTGGCGCAATCGAGACACGAGACACGATAGAGATGGTCTTGAGGACCAGGATCGCGACCCCTCGAGAGCCTGACGTTGGTGAAGACTCACTGTGGACATTGTAGAAGCGCTGAAGGGAGAACTGGCGAAGGGGATCTGCTGGTAAAGCGAGCATCTGCTTTGTGCCCTGCCATGTCTCCGTCAATATCAGGATGTGTGGGAAGCAATTCGAGATCATGCAAAGGATGGCGAGACTTTTAGTGAGCTCTCCCTTGAGTCCATTGCAGTTGAGAGTGAGGACCCTGAGAGGATCGCTGTATGTGAAAGCGCCAGGCAGCAAAGAGAGTCCAAGCAGGCACATCAGCACAAGGGGTGGCCGGGTCGTCCCAGTGGTACGAGTCACATTCCGCGCAACACGATTCTTACAAGGACCAGTCAACCGAGAGAAAGTCATTACGAGGTCGTTACAGGTGAAGCTTGAGACGGCGAGGAGCGACAACAGGACGAGCCGAGCGAGTATGGTCAGGTAGAAGCATTCTTCTGTGTAAGTGCGTCTTGGCAAAAAGAGGACGTCCAGGCTCACTTGTGCGTCCTCCATCACAAAGTCACCTTCGATGTGAGACGACGAGTCTGCCGGGAGAGGAATCAACCTTCCCAAGGCCAAGGCGTCAGTGCCATTTGGACCTCGCAGGAAAGCCTGCTCTTCCTCGTCCTTTTCCGCTGCAGCCTGCCGGGAGCCAGAGGGTTGGGGCCGCTCGCCAGAGGCGGAGGCCGACTCAAGGTCCCCCTCCTCCTCATCACCGAGCTGTTCCATCGGTGCGTCGCCGAACGCTTTGGGCGAAGCCGCGTTCTTGCTGTGCGGATCGAGAACTTCAGAGGGCGAGCTGACGCTACCATCCTCACTTGGCGCATTCTCCTCTTGGTCATCGGCCTCTTCGTCGTCTTCCAGAGCCTGAATTTCTCCAGCGGTAGAGTTGGCGGCTTGGAGCAGAAGTCGTGGGATTGGGACAGATGGGAGAGAGGGAGCTGGGTAGGCCTGAGACGCAAGAAGACGCCTCTGTGCCATCGCCCCGTCCAGGGCTGCCATGGAGGCTTGAAGCTCCTCTTGTGCCTTTTGGAGTGCAGACTGCGATAGGGCGATCATGGTTTCCTGCGCGTCGGACTTGAGAGCTTTCCACAAGGCGACATCCCTCTCGGCATGGTTGACATCCGTTTTCAAGGTGTCCACGCGGCCTTGAGCGTATTTGATGTCGGACTCGACTGACGCCAAGCTGGCCCCGTGGTCCAGTCGCTCACCGATCCACTGCGTCTGTTTGGCGGAGAATTCGGATTGAGCGTTTGTGTAGCGCAAGACATAGCCCCACATCGCCTCATTCTGATCATCCTTGCGATCCAGGCGCGCCCTCAGCGACTTGACCTCTTCCAGGGCTTCAGCCTGAGCTTCGGCAATCTTCTGCTCCTGCTCGACCTTCCTCCGGGCCTGCTCAGCATTCTGCTCAGCCGTGATCTTCGTTTCCGCCACATTGAGATCGTAGACGAATTGCCAGGGTGGCAGCAGGCGCGGCATTTTTGAGCAAAGGTAAGCGGAGAGAGAGAAGGAGGTCGGGGTGACAATGAACCATTTCCCGTGCGCACGCCGTTCATCTTTGAGCAATCCTTCGTTGGCGCTGTACTGCTCATTGTACTCCGCTACCCATTCCCACAGTTCCGCAAGGATCGAGGTTTCGGCAAGCTGTCCAGCGCCCCAGACTGCTATAGAGCACGGGTTGGTAGGGAAGAGGACGTTAGTCGCGGGCTCGTAAGAAACGATATACCCGGGACTGCCATTCTCTCCCGCAACTTTCCATGTGCGTCCCTGCGAAAGCTCGGCGACCTGCTGGACCAAGGCCGGGTGCAGGAACTTGACGTGCCGCTCGTGTCGCATGCCACGACGACGTGAGAAGTCGAACGACCCATAGAAGGACACAGTCGGTTGAGCGAGTTTGAGAGGAGACAAGAGATCACGAAGAAAGGCAGTGGCAGTATCCTCCGTGATATCGTCCTTCTCCCTTCCCTCCTCCTTTTCAAAGTAGAAATCTTCCACCGAGCGTCTGTCGACCTTGTTTCCGCAGCTCCAGTATGCCTCAAATGCCTTGCTGATCAGGCGAATACGAAGCTTGTCCATGATTCCGATGTCGTATCCCTGACCGTTTTGTCGAGCGGTAGCGCTATAAATGATGCGCGCCGTTGGCTGGAAAGCGGCAGCTATGCCATTGAGCTGAGGCTCGCCTTCGAGGACGTCGAAGAGCGCAGCATCAATATACTCAGCATTGCCGGGGCGGAGGACCTCCTTGTTGACTTCATTGATGTGGCGGAGAATCTCGTGAGCGTGATCGATGGAGTCGCCTGTACGAAGATGTCGCAGGTTGAAAATACGCAGCTCGAACGGGGAGGTCTCAGGATTGGTGGAGGGAATCTTGATTTTTGAGGCAGTAATAATGCTAGAGAGACTCTTGTCTCCTTGCGCAGCGCTTTCCTTAGGTGGCTCCGCTTTTTCGAACGTCTGAGCCGCAGCCGCTTCTGCCCATTTGGCTGCTGCCTGTTGGGCGGAAACGCCCGCAGCTTTGACAGGCGTCGCCTTGGGATCGGCGGTCACTCGAAGAGCGGTGCTGGGTTTGGCAGGCTTAGACGCCTTGGCTTTGCCGGGGTCGGCTCTGGCGGGTGCGAGAGACGTAGTCTCTCGACCTGATGCCGCCGTTGCCCCGGTCTTGCCACCAGCCGTGGGGAGCACAGGAGGGGGAACCCCGGCCGGATTGCCGCGAGTGTTGCGAGGCTTGAAGGCCATCTTCTGGACGGGTCCAGTGAGACCTTCGGGCAATAGACGTTTGTTGTTGGCAGGAGGAGCCATATGCGTAATGAGAAAAGGTGGGGTAATGAATCGAGGTATCAACGTAAGCGAGTCCGAGGAAGTCAGAAGAAAGAAGAGAGGGGGGATGGTCGACCTTTTGGCCAAACACCCCCGAAAAAGAGGAGAGGGGGGGAACTTCGGCAAGACGGAGATACAGTCGTGGGTAGAGCGGGGTTCGCACCACAGCCCCAACCACAACGGATCAAAAGGCAAAGAAGGGGGACAACGCTGGGCGCGAGAGGCCCAGTCCCCGCCATGGTGAGGGGAGAGAGGGTGCACCCAGGCCACCATCATTCCGGTGAAGACCGAGACGGAGAGCCCATGCTCAGGTCCCATCAAAGAACATCGCAGATGAGTCAGAGTCCCCTTCGAGTCGGGGAGGTAAGCCGGGGAGAACAAGCGATGTCGTGGGGCAGATTGGCGACCGAGCTCGACCGGTAGCTGATCGTGAAGTAAGCGGCCGTCGATGATGACAAAGGCAATCGAAGGAGGCAGAAACGGGAAAACAAGTCGAGCGATGTTGTTTGCTAACGGAGTGATGCCGGAGACAGTTTTTGGGCCGTGGTCGGCGGGGTATCGGGATTCCGGGCCGAGGATGAAATTTTCACGAGCTTCATTAGAAAACAGTAATCCAGTTAGAAAAAGGTCAGAGTAGATTAGCAGATCATTACCAAAGCTGAGAGAGCGATGCGCAGAGTACGATGCTTCGGTGGGTAGCGTCTGGCGAGAAAGATAGACTGGCGAGTCGAGTGCGAGCGTGCCACATAGCATAGTGGTCACTTCGCCCACGTGCAGAACATACAGGACATGCACGGGTTTGGAGCAAGCTCCAAGTGCTGGCAGCAAAGCCGAGCACGAATGGAGAGGTGAGACGGGCAAGTCGGTCCCGAAGACGAGATCTACGACCGCCTCACGACTCCAGTGATGGCAGGATCGCGCGCTCTTTGACTGGCGACGAAGGTCTGGAGCAGCGGTCGAGTGAAAGACGACGGCGGGTGACACCGCATGAGATCGAGGCTGGAGTGCCAGGTCGCGAGCGCTTGTTTCGTTCATCGCGGCCTTCTGTCCCCCATTTCGCGCGAACCACCCATCCCTTGTCACAGACCAATCACTGCTTACGTTCTCGAGCCAGCCGGTCGTGCAAGTGCACCCTCAAACACAAGCGTTGACGAGACCGGCGGCGAACATTGGCTCGGCAGTAACGGTCGGTAACGCGAGGTCGGTGATGCGCACGATGGCAAACAGCGTCGTCAAGGCGAGGACGATGATCATGTTGGCGCTGGCACTGGCAAGGGCATACACGCAGGGCATCATCGTCGATACCCTGCAATCGTGAAAGATGAAAGATGAAAGATGAAAGATGAAAGATGAAAGATGAAGACGTTCATTCCCGAGCTAAAATACTCCGAGGATTCCGGGTTCCTCTCGGATCAGCCGGTGATCGGATCACCCGCCGTCCCGTATTTGCTATGAGATCTCTGCTCCTCCGCCTGTCAAGTCCAGACTCTGATGCTCACCGGATCAAGACCGTGCCCCGGTCAAACCCAGCTTTCTCCTTTTCCCCGTCCGTCCATCAGCCGACAAGTCCGGTTCCGACGCCCGCCGTTGCTTCGAGCGACCCCTGTCGTCCCCATGACCAAGTTGTCGCGTTTGCTCTCGATCAGGTGTCGCCTCATCCTCTTTCGATGAGCTGCCGCTCGATGAACGCACTCCGCGCTGGTACCGCGGCATGACATCCCGCCAGTGTGTTTTCGCAATCGCTGCCGCAAGGCGAATCGCCATCTCGTGTGCCGCTTTGGCCTCGGACACGCCAAGTGGATCCGGGGGCGCGGGAACGACACCATACCAGTATTGAGTCGGTCGTTCTGGCGTGCCGTACACCACTGCCGCCACGTATCGCTGCCACATCTCGTGGGCTGCGTCCACATCGTCGAATCCGCTGTCAGCAGCTACTCTTGCCCAGTGCCGCCGAGCAGCATCTTCGGCAACGGAGTGACGGATATCGTTGAAGTGAGGACAGTCAACGAAGACATGCCGCTCGGTCTGGGACGAGTACCCGCAGAGCTTGCACGATCGATCACGGTCCGGGTCGGTGACGTCGTGCAACAACAATCTGCCTGTCCGGATGAGAAACTGGAGGCGCGTCGAAGCATGAGCAGCAGATTTGCGGTAAAAGTAGGCGGGCGTTGGCGTCCGCTTCGAAAGGGCGAAGCCGAGCCGCATCTTGAAGGTCGGTGTGTGTCACTGGAACACCACGTCGTGAAGTCGGCTGGCCATGATCTTCGGCCACTCCTCTGGTACGTACCCCACGGCCGTGTCATACGCTACAAATTTGGGCTTGTACGCGGTCGGGGGCGGGATGAGGGTGGGCGATAATGTCCGATGCGCAAGTGCGGCCGACCGATCTGCCTGTTGATTGAGCAGGGAGGATGGGTCAGTCTTATCGGTGTGCGCCTTGATGTGCGAAATGGAGCCAGCAAAACGACGGTACACGTCGTTCAGCCAGAGCAGGTACTCACTGGTTGGTCGACGTTTCCACGGGAACACATCAAAACCAGATGATCTGAGCGTTTTTACGGCCGTCACGCCGTTTGCGTAGTCCGTAACAAGACGTTGAGTGCCGGGGTATGCGTGTGCTCCGATGGCGGCTGCAATCAAACCGACCAGTTCACCATGTCGAGACGTTGCTGCCTGTCCGATGAGAGAGAAGGAGGCCAAAGATGGACCAGCGACCGCCGCGGTGACGTCGTACCCGCCTTCCGGGCGCGGTACAGCGCTTCCGTCAGACGCCCACAGTCCTGGCCCATCCTCCGGGTTTCTAGAAAATGCAGCCTGTATGTTCAGCGTCATCTGCGACTTACGGTCCTTTCGACTGGTCAAGGGCGACTTGTCATTGTAGAGAAGGTTGACCAAATCCAGCTTTCGGAGCCAGTCGAGCACAAGCGGATTCTTCCGCTCCCCCATTTGCGGATCGTCACAGAACGCGCCCTTACACACGTCAAAAGCAACAGAGGGATTGATGGTGTCAAAGTAGTGAAGGAACTGCCTGTTGCGATACGGCACGCCTGGCAACGTGTTGCATGCTTTCGCGCGGCAGGTCCGTCTGATCGGTGTCGGTGATAGCAAGACCAGAGAGCTTAAGGTATTCGGCAGCGGCGAGCCAAGAGGTCGGTAGGTCAGGCTTCTTTGCAAGAGACGTTCATGCGCAAACCTAATAACTCTTCGGATCTCCCGATCGGATCAATCAGCCATCAGCCAACGCCCCGTGATTGGTCCTGAACCCAATTTCTCCTTCGCTCTCCCGCCCATCCCAACGGAAATAGGTGGTACGCTCACATGAGCTTGACTCATCCTCGAGTAGCCTCGTCGAGGCACACACATCCTCGACGAGGTTGTGCCTCGACAAGGTTCAACCTCAACGAGGCAGGGAAGCTGCCACCAACGATAACTCCGCATATAACGCCGACACCCTCGACGACCTTGTAGAATGCCGCCGCCTGTTGCCCTTCTCATCACTCATAGCAAGTGCTGAGCGGGCAACAGGTGAGTCTGAATGCATCACTCATAGCAAGTGCTGAGCGGGCAACAGGTGACCGGAATCCCATTGCCTCAGAGCTAAGATTCCGTCGTGGTAACGTCTCGTTTGACAAGTCGCGGTAGATAGAACGCGTCAACAAACTCGTCGACCTTGCCTACGCACCGCCAGCCTCGAAGTGGTCCTCCGTCATGCCATCTGTGCAGACGGTGAAAGAAGAGCGCAAGCTCAATGGGCGCGACAACTACGCCCAGTGGGTGCGCGAGATTCGAGTCGTCCTTGGATCCGCCGGCCTAGTCCCCCACATCACCAAGGACGCGTCAGTGATCCGAGCACTCGTCGAGGCTCGATATCCAGTGTCAAGTCCGGCGACAGCAGCCGAGACATCAAAGAGAGCAGTTGCTCTATACGAGCATGAGAAGGAGCAGTCCACTGCCCTCTCCACTCTCTACGGCAGTCTGACAGAGACTGTCCAAAACAAGCTTCCCTCGAACCTGATCGACTTCGAGAATCCTCAACCGAAGGGGCTCTACGATCATCTGGTCACCACATATGGGGCCGACAACGGATCTCGCCTAGCCGAATTATGGTCATCGATATTTGGCGAGACCATCCCAGAGAATGAGGACCCCGAACCTCATCTCACAGCTATCCGGTCGCAACTGGCCGAAATCACCTCCTCCGCCATCACTTCCAAGCTCACCCTTGAGCAATTCGCCAACCAGATTGGCGCATACGCCGCCATCCGTCGCCTACCGTCCTCATACGGCCTCCTCGCATCGACCTTCTACTCAGGGACCTCGTCGAACAAGATCCACCTCGACGAGGTTATCGATAGGGTCGCCGATGAACATCGCAGACGTCAACAAAAGGGCGAGAGCGTAAACGAGATGGGGATGCTCAGCAAATCTCTGCAGAAACCGGCAAGCAAGAGATGCATCCACCATCCGGATCAGGGGAGGCACTCCACAGATGAGTGCTGGAAAGTGATTGGAGTGCCGAAGCACATCCAGGAGCAAAGGTCGGCCAGGGAAGCAGCCAAGGGAAGGAAGCAGGGAGGACAAGCGAAGAAGGCAAGAGAGCAGATGGAGTCAGGGGATGACTCATCGAGTGAGAACAAGAGAGGCTCGTCGAGGGAGACAAAGGAGGAAGGCTATTATGCGACGGAGATTGCACTACACGCCAACGACAACCTCCCATCCACCTCCATCATCATCGACAGCGGTGCCACCAGTCCATTCATCAAGGACAAGCACCTTCTCTCACATCTCACCAAACTCGACAAGGCCGTCAAGATCCAAATTGGAGACGGATCGATTGTCGAAGCTACACACTCCGGCCGCCTGACATTCGAGAACGTATGGTACAAGAACGCCCTCTATGTCCCCTCATTCACGCACAACCTCCTCTCCACACAGCGCCTCGGTCCATACACAGGGACCCATTGGCGCTTCTCGAGTGACTCGGCTACATTGGTCGAGAAAGGAAAGGTCATCCTCCGGGGCAAGAAGCTCGGCAACCTATGGGTTGTAGACGACACACCGGTACGCACCACCTCGCGCATTCACCGAGCACTTCAGGCAAGAGAAAACACTGAAGCCGAAGACAACCGCCTCCTCACCTGGCACAAGCGCCTAGGTCACTCGAACATGAGGAAGGTCTGGGAGCTTGGGAAAGAGGGGAAGCTAGGCGCAAAGTGGACGGGATTGTTTCGGAGAGTCGAATGCATGGATTGCCTGAAAGGAAAGGCAACGCGCTCGGCATCTCTACCTAACCCGCGTCGAGCCGGCAAACCCCTCGTCGAGGTATCAGTCGATCTATGGGGACCAGCGACCGTCCAGTCGAGAGAAGGCTTCCAATACTTCCTCACCTGCTACGACGACCATAGCAAATTTGTGCAAGCTATACCAATCAAGAAGAAGTCGGATGCAGCCGAAGCACTACAAGACTACATCAAGTTGGCAGAGAATCAGCTTGATCGAACGGTCAAGACCATCCGCTCAGACCAAGGAGGCGAGTTCACGAGCAAGGAATTCAGCCACTGGTGTAAAAGCAAGGGAATTGAGCATACCCTCACGCCGACCGACGCACACAATCAAAACAGTCGAGTCGAGCGCGTCCATCTCACCATCCTCAATGACATCCGCACATGTCTCGCGGACTCGAACCTGTCAAGTCAATTCTGGGTCGACGCATTACGATATGTAGTCTTCACCAGAAACAGGCTACCAGACTCCCAAGGAAAAATCCCTGTCGCTCTCTTTCGACCACATCACGACATTGACATACGATATGAAGGAATGCAGCCATTTGGCCAACACTGCATCTATCGAGTTGTGAGCCCCGCATCAAAGCTCGACGAGCGGGGTCAATGCGGTCGACTGCTGGGATACACAGAAGGGAGCTGGGGCTACAAGGTGTTGACCCAAACCAACAGGGTCATCGCAAGTCGAGACGTTACATTCATCACGGGCAAGAAGACAACGCCACGTTCAGATGAACCGCGACGGATTCTGGAGCCGCCTCAACCTGAACCTCGACAAGCATCGACGAGCCTCGACGAGGATGACGATACATCAATCGAGCTGAACGAGATAGTCGAGGCAGGGGAGGCACCAGAAGAAGAGGAACAAAGGGAAGAGATGGACGACATACCTCCCCAAGCCGTGCCAAGGCAAGGGAGAGGCTGGGCCAACGAATACATTCGAGAGGATGCACCGAGCCCAGAACCGAACCCCGACGACGGACCAGAGGATCCAGATCGTCGGCTAAACCAGCCCATAGAGGCCGATGCAGATGAACCAAGACGGTCCGGGAGACTAGCAGGTCAAGAGCCCAGTCATCACCCTCTGCACGACATCGACATGGACTATAACCGAGTAGCCATCGAGCACGCGTTATCAGCCCAGTCACTCACCAACCCTCAGTCATACACCGAAGCTCGTCGAGCTGCAGACTGGGAGGAGTGGAACAGGGCCATGGACGAGGAGATGACAAAGATGGAGAAATACGGAGTGTGGGAGAAAGTCCCCAGAGAGAACCACCGCACCCTTACAGGCAAATGGGTCTTCACCCGCAAAATCGACGGGGACACGGGCAAAGCAAGCCAATACAAGGCTAGATTCGTCGTGAGAGGGTTCCAACAAGTCTCAGGACGGGATTTCGACGAACTCTTTGCATCGGTCACCCACAAGTCTTCATTCCGCCTATTCCTCACCATCGTTAACTACCTCGACTGGGAATGCGACCAAATCGACATCATCGGCGCATTCCTCAAGGCCAATATCGACAAGGACATCTTCATCGAGCCACCAGAAGGTAGCGACATCGCTGCCGATCACGTCCTGCACCTCCGGAAGTCATTATACGGTCTCCGACAATCACCGCACTTGTTCAACAAGCGCCTCGACGAGTTCCTACGGGAGCTAGGCTTCAAACCGACCCTAGCGGACCCATGCATCTACTCGCTGCAACAAGGACACAAGCGGTGCATGATCTCAGTCCATGTTGACGACATGCTCATAGCCGGCAACGATCGATCAACAATCGACGAGATCAAGCGGAGGATCGACAAGGAACTTGAGTGCAAGGATCAAGGACCGGTCTCATACTTCCTCGGTATCAACATCTACCGAGACAGGCCAAACAAGAAGATGTACCTATCACAAGAGCACTACATCGAGGCAGTTCTTCAACGCTTCGGTGAAACCGGGAAAGCCTGCAAGACAATCTTGCCAGACGCAAAGCTCGTCGAGGCTACGCCAAAGGAGGTCGAGGAGGCTCGAGACAAACCGTTTCCTGCACTCGCCGGGTCAATCCTCTATATCGCCACTATCACCCGACCCGACATCGCCTACGCAGCCTCACTGCTGTGTCGCTTCATAAGCAAATGGTCACTCGCGCATTGGAGGGCCGCAAAGCACCTACTGAGGTATCTTCGAGGAACCTCGGATCTTGCTCTCACCTTCGATGCTCATGGAGGGAGACGAGCACTGTTAGGATGGGCGGACGCAGACTGGGGTGGATGTCTCGATACACGCCGATCAACAACTGGCTATATCTTCAACACCTACGGAGGCATCGTATCATGGAAAAGCAGGCGACAACCGACAGTCGCACTGTCGACGACACAGGCAGAGCTCCTTGCATCGACAGAAGCGGGCAAAGAGGCAATATGGCTCAGGCAACTATTGAACGACCTCGACCTAGGCATAGATGGAGCAGTGCCCATCTACAACGACAACAATGGGGCCATTCAACTGGCCAAACATCAACACGGGTTCAAGTTGAACAAAGCATTCGACATGCGAGCCCAGTGGATACGAGAGCATCAAGCTGGTGGTCTGCTTGAGCTCAAATACACACCAACGGACAGCAATCGAGCCGACATCCTGACCAAGACCCTTTCGGCCGAGAAGACAAGACAGCTCCGGCAGTTACTGGGATTGGAAAGACAAGGAGAAGGAGGGCAGATGAGTCAATAGACATGCTCGCGAGGGGAGGCGACGGAAATAGGTGGTACGCTCACATGAGCTTGACTCATCTTCGAGTAACCTCGTCGAGGCTACTCGATCCTCGACGAGGTTGTGCCTCGACGAGGTTCACCCTCGACGAGGCAGAGAAGCTGCCACCAACGATAACTCCGCTTATAACGCCGACACCCTCGACGACCTTGTAGAATGCCGCCGCCTGTTGCCCTCCTCATCACTCATAGCAAGTGCTGAGCGGGCAACAGGTAAGTCCGAATGCATCACTCATAGCAAGTGCTGAGCGGGCAACAGGTGACCGGAATCCCATTGCCTCAGAGCTAAGATTCCGTCGTGTCAAGGTAGGATCCTCATTGAGGTTGCAAGGTCGTCGAGGTAACAAGGTCATCAATGTTACAGCGTGAGTGCGACTCAGCCACGCTGAGTGTCATGGAGAGAGTAGGATCAATAGTGCTCCATGAGACTCAATCAGAGAGTGCTGAAGAACTACGATGGGCACCCGGGGCATCCTATATGACTCTGCGCCTGCCTCCCGTTGTCACGAGTTCATCCAACGTCTACTCCCTTGTCAAGGTTCTCCAGCCCAAGGTAGGTCACGTGTTGGCCATGTGAGATGTGTTGGTCACGTGCATAGGTTGTCGAGGGCGTAGCCGTTGTGACATCTACACAGCTGGCCTCAACCTTTACAGACGCAGGGAACAGGATCAACGCGCGCAGGGAACTTGGCGGACACGGCGCATGCGGGGGACTTGTGTCACAATACCACCCCGTCTCTGTCCAAGTGCCCGTCACTGGGTGACGGGGACTCTTCGACTTTGGCAAGGCTGGCCAAGGCTATGAGAAAAGGCGAGGGCAAGGGCTTGAAGGACTCGTAGAGTCTCAAAAAGTGTCAACAAGGGTAGCCAAGGTCAGCTAGGCAAGGCGAGACAAGACAAGGTGAGCCAACAAGTGCTAGGCCTTGGCAGCTGTTGGCGGGACGGAGAGAGAGAGTAAAAGTGAGGGAGTAAGTCCCATGCAACTCAATTGCGAGAGTACTGGAGTTCTACGAGGGCTCTGCAAGCCTTATGTATTCTACCGCGCGTCCCATTGCTTCTGCAATTTGTCTCTGCAAGCTCGGCAAGGTCTTGGTCCATCCACATTAAGCTCATTGTTCTCTCGTTTCCCTTTGTTGAGTTTGCCGCGGATGCGGTAAACTGGCTGAGTAAGCATAGAGGAGGCCTATTGTTCTTCAACGGCAAGCATGGCGAGCGCGGCAAGCGTCGAAGAGCTCCTTGCTGTTGACAAGGCCTGCAGTGACCATGAGACTTAGCTGTGTGAGATGCATCCTTTTGTCCAACAGCGGCGGTAATATGGCGTGGGTCGGTCTCGACAAGTTGCAACAAGCTTTGGCAAGGCCGACAAGTGGCCGACTCACGTTCCTTTGGCTCGGTCTTGCTGCTGCTTTGGTGTCATTTGTGACAACTTAGTAGACTCGTTGGCTTTGGGGGACTGTCACGCTCGAAGGGGTAGCCCAAGGTAAAGGGCACGAAGGGGTCTAGTCTCTGGCTCGTAAAGCAAGGGGACTGAGAGATTGAGGACAAGAGTGCTGGGTTCAGACCAGCTGTGTGACTTTTGTGACGGGACACAAGAGTTCCATTGCTGAAGAAACTATCTTGGCCGGAAAGTGGCCTCCTTACATAGACAAGAGGGCTATGTACGCGGAAGGGATTTGCCACCGGTTTTGCCACCCATTCCATGAGAAAAGTTTTCCTACTGTGTTATGACCCTACACTCGGCTCATAACACAAACGACACATCAGCCACAGTCAACACTTATACCGGCGATCACCGACAAAACACTATACTATTTCCACCGACCAAGCCACAGTCACTACTTTTATCGGTGATCTCAGCACTATTATCGGTGACCTTCCCTTAAGTCAATACTTTTATCGGTGACCTTCCCTGGAGTCAGTACTTTTCCCGGTGACCTGGCTCACCGACCTCAAGCCCCCTTACCATTCCGAGTAATTCAGTACAAGCCACTGCAGCGAGGAGAATCGCTTGCAGTCGAGGAATATCGACTGCTAGGATAACTTTCATGCGGAATGGGTGGCAAATAGCCTTCGACGTAGAGGGGTCTGAGGTCTATATAAGGAGGCCCGTTTCCGGCCTAGAGATCTCCTCTTCAGAGATCGATTCTTGTAGTTACTTCTCATAGCTTTCTTGCACTCGAGTCTGTTTCCTTGCGCACCCAGCCTCGAGCGCCCATCGACTTCGACATTCGACTTCGAACTTCAACCTTCTACCTTCAATCGTCCGGTACGTCCCAGACTGTATTTCCTCTTACCTCCGTGTGCGTATTACCCGTCCGCCTACCTTGGCTAGCTACCAAGGCCAGGTCGTAACATACTGCCAATATCTCTTGCTTGCAAGCAATTCCCCTGGCTGCAGATCTGTCTATCTTTACTGGCAATGGAAAGGTGACTGAAGGTTGCCAAATAGGATCACCGGAAAAAGTAGTGAGTTCAGGAAAGATCACCAATAAAAGTATTGTCTTCAGGGAAAATCACCAATGCAAGTACTGACTTAAAACGGCAATGTACCAGAAGAGGTGATGTTTGAGGAGTTTGGTGGAAAAAGTACTGTGTTTTGTAGGCGAATGGCGTAAAAAGTAGTGACTTGTGTTTTGGATGAGGCCGGTCATGACATTATGTTACTGAAGCATTTGCTCACCTGACCTTGCATTGAACAATGATTTAGCTTTGCAAAATGCATTCCCTTTCCAATTGGCCACAGACATTGTGTTGGTGTCGCGTCTATGACCATCACATCATCCCTACAAGGGCCTGATCAGTTCAAGACTGTCACGGGGCTCCCTGTTACAGGCCTGTCCCCACCAGACCTAGGCTATGAAAAAGGAGACGAGGCAAATAAGACGGTTTAGGAAGGGGGATTTCCTGGAAGAGGTGAGCCCTGGGTGTTGATCAGTAAGACAACAAGTAATAGCTTGGAAGGATTGAGGGCAAGCTATCCAAAACAAATAGGTCCGTAGTGAAGTGACAAGAGCTTGATAGGGTATGTCAATAGTAGTGCAAGGACCATATGAGAACCCACCAGCTGTAAGCTGTGTGAGGAAAAAGGAGGAGGGAGGGTACAATATCAAGCTATGGATTTTTTGATCCCTGAAAAGCATCAAACAGACTACAAGAAGAAGGGGTTTATATGAACAAAAGGGGTTGTCTGATATCTGACCATACCATGTCTGTCACCTGTCCGAATTCCGTCCAACCTCTGGTAAAGCCCCTGTTGTCATGATGGGCATGACACGTCCAAGGTACCCTTGATAAACCGAGTTCAGGTTAGGGATTAACCAGAACTTGGGGCGCAAATATCCTTTTGGGATATTATTCCTCACCTTGAAAGACCTTGACCTTGACCCTTGTTACAGTAAAGGATATTTCAGACCCGAGTTCGAATCCTGGCCTGGGCTGGGAGGGGAGGATATGCTGAGGCCCAGGGGCGGGCCTCGGTGGGGAAGGTGGATAGTGTCATGATGGGCATGACACGTCCAAGGTACCCTTGATAAACCGAGTTCAGGTTAGGGATTAACCAGAACTTGGGGCGCAAATATCCTTTTGGGATATTATTCCTCACCTTGAAAGACCTTGACCTTGACCCTTGTTACAGTAAAGGATATTTCAGACCCGAGTTCGAATCCTGGCCTGGGCTGGGAGGGGAGGATATGCTGAGGCCCAGGGGCGGGCCTCGGTGGGGAAGGTGGATAGTGTCATGATGGGCATGACACGTCCAAGGTACCCTTGATAAACCGAGTTCAGGTTAGGGATTAACCAGAACTTGGGGCGCAAATATCCTTTTGGGATATTATTCCTCACCTTGAAAGACCTTGACCTTGACCCTTGTTACACCTGTCACGCTGTCACGAGGGGGTTCCACACCTGAAGAGCGGTGTGGCAAGAATGTACGCGAAGGTACAACGAGGTTGCCCGGGGGCTTAGTCTCTGGCTCGCAAAGCCTAGAAGTCTGCCTTAGGACGAGAGTGTTGGGCGAAACCAACTGTGTGACTTAACTGTAGAAGAAAGTACAGTAGAGATCCATCGCTAGAGAAGAAGGGGGTCAGAGGCAAAACCTCTGGGTTTATATCCCCTTCACATGACTACAGGAGGGACTAAATAAAGAGTATCGCTTATCAAGCAAGTGGAGGTACAAGAGCGTGTATCCCGTATATACTTGGTTTGGTACCTTCGTATATCTGAGTACCTTCGTATATCTGAGATGGCTTGAAGCCTAACTCTGATGTACCTAGATCACGGGAACACGAGAACGCGAGAATACGAGAACACGAGAAACTAGAATAAGTGAAGTGTGCGCTATCAAACCTAAGTGGTTGACCTGAATGACAGGTCTAGGAAGAGTTGTCGATCATGTCGACTGCCAAGTGGTACATTGTCGACCCTGTCGATTGAGTGGGAACGCTTTGTCGACTCTGTCGATTGAGTGGGGACACTTTGTCGATCATGTCGACCCATTGTCGATTGTGTCGGTTGGCCAGAGAATATTTGTCGATCTTGTCGATCGACCAGAAATCCAAGTTACAGATGGGAGCGCACAGAACCGCACAGAGGAGCGCACAGGACCGCACAGCGGACCGCACATGACCGCACTTGGAGCGCACAAGAGCGCACACGGAGCGCACGGAGCGCACAGGTTGTTTTGGCTGGTTGCTGGCTTGGCTGGTCATGACAGGAGCTCCCCCTCTAAGGGCGAAGTCCTCTGAGCCTTGGTGATCTACGCTGAGATCTTTTGTTTCGGTTATTGTTGCTTGGAGCCTTGGTTTGTTGGTGACCCCTAGCTGGTGGGAAGAAATGGTTATTGTCCTTGAAATGGTCCTTATGAAATTTTCGATATGCTGCTGTATTGCAGATGTTTTCCCAGGGCTCCCATGAATTGTGGGCCTCTGAGTAGTCTTTCCAGCTGACAAGGTAATCATAGCCGTTGTCTGAGCTGATTCTTGAGTCGAGAATCCGATCGATGACATATTCTTCTTGACCATCAACTTCGATGCGTGGCGGTGGGTCTTGCGGTTGATCAGGGTGAGCTTTACGCATTGGCTCCAGTAGGTTGACATGAAAGACCGGGTGAATGTTCATTGTTGGTGGTAGATCCAGTTTGAAAGCCAAAGGTGAAGACGTTGTCCCAATGATTTTGAATGGGCCAAGCATCCGTTGATCGAGTTTCACTGAGGGTCGGAGAGTCTGAATGTTCCTTCGATTGAGGAATACTAAATCTCCTATCTTGAATTGAGGAGACTCCTTAACCTTTCGGTTGAAGAATTTGGTATAATGTTCCTGCGCTACTTTGATGTTGGTAGCAAGAGTCCGGTGTAAGGACTGTAGGGCCTGGAGGTGTGATTCTGCTGCAGGGACCGAGATTACCGCAGTGGAAGGTGTTGAAGGGTCGTTTGGGTGGAATCCATAGTTTGCTTGGAAAGGCGATAGCTGTGTTGACGCATGTACAGAATTGTTGTAACTGAATTCTGCTAGGTCCAGAAGTGATGACCAGTTGGCTTGATCATAGTCGCAGAAGGTCCTGAGGTAATGTTCCAAGACTTGGTTGACCCTTTCTGTTTGTCCGTCCGATTGCGGATGAAATGCGGTGGAGAAATTTGGTGTGATGCCCAAACCTTTCACAAAAGCTCTCCAGAACTGAGAGTTGAAGATGGGTCCACGGTCTGAAACAATGTCTTGAGGGATACCGTGTAGTCGCCATATGTTTTGTCTGAACATGACTGCAAGTTGTGGTGCATCAAAGCCTTCTTCCTTGAATGGTATGAAGTGGGCTTGTTTGGTGAAGCGATCCACAAAGACCATGATACAGTCATAGTTGCCTGATTTTGGTAGCTTAACAATGGCATCCATAGAAATAGATTGCCAAGGTTGGGAAGGTATCGGTAGTGGCTGAAGTGGTCCATAGGGTTTGTGTCGAGGACTTTTGTTGCGTGCACATGTGTGACATCCATCCACATAGGTGTTTGTGAATTGTCGCATGCCCGGCCAGTAGTAATTGCGCGAAAGAAGTTGGTATGTCTTGAATTGACCATAGTGTCCAGAAGTTGGAGCATTATGTGTCTGCTGAAGCAGATCCGTTTTGACTTGATGGTTGTCTGGAACAACAACTCGTCCTCTGTGAAGTATGATGTTGTCTTTAAGACTGAGGTCCTTGAGTTTCTCCTGAAGTGGAAGTGGTACTTGAAGATTTGTGTTACGCAAGAATGGTAACAGTTCCTTGAGAGTAGGGTCATGAACCTGAAGTTTGTTGATCCTTTCAACAACGTCGGAGTTTACTGGTGTTTCCCCGGCTGGTGCGGTACTGAGTGCGCCAATGACAAATTGTCCTGGCTTGAGGAGTGTGTGCGGAGGTGCTTCTGCAGCTCTACTCCCCCCCTGAAGATCTGACCTCCTGGTCAGGGCATCTGGTTTGCCCATCTTCTCTCCAGGTCGGTAGTGGATTTTGAAATCAAAATTCGCCAAAAGTTCAGCCCAACGAGCTTGTCGTCTGTTGAGCACTTTCGAGGTTGTGAAGTATTCGAGGTTCTTGTGATCCGTGAAGACTGTAATCTCCTTTGATCCTTCAAGGTAAGGCCGCCAATGTTTGAATGCTTCCACAATAGCAAGCATTTCCTTATCATATATCTCGTAATTGAGTTCGGCTGGTTGTAGTTTTCGAGAATAGTACGCTACTGGATGTAGCCTTTTGTCATCTGAATGTGACAGGACGCCTGCAATAGCAAAGTCCGAAGCGTCTGTTTCCACAACTAAAGGTTTGCCCGGTTGGTAATGTTGAAGTACCGGTGCCGTAGTGAATGATTTCTTGAGAGCGTCAAAAGCGCTTTGTTGAGTTTCACCCCACTCAAATTTGACTTCCTTCCGTAGAAGCTGAGTGAGTGGTGCGGTGACCTTGGAGTATGCCTTGATGAATCGACGATAGAAGTTGGCAAAGCCTAGAAAGACTTGAACATCATGAACTGTCTTGGGTGCTGGCCAGGAAGTGACCGCCTCAACTTTCTGAGGGTCCATTCTGACTCCCTTGTCTGAGACAAGATAGCCCAGGAAATCAACCTCATGTTGAAAGAAGCTGCACTTCTCAGCTTTGGCCCATAGATGGTGTCCTTGTAGTCGATCAAGTACTTGTTTGACATGGCCAACATGTTCGTCCCTTGATTTGCTGAAAATAAGGATGTCGTCCAAGTACACAATGACGAAGACATCCAAAAAGTCTCTGAGAACATCGTTGATGAGGTTCTGGAATGATGCTGGCGCATTGGTAAGCCCAAAAGGCATTACCAGATACTCGTAAAGTCCATACCGGGTGCGGAATGCAGTCTTCCACTCATCACCCTTGGCAATGCGGACTAGGTTGTATGCGGTGCGCAGATCAATTTTTGAGAACCATGATGCCTCTTTGAGTCTGTCGAGAGATTCCTGAATAAGTGGTAACGGATAGCGATTTTTCCGAGTAATACTGTTTAGTTGTCGGTAATCGACACACAGTCTGAGGGTGCCGTCGGATTTCTTGACAAAGAGAATTGGTGAACCGGCGGGGCTAGAACTAGGTCGTATGAACCCTTTCCTGAGGTTCTCCTTGAGGTAGTCGTCCAAGGCCTTGAGCTCTACTTCAGAGAGGCTATAGATTGGGCCAAATTTGGGTTGGGCGTCTCCTTCCAACGTGATGGCATGATCATAGGGCCCGTGCTCTGGGAGCTTATCGGAGTTGGACTTTCTGAATACTTCCAAATGAGAATGGAAGTCTGCGGGAATGATATCCTTGAGTTCCTTGATATCCAGGTCGGCGATATCTTCATTGTCCTCTGCTGGTGGTGGATCAATGAGACCTGAAACTTGAGCCGAGCTGGTGATCCCATAAATAGCTGCCTTCTTGAGGGCAGTCCTGAAAGCTGCTGCACTGACAAGAGCAATCTTGACAGGAGCTGAGATGGTTGAGGCTGATTCCTCATTGTTCCTTGAATTACCGAGTGTGTCGGTCCTTGATGTTGGCGTACCCGCAGCATTCTTGCTGGGCAGGTTACCTGAGCTCATTTTCCTTGAATGTCGAGGTGTCCTTGAAGCAGATTCCACTCTTGTAGGCTTGTCAGGCCTGCACTGTTCCAGACAGTACTGAGAGCAGAAATTGATGGTGTGACGGGACCAATCAATGCTTGGGTTGTGTCGAGAAAGCCATGGGAGGCCCAAGATCACTGGATAGGTACCAAGTGATGTGATTTCCAGGGAGATTGTCTCCTCATGGTCCGGAAGGCTGATGCCAATAGGTGCGGTATGATGAGTGATGGCGCCAGAAGAGATAGGTCGCCCATCAATCACTGAAACTTCGAGAGGGGTGTCCTTGAGCTGCCTTGGAATGGCAGTAGAGTCGAGAAATTTGGTGTTGACAAAGCTGGCGGTAGCACCAGAGTCAATCATTGCCATTGTGTTGTAAATTGTGTCCCCATGGGTCAACGTAATAGGGAGACACAAGTGATTTCCAGAAGTTGTCGATGTTGTTGATGGTAGTAGCGATGCTGCCGTAAGCCGTAGTTGATTTGAGTGTGCCAAGTTGTTGTGCCCCACTGAGAGCCCCAGAGTTGGGGGCACGCTTAGGCCTGGGGCTTGGAATTTTTTGAGTCCTTGACTGCTGTCGCAGTAGTCATAGCGTGGGCTGTGATCCTCTGCTGACGGCGTTTCTGAGCAATGGTGCACTCATAGGCCTTGTGACCAGGTTGGCCACAGTAGTTGCAAAGATTGTTCTTCATGCGGTAGTCTCTCTCAGCAGGAGTGAGAGGCTTGTACTGCTGCCGCATGTGGGTGGCATCAATTTCCATGGGTGTATGGGTGACTGTGGTTGAAGTCCCTGGAACAAAGTTGTTGAACCTAGGGACTAGGGTGTTCCGTGCGGTAGTCACCGAGGTGGTCTGCACATTGCGCTGGGGGACTTGAATACGAGGATTGTTGTGTGTTCGACGCCTTTGGTAGAGCAAGTCATCATACTCAATGGCAGAAGTGACAAGCTTGTCATAGGTGCTGAACTTGCCAGGGGCAAGAAGCCTGTCCTTGACATCGTCCTTCAAGCCATCGAAGAAGTTCTGCTTCTTTGTCTCATCGTTCCAGTTGACATAGGCAACATGGCGCTGGAACTCAGTAGCAAAAGCGCTTGCTGATCCAGTCTGCCGGAGACCCTTGAGGTGAAAACGGGAAGTCTCTGCCAAGTTGGAATCACCAAAGAACTTCTTGAATTCAATCTGGAAGTCGTCCCAATTCTGAAGCCAGATTGGCTGCTCTGCCTCTGGATCAAGGTAAGGTAAGACCCATCGGTAGGCCTCTTCCTTGAGCAGATTGGTGGCAAAAGCAATGCGCGTGATGTCGGTTGAATAGGTTGAAGGCTGAACCGCAAAGACCGTGTTGCACTTGGCTAGGAACTCAAGTGTCTGCTCCTTGCGCCCAGTGAAGGGTGCAGGGTGAGAGATCTTGGGCTCCTTGTAGTGCTCGGGTCTAGTGGTGCTGAGAGCCTGAAGAGCATTGATCTGAGCTTGAAGCTGCAGGATCATATCATGCTGCTGCTGGAAGGCTGCCTCAGCGGTGAACTGAGAACCATTGTTGGAATTGTCTGAAGACATTGTGGGTATACCTGTTAGTCAGCGAAATACAAATATGGTAGAAAGGGTGGTAGGTTCTGGACAGAGGGCACAAGATGATAATAGAAGGAACGATACTATGGGTGGCAAAGTATTGCCTTTTGCTTGAAGTGTCTTGACCTTGGGTGGCAAAAGTTGGGTGGCAAAAAGTGGGTGGCAAATGATGGTGTCAAGAGTGTCGAGGATGGCGAGCAAGGACTAAAGGGTAGCGATGGATACTGTCACGCTGTCACGAGGGGGTTCCACACCTGAAGAGCGGTGTGGCAAGAATGTACGCGAAGGTACAACGAGGTTGCCCGGGGGCTTAGTCTCTGGCTCGCAAAGCCTAGAAGTCTGCCTTAGGACGAGAGTGTTGGGCGAAACCAACTGTGTGACTTAACTGTAGAAGAAAGTACAGTAGAGATCCATCGCTAGAGAAGAAGGGGGTCAGAGGCAAAACCTCTGGGTTTATATCCCCTTCACATGACTACAGGAGGGACTAAATAAAGAGTATCGCTTATCAAGCAAGTGGAGGTACAAGAGCGTGTATCCCGTATATACTTGGTTTGGTACCTTCGTATATCTGAGTACCTTCGTATATCTGAGATGGCTTGAAGCCTAACTCTGATGTACCTAGATCACGGGAACACGAGAACGCGAGAATACGAGAACACGAGAAACTAGAATAAGTGAAGTGTGCGCTATCAAACCTAAGTGGTTGACCTGAATGACAGGTCTAGGAAGAGTTGTCGATCATGTCGACTGCCAAGTGGTACATTGTCGACCCTGTCGATTGAGTGGGAACGCTTTGTCGACTCTGTCGATTGAGTGGGGACACTTTGTCGATCATGTCGACCCATTGTCGATTGTGTCGGTTGGCCAGAGAATATTTGTCGATCTTGTCGATCGACCAGAAATCCAAGTTACAGATGGGAGCGCACAGAACCGCACAGAGGAGCGCACAGGACCGCACAGCGGACCGCACATGACCGCACTTGGAGCGCACAAGAGCGCACACGGAGCGCACGGAGCGCACAGGTTGTTTTGGCTGGTTGCTGGCTTGGCTGGTCATGACAACACCTGTCCAGTGCATGGCTGACAAGTGTCATGCATGATGCATGCCTGTGCATCCTTAAGCTATGCTGAGTGTCCAAAGGTGCATAGTCAAGTGTCTGTCATCTTCCTTCATAGCGATGCCCATGAAGAAGACAAGTGTTACAGATAATTAGGAGGATAATGCGATCCATGTGATGGGGATTGACAGGCCATGACAACTGGCCATCAAGCTAGGCCGTGCGGTAAACGACCCCCATGAGACTTGAACACGATCATTGATACCTCCAACGATGAGCGTGATAGCGTCAGGCAAGTCATTGGGAACTGTGCCAATGGCATATGCTTCCTTCTTGCTACCCCAGAGCGTCTTGCTCTTGTATTCATCTTGGAAGCGTTTGCTGAGCTCGATGGACCTATTCAGTGCTGATAGGCTGTGCGCAAACCTGAAAGAACCGTTGAGAGCCCCGATTCTGCGCGGCATGACCAGCGTGACGGCCCCATCGGTCGATCCGCGCGGACGGGTAGGACGCGTCAGCGAGAGTTGACGATGTCAAGCTTGACTGGAGTCTCCTCAGCCTTGTTGGGCTCCTCCGCAATATGGCGCTCCTGCATGGTCATTGCAAGTATGCACTTGGCGCAGCTGAGATTGTCGCCCTGTTTCCTTGAGCCACCACTGAAACAAGGATGTTCGTGGCCACGAACTCATCCTCCGGTCAGGTGGTCTCCCCCTTGCGCCCGGTCGGGTCCCGGGTCAGCGTGATCGCCATTCGGAAACCTAATTATTTTCGGATCTCCGCATCAGCTTGTCACTGGTCCAGACTGCATTGCAGTATTATCTTCAGTGCGGCGTCAGCGGCGAAGGCGTTAGAGGCGAAACAGGCGTGGAACATATCGGGTCTATGGGGAAGGAGGGGGCGAAGAGTCGCTGTGTGTTCCGATTCTGGGCGATAAAGCAGCGTCTGATCATCGCTGACCCCGGGGACAACGGGAATCCGCCAGATACAGGCTCGTCTGAGCGGAACAGGCAGCTCAAGGAGACATTCAACAGATCGCAAGCATCTTAAGACAACCCGGTGTTCGTGTTCATGTGCCGCGCTAGATCATATGACCGACACTTTAATATCTGGGTATCATAGGCCTGCATGCTATGCATCAACAATTAGACATGGCGGGACAGTCGGGATCGCTGCCGTCGGGAACGATCTGTCCATTTGACGCATGATATGTGCAGAGATTGGTATATGTGCCGTCGGGCCCATATCTGAAGCAAGTCAGCAGCCTTGTTCCGTTGCGCATGACAAAGTGGCAGCAGAAAAGGGCGAGTCTGTGTGAATTGACTCACTCGCAGAAGATTCTCTGGTCAGACCCCTCAGAGTACGACCCTCCATATACCAACGGGTAGTTGTCATATTCTGACGGGCATTGTGGATTGGCACACGAAGACGAAGTGCCGGACGCGCCGCCCTGACGAGCGCCAAGGACGCGATTGGGCCGGAGTGCCGCCCGTCGTTCGATCTCTGCTCGTGTAGCTTGCTTGAAGAGTGACCGTGAGGCGATCTCGTCAGAGATAGGGTTCTGCGCGTGGATCGCAGCGGTATCCGATTCTCCGTTGTTGTCAGCATCGCTCGCCTTTACCGCCAGAAAGGCGAGAACGGTCGTCAGAAAGGTAGTGTAGCGCATCGCCGAGGCGGTCTATGCTATGCCTTTCCAGTCACGAAACTGGGGGAGCCAGGTCAAACGGTGAAGTCTAAAAGCCAAACGAGCAAGTCAATCGTCGTTGTTTGGCAGGATGATTGTTTGATTGTCTCACATCGTATTGTACGGATCCCGCAAATCTCTTACCAGCCTTCCTGTCCCGTTTGGACAGTTGCTGTATTGGGTTCCAATGGGCGCACCTCGTCACCCTTGCGCCCTTTGACCCCAGCCTGCCGGACGCAGCGGACAGACCGCCGGTCATGGAGGCCCCCTCCAACAAGGACAGTCCACCAAATATGTATGCAGCATTGCTATGTCTGGCGCCAATGGAGCATCAACTCTTACAAACCTATCAGAAGGCGTCGCCATGTATGGGAACCTGGAAGCATGATCAATTGTGGAGCTCAGAGCGCCAACAAGAATTAAAGTTAAATAATTATAGTTGCAAGCGGAAAGATGGATGACAGACAGGCTTCGCCACCAGACAAGATGCTCTTACTCGTACTCGACAGCATTTGCACAAGCACATGCACAAGGCGCGCAGATAGAAGCGCCGGCCAAAGCAGCTGCAGCACATGGCAGGCCGATCAAGCCGAGTGCGCCAATGGCTGACCCCGCAAAGCCGCGAGAGCAACCACCGCAAGTGAAGGAGGGGTGATTGAAGTCCGGGAACATTCTCTCATCCGCGCCTTCTTGCGCCGTTGGGCCCCTCAAGGCCCTTTGTCAAGACCGGACGTAGGATAGTCCGCGTCGAGCTGGGAAGTCGAGGTTGCCTCGCAGGGAGTATGCAATCGAGTAGGGTTACTAGAAGTAGACTGAGAGTACAAGAGATACATTCGACTAGAGATCTTCTCTACTCGAATGTCTACTATATGTATTCGAAAACCGTTCAACTATACTAGACAGTCCGAGTGCCGCATTTAGCAGTTCGGCTACTTCACCCGGATGAGGCAAGTGGGCGGTTGGCTGAGTCAGGCCGTGTGGCACTTGGCCTTGTCTCATTCCGCCACAGTCTCAGTGCCACAGTCCTGACAGTCGCCCCCCTCTTCTTTGATGTCGACCCGACATCCTCGGTTGTGGACATCCTTTATTCGACGTTGCGTCCTTTGGCACTGTGTGTTCGGTTCGTTGAGGTAGATGCCACGTCCGTAAGCCCGAGAGACGCCGTTGTTTACCCCTTCATGCAAGTTGTTGTTCTGGTTGTTGTGTCCGGACTTCGTCTTTCTTGAGTCGTCTTTCGTACTGTTCTCATCATGGTCGACGACGAGCTGGCCGGATTCAATGTTGAGCAGGGCATACAAGATGCCTACGATGAGGCGTACCTCGGTACGGCCTCTGCGGACGACTATCGAATTCAACTCCAGGCCGCTCGAGAGAACCTCGAAGCGCAGCCCGAAAATGCCATTTTCAAGTTTGAGGTCGACAAACTGGTTGCTGCGGGGAAGGCGGCTTTACGTCGAGAAAGGGATAAATCCGTGAGTCGAATGCCAGTAGACGAACTTCGAGTTAAGCTGTTAGGGTTCCTCTCCCGTAAAGTCGACTCCTGCTCGTGCTGAGTCGGTATTCCCGCCTATTCAATCGCCTTTCAAGGCTCCCCTTGCTCCCATCGGTCGTCTCTCACCCAAGAAACACATCTTGGATCCCTCTCCTATCTCTCGTCAACCACCCTTCGGCTCGAGCAGCATTCCCGAGACACCGGCTAGTCAAAAGGGTCATGCTCATCGCCCTTTGGGCTTCCCTAAGGCCGCATCTCCGCCTGCCAAAGTCGTGTCTTCGGCTACTGAGGTCGGTCTGAGCGACTTGTTCGGCTCGGCCCCCGACTCGAGCCCGGGTCAGCCGATCCCTACTCCTTCGCCGACCAAGGCAGGTCGAACTCCTAGTGGGGTGTTCCCGAGGGTTGAAGGCGAAGAGTTGGTGGTCAAGCGTCTGAATCGCGTGTTTCGGTACCCGCTGAAAGAACCGGAGGTCGTTGGACACGACGACTCGAGGATCGAGTCCTTCTACTCGTGGATCGAGTCGTACATTTCGACTCGTACTGGCGACACCGCGGATACCGGGTCGAACATCCTCGAAGCGCTCGACTCCGGCTCGTGGGGCGTCCTGATGGGGGCGGAGCGTTGTGCAGCCTGTGTGTCCCATAATCGCCCTCCCATGTCGGGCTACTCGGGTCTACTCTGCGTCTGCCCGGTTGTGGAGGTCGATGGTAGGCGGTATGTGGCGCAGAAGTATGTTTTCGACTTACCGTATTCGATTTTCGCTGACGTATAGGTGTCTTGGGTGTATGCTCAAGTCGAAACACTGCACCCTTTCGCCCAACACCGCTCTTGGGCCCCGAGCTCAACTCGTCCTCCCCGCCGACGAGGTCGTTCGTCGTAAGGGTGTTATCGCAGGGATTCACCGCCAGGCGGCAGCTCTACTTGCCGACGCGAAACCCGGTCTGGCCCGTAATGCTATCTTGGAGATCTATAGAATCAATTACTCCGAATATCAGGTAAGTGTAGTCGGATTTCGTCTTGGTCTTGTCGAGATCTGACTTGCAGCATTTGAACCGGACTGCATTCCGCGGCGAGTCTCAAGTCGCTCTGCTAGGCTCGGGTGATCCTCCGTTGGTGTCTACACTCGACTGGAGCTCTTTGGACGACGCGATGGCCGAAGGCGCTGAGGAGGGGGTTGCGGGTCCCTCGGTGGTCGGTGGGGGTGGTTTGAAGCGGCTATTGGAGGACTCGCCCGCGCCCTCCATTCACTCGTCTCCCGACCGGCACCACTCGGTTACTCGACTTCTGTCTGCCCGAGCTGAGTCCCTCGAGTCGGAATCCGACATCCCGCACCGCACGACCCGACTGCAGACCAAGGAGAAGACTGCCAGTGAGGCGAAGGCGCCACAGCGCGCCGCGCTTGGCGCCCTCAAGACGAAGCGCGGTCGCCGCAAGTGATTGTAGTCCAGGTTGTATTTTATGCAGAGACCTCATGCCGACTCCGTTCTCCAGCGCGGGGCGCGCCTTATGCGTTTCGCATCGGATACTAGGGATTCGACTTGGCTGTCCTCGATGCCCTTCATCCACGACTCGAACCGCGGGTCCCCCTTTAGAGAGTCTGTTGGTTGCCAGGTCGGTTGTTGGTACCCCTTCCATTTCACAAGGACCTGGTCCTCGAGTTGTCTTGCCTTACCCCGGGATCGTCGAGCTCGTTTCAGTACCCCTTCGACTTCGTAAAGCTCCTCCTCGCTAGTGTGTGGGGCTGGTGGCGGAGCGACCAGCGCGGGTTGCGCTTCGACTCGAGCCCCACGAACGTGCGACAAGAGCTCTACGTTGAAGACTGGGTGGACTCGATTGGCGACCAATTCCGGAGGCAGGTCCAGTTTATATGCGTTCTCGTTTATCCTTTCTAGTATGGAGTACGGTCCTACGTGACGGTGGTCGAATTTCCTAGTCGGACGGAGCGTGCGCAAGTTCTTGCCATTTAGCCAGACTTTGTCCCCTACTTGGAAGTCCGGTGTGCGTCGACGCTTATCATATTGCTTCTTCCACCCTTCTTGGGCTCTGAGCAAGTTCCCTCGTATTCGATGGTGCAGCTGTTCTAGCTGCTGAACCCGGTCGGCGGCTGCTGGAACTTGCAGGTCGGACAGGTCTCCTGGCGGATCGACTAGGGTCGTACGATATGCTCTCCCGGTGTAGGCCTCCAGGGGGCTCATACCCAGCGAGGCGTGGTGCGTGCTATTGTAGCAGAACTCCGCGTGCGGCAGTAGGGGCACCCAATTGTCTTGTTCGAGGTTCACATAGTTGCGTAGGTACTGTTCCAGCCACTGGTTCGTTCTCTCGGTTTGTCCGTCTGTTTGTGGGTGGTATGCTGTCGAGTAGCGCAGGTTGGTTCCTAGGCCTTGGCAGAAGGCTTTCCAGAATTTGGATACGAACAGACTCCCACGATCCGACACTATGCTGTCGGGTATGCCGAAACGAGTATATACTCTATCCGTGAAGATTTCGGACATTCCTTTAGCGGTGATCGACTTGTGACAGGGCGCGAATACTGCCATCTTCGAGAAGCGATCCACGACAACCATGATGGAGTCGTAGGTATTCGAGGTGGGCAGGTCGACTATGAAGTCCACAGACAGGTCTGCCCATGGTCGTAGTGGCGGTTCGAGCGGTCGAAGGAGGCCGTACGGTTTCTGTCTCGAGGGCTTGTTTCTTTGGCACTTCTCGCACTCCGCCGCAGATTTCTCTACATCCGTCTTGATGTTCGGCCACCACCAGTGTTGCCTAATTGCCTGATAAGTCTTTCGGGGCCCAGGGTGACCGGCCGAGACTATATCATGATGTGCCTCGATGACCTCTGTCCGAGACTTCGAGGGACAGTAGTATGCTTTCGAGTGTCTATAGTATCCTTGCGTGTCTTGGGTTACTTTTCCGTCCGCGATCAATGATCCTAGCTCGTCGTCCCCTTCGTACAAGTCGGACGGCGTCTTGCCCAGCAGCTGTACTTGTAGGGAGAGTAGCAACTGTTCTGAGGACAGGAGCGGTCGGAAATTGTGTCCGTTGAGTTCCTGAGACAGGCTCGTGGCTGTCGAGTCGGTGGGGAGGTAATCCGGTCTTCGACTGAGGGCGTCCGGTTTAGTACTTTGCTTCCCCGAACGATAGGAGATCTCGAAGTTGAAGTCTGCCATCATCTCTGCCCATCGTGCCTGTCGTCGGGTCAGTTGCTTGGTTGACAAGAAGGTTTCCAGGCTGCGGTGGTCGGTGAGCACTTGTGTCCGGTGTCGGGCACCTTCCAGGTAGTGTCGCCATTCTTTGAAAGCGTACACGATTGCCAAGAATTCCTTGTCGTGTATCGGGTAGTTCAACTCGGCTGGCGACATGACTCGACTCGAATATGCGACTGGGCGCAGCCCATTCTCCCCGTCTTTCTGGGATATGACTGCCCCGATCGCGAAATCGGACGCGTCGGTCTCTACCACGCATTCCTGGTCTGGGTCATAGTGTTTCAGGACGGGTCCGGTCGTCATTTTCGTCTTGAGCAGGTCGAACGCCGCCTGGTGCGGTTCCGACCAGGAGAACGGGGTCGACTTCCGAGTGAGTTCGTGCAGTGGCTTAGCTACCTTGGCGAACCCTGCTATGAACCTTCGATAGAAGTTTGCAAAACCCAGGAAGGATTGGACTTCCTTGACGTTCCGAGGTGCTGGCCATGCCGACACCGCTCGCACCTTGTTCGGGTCCATCGATACGCCCTTCGGGTCGATGATGTAGCCCAGGAACTCTACGGAGTCGGTATGGAACTGGCACTTGTCGTGTTTTGCGAACAGTTCGAATTTCCGCAGTCGTTGTAGGACTTCTTTGACGTGCCTCTCGTGCTCGCTCCGTGACTTCGAGAAGATAAGTATGTCGTCCAGATAGACTATGACGAAAATGTCCAGCACATCGCGGAATATGTGGTTCATCAAGTGTTGGAATGAGGCTGGGGCATTCGTGAGGCCGAATGGCATCACTCGGTACTCGAACAGCCCGAACCGAGTTCTGAATGCGGTTTTCCATTCTTCCCCGGCGGCGATCCGGAGGAGGTTGTACGCGCCACGTAGGTCTATTTTTGAGTAGATAGTGGCCGCACGGAGTTGGTCTAGTAGATCTCCGATCAACGGTAGGGGATAACGGTTCTTGACGGTTATGTTATTCAACTTGCGGTAGTCCACGCAGAGGCGTAAGGATCCGTCTTTCTTCTTTACGAATAAAATTGGCGAGGCCGCTGGCGACTCCGAAGGTACGATAAAGCCTTTCTTGAGGTTCGTATCCAAGTAGTCTCGGAGGGCCTCCTGTTCGGTCACGGACAGCGAGTAGATCGGGCCGAATGTCGGCTCAGCGCCGTCGAGTAGCGGGATGCGGTGGTCGAAAGGCCTATGAGGAGGTAGCTTGGTGGCCTCCGACTCCGAGAAGACATCCAGGAACTCGTGGTATTCCGTAGGTACCACTTCCTCCATCCGAGGTGGGTCCACGGAGATGGCTCGTAGGTAGATCGCCCCCTTGGGTTCGTCCGTAATCTGTTCGAATGCCTCGGCCGAGATGAGGGAGATTGCTTTTAGTTTTCCCGACTTGCCCCGGTGTGATCTCGAGGGAGGAGGTTGAATGGCCAGGTTATCCCAGTCGAGCGTTGGCTTGACTTCTTTGAAGAATGGCGCCCCAAGGATGATGGGGCCCACATCTAGTCTGGCGACCAGAAATGTAGCTGTGTAGGGCTGGAACCCTTCCCCTAGCAAGAGGGTGAGGGTAACCTCTTGTTCGATAGCGCTGCGGGAGCCATCCGCTAATCGTAGGGTCTGTTTGATTCTAGAAGGGCGCAATTCGAGTTTCGACTCGATGGCGTAGGTTTTCTCTATAAAGTTCCGGGAGGCCCCGGTGTCGAGCAGCGCTCGGGAGACTAGTGATTGTTTGTTTGCGATCGCGACGGGTATATGGAAAAGGTCTGGGGTATCAGGAATAGTTGGCGTCGAGATTGGGAGTGCGGCGAAGGTGGCGGTCACGCTGAGGCGTACCTCGCCGCCGCGGGGCTGGGGTACGCCAACTTGTTTTCCGAATCGTCTTTGTCGAATTTCGTATGATCGAGGTTGGCGTTCGCATTCGGTGATTCGTGTCTAATACCATTGAGGCGGACTGCGTTCGCCCCCGATGCGGGGCTGTTTCGAGGAGCTCGCGTTTTCGGGGCCGTGGGGCAGTTGGCTACAATGTGATCCGGGCTCTCACAGTATAGACACAGGTTTTTGTCCATCCGTCGCTGTCTTTCGCTGGGCGAGATCCTACCCCTCGAGTGTCCGTCGTCCTTCCGATATCTCTGGTTGGTCGGGGGTCGAGAGGGCGGATTCGGGGATCGAACGTAGTCCCTCGAAGGTCTGTCGGCGCGGTCGCGAGAGTGAGTTGTCGCCGGCGCCTCGCCGAACCTTTTCGAGGTAGCTCGCTCCGGCTCGCGCTGCAGCAAGTTGTTGCGGACACTGTCCTGCTGTACATTGAGACGAATCGCTACGTCCGCCAGCTCTTTTAGGGATCTGGGCTCGTGCTCGCGATTCGCTATGGCCAGGCGGATCTCGGGTCGCAGACCCGACTCGAACATGTCTCGTAGGCTACGGTCCTCATACTCCACATCGGCTGAGATCGCCAGGAATCGTGCATAGTATTCCGAGACCGTGCGGGTTTGCGACAGTTTCTTGAGTCGCTGCACCGCAATTCGGTGTCTATCCGGGTCGCCGAACATGTCCTGTAACTCGGAAATGAAATGGTCCAAGTCGGAACAAAAAAGGGGTTGTTCGATTTTCGGCCTGTTGAAGTACGGTTCCCACCAACGAAGGGCATTTCCCCGTAGGTAGGATGCCGCCCAAATGACTTGCCTCCGCGAGTCCAGGCCACCGCCTTGCATGCTAAGGTACATTCGTACCTGGGTAATGTATTGCGGTAGCTTATCGCGGTCACCGTGATATTCATCTGGGGGGTTCACCTTGAAGGATCTCGTCGCGTTCGAAATCCTCTGAGCGGACTCGAGCGGCGAGTGGTCGTGGTCGAGATCCGTGTCCGTGATCTCTTCCAGGGGTGTACCTTGCGCGGCTCCCGTGTGATGAGTGGTTGCCGGGGTGGCCCGTTCGGCCAATGCGAGACGGGCGGCCGCTAGGGCCGAGTCGCTCTGCTCCTTGGCTTGGCGAAGCTCGAGTATCTGACGTCGGAGTTCCTCAACCTCCGTAGGAGTGTCGAGGTCCTCCGAGTCCGGGTCGACATGCGACCGTAGTTGGCGAGTGGAAGCACTCATGTTCCTCGACTTGCAATACTCAGTGCGAGTATAGTCGAATGTATCTAATGTCAAGACCGGACGTAGGATAGTCCGCGTCGAGCTGGGAAGTCGAGGTTGCCTCGCAGGGAGTATGCAATCGAGTAGGGTTACTAGAAGTAGACTGAGAGTACAAGAGATACATTCGACTAGAGATCTTCTCTACTCGAATGTCTACTATATGTATTCGAAAACCGTTCAACTATACTAGACAGTCCGAGTGCCGCATTTAGCAGTTCGGCTACTTCACCCGGATGAGGCAAGTGGGCGGTTGGCTGAGTCAGGCCGTGTGGCACTTGGCCTTGTCTCATTCCGCCACAGTCTCAGTGCCACAGTCCTGACACCCTTGAGCCGGGGTTTATATATTCCAGACCCCATTTGATGAAGTCCGTTGCTGAAGTTCTGTCGGCCCACATACTGGTAGGGGTAGTGCCTCCCCGTAGCTGGGGTGCGAGTGTTGCTGTGGGGGCGCAGGTCATGGATATGCCCTTGGTGGTATATGCTTGATCTGGCTTTTGGATGGAGGCGGCGGTTTGCGTCCAGTCAGTCGGGTCTTCAGCAGTATGAGCGCCCGAGACGCAATCAGAGTCATATCTTGTTGCGGAGGCTTTCTCAGTAAGTGTGTTGTCGGCAGGCATGATCAGGTGATGCAATTGATGCGATACGATCAAAGTTTGAAGGACAAGGACCCTAACCAGCGAGAAGAAGGGGATTGAGTATATGGGCGTGGCCAAGCTAGAGTCTTTGAGCGTCCTTGGTGAAGCCTCGTATGAAACGTGGAGCAAAAGATCCTGTGCAGACGCTCGTTTCACGTTTGGCGCGGCGCTCCGCTCATCTTCTCATACCCGTCGCACATACGTGCGACTCCGTCTCAAATCACTGGCGAGCTGTAGACCTGCATTAGTGGCGTGGTCTGGATCAAAAGCAAGGCGGCATTGCGAGCCTGTGGTACTGCTTGGCCATGGCTGAGGTGCTGGGTCGTCTTGCTGTGTTACTTACTCGCCCGGCGACGACATTCTTCAACTTGACGCGCGGTGGGATACCCCGCTGCTCATACATCGGGTCGTAGCGAAAAGATGTAACATATCAAACAGCACATAAGGATGCGAGCATTGCAACGCGATGGAGTATACTCTGCAGGTATGTACTTATGATGAGTCAGCGTCGGCCTCTTCATCCTGCGGCCAACGCCCACTCATGAGCGCATTGTTCAAGCGGACTTCACTGGTATAATCATTGTAGCACTGTACCGGACAGTAAGCCGTGTCGAGTCCCACCGATCCAGCAAAAGCTATGGTCGCAGCCGCTGTCTCAACCGGAGCCGAGAGGCTTACCATCCCCGAGTAGACACTTGCTGCTGCACCTATGTGGCTCGCAGTCGTAGTTGTACTACTACCCACGGCATCACTAGCCAGCTTGGCGTGATACAGACCGTGGATCAGACATCCTCCGGCCTGGTCTAGGACCCTATGACACTGAGAGCATACTTGCGAGACTCGCGACGAACCATCCGAAGGAGGCTCCGCAGTCATTGGGGGAATCGGAGCAGGCTGCAGCAGCGCAGTCTGGCTCGTTGCGGGGCTCAAAGGCGCCGGACTAGCGTTCGCCGCCTCTGAGTCTTGATCGGTGCGCGCATCAGCGTACATGCTGACGTGGGACGTGGAATACGGCGTGTGTACTCCGCTTGGTGCCGAGGTGAAACTGACGGGCGGTGAGGAAGAGACGGATGCAGGTCTTGGCGTCTCTGCTCCCGCGGGGTCGTCCGTCGCAGACCTATACATGCTGCTGGAAGGACTTGCACTCGAGTCTCCGGCTTCGGTCATGATGGCACGCAAAAGTGCGTTATAGTGTGTGTATGTGTGCGGGGGCCAGGCGGGACTGGGATAGGAGCTAAGTGTCGGCCAATGCTGTTTCCAGATGTGTCAACACACAAACAGTATAAATAGTTTGAAGGGGGCGGGGGGTTCATCCCTCTCTCTGCTTTGCCCATGAAAGAACTTTGCTCTCAAAAGACCCAGGGAGCGCAAGCTATGAAAGGGCTGTCAAACCAGCCTCTCAATGACGTACTCCGTGGTTCCTCTGGCATCATGGATCTGTCCTCAAGCTACACGCATCGCCCACTGCAGACCTTTGTCCGAATGGGCTAGCCTGGACCCGTCCCCTTGTGATCGCCACAAAAGGCATGCATTTTGCACATGCAGAGTCTTGCTGTACGCTTTGGGCTCGGGAGAAAGTCGTCATTCTTCTGGCTCTCGAATTACCTGCGATTGCAAACCCTGCATCGTATGCCATGTCAAATTGCACTCAAAGTCCGCAATACAAATCCCTGACTGTGAATGATTCTAGTCGGCCAACCGCCTGATCGTGCGCTTCTCCCTTTCACCAACAACCTTGAGCACCCCTTCATCCACCAACCCCTTGACGACCTCGGCAAACTCTGCGTGATCGAGCGGGATGCTAGACTGCCCTTCGAGGGACTTGATCGCCGCTGTCCATCTGAGACCCTGCCTGCCAGAATTGTCGACAAGGTTGAGTACTTCGCGCTTGAGGTCGGCGCGGACGCGGCGGGCTGCCGAGCCTGCGCCGGTGGTGATGAGGTCGAGGTCGATCTGACCGGTGAGGGGATCGGTCTGCTTGTCAGCAATGGCAGGTATGACAAGGAGTGATCACTCACGGCACTCTCCCGAAGGGCGCTCTTGATGAGCCGAGTGGCTTCAACTACATCTTTCAAGTCGACCGTCTCGCTGAGTCGCATCCGTGCGTGTGCCTCACTGAGACGGATCATCGATTCGAGTTGACGCGTGGTGGCAGTGATGCGTTTCTCTTGCGTCCGCGAGTCTGTGCCGGCCTTTCGCATCTCGACGTACGCTTGGATGAGCGCATTGGATGCAGGCTCGGTGAGGACAGGGTGACACTTGGCTCTAGCATAGGTGATGTACGCCGTCAGGGTCTCGAGAGGCTACATATCAGCTGACAGCCGGGCGATTAGGGAGCTGACTCACAATGATGTCCAAGCCTGCAGTGTCCGGTCTGTCCTCGAGGTACAGCCCGACGAGGTGCTTGGCCAGCCTCCGATCCGTCATCTCGTCGACCTTGTCGAGCACAAGGTACAAAAGGTCGAAACGCGAGATGAGCGTCGGAGGCAAATCGATGTTTGCCGGGATGGGCAACTTCGGGTCATACCGACTGTTGATGGGGTTGGCAGCAGCCAGGATGGACGTGCGAGCATTAAGAGTGGTGATGATACCCGCTTTGGCAATCGAGACGGTCTGCTGTTCCTATAGCTGTCAGTAAAGATCGAATTGGAGAGAGAGCTGGCTTACCATGACTTCATGCAGCACACTTCGCGTTGCGTCGCTCATCTTGTCGAATTCGTCGATACAGCAGACACCGCCGTCGGAAAGAACGAGAGCGCCAGATTCAAGCACGAGCTGCTTGCTGTCTGGGTCTCGAGTAACATAGGCAGTAAGACCGACTGCCGAAGAACCTTTGCCAGAGGTGTACACGCCGCGAGGGGCTATCTTGTGCACATACTATCAAGTCAGCGAATTGTTACACCAGCATGGGAAGGCATACCTGGAGAATCTGCGATTTACTCGTACCGGGATCACCAACCATCAGAACGTTGATATCACCACGATATCTCGGCCCGCCACCTCCACCTCCGCGAGCGATGGACTTGTTGGTGCCGCCAAACAGCTGTAGAAGGATACCCTTCTTGACATCTTCCAGCTCCCAGATACTTGGCGCCATGCTGCGCGCAAGGATTTCGTAAACCTCAGGATTGCGCGAAAGCTCCATGATCTTGGCCTCCATCTCTGCCGTGGCGGTCACAGCCGGGTTCTCCTCTTCTTCACCTTCCACCTGCATGCCCTCCGTCCGAGCCAGAGTCTCCTCCTCGTCATCCTCGCCGCCTACACCGACTCCGGGGGGTTTACCCTCTCCTTGTCGGGTGGAAGGGTCGTACCCCATACGAGCAAGGTTGGTGCGCTTCACATGCACGACATCAAGGTAAGTCTTGAAGAGGGATTTTATGGACCGCTGGCGTGGATTGACACGGACGGGGATGGAGCGGAAGATACCAGTGATGACCACGCGGTCACCTGGCTTGGTGAGGTCGACCAACTCGTCGTAGACACAGAGTGAGACGGTGTGGGGCGTCTGACCATCGGGGACAGCATCGGGCGTCTCCTGCAGCCTGATGACCTGCTTGTTGGTGAACTCTGACCGGTTGTGGATGAGAGACATGGTGCCTTTCGAATTGCAGACATCACGTGGGCAGCGGTCGGGTTCGGAAATGCGACCGCGGTCGATCTCAGCTTGGACCGTATGCTGGCAGACGAGACAGCGGAAGAAGGCGGTGACCATGTCGGGTATGACGCTGGTGCAGCGGATGACCAGGCCCTTGACGCTGACGAGCTTGTCCGTGTCGCCAGGGTTGAGATCGCGCATGTTGACGGTCTTCTCGCCTCCGAAGGGTCGGACCTTGAACACCCTGCCCTCGACCTCCCGCACCTCGTCCTCGAGAACCCGGAGCTCGAGCTCGGAGAGGGTCCCCTCGGCGTACTTGGTCTGGGCGGTCTCGAGCTCCTCGTCGGCTACCTCGATCATGACGTCGCGCAGGACCTGGTCCATAATAGGGATGACCTCCTGGGGGTAGTTGACCAGCTGGTGGTAGAGCTTCTTGGTAGGCCCGTACGACAACAGGTTGACAGCATCGAGATTGAGGTTCGTCTGGCCGGTAAGACGCAATTGGCGGAGGTACGTCTCGTACAGGACGACCTCGGATGCGGCGGGGGACAGGCCATCGTACAGCGGCATGGCGGGCGGCGGGGCGTTGCCCTCTGCTATGGCCGCAGTGGCGAGAGTGTTGTTGTAAGCCGCGCGATATTTCGGCTTGAAACCACGGAGGAAAGACCGGAAGTCGTTCATGCTTTCCTGGAGAGAGATCGTTGTGCCCCAGATGAACTTGACCATCCCGTCCTCGCCTGCATCTTGCGCCCCGTCAGTGGGCGCAGCAGCAGAGAGCGTGATGGGCGCATCGGAGTGCTGAGATGCGCGAGGAGTACGTTGTCCTTCGTCCGTCTCGCCTGGCGAGGACGCGCGGAGCGGGTCGAGATTAGGTATGGTGGCCGTGCGCCGGGCGAGCGACGGAGAAGACAGGGGGAATGAAGAGTGGATGTCACCTCTTCGCGGACGACGCGGTGTAGAGCCGCCCGAACTACAGATGAGCGATGTTTGCGTGTAGAGAGGGCATCGCTCACGCAGGGAAGAACAGCGGTGTCTCACCCCGTACTCTCCGCAAAGATTGCGGCGCGGCACTCGCTTCTGATCCCAAGCCGGATCCGCCCAGTGCCGACCTCCCCCGTCCGGCGGTGGAAGGTTGGCGAGGGGAAGAAGTTGGGAATGCGAGTGGGGAGGACGAAGCAGGGTCTATTGGTCAGCTTGAGCAACGTCTACATGACAGCTGAGCAGTATGGGATTCACTCACGAGCATGTCCATTGCGCAGTGCGGAGCCTGGGGCAGGCCCTCGAGGTGTGCCGCCTACAGAGGATGACGGGAACTGCAATGGCGAAGAAGACCTCATGGGCGGGTCAGAGCTCGGTGCGGACATGTCGCCAAGTCACTTTGTCTCTGGGTGTATCGATGGAAGAATGAAGATGAACAATTCAGGATGCTGAATGTCGAACGCGTCGCGTCAGTAGAGACGCGCCAGGGACAGGGCGCTGGGAGGTGATAAGGCTCAGCATATGCCACGTCATACGTGAATGACAGATGGAGAAGCGCTGAGATGCATTCTGCTGTGCTGACGCCAGGCAGTCATCTATGCACAAATGTTACAAGGCAGACTTGGGCTTCAGCTCGCCCTTGACCACTTTCGACATGCTCTCGGCGAAATACTGCGGATTAGTCGGTCGCTCTGCGTAATGTGATTCAACCCACCTTGACATTGCTCTCGTTCAGACCAGCCATGGAGATACGCCCGTCTTTAGTCAAGTAGACATGGGCGTGCTCCCAGAGCTGCTCGACCTGCTCAGAAGACACTAGTGGTCAAATTGTACACTCAAATGTATATCCGACAACTCACAGCCAGTGAAGGAGAACATGCCGATTTGCGATTTGATGTGACCCCACTCGCCAGGCGTCTTGAGCTCGACGAGGGCATCGTACAGAGCAGATCGCATGGCGATGATCCGGTCCGCCATCCGCTTCACCTCGCTCAACCTGACATCAGCTGGGCGAGCAGTCTGATAATGTGAATCTTCACCAAAGCTTGTACAGCTCTGGTGTGCCGAGAATAGTTGCGACAAGCTGAGCGCCGCTGGGGAATCAGCTAGGGTCGTCGTGGCATGGCAAGGGACCCACTGCAGCGGCGGGGACGAATAGAGCGGCCTGATAATCCGCTTGACCTGCGACAGGACTCGAGCCTTCTCCTCGGTTGATGAGCAGACCATCGAGAATGTCCCGGCGCGCTCGCCATAAAGGCCGAGGTTCTGCGAGTAAGGCTGGATCTTCTTGATCGGCATTGTAACACACCTTGGCAAACGACTGGCACAGGATGATCTGGTGACCCTGCTCAACAAAGTATCTGGGCGCGTAGGCATCACCCTCCAAGTCTCCAGAGGCGAATCCTTGGTAGGCCATGTCGAACAATGGCAGGTGTTTCTTCTGCTTCACCACGTCCGACAGTTCGCGCCACTGGTCTTTCGTAGGGTCAATACCGGTGGGGTTCTGCGCACAGGCATGGAGGAGGATCTGCGGTCAGCTCCTTGATGCCGTGTATTGCGACTCACGATCGATCCGGGCTCGGCTTCCGAGATGTCCTCCTTCATGCCTGCAAAGTCCAAGCCAACAGTCTTCTTGTCAAAGTACCTGCACGTCAAAGCTAGCTCTGTGCGCCTTACATGACTTACCGGTATCGTACTACCTTGATACCGACCTGCTCAAAGACAGGGATGTGATTGCCCCACGTCGGGTCGGGCAGGTACACTGTCTTGGGTCCGGCATAATGGAACGACAAGAATCCGGCAGCGATGCGAAGAGCGCCTGTCCCAGAGATAGACTGGGCGACAGCTACCTGCTTGTGAGCTGGCAGCTTCCGCACAGACAGAGCATCTCACCTTGCCTTCCTTCAATGGCTTGCTGTCCTTGCCGTACGCTAATTCGGAAGCGAGTTTGGTGAAGTCTGCTGCTCCCTGCGTCTCAGTGGCGAACCCCTATCATCGCACGTGACTCACGGTGATCGGGAGGTACTCCTTGTTGCGCCTCTGCTCGTGGAGGATATCCTCGGCCTTGAGGACGGATTCGAGGACCCAGGGCTTGCCATTCTCATCGCGCTGTGTCGTGAGCTGGAGGGAGCATGACATGAAACGCTAAGAGCTCACGTAGGCGCCTGGCAGTGGCAGATAAGGATAACAAAGGATGACCGAGCGGGATGTTAAGACGATAAGAGCGTTGTCAAGAGACGAAAGCGGGATGAAGAGAGGCCGAGTGGTGAGGGTAGGTCAGGCGAACAGGCAAGAGACGCATCAGCAGTCGCTCTTGGCAGACATGCGAGGCTAGGACCCACCGACACCCAAGTTGAGCTTGTTTGCCGAGGTGTCCTTGTCGTAGGCCTCTTGCACGCCGAGGATCGGGTCGGGAGGTCTGCCATGAGCTCGGCGCTACTCGCTCCGCGGGGATCAGGCAACGAATGCCTGTGAATGCGAGGGGCACTCACCCCTGCTTGACACTGCTCCAGAAGTCGGTGAATTGAGCTGTCATCAGTCACTATGCTCCCATTTTATCCGTCAAGCCGCGTCCGAGTCGGCGAGTCGGGCAGCAGCCCTCCTATGACGAGGTGCCCAGGCATCCCAGCCCCGACAATCGCGGCGCATGAAAGCAGGTGCAGACACTCACACATGACTCTATGCGTCTATGTGATCGGGCTAGGTGCGCTCGCTGTCGATGGTGGGTAGGAAGGGGAATGTAATGTCAAGTGGAATGACAGACCAATCACGAGTACCGCCCTTTGTGATGTATGTCGAGTAGCGACCAGCAATATCCGGCCCCGGGTTTTAGCCGGTGGGGAAGTTCATGTTACGTAATTTCTCGAGCTCGGTCTGAAACAGGTCCGTGGCGGGGGAAAGGATCAGGGCTCAGGGCGGTTTACTAATGTCGACCTCCTTTGGCCTAATCACTGACAGGCACAGGTTAATCACCCTTACGGTGAGAGCATAATTAACCTTGTTGGCCCGGGTCTCATCGCTGCGGCGATGGAATTGCGGGTGCGGCGCGGCGTGTTGAAAGAGTCTGCAGCGATGGAGGCAGCCGTCGGACCTGGCGGCGGTGCAGCTTGAAGCTGGGAGTCTTGGCGAACCAGACCCAGTCATCCATACACCCCTGCCACTTCTTCAATCTGACGAGATTGTCTTCAAAGGTCTCTGGACTTGCCAGGCGCAGTCGACGCGTGAGCTGCGATCGCCCTCGGACAGACCAACACTGCGCCTCGCAGCCTCTTCTCCATTCTTTCTTGGAATCCGGACCTTCGGAATACAATCACAACACGCCTCGACTGATGACCGTATGACACGCCCATAAGTCTCCTAAGTGCAAGCAGAAGCGATGGGCTCCGACTCGCGCCCACGCCTGCCCCTCTCTGCGCACCCAACACCGTCCAGCTCGAAACACCCGCACATCCGCACGCCAGCCTACCCCGACTCGCCCCCTCGCACCCCGTCGCTCTTTCCCCGACTATCGCACAGTCCAATGCCGCGCGCCGTATCGCGGGGCCTGGCCGTGGTCGCGCTCGTGTTGGGCAGCGTACTGCTGTACAACCTGTCCACATCCTCGGCAGCGCCGGGATCATGGGACGCCTCGTCCTGGGCCGACAGGCGCCAGATGGGCAGCCAGCTCAGCTTCAGCGAGGTGAGGCGCAAGATGGGCCAGTGGACCGGCGCGGGTCCAGGAGCAGCAGGGCAGGCTCGTCGGCCTGTCTCGGGCGGCGGCGCGAATCCCGAGGACTTGGGCGAGTCGGGGGAAAAGCAGTGGTGGGAGGCGGATGTCGACTTGTCTCCAGAAGCAGCGGCCACGCGCTGGCGCAACACCCCTCGCCCGCCGACCTCGCCACATCGGACCAACGCCACTGTCGCGCGCACACATCGCGGCAAGTCGCGCGTCGTCGTGCCGAAGAGCAATCCGGAGAAGTACATGGAGGCACCATTGCCGACTCTCGACCAGGCCTTCGCGCATCTCAAGCCTCGCCTGGTGGATATCAAAGAGAAGACGCAGAGCGTACCGAGGGAACACGAGCTATGGCAGCCGATCTTCCCCCCGTTCCTCACGCCCGACCTGCAGGAGCGGTTCTGGCATCTCCGAGCCGAGTGGGACGAGGAGGCCCAGGAGTGGGTCGAGTCGGGCGAGAGGCGGTGGCTGCTGGTCACCGTGTGCAGGCAAGTCGCGGGCATGCTGGCGGATTGGTTCTCAGCTTGGACGGTATTGGCGGACTTTTTGGGCCCCGAGACGCTAGTGTTCAGCCTTCTCGAGGGAGATTCGGCGGATGGCAGGTTGGTCGGGTTGCAATACGACCATTGCGGCCCTATTGCTGACGTACAGCGGCGAGATACTGTCTGGCGCCATGCGGGATCATCTCCTCTACATCGGTGTCCCGCCCGAGAACATCCATATCCGCACCAACCTCCCTCCACTAGACTGGGACAACAACCACCGCATCCAGCTTCTAGCGGACATGCGCAACGCCGGCATGAAACCCCTCTACGACTCGTCACCCGAAGGTCTCTCGCCCGATGGTCACCCTTGGACCGCCGTCATATACTACAACGACGTCTACCTTTCCGCGACGCATTTCCTGGAATTGATGCACCAGCACTTTAAGCAGGACGCGGATGTGACATGTGGCTGGGATCATGCGGGCAAGTGGTTCTACGATGGATGGGTTGGGCGGGACATGTCGGGTGATCTGTACACGCCGTTCCCTGTCAAGGAAGAGGATCAGTCTCTGCCACAAAAAGTCAGTCGTCCCAGCCCCACACCAGCTGAACGTCGCTGATCTCAGCTCTTCCTCTCGTCACCACGCACCAAAGCGCGTTTCGACCAGACTGTGCCGTTCCAGGTCTTCTCCGGCTGGAACGGTATCACCGTCCTCAATCCCACACCGTTCTTCCCGCCCTACAACGTCCGGTTTCGACGGGGCAAGCCAAAATCCATGTTGCAGATGGGGGAGACCGAGTGTCAGTGGTCGGAGAGCGCATTCATCAGTTGGGACTTCTGGAAGTATGGATTTGGGAGAGTTCAGGTCGTGCCTGGGGTTCATGCCTGCTATGGAAAGGAGGACGCGATGATGCGTGGCTGGGTAGAGTGGCCTCAACCCACGCGAGAAATCAGTGAAGATGTATCGTGGGAGGACGAGTGAGTGCTAGTGAGTTTTGTGTGACGTTGGCTGACCGTAGACCGCCGAAGAAGATCAGATGTCACGACTGGCCAGATAAGCCGGGCAAGGGTGGGTCACCCTTGTGGCCTACTTCTCGCCGACTATGCTGATGATCATCAGGCTACTGGGCCTGGGATACGGTACGATGGACCGATCCGCCCAGACCCGAGATGCCCTAGGGTAGTTGATCGGGAATTTCTTACGTCTCCTTGTTACCGCGTCGGCCGTTGTCCATTCGGCGTGGCCATACTGCATCATCATGGCATTGTCGCTCATCTAGCACTCATGCATGCATCGCATTGACTCCCTCTCTGCTTGTCGTGGACGTGTCGTGGGTTGTGGAATGCGGGGTGCCACATTCCCCCAAAGTGCCACTTTTGACTTTTCCACGTGAGACCACGATACGCGACGCTTCCCCAAAAGTCACTCGTCGTCTCATCTCTGCTCTCATATTGCCCTTCTGCTTAGACCGAGCGGTCGTATACCCCGTACGATAGAGCCAGGATGGACGCCATATCCGCGCAGATCAAGGCGTTTGATCTCGATGCTTGGATCGCCTGGGTCGAGCCGCATGCCGAGGCGATTGGGCTGGCGATTGCTGGTCTTGCCATGGGCCTGATTCTGTACTTTTCGCAGGGTGAGTGTGGTTGGGCGAGCCAAGCGCAGTGATGCGGGCGATAGATGTCGTGCCAGTGCCAGAGTCACGACGACTCATGCCCGTGACGAGGACCTGAAGCTGCTGGAGAGCCGGACTGTCGACGCAAGAGCTAACGGCAGGTCCCAAAAAGCCCACGCCGGTACTCGACCCCGTCCAATGGCGGCCCTTCAAGCTGCAAGACAAAGTCGCCCTCTCGCACAATACCGCCAAATACGTCTTTGCGCTGCCCAAGTCTACCGACTTCCTCGGGCTGCCGATCGGACAGCACATCAGCGTGTCCGCCGAAATTGATGGCAAGGAGATTGTGAGGAGTTACACGCCCGTCACACTGGATGACGACCTGGGTCATTTCGATTTGGTGGTCAAGGTGGGTTCCCCTCCTTTTTCTCGCCTCCTTGTGACCTGCCTGGCCACGTCTTGTGTCCCGCAGTCCGCCTTGCTGATCTCAGACCTATGAAAAGGGCAACATCTCTCGCTACCTTTCTTTACTGACTATTGGCCAAGAGGTCAGGATCAAAGGTCCCAAGGGCAAATTCGTCTATTCGTAAGCCTCTCATCGCCTGCGCTATCGCAGCCCGACCCGTGCTAATGACAGGCGCAATCTCGCCCCGCACCTCCTTATGATCGCCGGTGGAACTGGTATCACACCCATGTACCAGATTATCAAGTCGTCCCTGAAAGACCCCAAGGACAAGACGCAGCTTCGTCTGATATACGCCAACGTCAATGAGGACGATATTCGTAAGCTTTGCCCATGACACCCTCGACCAAGCTCACGGCCAGTATTGCGTGAGGAGCTGGAAGCCTTGGAGAAGCAGTCGAACGGTCGTTTCAAGCTCTTCGTGAGTCCCCGTCATGCGTCCTCTGCTAAGAAGTACTTACATATAGCACACTCTAAACAACCCTCCGGCCGAGTGGAACCAGGGGACCGGTTTCGTCACTCAGGACATGATCGAGAAACACATGCCGGCTGGAGGCAAGGGGCCGGCTGAACATGGTGTCGGGGACAAGGTGTTGATGTGCGGCCCACCACCCATGATGAACGCGATGAAGTGAGTCAGCTGAATTGACGAGTCGTGTGTGAGCTGACTCCCAGGGCTCATCTCGCCGCCATTGGCTATCCAGCGCCTCGCGCCCTTTCCAAGCTCGAGGACCAGGTCTTCCTTTTCTAGACGGTGTTCTATCCCTCAACAGATCGCGCGAGAGACATAGAAGCATCACATGCATAGCATACAACCGTAAGAGACTGGTCCTTCCCGAAAACCGATTATACCCTAATCTGGATCGCTCGGCATATCTGGCGCCTCACCCCTTTCCATTGTCTGCGTATACCGGCTGGCCGGGCTGACCGCCCCGCCCGTCGCCCGCTTACCGTCTCTGCCGCTCACCATAAGATGCGTCCATCTCGAAGGCGTCTTGTCGTCCGTGAGCGTCCAGCGCTCCGCCCCAGTTGCTGGCTCGTACAGACTCGGCAGCGTCGGTGCTGTAGCGCTGTACGGCCGGCTTGCATGTCTTGCAAGTTTCCCCCTCGTCGATGCCTCATCCGCAGGAGGCATCGTGCTCCGCAGAGCGCTCCCGGGCTGAGAGGCATACTGATCCTCGCCCGCGTCGCGTGACGTCGATTGACGGAGGCCTGGCGGAGGAGCTTCGTACAGCGTCGAGAGCGTCACTATCTCTGCACCGTTCGAGAACCTGGGATCTACCCTGAAGCCCTCTTGCGCTTCAGGGGCCTGGAAGGCAAAGCCGCCTCGGCGGGGCGAGACAGCGAACGGCCCGCCGGGGGTCATGGTGAAGTCCACACCGGTGAATGCTGGCGGAGACGCCACCATCTCCCCTTGGTGCCGCGTACCGAGGTCGCTCGCCCTCAGCTGCCCAGGTGCTCCCCCGGAAAGAATGCGATCGCTCGTCCAGCGCGGGGTAGCTTGGCGCGCGTCGAAACTCTCTTCTGAGCCGGTCTGTCTGTTCGACGCATGCGCGGGGTTGGGCGCCGGACGAGAAGCGAAGAATGCCTTGGAGTTGCGGAAGAGGGTACTGCGGCTGACTTTGCCAACCTTGTCCTTTTCGCCAAGTGTAGATGGTGTCTCGGGCGATTTCGAGCGTTGACGTCGACGCTTGCGCCGGTGTCGTAAAATGAGTGCGAGGATGAGAGCGAGAAGGAATGTGCCGCCCGCGATACCGCCCACGATGGGCGCCCATTTCGAGACGTCCCACCCTGATCCTTGGGCGCTGGACGAGGACGCGGCGTTAGAAGAAGACGAGGTGGAAGTGGTCCAATTTGGCTGGGAGAGTGAGAGGACGCTCGATGGGGCGGGAGTGGGGGTGGATGCTGGACTGAATGACCGCGAGAGGGTCTGGGTGTATGCGGGGAGGGAGGTGACGGTGTAGGTTGCAGCGAAGGTCTTGGCTGCTGAGGCGTCCCACTTGCCTCCTGCCCTATCAGCTCCATCCGCCTGAGCAGCCGACTCCATTGGGGCTGTAAATTTGAGGAGAGGGGCTTACCGGTCCAGGTGGCGAGTGCGAAAGGCGGGATGCTGATCACGCTCTCGGCGAAGCCCAGGTCGCCCTCTGTCCAAGATGTGCATCCCGACTCGAATGTCTGCTCCGAGACCCACTGACCGTTCGAACTGAGCTGACACCTGCTTGTCAGTAATCAGGGCGAAGGCAGAGGTGAGGCTGGCTCACCAAGTGCACCCCGCCATAAGGCTGTAGGCTATGCTGTTGCATTGACATTCTGTGCCTGACGATCCTGGGGGATTGTACGCCCAGGAGGCGTCCAGCAGCGGAGGGACATTGATGTAGTCGGTCGAAGACAGGCAGAGAGACTGCACTTTCGACCACACGAGGCTGGAATCAGCGAATGTCGAGAACTTCAAAAGTGCAGTGGGCGGAGAAAGCGTGACTCACCATGGTGATTCGCCTAGGGTGTTGAACAGCCAGTCTGTATCGTCTGTCGAGGCGCATGTTGTATTCGTCGTCTGTGCCTCGGCCAAGTGACCGGGTCCCAGGCTAGTAAGGACTAAGCCCAGGACAAAAGCCAGGTCCTGTCCGCGGGCCCTCATCGGTTGCCGAGTCCCACTCCTCCGACCCTCATGCTGAAAGACCCCCGTCTGGCTATACTGGGAGGCGGTATTGAGTATGAGCTGAGACTTGTGATTGATAGGCAAGTGCAAGCGATAGTTGTGTCGGAGTTTCTCTTCGCCTTGACCAAGGAATTCGCGCTCGGCGTGCCGGGAGGTGCAAAAGAGGGCAGAATTCTGGTCGAGGTGCTCTCTCGAACAAAGATACGCGGTCGTCCTTTCATCGTCGACGAGTCCTTTGTCAGGTAACCTCCCTGCTCTCACGTGGGAGTCAATGTTGGCTCGAGCGATCTCTCGGGCGCGCTTGGGCTGTGCCGTTCGAGCTACGCGGCATTCGAGTCAGACGCTCACGATTCTCGGCGAGACGATGAACAGCCCATGGCCTTTAAAGTGCCACATTGACAGTGCCACATTGGAAGACATCAGCTCCTTGCGTTTCGGGTAACGCCCGGCCGGGGCATCACTCGATGTTCAACCATACATGAGACTTATTGCTGTAGTTTGAGAGATGCACATGGCCCTCTGACGTGAACGTCCTCGCGCAGTCATCACTCCAGAAGACCAGCGGTGACGGATTGCAGGCCTTGCAGCCAGTCAGCAGCATCATTTCGCGCGGAGAATGACCGATCGCCTGAGTCTCCCGGAATATGTCACTACCCCCCTGGAAGAGATCGACAAGGTGCGTGCAGCCAGGTCCGGCGTGGCAGGGCCTATAGAGATGCTTACAGGGCAGATTGTCGAGCGTGTGACTGACCGGTTCGCCTCGGGAGTCACGCTCTCGCTGGATTATCGGAGGTACAACCTGAAGCAGCTCGGCTACCTTCTAAAGGACAATGAGGCATTGATCCTGGAAGCAGCCAGGCGCGATCTCGGCAGAGGCGACATAGACGGCATTCTCTCAGACGTGACTCGACCATGGATTCCATATATCTTGTCGCTGATCTACAGCTCCTCCCCGTCTATAACGAGATTGACCTGGCGGTAAAGCGGCTGAAGAGCTGGATGAAAGACGAGACGCGCTATCGCGATGCCATGCTGTCGTACAAGCTCATGCGTGAGCAGATCTGGGCCTATGGGAGGGGAGACTGACATGCAGGTCCTCGGGTCAAGAAGCAGCCAAAGGGCGTCGCTCTGGTAAGCTCGTCACGATCTGTACGGAAGTGGAGCTGACCTGGAGATCATCGGACCCTGGGTAAGCGGCAAGCTGCTCGCTGATCATCGCTCATATCAGAACTTTCCCTGGCAGCTCAATATGAGTCCTCTTGTGTGTGCTATCGCCGCTGGCTGTACAGCAGTCGTCAAGGTGAGCTACTCAATCTCGCGCGGGTGCCCGACTGACCGTCCAGCCGTCTGAGCTCGCGCCTTGTGCTTCTGCGTTGATGGCGGAATTGATACCTCGTTATCTCGACCCCGAAGCGTATGCAATTGTCCTCGGCGATGTTCCACAAGTCTCTAGACTCCTTGAGAGGCAGTGGGGACATAGTGAGTAGCTGCACCATTATACCGTTACGAGCTGAAATCGCAGTTCTGTTCACAGGCTCAGGACGGATTGGTAGGATCGTTGCAGCGGCGGCGGCAAAAACCCTGACGCCGACTACACTTGAGGTATGGATTCTGTCGTTGTGACTCCTATCCTCTGACATAGAAGCTCGGAGGCAAAAGTCCCGTGATCGTCAGTAGCTGTGCCAACGTCAATATCGTCGCTTCTCGGCTATTCAGCATCAAGCAGTTGGGATTGGGACAGGTGAGCTCCTACGAGAAGGACAAGGTGATGCTCTGTACTAATGTGCCAGATGTGCGGTACGCTGCCCTTAATGCACGATGGCAAGCTTGACTTGTAGTCACGCCTGATTACATCCTCTGCGTCAAAGATCGCGTGGATGACTTGCTGCAGGCCTGCAAGCGAACGTATGTACACCATCCCCCTGCGTCTATTGCAAGACTCATGAGTAGATTAAGCAGATCGTACCCCAACTCGCCACATCCACATTCTATAATGGGCTCTCGCTCGTCCTGCGCGCTGGTGAATGACGCGGCTTTCGACCGCCAGGCGGCCATGGTAGAGAAAGCAGCAAAAGAGGGCAAGCTCGTCGTCCGAGGCGAACAGGACCGGTCGCGGAGAACGATGGGCTTCAGTGTTGTTGTGCTTAATGAGAATGCCCAAGGGGAAACTGGTCTCTTGGTGGACGAGGAGATATTCGGGCCAGTCTTACCAATCATCCCGGTCGAAGTGAGTAGCTTTTGCCCCGATGTCCCACCAAATACCGACAACACTCAGGATATGGACATGGCGATACGCTTCGTCAACGCCCGACCGAAGCCTTTGGCATTGCATGTCTGCTCTGCTAAAAGATCCGTATTCACAAAAGGTTACTCATCCGCGATAGGCGGTAGCATGACATTGACATTCAGTTATTGAGGAGACCACTTCGGGCTCTGCTACCTGGAATGACTTTGGCTTTGCCACCATTTGTCAGCGGACAGAAGCCGTCCAACCTGAACTAGAGCTGACTGTCAGCGCGAACACAACCATTCGGCGGCATTGGCGAGTCAGGATGTAAGTACTGCAGCCATCATTTACGGTCAGAGCTTACCGTCAGGGGGTACATACCATGGATACGACGGCTTCTCCACTTTCACGCACTTCAAGACGATACTGGAAGTTCCGTACATCCTCGAACCGGTCATGTCGATGCGCTATCCCCCCATGGCCGAGTGGCGATTCAGATTGACACGCTTTCTCCTCGACTCCGGGACACCTTATAGCCGGCCAATGAGCGTAGAGTCGGAACGCGCCAGGCGAATCCGAGGAGAACTGATTGGCTGGTGTGGTGTGGCCATTGCAGTCCTGCTTGGATTCTGGGCAGCCTCGAAGGTGGCTTCAAGGTATCACTGGGTATGATGCAGCACACTGGCCGCTTCAGGATGTGTATGACGTATGCATTCTATAGTATGAGCGAGAGAAATCAAAACAGCGTGTTAAGCAGAGGCGAGCGAGTCGCAGATGTCAGCGATGGCAAGCTAGTTATGCGATCCTGTTCCCGACTCGTCCCTTTCGGCCTGAGACAAAGAGTTCGAGGGCAGGTTTGAGGTGTGACCAGGCGACTGTGGGGATCGCGGTCCCGAGTCATGCGTCCAGGGAGAATCAGCATGGCTCGGAGTGGCAGAAGCCAAACTATCGCTTGCCTTCTCGCTCGAGGATGGGCGCGAGTTCGTCGGCTCCTCTTGCTGAAGCTGTCTCTGCATCGACGGGAATCTTGAGGTGGTGGGAGGGCGCGAAGGCGAGTCCTTGGATGGACACGAGACTTGGCTGGATGCAGTCTCCCCTGCGCTAGGTTTCCGGTCGGGCGATGGGGATTCGGAACCCTCTGTAGGCGCGACATCAGAAGAGTTCTTGTCTTGAAGTGATTCTTTGTGCTTCTTCTTGAACGTCCTCTGGGCTTCTCGGATTTGTTCTCGCCTGCGTTGCCTTCTTGATCCGAGTTCAATCCGAGTAACCGGGATTCGGCCCGTTGTGTTCAAGTCAGTATGTCCGCCGCCTGGTTTCAATTGCTCTTTCAACCATTCTGAGGGGATGGGTCGAGAGGAAGCTCTCGGAATGCTTGGAGCCCATCGCTGACTGAGGCATCACTGGTAGACTCATCTGAAGCTTGGGGAGAGTCCCCCGAAAGCGGTGCACTCTCACGATCGTTAGGAATTACAGGATCAGTCGACTTGCCACGGTCTGACATGATCTCGGAGCTGTTGCTGCAAGCTGTTACCGGTAGCTTTGTGGGCAGCTACAGGATATGGGGCGTAGACTTTACACGCGCGCGCCGCGAGGACCTGGTGGCGGAGAGTGAGAAATAGATCAACAATCAAGACAAGATTGAAGCGCTTTCTGAAGAGCGTTGATATCCTGCTTGCGGCGGCCTCTCAATGTACCCTTTCTCTAGTGAAACAATACTCGTGAGCTTGACGTACGATATACGATATTTCAACACGTCTGACGTCTCGTCGTCCTTTGCCTATGTCGCCTTCCCAACCAGAAGCGCACGAAGGCTCGGCCCAAAACGCAGACATAAAGATAGGCTTTTCAACTCGAACCCTGTCAAACATCAATTGGTGTCCAGTGCCAAGAGAGTTTTGGGGGCAGGCAGCTTCGGCTATACCGTACGGTGCTCCAGATAGAGCGGGAAGATAAGGTGGCTTGGTGCCCGGTCAGTCGGCTTGTGGGTGTGACGGTCAGCTTGCAGACAGCTAGCGCACGGATTGCTCCCCTTAGCCCCGACAGCGCGGAAGTGTATGTGGAAGAGAGCTGCATGTTCACAACTGTGTACTCTATGACGGCACAGGGCTGCGCCGCTGGGGGCGAACTGCCTACCCTCTTGGAACCGTGCACCGAGCTTCTTCGCACACTCTCCCAGCGGCCTCGAGGTCTCTCCAGGGCCAATGCGATTGCCCTGACAGCTTACCTTTCTCTGAGCGGAATACTCTCGACTGGGTCTCATATAAAGTGCCCTTGAATGCTAACACTCTGATAGTCATACGAATCAGGCCTTCCGGTGGCTTGTGACGCTCTGCGACCTGAGGACGCTCCCTGCACTCGACGGCCCCCCTTGCTGTGAACGTCATTGCTTGCGATAGGTGTCGCTCGCTGGCTTCGATATACTCGAGGGTCATGCAAGCCCTCTTGTTTGGCGCGGATCACCATGGGGTATATTAGTGCATATGCAGACTGAGTGTGCTACCTTAAGTACTAGGCGCCCGCAGGCGCAAGCGATAGACCTTATCCGCGATCTACGAGCAGTGTTGAGGAGATGAGCGACTGCTAGTCGTGGCGAGCGGGGGAATCCGTCCTTGGGACCAGCCCCCAGGAGAGCTCAGCATATTCACCTATGTCTGGAATCGGGTAGGCTGAATCGGAAAGCTGTGCTTGATTGTAGCCGAATTGAACCGAAGATCCGGACCCCATCGTGTACGAGTAAGCGCCCGGATCCATCGTGTAACCCTCAGGACAGTACGGAATGGGAGCCATTTGCCTTGCGGCGGTATATAAGCTCGGATGAGTCGACAAAGGAGGCATTGCGGGGATGGGCAGTGTTGTTGGCTCCGGCGTCGAACTTGTCGGACAGGCGCTCGCGCCACTTTGGTGTCTGGAATCCTCATTTGAGGTGCTAGCGATGGACAGTTGGTTCTGTAATCGCTTCTTTTCCCTCCATCGCGCAGTGGCTGCTGCACGACGCGCGAGGACTCTGATCTTTCTTGTCTCTCGTTCGATCATGGTGTCTATTGTGGATCTGTCCGGAAGGGCTGGCAAGGCCCAAATGTCAAGCTGAGGCGGAGTGAGCTGGCTCGACATTAGGGTTGGATATAGCGGAGCCGCGGAATAAGGGGTCTGGGAAGTTTGTTTTCCTCCTCCATCGAGTCGCGGTATCAAAGGCCGAAGGGGCGGCAAATTGTGGGGTCCGGCAGAGGGCGCCGATTGATATTCCTCGGGATCGCTTGCAGTGCAAGTATTGTCTCCGCCAGTCGCTTGAGTGGGCTGTCCGTTATCATATCCGGCATTTGGGTCTCGCATGGTCGAAATTGAGTCGGACATTGAGCAAGGTTTGGAGAGGATGCTAGACGAAGTTATGTAGCCGAGTCTGTCGAGTCGAATCGTGGAATGAAGGACTGGGAGCCTGGAATTCCATCGGGAGAAGCTATGTAGGCTTTTGTGCACTTCCCACCTCAACTCTCCATTGACGAACCTGTACTTTCCGGCCCCTCCTCCTTAAACACGATGGGGGTTCAAACGAGATAGTCCTCATGTTTTGCAAATTCTTCCTTTTCGCGCCTCACGGAGACGGGTGTTGACATACAAGAATTGGGAAAATTGTTCTCGCAGCCGGTATTGAGATCTGCCTCCCATAATCGCATGATCCTGAAGGCAGAGATTGCCCTACAGGTTAAGGTGTGTTTGACAAATACATGTGATGGGTAGTCGAGAGTCCAGGCGCCAAGTGGGCGGAACACTGAAGAGCGGGGACGTCAGCCCTGTTGAGATTATGGCTTTGTAGCCAGAGTCTCTCCATCCTCGGCGTCAAAGGGCGTATGGGAGACATTATATCAAGCGAGAGACACGGGAGAAGGATCTGTACGAGTCCGTGCGCATGTGGGATATCGGACGGAGATGGCCTGATATTTTGCGATGGCGAGGAAGACTAGCTATTCAGAAGTCTCGGAAGTCACTGCTTCATGCTAGCGTTGTGGAAACTCCGTGTTGAGGGCGCGCAGTCGAAACAGCGCAGAATTGTACATGAAAGAGAGCTGCGTGTCCCCAGTCGCAGTGGTGAAGTACATAAGGCACACATATCTGGACCGCTTGAGGCGAAAGGCCGCATATGGAGAAGGTCATTCGTCATTGCACATGCAGGCTGAGGATACTACTGTAGATACAATGCCCACGCGGTCGCGAGCGACCATGACTATCTACAAGCGCGATCGTGCGCCGAGGAAGATTTCGATGTCCATCAGAGACCATACAAGCTGCGTGATCCGGTGTCAGGCTCTTCCAACAGCCTTCGGCTGGCCTCAGTTTTGGGTCCCCCAGCTCCTGTTGGTAGCCGGGTCCTTATCGTCTTCGGCTTGCAACGCGGATGCAATCTCGCGCAGAGTTGAGGGAGCGCTTCCAGAGAGCGTATCTCCCTCAGGCGCGGCTGAGGGTCGAGTGACTCTCTCTGGTTCAATACTGCCCGTACATTGGTGAGGGATTGTGGGAATGGGCAGCGTCCCTCCCTCTCCGGGCAGAGTACCTGTCATAGGGCTCCTCGCAAGACTACTGGTGTCCTCTGCGGCCTTCAGGGCGGCCAGTCGTTTCGCCTCTGACTTCCGGTTCCTGAGTCGCGTCGAGGCTGCGCGGTTCCTCTCTCGCAGCTCGCGCAACTGCTTGCACTCTCGGTGGACCACGACGGGCACAGTGGATCCGTCAGGCAGAGCCATCAGAAGATCCGCGTGGGACGTGCCCGAAGCGCCGTCCGTGGACCAAGGTACATGAGACTGGAGGACCTGTGGGATCGAAGACACTGGGGCAGTCGAACGGAAAGCCGAGGCACTCCATTGATGTCCTTCGACGGTCGGGGCAAGCATAGACCGAATTGGGGGCAGACGCAAGGATTCCGATGAGATATCCGCACAAAGCGCGCTGGTGCCCGCGGGGAAGTGCGTCCAGGTTTGACCGTCAAAGGCTGAAGGGAGCTGCGTGTCCTGGGATTCGGCGTTCGGCCTCTGCATGGCTGGACAGTGTGTCGATGAAGGCGAGATGAGGTAGGAGAGGGTGTCAGACAAAGTGATCGGCTTGACAACGTCGAGCCTAGTTCTGGATTGAAGATGACTTTGGAAGACAATCGCCAGCTCCTACCTTCTTGTACACTTCTCACGTCTGTTGTCCTTTTACGAGTGGTTGCAGCACCGCTACTCTCTGATATCTGCGCACACACGACAGACTTTCATGCGCGATAGCTGTCATGTTTCGCAAATTCTTCCTTTCGCACCTTGTGGAAATAACATTTGACGCAGGCTTAGGTCGTATTGCCTGCCTTTGAAAGTACCTCGTACGGCTTGATGGTCGAGGGCGATATGAAATTGATTTATGCCAGATAAGCGTGACGGCTCAATCGTTTGTCTAGCGCATTCAAGCCAAGTGTGCCAGGCGCATAGTCGTGAGCCTCCATGAGCGATCTCCGAAGTATACATGGCACGGAGAGACAAGGGCTTCAAACGGGCGCATTGGTGGTATCAGACAGAGACGGCCAGGTGGTATCTTGCAACGGCGGGGGAGAGGAGGTGTTTAAAAGTCCGAGGAAGTACAGCTGCATGCCGGCGTTATGGAAAGTCGTTCATTATGCCGCCCGCAGTCCCCTAGATCCTGTTGCACCGGGTAAGGGCTCTTCGCGAACAAGCAACACAAAGCGGCATGGCTGTCGACAATCTGGCGGCTCTATCAGACGAGGTGTTCGAACTGCTGCGACGCGTGTTGGACCTCTCGTCCTATGTAACATTCGATTTACCATCGGCAGCACCTTCCGGACGCCTGAGTGCGCCTCTTTCTCGGGGTCACTGATTGTATTGTTACCGGGTGACTCTGGCGGTGTTGGCGGGGCAAAATCTGACAGTTCTGACGATCTGCCTAGCTGCGCCGACCCCGCGACACGATTCCGAGAGCTCGTTGGCACGAAGGCAGGCAGGCCGTTAAACTGCGTCCCGAATTTCAGCCTCTGTGTCTGTTCCTTCGATGAAACGACCGTATGTAGCCTCCCCTGTTGTTGTAAGGGACAATTCTAAGCGACCCTGCGCTTGCCTCGGACAAAGGTCAGTTCACACAGTCAGATCAGGCTCCTGCTGAGTTGTCCAGTCTCGCCACCCGCTCCAGAGACAGAGCAAGCTAAGGAAGGTAAGGCCATATGCCCATGACATAGTAGTGTATGTATCTGTGTATGGGTTTACCTGATTTACACGACATCCCCTTGTGCCGCTGCCCCTTGTGCGACAGCGGTCACTGCGTCCCCTACTTCCTACCTTGCCTCTCGCGTCCTGCGGCCCGATCGGTAACGCGCGCAGTCGTAGTATGAGCCGTTGCACCTCGGCCGCCCAGCACTCACACATCCTGAGCACGATGCCGTGCGACTATCGTCGGTAGGCCCAGGGGAATAGTCATTGCGTCTCTGGCACATCGTGTACTTGCGATCGCACCGTGGACCTCGGAGGGCGCAAGTCTCACAGGCTGTCACTAGATCGGCGCGGCGAGGGGAGGTTGTGGATGCTGACCGTCGGGTTCGGATGCGGGATCTTACTGGTCGAGCGCTACGGTCTGTAGGGTCGACGCTCGCACGGTCAGCTTCAAGGTTCCCGGGATTACAGTCCGCAGACAAGGTAGTGGCGAAGGACGGGTTGAAGCTCTCGGGAGTCCCTGTGTGCAATGAGGTTCGGGGAGGCTGGTCCGCCGAGAATGGAGCAGGCCTCATAGGGGGCGAGGTGTAGGAGGGTTTTGTGAGCGAGGCTTGATGGTGAAGAGGTTGATGCGTCTGTCGGCCATAGCTTAGGTCGGTAGCGGGAGGCATTAGGTTGCGCCACTCCTTGTAAGGACACCACGTCTCTAATTCAGGTAGGTGGCGATAGGGCAAAGCAATCGCACCATGAGAATGTGCTAGATATGCGGAGGGGTAGGAGGAAGAGACTTGCTGACTGTTGATAGCGCACGGCACGGGCGCTCCACCATCGCAGTCAGGACTATTCCATGAGTCGGATGACATGTCGCGAAGGGCGACAACTTTTAGGGAGGTCTATGCCTGATGTTCGTGGGGTTAAGAGAAGTGAGCGGGAGGCCGAAAGTATGCCTTCTTATCGTCGAGCATGAAGACGTTTGGGCACTCGCGTAGCTCAAGCGGACGCGTCACTTTGCGCGAGCGCAGAAACCCAATTTATGACAAGGAGAAGACTCATTGCAGACGTCAGGTGGTGCGAGAGCTACGTAGTGCACTACATCGCAGAAGCATGACGGACTCTGGTAATGTGCCTTCCTATCGAGTGTGATTCGTCTCGTGTTCAAGCCCCGCAGCATCTGGGAGTAGAACGAGCTTCAGAGTGGGGACCCGACAGGATTGGAAGTAGCCCAGAGACCATTTCATCAGGATTGGAAGGCGCGCAGGCGAAAGCTCATGTTCAGCTACTGACTTGCGGTGGAGGTTGCGCGCGCGAGCTCAAGAACGATACCGCGACAAGGCATGCATCATGCATATTGCACGACCAAGGTCAGCAGCTGATCAGCATCGCATCAAGTGGCATGGTACGGCGGCTTACTTCCGCTAGGGCAATGGAAAGGGACCAGTCAAGTCAGTCTATCCGTCCTTCCGTTCGCATCTCCCATCCCTGCGATCGCAGTATAGCCTTGGCTCGCCCGTTTTGACTGTCCGGGTCAAACAATGGGAACAAGCCAGCTCGCGGCGGTAGGACGATCGGGACTTCCGTGTTCCGTGCGACTTGACGACGCCGATTTCTACCAATCTCATGTGCTTGAGCAGCCTGGCCTGCTTGGGCTTATATAGATCAGTCCATACGAGTTGACGCCCATGTACCTGTTGGTGTTCGCTATCTGTTCTGGGGAAATCTTCCTCGAAATCGGTTGGCTGTGCATTGTGAGGGATGACATTGTGGCCAGGTGCTTTAGGCGGTTGTGACTGATCGCTCAATGTGTTGGTCTTCCACGACATTGCGGGGTTCATTATGTTGACTCCGTTGCCTACGAGGAATGTATGAGAGTCACGCTTGTCAGCTCTGCGGGATGCGACTGGTGCCGAAGATGTTTGCGGACCTGCGCGAGTTTGCGAAGCCTCTGAAGGAGTGAAATCTGTGAGATTTCCGGTAGTAAGCTGTTCAGTCACTTCTCCCCCTTGTCTTGAAGCCGGTAGACCGCCTCCAAGCCAGTCATAATGTACAAAGTCGTGATTTGTCCACTGTGCTCCGTCCTCCTGTGCGGTTCTACTTTCTGCCGCGGCTGGCGGAAATGTGAATGACACATCGAGCTCCGACGTCGAAGAGGCACTGGGAATCGCATAGAGAGAAGTATTGCCCTTGTTTGCGGGGGGACCTTGGGGAACGGCAGAGGACTGAATTAGATGAGAAGCGATTTCATCATCACTGGCATAAGGTGGTGTATACATCAGCTACGAGTGCCCCGTGATGTCCAATGCTGAAGAGGGTTCGCACTCTGAGATCGACCGCAAGGGAAGATCTACTCTACATCAAGGGAGGGGAAGCTTAAAGGGAAGGGGTATTTTCGAAGAAGAGTACAGGAATCCTTGACACTTGACAAACGATGAGAATTTGGAATGGACGTGACAAGTTTGTCGGGATTCATGCATCACAGCCGATCCTAGTCAGTGCTACAGAATACAGCGCTAAAGGCTGTCCCTCCATCATTGACGACTAAACGGGTGTCGAAGGTGGAAATCCGTGACTTAGAAGCGTGCGTGTCAAGAGTGAGCTCTGGAAAAGCATGAGCGATCTCTGCGATCGCAGGTCAGGCGGGGTTCTCCGGACGGCGTGCGTACGGTAGCGCAGTGGGCGCAAAGAGTCCGTACAGACTGCGTGTTGGGTTGCCTCTGTGAAGACGCTCCGGGGTTCTCCGGAACCCAAGTCCAAATGAAGTGGTTCCGTTGACCTGGCTGGGGACTTCTGTCAGGTGCCCATGGAGCCGTGCGATTTATCACATCAGCGCGCGTCAAGTCGGCATTCTCGTCAACTGTGTCATCATCGCTTTCCGTCTCACTGGGGTCGTCCATGGCAACCGTCGGCAGCTGCATATCTGGTGGCGCGGTCTGAGAATCTGGCGTGGTGTGATCCGAATTCCTGCGACCCTCAGTTTGTGGAGGACGGTCATTGTTAGATCCCCTATTCCCCCTCATTGGTGGGGTTCTGAACCCGCGAGACCTGGATGCGCGAGACCTGGATGCGCGAGACCTGGACCCGCGAGAAGATCTGCGCGCAGGCTGCGTTGGACCTCCACGAGGTGGGACATCAGGCGTGTGGGTTGTGGACGGGTCACCGTTTTGAGAGGGTTCTTGACAATTGACAGACATCTGGGTGTGTTGGATGCGAGGCGGGGAGTGAGCCTCCTCGTTATATATGGGCGGGATGCATGGAAAGAGCATGAGGTGGTCTCCGACAAGTTTGAAAACACTGACGAAAGGATCAGAAGAAGCGAGATGCAGACGCCAATGAGCATGCCCGACTGAAAGGTCGGCTGACCCCCCAAACCCCCCTCTCTCCATGCGCCCTGCTCCTGCCGAGAAGTATGGTGGCGCAGGCGGGATCGGGCTCTAACACGATGAGCGCATCGCTTCCTGCATAAAGGTGTGGAGAGGATTTGTATGATTGGCAAATCCCAATCTGGGTTGGCCCAACAGGACTTTTGACGTTAAGTTGAGATACAGTCAAAAGTGAGCCGTCACTGAATGGCAATGCCGTTCCATTCTAGTTTATACCAATCGCAAGTAATGCCAATGTGCGCATCACCGTGGGGAGGGATTTGGCATTGTGTAGCCTCTCAAGGCTCACTGGTCAGATAGGAAATTGTCAATCAGCGCAACCTTTGCAAACAGGCAAGAGGGGCGATCAAAGGTGCCACTCAAGTCGGTCTCGAGGAGCGGCAATGCCTGCAGGGCTCACAAGATATTTAACCTCTTGCCGCCTGAAGGTCTTCTTAACCTTCATCTTCATCCCCAAAGAGCTCACGTTCTGACAACCAGTAGTAACCAGCGCTCTAAGCAGAGACCGCATTCGTTTACTTAACAAAGATCACCTGAACCGTGTGAGCTATCATCCGCTCAGGTCCCCCTTGCGACTGCATACTGTAAGTGGAAATCGCCAACTCCTCCGCCCGTGTCACTCCCCGCTTATTTTCACAGACTGGTGTATCGATCATGGACGACAAGCCTGTCTACAACCTATACTCTCCCGATCTTTCAACATCGGTCAATCCAACAACTGCGGAGACCTCAGCTGCAGCGGGAGGGTCGCAGACCAATGCCTCCACGTGCGCGGCTTTGACACCTTCAGGAGTGACCACGACCCAAGAGCTACGTCCCAGCCAGGGCAACAAAAAGCCCGTTATAGTGATTGGTGCTTACACTTTTGAGCAACCAGATGCGAGTTGCATTTTCAACGGATTTGCAGAACCTTCGCCACGACGCCACAGAAACGGAACAGTGACTGAGCTCACGGCTGATCAGAAAACGCAGATCCGAGCCTTGCGCAGTAAGTGGGAAGAATTTGTCGAGAAGCAAATGCCTAGTATCTCGGCTGAGATCACGTCTCTTGTTCTTGCAAGTTTTCACGACGAACAACAATCGCTCCTGAAACTTACTGGAGAGGAGAGATGGGGACGATACGGGTATACCGCCACTTGGAGCAACTTTGCCTCTTCTGTCTCAGTCGCACTTAAACCGAAGGTCGAATCAGCATTTAAGGCATTCTTAAACACGGAGCCACACTCGCACTTCCCACGCTACAAGATAGTTAAGTGTCATGGCAATGATTTCAACAATGCCCTTCAAAAGGCAGATAATGAGAGCCATAGGAACACCAAGCCATACAATTATGATCAACACCAAGATCCACCGGCTCAATAGGCCAGTGAGAATGCGCTTGACGCTTGACAGTCATCCTCTCTTCGCAATCATGTCATGTATATGATACTTATTCCTCATTGTGATGTACGATTATTAAGTCTGGGGTAGATCGCCGCAACAGAAGTCACTGACAGCGGCGGCCGACCCTTGCAGTAAAGTCTAAACGGGTAAGAGTAGAAGGACCTGGATCTGGATCAGCTTTCCAAAACATGGTTGCCCAGTCCTGCAAGCCAAATGGCTGCCGCGACACCAATCGGACGGTGACCAAGGTGACCGCATATTGGCGAAGGCCGCGGATGGCAGCTATCCTATGTGACGGTTGAGGAATTGGCTACAAGTGCGCGCAAGCGCCGAGGTTGTCACGTAGGTGATTACATAACACAAGGATCCTTCTGATTAATACTAAACCAAAAGGAAATCTGTGGCCAAGCTCGGGTTAATCACCTCCGGACTCGACTCATTATATAGGGCTACCTTGGGGATGTGTCATTCATGACAGAGGTGTAGCCAAGCTGGACCAACATCAGGTCCTCGCCTGTCACGATGCTGCGCTCTCCCATTGGCAGAGGCCCTCTCGCACAATATAAGAGTCAGGAATAAAGGATAAAGGGGTAGAAACAAGGATGTCGAAATAGGATCCTTGTCGAGGTTGGATCCTTGTCGAGGTTACAAGGTCGTCAAGGTAACAAGGTCGTCGAGGTAACAAGGTCATCGATGATACAGCGTGAGTGCAACTCAGCCACGCTGCGTGCCACGGAGAGAGTGAGATTGTCAATGGTGATCCATGGGACTCAATCAGAGAGTGCTGAAGAACTACGGCGGGCGCCTGGGGCATCCTATATGACTCTGCGCCTGCTTCCCATTGTCGCATGTTCATTCAACACCTACTCCCTTGTCAAGGTTCTCCAGCCCAAGGTAGGTCACGTGTTGCCCACATGAGAGGTGTCGGTCACGTGCGTAGGTCGTCGATGGCGTGGCTGTCACAAATGACACCAAAGCAGCACCAAGACCGAGCAAGACCAAGCCAACGGAACGCGAATCGAGCACTTGTTGGCGCTTGCCAAAAGCTCGCCGCAACTCTTCGAGACCGACCGGCACGTGAGATAACCGCATTTGTTGGACAAAAGGATACATCTCTTGCACAGCTGAGTCCCGCCGTCACCGCAGCTCTTGTCAAGAGCAAGGAACTCTTTGACGCTTGCCGCGCTCGCCATGCTTGCCGTTGAAGAACAATAGGCTTCCTCGATGCTTACTCAGCGAGTTTGCCGGATGCGGCAAACTTGACTAAGGTAAACGAGAGAACAATGAGCTCGACATGGGTGGGCCAAGACCTTGCCAAGCTCGCAGAGACAGAGTCGCAGAGACAATGGACGGGCTGTAGGATACATAAGGCTCGCAGAGCCCTCGTAGAACTCCAGTACTCTCCCCATTGAGCTGCCAGGGACTATTCCCTCACTTACTCTCTCTCGCTCCGTCCCGCCGACAGCTGCCAAGGCCTAGCACCTGTCGGCTGACCTTGTCTTGCCTCGCCTTGCCTAGCCAACCTCGACTATCCTCATCGACACTCGTTGAGACTCTACGAGTCCGTCGAGCCCTTGCCCTTGCCACTGGTCCTAGCCTCGCCCAGCCTCGCCAAAGTCAAAGAGTCTTGGTCACCCAGTGACGGGCACTTGGATAGAGACAGAGAGGTATCGTGACAGTGGCCGTTGTGGCATCGCCCTTGCCCAGCCGTTTGATTGCTGCAATATTGTGGTCTGAGCCCAACGGATGCATGGCAAGATGCAGAGCCATTGCTCCCGCTAAGGGTTTAGGATGCTGTGGCATCTGGGGCCTCTTCTGGAACTGTGTGGCTTGCTGGATGGGCTTGCCTACTCGGTCAAGCGAGGTAGAGTCGGCGGCTTGACAGAATGTGCCCATAAGGGGTGCGTCTTAGAAGATTGATTGTTATCTGAAGCCCCAAGCCGGTTCCCAAATTGTGCCAGTTTGAACTTGTCCGTTGCACTATACGACATTGGCTTTTGACGATTGTCCCTGATTGTAACAATGGTCAAGGTCAAGGTCTTTCAAGGTGAGGAATAATATCCCAAAAGGATATTTGCGCCCCAAGTTCTGGTTAATCCCTAACCTGAACTCGGTTTATCAAGGGTACCTTGGACGTGTCATGCCCATCATGACACTGATGGCTCCATGTCCTGGTCTCCCATGGCATGGTGGGATTCATGATGTTTTACACCGTAGATTAGAAACGTTTGCAAGTCACCTTTGGCGGGTGCAAGATTTGACTCTGGGCCCCAAGGTCCTTGTGATTCTGTGAGAGTTGTGTTGATGGTCGTGAAGCTGTTGCTCCCCCTACTTGTCCTGCATCCAAAGGATTGCGTCTCACTCGATCACAGCATACAGAGTTGCGTTGAGTCCTTTGTTGTCACGCCGGATAGCATAACTGGCTGCTAACCATTGAACCAAAAGGGCACAATGATCCGACTCATAGCAACCTATGCTCGGATCCCAGCTATGTAGGCTGAGAATTGGGCACGTGCCATGAGCATTTGTGCACTTTGATCTTGTGAAGTGTTGCCCTCTGTTCTGAGATGATCTGTTGATATTGACAGGGAACACCAACTCCAACTGAACTGCTTGGTGGGATGCGGGATGGGGAATGACATAGAACAAGATACTGTCCTTGTTTATCTGGGAAGGTCAAGGGGCAGCAGGAAGCTGAACCAAACCATTCTGTAATTTCACATTGTCTGATGAAAAAAAAACATATGCGGCAAAAGCCTGGGGATATCTAAGCATCAAGAGGAGCACCTCTGGCATTGAGCGCATTGAGTGTACATACATCAAGGGAGGGTTCATCAAAGGAGGGGAGGTGCTCAGACAAGACTGCTCAAGACTGCACATGAGCCGGTGGTTGAGGAGGATGCCCCACAAGCCCAACAAGCTGGTGGCGAGTCATACGTTGCAGCCGCTTTTGGCAAGCGTATCAATCTGGTGTTCCATACAGCTACCGTCTCCTGTCCTACTCCTCCCTGGACCTGTAATTGAAGTTTTCACAATTTCCATTAAATGTACGGCACTTTTTGAATCCCTTTGAGAAGCAGTAGGTGCATGGCCCAAGACTGTGTCTTTTGGCCATCTTACACCGATAACTGCAGTTTGTTCTCGGGTTCCCATCTTGATCTGTCTCCTGCTTGCAAGTGGCGCAAGCGTACGGTCTGGTGTGCCGGGTTCTGGACGCTGAGCCGGCTACGTGAGAGATTTGAGGCAGCATGCTCCCTCTGCCACTTGCAGTAGTGGGGGACACAAGGATAGGCATGGCCTGCTGACTATCGGCTTGCGACGGCTGTGGTCTGTATGCGTTTGTACCATCATCATGTTGCCATTGGGTGGCATCAGTGGTGGGAGCTTTGCTCTCATCTTGTTTCTTGCTTGCTTCTGTGTTAGTAATTTCAGTATAAGGAAAACCAGCATAGTGTTGTTGCTGGGGGTATGGGCCAACATAATCGTACATGGGACTGACAGGCGGATGGTTGTAGAAGTAGCCATCAAGGTCCTCAGGCTGGGATGAGGCTTGTTGACCGCTGGCCTGTTGCCATTGGGCAGCATGAGCGGTGGCAGCTTTGCTCTCATCTTGTTCCTTGCTTGCTTCTGTGTTAGTAATTTCAGCATAAGGAAAAACAGCATAGTTTTGTTGCTGGAGGTATGGGCCAACATAATTGGACATGGGACTGACAGGCGGATGGTTGTAGAAGTAGCCATCAAGGTCCTCAGGCTGGGATGAGCCTTGTTGACCGCTGGCCTGTGGCCATTGGGCGGCATGAGCGGTGGCAGCTTTGCTCTCATCTTGTTCCTTGCTTGCTTCTGTGTTAGTAATTTCAGCATAAGGAAAAACAGCATAGTTTTGTTGCTGGAGGTATGGGCCAACATAATTGGACATGGGACTGACAGGCGGATGGTTGTAGAAGTAGCCATCAAGGTCCTCAGGCTGGGATGAGCCTTGTTGACCGCTGGCCTGTGGCCATTGGGCGGCATGAGCGGTGGCAGCTTTGCTCTCATCTTGTTCCTTGCTGGCTTCTGTGTTAGTGATTTCAGTATAAGGAAAAACAGCATTGTCATGTTGCTGGAGGTATGGATCAACATAATTGTACCTGGGATTGGTATGATTGTAAGGGTAGCCATTGGCGGGGACATCCTCCGCCGGCTGAGATGAGCCTTGTTGATTGCTTGACATTCTGTCCAAGTCTGCTCTGCTGAGGGGGATATAAGCAGCAAAATCATGTTGCTGGAGGTATGGATTGACATGATTGTATTTGGGAATGGTCGGTGTATGATTGTAAGGGTAGGCATCGGCAGGGACATCCTCCGCCGGCTGAGATGAGCCTTGTTGGTCGCTTGACATTTTGTGCAAGTCTGCTCCAATGAGGTGAATATGAGCAGCATAATCATGTTGCTGGAGGTATGGATTGACATAATCGTGCCTGGGATTGGTATGATTGTAAGGGTAGCCATCGGCGGGGACATCGTTCGCCGGCTGAGATGAGCCTTGTTGATCGCTTGACATTTTGTGCGAGTCTGCTCTGATGAGGGGGATATTACCGAGGAGGACAATGTCGACACCGAGACATGGGGTCCCTCCGAGAACAGATTTTATAGTGAGAGTGTAGCGGCTGGCGCGCTTCCTCGAAAGGATGTCGGGATAAGGGGGGACATTTGGAATGTTCACTTGAAACGTCGGAACTCGACCTTTCATGAAGGGGCTTTGAGTCCGACTTTTGGCAAGAGTTTCTCCTTTGGGTTATCAAGATCAGGCATAAGAAGCTCGGGGGTGGTACCAGCATCAAGCGTTCATAGCACATCTCGCTGCGGAGCCCGCCAGATCCAGCTATGCGAGACGCAAGTGATTTCATATTGGCGACAACGGATCATGTCTGCCTGCCGACGGTCGATCATTGCGACTCTTCGTGTGAGGCGCGAGGGCTAGATAAGGCCAAGCTTGACTCAGACCGGGTCAAGCTCCGCGATGACACCATCGGAGTGGCGATTGCTGTCGTCCATGGGCGACTGAAGAGGCGATAGAGGCAGAGACGTTGGTCCGGCCAACGCATCATCATGCTGCAACGACGCGGGCTGCTTCTGATGATGCGTGGCTTGCCGTGCTCTCCGATTGCGCTGAATGAGGAGGAGTCGACGTTCCGTGCTGCAACCCCGACCAATACAGCCTCTGCGCGACTTGGGCGACGACCCAGTCCATGCCTTCGTCCAGCCCTTGCCCCGTGACAGCGGAGCAAGGATGGATGGACCACTTGTGTGACTTGATAGCCGGTAGATCGAGGCTCTGATCGTCAATGCTCGAGTCTTGTTAAGCGGGCTATGTCTCACATCTCTAATCTGCTCCAGCGTCAACGAGCCCGTGAGGTCCTGCTTGTTCGCAAAGACCAGCAGAGTTGCGCCTGCCAGTCGCTAATCTCAGCCGGCCATCACTCAGCATATATGAGCCCTACTTCTTCCTGCAAGAGACCGCGTAGTTCTTCGGCACAGTCTTTCGTCCGCAGATGATCGCTCGAATCGACCACCCAGACGACGGCGTCTGTCGACTCGAAGTAGTTTCGCCAGTATGGTCGAAGCGTCTTCTGGCCCCCGACGTCCCCTTACCTCAGTCTGGTCTCCCGCATGTCGTCACAGCAGCAGGTCAGCTCACAGATGTTCAACGCGTACCTGCCATCAGCACCTCCCTCCTCAGTGCTCGGGTGCAGGACTCACTGGCCCCGGAGCAGAGTCTTGATGTTGAAGCCCAGAGTAGGGCTTATGCCCGAGATATCCTCGTTATTGAGCTTCTTCAGTATGGTCGTCTTGCCCGCGTTGTCTAGTCCCCTCTGAGTCAGCTACACTCATTTACGCATGTCAGACCGGACGTACAGGAACAAGACTCGCATCTCGCGCGATTTGGCCTTGTTCTTCCGGATGATGGTGAGCAGGCCTGAGTGTCAGCCAAGCTCGTATGTCCAGCCCAACCGTCCCATGCTCCCGGCTACTCACCCATCTTGCTCGTCGCCTGCTCTCCACATCGACCGCCCAAGATGAGAGAATAATACAAACCTAGGCGAAATATCGCTGTTGGCGTCATTTTAGGCGGTCCCTATGACGGGCCAGCGGCCTCAAAAGTCCCGAGGCGATTTTAACCTCATCCCATACATCCCATCTATCATAAGTCGCGTTATCTTGCTCAGTTTTGAAGCTACAGCCTCGAGACCACCACCATTCGACTCAGCGCACTCGATTACACGTAATGCAACGCGTCAATACCATGCATAACGCCTCTGAGACGTCTTCGGCTGATGAGGGAGGGAACATGGTAGGTTGACCGAGTTTCTACCACCTTCTCTCGATTGCCATGCTCATTTGCAGACTCTCATGGACACTCAGCTGGCCAAGGTCGTTGCTCATCTTGCCAAGACCGACCCAGCTGCCCTCCCAGCCGTTCTCAAGGCTCTGGGGGCCACGGGACCGACGCAGCTGACTTCGGCGGCTATCACCCCCTCCTTCGGTGTCACCCCGCCAACCATACCTGTCAGGAAACCGACACGGCATCCTGACCACGAGACTACCACGAGGCAACTTCCGACGGAAACATCCAAAGGATCCTACGAACCGAAGAGCGTGAGTACGATAGAACCGTCACTATTAGTCACGAATAACTACGACTTGCTCTTGAAAGCGCTGGAACAACCTGGAGAACGATAGAAGGATACGTCTCAGTCTTCCATCGGCCGAGTTGAGATAGGAACGCACGCAAGGACAAGAGTCAGGTCCACGATAACGGAGGATAGAGTTATCTCACAGTCAGGGCCACGGGGCGGAGACCAAGGACGATAAGGACGACGACGGGCACGCAAGGAGATTAGATGCAAGCCAGCGCGGAGAGAAGACGATAGAAGAGAAGAGAGACGACGAGAGAATACTAGAGAGTATTGGGAACGAGTAGAAGCGACTAGGAGAACGATGGAACGATCCACGAAGGACGATGCTAGAAGGATCAGAGTGAGAGCGGGCGAGAGTCAGCAGATACTTAAGAAGGAAGATCGCAGAGGAAGTTCCTCAGCGATCTAGTTAACTAGTCCTCTAGATAGAACGTCTACTTAGAGAATCGACCGTACCAGTGACGAGAGATAGATAAGTGAAGTGAGTCTTGATCGCTCCTCACCCAGCTTGGTTCCACTCTACTCTTGTTCGTTACTATCTGTTACGAATAGTCGTTAATAGTTAGCAGCTTGAACCGATAGATTGATTTAGGTGAGCTTTAGTTGGATCTAATACAGGTCACCGGGTACAGGTCTGACAGATAACTAGATCGCTCATATCCTTCGACAAGCCACCAAATCAAGACGACATGTCCTCTGCACCTACGACCGGGTACGGCCTTAGGAACCGAGGCGCGACAGGCAATCCCGACGCAGAGCATGAGCTGATCACTCCTCCCACTGGGACTACCACGGAGGAAGGAGAAGGAGTCCAAGGTACGCCAGGCGTGTACGAGCCAGGCGCTCAAGAAGACACGATGGAGTCTACCCAGGATGATGGGCTCTCTTCGATCAGGACCCAACTCGATAAGATTGGTGAGGCACTGTTGCTTTTGAGTCAGAATCAAAGGATGATGACTGAGCATCGAGTGAACCAATTCGAGACTAATACGAACAAATCGAACAACAAGGAACCAAAGGTCAACTCTCCGGACGAGTATCAAGGAGAAAGGAACAAGCTCACCGGATTCCTGACGCAGTGTCAGCTGGTCTTCGACTTACAACCAGCCCGATACGCCACCGACTATGCCAAGATCCGATATATGATATCGTTCTTTAGGAAGGCGCCACTGCACTCTATTGAGGCGCACTTAGCTAAGGATGTCGACGATCAGCCTAGATGGCTTCACGATTACGGGTTGTTCATCAAACACATCAAACGAACCTACGGAGACCCAGATGAAGTTCATACAGCCGAACGGAAACTATTAGCGATCCAACAAAAGTCTTCTGTTACGAATTACTTTGCAGAGTTCGAACAGTTATCATCATTGCTGGATTGGCCCGATTCGGTTCTCATCGCCAAGGCTAGGGAAGGCTTGAAGCCCTCTCTCAAGGACGCCATCGCTACCAAGGTGGAGGAAATCCCTAAGACCTGGAACGACTTTGTCACGGTGATCACGAGACTTGATGAACGCATGTTCGAGAGGGAACAAGAGAAGAAGAACGAACAAGGACGCCCAGAGAGGCATGAACCGCGACAAATAGAAACGAATAGTGGGCGAGTGCGACCAGCTGTTACCAGTTTTAACCGCTCATCAGAAACCAGCACAGTCAAGAGCACTCAGCCACCGCGTGCGACCACCCCATGGAATGGCAACCCATTCGCAGGCCTAGGTATGCGACCACGCCTGAGTGAGTTCGAGAAGCAGAGACGAAGGGATTCGGGCTTATGCTTTTCTTGCGGACAGAGTGGTCATCAGGCCAAGGACTGTTCGCAATTGACGCGATCTCAAGGAACGGTGGTCTCTTCCAATGCTACGAACACCTACCAGCGTACCACGACCCCTTCTACGAGCTCGCAACAGTCAAAAGTAAGCGCCCCGTCGAATTGAGAGGGAGTCGGGGCTCAAACAAACCTCTCACTCTAGGTGCGGCATTCGAGAATTATAACGGAACAGAATTTATTGGGGACGAACTACTACCAAAAAGATCAATTGTATGCTACGATAACATGACCGAGAATCTACGATTGAGGGTACTCCTAACTGGCGGCCGGGCAAAGCTCCAGTGCGGATTCCCTTCCTTATATTGCCGACAAGGATATCTCTCCAACATCCTGTTCGACACTGGAGCCAGCTCCTGCTTTGTCGACTGGAGGTCAGAGATAGCCCAGACCTTAAACCACACCGTGATTGAACGACCCAAACACGTAGTAATGTTTGATGGACGTACAAGCGCGTTTGGTCTGGTTCACACCTATATCGACACGAACATCCAACTTCATCCCGAATATCCCCCAATAGATGTCAAATTGCTTGTGACGGAATTAAATGGGGCCGACATTGTATTGGGATGGCCGTGGATGGCCGAGAACGGAGTAACCATTGATGCGAGGCATGGATGGGCTGAGTTCCCGTGCACTCCTGTGGTGAGAAAACCACACAGACGAAAAGGGAAGGCTTACAGGAAGCCCTATGCGTCCGGGACAACCTATCCCAACAACATCGAGATCGCGGAAAGCGGCAATCGATGGAGACCGATCTCAGTAACCCAGGAAGGATCTGGCGAGGCTGGAATAAGCAACGATGGCGAAGGAGCAACAGAAACGAATAGCTGCGAAAAAGCGCCAATGGCGGACGATCCTCTTGAAAGGGCTGGGACGGAAGACGGGACTCCCGTACTCAGTGACCCTTCTACGAGGGATGATGAGTCAAGCGATGATTCTAGTGGAATCTACGACGACTACAAATACGGCAAGGATGAAGCCGGAACCGATCCGGAGGATTGGACGGCAATCGAAGATTTGCAAGATGTGACTATTTGGAACAAATGGGGACGAATAGCACTTGAGGAGAAAGAATACGACCAAACAAGGGTAGAGGTGAACGGAGTAACCGCCAGTGAGAGCGACTCGTACACGACCTTGAACGAGAAGGAACAGTCTTCGGCAAAGGAAAGCAAGATTCCGACGGAATCTTAGCTCTGAGGCAATGGGATTCCGGTCACCTGTTGCCCGCTCAGCACTTGCTATGAGTGATGCATTCGGACTTACCTGTTGCCCGCTCAGCACTTGCTATGAGTGATGAGGAGGGCAACAGGCGGCGGCATTCTACAAGGTCGTCGAGGGTGTCGGCGTTATAAGCGGAGTTATCGTTGGTGGCAGCTTCCCTGCCTCGTCGAGGGTGAACCTCGTCGAGGCACAACCTCGTCGAGGATCGAGTAGCCTCGACGAGGTTACTCGAAGATGAGTCAAGCTCATGTGAGCGTACCACCTATTTCCGTCGCCTCCCCTCGCGAGCATGTCTATTGACTCATCTGCCCTCCTTCTCCTTGTCTTTCCAATCCCAGTAACTGCCGGAGCTGTCTTGTCTTCTCGGCCGAAAGGGTCTTGGTCAGGATGTCGGCTCGATTGCTGTCCGTTGGTGTGTATTTGAGCTCAAGCAAACCACCAGCTTGATGCTCTCGTATCCACTGGGCTCGCATGTCGAATGCTTTGTTCAACTTGAACCCGTGTTGATGTTTGGCCAGTTGAATGGCCCCATTGTTGTCGTTGTAGATGGGCACTGCTCCATCTATGCCTAGGTCGAGGTCGTTCAATAGTTGCCTGAGCCATATTGCCTCTTTGCCCGCTTCTGTCGATGCAAGGAGCTCTGCCTGTGTCGTCGACAGTGCGACTGTCGGTTGTCGCCTGCTTTTCCATGATACGATGCCTCCGTAGGTGTTGAAGATATAGCCAGTTGTTGATCGGCGTGTATCGAGACATCCACCCCAGTCTGCGTCCGCCCATCCCAACAGTGCTCGTCTCCCTCCATGAGCATCGAAGGTGAGAGCAAGATCCGAGGTTCCTCGAAGATACCTCAGTAGGTGCTTTGCGGCCCTCCAATGCGCGAGTGACCATTTGCTTATGAAGCGACACAGCAGTGAGGCTGCGTAGGCGATGTCGGGTCGGGTGATAGTGGCGATATAGAGGATTGACCCGGCGAGTGCAGGAAACGGTTTGTCTCGAGCCTCCTCGACCTCCTTTGGCGTAGCCTCGACGAGCTTTGCGTCTGGCAAGATTGTCTTGCAGGCTTTCCCGGTTTCACCGAAGCGTTGAAGAACTGCCTCGATGTAGTGCTCTTGTGATAGGTACATCTTCTTGTTTGGCCTGTCTCGGTAGATGTTGATACCGAGGAAGTATGAGACCGGTCCTTGATCCTTGCACTCAAGTTCCTTGTCGATCCTCCGCTTGATCTCGTCGATTGTTGATCGATCGTTGCCGGCTATGAGCATGTCGTCAACATGGACTGAGATCATGCACCGCTTGTGTCCTTGTCGCAGCGAGTAGATGCATGGGTCCGCTAGGGTCGGTTTGAAGCCTAGCTCCCGTAGGAACTCGTCGAGGCGCTTGTTGAACAAGTGCGGTGATTGTCGGAGACCGTATAGTGATTTCCGGAGGTGCAGAACGTGTCCGGCGGCGATGTCGCTGCCTTCTGGTGGCTCGATGAAGATGTCCTTGTCGATGTTGGCCTTGAGGAATGCTCCAATGATATCTATTTGGTCGCATTCCCAGTCGAGGTAGTTGACGATGGAGAGGAACAGGCGGAATGATGACTTGTGGGTGACCGAAGCAAAGAGTTCGTCGAAGTCTCGTCCTGAGACTTGTTGAAATCCTCTCACAACGAATCTGGCCTTGTGCTGACTCGCTTTGCCCGTGTCCCCGTCGATCTTGCGGGTGAATACCCATTTGCCTGTAAGAGTGCGGTGATTCTCCTTGGGAACCATCTCCCACACTCCGTACTTCTCCATCTTTCCCATCTCCTCGTCCATGGCCGATTTCCAATCCTCCCAGTCTGCGGCTCGACGAGCTTCGGTGTACGACTGGGGGTTGTTGAGTGACTGGGCTGATAACGCGTGCTCTATGGCTACTCGGTTATAGTCCATGTCGATGTCGTGCAGAGGGTGATGACTAGGTTCTTGGCCCGCTAGTCTCCCCGACCGTCTTGGCTCATCTGTATCGGCCGCTGTGAGCTCGTTTAGTCGACGATCGGGATCCTCTGGTCCGTCGTCGGGATTCGGTTCCGGGCTCGGTGCATCCTCTCGGATGTACTCATTGACCCAGCCTCTTCCTTGCCTGGGTACGGCTTGGGGAGGTATGTCGTCCATCTCTTCCCCTTGTTCCTCTTCTTCTGGTGCCTCCCCTGCCTCGACTATCTCGTTCAGCTCGATGGATGTATCGTCATCCTCGTCGAGGCTTGTCGATGGTTGTCGAGGTCCAGGTTGAGGCGGCTCCAGGATCTGTCGCGGTTCATCTGAACTGGGCGTTGTCTTCCTGCCCGTGATGAATGTGACGTCTCGGCTTGCGATGACCCTGTTGGATTGGGTCAGCACCTTGTAGCCCCAGCTCCCTTCTGTGTACCCCAGCAGTCGACCGCATTGTCCCCGCTCGTCGAGCTTCGATGCGGGGTTCACAACTCGATAGATGCAGTGATGGCCGAATGGCTGCATCCCCTGGTACTGCAGGTCGATGTCGTGGTTTGGTCGGAAGAGCGTTATCGGGATTTTCGCGTGGGAGCCTGGTAGCCTGTTCCGAGTGAAGACTACATATCGCAGTGCATCTACCCAGAACTGGGTTGGCAAGTTCGAGTCCGCAAGACATGTCCGGATGTCATTGAGGATGGTGAGATGGACGCGCTCGACTCGACTGTTTTGGTTGTGTGCGTCGGTCGGCGTAAGGGTGTGCTCAATTCCCTTGCTTTTGCACCAGTGGCTGAATTCCTTGCTCGTGAATTCGCCTCCTTGGTCTGAGCGGATGGTCTTGACTGTTCGATCAAGCTGATTCTCTGCCAACTTGATATAGTCTTGCAGTGCTTCGGCTGCATCCGACTTCTTCTTGAGTGGTATGGCCTGCACGTATTTGCTGTGGTCGTCATAGCAGGTGAGGAAGTATTGGAAGCCTTCTCTCGACTGGACGGTCGCTGGTCCCCATAGATCGACTGATACCTCGACGAGGGGCTTGCTGGCTCGACGAGGGTTAGGTAGAGATGCCGAGCGCGTTGCCTTCCCTTTCAGGCAATCCATGCATTCGACTCTCCGAAATGACCCTGTCCACTTTGCGCCTAGCTTCCCCTCTTTCCCGAGCTCCCACACCTTCCTCATGTTCGAGTGACCTAGACGTTTGTGCCAGGTGAGGAGGCGAGTGTCTTCGGCTTCAGTGTTTTCTATTGCCTGAAGTGCTCGGTGAATGCGCGAGGTGGTGCGTACCGGTGTGTCGTCTACAACCCATAGGTTGCCAAGTTTCTTTCCCCGGAGGATGACCTTCCCTTTCTCGACCAATGTTGCCGAGTCCTTCGAGAAGCGCCAGTGTGTCCCTGTGTACGGACCAAGGCGCTGTGTTGAGAGGAGGTTGTGCGAGAATGATGGAACGTAGAGGGCGTTGTTGTACCATACGTTGTTGAAGGTGAGGCGGCCGGAGTGTGTAGCTTCGACAATCGATCCGTCTCCAATTTGGATCTTGACGGCCTTGTCGAGTTTGGTGAGATGTGAGAGAAGGTGCTTGTCCTTGATGAATGGACTGGTGGCACCGCTGTCGATGATGATGGAGGTGGATGGGAGGTTGTCGTTGGCGTGTAGTGCAATCTCCGTCGCATAATAGCCTTCCTCCTTTGTCTCCCTCGACGAGCCTCTCTTGTTCTCACTCGATGAGTCATCCCCTGACTCCATCTGCTCTCTTGCCTTCTTCGCTTGTCCTCCCTGCTTCCTTCCCTTGGCTGCTTCCCTGGCCGACCTTTGCTCCTGGATGTGCTTCGGCACTCCAATCACTTTCCAGCACTCATCTGTGGAGTGCCTCCCCTGATCCGGATGGTGGATGCATCTCTTGCTTGCCGGTTTCTGCAGAGATTTGCTGAGCATCCCCATCTCGTTTACGCTCTCGCCCTTTTGTTGACGTCTGCGATGTTCATCGGCGACCCTATCGATAACCTCGTCGAGGTGGATCTTGTTCGACGAGGTCCCTGAGTAGAAGGTTGATGCGAGGAGGCCGTATGAGGACGGTAGGCGACGGATGGCGGCGTATGCGCCAATCTGGTTGGCGAATTGCTCAAGGGTGAGCTTGGAAGTGATGGCGGAGGAGGTGATTTCGGCCAGTTGCGACCGGATAGCTGTGAGATGAGGTTCGGGGTCCTCATTCTCTGGGATGGTCTCGCCAAATATCGATGACCATAATTCGGCTAGGCGAGATCCGTTGTCGGCCCCATATGTGGTGACCAGATGATCGTAGAGCCCCTTCGGTTGAGGATTCTCGAAGTCGATCAGGTTCGAGGGAAGCTTGTTTTGGACAGTCTCTGTCAGACTGCCGTAGAGAGTGGAGAGGGCGGTGGACTGCTCCTTCTCATGCTCGTATAGAGCAACTGCTCTCTTTGATGTCTCGGCTGCTGTCGCCGGACTTGACACTGGATATCGAGCCTCGACGAGTGCCCGAATCGCTGACGCGTCCTTGGTGATGTGGGGTACGAGACCGGCGGATCCGAGGACGACTCGAATCTCGCGCACCCACTGGGCGTAGTTGTCGCGCCCGTTGAGCTTGCGCTCCTCTTTCACCGTCTGCACAGATGGCATGACGGAGGACCACTTCGAGGCTGGCGGTGCGTAGGCAAGGTCGACGAGTTTGTTGACGCGTTCTATCTACCGCGACTTGTCGAAGGAGACGTTACCACGACGGAATCTTAGCTCTGAGGCAATGGGATTCCGGTCACCTGTTGCCCGCTCAGCACTTGCTATGAGTGATGCATTCGGACTTACCTGTTGCCCGCTCAGCACTTGCTATGAGTGATGAGGAGGGCAACAGGCGGCGGCATTCTACAAGGTCGTCGAGGGTGTCGGCGTTATAAGCGGAGTTATCGTTGGTGGCAGCTTCCCTGCCTCGTCGAGGGTGAACCTCGTCGAGGCACAACCTCGTCGAGGATCGAGTAGCCTCGACGAGGTTACTCGAAGATGAGTCAAGCTCATGTGAGCGTACCACCTATTTCCGTCGGATTCCAGAGGCCTACCAAGGATGGGAAGACTTGTTTGAAGAACCGAGTGGGTCGGCAGCGCTGCCGCCACATCGACCGTACGACCACAGGATAGAACTAAAGGAGGGAGGTAAGCTGCCTCTTGCTCCTCTCTATCAACTATCTCCGAAAGAAAAGAACGCCTTACACGAATACTTGGAAAAGGAGAAGGCGGAAGGAAAGATATACCATTCGTTATCACCTTATGGATCGCCGGCGTTCTTTGTCCCGAAGAAAGACGGACGCTTACGACTAGTCGTGGACTATCGCAAGCTAAATGAAGCCACAGTAAATAGCGCCTATCCGTTACCATTAATCTCGCAGATCTTGGCAGATCTACGTGACGCACGGTTCTACACGAAGCTGGATTTGGCAGGGGCCTACCAGCTGGTGCGGATGGCTGAAGGACACGAACACCTGACAGCGTTCAGGACTATCTTTGGTATGTTCGAGTCCACTGTGATGAGGGATGGCCTAAAAGGGGCTCCCGCAACGTTCCAACATTTTATGAACGATATATTTTCGGAACTAATAGGGAAAGGTGTCTACGTATATATCGACGACATTCTCATTTACGCGAAAACGGTTGAAGAACTTCGAGCTCTTACCAAGACAGTCTTCGATATACTACGACAATGGGAGCTTCGACTAAAAGCAGCAAAATGCGAGTTCGAGAAAGACAGCATTACATTCTTAGGACACAGGGTGTCTGCGGAGGGGATAGCAACCGACGAAGGACTAACAGAAACTATTAGGAACTTCCCTATCCCGACTACACAGAAGGAACTACGATCTGCGGTGGGTCTTTTCAGTTACTACCGAAGATTTGTACCCAACTTCTCGGGAATTGCGAGACCTCTCAACAAGTTGATGTCGAAGAAAGCAAGGTTTATTTGGAACGAAGAGGCTGACAAGGCATTTCAGTCGCTGAAAGGTGCCCTATCATCACCGCCTATTCTCGGGCACTTCGATCCAGAGCTCCCGATAGAGGTACACACGGATGCCTCGGACTTCGCCATTGGGTATGTGATCTACCATGTGGATCGCAACACCATGAAGCGAACGGCAATCCATTATGGTTCAGCAAGGCTCAAACCGAATGAGGAGAACTGGACTGTCACCGAGAAAGAACTATTCGCAATTATTTATTGCTTACAACATCATCGAGCATATTTCGAGGGCAGCAAATGGCCAATAATCTTTGTTACCGACCATCAGCCCTTGATAGGGTATACCATGCCGAAGCAGGTATCAAACAGGGAGGCCAGATGGGCAGAGATCCTGGCTCGCTTCGATCTACGAATAGTGTACACCCCAGGTAAGGGCAACGTGGTACCAGACGCCCTGTCGAGACGACCTGACCTGGCAGGGACAAGAGGCGGTGACAGTTACCAAACGGACTCGAAGGTTCGACAGGTGATCGAGACAATCGATGCTGAGAACGAATTGGACCAAATAGTGACGAACTTAGAAGAGTCAAAGAAGACAGCTTCAATCGTCGAAGACCAGGAACCCCTTGAAATGTATGGGGTTACAACGACCGAATCACCCAGTACAGCAGACCCGAACACGTATGATTGGATCATCGATGGAAGCAGAGTAAGGGAAGGGTATATGAAGGACGAGCAGTGCAGGCAAGTCATCGAAGGGATTGCCGCACAGAAACCGCTCGAAGATATTAGGAACGAATTGCGACTATCAAGCGATACTAGAGTCGAAATAGACCAACAAGGATTCATCCGCATCGACGGCAAAATCTATATCCCAGACTACGATGATTTGAGGTTCAAGATCATAAACTCAAGACACGACACTCCGTTGGCAGGACATCCAGGAGTTAAAAGGACTATGAAGGCGGTTCAACGGGACTATTACTGGCCTGGGCTCACTGCGCACGTCACCAAGTACGTGTCGAGCTGCACAGCCTGTCTGCGCACCAAGCCTTTCAACCAGAGACCAAGAGGTCAGCTACGAACCTTGGAAGTTCCACGCCTACCGTTCGAGGACATCACGATGGACTTCATCGAAGAGCTGCCAGTCTCAAACAACTTCAATTCAATACTAGTAGTGGTCGACCGCTTGACATACACAGTGCTCATACCCACGGTAACAAAGTTGAACGCACCCGAAATGTGTTCGTTACTATTCGATACGGTTTTCTCCAGATACGGACTGCCGAGCACGATTGTATCTGACAGGGGAAGTAAATTTGTATCAGACTTCTGGAGGAGTCTAACGGAGCAATTCGACATTCGATTGGCACTCAGTACGGCAAGAAGGCCGCAGACTGATGGTCAAACCGAGCGACATAACCAGAAAGTAGAGGGATTCATGAGGATCTTCACCAACTTCGACCAGGACAACTGGGCACCGTTGTTGGCATTCGCCCAGTTCGCCATCAACAACGCCCATCACGATACGATAGGAATGACCCCGTTCTATGCGCTACACGGATTTCATCCTAGATGGGTTCAGGAAATATTAGAACCGAATAAAGTCGACAATCAGCAAGCAAGACAACGTGCGAACTCAATGAACGAAGTTCACTCAATCTGCAGGGAGAACTATGTACGAGCAGGAAAGGAAATGGAGAAGTACTACAACAGGAAGCACCAGCCGCAGGTCGAAATCAAGGACGGAGACTATGTCATGTTGGACCTCGAGGGCCTTAACACGAAACGACCCAGCAAGAAACTCGACTACAGGCGAGATGGACCCTTCCAGGTGGAAGAATCAATAGGAACACACGCGAAGAAATTGAAGTTACCAGCGACGCTCAAGATCCACAATGTTTTTCATGTGTCCAGACTGCATCCTGTGGACGTTATTAGCGTCGAAGACAAACGAATACGACCAAAAGGGCAACCACAAGGACTACCAACTATAGTGGAGCCTGATGCTGAATTTGAAGTCGAGAGGATTCTGGACTCAAGAAGAACAAGGAATGGGAAAGTCGAGTACCTAGTGGAGTGGAGAGGCTACGGGGACGATGAAGTGGGCTGGGAGCCGGAGGTGAACGTCAGAAACGCGGCAGAGGTTGTAAGAACATTCCACGAGCGACACCCCGACAAGCCCATTGGTCACACATTCGGAGGAATCAAGAAAGATAGGAGCTATTCAAAACGAATAAAGACAAATAGCGACAAAGAAGAGCCTATACGACCTAACAAACGACAACGAACTCAAGAGTCAGTCAGGCAAGAGACCGGGCACAGGCATAATCTAAGAAGTCGTCAGTAACTATTAGTCCCAAATAGCACCCAGTGCGATTGAGGACTTCATAGGTACAACGATAGATGACTATATGCTACATTTCCCTATTCTTCCTCTTCAGCGACTCCAAAGTACGAACAGCTGCCTCGGCTTCACCTATCTGGGAAATGCGCGAATGTATGTCCGCAAAAGTGCCCGCAGGGATAGTGACTGTCCCGGAGGTAGACGAATTCAATCGAGCGCGTTCGAGTCCCTTCAGACCTTCCTTGAGGGAAAGGAAATGCTCTCGTAAAACCTGAAGATAAGGCGCGGGGTCTGAGAAAGAACATGCCGAAGTGCACACAGCACAGCGAATTGAGCCTGGCTTGACTCGACAAACAAGCTTGGCCTTGAGACAGCCTCGGCACGGTGGAACCGAGACCGGATATTTTTGCTGTTCGGCGAACTTCTCATTTGAAAGTGGGCGCGTGCCGCGAGCAGCACGCTTGGGCGGCGCCTCACCGGCCTTAAGTTCGGACGGCCGTTTGTAGGGCGGGGGGAAATCGACAGTGTGGGACTATTCGTTACTATTAACCCCAAACAGTACGAGATCACTTGCCTTCGGAACAAACTTAGACGGGGTCTGACTCGCGTGGGCGGCTGACATGAACGTGGCATAGTCCTACAATTAGTTACTATTCGTAACGAATAGAAACTACTCACAATGGCCAGGATCTCGTCGGGATCAACTGATTCCGGAGTGGACGGAATGGGCTTGGTCTCGTCGAGCTCGCGAATAGGAGTATCGACAATGGCGCGTTGTTTCCCTTTCCCCTTGGAACCCTTCTTGCGAGGGGGTTCGGACTCTGTCTCCGACGAGTCCAGCTCGTCTTCGATGGCGGGGGGATCGGAGGAAAGAAGGAAGGCTGCTATTAGTTGCGGATAAAATCGAATAGGAACGACTTACTAGGGTCTTCATCGACGTTACCCTCGGGATCGGTAGTCTCGGATCCATCTGGAAACTATTAGGAACGAATACACACGAATACAAGAAAACAAACACACCTTCGGATTTGTTGTCAGCCTCCGGGGCGGGCGACGAAGTCTTGTCTTGGGCGGTGTTCAGAGGGGCAGTGGGGGCACGTTCGAGAGCAGCGGGAGCTGAGACGGTGTCGGCGGGGGCGAGAGGCTGGGTGACGCCTTCTCCATCCGAGAGAGTGGGGAGGGCAGGTGTCTCATCTGCTATTAGTGACAAATACGAGCGAGTAGTAGTAACTCACTCGGGTCCGCATCCATCTGGGTGAGATCTTGTCGGGTTTCGTTTGACGGAGCCAACTCGTCCAACTCAGGCAGGGGCGTCATAGCGGGCGAGGTGGACTTGCGCGTGAAGCGTCCCTTATGCTCTTGGTCAGTAATAGCCACGAACATGATCGAGTACTCACACGTCGTTGGGCGGATGCGCGAGAGCGGGCCATAGGGGTACGCCAAAGGTCAAGAAAAGTAGATGTACGAACGAACAACGAGAGGGCTCAGTCACGCCCTTATGTATCCTGCGGGCGTCTATCGGCAAAACGGCGTTACGAGTAAAAACGAGTATGAGGCAGTCGCAAGAGCGAGCGGTTGCTAGGCAACTAGGGTGACAACTCGCAGATGCTCGACATGTAGAAAGTCGTTGCTAGGCAACGGGACGATAAGCGACAACCGATAGGCGGTATCAGGAACAAATAAAAATCAGTCGCGACTAATCTTATCATGAAGGGACTCATGATGTAAAGGAGGGAGGAGTGTCAGGAAACCGACACGGCATCCTGACCACGAGACTACCACGAGGCAACTTCCGACGGAAACATCCAAAGGATCCTACGAACCGAAGAGCGTGAGTACGATAGAACCGTCACTATTAGTCACGAATAACTACGACTTGCTCTTGAAAGCGCTGGAACAACCTGGAGAACGATAGAAGGATACGTCTCAGTCTTCCATCGGCCGAGTTGAGATAGGAACGCACGCAAGGACAAGAGTCAGGTCCACGATAACGGAGGATAGAGTTATCTCACAGTCAGGGCCACGGGGCGGAGACCAAGGACGATAAGGACGACGACGGGCACGCAAGGAGATTAGATGCAAGCCAGCGCGGAGAGAAGACGATAGAAGAGAAGAGAGACGACGAGAGAATACTAGAGAGTATTGGGAACGAGTAGAAGCGACTAGGAGAACGATGGAACGATCCACGAAGGACGATGCTAGAAGGATCAGAGTGAGAGCGGGCGAGAGTCAGCAGATACTTAAGAAGGAAGATCGCAGAGGAAGTTCCTCAGCGATCTAGTTAACTAGTCCTCTAGATAGAACGTCTACTTAGAGAATCGACCGTACCAGTGACGAGAGATAGATAAGTGAAGTGAGTCTTGATCGCTCCTCACCCAGCTTGGTTCCACTCTACTCTTGTTCGTTACTATCTGTTACGAATAGTCGTTAATAGTTAGCAGCTTGAACCGATAGATTGATTTAGGTGAGCTTTAGTTGGATCTAATACAGGTCACCGGGTACAGGTCTGACAATACCCAATGCTCCCGACGGTCTTGAACACCAGACACCGACCCCGTTGGCGTCAGCCACGTCTTTCTACACTGAGGGCACCCTCAGGCAGCCCAACAATGTTGTCCGAGCCGAAACAGCCTCTTCGTTTGGCCTCCAGTCGGCCAGCAACATTCGGGCGGGTTGGGCGGCGTCCAAAGCAGGCCGGAAGTCCATTGGAGGACGTGTGGCAACCAATAAGACCTCTGCCGAGCTGTCCAAGGGTCCTGAGCATGCCCCCGCCGTCACCAAACCGTTCCAGGCGCCTCTAGCCAAGGATCACGCAGTGCAGCTTAAGAATCAGCCTGTCGGAGGAGTACCTCTCTGCCTTTCACCGTAGCAAGTTGCTGCTCACTTCTGTAGGTTATTTACGTCCCCGCCAGCGAGATCTTTGCCGAGAACACCCCATGGACCGACGAAAAGGTCGAGATCTTGCGCAGGGTCTGCAGGAAGCGGCAGTTCATTGGCTATCCCGTCTTTTCCTATGGCATGACGATCGATGATGTCCGGGACGAAGTGACCAAGGCCCTGCCGGCCGCCGTGGCTCTTGACATCGTTGATTACCAGTAAGTCCCCTCCTGGGCGCAGTCGGCTGTCCGCTGGCTGACCTCCTAGTTGGATAGGCAGCGAGGATGACGGCACTTGTCTCTATCATGGCCCTCGAGCCAAATCGACCGCAGCTCGCAACCTTGACCGTTTCTTTGAGGATGGCGGCCTAGGGATCATCACCCCCGTCAATCCCGTGTATACCGGTGAGGAGGAGCTCGAGAGCTTTCTGCAGGACTGGCGCGACGCTGTCCATGGGTATGAGGTTGCCCAGGCCCGCAAGTCGAACGATCGAGCTCTCAAAGACAGGGTTTTGGGCTTTGGTCAGCCCAAGATGAACACCAGGACCGCAGAGGTATCGCCTGCCAATGCCAGAGACTCTCTAAGGCTCTTGGTTGCCCCAAGACGACGTACATTGGGTGCGCAGGATCGCTTGTCCCTTGTTCCTGTGGCCGAAGAAGCTGCTGCCACAGACTTCCAGGCCACAGGAACTGGACTGGGCGGTCCTATCGTCCTGTCCGACACGTCGTCAGAGGCAACCATGAGCGCACAGAGTCAGACCGTCACAGGCGGTTTGACCCTGGTCAGCGACGCTCAATCAAGTCAGAGGGAGTCCGGAGCTGCTGGCACAGCTCCGGACAACGCCCTGGACCTGATCTCCCCAAGTACGAAAGGAAAACGCACCCCCAAGACTAAGAGGCCGAGGATCGAGTGGTCCCCACTGTTCGCACCCCATCAAGAAACGGTGCCACGCGTTACTCGAAATTCGGCCCGTGCCGGCACGCTTGATAATGCCGCAAGCACCACGATGTGATCCAGGCGAGTTCGGTCTTCTCTCCCATCGTTGTTTGGCTTCTTTATGTTAAGTATTGATGAAGTAATGGCTGAAAAGCAGACATCGCGATTCGTCCGCAAGTGACATAGCCCAAAGGTGGTGGGGAGAGAGGCGGAAGGGCGGCGAGCTCGGGCAGGTGACGATGAGGCCGAGGTATCTCCTTCTCTTGTCTCCTTCAACAGGATTCAGCCCAAATGGGATGCATGAGATATCTGCGTGCTCAGCAGGTCTGGGGCTATGGGCTGTGCGATTCCCATGCATGTAGCGTCATCCGGGACCAAATAAGGCGGGAAATTGGCTGTGCAGGAACTCATCTATCTCTGAGCGACATTGTCGGTACCTTTTCTCACCCCAGTCATCCATACCAAGCGTCCATGGCCCAATGCGCTCTAGTAAGCGGCTCTGGAAGCCTGGATCTTCAAGCGCAGCCACAATTTCGGGGGGGATCAGACCTAGGACGGGCTGGATCTCAACATGTGGGTCATCGGGCGAAATTTGACCATCCTGTCGAAGGCCGTAGGTGTCCAGCCCGTATTCTGCAAAAGCCAGCGGTCCGCCTGCAGCATTGCCTGCCTCCTGTGATCCCTCTCTGCCCACTATTGCGTCGGGATCGGCCAATATGTCGATACCACGGGCGTCCGCATCAAGAACACCTTTCATGAGCAGGACACACCCGTCATGAAGCCGACTCACTGTCCCACCACATCAGATCTGGGCTCTGACCGCCCAGGTCATCCATCTTATGTCTGTTCCAGTCCGTGGCGGTGTTCTCCAGGCTCTGGTTGAGCATAGGAAGGTAACAGAGGTGTAAACACCAAATGTCGAACGGGTTCTCGACGCTCAGGATGCCCTTTGCCTTGAACTGATCGAAGAGCAGGCGATATCGGAATGTGCACCGCCACTGCAGGTCTACCCAGAAGCGTTCTATCCTCTGGTTCCTTGTAGATGGGCCTTGGATGAAGGCATGATGTTCGCGGCCTGTAACAATCAGCCCAGCCTTGGCGGGGGACGTACCTCGCTTGGCCTCCATGAACGCTTTAACTTCAAGTGTCACGCCTGGGCTCCCTTGGGTAGTGACGAAGGAGGAACGGAGCAAGAATGTTGGGGCTGTAACCCAACGAAGTCGTCACTGGCTCGTCGAGCAAGGACACGGACTAGGAGGTTCGACTCCGGCAAGGTCGAACTTGACCGAATGGGATCGGACTGGGATGGGGGACTGGGACTGGAGGGGAAGTCACTGGGAGATGTGAAACTGATCCATCGCTGGGGCATCTACGAGAAAGTTGCGGGTTTATATATACAATAGGCGTTCAGGTGAACGGCACAGGTGTTCGGGTGATCGTTCGGATGAACAGTCAAATACTACTTCTTCTGGAAGGCGTTCATGTGACCAAAGGGGGTCGGGTGAACGCTGCTTGCGTTCAGGTGAACGTGGCAGGCATGTCGTCCAAGGCTAGGGTTTGTTCGGGTGAATGGGACCTGTGTTCAAGTGAACACTTGGGTGATCGGTGATGTCGTGGGTAGATGTCCCAATGATGCGGAGTCGGAGCAAAGCGAAGATTACTTGAAGTTGAGTTGAAGGGCGGAGCAAAGTCGGAGTTTGGTCGTTCATGACATCAAGATTCTCCTTCCCATAGTCTCCCCTGACTCGGCTAGGAAGCCCAAAGCGCTCCACAGCGGCGTGGAAGCTCTCATAGACCGTCGCTGCTCGATTGTTCGTGCTAGCCTTTAAGAAGACGATTTTCCGAGAGCCGTCGATGCCGCCGTGTATGACGATCTTGACATCGATGAGCTTGTGATGGCCGTCGATATGCCACAAGCTATTGGCAAATGGGACAGCATAGACCCTTCGTGCTGTTGTTTGAGCGAAGCGGCGTCGGGCCTCGTCCGAGTCGAGATCGTGGATGGCCTGTCGCACTTGGGCTCGGGACGCTGTAATGCACTTTCTGGCGAAAGCAGCCATCACCAGACGGTAGCCCTCCATGCCGCCACCCTCCTTCCAGCACCTATCAACTTCCTAGCCGTCAGTACCGAGCTCTGATGGAGACTTTCGAGCGGTCATGCCCGCCGCAGGTTGATGTAAGACTCACCGCCTGCACCTCCACGTCCGTCAGAGCATCCTGAGGGTTCCTCCGCAGGCCAAGCGCATGCTTGCGCCTCTGCAGGGTGGCTCGGGACACCTGTAGATGCTTGGCAAGCTGTCTCTCGCTCATACCAAGCCCATGGAGATCGATAATCATCTGCTCAGAGCAGGCAATCCTAGGGCGTCCCATTGCTCCGGTGTGCTCGAGCGTATGGACCGCAAGGCGTTTGTTTTGGCCAAGGAGGGTATTGGTGGAAGCCTGGGTGGCCTGTAGGATGTCCTGGACGTGCGTGAGGTGGATATGGAGCGGGGCAAAGACCTGGGCAGGCAGTGACATCTCGATAGATCGCAGATCTGTGATTAGACCTTCGATGGACGCGATATGGCGCGGCAAGGCCGTCTGATCTCGGTCAGGTGGGTCTGTGTTGACCCACTGGAGGGCGTAGGAGGTGTAGTGCGCGATGTTATCCCGAACACAGGTGATGTCGACCTCAGAGAGCAGCGATGAGTCGGTCTACATGTCATTTTTCACGTGTCCCCCGATGATCATTCAACCCACCATCGCGAGAGCCTTACAAACAACGCCCAGAGGTGATCTTGGGGTCTATGGACGCGTAGAATGATGTGCTGAGTTGTCTCGTGGTGAGATGAAGGCGCTAGCATGCATATGACGCGTAAAAAATGGAGATAAAGATGGAGTCAGAGGGAAAGGTAAAAATCGGGACCAAAATTCGACTTTTGAGGCTGGCGGCTCGCCATAGGTCCCGGCGTCGGCCAATTGCCGATGATCAACCTCCTCTTTCACCTCCCATCATCCTTGTTCTCTTCATCCTTCTCGCTGGCCAACCTGGCTGATCATGGCATCTGCAGGGCCGTCCTCGAGCAGCCGCGCCGAGCTCATACACAACGCCGTGCTCTTCCTTTCCGACCCGAAAGTATCGCAATCAACACTGACGGCCAAAGTCGAGTTCCTCCAATCCAAAGGCCTATCCGAGGGGGAGATCCAGCAAGCGTTCGCGCAAGCCAGCAGCAGCAGCAGTACCACCCCATCACACCAGCCCCCAATAGGCTACAGCTACGACTATGCGCTGCGGCCGCCGGAACCGCCGCGGCGGGACTGGCGGGACATCTTCGTGAGTTCTCGGCCGTGACTACACTGCGAGTCCGCGCTGACTCAAAGATAATGGCCATCGTCTCGGGCGGGGTGTTTTACGGCCTCTCGACCCTCGCGCGCAAATACCTGCTCCCGCACCTTGAGCCGCCGTCGTCCAGCTCGTTTCAGCAGACATCGCAGGCCCTCGAGGAGAAATATGACGAGGCGTTCCGCCTCCTGGACTCGCTGAGCGGGAAGACGACCGAGCTGCAAGATGCGCTAGAGGGGGATCGGGCGAAGCTGCAGGGGGTGGTGGACAGCGTGGAGAACGCCGTGCGGGGCGTGTCGGACGCTGAGAAGGCGTGGAGGGACGATCTGCGCGAGATCAGGGGCGAGGTGGAGGGCGTGAGGGAGATGGTGCCCAAGGTATGTCAGGAGCAGCTGATGAAGCCGCACGATGGGGATCAGCTGAAGGACAGATGATCGACAAGCACGCGCAGCAGCAGTCTGCCGCGCTGTCCGACCTGCAATCGGAGCTGCGATCTCTCAAGGCGCTCATCACGTCCAAGCTGGCTGCCCCGCCTGACGTGGCGTCTACTTCGGGGAAGGCGAAAGGCAAAGAGGGCGAAATGAGCTCGACGATGGCGGCAGCTAATGCGCTCTTGCAGCCCGGACGAAGAGGCATTCCCGCCTGGCAGAGAAGTGCCAGTCCCAGTGCCCCATCGAGTGAGGCGGAAGGCACGACGCCAGAAGGCAGTCTGGCAGGCAGCGGTGTGTTGGACAAGGAGTAGTTATCTCATTATTTTGGGCAGTCCTGTTTTTCATGTAATCCATGCGACCATATGAAACAAGATTGGAAGGTCATGTACATACTCTCGTCAAGACCGCTACTTTCACTCATCCGAAATCTAGCCATTAGTCCATAGAAACAGCGCTCGACAGGTGTATGACGCACCTTGGGCGCCAAGAAGAATTGTAGAGTCCCTTGTTCAAAGTCGAACTGGACTAGCAAAGGTACGTCGTTGCTCATGTTGAGAGACACTTCACGGGCGAGCGGGGCGGACTTGGCAAAGTTGGACAGGTACTTGAGGGAGAATGTCAAGGAGACCTGTTTCTCGAGAATGATGGTCACTCCAGGTTCATCGTCGGACGACACCTTCGCCTTTTTCGAGGCCTAGCATCAGTTCAGGATCTTTCTGCAGAAGAGGTGCACTGACCTTGCCGGTGCCGTTCGCCTTGCGCTTCTTCGGCCGGTCCTCGTCGTCCTGCTCGTCTTCTGATAATCAGCGCACAGTCCGTGATCATGCAAGGCGCGACTCACCCCCTTCCTCATCCTCGATATCTGGCTTCTGGTCCTCCTCCTCTTCCTCCTCGTCATCATCCGGGTCCCGCTTGGCGGCTTTGCTGCCACCAGCCTTCTTGGCCCCTCGGTCCGTACCCGCCGATTGCTTCAGCAGCACGCTACCGTTGCCGACCTCGCCCTCTGCACTGAATCGCACACCCTCCTTCGATGCTTCGATCTTGACGCTTTCCCCCAGTGCCGACAAGTCTCGGCAGATGCGCTGGAACTCGCCTGAAGACATGGTGATGGTGGCGTCGTACTGGGTGTCCGGGATACCGAGATGCTCCTGGTCGATGTCCATGAGCTTCATCTCGTACTCGCCGACGCGGTCCTCCTCTGCACGAATCAGTTCTGCACACGTTTATCCATGTGATGAGGTGGCTCACTTGGCGATTCGAAGACGAGGCCGAGCGCGTCGGCGTCATCGCTGGCTTTGAGCGTGACGACGTCGTTGTCCTTTGCGCATTTCAGGATTTTGGTGAGCGATGAGAGCTTCCTCGTCAGCTGCGTCTCTGGTCAGGAGCAGGATTCAGCTCACGTTGACACCGAGAGGCATGTTTCGATCGCAGCGGAAAGCCTCGAACTGCTCGGCAAGCAGTTTGAGCGAGACGAGCGCAACGTGTGAGTTGTCCATGGCCTGGAGAGCCTACTGAATGAGCTCGATAGACGCAGATGAGGAGCTCGGCTCACGATGCCCTCATCGGTACAGTCCAGGTTACCATCCGTCACTAGCTCCTTGATCGCTGCTCGTCAGCCGTAACTCTGCTAATTTCGGCCGCTACGCTGACCATCGAGGAGCTTTTTGAGGACCGAGGCCTGTTTCACACGAGCTTCCAACATCTTGCGAGTGGGTTTTAGGCGACGTTGAGGACAAGAGAGGGGAGTGAACAAGAGATGACAGATAAATGACTTTTGAACACGATCTCTACAGAGCAGTCGCGACGCGCGGGAGCCACAGTCGCGTCATCCCGATGGAGGCTACCATATCACTCTCCCCTAGGCAGGGCTACCACTATATATGACGTGGAACCATACCCCGCAGCGCCGACGGTGACGCCCTATCGCTGCACGTCGACCGCGTCTCTGGCAACGACATAGACCACATCTCTAGACTCTACATCTTTGCACGCAGCGCCCGTCAAGAGCTCGAGGGCTGACTGGACGAGATGGCGCAGCCCCTTTATCGCTCTGGCTCCCAGCCGGGCCAGACTCCCAAGCTCGGAGGCAGCTTCAACTGCCTACCAGTACGTTTCCCTTGGGCATCTCGAGGAATGACGCTGACTTGGCCAGCTACACGAGACGCTCAACCTCTACGTGTCACCGTCGGCGTATGTTTTCGAGCCGGCTTCGTCGTCGCTAGCTGTGCATGCCCACGACGGCGGCTCGCTCGTCAGCGAGAAGGACGTGCGAGAGACATTGCACGTGGACCGCAAGACCGGACAGATGGTGTTGAATCGTGAGCGGCCTGCCACATGAGGTCGTGAGAATGCTGAGTAGGCAGAATCGTCAGAGATACCCTACGCAAAGGAGAAGGTAATCACTTGCTACGGCATCGTCGGCCTGCTCTCATTAGCTACAAGTGAGCTCTTTTAACCCTCTCCCTATTCAAGAGCTGACACGGTCTAGCCGACTTCCTCCTGATTATCACCGCCCGCAATCCCTCATGCCGACTGCTTGGACAGCCAATATACCTCGCGACCGACTTCCGTCTCCTCCCTCTATCCCCACTATCAACAACGTCCACAATCCTCGACCACCCTATAGAGAAAGAGCTCATCTCCCTGGTGGAGCAAGGGCTGAAGGCGGGGCGCATGTGGTTCTCCTACGGCCTTGATCTGACCAATACGTTGCAACGGCAGAAGAAGTTGGAAGATGATGGGCACGGACCAGGCAGGGCGCCGCTGTGGCAGCGAGCAGACGAGAGGTTCTTCTGGAATCGATATTTGCAATCTCGGCTGATTGACGTTACGACGTCTGGCCAGTGCGATGTGAGCTCTCTCTGGGTACCGGATCTTAGCTTATCGACAGCTGAGTCGCTTCATCCTACCAGTGCTTCAGGGCTGTGAGTGGATTCAGAGCGCGGTGCCACGAAGGGGCTGATCAGTAGCTGTGGAACTTCGCTCGGCCACCATCAACAACCGCGATTTGCTCTTCCTCCTCATCTCCCGACGTTCGAGACATAGGGCCGGGACACGATACTTTGTACGAGGAATCGACGCCCAAGGGAACACCGCAAACTACAACGAGACCGAGCAGATTGTTCTGGTGGATCCATTGCCGCAGAACGGGGAGCCGATACGGCGGGGAAGAGTTGATGGAAGGGAAAGGTTGAGCTATGTTCAGACGAGAGGAAGCGCTCCCTTCTTTTGGGCAGAAGTGAACAACCTGCGGTATAAGCCGGACTTGCAAGTCATGGACATTCCCGAAACAGTGAGCTGGTTTCTCAGCGGGCTGAGCGCTCGCTTATTGCAGCTTCCCGCTCTGCGAGCCCACCTCCATCAGCAAATATCCATCTACAATCACGTCTACCTCGTCAATCTTGTGAATCACAAAGGATACGAATTGCCGGTCAAAGACGCGTTCGAGCGCAATATGTCTACCTTAGCTCTGTCCGACCCTCTGGTGGCCTCCAACGCACACTATGTCTACTTTGACTTCCACACCGAGTGCCGGAAGATGCGCTTTGACCGGATATCGGTTCTTCTCGATCGCATGGCCCCGGCACTCGAAGAGATAGCCTGGTTCCACTCCGTGCTGCCCCCTTTGACGGCAACGGGCGCGTCAGGCGGCGATGCCAAAGTCCTGAGCGAACAGAAAGGAGTCATACGAAGCAATTGCATGGACTGCTTGGACCGTACCAACGTCACTCAAAGCGCACTGGGCAAGTTGGCCCTGAACAAGCAGCTCCGGAGTGCTGGCGTCTTGAGCATCAAGGAGTCTGTGGACGATCACCCAGAGTTCATGAGCATGTTCAGGAATGGTGAGTGCCGCGTGGCTGGAATGGCTCACAGCTGACGTCAAGTCTGGGCGGATCACGGGGACACTGTCTCGCGGGCGTATGCAGGGACGGGTGCTCTCAAAACGGATTTCACGCGAACAGGCAAGCGGAGTAGAGAGGGGATGGTGCAGGACGGCTACAACTCTGTCATGCGGTACATACGGAACAACTTCTTTGACGGCGACAGACAAGACGCCTACGACCTGTTGACCGGCGCGTGGGTAGCGAAGAAGGGTGGTATTCCGCCTCTGACAGATACGCGGCCGCTGGTCATGCGCTCGGTCAGTTCCGTTCCATGAGCACAGACGCGTCGACTGATGGCAGATGCCTTACGTGCTTGCCTTTGCATTGACAATGATCTTGGCCGCCCTCGTACTGCCTCGGACGTCCGGTGAGTGCTCCTGAGTTCTGGGAGTGATATGGGCTGAGCCGAAGAACTCTCGATCTATTCTTTCTTGCTGCTTTGGGTCTTCCTGGCTTTCGTGTCTGGCTCGTACATCTGGGGCAACGTGAGCTCAACTCTTGAAGACTGGCTATGAGCTGACACGGCAGGGCACGTCTTACGTATCGTGGCCTCGGCTCAACCCGCCACTGGAGATCCTATCGTACTCTGGACCCGGAGCACGGGGTACCGTTCGCGGCCGAGGACTCGAGCTCTCGTCCATGGTCCCCTTCCGAGGGAAGCGGGGTGCCTCTGTACTGCGCAAGGAGGAGATCGAGCTGGGCAAGAAGAAGGGTGCCTTGATTGATTAGGCGTGGGTGTGGGGTCGTTGGTTGTGGAAGCAGGATTACGAATAGTATACTATTACAGGCGGACATGGTAGACGGCTATGATGCATTTTGGCCCCAGAGTAAATAACAACAACATAACAATAGATGGATTGTCCGAGATGAGATGATATTCTATGATGTCCCGTTGTAGACGACCGAGATGGGATCGATGTAGTCTAGCGAGGTGCCGTTGGCATAGTACTGCGGGTCAGTCGTCCTGCTGCCCCCAGGCCCCCAATCCGAGCGAAGGTACTCGTACTCACTGCCAGGCGGAAGAAGTGCTCCCCGACCGCAAGAGCGAGGTTGGCCATGTCCACACCTGCCCATCAGCCGGATTCCGAACCGCTCATCCCTCTGCTCACGCGTTGCGTTCGTGTCCCGCCACAGGAGGACATCGTCCAGCAGCACATTCCAGCCCGTCACGCCCTCCCCTCTCAAATCCCCCGTCAGCCCTTCCCAACTGACCACACTGCCATTCGTAGGCAAGAAAGCCGGCGTGAGGTCCGGGCCAGTATAACTGTCGCCGGCGAGCTGGACGGCCGTCTCGAGGATACTGTCCCACCCCCATCTGCCCACCCCGTCCAGAAACCAGCCCAGGGCGAAGGCCTGGAAGAGCGCGCTCACGCGGTCCGGGAGGCACATGAGGGGCGCGAGCAGGAGCGCGAGCATGTAGTGGTGGATGTGCAGCGAGTACCCCGGGATGAAGGCGAGCACCAGGAGCAGTGCGCCCAAGGGGATGTACCTTCAGGAATCAGCCCTGATGAAGGCAGGGGGAGAGGGAGAGGGCGCACCTGACGAGGTAATACCGCACCATGCCTATGCGCCGCACTGCGGCCCACTGTACGATCACGACGACGACGACCACGATGGCGAGCACCACCAGCCCCACCACACTGCCCGCGTCGCGCGCGGAGCGAATGCCCCCAGACGCGAGGCGCGTGATGGGCAGCGCGGCGAAGATCGTGCTGCTCTCTACGCCGATCCAGAAGCCTGCGCCCTGCCAGAGAGCCAGCTCGACCGGCATCCCCGCTTTGTGAAAAGCGAGCAGCGTACGGCGGAAGGAGACGCGGTAAAACCAGTACCCGACGAGCGCGACGGGGAGGACGGCGGCGCTGATGTCTTGCCAGTCTGGCGGCATGCTCGGCGGGTCCGACACGAGGACGATCTGGAAAAAGCCCAGCAGCAGCAGGGTGGAGAAGAGCCACGGTGGAGACGGGAGCAGGAGGGTGAAGATGGCCAGGCATATGGCGTTGTAGGTGGAGATCTCGGTGTGCAAGGAGATGGCGCCTGTCTGTGATATCCGCGAGAGGGTGAAGCCCGCCGGGAACGCCGGCTCGAACGGCGCGGGCGTTATTCCGTGCGCGGACACGGACTCGTTGGATCCCCCGGGGTATGTGCTCGGGTTGACGTAGACCGCACCGCCCTGCGCGTCCGATATGAGCCCCGCGTGTATCGCCGCGGGGCAGATCCAGCTGTCGGCGCGGTACACGCCGTCGGTGCCGCCAATGACGAGCGGCACGTTGTTCAGCAGCTCCGAGCCGACCCAGCGCTCGTTGCCGAGCGTCACGGCGCTGCAACCGCCGAAACACCGATAGGCGCCGACCCAGTCGTCTGCCCAGCCGGGGAGACAGTCCTCCGCTTGGATGCCGCACGTGTCGGGCGGCCAGTCGTTCCACGGGGCCGATGCACATGAGAGGATGGGGAGGGATGAGGCGTAGTACTGTTGTCGGACGAGCAGGATGAAGCCGGCCATCCATACGAGGAAGAAGGGGATGAGTAGGAAGAGGCGCGGTCGGACTTGCCTTAGAGGTGTGGACGAGGCTGATCCGTGTGACTCTGTCTGGGACCGATCTGCCTGGCTGCTTTCTTCGTCCGGAATGTCCGGGATGGACGATCGCGAAGATGAGGCAGAGGACCGGAGTGCGAAGTACCGCTCCAGGCGAGGAAGGTACGGCGTCTCGCGCCGCAACGATACTGGAAAGTATGGCGGGATGTAGTCGTACAGGTCCAACCACCATCGGTCGATATTGATCGTCCGTCGTCTCTGGCCAACTGTCGCTGACAGGTTCAAGAGAGGGCGCAGGGGAGGCCACTGCGACCTGGGGACCGGAGGAGGTCCTAGGATCCACAGTACACCCCTCGCTATTCTCTGAGCTGGCCCCGCAAAGCCTCGGGGATGGCGAGACGGCCCAGCATCGCCAGCGATGTCGAGCAAGGTCGGCTCGGACTGCCCGCCAATGTCGAGGGTTTTCAAGCTCATGTAGCCGTCGTCTTCACCAGTACGGAGCACACCCGAGTTGGCGAGAGAGGAAGAAGGCGTATCGTCCGCTCCAAGATCAGAGCTCGAGTCGGCATCGATATGACCAGTACGCCGAATGCGACCTCGGCTTTGAGGGCTGGACGGTCGTCCTTTCACAAAGGCCGCTTTTGCTTTGTCGACCTCGTCCAAAGTTATGGGAGCCATGCTGGACTTCCTTTACCGGCTGTCAGAGGCGTCCCTGGACAGTCGGTTGACGATGACCGAGCATCGTTTCTTGCAAGTTGGGACGAGACGAGAGAGCTGCTCCAGGTAGGCGATTGGCAGCTTCGGCCGAGAGTGAGCTTGGCGAGTTGGAGCTGTAGTCGTGCTGAGCGGATCGAGCCGCGTGCTTGGCGTCAATGACCGTCAGCTGGCCTGCAGCTCTCCCTGCGCCCAAAGTCAGAAGGAAGTGTGTAGTTATGCACAAGTGACCATGCAGCTGCGCTATTGTCGTCTCGCAGCATTCCTCGCTGCATCTCATCAGCTGACCGAAGCCCGGCCCGAACCCCAAGGCGCCTATCGGGTGCTACCTAAAGTTAGGCGCTCAAAGGCCTCTTTAGCAGCCTATCCATTGGCTCGCTCCTCTCTGCTCTCTCTGCATACAAAAGACACAACGCCATGTCGCTCGGGCTCAGCAGCATGCTCCGGCCCGTCCTCGCCCGCCAGTCCATCGCCCTGCGCCCGCTGGTCGCAACGCGCGCATTCTCAGTGTCCCCGAGGTGGAGGGACGAGTCGCACCCCAGTGCAGCGCCGAAGGACCCGTACCCCGGAGACGTGGTTGCGCATGCCTCTCCCGGCCCGGTGACGGTGCACAAGACGCCCGAGGCGATCGCGGCGGATGTGGTGTCGGATGCGCCGTGTGAGCCTCCCCTTCTCCTCCCACCTCTCCGTCTCCTCCCGCCTCAACGGAGATGAATGGTTTAGCTATGGGGAGAGGAGAAGAGGTGGTATGCTGATGCTGCCCAGCCGAGCTGCGCTATCGCCCCGTGCGGATCTACCGCCCGACCAAGTCGACGATGCAGTCGGCAAAAGGCAAGACGCGGCGGTGGATTGTGGACTGGGACGTACTGCAGGGGAGCGGGCGGTGGGAGAACCCCCTGATGGGCTGGGGAAGCAGTGCGGATTACATGCAGGGGACGACGATGGCGTTCCGCACGCGCGAGGACGCCGTGGCCTTTGTGCGTACCCCTCCCCCTCCCTCCAACTTCGATACTGACCTGCCAGGCCGAGAAGCAGGGATGGGACTATTATGTCCAGGAACCCAAAGCGGGCAAGATCCCGCCAAAGAACTATGGTCAGCTTTCGTTGTCGAGCCGGAAGTGTGAGCTGACCTGCAGCGAGCAACTATGTCCATGTACCTGGCAAACTGCGGATCCACCACACCAAGTAGACCGCCTCCTCCGGTTCAAGCCTCATGCATCGTTCTTCTCAATATACCCTCTTTGCCTGATTATGTCTACGATCTAATCTATCGAAGCGGCACCACCTTTTTCCGAAACTCATCATGGCCTTTTCTTAAATTACTCGTCGTGAGTCGGCACGTCGGCCGGCTCGTGGATATGATCCGTGTCCACCGTCTCGTGCTGCTTATGCTTCCCTTGACTACCCATCAGCTCCTTGCGTCGGTTCCACGACAGTCACTGACCGGATCCCCTCGCATGCCTTCCCAAGGACATCCGCCAGCACGTCAAAGTCAGACAACTCGTTGAATACTTGAGCAGAGAGCCGCGTCCACCATCGCCCGGCATGTGGATACTTCAGGCTCAGCTCTTGCCAAAGCATACGGCCACCCAACTGGCATAGGACTCACGGTGGGCGCAAAGCAATTGGCAGCGAAAAGCTCGTCTTCAAAGTACTTGAGCTGCGCGTACATCTCTGCTAGGTTCTCCGGCTTGGGCACCTCTGGAAGCGCCACGTTGACCTGGTCATCAGCCGACAGATTGGACCGCCATGTGGTCGACTTGCCATCGCAGCGGTGAGCTTGTTGCCTGGGACGTCCATGATGGGAGTTCCCCAAGCTTTGCTGACCCGCTTACCGCCCCCGATCGTCAGCCCGAGCCACAGCTGACTGCGAGAGACCAGACCCACTCGACAGCCAATGTATGGCAATACTCCATGATCCGGTCCTCGCCGCCGATACTTTCTCTGAAGTCGAGAGCAGCTGCAACAGACAGCGTCGGTCCAAAGTCCTGCGTCCCAGTCCACTCAAACTGCTTGTGAGCACGCTCTTGGTCTGTCGGTAAAGGTCGCTCACTTGAGGCTCGAAAGCCCATTCGCGCGCGGGCGGTGCGTCCGGGGTGATGTCGCGAGTGGGATACCGGCTGGATTCGTACCTATGTGAGGTCGGGAAGGACGATCGGATCAAGTGTTGATTCCTGTGGCATGAGCACGGACTCCCCCGTGCGCTCAAGGACTTGCCGTAACGGGACATACATGACCGAAGCACCACGGTGGGCGTACAGCCATTTGTGACAGTTCTTACCATCAGTAACCCGCCTGCTTTGATGGCGTCCTACACTCACCGATACCCAGAAGTCACAATCGGCCCTCTTGACATCCGTCTTGACCTGTCCAATGGCGTGGGCTGCATCGACAAGCGACAGGGCACCGTATCGCTTGCAGAGCCGCACGATGTCTTCCCACGGGAAGACCATACTTCACGTCAACGAGAACCTTCCACTTTGTTGGTACCCTACCCTGGGTTGGACGAGATCTGGTCGACGACCACCATCCGGACTCGGGTTTCGCTAGTTTTCCCCTCCGCCTTTGCTTGGCCTGTGTAGTTGACGTGGGCGACCTTGTTGTACTTTGCCAAAGTCTGCTCGGTTGCCGCTACAATCTCTCCGGGCTCGCAGGGGAATGTCACGCTTATGTTTTCGAGCGAGACGCCAGGATTCCGATCGCAGACGTATTTGATTGTCTGTCCCACTGCCCCATAAGTAGTACCGTCTGCCCTTCAGCAAGAGCTGGTGGGTAGAACCAAGACACTGACAGATGATGATGACATCGCCGTCCGCCCAGTCGATAGCAGACGTGATCGTGTTGATGCCATGCGTGGCATTCGGTACTATGACACACTCGTGCTCGTCCGCCCCAATCAGCTTGGCGACCCGTTTCTTGACTTCGTTGAGCTTTGGCAGACATGATCGCCGCATGAAGAGATCCGGTCGGGCTTCAGTCTCCGCATGTACGGCGTGCACAGCATCCAATACGGTCTTGGGAGCGGCGCCATAGCTTCCCAAGTTGAGGTTGACATCTGCCATTCAGCCCAGTGCTTTCTTAGCGGGGTAAGACGCACAATTCTCAGCAAACGCCCAGTATTTGAGCATTCCACGTCCAAAGTCCGGGTAACCCTCTTTTGTCTTTCCTCTGATACGGCTCTCATCACTTTCGCCTCCCACACTACTGTTGGCGTCATTGGGCGTCGAAGCCCCCGGCTGCTCTCGGATCGCTCGGTGCCGCTCAACCTCATCAAACTCGGTCGTATCCTTGCCCGTCCACAGATGAGCCTTCTCCTTGATAAAAGTATCGAAGCTGTGATCAGCATGTATCTTGAAATGTGTGTACAGATGACCAACGTCCACATTGCGGGCTCCAGCCTGTCCAGGGAAGCACTCCAAACATAGACCCAGGCCTCCTTCAAACCGACGCCGACCTCCTGATTGCCGTTTGGGCCATCATCTTTGGCATGCAATTTGAGCTGCTTGACAAGCTTTTCAGCTTCGAGATTGTCAAAGACCTCCCTCGACGCAGGATCGGAGATCGCCTTTGGTAAGTTGTCGATCCCGGCCGGGAGCGTGAGGGTTTGGACAGTGAGCTTTTGCCGAGAATATTCCTGCTAGTCAGCCCCAGACTGAGTTGCTACCTGAACTGACCGTGCCCTCGAAAATGTCGAGTGCTTGCACGTCTTGATAGCTCAGTCCTTTGACAAATGTGCCTCGGGTGTTGACGTCTTCAGAAAGCAAGACTCTTCCTTCATCAGTCTCAATTGATGGGATCATTCGGACCCCGCTCACTCATTCTTTGGGGCCAAGGTGTGGGTCTGCTCTTTGCCAATAAGACCTGGGTAGTCTTCGCCCTTGACGCAATGGCGAGTGTAGTCCTGTGGGATCAGCTGATGAGCGACCAATAAGCTGGCTTGTACCCACCGGTAGAAGCGCATCCTGGAATGTCAAGCCTTCGCACTTGTGGCCCAAGACACGAGCGAGGATGGCAGGGACGCAGAGGGTGCCATAGAAGAAGACTGCTTGTCAGCATATCACCCGCAGCTCCTCCTAGCTCACAGTCGTATGACTGAGGGTCGAAGTCAAACTTCGGCTCCGCTTTGACTTGTCCCTCTTGGCCTGCTTCGGGTGTCTGCGAAGCGCTCGAGGTCATGCTGCCCATGGAGCGGACTTGGGAGCGAAGCGATGTGGTTCAACAGGACTGCGAGCTTCTCGAGCTATATTGCGGCTGTTTCTTCGTCCGTCCTGTCCCTTCGAGTCGAAATTGAGGAGTGGGCAAGAGCATGTGCAAGACAGAAGCGAATGCCTTATCGCAATACCTCTTCTTGCATATGGTCCACCTCCACATGCCTCGAGTCGTCACCTCTACCCCACGGGGTGGAGGGCGTGATTTTCGGGATCGGATCGTCACCTGACCAGTTTTCCCTGAAAATTACACCCAAATAGGGAAAACTACAGCCAAATCGGCGGCGACGCGTGTGAGGTTGACTTTTGAGATACAAAGTCAATCCTCGTCATCTATCGACCAGTTCATCATTGTCTTGCTGCTTCTTTGACTGCTTGTCGGGGCACTACCTGGTCTAGCCGTCGATGTGCGGGCTCTTTCTCGGATCTTGATGCCGCCAGAGAGGTGATGTTCGAGGTAGGGCGGCTTTCCCACCTGTATCGCCGTCGCCATGTCCGACTTTGACTTTGATGACGATTCTTTCTTGGTGGACGACTCTTTCCTCGCAGAGGTCGACAATATCGCTTCGAAGGCGAGCCGGGTGCCAGGTCAAGATGCTGCCTCCCGCAGTGGACAATCTGCCGTTCCACCGCGGCATGTTGCTGCCAAGTCCGTGGCCGCAAGGCCAGCTGTCCTCAACGCCCAACCGGGCCCGTCTCGCCTACCATACTCAAGGCCCCCTAGACCACTTCAACCTTCCAGCGACGACTACGATGACATGTCTCTGCCAGCAGACTCATTCGCTATGATCGACTCGATCGCCGCGAGGTCAAAGCCGACCGCCCCACCCCGTGTGTCAACCACGATGCCTACCGTCATACCGTCTTCAAGGCTCGGAATGACGCGGACGTCAAGCGGGAGTGGGGGAAGCTTCATGCAGACGCACCTGAACTTTCGGCGGGACAATCAGGGGACCAAAGGGAAAAGATGGGATCGCACAGCGTTTGCAGAGACCGGCCGGCGGATAGATGCGAAAAAGGCAAAAGCGAGGGGCAAGGCAGGACAGGGCAAAGGACGGTCCTCGTGGGGTGACGAGGCAGAGGAGGAAGACGAAGAGGAAGAGGATGACTGGGACGAGCCGCTCGCTCCGAACCCGAAGCCCCTTGTCGACATTCGTGCGTGCACCTCTTTCAGCAGGAGAAGCTGACAAGTCAGATAAACCGTACGAGCCTCAAAGGCATTTTCCCATCTCTGCTACTTTGGGTACCTACATATACCCGACGAACCGCCCGAAGCGAGATTATCAATACGAGATTGTCCAAGCGTGCTTCACGGATAATTGCTTGGTCGCATTGCCGACGGGACTGGGGAAGACATTCGTGGCCGGTGTGGTCATGCTAAATTGTCAGTACCATAGATCCACCTTCCTTCCCGCAAAGCTGACCCCTAGTTTATCGATGGTTTCCGACCGGGAAAATCATCTTCTTGGCACATACGAGACCGCTGGTCAACCAGCAAATAGAAGCTTGTCAGACATCTTGTGGAATACCTAGCAAAGATGCCGCCGTAATGACCGGTCAGAGTGCTTCTGCGAAGGAGCGTGCTCGCTTGGTACGTCTACTTCGTCGAGGATTCCGAATGCTAAACGGTACTAGTGGGAAGAACGAAGAGTATTCTACTGTACGCCCCAGACCTTCGATAATGACCTGAAGAAGGGTGTTGTCGATCCTCGGGATATCGTCTTGGTAGTTTTCGGTCGGTTTCGCCTGCTGCTTTTCTCCATGGGGCCTGACATCGCAGATGAAGCGCACAAAGCTTCAGGTTCATATGCCTATACGACGCTTCTTGCATTCTTGATGGCGCATACCCCGTACTTCCGTGTCCTCGCCCTGACTGCAACACCTGGTAGCACCGTCGAAAAGGTACAAGACGTTGTCGATGCTTTGCACATCAGCCGTATCGAGATTCGAGAAGCGGAAGCACCTGAGATTCGCAAATACATGAACGAGAAACGGACGGAAAAGCACGTCGTTCCCATGGGGGAGGTGGTGGCAGACTTCCGTGACCGCTGGGTCGCTCTGATGAGGGTGAGCCAATCAAGCTCATGAGGGAGCCTGCTTATGGAACAGCCCTATGTCGCCAAACTCGTTGCGAAGGACATTCTCACGGACCGCGACCTTGACGTCAAACGCCTCAAGACCTTCCGCCTTACAATGGCGAAGAGGACTCTTGCTGGCAATCAGGCCCTGCGGTGGGCATATGGCAGTTTGACCCAGATCGAGGCGATGGCGCGTGCCATGGGCTATCTCGTATGGTCGTCAGAGATCGGCATCAGGCTGCGACTGATGAGCAGCTTGAATTTTCCATCGGCATGTTTCACACCGAGCTTCTCAAGCTGTCCGGCGGCTCGAACCCTACAGGCAAGAAGACCACGTCGAAAGGTGGCGCGAATGCTTTGAGAAACAACTTTGAATTTCAAAAGTTGCTTCGCGACGTCGAGGCTGAGCTCAACTGCATCAGAATCGGACAGCGGGGAAAATCCAAGGCCGATAAGCACCCAAAGATGGTCAAAACCCTCGAGCTGGTGTGTATCGGGATCTGGCCGGCCTCGAGAGCTCATGGACAGCTCCTCGACCACTTTACACAGGCAGAGGAGGATGAAAAGTCGCTCGGAGAGAAGAACGACACTCGTGCCATGGTCTTTTGCTCTTATCGAGACTGCGTGCTCGAAGTGGTGGTATGTCCGATTCCATGATCGGAAACGTCGCTGAAGAGCAGCACATGCTCAATCAGCACTCGGGATTGTTGCGAGCCACCAAATTTGTCGGGCAGTCGCAAGGCAAATCTGAGGGTGACAAGGGCTTTACTCAGAAGGATCAGAAGAAGGTCGGTCTGATCGCCTTGTTCGAGGGCTCAGGCTGATTCGTAGACTATCCAAGAGTTCAAAGAAGGCAAATTCAACATCCTCGTCTCTACATCGATAGGCGAAGAGGGTTTGGACATTGGCGAGGTCGACTTTGTGGTCATCTATGACATGCCCAAACAGTCCATCAAACTTGTATGCCCATTGCCTTTTGCGATTCTTGGCCACTTATGATCAGCTTCAGCGTGTCGGTCGTACAGGCCGCAAACGCAGTGGCAAAGTGCATGTGCTCATGTCGGAAAACCGCGAGGACACCAACTGGGAATCGGCTCAGCAGACCCACCGAGAGATCCAGGAGGAGATCCTGCACTCCCGCAATCTCGAGCTATTTGACGACGTCGAGCCGTTACTGCCCCGCGGCAAGTTTCCGCAGTGCATCGAGCAGGAGATGCCGGTGGATGCTTGGGATCCGGATGAGCAGAAACCGAAGCGCAAAGCGCCCACGTCGGCCCGTGCTGCTCCCAAGCGTAAGAAGGCTGCAAAGAGTCTCGATGACGAGGACGAGGAGCCTGAAGAGGAAGAGGAACTAGACCCACCTCGAAAGAAGCAGCGCGGGCATGAGATCCCGGACGATGCTCACGAGGGCTTCAAATCGGTTGCGGAGCTACTGAGGGACAAAGGCAAGGAGAAGGGCAAAGGTCGCGCCAAGAAAGAAATACAGCGCGTCTTGTCAGAAAGCGAATCCGACGAGCCTGTGGAGGTCAAGTCGGCGACTGTCACCGCATTCTCTGCGCGGAAAACCGCTCGGTCCGGCAGCAAGAGAAGCACTGCTGCTGAGGCTGCTGCGAACCGAAAACGCATGCGGGAAGAAGAAGAGGCAGAACAAGCCAGGCAGCAAAAGTCGGACGAGTTAAATCGTGCCGCGATCGACTTCTTCAATACCGTCGGGCCCGTGCGCCGGGCTCGAACAGCTGGTCCTCTCATGACTCCGCCTTCGTCCCCGTCAGCCTCATCCGCTGCATCTCAGTCCCCACGCAAGTATCCGTTATCGCCGCCGACAGATGAATCCAACCCGGGCGCGAAGCCTCGGGGCGATGCCGCCAAATTGACGCCTCGGACAGCTGCTGCGGTCGGCTTTTCTCAAGTCGACCCCATCGACTTGTCCTTTGACGACGAGCTGTCTCCCGCTCCTCCCTCGAGGCTACTGCCTCCGATGCGGCCTGCTTTAGAACAAGCCAAATCGACCGACATGATGCCTCCTCCGCCTGTGCCTTCTCACCGAATGTCATCTCCGTCTGACGCATCGACGCCCAATATGCCTCGGACACAATTCCCAGTCCGGCGCCTAGGACTGCAACGAAAACGAGCCGTGATTCCGTCTTCCACCGAGAAGTCTGAGGCTGGTGCAGGCGCATCTGGATCGAATGAGACGCCCGCCGGTCCAAGCCGACTGAAAAGGCGATACGAAGACTCGTCGCCGCTAATCGGCACCTCGCCAGTCGACCGTCTCCAAGCCGGCCGGCCCAACCTCGCCGCCGCCACGCACGCCGCCGCGCACGGGCGCAGAAGACGCGGTGTGCCAGCCGCGCAGATGGCCGAGCTGCTGGACCTCGACGCGGGCGTCTCGGACGCCTCGCAGGCCTCGTCGGACACGTCGACCGAGGCCTCCGAGGACGAGTCGGACCGCGCCTTTGCAGGACAGGACTTTGCCCCGACGCAGGCGCCGAGGGGGTACAACCAGCGCGCGGTGTACGTCGCGGGCCTGGGGACGCAGGCGCCGCAGCACGGACTGGCGTTCAAGAAGACGGGCGCGGAGGAGCGCGCGAGGTGGTTGAGCAAGGCGCGGGCGCCCGTGCTGGTCACGGATGACGAGGCGAGCGGGACCAGCGAGAACGAGTACGAGCTGGGCAGCTTTGTGGTGAATGATGAGGATGTGGATTTTGACAGTCAGACGCAGGCCCCGACGAGCGACGCGTACTCGTTTTCATAAACAACCCAAATTCCTGTCTGCTAGGCATAACCTCTGTTGTAGTATCTGCCTGTAGTGCGTAGTGCCTCACATGCATCGCTCGGGTAAATGGAGTGGGATGAGTGGCTGAGTGGGCAGTCGCATGCATTGTCCGTCCGTCTGATGTAAGATATGATAGGTAGATCGTCGTGATTGTCGTCGTTTGTGGTGGTGATACAGTCTGTGGCTCTACATGCACTATGGGCTCTGAACTCTCTGTCTTCCGTGCCTCTCCGCTCGAGTCAGAGGAGGGGACTAGCTCAGCCTGACAGGCGTGTAGCGCTGTTGAGGCTCCCACTGGCCCCCAGCACCAGAGTACGAATGCGACATGGGGGCACGAGCAGCGAGGTCGGCCGTGGCTGCCGAATCGGTGGAATGGTTTCGCTCATGTTGACCCGCATACGGCCTTTGCGGTGCGGCGTAGGGTCCTGCGTCGGTATACGGGGTAGAGGTGCCGCTGCCGCCTCGAGAGGGTATAACGCCCATCGCGTACTGCTGATTCGCTGAAGATAAATCAGCCAGCCTCCTTCACTAGTAACAGCACAGCGTGACTCACAGGGGTAGGCATCGCTGTATGGCTGGTTGGACCAGTCGGGGGATTGGGAACGATGCATGAACGGGGTCTGCCCGCCGGCCGCTGCGATACTCGCTTTTTCGCGCGGGGTTGAGGGGAGCGTCTTGTCGTACGCGCCGGAATTGTTCCTCCTGCGGCGCAGACAGAAGAAGAGCTACTAAGTCAGCAACTACAGAAAAGAAAGACACTTGGGAGGCGGGGGGCTCACGAGAAGCCCGAGGAGGGCCAGGGCGCCGACGGCCGCACCGATGCCGATACCCGCCTTTGCGCCGGTGGAGAGGGTGGAAGTGGTAGCGGTCTTGTCGGCGTTGGTGACGCTCGAGTCGGTTGCCGAGCCGGGCGAGGCGGTGGTGCCACTGCCGCTACCGCTGCTTGTGGTGTTCGTGGTGGTCACGGCGGCCGCCCAGCGCTTCTTAATAATATCCGAGCCCTTCTCGGCAATACCGTAAGTGGTAGCCATGAGATGGGCGGAGATATGGAGGGGGATGACCGAAGCGTCGATGACGCGGAGGTTGTTTGTGCCATACACCAGGAGCTGGGTATTGACGACGCCACCGCTGGCCTGGGGCAGCATGGAGCATGTGCCGAGGGGGTGGTACTCTGTGCCGCAGTTCTGCTTGGTGTAGTTGTTGAGCGCGTCGCCGGTGTACGAGGTGCCGGGTGCCGATTCGGTGATCATGAGGTCGGAGAGGGGAGAGGTGGCGGCGAGCTTGCGCGCAAAGAGGGAGCCGTACTGCATAATGTCGATATCGTACCCAACGCCAAAGTAGTCTGGGTCGATGGAGGGCTTGGTGAAAGGATCGGTGGAGGTGATGACTATTTTGCCGCGGGACCATGGGTGCTGGAGGGCGATCTGAATGCCGACATTGTCGCCGTTCTGGCCGAGCATGGTGAGGATGATCTCGAGCTGGCCGTTGTTCGAGGTGAGGTACTGCTGCTGGAGCTCGTACTGCGCCAGGAGGCCGGTGGCGACCGAGTCGGGGAGCGACTCCCACGATACGACGTCGGCGACGGTGGTGTTCATGTCAGAGAGGACGGTGGCGGCGTAGCTCGAGGCGGTGGACGAGTCGGTGATATCGACCATGCTCACGTACCCGACGGCCTCGTTGACGTAGGTCCACTGGCCGGTGTGGTAGTCTTGGTACTCGGTCAGCTCGGACGCCTGGAGCGTGGTGGACTCTTCGAGATCGCCCCAGGTGGTGGTGCCGCTCGGGGTGCTCCAGTACATCGAGTACGAGACGTGGTCCTGGAGGTTGTAGCCGACAGGCAGGTCCTGGACGACGGTGACGTCGAGGGCGGAGAGGACGGACGAGGGGCCGACGCCGGAGAGCTGGAGCAGCTGGGGCGAGCCGACGGTGCCGCCGCTGCGCGTCAGCCAACATATCACTTGGGAAGGGGACGCACCAGAGGATGACCTCCTTGTTCGCCTGAACAGAGTACGACGTGCCGCCAGCGGCGGCCTGAAAGGTGACGCCCGAGGCGTACTTGTTGCCGCTGGCATCTGTGCTCGAGTTGAAGATGACGCTGGTGACCTGCTGGCCGGTGAGGATGACGAGATTGCTGCGTGGGGCGAGGGGCTGGATGTAGCCGGCGTACGAGTCGGAGCGGGTCTGGTTGCGCATGTTGAGGGTCGAGGGGCTGATCATGGCGCCGCGCACCTCGCCGCCCCAGTGGTCGACATTGTCGAACCCGAGGTTGGCCCAAGCGGGGATCCAGTTCTTGACGCCGTCGTAGATGTACTCTGAGAAGCCGGACTGGATGGGTCCGCCCGAGCCGTGCGCGGAGGTGTTGAGGTCCATGCTGAAGTAGTCTTGGACGGTGGTGTTGGGCGTAGAGAAGTTCTCGGCCTGCCGTCAGCACGAACCCATACACTATACAAGCTAAAAGAGGGGACTCGCCTTGTTGATGTACGCGGACATTTCCTGCCAGTTCCACGTCTCTTCGGCATTGGGGTTGAGTGCTGCGAAACGTGAGTGACAGATGGAGCCGGGGGAGAGGTGTCGACTCACTCGCCCACGCGTTGTAGTCTTCTTCGGTGCCCCTACCCCAGAACATACCGTTGATGGCGCCCGAGCCGCCGAGACCTTTACCTCTCGGCCAGTACTTTGTGAGGTTGAGCGAGTCTTGCTGCGCGACGGTTGTGTATGCCCAGTCGTACGCCGAGCCGGTGAGCGAGTGGAGGTACGAGTAGCCTGGGGTTAGCACGAGGATCGAAGATCCGAGTGAGGGCAAGAGGGGCGTTAGACCCGGAGGCTCTGGCGGAGAGGAAGAGGGGGAGGGAAGTGCTGGGAGAGGTGTACTGGGGGACACCCACCAGGAATATCAATCTGGTCCGCGACGTCGCTCCCATCGCCGCCAGCCTCAACCACCAACACCGTGACATTGTTCCACTCGCTCAGGCGCTCAGCGACGGCGAGCCCAGCGAGCCCGCCGCCCGCAATGACAAAGTCGAAGCTCTTGCCCGAGACGCCGGACACGTCGGACGTGACGGATCGTTCGAGGAGCGAGCGGTGCGGGTGATTGGGGTTGAAGGCGGCGTGGGCGATGCCGAGCCCTGCAAGCGCGGCGAGATGGGCGAGTCGGACCATCTTAGGTGAAGAGAGAGGAATCAGAAAAAAAAACAGAGGAAACAAGAGGAGACGAGACACACGCCCGATCGGCGGAGGGGGGGGCGGTGCGGCGGTCTTGGCTCCCTAAGCTAGCTGCTTGGCAGCTAGTAGTAGTTGCTAGCTGAGAGTGAGGCGATGGACGCGCTCAGCGTCGGTATGTAGTGAGTGTCGAAGGAATGTGGTCGGTCAAGTTTTACGATAAAGTGGTACGAACGAACGAGTGAGTGTGAGCAAGGTATAAGTCACCTCTTCCGCGTGTGCCGTGCTGTGCTAGGCCTTTCAAGGGACGCCGAGGCGAGGCGAGGCAGGCAGGCAGAGCGAGGAGGGAGGAGCAAGGGAGGAGCAAGGGAGGAGGGAGAGTCAACAAGTAACTTGTGTCTGCGGCGTGGACAAGTCCGAGCCGAGTCCGTGTCGTCTCTGCTCTTCTCTGGGGCTCTTCTGCTGTGCGGCGTCTCTTCCCCTCTCGTGCGGCGTCTTGCTTCTCGTCTGGATGCATAGGGCAGCGGTGGATGCGCAGTGGGCCCACCATTCCGGATTCCATCCAGCATGACAAAGGAGAACAAGGAAGAGCAAGGAGAAAAGATCTTGGCGTGTACCCTGAAACACCTTGAGCACCTGACACGCGTAGTCGCGCAGTCTCCCGTCTTCTCGGTGTTGCAGCAGCAGCTATATGCCGCAGTAAGCAGAGGCACTTCTCTACTCAGCTCTGCTCTGTACTCTACTCGACGAAGCCTGCCTCGGTATCACCACCACTGACCCGCTCGCTGTTCAAGGACACGCCCACAACGTCCACACACCCAGGCCACGGACCGCCCCTCTAACTCCGGTGGTCCGTGTACGCGTGTGTGGGTGTTCGTAACCTTGATGACTCATCCATGACCGACCCACGCGACGCGTCTGTATATGGCACAATGACAATGACAATGCAAATGCACACGATGCACCGCACAGTGTAAAGTACGAGCTATTTTAATCTTCTACTCCCATGCCCTCGCACCCATCTACCCGTCCACGCATGCACCTCACCGAATGTGAAGCTGCCTGGCGGCAGCTACAGCTACAGCTCCCCCTTGACCGCCTTGCTGACGCTCTCGGCAAAGTACTCGACGTTGCTCTCGTTGAGGGCAGCCATGGAAATACGTCCATCGCGGGTGAGGTAGATGCTGGCCTTGGAGGCGAGCGCGTCGACCTGCTCGGGCTTGAGGCCGGTGAATGAGAACATGCCGATCTGGGACTTGATGTGGCCCCACTCGCCGGGCGTGTTGAGCTCGACGAGCTTGTTGTAGAGCTTTTCGCGCATCGAGATGATTCGGTCGGCCATGCCCTTGACCTCTACGAGCCTGCCCCTCAGCTCCTCACTCACAAACCCGTCATGCTGTCACTCACCACTCGTCGTACAGCTCGGGCGAGCCGAGGATGGCGCTGACGAGGCGGGCGCCGCTATTCGTTAAATTTGACCTGGATATGCTGAGGTGGGCTCACTGGATAGGCGGGTTCGAGTACATGGGCCGGATGATGATCTTGAGCTGCGAGTCGACGCGGGCCTTTTCCTCGGCGTCGGCGCAGACAAATGAGATAGCGCCGACGCGCTCGCCGTAGAGACCGAGGTTCTAGTCGTCAATTCCATCAAAGTATCAGTGCAGCAGGCGACTCGCCTTGGCAAATGACTGGCAGAGGAGGATCTGGTGGCCCTGCTCGACAAAGTACCGGACGGCAAAGGCGTCCTTGAGGATGTCACCAGAGGCAAAGCCCTGGTAGGCCATGTCAAAGAAGGGAAAGTGTTTCTTCTTTTTGAAGAGGTCCGAGAGCTCCTTCCACTGGGCCTCGGTGGGGTCGATACCGGTGGGGTTCTGGGGTCAGCGGGCGGAAGCGCAGCGGACGCCCATCGGGCCAAGTGACTGATATCGATGAGGGGGCATGTGGGAGACTCACATGCGCACACGCATGCAGGAGGATAGCCGAGCCCTCTGGCGCCGCCTCGATATCCCGCTTCATGCCCTCAAAATCAAGCCCGACCGTCTCCTTGTCAAAGTACTTGTAGTGCTTGACCTCGAGGCCCGAGTCTTTGGCAATGGGAATATGGTTGCCCCACGTGGGGGTGGGGAGGTAGATGGCTTTGGTGCCGGGGTAGAAGCGCGCGAGGAAGGCGGTGCCGATACGCAGGGCGCCGGTGCCGGAGATGCTTTGGGTGATGGCGAGCTGTTGGTGAGCGAAGCGAACCACTAGTCTCGAGTCAGACTCACACGGCCCTCTTTGAGCGGGGCAGAGTCTTTGCCGTACGCGAGCTCGGCGGCGAGCTTTGTAAAGTCTGCCAGGCCCTGCTCGTCAGCCCCAATCCCCCGTTCCCCAGCTAGGGGCGCCCGCTGGCGGCCGCCGGGGTCACTCACAGTAATGGGCAAATACTCCTTATCGCCCTTGGCGTCGTATAGCTGTTTCTCGGCCTTGGCGACCGAGGGCAGGACGTACGGCTTGCCCTTGTCGTCGCGCTGCCGGTCAGCCCTCCCCTCCACTCCTCTACACCCTGCCCCGGCCTCTTCGCCCACCACACTCACATAGGCACCTGTCGTCAGCTCTTGCCCTCTGCTCTCACTCGACTATCTCTGTAGATCCATAGGTCCGTAGTTCGTTAGGGAAGAGGGGGAGAGACGAGACGCACCGACACCAAGGTTGATCTTCTTGGGGGACGGATCAGCCTTCCACTTCTCAGTGACGCCTGTCGTCAGCCTCACACAGCATCCCAGCCCAGCCCAGCCAGGAGGGCAAGAGGGCGACGTACCGAGGATCGGGTCGGGCGGTCTGGGATCAGCTTTCTACTCTTGCTTGACCTCGGATCTCGAGGAGGGGGGAGGACCCACCCAGCGGGCACGTTGGCCCATGCCGAGACGCCCCGGACGAAAGTGCGGGACGCAGGGAGGCGCAGCGCTGTGCGAGAGTGGGTGAGCATGGCGTCTTCTTCAGGTGGTAGCGACTGGTCAGAGAGGAATGTAGACGTGGAAGAGTCGAGAGTCGAGTAGGGCCGATGTAGGGGAGAGGGTCACTAGGGCGGGCGAGTCCGGGGACAACTCGGCGGAAAAGTCCGGCTAAGCGACTGCTGCACCTTGGCATTCTTCCACTGGCTAATGGGCCGTCCACGGAGATGCTGCATGGATACTCTACCTCTACGATACAATAATCCTCAGCCCTAAACCATATCTAGATTCTTGTATGATATACTCGATGCGCCAGATGATTACTTGATATATTCGAGATCCCCACCAGTTGTTCCCCCTTTCCCCGTAGCCTCTGCGGTTGTCCCTCGCCCCCGGGGCTACGCCGAGGCCTTGTCGTACGCCGGCGCAGGAGCCCACTCGTCCTCGTGCTGCACATCCACAACATACACCTGGCCCACGCTCTCCACCGTCTCCTGCACCAGCGTGCCCGTTGGGGGCGAAATCAGATTGAGGAGGTAATATACCGAAGCGGAGATGAAGAACGCCGTGAGCCACGAGGCCTTGTCTGCCGGTCAGCCTCAACCCAACGCATCTCTGATCGAGGGACCCACAGAAATAGGCATAGTTGCCAATGTGGACTTTGGGGTTGATGGCATGTATGAGGCCCGGCAGGTTGACAGGGATGACAATGGCGAGCGTGGCGGCGGCGCGCCAGTTGACGCCCCCGCGATAGCGGTAGATGCCCTTGTTCTGGTACAGCGCGGGAATGTGCAGCTGGCCGCGGCGCACGAGCCAGTAGTCGGTGATCTGCGCATCAGCCCTCCGCGGAGCAGCCTGGGGAAGGGAGGTTTGGGAGGGGCTCACCATGATGGCCACAATCGGCGCGAGGACAATCACGTATCCGCTCAAAAAGGTCGTGAGGGCCGTGGCGCTCGCCTGAATCTTCCACGGGGCCGTGGCCCAGCCGCCCAGGAGGGCAGTGACGAATGCGCCGCGCTGGAGGTCGACGTACTTGGGGAACATGAAGGCGAGGTCGTTGGACGCGGCGATCGAGTTTGTCGAGATGTTGGTGCCGAGCGTGGCAAGCCCAAAGGCTGCCGCGCAGAAGAAGGCCGCGGCGCGGTTGGTCCATCGCGCGATGATGGACGTCGGGTCCCACAGGAGGGTGCCGTAGATCTCTTGGCCGGCCGAGGCGACGACGACGCCTATGAGGGAGAAGAGAAAGTAGATGAGCGGGATCCAGAGCGCTTGCCAGTAGGCCGCGGCGGGCGTGCGGGAGTAGCGCGTCAGGTCGGGCTGGACTTCAGCTCGCTCTGCAACGGGGACAGGGGACGACTCGCAATGTTGATGGCGAGCGTGGTCTTGCCAGATATGGCCACGTTGAGTCCTGCGACCCACGCCCAGCTGAGGCTGCTGCCTTTGAGCGTCGTGTGCTTGGCAAAGATCGGCCCACCGCCGCCGGCAGCGTGTACCGCCCATCCGAGCAGCGCGAACGAGGCGACGATCGCACATGCCGACTTGACGGCGAAGAGCCAGCGCATCTTGCGCGGGTGGATCATGACGAGGGGGAACTGCACTGAGCCGTATCAGCTCCAGCCCTACCTTCAGACGACTCGACGCACACGCCCAGAAGACAAAGTAGGCGATCATCTTGTTACTTGCCACGCCGGCCGAGGCGGGCAGGTGGTTTGGCAGGTTCTTGAGCGAGGGCCAGATGGCCTCGAGCATGATGAGCATGCATGATGCGCCGATGAACGTGTTGGTGCTGCGTGTCAGTCATGACCTCCAGCAGGGAGGAGGAGGGGCGGACCCAAAGTAGATGAGGGCCAGGACGAAGCGCGAAAACACGGCAAAGTAGGAAAAGTAGAAACCCATCGACGCCCTCGAGGCGATGGAGAAGGGGATACGGTGTCGGGACCCAATGACACCGTTGAGAGTAACGGCGGCAGCGATGACAATGTTGCCGATAGCACTGGGGTCAGCTCCGCGCCTGACATGAGCTAGCGAGAAGACTTACATAGCCGCGAGGGCCTCGCGCCAGCTCAGGCCAAACGCGACGACCGACGCTGCCTGCTGCATCGTGCCGACATTGGCGCCGTCCGCCAGCCAGAGAAAGAGGTAGTTGTACGCGCGCCAGTTGCGCCATTCAGGCGGAGTGACGTCCACGTCCTGGTTGGACCAGCCCGCGTGCGTCGCAAAGCTCGCCGGGGGCGTCTGGAGCTCCCATCCTTTCTTGGAGAACCAGTCGTGGGGCCTGTAGACGATATGCTTCTGCTGCTCGACGGGCGGGACGGCGGAGAGGGAGACGGTGATGGCGGGTCCAGAGGAAGTGCCGGACGACTTGTCCATGCCGAATACCAGAATACCGAGGGTAGGTTGTTATATGCACGAGGGGGGCTATCTCGTCAGCCTGCTTTGTAGGTCTAGCCAGGCAGAGGGAGAGAGAAGGCGAGTGGGGGCGAGCCTTATACAGTATGTACAGTTTCTCGTGGCCGGTTGGAGGGGATGGGAGGCGAAGAGCAACGTCCGCCCGTGCCCTTCCCTTCGCCCTGCATGTCTCTCCCATGCGAGCGAGCCGAGACGACATAGCTGATGCTCGCTGGCTGCAGGCGGCGCGGTGCGACAGTGTTGATGGTGGATTCCAGCCGGAGACGGAGTCGGCAGTACGTACGAAGAGGATGTAACGGCACGGCACGATGCCGATTCCGGGTGAGACCCAACGCCCAACAGGCCCAACGCCAGAAACAGCTAGCGGGGGCGGAGAAACAACGCACGCGGTCGATACCAGGAAGGGATCGACGCCGGCGTTGACGTCGATGCAGCTGAGCGCGACGAGGCGATGGTTGGGCGGTGGGACGCGCAGGAGGGGAGGGGCTGGCTTGATCCGCCGGCCGCTGGGTGATCTGGAAGATCCTTGGGTCACTGGTGTGCGTTGAGCCGGGGACGCTTGGCGACGGTGACAGACAGATACAGCGACAGCGACACACAGAGACACAGAGAAGACGTTTCAAAGGATATCCCTCTCCGGTCTTCCTCGGTCCAGCGTACACTCGAGACCTCTTTGACGCACACAAATTCAGAGATAAGGGCACGAGAGGATGGGTGAGCGACTGGGAGTCTGAGCCGTGCGCTCAGCTACAGCTCTGCCAGCGGGAACCCATCCGACAGAGGATGTGTCAGCAGCTGCTGCTGCCGCGCTGAGAAAGAGAGCAAGGAGAGAAGAGAGACCGAGGCTTATCTTTGACAAGTGGGCTAGTGCATTCCGGTCCGACATTCCTGAACCACCATACGACCATATCCGAAGCGTCTTCGGTCGTTCGGGCGAGCGACAGCTACGACAGCTCGGTACTATTCAGCGACGTAGCAGCGACGAACGAGTAAGTTACGAGTACGAGTACGACTACGCAGGCGAGAGAGTCAAGCGAGACATCGCATCGGACATCGACACGAGCACAAGTCTCGTCTCATAGCCTCCGTCTTCGCCGGCAAATGCCAAAGACCGTCACTGTCACTGAACACGCGTCATGGTCCGGTGGCCGGAACGCGGATCCTCGTATGCCCCGCGACGCCTGCAGCAGGAGCACGACACGACACGAGCAGCCTTCGGTGCACATGCTGCCTCTCATCGCCCACATTCCTGCCTCTTTCTTTCTATGTGGTTTGTCGGCCTGAGACCGACGACCGAAGCGCCCTTCGGACTCCGAAATCTGCCCTGAGACACAGACCCTGAATGGTGGTGGGGAAGGGGGAGACGACCCAAGGAAGGATCCGCCAGCGCAAAGGAAGGATTGCGTCTGCCCTGAACACCACTTTCCAGTCGCCAAAACGATTAGTTGCTCTTGTCGTCTCTTGTTGCTTGCTTGCCCACTCTACATCCTGGGACCGGCCAGCCTCGCGGCGCGCTTCGGCGGAGACTCGCCCGCCCCTCCTCTCTCCCATGTATATATACCGTCCTGCCCCTGCCGCTGCCCCTGCTTGCCCCGCACCACACCCATAATCACGCTCGTCCATCCAAAGGCACCCCCGGCCCTAGCTATTCGATCCGGACATCGAGCACGACCTGCCCGACTACGACCACCACGAACAACCGTTGCCATCGCGACCTCGCGACCGGCAAAGACGCCAGAGCTGTGCTCGGTGTGAGTGTGCGGTATTGCAGAAGAGGTGAGTGGTAGTGACGAGGGATCCGCCCGTCGACCGGTGTCATGTCGCTGTGTGCGCCTCCGGCTGCCCCTGCCCGCTACCGCTACGGCGGTCCATATACATACCCTACCCAAATAGCCGCTGATGACCAGTCTGACGACCCCCTTCTTGTCTTGTCTGTCCAACTGGCCTCACCCAGCGACCCACTGCCTAGCGCAGAGATCACGCATTGTCCCAATTGAACACCTATCTCCGCCCTATTAGCATTCTGTGTCCCCTTACTCACCATGTCCCCGTACATGCTGCAGCGGTCCGACTCGCCGGACCGACCGCCGCCGCCTATTCTCGCTTCCATCGGTAAGTCCTACCTCACCTTCTGACCCCGCCCCCGCCTAACCCCACTCTTCCCCTCCTCCGCTCGACCCGGAGACACACTGCCGCAAACACAAACACATGCCCAAGCGAAGGTGGTGGTGGCAGCGAGCTGATCCCGCCCTAGGAACGACATTGATCGACTCGTTTGATGCCCCGCCACGACCCACCAACGACGTCACTCCGACGACCTCACCAGAGCGGGATGCTGCGCACTGCACACCCCTGCCTGCTTCACCCGGGGCGCTCGAGGCTCACCTCGTCAGCCTGGCTACCTCTGCCCCATCTGGTGTGAAGGCTACAAGGTCCCGAGACGACGTTGTGTCTGCCTCTCCTTCCGGCTCTGCAATCCCTCAGGGCACTTTCTCACGTAGCCTTTCTGCCCCTGGCAAGACATGGGATGTTGTTGGCGGCGGAGCACTGTACACCCTCATCGGCGCAAGGATGTGGCTCTCCCCGGAGCGCCTGCGCACACTTGTCGACCGAACACCAAGCGATAGCCGTAGGCTGCGAGATATGACCGATGCGCAAGAGGCGGTCCTGCGCTCGTTTGGCGAGGACATGTGGGTGTGGAACCGAGGCGAGGGCACTCGTATGGTCCGCGCACGTATCCGGTACGAGGGTGACAAGCGAAGGTAAGTCACCCTGATACGACTTCGGAAGAGACTGAGATGAGCCCAGCTACGAGTACATCCACCGCCCGTACTGCCGGTCGTACGCATCGCTATTCCCTACACCACTTTACGACGCGCAATACCTACATGTCGCCCCGCCCTTTGGCCCTTCCGAGCTCCGCACGTTCCTCAGCGACCTGCACGAGGCAGACGACTGGTCGCCGCGCATCGTGTTTGAGCCCACGCCACCCTCGTGCCACGCTGGCGAGCGACCTGCGCTCGAAGCTATCTTGGGAGACATCGATGTCCTCTCGCCCAACCACGAGGAACTGCTCTCCCTCTACTCGCTTCCCCGGCCGGACATCGGCGACCCGCGCTTAGTGCCCACTATCGAGGGCCTCGTCGGGCACCTCTTGGCCACCGGTGTGGGTCCCCACGGCCGCGGGACGGTCGTGGTGCGCTGTGGGCGGCTCGGGTCGTGTGTCGGGACGCGGCGCAAAGGGTGCAGGTGGTACCCCGCCTACTTTGGCCGGGACGGGCAGGACAGGGTGGTGGATGTGACAGGAGCAGGGAACAGTTATCTCGGCGGGTTCGTGGCGGGCTTGCATCTGACCGGCGGGGATCCGTATCAGGGTGAGTCGAGAGCTGCGTAGCAGCGACCAGGCTTATATGGCGTTGGACCAGTCGGCTGATACTTGATAGCCGCGCTCTACGCCACGGTCTCTTCCTCATTTGTCGTCGAGCAATTCGGCCTGCCCCACTTGGCCGTTTCCCCAACCGGCAAGCCTGAAAAGTGGAACGGCGAGACCCCCCCGGCCCGTCTCGAGTTGTTCCGCGCGCGGCTCGAACTCGGCGGCGAATGACACGAGTTGCCAAGTATCAATCAAATCGCTCGACAGGGCAAACAACTGTTCACCAACAATCATCTATCTTGTCACACTTCTGTCTCTCGGATCTGTTGTCGAGATGTCTCTCGCAGCGTTGTAGCACTAGCATTAGCCTGTCGTCTTCGCCTCCATCTCCTTTGCGATATCAGGCATATCGAGCAAACGAGGATCATCTCCAAGTATCAAGTATGCACTGCTGCTTGACCGCTGCATACTACTGCTAGTACTTGCTGATATACTGACTGTACTTGATCCGACTACATCGTCTCTTTGGCCCAATCGCTAACCCGCGTGAGCTTTGGGAACCCAGCCGACGGCGGCTCGCTAAACATCAGACCTATCCCTGTCATTCTCACAGGAGTCGCTCACCTCGCCGCAGTCTGCACAAACACCTTGCTGACGCCCGCATGACGCTCGTCGAAGCTCTTGTACAGCTCGGGGAAATCTTCGAGCGGCACGCGGTGCGTGACGATATCCCGCAGGTCGATCTTGCCCGGGATAAGATACTCATTGAGGATCTCGTGCCAGTAGAGATGTACGGGCGCTTGGCCATTGCCGATAAAGCGGATACCCTTCTCCATGAGTGCGCCGATGTTGAAGTGGTTCGTGTAGCCGCTGAAGACCGAGATGAGGCCCACGCGGCCGAATTTGCGCGTGAGGGTGATCATTTCGTTCGGGGTCTCGGAGACGTCTGTTTCGAGCATCAGGGCCTTTTCGGCCTTGTGCAGGAGTGTTTTGGGCTCGTGGAAGGTTGTGCAGTCGAACGATACTGAGATCAGCGACGCTCTTTCCCCCTCCCCGCCTCTACTCTGCCCCGGTAGGGCAGAGACTGGTGGTTTGGGAGGACCCACCGTTCAGACCGTCCGGAACCTCGCTCTGGATCTTCTTGACCAAGTCTTCCGCGTTAAAGTCGATCGGCACCACGCTCGCGCCCGCCTTTTGCGCCATGACGAGCCGCGACGGGACCGTGTCGATGGCGTACACCTTGGAGGCGCCTTTGGCAAGTGCGAAGCGGACGACGCACTGGCCGATGGGGCCGAGGCCCCACACGCCGACAATGTCGCCTTCTTCCACGCGGGTGTCCATGACCGAGTGGTACGACGTGGGCAGGATGTCGGAGAGGTCTGACGCGTCAGCGGGACGCATCAGAGAAAGAGAAGGGGTGAGAGGGGAGATACTGACACAGCGCCGCCTCGTCCGGCACGCCCGCGGGCACCTTCAGACAATTGACCTCGCCAAACGGCACGCGCACATACTCTGCCTGCCCGCCCGGAAACCCGCCCGTCAAGTGCCCATAGCCAAAGAAGCCCGCATCGCGATGGCCGTACATGGACGCCATCATCGACGAGTTGTTCGTGCGGTCGCACATCGAGCTCCAGCGCTTCTTGCACCACTCGCACGTCCCGCACGCCACCTGGAACGACACGACGACCTTGTCGCCCGGCGCGAGGGTGGAGACCTGCGGCCCGACGCGGTCGATAGTGCCCATGAACTCGTGCCCGAGTATGTCGCCCTTCTGCAGGCCGAGCATCTCCGAGTGGTACAGGTGCAGGTCGGACCCGCAGATGGTCGTGCCCGTCACGCGCACCACGACGTCCTGCGGCTCCGAGATGTCGGGGACGGCCGCGTCGACGAGCCGCACGTCGCGCGTGCCGAACCATGCGAGCGCCTTCATGGTTGCGCCGTCGGGGCGGTGCTTGTACGCCGGGTCGGTCGCGGCTGGCGGTCAGCGCAAGCACAGTCTTGTGAAGCTGGACGGTGACTCACTCGGGACTGGCCCCATGGCGTCCTGGACCTTGTTGACGATTGTCTGCATTTTGTCGTGCTCCTCGGGTGTCTTTGTGTCGTGAAGAAACTGTTGAGAGTAGACAGAGACGACGCCAGCCTGCCCAGCCTACATTTCGATGCTCTTCGACACTTGCTGACCTTCACTCACCGGCAGATTGACGTCATCCGCCGCCGGTCCACGTGTTCGGTTGGTTTCCCGGATTCGCCGGATTCCAGCAAACCCTCTCTCTCTCTCTCTCTCGTCCATCTCATCTCGGTGTCTCCTCTACATCTGCCGGCCGTCCGGCGCACAGGAAGAATGCGCACGATGTCTTCGTCCGCATCATACACTGCCAGCCGCTCGAGTCGCAACCAAGCCGTGACCGCGTGTCAAGCTCTCATACTCACTACTCGAAGGGGAGCACTTGGACCTCCAAACATCTCGTCCGGTCGGTGGCCATGTCCAACACGTCGCAGACCGCTGCCTGCCACATGTCACATGCATTTAGACGACTCTCGTTTCTGCTCATGAGGCATTCCGGCTCAAAGGAGCAGCCGAAGGCGCCATCGCAAACTCCGTCACGCAGACTCCCCAACACTTCTTGGCTTCGCTTCGCTTCTGACCCTCGAGCTGACTTGGCTTCTCTCCTAGAACCGAATGACCACCATCAAGACGGTGCTATCAAGTGCTGTTGATCTGCTACACTCATTTATGGACGAGATGTTCAGAATACTTGCGGTCGTGGTACTCCTGCTGGGGCAGGGCAATGTCGCCACCAAGCTAGGAGGTAATGAAGACTACGCCTACCAAGCCCGAGCTTCCTTATACCAGCCAAACGTCCTATTTCGAAGCTCGACATCGTTCGAGCCACAGTCTGTCTCGTTCGGGCTGAACGACAAGACGTACCTCTCCCCGGTCGGGTCTGCCTTCAGGACCTATCATTTTGAGGTTGAGACCGGTCTTGAATCGTTCGTGGCCGAAAGTACGCTGGTGACGGTGTTCAATGTCGCCGGGGAGGTGACGTGCGATACCCTTGCTGCTCGAGTAGCAGAGTATGGCGAATCTGATGATGTGTGGGACGAGGTCTGACCCGATTGTTATATGGTATGCGACTGGGCTTACCCGCAGGGTTTCATGACGGGTGTCATGTTCACTACCAACTCTACTTTTCATGTGGCTGCTCACGTCGTCGGCTGCGTCCGGGAGTGGGGCGGTAGCCTGATCATTTCCAATGAAGGCAACACCTCTGCTCTCCTCGACATTCCCACTGCATTGGTGAATGGCCCATCAGTTCCCCCAGGACCGTACCTCGCCAGCATAAGCCCGTCCCACTTGAAGCTGAGCGAGGTCTACCGAGTCTACACAGACGACGCTCAGGCATTCACCACCCCTCTCGTCAAAACCTCGAGGGACGACTTCATCGCTCTTTCCACGCCAGTGGTCGGGCTCAACACACTGTCGATCCCCGTGCCAAGCAGAATGTACACGAAATACTTGCCCAATCCCCGCCCACTGGAAGGCAGGCGCATAGCGGTCAAAGACATATTCGACATTGCAGGCAGCAAGACGGGCGGCGGGAGCCGCGCGTACTTCGACACGTACCCCACCAAAGCCGTCAGCGCGGTGGCGGTCCAGCGGCTCATCGATCAGGGCGGTATTATCGTGGGCAGAGTCAAGACGAGCCAATTTGCCAATGGCGCATTGGCCACGGCCGACTGGGTCGACCAGCTGCAGCCGTTCAACCCCCGTGGGGACGGGTACCAGCAGACGGCCAGCAGTTCCGCCGGGTCGGGGGCGGCGGAGGCGGCGTACGCGTGGCTGGACCATACGATCGGCACGGACACGTGAGCTCTCACTCTCATCCATCCGTCCGTACGCCGTGAAGAGAAAAGCTGATACGTTTGTACATTCGTAGTGGCGGGTCTATCGTCGCTCCTGCGATTGCCCAGGGGGTGTTTGGTATGCGCCCGACGTGGGGCGCCATAGACCTGGCGGGCGTCTTGCCACTGCAGCCGGTCCTTGATACCGCGGGGTTCTTTGCGCGGGACGCGGTGGCCGGCGCGTCATTTGCGCGCGCATGGTACGGTGACAGATTCCGCAATTACACATCGTGGCCGAGGGTGCGTCCCCTCCTGAGTCTCAAGCAGCCCAGCTTACACCTAGACGCTCATCTTCCCGGCGTCCTCGTGGACATTCACCGACACCGACGAGAACGCCGCGCAATTCCAGTCGTTCCGCGAGAGCCTCATCGCGCTCGTACAGCCCCGCAATATCTCCGAAACTTCGTTCGAAGAACGGTGGAACCAGACGGGGTACTACGACCACTACGGGCCCTCAGCAGTCTACATGAACACAACTTACCTGTCGCTTATCGGATCGTGGCAGTACACGCACTTTGCCCAACCGTGGATGGACGACTACAAAGCTACACACGGCGGCCGAGCACCGTTCGTCGATCCCTCCCCAGCGGCACGATGGGCGTGGGCGCGCGACAACGGCGGCGCAGCGCGGTATGACGAGTCGGTGCTGCAGAAAGCGGTATATGAGGAATTTATCAACAGCGCGGTCCTGCCGCCGAGTGACGACGATACGTGCAGCGGGGCGATGCCCCCGTGGACGTGGCTGGGAGAGGAGAGGCGGCCTATCGCGATGTATACCTGGAGGGACCCTCGTTTCCATGGGGCAACGCGGGTCGCGCTGCGCCGTCTGGCGGACTGCCAGAGCTGGTCGTGCCGATTGGCCAGGCGGAGTATCCTTCGAGGATTACGGGACGTGCAGAGCGGTTGCCGCTCAGCGTGGCGCTGTATGCTGCGCGGGGGTGTGACTACCTCTTGTGGGATCTGGCGGCTGCGTTGCAGGAGGGCGTGGCGATCAGCCCGGTCGCACCGGGCGCTGTGGCGTACCCGGATTGCGTCTGAGGCGAGCTCGTCATTGCCTTGTTGTACGTATAGTGTAGTCTCAATACGATGACAGTAGATCTCATGCTCATGCATACAACAAGCCATCCATGCTGTACAACTTGCACCTGATCGGAACTGTACCAGTACCAGGGGGGGCCTACCGCAGCTTGGTCCGTTTAGGCGGAGCGGCCACCGCGCTCGCCGGTCGAAAGTTGCTGCTAGACGGCAAGCGCGGCCCCGCGAGCGAAGGCGGCAATGAGCCCATCTTGGCATCGCCATTATCCTCATGCGTGACGCGGCGCTGGGGATACGTGATGCTCGAACTCTCAAACACGCTCCTGCTCATGAGCCCCTCATCACATCTGGCATGCAGGGGAGCTCACTTGACGTTCACACCGCCTTCTTCGAGGAACCACGGGTGTTTGAGCGCTTCTTTCGCGGTGAGCCGCTTGGCGGGGTCCCACTCGAACAGCTTGGTGAGGAGGTCGTATCCCTGAGTCGAGCCGGAGCGCGACGAGTACCAAGTGGGCAGCGGGGTGGGGGTGGGGTACCTGCGCCTCAACTTCATCCTCACATAGCGTCTCAAGAGACGGACGGTCCGGACGTGAGGTACGTCTTCCACTCTGGCATATGGACGATACCGGGCCAGTGCGATTCTGCAATCAGCACCCACGCAACGGGAATCCCATATGAGAGTGGGAAACTTGCCCTTGACCGGCCCGAGGACCTCGCATATCTTGCCCATCTGGTCCCGCTGAAACGGCAGCGTCTTCTTATTGTCCAGCTTAGCCTCGTCGCCCTTGAATATCGGGCGCAGGCTAAGCAGCTCGGCATAGATGCAGCCGATGGCCCAGAGGTCCACGGCGGCAGTATAGTGTTTCGCACCGAGGATGAGCTCGGGGGCGCGGTACCAGATGGTGACGACGACCTTGTCGCCGCCGAACAGGCCGCCCTGCGCGAGAGGCTTGTGCCAGAGGCGCGCGAGGCCGAGGTCGCCGATCTTGACGACGCCGGCGGACGTGACGAGGATGTTGGCGGGCTTGAGGTCGCGGTGGAGCACGAAATTGGAGTGCAGGAAGTGGACGCCCTGGAGGAGCTGGTGCAGGAGGCGGCGGAGGGTGAGGGCGGGGATGGGCGAGCGCACGGTCTGCGAGTGGTGGTGGATGATTTGCTCCGAGTCAGCTCCTCCACACACTGACAATCAAGGATATCTGGGATATGGCTCACCAGAAAATCATGCTCGGCATATTCGAACACCATGTAGATGGCCTTGTCCTCCAGTATAACCTCGCGCAGCGCGGTGAGATTCCGGTGGTGCAGCTCGCGATTCAGCTGCGCGTCAGTCCCCCTCCTCCTCTCCTCATGCACCAAGTGAGACGTGGACCCGCCATGATCTCGCGCGCGCCGCTCTGGCTGATCCCGGCGTACGTCTGCACGTCGCCCTCCTTGTCCGGCTTGAACTTCTTGATCGCAAACACGTCGCCCTCTTTCGCCTTGCGGTCCCCGGGCCGCATCCTCAGCTCGGGGTTGTTGAGCGGGTCGTCCGTCCTCCCTCTGCTGCGCCCGCTGCCCGAGCTGGTCGTGCTGTCCGTGGGCGAGTGCGGGGGCTTGGCGGCGGTGAGCGAGAGCGCGGCGCGCGTGGAGGACGGGAGGGTCGCTGCGTTCTTGCCGGCTGATACCTTCGGCGGAGGCAGCAGGACGGCCTTGTATACCCTGCCGTAGGTTCCTGCGCGTCAGCTCACCGAGCCCCTTGGGGCGAGATGAAAGGGGTGAGACGTACCCGACGAGATGAACCCGAGGATCTTGTACGCCTTGAGCACCCTGCCCATCAGCTGGCTCCTCTCCGACACTGAAGGACCCACGTCCGACGCTCGCGGTCCCGCTTGGCACGATACATGTGCATCGGGTCGGGCGTCGTGCTGGGCACCATGACGGCGGCCATGGTGGCTCTGTGCATGGCATGGACACTGCTAGGTTGCGGATTCATTCAGCAATGGTCAGAGATGCCATGGGGAATGCACGTGACACGGAGATGTCCGACCTGTCCGCTCTTCGACAGAAGACATGACAAGATGCATCCGACCTCGTCGTACTGACCAGAGAGGGTGACGAAGGCTATGGCTGCAGTGACATCGATCACAGTCACAGTCAACGTCCTAGCACAGAGTTACAGGTCACTCCACTTGCAGCCTGACCGACTGGCCGCTTGGCCGGCAGGGTTCGGCTACGGTGTGATGCCAGGCGTGATGATGGTGGCTGTGAGCAACATGAAACGGGGTGTTGCAGCAATGCCCTCTATCCATCCAGGACGGACACAGCATCAACGTAGCGCAGGCATGTGACCGGTGACAGACAATACAGCCAGAAGCAGTGCGAGGCACTTCGTTACTCGGCCAACCTAACTCCTATGGTGCTACTAGCATCCTGCAGGATCTCGTCCCGCTATCGACTATTCACATCCATCCTGGCTGTCCTGGCTCACTCCTGGCTGAGTCCTGGCCGTTGCTTCCGGTTCCAGGACACCGCAGGGTGGGAAGTGTCACGTGGGAGACGTCAAGCGAGCGGCTTGAACCAGCGAGATGTCGCACGACTATTCCATTAGACATAGGACGAGAATGGGGAGTAACGGTGGACGGCAGAGTACATATCGGTGCCGTGCCAGCAGTGCCAGCAATGCCAGCAGCGGGACGACCATCGTCGTCGTCGTCGTCCTCCTCGACCCCGAATCTCCCCACGCCGACCCCGCACTCCCAGCGTGGCCGCTCAGCCGCAGACATCACTTCTGCCACGGGGAGTGAAAGAGGGAAGAGGTCACACGGCATGGAGGGAGAATACAGTTCCCGCCCCGCGCATCCGTATCCGTATCCGCCGTGCTATCCATGCTATGCCGTATGCACCCCCGATCTTATCCAGACGGCCGACATCTTTCTTTCCCACCGTCGAGCTCACATAGCCGTCAGGCTATGGCCGTAGGGCCGTCCATAGGATAAGCATGGGATGGAGTGTGACCGTGGCTAGGAGATGGCGCCCGCCGCTTGCGTCAGCAGCAGCATTCACCCATGCACAGCCAAACCCGAAAAATCTCAGAAATCACCAACGGGTAAATTCTCGCCCGAGAAAAACTGACAATCCGGAAATCTGGAAACGAGAAATCTACTCGAGTAATCTAGGGTAAACCAAAGAGTAGGCGTCGTAATTGTTCTTCTGGCGCATCACTTCAGGGTTCAGGCACCACCTTGCGTCATGGGAATGATCGACATTGACTAGGAGGTAGTTAGCCGAACAACCACCCACTTGCCAAGAGGGCGCAGCGTTTCATCGTGTCTCGCATTAAAGCCTACTTCTTCGACGACGGGCGACGGGGTGGCAAGGTTATACCTGTGACGCCGGACGCGGCCGCTGTTCGCATCATCGGACATGCGGTCAGGTAAACACGAGGAGAGGACAGGTTGAGTTGGCAGTGGACAGGACAGCTGAAACGTCCTCCACCCTACGAGCGAGCAAAGACAGGAGGCACCATCAGCAATTGACGTGAAACGTCCTCTCTTCGTAGCCCTTCGGTCCGCGCTCCGACGGCGAGTTGAGGATCCGAAGGAGCGGCAGCACCGGGCGGCTCTCACTGTCGGGTATGCTGGTCTGACGACCAACGAGCGACACACCGATACCGATACACCGCGACGCCGACCGACGCCCTTGCTCTGTGTTGATGTGCTCGTGACTGTGACTGGTAACGTGACATGGAGACCCGTACTCGTGACCCTCCTCGTGGCTTTCCGGGGCGGTTGATGGAGGGCTGATGGCGATGCTGATGCTGATGGCGAGGCTGACACTGATGGCCTACTTAACACCAAACCTGCAGCTGCACAAGACTATTGACATGCCGTGGGGCGTAGTGTCTCTGGGACGGTGTATGCCAATCGCCGCTTTGCTCAGAGTCAGGTCGGGCGTAGCTTGGGCGCTGGTCCTCTTCGTCTCCTCGTCTAGACCTCTCGGTGTTCCTGAGTCGTTAGAGTAGGTAGGAGGACGTACCCTTTTGATGGGATCACTGATGGATCACTGATGAGATGAGATACCAGGATAGAAAAAGACGCTAAAGTCGATCACGATCAGAACACACAAGGGGACGACCCTTCATCAATCATCATCATCGACCACCATCATCACCATCACCAACACCATCATCCTCCCCGCCACCCTCCCCGTCACACCTCGACGACCATAAAGATATGCACCCAGGACACCATGCCCGGGTGTACATGCAGTCACATGATATGCAGAGCAGCCTGCTGCCCATACAGCCGCCCTTGGGTCACCCGACTTGTCGTTGAACGTGCCCGCTGAAACGTCCCTCCCCGTCATGACCGATGCACAGACGCTTCGTCTGCCAGGACATCTAGAGGAGGATAGGATAGGGCCATCATCACGACCTGACCTGACGGATCGTTACTGTAACTTGTATCCACACCACCCTTCCACCCTCCCTCATCCTCGCCCCGTAGTCTCACTCTCACCCCTGTCCATAGTCATAGTCATAGTCACAGTTCTTCTGTGCTGCTTGCTCTTGCATCCCATCCCATCTTCGCCTCGTCACCCTACCATCGCTGTTCTGCTGTGCCTCGCTTCTCTCTGACCGACATCACCGGAGCATCCCGAGCTAGCAGAACCACAAGCGCAAGCGAGAGAAGCATCGCACCCGCCCGACCCTTCTCCTCCAACCCTCCCCTCGCAAGTCAGGCCTAGCAAGGCCTGCTTGTACCTCTCCCCGGTCCCCTCGCTCCCGCTGCTCATCGGCACCGCGAGCCAAGGCGAGGCCATAATACCAAAAGCCCATAGAAAAGACAAAAACTTCCCCGTCCTCTTGGACACACACCGACCGCCCTGACTCCCTCCGCCATCGACAACAACCACAACCACAACCATTGTACGTCCTCGCTATGCGTTTCGCCTGCCCGCCATCATGCCCTAGCCCCTACCCACCCCCTGACCCCCTCCCAGCGACAGCGACGTGTTGTCCCTTACCTATTGCTGAAGCCATGCATAGGTACTCGCAGCCCCTCCCCTCCCTCACAAAGCCCGCCGCCGCCGCCGCCTTGCCGAAGATCGACCCGCCCAGCATCACCCGGCGCCCGCTCCCACTCCCAACCATACGCCACCGACGATCGCCGCTCGCTCGCCATACTGCACCACGCTTATAGCTGCGTCGACGCCATCTTCATCTTCCCCTCACTTCCACCAGTCGGAAAGGAGGCTGCGTCCACTCTCTCCTTCGAGCTGCCTTCGATCTGATCGACACGAGGCCGACGTTCCATCAGCATAGAGCGGACGAGGAAAGAAGCAACACCCAGGAGGGGCCCTCATCCTTGTCCGGCACCAGTCCGGCCAGCGAGTCAGGACTCAGTCCTCAGGACTGAGGAGACGGACGCACAAACGTGCCGTCCCTCCCACCCCCTCCCCCTGCTTGTTTAGCGCGTGACGAGCGCCGCGCGGGTCAGTGTGAGCAGAAGAGCGGAGCACACTACATTGATATAACACCCCTCACCCTCGCCCCCGCCTCCCTCTTTCCCATCCGTCTTATTGTTCACCACCCCCGCCGGCTCATTACAATTGAGCACGGCTTAGGCTTATTGTTGGCCACGCCACACCCCACCCCGCGTGGCCTCCCTCTCCTCGACGCCAGCACACGCACGACGGACCGACCCTGCACCTACCTGTCCGGCTTCACCAGCTCGTCCATCAGCAAGTAGTATTGCCGCAACGTGCCTAGCGGTCCATCGCTGTCTTGTCTCGAGTAAGTTAATAAGAGGGGTCATCGTGAGTCGATCTGCCTCACACTGCCGCCACATCGTTCTCCGCAGATCAGCATTTCGAGTCTTATCTGACACGCAGCGCCCCCTCAGTCCGCAGCGATTGCATCCACGGGAATCGACGAGCGATCGACAGTCGATTTGATTCCAGCTCGCCATACAGCAAGCAGGCTTCAGCTTGTCCGTGAGTGGTCCATTAGTTTCGTCATGAAGGAGTGTTCTCGGGATACGGTTTCGCCCCACCCCTTTCATCTCCATTTATCAACTCCACTTGGCTTGGTCGTCGATCTTGGATAGATGGGCAACCATCGCTAGTCCATGCGCTACCACTTCCATCGCCTGTTGCTTTTCGCCAGCTTATTACGGTGCCTCGACGGGACCCGGGTGATCGACAATTGCGCATGCTCTGCCATCCGGCATATCCGGCCACAGCTCTTTTGCAGCGGCATATGGCTTGGGAAGGCGGAGTCTCGCCCATGCGCCCTACAAATGCGCCGTCGGCAGTGAGCAGGGTTAAGCTGGAGACGCGAGGGCGCATGTCGTGCCTCTGTCGAGCTTAAACTGTGACATTTGAGGGAGGGAGGGAGCAACGAGCATGAGCCAAAGTTATCTTTCTCTGGCCGGCTCGGTCTCGAGATGTGCGTGTCGTACATCGCCGGACAAGCCGGCGGTGCGACGTCGACGAGCGCGATCAGCGCCGTCGGGCTCAGCGGGCGCACTCGAAGAGCAAGGCGAGGCGAGGCGCGATGAGAGATACCCGGCGAGATGGGCTCCTCGGGTCCTGACGATCCCATAGCCCTGATGGCTCGCAAAGACGTCAGCGCGCGCTTGGCAGAGGCGCAGGCGGGCGTCGCTGGTATTCCAGCGTGAAAAGCCTGCTAGCGCCAGTGACTGTCTCGCAGAATTCAGAGATGCGCGCTGGGCGTGGGCGGTTCTGGGCCCCGGCGAGTCCTAATCTCCGGGCTAACAAAACGCGCTTGGCTCTCGAAAGGCAATTAAGATTATGGCTGACCCGCTCAATAGAATCCACGACCCCTGAAGCCCGCTCGAAAGCCAACCTTGGACCCGCCGAACCGCCCGATACGTTCACCGCCTGCCCGGTCGAGGCCCCGCGTCCCGTCCCGTCCTCAGCCTCAGCGTAGCCGCAGCGCTGCTCTGCGCTGCGAGATAACGCGAGACCGAGAAATTATTGCATTGCCAGCGGGTAATCAGCCGAAGGGTGAGTTTGGCACACCGAGTTTTCTGGTCTTTCTTTGCTCGTTCGTGGTGAACTGGACGCTGGTCGTCTGCAAGCAACGGTGCGATGCGAGCCATGCGCGTGGGATCATCCTCCCACACGTCAGTGGCAGTGACCGTGGCGGTCACCTCACTGTCCAAGGACAAGGATGAGCAAGCCCGGCTACGGCACCGGGAACGCAGCCCTGCTCTCGGAAGAGGCGTCGTGCGCTGGCTTCAGCGGGCACGCAGATTTCCATCTCGCAGCGAGTTGCAGGAGGAAGAGAATTTCGCGTGACACGCCCTGCCTTGCTGCTACGCACCCAACCTCCGTTCCTCAGAGCACCGGACTGGTCGAGCCGTCGCCATCCCATCGGATGAGCCGGTCACGTCTCGTCTGGCTCTAATCTTTCAGTCTGCACGCGCGAGATTTCTCTTGTGCGTGCTCCTTGCAGCCCTGGGCCCCCGTTTTTCCTTACCGAAGGGCCGAAGCATTTTTTGCGGGTCTTTCTTTGCCTGGCGTGACGGGTTCAGGCGCTCTCTCGATCGGAACTTGCTCTGTCTTCACCTTCACAACCCTGACCGCTCCTATCACCTTGTTACCCAATTTCTCCCTTGCCTCCGGCTCGCTGGCTGGCTGGCTGGCTGGCGTTGGAACCCATAGCACCTAGCGCTATGCAAGAGGCTAAAGGCTGCCCTGGCTGGACCTTGTGGGCGGCGCCGTGACGCACGTCCTAGACCCGCTTCCTCCGTCATGTGCCAATCGCACCCAATCCCACCCACGAAAAGGACCGAACCGCCCAGCCAGATGCCAGCCAGCACTGGGTAGGCAGGTCTGTCAGGTGTGCTCCTATCCTATCCTCGCCCATCGCCTTTGGCGTTGCACCTCGCTCCCTATGCTCGCCTGTGGGTTGGGATCACCGCAACACGCACACGGCCACCCCGCTCGCTGCGTTTAAAGATCCACCACGCTCGACACCACCCCGCCTCTTCTCTTCTCTCTCCTCCTCTTGGCCGTGGTCGTTTGTGTCTCGCTCCTCTCGCTCCTCTCTCATGATTTGACATCTATCTGCACTCGCACCGCAACGACCGCTCGACGACCTCTTGCTGCCGTGTCTCGGGTCTTGACGACTCTCTCACTCTTGTTGGACGACCCGCACGAAAGAACCTAGAGCTCACGCCGTCTATCGCTTCCTTCCACTCCCACCCGACGCCCGACGCATCCTCTCGCAATCATATATACCGTCGGCCGCCCTCACCCTCGTCCCGTCAACACCCCGTCCCGCCCACTCCCACTCTCGGCCTCCTCTCGGCAACGTGTCTTGGTTGTTCGGTCACTGGTGACTCAACCCCGTCTCGACCCCCGCGCCGCATCGGTACTGCACCCAACACCGACCGCCTGACAATCGTCAATTGATAATTGGGTCTGTCTCACACCGCGTTTCATCGCTGGTCGCCTGTATCTGGTCTGCGCGTCACCGTCACCATCACCACACGTACTCTACCGTACCTGCTCGCCTGCCCGCCTTCTTTCTCCATTCGACTGGTCTCGATCAAACAACCCCGCGCGCGCGCTATATATCGCCCCTCGCTCCACCGAAACCTTGCCTCACATTCCCACTCGCCCCTCGACCTGACTGACGCAGAGCAGCGCTCGCACCCTCCCGTCGACAGACTTGCCCGATTCGCCCGACGAGCTCCATTTCCAAAAGAGTAGACGACTGCCCCGCTGCTCTCTCACGTTCATTCCTCGTCCTCTGTCGCCTGTCACTTGTCGACCTCCCCACTTCTGCTTCAGCCCCACCTCACCCTTCAACCACCACACCCACGACACCCACCACACACCCCAACATGCCCGCCGCACCCGTCGCAGGCGCCTCCAAGGCCGCGCGCCACAACTCGATCTACGGCTGGAGAAAGAGGTCGCAGTCGGTCTCGCCCAATCCCACCGCCGGCCCCTCGGCCGGTCCCCACGTCCCCCAGGCCCCTCCCCCGCGCATCATCCGCGCGGTCGAGCCGACGTACTATGAGGAGCAGTACCAGTCCGAGATTATCGAGTACATGATGAAGATGGACGTGAGTGTCGCGCCTTTTTCTGAGCTGGGGTTTCGATTGACGCGTCAGGAACTCACGCTCGCCTCGGCCGACCTCATGGACATGCAGCCCGAATTACAGTGGTTCATGCGCCCGTACCTCATCGACTTTCTCATCGAGGTTCACACCCAATTCCGCCTCCGCCCCGAAGTCCTCTACCTCACCATGAACATTGTCGACCGCTACGTCTCGAAACGCGTCGTCTACAAGAAGCATTACCAGCTGGTCGGCTGCGCCGCGCTGTGGATCGCCGCCAAGTTTGAGGACGGCAAGGACAAGGTCCCCCTTGTCCGCGAGCTCGCCGAGATGTGCTGCAAGGCATACGACGAGTCGGCGTTCATCCAGATGGAGGGCCACGTCCTGTCGACCATTGGCTGGACCATCGGCGCGCCCACCGCCGAGGCGTGGCTCCGCGTCCAGGCAAACAGCATCTTCAGCGAGGACATCAAGATCCAGCACATGGCGCGCTTCGTCATGGAGATCACCCTCTTCCACCGCGAGTTTATCGGCCTCCACGCCGAGCTCATCGCCGCAGGCGCCCTCATGCTCGCGCGCTACATCTGCGGCCGCCCTCAACGCGTCAGTCCTTTCTTTTTTGCTTCGCGTCGAGCGCTGCTGACCCCTGCAGTCGATCAAGCGCATCGAGAGCGTCGCCGTGCGCGTGGCCTATGCCATCGACCGCCACTTTGCAGAGAAGATGGACACGGTCTCGGACATTGTCTGCCGCAAGTACGCCCCGACCTACTACCACCGCGTCTCGGTCGTCGCCCGCGAGTGGTACCTCTCCGGCCGCCGCTATGCCTTCCACCCCGAAGTGCCCGTCACGCCCACCGGTCTACCCGCCTGCGGCCTCGCGCCGTCCGGCTCGTGGCTCTCGTCAGGCGGCGGCGGCTGCGGCAAGCGCGAATCGTGGGTCTCGGGATCACCAGGGACCATGTCGACCTCGTGCTCGTCGTCCGAGGCCGGCGACGAGGTCCCCACCACCCCCATCACCCCCGTCCACGCCAACGTCGTCAACCCCTTTGACGCCTCGGCCAAGGAGAACGTCGCCCCCTCGTCTGCCCAGGTCTTCCGCGCCCCATTACCGAAAGACCTAAAGGGCGTCACGCCCGTACACCCCCACGCCCACCCTCACGCCGTCCCCGTCGGCGTCACCCAGCCGAGACCGCCGCTACATGCCATCACGCCCTGCGGCGTCGCGAGCTTTTACGCCTCGAGACGGTTGTCAAATTAGCCCTCTCCCTCTCTTTCATACCAAAACCGACACCATTGCATTGCGCACGAGCCAAGAAAAGTACCATCAACATCCAGCATTATATCAATACCACCGCCCGGCCCCCCTGTTATATGATTCCCAACCAGCACACAGAACACAACACATTGCATCCATTTCAACTACGCTCGACCGCCTCGCGCCCCGCTCGCACCCACGCACCCACGCACGATTTAATGACACTTGACACTGTGCCTACACGCCCACGACATGACTAGACCTATCACGTACGTGCGTGTCCGACAGCACCGCGTCGGCCAGCGACAGCCACAGGGGTGGGACGAGGCAGAAGCGCAAACGTTGCATGTATCATGCCCCTCATAGTTTTACGTATTGTGTCTCTACATGCATAGGATGATCTGCTACGTCTACTTGGCTTGCGGGGCGATGGCGATGGCGCGAGGTGAGACAAGGGTTCTGCGGAATGGCGGCTGGCAGCTGGGAGTAGGACAGGGACGTGAACGCCTCTGGCATAGCGGGGATGGTGGGCTTGGTATTCCAGCCCAGGACGGAGCGGAGCGGAGAGGGGAAAAGAGGCGTCTCGTCCCTCTCACAGCCAGCCAGCCAGCCAGCCAGCCAGCCCTGGATCTCGTATCTAATCGCTCGTCCAAGTAAGCTAGTGAGCATGTCATGTCTCGAGTTAATGTCGTGTGAGCAGTCACCCGCAAACATCCAAGAAAACTGGATTCATGCGGGTTTTCCACAACCTCTCGCCGCATCGCGTTCACAGTCTGCTAGTCAGCGACGCGTCTCTCCTGTTGAGCTCGCCAGCCGCTGGCTGGCTGGCCTGTCGGCTCGCACTCACTCTAATTTCTCCAGGCCCTGTGTGAAGGACTGTACGGTCGTCTGGAGGCTCTCGGTGTTGGCCCCGTCCACCCCTTGCACAAGGAGGATGTAGGTCGCTGTACGCGCGGCGATGAATGGCTGGGGTCAGTCGACCCATCCACTACTCCTCCACTCCCCAATAGCTCGCTGCTGTGCGGGGTGTGAGGGAGCTCGCTGCTGGGGAGGGGAGGGGAGCTCGCTCCTTCCGGAGCTCGCTCGCTGCTCGCTCACCTTGCCCCCCAAATCGGCCAAGACCCAATCCGCATTCCAAGCCTCACACCTCGCCTTGCCCTCTCCCCCCAACGCCAAATTGGCCGGCACGGCCCCATCCCCGCCAGCAGCAGTGGGGTCGCCCTGCCTTGCAGAAGTAAGCAGCCCGTCGTACACTTTGCGCACGTCGTCCGGCCCCACGTCGAACGCCGGCGTGCTGGACGCCGCGAGGGAGAAGTCGTCAGAGGCGTACAGTGCTGCGCGGGAGACTTGGGCGTTGGACAGGAGGCGGTTCGTCAGGAGCGCAGAGGGGTTGCCGCTCTCGCCCTGCGCCTGTCAGCCCCCCTCTTCCCCACCTCCCCTTCTTACTCGCTCATTCGCGCCCACCTCCGGCGGGCTTGGCAGTGGAACCCACCTGCGACTCGAGCCGCGCTGCTGTTGCGTGTTCCTCGGTGGCCTCTTTGTGGCCTGACGACCGTGCGGGCCCGATGTTCTTCCGTCAGCTTCGCCCTACGAGCCCTTCCACTTCTGACTCACCAAGTTTTGCGTAGACATCTCTCTTACTCTGCTGCTGGTACAGTATTGACCTGTACTCTTCTATGGTCATGCATATATACCGCCCGCCTGGTGACCGCACCGATCGGATGACATCACCCGCCAAGGTTTACGATCATCGGCATCGACACTTGACACTCGATGCCCTCTCGTACATTTATAACTCACTATGCAACTCTCATCTAGGTCTGACAATCTACTGTGCGATGTACTATGCAACCAGCCTCACGGCATGCCCGCCACGTCCACCTCGGTCCGCGCCTCGATCGTGCACCCAAGCGCATTGACCCACACGCTGGCTTCGCGGACCGCCTCTGAGCTCCCCTCTTTCATCATCATGTCCAAGGCCATTCGCACCTTCTCCACATCACCCTTGACAGCATTGACCACCCGCAGTGCCCACTCGTCGGCGAGGCTGAAGCTAGCCAGCACCTTGACCTCAAACTCTTGTCGCGTCATGCCCCATACTTCAGCAGGGTGACGGACGTGCAAGTCCAGGCTGGACGAGCCGAGCTTGGATAGCGAAGCATTGGCCGTCTCGCGGAGCACCTTGAACAGCACAACAGCCGGCATGTCTTCCAGTGCGTCGTCCAGCTTTTCCTCTTCGGGATTGCCGGGCTTGTCCTCGCGGACGCGGATCGCCGATCGGAGGATGAGGGACGAGCCGTGTGGGCCTGACATGACCGACAGGACGGTGCGGAATGACACCATGGCTTCCACTGCTTCTCGCAATGCTTCGCGAGCGACTGTCCTCTCGGCAGTCGGCACCGTGTCGACCGGGTCCGGGTCGGGAAGGACAGGGACTAGAGTCCCAAAAAGCCTCCTGACGAGTCCTTCAAATGACATGATGGCTTGCACTCGAGGATCGGCCTTGCTTCGAGGTGGCGAAGGTGGTCGAGAGGCAGCGCGAGAAGGCAAGATGTTGAGCGAATTTTGGAGCTTCGTAGCCACTCCTACCGGAGCCGAGGGCGTCGGTGTCGCAGCACCTTCTTTGGACATGATAGCATGGCCGTTGACGTTGTTGAGGATGGCCTTGGTCACTTGACCAGGAGAGGGTGGTCCGCCAGAGGTGTGATGGTCGAGACCAGCGACAACGGTCATGCCCTTCCAGACGACAGGCACGATGATGCCAGTCGCCCAGCCTTCACCGTCTTGCTTGCAAGCCCGTGCGATGAGGTCGAGCGCTTTGTGCGCCCCGTCAACTCGGTTGGCAAATTGCTGGAAGCACGTCGGGATCTGCACCTGCCTTGGCTGGCCGGGCTGCGAGACCTCCTTGGTGAGGCGGGAGCGACCAGACGAGCTGACACTGGTCTCCTTGCTGATCTTGACATCAGGAAGGGGGCCAGCAGGCGGGGCAGTGACAGATGCCAGTCCGACAACTTTGCCGCCGGGCGGAGACGATCCCTCGGTCCTAGCGAGCGCGCCCAGGAGGTCTTTCTTGAGAAGCAAGAGCAGTGGCTGAATGACCTTGCCCCACGTGTTGTCGAGCTTGTCCATAAGCGGACGGAGGGTGTCGCTGACGAACTTGGGCCATCGACCAGTAGCGAGGGTGTCCTCGAGTGCTTCGCATGTCTCCCACGCAGCATGAGCGACGGAAAGAGCGAAGAGCTGGGTGGGATTGAGGGGGTGCGTAGCGCCCACACGCAGATTCATGGCCTGCCCGAAAGCCGGGTCAGTGATCGCGGGAAGCAGGAGCATCTCGAGGCGGTTGATGTAGATGGAGAGGGCACGAGTGGCTACGCGAAGTATGGCGCGCAGGACGTATGGGTCGGAAGATGGGCTGGGGAGCTCCCTGCCATGTCAGCTGTGCCGCATGCAGTCAAGTGTCGCGTGACTCACTTGACAACGCCATTGCCTACCGCCCATCCCGCCTCGCGCTGGATGGCTCGCTTGGACTTGGAGTCTGCGCCTGCGAGGGCCTTGTTGACTGTCTCGTTGAGGCGGAGGAGGATGGCATCCATGTGCCCGCCTCCGCCGGCAGCTGCATCCGCCGCAAGGCCCGGTGTGACGGGACGGCTGTTGGGCGGAGAGATCTTCTTGCCGAGAGGTTGAGACTGGGTCAAGACCGGGGTGCCGTTCACCTCGTCGGCGTGGTTGAGGTGCATGGCGGCGACCTTCTCGGTAACCTGCTTGCTGAGGGAGCGGGAGCGCGGCTTGGCGGCGTCGATGCCCGGGGCGGCGTTAAGGCCCATTGCATTGGCATTGCTGAGCTGTGCGGCGGCCGGTGTGGGAGAAGAGGGGCGAGAGGGACGGTTGAGGATGGGGAGGGTGCGGAGTGCCTGCATCTTGGCGCAGGAGGTGTGGTCGACTCGATGAGAAGATCCGAGTCGGATAGGGCGATAGGGGGCTCTGGCGCTTTATCCCATCCGGCTGAGATATGGGCGAGGGCGCGGCGAGAGAGGAGTAGTTGTATATTTTATGCCAGGACCTCCTGGCTTTTGAATGGTGTAGGCGGGGTGTCGAGCCAAATTACGGTGGCTTCTCCCCGGAGTCGAGGAGGATGGCGATGAGGGGCGGGAGGCGGAGCAGTCGGCGTGCGTTGGAGATGCTGTTGTGGCGAGGCAGCATTGCGGTAGGTAGACAACAGAGGGGAGGCGGGGGGATGGTCGGTGTTGATATATGAGACAAGACGATTGGTTCGGTGAGGGTGGAAAAAAAGTAAAGGAAGGGGCGAGGCGACCGTGCGTGTGACCAAGGGAGAAGAAAAAAATCTGTCAGCCCACGTTCTTCTTCGCCGTGCCCCAAACAGCCCTCGCTGGCCTGACCATGCACTCTGCAAGAGACTCACCCGACTCCGCCCTTGTTGAGGTGTGCGTTCAAGCCACTATTAGGGAGTTTGGACTTCTTCATTGAAACCAGGCGGTCGGTCCGGGGATGGCGGTAGGTGGTGGCGATGGAAGCACAGACGCTGTCTGGCAGTTACTGTGATGTGTCTGGTGTTGTTGTATCTGGTGGCGAGGGCGAGTGTTTATGCTACTTTTCGAGGAGGATGGTGTTATAATGCTTCTAAGGTATGAGAGATGTCTAAGAAGTGAGAGCGATGGAGATGAACAGAACAGAACCAATCGAGGGAAAAGGATTTCGACACCCAAAGGAGGGTCATTCAGGGTAAACAAACCATTCAGGGTCGTCCAGGGTCAAGGCGAGATCCGGCCGAGGCGGGGCAATTTGTGGCAACAACGCGTCATGACATCTAGTTTCTAGTGTCTATCACCTGTCTACAGTCATGATATGTACCGGCGAAACTCGTCGTCCTGCTGCAAAGCACCCCAAGTGCTCGCACTCAGCGTCAAACTCACCCACATGCCCTCGTCTCCCCGGGGCGGCCGGATATAGTACACCAGCCCATCAACGACCATGCGTATCGGGCTCGGAGGCAGCCACACCATATCCGGCTTCCCAGCCCCAGGACCGAAGTCCACCTCGTAAAAGTGGTCGAGCTTGTTCCAAGCTGTCACATACAGGTTCCCATTCCCATCCACCAGCTTACTCTTCACGCGCGCCTGGTCGGGCGGGTCGAGCGAGCCGAACCACTTGAGCGTCTTGCCCAGCTCGGGCTGGCGGAATACCTCGTCGTTGATCGAGGCGTGGATCCAGCTGGCGACGTCTGCCAGGCTACTCTCCGCAATCTGCGCCGAGGTGATGGTGGTCAATAAGGGGTTGAGCACCGCGTTTCCAAAGTATGCCGGGGGCAGACCGTCCGCTTTGCCCCGCAAGTTGTACGCGTTGAGCAGGTGGGGCAGTGATAGTGGCCTGAGGTTCGGGTTCAGTTCCCGTGCGCGCAGGCGAGCGAGGTGCGTGATGCGATAGAGGTAGGCGGTGAGCGCCGAGTAGGTCGAGACCCAACCTGTACCGTTTGCAGGGGCTGCGCGGCACTTTAGCTCGGCGAGCTGGGCTGGGGAGAAGCGCAGCAGCTTGCACTGGATTGGATCGGGCGTGTACTCCTTCTGTGTCCCATCCGGCTCTTCAGCCGCCTGCACGCCAGGCGGCAGCGGCAGCTCGACGGGGACAGGCTTGGCGGGTGGGAGGTGGAGTATTTCTGACCTGTACGACCGCCACTCCTCCAGGTCGGCAGGCGAGGCTTTACTCCTGAGATTCGCCAGGAAAGGCCTGATGACGGGAATGGTCTCAAGCTCAGCAGGGCTGTCGGTCGAAGAGGCGGAGTACAAGGCGCCGATATCCCTCACGAGACGAGCAAAGCCCTCACCGTCCGTGATGACGTGCGGCATCCGCACGCCCAGCGCGACGGACCCGCAAGTAAAAGTCGTATGTTGGATATGGAGGAACGGCTCGTCTACCCATGCCCCAGGCCGCAGCTCGAAGGGAGGCACGAGACCATTTCCTCCGCCGCCAGGCAGGTCTTCTGGGCGGGATCGGTGGTCAAAAGCGGACAAGGGACGGTCGCAGGAGGCTTCGATGAAGTTGATGCCTTGGCCGAGCTGCCGGACGTGAGGAATACCTGGTTCGGACGTGAGGTCCAGTCGGCCCGTCAGGTGGGGATAGTAGTTGAGCGCATCGGAGATGGCCCGTCGTAGACGATCGGGCCGGATGACTGGAGGGGCAGAAACGGGGGAGTTCGATGGTAGAGAAGAGGTGGAAGGGGAGGGGAAGATGTAGACTACGGAGAGGGGCACCCAGAATACGGCGAGCGAGTCGAGTGGGGAGAGACGGAACTTGCCGTCGGTGTCGAGGGGCAGGGTGGACAGGCGGGATGGGTCGGAGAGATGGACTGTGTGTCGGGCGGTGATGTCCAACTTGTATGTTGGAGCCGTAGAGCCGGGATCGGTCGTCATTGTGCATGTGGCCGAGCATGCAGCTGGACAGGCCGCCTCATAGTACCACACCTTTCATATAAGACTGCTTGGCTTGGCGGAGGTGACTGACTGCTAGTCGAGATCCGATATTTTCGGATCCGAAAACCCGTGCATCCGAGCGTGTCTACGACAGATGCATGCCTACAAGCCGGCGGAACGCTTCGTCCTTCTCCAGCACACCCCACGTCGCTTCAGTCAACGTCAAATTGCCCCACAGGCCCTGGCCCCCGGGCGGGCGGAGCCAGTACAACAAGCCGTCCGCGGCCATCCAAGCATGGTTGAACGGCGGCCACACCATCTCGGGCGCCTCACCGCCGAACGTCGTCTCGCCAAACAAATCAAACTTGTTCCATGCACTGACCATCATCTGCGCTGGCCCATTCACGAACCCCTCTCGCTCGATCTTGCTCTTGTCCGGCTGGCTGGCGATCCAGCGGAGTGTACGGTCTATCTCGGGTTGCTGAAAGGCCGGGTCGCGCGCTGAGGCGTGTATCATCGCCGCCAGGTTTGCGAGGGGCATGTTGGATAGCTGGGCGGTGTCCAAGCTCGTGATGGTCGGTACGGACACGGCGTTGGGGAAGTATTTCGGCCCGACTCCGAGCTGAGCGCGGACGTTGATCGAGTGGAGGTAGTGAGGCGGTGGGAGAGGAGGAAGAGTGGGATCGAGTAGCCGGGCTGTCACGCGGGCCGAGTGGATCTTCTGGAAGAGGAACGCCGTGAGAGCAGAGTAAGTCGAGATGTGGCCGTTGCCGTCCCGGGGCGAGGCGAGACTCTTGATCTCGGCGATCTGGTCTGGGGAGAAAGTCAGAACGCGCCCGACTATGCGTTCGGGTAGGACCGTCATCTGTGGGACCTCGGAAGACACGTCGGACGCTGCAGGCTGTTCAGGTGGTACAGAGGAAAGAGCCAAGCCGGCAGGCTTGTAGGATCGGAAAGCGTCCTTCTCATCCTCGGACGCCGTCTCAGCCAGTGCGCACAGATACGGGCGGTTAGTCGGCAGGACAGCCAGACAGCCAGTCTCGTAGATCTCGCTGAGGTCTTTGACCATCTGCGCAAACCCCGAGGCGTCCGTCAGCGTGTGCCTGACCGACACGCCCAGAACAGCCGAGCCACAGGCGAAAGTCGTCAGCTGGAACGCGAGCAGCGGAGCAGTCGTCGCTGCGTCCATGGACCAGTCGATCGCGGGCAGGAGGTCCATGCCATTGCCCGGGAGCTGCTCTGGATAGTCATGCCATTCCGTCGAGTCGAGAGAGACCCCGGAAGTAGCTTCGACAAAGTCGGCACCTGTGCCGAGACGGTCTATGTGTAACGCGCCAGGCTCGTATTTGTCGTTGAAACGCCCGCTCAGCTGGGGATAGAACTCAAGGAGCTTCTCTATGGAGTGTCGTAAACGGTCAGGGGATAACGCCGCGGACTTCGGATAGACGTATAGGACCGAGATGGGTATGGTGGGCGGCAGCAGATCAAGCGGACCCAGTCGGAAGATGCCATCGGCATTGGTGAGGTTGTCGACTTGGCTGAGGTCGGACGGGTTGAGTATATGCCTTGCGACTGTTTGGACCTGTCCAGCCATGTTGGCGAGGGAGTCGGAATAGCGTTCCGGGTCCCATCTCGCTCGATATATGAATAGCGACAGCTAGTTCGCATACTCGACTGGGGCGCCATTCGGCCCATCTTTTTCGGATCCGAGGGATACTGAGGTTACGTAACGTCCCCTTCGCTCGGGCCCGTTTACCGGGATCTGTCTCGCGTTGAACCCATCAACGTCGACGTCGTCAAGAGACCTCGGCTCGACATAAATCCTGCCGCAGGGGCCGGCATCTCTCGAGACGCCCCCAGGATCTTTAGACCACGATACAGTGAATATCATTACGACAAAGAAAAGTACCGACTCGGTCAGAGCGAACGTCAGGTGGACATGTCATCCGTGCGAGCGGGCTAGAGGCCGGCGGACGACGAGTCAAGCACGATGGCCATCAACGGCCGCAGCTCGCCGGCGGGGCAAGCGGCCCCCAGACCGAGTATCGAGCTGCTCGGCTCGAGCGCTTCGACCGGCTCGGGCATGCTTGGCGAAGACAACTTTAGTCTGAGCGACGATGAGACGGTTGACAGCGTTATGGCCAAGCTGGCTATCGAGCGGCGGGTCCAGTATGGCGCCGAGAAGATGCTGGATGTGCGTAGTTCAGTGGTGGTATGCTGGGACTGATGGACAGGTCATCGAGCAGCGCTCGGGCGCTGAGACTGGCGATTCCGCCCAGGTCAAAGAGCGGATCACGGCACAATTGGAAGCTGCCAACGAACACATCAGACTGCTCGAAGCGAAGCTAGAGCGTCTCCGAGGCGGTGAGCTCTTCATGACGGCTCCATGACTGTCGCCTGATGCGTAGGATCGCATAATAGCACGCCCAACCGGTCCCGGCGACGAGTACCCAAGCTCAACGGCTACCCATCCTCCACGTCCCTCAACCCCTCTGTGTCGTCTTCCTTGGTCTCGACCACCCTTGCGAGCGCCCGCAAGCCCCTCCCATCGCGACACGGCTCCACCCTCACTCCTGAACGCACTGGATCCAGCGGACAAGGCGGACGGCGGCGGTCGCTCTCGACCGGCGCGGAGAGCTTCGACTTTGGCCGCTCCAGCGACGGGTCGCAGCGCTTGGTGTGGGCGCCCGGCGAGTCCTTCAATTCGCAAGGGGACCTGTCTAGCGAGGATGAGAATAGCCAGGTCCTGCTGGAGACCGTTCGAGGCCTCACTTCGCGACTCAAGGACCTCGTGCAGCAGGAGCACGCCAGCAAGGGAAAAGAGCCCGAGAAGAAGGGCGATGCAATACGGGATTGCCTCACAAGGATGTCAGATGTGCTGAAGAAGTCAAGAGCCACCAGACAGGCAGTCAAAGTGGACGAGTTGATGCCATAGTGCGCCACTCTTAGCGACTGAAGGGTTACATGCTGATGCACAGCTTGTTGCCTGCCTTGGCTGATTCGGCGAGCACCCGGAGGAGAGGTGCAGCTTACCGCCTCCTTCGCCACCTCGTCGATCGACCAAACTGGGGCACCATGCTAGCTGCCGGCTTGGAGTGGCCTATCGTTCGGTGAGCTCTTCTTGAGCATGAGACTCAGACCCGTGTTCTCATTCCCAGCACGTTCATGCGTGATTCCAAATTCATCAAGGAGAAGGAACAAGCTCTCCGGCTTCTTCGGGCTGTGGTGGTTCTGCCTCCGCCCAATCAGGCGCGAACATCATCCCGATCCGTCAGCCGCAAGGGTCACCTTCGAACGCCATCTGGCTTGCCAAACGACGACATCAAGCTGCTGCTCGAACGGCGGGTGCCAATATCTGATGGCCTCATCCGGGCAATTGTCAGCGCTGCTGAGAACCCCGATGACCCCATTCGCAATGCTTGCGTTCTTACCCTGATCGAGATTGGTGAGCTGCCCGATGCCGGATGAGCGTGAAGCTAACGATTAGGTGTCTTCGACGTTGCCGCACTGGTCAATTCAGATGCATTCCGCACACTCCTCTTAGCCTTCAAGGATGGGCCTCTCGAACTCGGGCCAGGCATAACAGGCTTACTGCTGCATTTGGCGAACCAGCCGTCCACCAGGCAGTACCTTCTTCCTGGCGCAGATGTGGAGGTGTGCATCATAGGTCGTCAAGGAAGTGAGACTAACTGCCAGAGCGTCTTGGTTGGCCTGACGGAAGAGTACGGCAAACCACCGTTCCGCCAGCTGAACAAGCAAGTCGAGCGGGTACAGCATTGCGTGACCAATGTCACACTCCTTCTGAGCTCGTGGACCGGTTACTTCGTCCTCTGTACGGGCAACTTCCGCGCCTTTCGAAGTCTCATCAGCACTCTTCATGTGCCGATTCCGGAAGTCAAGGTGCGAGAATTGTTGCCTGGAATCGCCGGTCCGGCTGACGAACAGGACGCCTTTCTCAACCTGCTGTATACTTGCCTGCGGATCAAGTCGCCCACTTGGAAGGAGGCTTTTCTCGAAGGCAAGCGATTGACTGGTACGTATATTACGTGAAAAGGTAGAGTAGAGCCGACAATAGTGTACAATCGGACTCAGGAGGCAGCGTCACAGCTACACGACGACCTCGAAGAGGAGGAGCCACCACACGTCCTCAATCTGGTCGATCATTATGTGGCACTACTTCTAGCGACATTCATCGAGGCAGGACTTCTGGAGGTGAGCTGAGAGTCCGGTGTTCCTACGGCGCTGATGTGAAGTCCCTTGTAGCCTTGATCGAAGAGGATATGGGAACCCTCAATCGCAAAGCAACCTTGTTGCTCGGCGAAGTGCTTCAGATGGGCAACCGGATACTCCCGTTACAGTTTGCTGCCAAACTTCAGGTGAGCTGATGCCTGTTCAACGTCCCCAGCTCACACGCAGGCGCTTCCGAGGCTCTTCGCTGTTGCAGCCGACTTTGCTTCCCCTGCCGAGCGACATCTGGCCCTTTCCGCTTTATCATCGATAGATAGCTTGAACCGAAACCAGAGTAAAGCGACGAAAGCCCACGGCCGGCACTATCACGGGTTTGCGCTCCTAATCGTCGACGACTGCATCACTGATTACATAGCTCAAGCAACATTCAAGACTCGTTGCAGCGCGGTCAGCGCCAAGTGCAGCAGGTCAAGCTGCGCATGGGACTGCAGATCGATGACAAGCAATTCATCCAGATGATCAACGACTCAGGGGTGAGGTTGACCAAAATCGGTCAGGCATGACAATCTGCTGACAAGCAGATTCTTCTCGGCCGAGACCATACCAAGTGGAACTACGATATCATCATGGATCTCATCGAAGGACCACTGCTCAACCCGAAGAGACTCGATGAGGCCATCAAGGCCACCAAATTCCTTCGACGCCTTTTCCAGTTCTTTCACCCCTACAACAATCGATTCTCGGCCGTCAAGCGCACGCGTGTGAGTGGGATGAGTCTCATTATGCTTCCCGGCTGATGTGGGCAGCCAAATCACAAATGGGTGCGCCTGGGCTGTTCCCTGCTCGAGACGATGCTCGCGAACCCCGAGGGTATCCGTTTCTTGGGAGAGGACAAGCTTCTACGCCAGCTTGCCGAATGCTTCGCCGAGCTGGACCCGGCAAGTGCAGCCCTGCATGCAGTGCGCCATACGCTGATAGTCAGTATGTGGGTATGCCCAGCCCCCAACCTGTCTTTGCAAGAGATCGACTGGTCAACTCTTTGACGTATGGCTACTTTGAAATGATCGGGACGCTCAGCAAGCAATCGGAAGGCATGAAGTCAGTCACGTTTCCCGAGATAAGAATACCGCTTATGACAAGGCTGCTCGAGAAGTTCAGATTCTTCACTTGTTTCTTTCATCTCAGCGAGCAGAGGAGCCGAGATGACATCACTCGTATCATCATCGAATGCTTCGATTACTCTATGTGAGCGAATCCACTCGTCCACATCTTGGACTAACAATAGTGATGCACATCCTCGGATCGTCCTCTCAAAGGCTCTCACTTCAAGCTATATGGTCTGTGACTGCTCTTGCGTAGGTCAGAGCTGATGACACAGGAGACGCGGCTTTTCGCGACTCATCACCTCGGTCGACTGATACACGAATCGCCCAGCTTGGTGGACTGGGGCTTACAGCTCATGATAACTCAGCTCTACGACACCTCAATGGAGGTCTGCGAGGTCGCCGTGATGTATCTTGAAGACATGTGTACCGAAGCCGCATCGTTGGAGAAGGTCGTTCAGCTCCGCCCGACCCTCGAGCACCTTGGAGACATCGGCCATCCTCTCTTCATGCGGTGAGCTGAGTCTCTGTCCTGAAGTCAGCTCAGCTAATGGAAGATTTGTTTCTACGTCTGTTGGATTCCGCTATCTGCATCAAACCGGCTACATCGAGCGCGAACTCGAGCATTGGCTCACCGAGCGCAATCTGCTCTACGTTATCGAGACTGAGACTTGGGTATCGAAGACCTTGCGACCGTTCTCCACCGATACTGTCGAGGACTACTGGGAGTACGACGGCACAGCTCCCACGCACTTCTTCGGCGAGCTCACCAAGACTCCCGAGGGCTGCCAGTGGTTGAAGAACAAAGGTCTTGTCAGCGACTTTTGCGAGATTGTGCGTCTGCATGGGATGGAGCCGGAGGACGCGGTCGTCATGACCAACGTGAAGAGTGTTCTCTGGGTCTTGGTGCGATCGTCTCTGTCAACCGCGTGCAGCTTTGCTGATGCTCTGTAGGGCAACATTGGATCGACTGATGGCGGGCTGCCGTTCTTGGAGGACGAGGAGATCATTGACGCTATCATTGAGATCGCCGAGCAGTCTCCTGTTCTGACTATGAGAGGGTGAGGCGATTTTTCACCTTTGTTCCCTCAAAGCTGACAATAGTGTCGCATTCTTCGTCATTGGCCTCATCTCTTCGACTCGAGTCGGAGCAGAGATGCTGGAGGAGTACGGGTGGATCGCGACTCGTACATCGCTTGGTATGACGACTGGTCTGTGCCTCCCGAATGATCTATCTCGATTTGTCAGAGTATGTCCCTTGGCCGATTTTGTTGCAATCGTGGGCTAAACCCTCAGATTGAGCCGTGGCATCGCCCTTCGCCTCCTCCCACAACGCCTCTCCCTCCGCTGCCGTCCGCAGCCGAGAACGAGATCATCACCTACATTCGCAATCTGTCCAATTACGTCTTGGCAGCAGGAGCGATGAACAATCTCAAGCGACTCCGCTCGCGACACCCAAAGCTCTTCGCATCGCTGACGCTCTTTCACCGGGCATGGTCGCTCATCTCCAACAACCACTACCAGGCTCCCGTCCGTCGCTTCATACTCGAGTTGTTTGACGTCTCTATCGAGCCCGACACTCTGGCCGCTCTGCGCCGTCTGGACGCCGGCCCATACAATGCCAACGGTAACGGTGACCGAGTCCAGAGTCATAGTCGGAAACGCTCGACGAGCTCCCCTGGACCGATGCCCATGTTTGGCACTTCCCCTGCTGGGCCCAATGGACCCAATAGCAGCTTGTTGAATATGAGGCGGCGCTCGAGAGGTCTGACGACGTCCGACTTGCCGAAAGTCGGCTTCACACCTGCGAACGAAATTGCTGCCCAGACGGAAGAGGACGGCAGGGAGAATGGCGGGCCGAAGAGGGTAGAGGGGTTCGCTACGCCGCCAAGGAGACCCATGGCTATGGTGTAGATCTCGAGGCTGTGCATCATGGATGTTGTAGAGATTTGCTGGAATGGTTTGTCACCAGGCAGACATGTATCTCGGCCGAATGGCATTTTGGGTTGTTGCCCTGAGACATGTGGCTTGGCATGATATCATCTTGAAGGCACTTCAGAGATGCGATGCAGCCATAGTAGCATATAAGCAGCATGGACTGACTCGAACGAGGCATGCTCGCTCCCTCCTTGTCTGGACATCACCATGAGTCCACCGCAGGATGAGAAGTCCGACTCGAAGTCACTCGGCAAACGCATCTCCGCACTGTTCACAGGCAATACGCCCGACCAGTCCGAACCCACCCCCACACCTACCCCTGGGCAGACCGCACGCCCGGCGCCAGAATTAGAGTCCGAAACCAAGACACGAGACAAGAAGCCGTGGTATAAGCGGGCCATCTCCCCCGACTGGCCAGACGAGCCATTCGACACGGACTACGGGCGTCAGTCTCCTGGTCTATGATAAAAAAAGGTTGTTTGGGGCTGATCGTAGCGAGCCAGCGGTACGCCGTGGGCGTCTTGTCTGGCCCCGTGGGACCGCCGCTGGATGCAAAGGTCGACCCGCGATACAACGAGGCGCCCAAACCTTGAGCCCATCCAATCCGAGCCGGAGGAGGAAGGGTAGAAAGATGTCATACAGTGTGCTCGTGTTGTACAATGATCCCAATCTGCGAGAGTGGAAGGGGTATCACATCAGGCCTTGCCTGCGCGCGCCTCTTTGGCCTTGCGCTTCTCGATTTCTTTCCGCCGCCTCTCGAGCTTCTCCTTCTGCTCTGTCAGCCCCGCTCTTCAATTGACGACAGGAGAACAACTCACCTCGGCCGCGCGCTCCCGGTTGCCGTGCTGCATCTTCTCGTACAGCTTGGCCTTCTTGTTGGACATCATGATCTTGCGCAGGTCTTCGTCGCCCTTCTGCGCCGCCGCAGGCTTGTCAGTGGCCTTGTGCTGCTTCGCGAGCGCCTTGAGCTCGGCTTCGAATTTCGCGTGTGGGATGCTGAGGGCTTCTGCTTCCAGCTCGGCGGCGTGCATGAGTGCGGGATCAGAGGCGTTGGCAGCGGCTGCGAGCAGGGCAGGCCGTGCGGGCGCCTCTGCCTCTTCGTCCCCTGCCTCGTCCTCATCGTCTTCGTCCTCCTCCTCACTCTCCTCTTCTTCTTCTGCCTCGGCCGGTGCCGCCTCGCCAGCTGCTGCGGCAGCCTCCTGGATCCCCAGCCACGGCCTCTCGAGCTCGCCCTCCCCGTCCCACGGACTCAAGTGGGGCGGCAGCAGTGCCCCCGGCGCGTACTCCTCGTGCCCGATCACCTTTTGGCGGTTGATGGAATCCGCGATCCACTGCGGCTGGATCCAGACCCATTTCCGCCCGCCCTCCATGCTCCGCATACGTTCTGTCGTCATGGGCCGGTCGCACACGACGTGCGTGATCGACTTGGCGTCCTTGGCCTCGGACGGCTCGGGCGCCTGCACAGAGGTGATGACTTTGCCGCCCTGCGACCGGATGATGAACTCCCATGTCTTGGACGAGATCTCGCGCGACAGGTAGAAGGTGTAAGAGGAGAATAGCAGGTTCTGAGAGCTCGACGGTGTCGACGACGAGGCGAGCAGGTTCGAGTACGTCGTGAGGGGCGCAGAGGCCACATCGTCCGTCTCGCCCTTGGTCGGGCGCTCCACAAACTCATCATCCGCTTGTGCTTGTGGTACCACCTCGGCCTCCTCGGCCATGTCCACATCCTCGGCGGTCTCGGCGGCTCCGCCAGCGCGTATGCTGTTGATCGCCCGCTTGACCTCCTTCTTGCTCACCCCTTGCCCCGCCGCTCCCTGCTCCGACACCTTCTCGACGAGTCGGTACGCGCCGACGCCTTCGCCCCGCTCGTCCGACTCCTGGTCTAAAGGTGGCGGGTAGACAAGGTTCTCCTGGGTGTAGAGCTTGTACAGCACGAAAGATATGAGTGTCCGGTAGAGATCGATAAAGGTGAGAAGGATGCGGAAGTCGACATCGTGGGGAACGTGCTGCTGGAACTCGTACCCCTCGAGCCAGCGCACAGGTACCGGGTCCGCCGAGGCAGACGAGGAGGGGACGAGGCATTCGTAGTAGATGCCCTTGATGCCGAGGAAGACCTTTCGGAGAGAGTGCGTCTTCAATGCCCACAGCTAAATGTCAGCTCGAGACACAGTGCCCACGTGATAGCTGACCTTCCACTCGGCAACCAGCCTTGTGCAGGCCTGAATGATATCTACAGGGACGAGCGTCTTGCCGGGGATAGGGTTCGTCGGCAAGTTCGAGAACAGGTGAACGAGATTCAGCGGATCCTGCAGGTCCTGCAAAGCGAGCTGGAACGTCGGGTATCGCTCCTTCACGAGGTGGTCCAGTCGGAACACCGGCTTGGCCTCCTCGAGGTTTTTCGCCAGGCCCCACTCCTGCCTTCCCACAGCTCGAGAGAGCTTCTTGGCAAACGCCTTGTGTTCCCGGAACTTGACGAGCAGGGGTTCGTGCAGGAGGTACTGGATGTCCTTGTGATAGTAGAACGAAGCGGGGGCGGAAGAGCCTTTGTTGGCTCGCTTCTTGTGCAGAGGGTCGCGTGGGTAGATGCCTGACATCAGGATCACCCCGAGGACACACTTCCAATGCTATAACTCACCTTTCAGAATGCAAAGCCGCCGGAAGTCGCTCAGCGAGATCTGCAGCTTTTTGAGAGCCTGGTTACGGGTCACATAGTTTTTTGCCCTGCCTCGTCAGCTCGCGCGTGCGCATGAACACAGAGATGAGCTCACGCGCCGGACTCGCCGCGCTTCTTGATCTTGGCCATGTCGTGTGATGCTTCTGCGGCTGGTGTATATGCAAGATTGCGTCAAAAGCTGATCGTTGGTGGACCTTGTCTGGCGCAGACTTTTACTTCTCGGATCCGAACTCTGGAGTATATTCCCTCCCCTATTTAACCCTATTTATCCCAGTCACCTTCTCCTCCACCCTGCATGTCCACCGCCGACGCTCAGTTCTGCATCTCGACTCCCCAGAGCGATGACGAGCGAGAGTAGCGGCAAACCAGCATGGTACGCGCGTGCCCGGTCTGTGGGTCCAGGCGATGGAAGAAAGATCGCGTAACTGGGTCGACCATCTGCGAAGAAGGCCATGTGTACCAGGATTTCCGCTCGGAGAACCTAGTCACCGAGAACGTCCCGTATGCCTTGCAACGCAGACGAGAGCGACGGGCGCCGAGGACCAACAAGCGAAAAGAGCATGGCAAGGCGAACCAAGAGTGTCAGTTTGGATTTCAAGAATGCCTCAGAGCTGATGTCAGACTATCACGGGGCAGATGCAGAGTTTCTGAAAGTCCAGGCTCTGCAGCTGCTGCTTCGACTGCAGGTTCAGGCTTTGAAGAAGCTATGGAATATACCGGACATATTCGAGGTGAGGATCATACCAGTCGACCGCTCGGGTCGATGAGCTGAGATTTGAGGCCGTCGTTAGAGATCTTTGGGCGTACCAGCTCGCAACTACCTCTGACCTCGAAGGAGGCCCTGGAACCGCGCGTCCCGCTGCGGACGAGCCGGCCGTGAGCGACAATGAGAAGTCTGCGGGCCAGCCTCTCGAGGAGCCAGACGAAGACTCGAGCGGGGAGGGGAACGAGAGCCAGCTGTCCAAGACCGATACCGAGGACGAAGATGGCGTCGACCCAGACATCCTCGCCGAGCTGTCAGATACGTCGTCCAAGGCATCCGATATAGGAGACGCCAGTCTCCCTCAGGTTGGGGACCAGTCGGATACTCTGCGGGAGAAGAAGAGACGACTAAGAGTATCGGACACACTCTCTGTTGTGCTCCTCGGCCTATGGATCTTGAGAATCCCAATCCTGTTTGCCGACATGGAGAAGTGAGGGGCTCGCCATGTCAGACCAGAGGGAAACTGATCCATAGTGCGGTGAACGCCAATCGCATACCCTACATCGATTTTGCGCACACCCTTCTCTTACCGACTGAGATGACAAAACACATGAACAGACATGTTGTCCGAGCGCTATCCCCAAGCGTGAGCTGGCAAGTGTCGGAGCCTCAGCTGAAGCTTAGCGGTCCCCATCACCCCTCTCCTTGTTCGAGAGATGCAGGAGACTTGCAAGGACACTCGATGGGGCATTTGGCATCAGTCTGCCTGAATGCAATCTACCTCCCCTGGTCTGGCGGTTGGTCTCTCAGGTTGGAGGAACGGGTGAGTTTAGGAAAGGCGATCTCAACCGCAAGTCGCTGATGTATCACCAGCATTGACATACGATCAAGTATGCCGCCTACTGGCGCTTCTGGACGTGAACCTCGGTATCACGCCCTTTGATGTTGTGACATACATGCGGCGGAAGCAAAGCCGAAGCGACAAGGGGCAATTTAGACCGATGAGTGACCGGGAGAAGCTGCAAATCCGAAGTGCTGCTCGTCATAACGATATCTTCATGCCTGAAATGACTGTCATGGCCGCATGGGTCATGACCATGAAGATGGCGTATGGTCTGGATGGGGAGTTTAGGTAAGTACCACTCGAAGGATACGCGTCAACGTAGTCTCACCAACAGACACGTCCTTCTGAGGGACGACCCGACATTGGGGCTGCCTGAAGCGGACGTCTACGTGGGAGAGCTGCGCCGGAGGCTCAAAGACGGCAAGTTTCGACGCGAGCGCAACTTGCTTGAAACTCAGTCAGACCGTCACTTCCCGAATAGCGGCGGCTGATCCCGTAGAGACTTTCCGAACATGGACGTCGAGGACATTGACCGCTACCTCGACGCGGCAGAACGAGTCCTCCTGACCGACCGGGATCTACAAACCAGTACGTCCCTCCGTACCGCTGACAACATCCTGGCTGATGCTGCTGCAGCGGCCGGGCCGTTCCCTTTTATCCCAAGAGAACCCCCAGTCGCTCAGCGAGACATGGAATCGTGGACTGACTTCCACTCGGCACACCTGCGCCGCGTGAAGCTCTCCGACGCAGATACCGACGTCCCCAATAAACACCTCCCCCTCATGCCAGGGGAGAAGTTTCGGTCCTTCGACGCGGGCGACATCACCGGTACTCTGCCAGAAGCGTACGAGGTCGTGCTCGCCGTGGCGGCCCAAGTGGCAGGTGTCGAGCCGCGCGAGATGGCCAGAGTGGTCGAGTCTCTCGAGAGGCGCATGGAGCGCACGCGCCAGAGGTTGAGGAGGGAGACCTCTCGGCCTACTTCGCGCACGAAGCACAGGGAGAGGGAGTTGAGCAGGTCGGGGAGCGTCAGTCGGGCTGCGGGGCATAAGCCAAGTAACGCCCCGTCCAGTCGCCCCACTAGTCGCCCGCCCAGCAGACGCAGCACGAGGAATCGGGCCCCTGCCTCTGATTCGGAATAGTCGTAAGGCACCTGAAGATGCATGCATGCATTACAACGCGACACGGAGTACAATATGCTTGAACGTACAATAAGGAACTGTCCTCTTGAATAGAGTTGAGGGGAGTAGAGAAGAGAGAACATCCCTCCTGACACCGACACCGATCGAATGGAATGCTACAGTACAATCATGCCATAGCCCAAGACCCATCTCCACGCGAGATCCTGCTCACATCCCACTCGACAACCGTGCGCTCTGTCCCAGAGTACAGCCAATTCCCCGTGGGATCGAAACCGACCCCGGCGATCCCATACGTCCCGCCGTCAATCCCTTGGCGCATGCCGCGCAGACTTCTGAGCTCATTGCCCAACGTGGGGAACGTTTCGCTGCCCGTGCTGCCATGCGCCGCTGCAACGGACGCCGAGTCGGAGAATGGGACAGGGACGACGACGTGCGTGTGGAAAGTCCGCGCGTCGATGATGTGCAAGTTTGAGTTTTCTTCTGTGAAAACCATGAGATCCCTGTCGCTCCCCTCAGGCGAGAATTTGACCACTCTCGCCGCCTCCCTACCACTCGTGCTGGATCCGAGACGCGGGTCGCCGGTCATAGGGTCGATCAAGAGTGGATAGCGTTCAGAGCTTGTCAGGGAGGAGATAAGTGTCGAAGAGCGAGACTCGTGCAGGTCCGAGGTGAAAGACGGCGTGGTCGGCAGAGCGGATGAGGTGTAAAATATCGCCAGAGGCTGTGAAGATCGATGATCCCACACCGTCACTTGCCCGTCCTGCGACGCGACGGCAAACTTCCGCCCGTCCTTGCTCCAAGCTGTAGAGAAGCCTGCGTCCGTACCTGCGTTGAGGACTTTGATCTTCCTAAACTCTCGGCCTCCATCGATAACGTCGAACAGGTATACATCGGTTGAGTCGCCAACCGACACCATTGTTTTGAGGTCGGGGCTGATGGAAGCTGACGTGTCAGCCTTGGAGAGCAAGGACAGGGGTCCACATACAATGGTTGATGGGAGTTTTGAATCTGGCCCCTCCGATCTTGGTCAAGCGCTTGTTCTCGTTGACGTGGGCGGATGCGCTGCTATCTTGACCCAAGCTAGCCACGCTCCGCTCCATTGGGTTCGCGCCGGTATCGAGAGCGCGAGACTGGGATCGGCCTCCCACACCCAGCGGCGAGGACGATTGCACGCGGCCCAGACTGCCACCGACGCGCATCCCGACTCTTCGCTCAAACTCTTCGCGTCTCCTGCGCAAGTCCTCGCTACTACGTCGGAGCTCTTCTTGCGCTCGGTGCAGCTCTGCCTCGAGAGCAGCGCGCTCAGTGTCAAAAGCACTCGGATCCCAGACCCGCGAACCGGAGTCGTTGGCGTTCACGGTATGCCATCCGAAGCGCGACTCGAGCCTGGAGGTCGAGCTGCCTGGGGTCGAAGCCCTGTCGATCCGGTAAAGATCAAGATCTGTCCGTCCCCATCTTCGACGATCGGCATTAGGCTCTCTTGTCGTAGTGGCGCTGGAGCTGTCCAGTCTAGATTCGAGAAAGCTGCGTTCGTAGTTGGATGAGACACCTCCTGAGCTCCCTGCAGATCGCATCGCGAACATCTTGATAGACTGATCGTTGTTACTGATCAAGATACGAGGCTCGCTCTCTCGAGGTGGTCTGGGCTTGACGCGCCGATCTCTGGCCATTGAAGACGAGGCCACAGACGTCGTGTCCGACGGCAGCGACTCCAGCTGACGCAGGATGTGCGAGGCGGATGGACGTCGAGAAGACACAATTTGAGGCGCCGGAAAGCCAGTCGCGCTGTGGCTCTGCACACGAGGGCGAAATCGGGAGATGGGAACGGGAGGAGCAGGCCTCAACGAGGTCGAGCCGGAGCTGGCACGTCGCGGGTTGCGTGAAGCAGAGTCTGAGGGAATCGAGAGCATCGAAGAGCCGACATAGGGAATTCTGCGCGCATGCAGGAAAGGGACAGTGTTGGGGTAGGTGGCGACGCTGCTTGACGGACTGGGGATATCGTCGTATTCGTCAATCTCCATGGCGTCATCCTCGAGATCCTCAGCCTCCTCCAGGAGAGCGTCATCCTCCTCTTCCTCTTCGGCGGTACAGGGGCTGAAGCTACGACGGCGCCACGCACGCCCATCGTAGCTGCCCGCATGCTGGCCCTCCATCTCCTCCCACCGCCTGCTGCCTCGCCCGACGAACCCCAGCTTGCGCTCCCGCGCACGTTGGCGCCATTCCTGAGGATACGCGGGCAGGAGGACGAGCGAATTGTTGATGGACCGCGTTGGAAGCTCCACAGACAGCGCGCAGCCTACGCCCGCACCGTCTGTCCCTGCTGTGCGTGTGCGCGACGACTCGCGCGACGAGGAGGGAGAACCGAGCGGAGCAGGACGCGGCAGAGGGGCGATGTATAGCTCGCCGTGCTGTCCGCCACACGCGAAGATGTTTCCGCTGACCGCGTCAGCCGCCTCTCAGTGGGAAGACACTGAGATGGACTGACTTGGAGGTGAGGCAGTTGGGCGCGTACGAGAGCTGCACAATGGACTTGGTCGTGCCCATAATCTGGCATCAGCAGTGGTCCAGTGGGCACGGCAGTGCCAGCGGGTTCATCGACTCACCCTGCTGCGCCGCATCCCGGTCTCCTCATCCACCTCGTCCTCCTCATCCGCAGCGCGCGTGACCCATCGCTGCTCGTCGATCCCGTTGCCCCGCGGGTAGAGCACCCGGCCCCTTTCGAGCGGCAGGACGAGGTCTCTCAACTGAGGGTGGATGATCGTTATTTTGGCCGGGCGCACGCATGTCGGCGTGAGCGACAGGTCACGGAGCTCCGTCGAGGACTGCAGCAAAGAAGAAGGGGTATCGCTGGACGTCAGCACCTCGTCGCGCCGCGCGGCAATCCCGCAGGCGGTGGCGGCTGAAAGGAACCGTCCACCCACCGGGCCATCTCGAAGCATCGATGATGTTATACTTGGTGGGGTTGCGCGTACGCGTCGGAGTGAGCTGAGAGAGGATGTACAAGTGCGGGTGGGATAGAGATGATCATGAGTGAGCGGGAGACCGGCAACGCAACGATTGGGAGGAAAGGAGTATGGATCAACGACATCATCGTCCTGTCGGCTACACTGATACAGCCGAGGCCCCAATTCGCCACTCAGTCAATGTGGCACTTTGAATGAATGTGGCACAACTTTGCCTAGATGCAATGCATGGTTGGTTTGTATGGGTGTAACACGTCTTCTACAGCTCTTCATGCTTGGGCACACCACCGGCCTCAGGCTCAGGTGGTTCTTCCTCCTCTGGAACTATCGGGGTGTCGCCTGCCTCAGGCACTTCTTCAGGCTCAGCTTCTGGCGCAGAGTCTGCTACCGGATTGGGTTCCTCAGGCGGGGAATGCTCATGCTCGGAGAATGGATCCTCGAAGGCAGGTTCTGTCGGTGACGTTCCTGTAGACGTCGTGGCAGGAGCTGACGATGTGATCGAAGTCGTCTTTGGTCTGGGGGTCCGAGGCGGTTTCTTGTTGACCAGCCTGAGAACCTGAACGATAAGCATCTCGACCGGCAAGCAGCGCTGAGACCCACCGTGCTCTGCAGCTTCTTTCCCCTCTCATCCAGGTCCTTGCTGAAGATGACAGGGTCACTGGTCTTGTCCTCGTCCAGCTTGATCTGAACCTTCATCAAGCCATCCACCCATTTCTCGTTGTCCTTCAGCATCTCCTCGACCTCTTTCAGCTCCTTCTCGGTATATTTCGGAGGCGGCGAGGGGTTCTCGACGGTCGCAGCAGAGGCGGACTCGATAGCAGCAGTGTTGTTCTTGTGCGCCTCAACAAAGAATGCTCGCGCGGCAAACATGGCCTGTTGAAAGTCCTCCAAGGACTTTGGCCGGCGGCGGTGCTCCTGGAAACGGGTGATGATGGGTGATTCGAGCTTCCTGCACACATGAGTATGAGTCAATCTGGGGAGACAGAAAGACTTACTCGAGGTCCGCGCGCTTGCCTCGGAGAACCTTCTCTTCGGCCGTTTCGGCATGGTCACTCAGCCAGGCAAATGTCTCATCCAGCAGTGTATGCAGAGCCTTGCGCTCGGCCTCTGTTGCAAAGTCATGCAACGCTCGATTCTCCGAGCCGTCGTCGAGAAGCCCTTGCAAACGATACAGGTATCCCTCGAGGACATTGCGAGCTTCTTCCCGAGCGGTCTTGGCCTTCTCGTATGCCGCGATGGCGGCCAGTCTGGTCGTCAGCAACGTTCCGCTGATGAAACTACTTTGGCAGGACACACTTAGCTTGCGTCGCTCGACGCTCCTCGCTGCTCATCGGCTTGACGCCGAGATGCTTCTCTCGGAATCGCAGCGCCACTCTTTCCGTCTTCCCTGGAGCGACCGTCTCCTCCTCTGCGCCGGCGGGCTCTTCCTCTTTCTTGTCTTTGCCGCCGAACAAGCCTTTCAGAGCTCCTGCAACACCGCCATCCTTGGAGGTCGTCGTGTTGGATACGAGCACGGCATTCGCCACAGACAAATGACCGCGGGGGTCGAGGCGCATCGTCAGATTGACTACAGGTTGAGGAGAAGTGAAGTTGGCAAGGGCTGCCGCGATATCAACCACAGAGACCTGCAACAAGGGTTTCCTGCACATCAGTACGCCGGTAGCCTGTGCCCGTTGACGTACCCGTCCTGGTCGAACTCTAGAGTCAGGTCCTTGTCCGCAGAGAATGTCAAGCTTTTCTTTTCCCCAAGCCTGCTTCCTCGTGGGAAGAGGACCTGCCCTGGTCCCATCGTGATGTCTCCCACGGACCTTTCTACAACTTCGAGGTTCTTCATCTTGAATTGTCGGCTGAGGGCTGCCCCGTAGTACGCAGCTCCCAGAACGGCAGCCTCGTCGGCGTTGACATTCTGAGCAATCTTCTCGTCGCCCCCAAGAACGGACCGTATGGCTCCTTGCACGAACGGCACTCGAGTGTTGCCTCCAAACAGGATCACCGAAGTCACATTGTCGAGCGGGACACCGGAGGCAGACAAGGCAGATGAGATTGGTGCGGCGAAGAGGTCGATAGAGGGCGCCAAGGCCTCCTCAAGGACGGTCCGGGAAATCCGACCGCGGTAGTCGACATCGTCATAGAGGGACTCGATAGCGATATTGCTCTCCTGGTTGGCACTGAGGATGTGCTTGACCCGTACAGCCTCCCTGCCGATCTTGGCCATCGCCCGCTTGTCCCCTCTGACAGCCTTCTTGCCACTCTTGCTGATGAAATCGTCGACGATCCACTCCTGAAGCGCCAAATCGAGCCAGACACCGCCAATCTCCTCCCATCCCGTCCCCAAAACGTCCACATGCGTTGTCACGATCGGTGTCTTGCTCTTCGGGTACGGCAGCTTTTCGGTCTGATAGAATGCCAACACCGTAGCTGTAGTGCCGAGTGCGCCGGAGTCGTACACGACATGGACCTCCTTCTCCCCTTGGCCGGTCTCGAGGTCGTACGTCGGGAACGACCGGGTCATGGCGAAATTGAGGGCGACACCCGTCCCCTCGCCGATCATCGCCAGACATGTCATGCCCTGCAGCTCGAGCGCGTCCCGGTATGCCCTCCTCTGCGAGGCGGACCACCACGCTGGCACCGTCACCACGGCCTGAGTGATGGATGTCCCCGCAAGCTCTTCCGCCAGCGCACGGTAGTACGACAGCTGATGTGCCAGGACCTCCGTTGGTGTCCATCCAGAGTGAGACTCAAGGTGGGGCGGCGGTGAAGGATGAGGAAAGGAGACGCTGCCGTCTTCGCCTAGCACAAGAGGGGTCGGGTATACTGCCGGTATTGTAATGACGTCGCGGCCAAGCAGGGGCTTGACATATGGGAAATGCGTGTCTGGAAAGCGGGTTGCCTGCAGGTCAGCACCAGACCCTCACACAAGTAGCCGAGTAGCTGTTCGGGACATGCTGGCGACACCCACAGACATCTTGCCTTCCTGGCCGAATACTCTATCCTCCCGCTTCCATCCTACCACGCTCTGTATCTTCCGCTTGCTGTCCCTGTCCAGCACCACGTCGAAAGGCACGCCAGGCTTCACCAGGGAGAGCTTGGTGAACTCTGCTCCGTAGTCGATGGCGAGCACCGCGGCGCTGATTGCCGGCAAGAAGGCAGCGACCAGCGACAAGATGTAGAGCAGCCGCATGCTGGGCAGCCACCACGCGCGAGTCCTAGCTTCGTACGCGAGTCAAGAAGGATGATAGAAGATGTGCTGAATTTCTAGACTGATCTGTGCTGGCGCCAGACTGCCTCCACGTCGACCACGCGACGGTGACGGCAATGGTGGAGATTAGTGAAAATATCCTAATGCCGCCGGCCTGGGATTAGACTTTCTTTGGCTAATGGGTGGCGGCGAGCACGTCACTGGCTTAAAAGTCTGGAATTCCAGAAAGACGAGTGGTGGATGTCTCTGGGGATACGATGAATAATCAGCGAGACGCCAATGCTTCTTTGCATCCACCTTCATCCTCACCATCTCGCTAACATCAGCGACAGCCCTTGTTGCTCGACGTAAACCACACGAGCGACGGAAAAATGTCGTCGGAAGCCTCCAGCTCGTCATCTCGGCCCCCTGCGCAAGACCCAGATCTGCTCGTGCCGCAATACAACGAGGAGCAGCTGGCAGAGATCAACGCGAAGCTCGACAGCAAGTCGCCACAGGAGATACTGACATGGGCTATCGACAATCTGGACGGACTGTACCAGACGACAGCCTTTGGCCTGTGAGCTTTCGGCGGTATGTTGGAGCAGAGCTGACACCAAAAGCACTGGTACTGCTGCTGTGGACATGATCTCCAAGATCTCCATTGCGCGCGACGAGACGCACCTAGTCCCCTTGGTACTTACCTTTCCTGCATCCTTTTCACAAGACGCTGATTCCAGATCTTCATCGACACCCTCTATCACTTCCCCGAGACCCTCGAACTGGCCCAGACAGTCTCCGACACCTATCTTGCGACTCTGCACACGTACAAGCCGCCAGGAGTATCTACAACAGCCGAGTTCGAGGCAAAATACGGCGAGAGACTATGGGAGACAGACGAAGCTGCCTACGACTACCTCGTCAAAGTCGAGCCTGCCGCGCGGGCGTACAAGGAGCTCGGGGTGAGAGCGGTTATTACCGGCCGCAGACGAAGTCAGGGGGCCGAGCGAGCGGGTCTCAAGGCTGTAGAGGTGGACGAGCGGGGCCTGATCAAGGTCAACCCGCTGGCCTTCTGGGGTTTCAAAGAGGTCAAGGCGTATGTGGACCAAGAGTGAGTCGACTGCCCCCACCTCGAAAGCCAAGCTGAGCGAAAAAGGGGTGCGCCGTACAACCCCTTGTTGGACAAGGGATATCGCTCCATCGGGGACGTTCACTCGACGGCTCTTCCAGACCCTAGCATTGCATCGGATGCAGCGGAAAGAAGCGGCAGATGGCAGGGCAAGTCGAAGAGCGAGTGCGGATTACACGCCAACTACTTCGACATGAAGGCAAGATTCCAGGCGCAGACCATACAATCATAGCATCCTGTCGCACGACATTGTCGCAACTGTTCAGCGTCAAGAGTCATGAACCTAGAGAAACCGATCCAGCAGCTTGCTCCGACTTGTCGCTTCCTTTGCTCAACTGACGTCTTTTGCCGCGCTCGATATTCCTCGAGACATCTCTTTTACGGGTACTGGAAGACTTGATTCCCAATCTCGCGCCGTCTTTGACAGACTACGGTGGCGTTTGCGGGCCACACGCAAGGCTCGGCAGCCGGCCGATGTGGAATAGCTCACTGTCAATCAAGGGGTTTCCCGACTGGACATTTTCGAATCTTGTCTTTTGTTTGAGCATTACAGACATCTCTTCAAAGGATCGTTCTGCGTTCAGTAGTATGAGAGCCACTTTTTCCGAGGTCACAGCCTACTCACCTAACATTATTATTCATTGCGTTCAGGCTAAATCTGAAGAAGCTCTCGTATGATGTCCAGCCAGCCCGCCCTCACAAGTGCAATACTCTTGGAACCTTGGTTCCCATCAGTCATGGGGTCGACTATTCAACCTACGACGGAAGAAGCGCTGTTCGAGGTCTATCGCAAATCTCGTTCATTCTCCTTCCTTGCTGGAGGTGTTTATGACGGACCTGTTGGCGAGAGAGCTGAGTTTGATAGAATCAACGAGGCGCTCGGCAGACGAGGATAGTTTGTCTGCCCCACTGTTGCGATCCACTGACGGGCAGGGAATTTCGAACTGCTTCCTTCCGGGGAGCTTCGCCTGCCGGTGGTCTCGGCAGACTTCGTGGCCACTATTCATCGACTGATTCCCAGTATGCAGCGCGAGGTCGGCGATGTGATCTCGACGTTCCAGCTTTCAGGAGAGGCGTACTTGTCGGACCCAAACTCAAGGTCTGACGAGATTGCGATCGCCAACAAGCGATTGAAAGCTGCGTCTACGTTGAGAGAGATTTCGCCAGACTTTCGTCGAATCGGTACTGCACTCGACTCGTTGTGGTCTGCAGACAGGGATACATACCAAGCCAACCTGAGGGAAAAGTCTGATCAGCTTCGCAGGGAATATAACATCATTTAGCGGGTAACCGATGGCTCATCTGCAGATTGCCGGGTGGACGAGACTGGGAGGCCGCTGGAGCTTCTCTGTCCGAACCCCCTCCCCACCCGGGAACTCTTCGCTTGAGCGAAAGAGCCAAACATCTGATCAAGCATTGACACTTTGACCCACTGCTTATAGACCCCTGCATGAATGATACGGCCATGCCGTCCTCAGTATCATCGATTGATAAGGTTGCATGACAGCTCGCGTGAGATAGCGCGCTCCCGTCTTTCCCTGTTTTCTGCATTGCTTGCTGGATCCCCGGATCAGCTGGTCCCGCGTCCACCCCAGCAGCCTCTCAATGACATACAAGCACGGCTTGTCAGAGAGAATGAATGCTCGGTGCTATGATATGGACATACAATGGGGGCTGATAAGACTCATCTCGAATTCCAAACCTGCGTTGCGGGACTCGGAATTCAAGGGGTCTTGGTGAGCGCCGTTGCTTTCCTCTTGCCCAGCACTATTACGGTCACTTGTTGGGGGCATGTCTGCATGCGAGCCAGTCCAAGCAACTTGCATGCGGCGCTTGTAGGAGACATTAGCCTCTTGCTACATATTCTCTATTAGAGGAGAATCCATGAGACGGGTATGTCCCGAAGAACGATGTGCCCCTCGCGCAGTCTTGACGGCTATGCGCACAGAGTGTCAGTCGAGAGGCATTGACCCCGCGTAGCTCAGCCCGTTATCAACAGGGTCAGGATTAGGGGGCTACTCAGATTGGCGAGAGGTAGGACGCCTAGTGCTTGCCAATCTTGGGCAGAATCGGCGGAGCTCGACAGAGAGGACCAGTTTTGTCATCCATTGATAAAGTCCAGCGAAGGCGATGACCACGATTCGATATACGCAGCACCATCTGTCGCATTGAGATTTCTTGGGTACATGCCTTACCTTCCTTCCAAACGAGAATCACGATTGGGATTTCCCATCGTATCTTCTGGGCCCAGCACAAGAGACACTTGAGATCTCCAAACGAAGAGATCGTGCACCCATCGTGATGAATGGAGGGCTTGTATAGAAGGCGAGACTTGCAGGCGACCTGTACTGGACACTCTACCTTACTCTTAGTTTGCCCAACTATTCGCCACTGACAATGAGCGACGTCGAAGAAGCGATCCCGTGCGCTTTCCTCTTCAGGGAGCCCATGCGAGTCTCCAGCGAAGGCGATCCATTCCAAGCGCACCTCTCAACCCTGCACGACGTCCAGTTGTCCCTACAATTGTTGAACATGCTGGGGAACATCGTACTTCGTCGCGATGCCGAGAAGATAAATCCAACAGAGTCTAGCTTTCTTGGATGTTCGTCACTCATGTCTAACCAAAAGATCCCATCTGACTGCCTACATGCTGCACGGGTGTTCACTGATCTGCAGATTTCTTGGCAATCGATGAGCTGAAGGAGGAGGACGTCACGAATGTGTCCGCCTCGCACTTGACCCGGCTCTGTCATACACTTCCTCACATCGTCAAGCTAGCCAAAGAAGCTAACGAGACTTCGAATGGAACCCCGTCCGGCCTGGTTGACACTGCCGCTTGGACTGACCTAGAAAGGGAACTTGCTAAGGCGGTGCCGCTTCTTCCTGACTGGTCCGAAGAGAACGACGGTCAAGATCAATCACTGACTTTAGAGGAGCGTAACGCTTCTTGGCGACAGGCGGTGCATTGGACCTATTTCGATGCCTTAGACAAATCGTTCATCCCCAATTTCGAGGATGTGCTGAATGCCGTGAGCTCCTTTGGGGAATCTGGGACTCCTGAATACCGGACAGCAATGCAAGCCGAAGCAAACAAGTGGAGCTGGAGCTTTGCGGAACGAACTGCTGAGCAGAGGGATGCGGACGCAAAGGAGGAGCACGACGCGCTCAGCAGTCTCTTCCGTCACAAGGTCTTCCTCGACTCTCCTGACGGTGAATCAGGCAAAGAGACTCTCTTCATGGCGAAAGAATTCACTGAGGAGCCTCCTATGCTTCCGCCCTTCACGCTTCCACCGTAGGGTGAGGGGCTTTCTGTAGCACCGTACATCTGCCAATAGACGCCAACTATTTCCAAATGAAGGTGAGTTTACAGTGTTTGACTATGCATTCTTAGCTTCATGTCGTGCGCAAGAGATTTGAATTTCAGGGGAATGGACCTGTAGCACACTACATGTAGCCTCTTGTACCGAAATTCACCACCGGTGCTCAGTGGCGGAGTCTAGTCTCGCTCGTGCCCTGTCCTTCCGTGCGGATAAAATCGCTCGCGGCAGTCGGCGTTCCATCGGCGAGTTCACAGCTGCAAGGCTCAAGATCCATATTGCCGATGATGCTCTGCACGCTCATCCCCCTGCACACCGAACTCAATGATTCGCACTAATCAAGCAACTTTGCAACCTCGCACGGACATTTGTCATGATTTGGAACTGCATCGCCCGCTTCGTAAGAACGACTCATGTGTCTCGACCACATCCCCACGCGGAGATATGAAATGATCTGGAAGTGCAAATGTCTAGTTGGCTGCGCAATGCCCAAATCGGCGGGTGTTGGCTATAGTCAGGCGGCTGTTGTCATCAAAAATCTCATATCAGACCCTTTGTTGGCTTATGCCACCTATATAAGAGGTGCACGGCAGGGTCAAGACGGCAGGTTTCATTTTTTTGCGTTTTCAGTATACTGCTAGATTCCGTCGCGGAGCGCATCGAATATGTCTGAAGCGTCGTCATTTGTCACCAGTGCTCTACTCCATCCCCTACTGATCTCGGATGTCAGCCAGGACTTCGTCGACTTTGAAAGAGAACATGCAATGTCCGAAATCAGGGAAGAGTCTCAGATGTATGAATTACTCCTGGGCCACCTTATGCCTAAGACCAGGTGGGGTGAACTGCAAAGGACACACGCGGCGCGATTGACCAGTGAGTCAGACTGCTCGCCTGGATAAGGCACAGATTGACCGACAGAGGGATACGGCTGGGACAGCTCAGGGGAGATTGTGCTTCCCGAAATCCCCGCACGATTCATCGCCACAATCCACCGCCTTCTACCTTCGATGGAACAAAGAATCCCCACTTTCGTCGCCCGTATCATGATGAGAGCTACCCTCGACTTGCTGAGGGGGGGCTCGGCAGGTAGACAGGTCACCTCGCTATTTTCTGACACGAGCTTTGCTCTCACCTTGTCCCAGAGATTCCCCCGGACTCTACATGACCTCAAGCTTGAGCTTGACAGTATGGGGCAGATTGGGAGTGACATTTACTATTCAAAGCTTCAAGCAAAGTCAGAAGAGATCCGTAGAACACACAGAATACGTGGAAGGCAGTGTTCAGTGATTGAGCGTAAGCGAGACGATGACGCCTTGGATACTGGGGAGTCAGCCTCCAAGAGGGTTCATGTTGACACGGACTCAAACTACGATGACTCTGAGTATCAAGCCGTGCTGAGGACGGTAATAGAGCACGCCGAACCACTCCCCGACCTCCCCAGCTTGGAAGGGGAAGGGATGGCGGACGAAGTGATGGCGGACGAGAACCCGTAGCCTCTAGTACTCTAATATGATTTTATCCTCATGTGAATACTGCATTTGAATTCCCTCGCGCATTCCTGCTCTATCACAGACGCCGTCATGACCCTGGAGGGACCACCTTCCCTTCGCGGTTCTCTGTTACACAATGATGAGAGCTATGCATTCGTCCATCTCTGCAGTTCTCTACTTATGAGCTGTCGCTCTGCTCAAGCCATCTACATAAGGTTACTCATTTGGCCGCAAGAGGCAATTCTGACCCTATGAGGCGTCCTCGGGGTCCTCGGGGCCTATTGTTCAACATTCTCCTTCATATACAAGCAAGCATTCGTTGCCACACCATACTGTCGAGCTGATACCGCAAGTAGAGATTTCGACAAGCCAGTCTACAACAAGATGAACAAGATGCCTATGGCGCCTTTCAGGGGCCCGCGGGGACGTTCTTGTTACCGAAACGACTGACGCGCGTGACACAACATCCCTTAACGTCGGAGCGATAGGCTGTGACCATTATGAATACCTGAGCGAAATGATGAAGATGCGCTCAGGCTGCCTTCTGCAGTCGCCGACAGATATGTGCAGCGAACCTCAGCAACGCGCACGGACTATCGTGATGGCAATCAGAAAGGATTGGTCCCACCGCTGAGCCGAGCCGCTTGCAGAGTGAAAGGCTGTCGAGCAGGCAGAGCCCTGCATATTGCACGAGACCTGACATCCCTGCAACCAAAGCTGCCCTAGCACTTGTCGGGGGCTCCGCGGACATCCAAATTGACGATCTCCTGAGTCTCATTTCTGTGGCTTCGCAGACTCGCACTGCATAAACGTCCTGCGGCTCTTTTCCTCGTTTCCTCGTTTCCCGAACTACAGTCTCCGAAAGTCCCCCTCAAGGACTCCCTGACCCTGTCAGCATCGTAGCCGCTCTCACTCTCACGGGTTCGCAAACTGACGGAGAGGAGCCTCGCATTTGGCAGAACAGCCGAACAGAGCTTCTCATTTGGAAACAGAGGAGCACAGGCGCCATCAGCACGTCGCCCTGCACCGACACTGAGGATGTGAAATTGCGAAAACACATTGGTGCCACGATTTCACATGGACTTGGAAAAATGCTATACGTATGACAAAGGCTGAACATCTGCTTGCAATGCATCTCAGGCTTTTTGGAATGTTGTTTGAAATCGACTTCCAGTCCTTTCCAGTCCTTTCCAGTCCTTTGCTTCACAAAGCCTTGCCTCGAGGGGTATAAATGGCTAGTAGTGGAGTTGTGCATGTGCGCGACAAATCTCACTTCTGCTCTTCTAGGAGCCATATTGCATCTCGACCTTGGTCAGTGATATCGCAACATGTCGGTCGATGAGGAAAGTAGCCTAACTAGTGGTTTCTTGTTCCCCGATCTGCTGCAAAGGGTGAATGACGCCACGGACATCAAGGACAAAGTGTCCGCTCTGCAAGACGTCAAACGCGCCGCAGAAATGGTATACTTTCTCGGGCCGCTTGCCGCTTTGGAGACGACGGATACCACTTCAGAGCGCTTGCGTCCCTTGTTAGGTGAATTATCACCCGCCGGCTCCAGCTGCTCTTGGCGGTCACCACAGTGAGGGAACTGACAGATAGACGATTTATGTCTCAAAACTGACGGGGACGACACAGGCAAGGTTGCGCTCCCAGACCTTCCACTGAAGACAATTTCGACCTTAGTCTTGTACGAGAGGCAACTGAGCTGGTTTGCCGGGCAGACGGATCGATTCCTGAGACGCTATCGCTCCAATCTTTCGCACGACAAACGGTCGGAATATGATCCAAATTTTGGGATGGAGTCAGAGTCGCAATTTCGAACTTGGTCAGAGGAGAAGTTTATCCCTACTCTGACTGCGTTCTGCAAGCTTTACACCTCTCGGGGACGTATTGACTATAGTGATCAACGTTGGCTCAAGGCAATCACCGATCTTTCTGATCAAACCAAGGCAAAGTACAATATCGTAGACATGGAGACGGCCAGAGCGCTGGACGACACTGATCCGCAGAGCAGTACAGATCCTGAGTCACGGGTCGATGTCAATTGGACAAAGGTGGCCGGCTTTGACGGCAAAACTCTGCCCCTTTTCGCGGAGTTCGCAGAGCAGGCAAAATCTTACTTGTCAAGCGGTGTTCATTATGATCCTAAGTCGAGGGAAGCTGGCCCGGGAAGCGCGATGAATACATTGTTCTACAATTTCTTCGGGGGTGACTGACCCAGCCGCCTCTCGCCAATTACAGTCTCTAAAGTAATCATGTCAGCTTTGGGCGTTTGGATCTTATATCTGTTACTGCTCGTTGAACGTCCCCCTTTTGCTCTCATCACCGTTCTTGTCCCTGGTCTATGTATTTACTTCATTTTCCCCGCTTTTTATCGTGTCTCGGAGTCTGTTGCACGACAGGCCTCCGTGACGCCTCATACGATCAGACTTGGCTCTTTGAGCAGGATGCGGACGAATACGATGTCACTCCGAAGGCTGAGCCTTGCAGAGGGCGTCTGACAGCGATTGAGTAGCAGTTCCGGGGTCGCATTAAGCGATTGCTTATAACTCTCACCGTACATAAACACTCGTGATCATTTCCTGTGAAGCCCTTTGAATGGCGAGGACAGGTCACACAATCGCTCTTTCGGGGGTGCAAGTGTTCCGCTTCGCTGACATGGTCTGCATCAATCTGGATACTGCCAGTGGCGCAGACTCCGGAGAGGCCACGGCCTATACCGCTGAATATGCCTACCGCGCGCGTCGCATGCAGCGACCAACATTCTCACCCGCAGGACCTTGTGGCTCTGGGCTTCCCGCCTTTGTATGCGCGGGAGCGAGGGGTTGGATTGTTCGAAGATGGGGAAAGGGGGGGAGGGTGAGGGGGACGGGGAGGGGGCGCTCTCTCTACAACATGTGGAATCTACTGACTCCCGTTGATGGCTTTGCTGCCAGCAGTGCTTCTATGTCAGCCTCGCCCACGGTCCTAGCTCCACCCGAGGCCTTCTCGGTCGTAGCTTCACCTGGATTGAGTAGTGTGGCGCCACCGAGCTGAACAAGGGATCCGCTGTTACAAAGACATCATCTTCAAATGACCGACGAACATATAAAGGCGGAGGGCTCTGCGTACTGTACAAAGATGCCATAGTGCGCACCAGAAGTCCAAAGCGGCAACCCTCCTAGCGACATATCTCATCCTCACCCAGACGAACTTCATGTGCTTCCTCCGCCGTCACGCTCAATCCTCGGACGCACGAACATGAACACCACCGCTACAAGTGTCACTAGCGCCATTCTGTTTGCTCCCTCGTTAGAGAGCTTCGCTTCTGCCAGTGATCTTTCTCAAAAGCGAAAGGTGCTGGAAGACGCAAGGCGCACTGCTGAGACGTTGTACTGTTTCGCTTCACTTGCGGCCTCGATCTCAACTCCTCCAGTCATCTTGACTGGGGACCTCCCCTCCCCCCCCCGAGGTGAGCGATTATGCTATTCCCACGGCTGATCGGCTTCTGGTGCGATAGGGGATGATTGACCTACAAAGCCGTCTTACATGAATGATCAAGGCGTCCCGATTTTGCCAGAACTTTCGATCGACGCAGTACTGACCTTGTTTGTCTGTCTACCAGCCCTCATATCTATATCGCGAAGCGACTGTAAAGCTCTGGGAGATCCCAATATCGCCCCTTCAGAGAGCGCTCGAGCGTCCTTAGCCGCGCGCATAACGTGGTTAGAGCAGGTGTATGAGCAGAACCTCCTGCGTTTCAAGTAAAATATGTTTGAGATACTCCCAGCACTCCCCACGCAGTTTTGCTCGAGACTGAAGGATCTATCGAATCACTACAAGAGATCTTATCACATGATGGAGACCTCTCACCCCAGAACAGCGGTAACAGACAACACAGGGATCGCATTTTCAGAGGTGCCTGGTTTCGACGCAGAAACCTCCCTTGAAACGGACTGGATTGCTGTCAGAATTGAATGCGACCACTACAACACATTCGGGATCAGTCGTCGGCAGGAGGTGAACTCGTTCATATGGAGGAGTGACCCTTCTACAGGAATAGAAGAAGGCGAATTCATGGCATTAGTCAGACCAAGACCGGCTTGGATACGTTAGATGGTAATACCGTCTTTCAGAAAGAACAGTTTTTCCCTGCCTGCTATACATACGCATCAAACCATGCGAGCGACCGTATTCGGAATCGCTTGCGACACCGTGGACGTCATTGACGATGGCGTGCACTTGTTGACACATCGTCGAAAACGAGGAAAGACGAGCATCCCTTAGCCCCTATGCGCGACACGGGCGCTACATACAGTGTTCATGCTATCGTGATACGCGTAACAGTGCGAGTTTCCTCGAAGCTCATTTGCGCCCGCCGAGTCTGCCGGCAAGCTCAGCGCGGAACATCTCCTCTCTACTCTTGGCCTCCAGGCCTGATTGTGAACGCAGCTCGTTTATGACGTCCTTCGTTTTGCCGAAGTAAACAGAGGAAAGCAGATTCCGCATTCTCATTCTGACCTTAAGCACCTTCATCTCGTAAGAGATCCAAAAAAAACGCACTCCATGTCCTCAACCATACGGCCGATATTTGGGATATGCCCGGCCGTCGAGGTTAGCGGATAATCGACCTCGGCCTGACGATCAGCCCTGTCCCACCTCTCGAAGCGGAACTGACTTGTCGGGTCATGCTTCCACTCAGAGTGACACCGCCTTCTCCCGTAGCGTTCTCCAGCCCCTTCCCTGCGCCTACTGCCTTCGTCTTGGTGTCCAGCACCAGCATGACCGTTGACGTAAGCTTATACTTGGCACTGCGTCCTCTTTCATGACATTCAAAGACGTGTAGCGAGTCCCATGTCCCGGACGGTGCAGCCTCATCTCCTGGTTGCAGCACTGCGAATCAGACCAACGACCACTCTCTAAAGCGAGACTGACCTTTCTTGAGCAGCACCACTCCAGCAAAGCTCATCTCCTTTCCGGTCTCGTCTTCCAGGTCCCACAGGTAAACGCTGGATATACCGCCCTCGAAGTACATCTCCCGATATGTGTCGAACGCCGAGTTCAGTGACTGTTCCAGCTGTCTCAACTTCGGCGATGGGGTGGGAGCTCCTGGCGCCGGGGGGATGTAAGCATTGGACCAAGGTGAGCTGGACATGAGTCTGCGCCCGCTGCCTCCTGGAGGTCGACATACCGGAATGAGTCTCCGTCCCGGTTGTAGTCACATCCAAGGAAGTCTTTGCCCTTATCCTCATCGCTGAGAACCTTCAACGGCTGGTCGATGTTACCTAGCAGGTCGTCCGCGTACTCTGGGCACAGGTCGCAAAGGGTATTGACATTCTCTTCAACCTTTGTTGGCGGTAGTCTTCGCATGAGGTCGAGCAGGGAGTTGAGCACCGCTGACATGATCAGCGCGGCCCTCCCACGGTACTAATCCGTCAGCTGAAACTTACCATCTTCTGCCATTGTGCAGGCTGTCCTCCATGCACTGGTCGTTGCGCAACGCGAATCTAAGATCAGCTTGAGCACGTCCCACGTCATACGCTATCCGGTCACCCCATTTAAGATCCACCGGCCCGGTCAGCTCCGTCGGTATCTGAAGGGGGATTTTTTGCTTCTCGAGTAGCAGTGACGTTGATGAGCACCCATCACAGCCGCGACACATAGTGGTCATGTCGCAGACCGCGCTTCGTCGAGCGGTTCAGTCGGCATGCCGCCTCTCGCAGAAGCAAAGCACGTTGGCTGGTCCCTCTCGACTGTCTCTGGCCTATGTCCCGCGACAGCCGCTGTCGACGACCAAGACGCAGCGCCGTGGTCTGCTTGGCAAACGTATGACCTCGTTTTATACGCATTCATTCCCACCAAAGACGGTCGATGAGGCCGATAAAGCGCCCTTCGTGCCGTCTGTCCCGCCTGGACCTGCCCGAGCCGTTCCGGCAAACGATGAGGGACGGCAAAAGGAGAAGAAAGAGCGTTATCTGGACAGTCTCATGGACAAGGCAGGAGAGCTGAGCCTGCGATGTAAGTCAAGAGCCGCTCTACAGGACTTACGCTGATGGACAAGGCTCCATCATCGATGCTGAAGGAAACTGGACCGCTGAAGAGGGTCGATACAAAAAGTCGGAATTGTGCAAGGAGCACGATCTCGATGTGGGTGACATGGCCTTGCAAATGAGGCCCGCTGACCTTTAGCCTCGAGATCTTCGCAAGCTGGACTCGCTCGTGCCCAATCTTGTTCCTCTCATCTTGACGAGGAAATCGTGTATCCTTATATCGATGCTGCACATCCGAGCCCTGATCAAACCCGATCGAGTCATCATCTTCAACCACGCCGGCAGCGTCGAGTCGGAAGTTCAGAAGCGATTCAAGTGGCATTTGGAGAAGAACGTTCGAGCAGGGTATCATGCCAAGAATGATGCCGAAGACAGTGAAGACGAGATCGGACTCGCGTATGAGCACAGGGCATTGGAGAGCATCCTGGTTGCCACTGCCAATGCGTTGGAAGAGGAGATGGTATATACCCGCCAGATCGTTCAGCAATTGCTCGGTGACCTGGAAGACGATATCAATCGCGACAACCTCAAAAAGCTGTTGCATTACTCTCGCAGGATGGTCGGATTCCAAAGTCGAGCTCGCTATGTGAAACGAGCTGTGGATGAGCTGTTGGACTCGGGTGCGTCACTCATGCAGACCCGTATCAAGGCTTACAGGCAGACGAGGATTTGTCTGCGATGTATCTCACGTCGAGGGCCCGAGGGAAGCCAAGGGCGCTACATGACCACGAACAATTAGAGATGCTGCTGGAGAGCTTCCAGAAGCAAGTGGAGGAGATCGTCAGTGAGGTGGACACAACAGTAGTCAGTGGGCAATTGCTCATGTCGACCCCAAATAACAAGACAGGCAAACATGAATAGCACGCAGGAAATTACGGAGCTCATGCTCGATTCCGGACGTAACGCACTGCTCAGCTTGGACATCTCGGTCTCAATCATCACCTTGGGCGTGACGGGAGGCGCCCTAGTGGCGGGCTTCTTCGGCATGAACGTGCGTATAGTCCCAATCCAAAGACGATCGCTGGACTGACAATATAGTTGCTTAGTCATTTGGAGGAGAATCCCAACGCATTCATCATTGTCTCGGGGACGGCTTGCGGCATCGCGCTGGTGACATCACTGGTCGGTCTCAAGATCCTGCGTCGCGTCCGTCGCGTAGCTTTGAATGCGGGAGGCTCAGGTCTACGGCATTTTGGACCTCCCCCGGTAGCCTTGGGGTATCAGGGACCGCCCGACTGGTCCACTCCGCTCGACAACCGACAATCATGGCTGGGGCGCTGGTTCTGGCCAAAGGTACCCTATGGCCGCGCAGGACCGTCTGTGCCACCTCACATCATTCGAAACATATTCCGCGCCCGGCTGCAGGCCCGCGAACAAGCCCGCGCCATGGCGAAGCGGGCGGCGAGGTCCGGCGGCTCGGCCGAACCCGTGTGGATCAACGAGCAAGCCGACAGGGCCCGGGCGCGTGACGCATTGAGGTGCGAGATGCTCAAACTGCAAGAGGAAGGAGAAGATGGCGCGGCGGGCGCCAAAGAGCCGTGGAATGAATGGGAGAAACACTGGAAGGGCGGAAGGGCGGATTGGGATGCTGGTCCATGGAAGTGGGGACGCGGCAAGCCCAAGTGGGCCAAGGAGTAGTAGACAATCTGTAGCACGAGACCGCTGTAGCACAACACTTCTTCTCTGTTTGTCTGTTGCATCACCTCACTCGACTTCAGCTGGCTTTGGCTTTGCGGCATGCTTCGAGCGGACAACCTCCACCGGGCGGCGAACTTCAGGTCCACCTCATCTTTCGCCGATGACTCACCACTACTTTTATACTTGTACAACAATATGCGGCTGAAATGGCGCTCGACACGACCGAAAGAGCAAACGGACTCATGGAGGAGCATCTGATCGCTCCTGTGAACGTCTCGCCCGACCCAGACATCGGCGTCAAGAGGAGATGTCAAGTCAGCATCCGGGGTCGACGGCTGGGCAGCCCGATCCGGTGCTACGCCTTCGCATCACGCACATCACCTCGACCCAGTCTCCCCCGCTGGCCTCGCTGACGCATTCCTACACTCCCCCGCATCTCGCCACTGCGATCCCGCTAGGATGCCTGCCGACGCACATGCCGGTGCTGCGAATATTTGGGACGACCCCGCACCTCCAGAAGATCTGCGCGAACATCCACCTGTGCTACCCGTACTTCTTCGTGCCCTTCCCGATGGACTCGACCGACCCGCTGCGCCCCGAACGAGTCGTCAAGCTGTGCCAGCGCTTCGCCGTATCGCTCAACCACGCCATCTGTCTCGCCATGCGCCAGACGCCGTCGGCGGCGTCCACCTCGCGCTATGCGGGCGGGACGGACCCGCGGCACCTGCACGTCGTGAGCGTGATGCTGGTCAAGGGCGTCCCGTTCTACGGATACCACATTGGCTGGAGCTACTTCCTCAAGGTCAGCCTGGTCAACCCGCAGCGCATGTATGTGGCCCTGGAACAGCTGCGCAAGCCAGTGGTGCTGGGCAGGGAGTGGCAGCCGCACGAGGCGCACATGAATCATGTCCTGCAGTTCATGTGTGACTTCGATCTGTACGGATGCGGCTGGCTGAATTTGGGAGGTGGAACGTTTCGGGATCCCTTACCGGGTGCGCCGCAATAACAGCTGATCTGCACTTGCGGAGCTGAGAGACAGAGGGGGATCCGTACGAGTCGCCGGAACGTGGGCCAGTGACGACTTTCGATACTCTCAGCGTCCCTGCGGATATGCTATACCCTCCAGGGCTATCGCCTCCGAAGGACACTTTTGCGCCTCTCGAGATCGACGTCTTGCCGCACCACATCCTCAATAGAGGTAGACTACAGTCTCGAAATCTTCACCAGGACTTCGTCGAGCTGCTACAGAAACCGCTCGATCCTGATGAGAAGCTCGTGCCGGCCGTCAAGGAGCTATGGGACGACGAGCGACGTCGCAGAGCTGCCAAGGGGCTCTCGCTCAGCGAGAAAGCGATGATGCCGGGAAGCGGAGGTATGGGAGGGCGAACAATGGAAGAGCTCGGGTACAAAGTGGAAGGCAAGGAAGTCCACAACCGCGGAGGCGAGTGGAAGATATCCGAGGAGCTATGGGCGATGATCGAGGACCGCATGGGGGATGAGCGCCGCAAGCGTGGAAAACTGACATTTGAAAGATTTAGTGGGGACGTCACGTCAGGCAAGGGGGGCGAGAAGAGAAAATACGACAAGGCAAGTAGGGATGCGCGCTTTGCCGTCAGTCGCAGGGCGGCTTACCAATAGTGGGTAATGACAACCTTCGAAGCAGTCTCCGCGCATTGGCCAAGACAACCCAGACCTCCGAAGTCTACGCAAAGGAGCAAAAGGTCGAAGCGAAGTCTCATACCGAGCTCTCCCTCGATGTTCTCCTCCCCGACCAAGGCTTTGCCTCTGACATCCTCTCTCGAAATATCGCCTCTCAAGCCTATCTCTGGACATACTGATGTCAAGCCGGATCCCGCCATGCTTCGGAGTGGGTCGCCGATAAAGTTGGAAGCAGATCCTGCCATCGATGACGAGGTTTCAGGTAGTAGTGATGACGATTCAGAGGAGGAGAATCCGTTCGAGGCATTCGCCATGACTCAACTCTCGCAAGGGCCGGATGTGCAGGCGGAGATCAATCAGTATGCCATATCGAGAGACGTAGGAAACCCGGTCGACGATGATGATTACGAGGAGATCGGCCAGCGGTTGCATCAGCAGGATGCTAAGCAGCATGCCGAGCAGGCCCATCAGCTCCGGTCGACCCAAGCCGCTTCTTCGGATTACGGCAGCGAACTCGAGTTAGGTGAAGAGGAGATTGACGATCTGTTCCGCCGCACTGTCGGTGGAGGATTTGGAAGCGCCGCCTCAACGCCGAGGTCGAGGCGCACGAATGGCTCGATGACACCGACTACAGCGGGATCGTCGACAGACTCCCTTGCTTCCCGCAAAAGAGAGCGAGCGCTCCGTATGCGGCAACACGCTGGCCTGGGTGATCTATCAACCATAGTGGACAGATCATCTGTATCTCTCAGCCCTGCCGTCAATGGGAATGTTCATCTGAATGGGAGTTCTATTCAGACCCCGACGAAAGCCAAAGAGACTGTCTCAGAGAAAGCAACGCCAACTCGCCTGATGCGCAACTTGTTTGCAAGGAATAGGGCCGGCTCCAATTCGCCCTATTCACCAGCAAAGGCAGCCATGCACCCACCAACCAATGCTGTCGTTCTCTCACCCAGCAAGCGCTCTCTTGGCGAGTGGCGGTCCCCATCGCCTGACGCGGACGACCAGCGCGCGACTCGAGAGGCGACTCCAACGCCTGTCGCGCATGTCAGCGAGCCGGGCAGGCTGATGAAAAGCGAAATCAAATCCTCGCCTATGGTAAAGAAAGAGGTGATCTCGGACTTCCTCGAGATCCGAGCAATCGACAAGTCTGCAGATGATGCTCCACTGGCGCTACCTCCAGCACAAGTAGTGAGATCATTGTCCACCAAGTCATCGAGTGGAGAAGACATGGACGCTACACCTATTGGCAAACGGCGGTTCCCCAGTCCTACCCTCACAGATCCCCCTCACGGCTCGCAAACGATTCCAAATACTACCACACAGGCCGAAGCCAAGCCCATACGCAAGCGTGTACGCCTTGCCACCCCATCCAGCCCCGTGGCTGAGGACCATAAACCTATCGTGAGCTCTCAAACGCTTCTCCCACTGAGCGGGAATACAATCGAGTCGACCGATACCTCGGAACATGCTGAGACGACTTCCTCGAATTTGCCATCCTTGCTGTCCTCGACGGCTTGGGTCTACCGCCAGCCTCCTCAATCACGGGCAGAAGTGATCAGCAATATGGAAGCCCTTGGAATACCTTCCGTTGAATATGCTGAACCCTTCTACTCGAATTCCATCGATGTACCTGGTCGGGCCAAAATGTTTGCTGGGAGAATGTTTAACATCAAAGGCAATGGCTTGGAAGATCTGCAAATCTTCGAGCCAGGAGTACCAGAGTCGTTCACTCGGACTCGGAGATGGTTGAGGACACCTCGTAGAGAACAGGGGAAATCGAGATACGGATGGGAATTTGGAAGTGCTCCGCCAAGCCTGCGCCAGGTGGTCAAATGGTGCGAGGACCAGGACGAAGCAGCTCGAGAGGAGGCCGTTCGACGAAGCAACATTGAGGGCAGTCAGCTCGCGGGCCCAACGCAGAAGAGTCGATGGGGCTTCAAGTTCAGCCAAAAGAAGAAGACAAAAGACAGTGAGCGGGAGAGGCAGAACATGAGTGTCCTTGCGCTCGAAGTGTTCGGTACGTCAAGATGGACCTACTCACCGCCTTGCTACACGCTCACACCTAGCCTTATCACGACATCAGCTCCTCCCAGATCCCGAAAAAGACGAGCTCGCCGCGATCTTCTTTTGCTATCAGAAAGAAGACGACTCTTTGCCCGATAACACCGCTTTCCCCGGCTACTATGCTGGCTATGCTGTTGTCGACTCTGCGCAGTCTAAGCTCGAGCGCATGCGGCTGGAAGGCATACCTCATCATGTCGTCGACACCGAGCTTGACCTGATCAACTGGATTATCGATCTTGTCAAGGGCTGGGACCCTGATGTCCTGGCCGGATGGGAAATGCACAACGCCTCTTGGGGTTACCTCGCGGCCCGCGCAGAGCACGGCTTCTGTGAGTATAGCGAATCCGCCGTTGCGCAGGTGGAACTGACAATTCAGCTGTTGACCTACCCGAACAGATTTCACGAGTGGTCTCGGGTCACAGCGCTCCAAAGAAGGACTTTTACTCGGCCACCCACACCTCGACTTTCAAGGTCTCGGGCAGGCATATCCTGAACATCTGGCGTATATGCCGGTCGGAATTGACTCTCACCCAATACACCTTTGAAAACGTTGCATTTCACTTGCTGCACCAGAGGTCGGTCACTCGGAGACGATGGTCTGTACGCGCTGACCTTGAGGGTACCGCACTACTCTGCCGCCTCGCTCACGGCACTGTGGAAGAGCAAAGCGGCGATGCACACGTATCGCGTCATCAAGTACTACATCCAGCGTGTTGTCATGTACATGGAGCTGGTTGATGCTGCCGAGATTATCACCAAAAATGCGTGCGCCTTCCTTTACAGTATACGCCAACGGCAATGACTCACCTGTAGCGAGTTTGCGCGTGTGTTCGGCGTCGATTTTGCTTCAGTCATGTTTCGTGGTTCGCAATACAAAGTCGAGTCATTCATGTTCCGTATCGCCAAACCCGAATCTTTCGTGCTTGTCTCTCCTTCGAAACAGCAGGTCGGCTTGCAAAACGCGCCTTTCGCCGTGCCGCTCATTGCCGAGCCAGAGTCAAAGTTCTACAATCACCCCATTTTGGTGTTGGACTTTCAAAGTCTGTATCCGAGTGTCATGATTGCCTACAATATCTGTTTTTCGACCTGCTTGGGCCGGGTCGAGAAGTTCAAGGGTACCGACAAGTTTGGCTTTACGGAGCTCAAGGTCGCTGATGGTCTGCTGGAGTTGCTCAAAGACTATTTGACGGGTAAGCGTTGCCCCGTATGTGGTGGACGAGCTGATTTCAGTCACGCCCAATGGTATGATCTTTGTCAAGCCCGCTGTGCGAAAGAGCCTTTTGGCCAAGATGCTGGGAGAGATCCTCGATACGCGTGTCATGGTCAAGCAGGCGATGAAGGGTGCGCGTGGCGATAAGGCGAGTGCTGAGACAATGAAGACATAATCTGGCTAATGTCCCAGTCCTTGACTCAGCTCTTGAATGCTCGGCAACTAGGTCTAAAGCTCATGGCCAATGTGACATACGGCTATACTTCTGCCACCTATTCCGGCAGGATGCCCTGTATCGAGGTAGCCGACTCGATTGTGCAGACTGGGCGGGAGACCTTGGAGAAAGCCCAAGAAATGATCCATTCTCGGCCAGAATGGGGTGCCTCGGTGGTTTATGGTGATACCGACTCGCTGTTCGTAGCGCTCCCTGGACGCACAAAAGATCAGGCTTTCGTCATCGGAAACCAAATCGCGGATGCCGTTTCCGCCGCCAATCCCAAACCGATCAAGCTGAAGTTCGAGAAGGTGAACCGCTCCACCTGGCATCATAGCACAAGTACCTGACTGACCAGGTCTATATGGGCTCTGTTCTCATGGCGAAGAAGCGCTACGTCGGGTTCAAGTACGAACATCCCGATGAAGTCGAGCCCGTTTTCGATGCCAAGGGGATTGAGACAATTCGAAGAGATGGGTTCCCCGCTCAAGGCAAGATTGAAGAAGTCTGCCTTAAAATGCTCTTCCGTCATCAGGATCTATCCCAAATCAAGGAGTACTGTCGTCAAGAATGGACCAAGATCTTACAGGGACGGGTCTCGATCCAAGACTTCATTGTTGCCAAAGAGGTACGCTTAGGCTCCTACTCGGAGAAAGGTGTCCCGCCGCCCGGCGCTGCGGTTGCATACCGACGTATCCTAAAAGATCCTCGGGACGAGCCTCAATACGCCGAGCGTGTCCCATATATCATAAGCAATGCCGAGGGGCGGCGCCTGATCGACCGTGCACGCACTCCTGAGGAGATGCTCGCCAGTCGGTCACTCAACATCGATGCGGAATACTATATTCGCAATCTGCTTATCCCGCCTTTATCGCGAATATTCAACCTGGTCGGAGCCGATGTGGAGAACTGGTACGAGACCATGCCGCGCACCAAGCGAGCCGGCAAGTACGACCGACCAGAGGGCATGTTCGGCACATTGAAGCGGGGTGGCCAAAAGGGCGCGAACGGAATGAGGATTGACAGTCATTTCCGCTCGAGTCACTGCACTGTATGCGGCGGCGAGTCGTCGACGGGTGAGTCGCTAGCTGAGGGATTATCTGACCCGCACAGAAGTCTGCCGGGATTGCCGAGACGACCCCTCCGCCACGACGCACACCTTGTTGTCGCGGGAACATCTCGCCCAGCAGAAGCTCGCGGACCTGCACAGGATCTGCGCCTCGTGCTCCTCCACCCCGGTGGGCGAGAGCGTCATGTGCGACTCGGTCGACTGTCCGGTCTTGTATGCCAAAGTCAGGGCGGAGAGGGATGTGGAGGACCTCATGGGAGTGAGGGACATTGTTGCGCGTTTGGGCGGGGAAGGGGCGTGATGTGCTGTCATCTTGGGTTTCGGGCTGGTCGGATGCTCTTCATACACCTCATTGGATACCCGTTTGTCTGGGTCTTGGTCTGTACTGCTGTTGTTGTAAAGCGATGCGATGAACACGGATTAGCCGGTGCCGGCATTTAGACGGCGATGATGTCAATCTCATCTCGTCGCCGAAGTCCGAGCTCCGAACTGACCGGAGAGCACTGCACTCATGGCAAGGAGAGAAGCAAGCCAAGACGTAGCATCGCCACTCGATAACTCTCAACAAGCACGTTCGTGTCTCACGACTCGATGGCATGGGCTTCATGTCGTGTACAAAAGGGTCGCGCGACATTGCTTGACTAGTCTTGCCACCACAAGATCCATACACGCTCAGAACTTCCGGTCGACGCACCAACGTCGGCAGACACACGATGACCTACCTCAGCGAGCGGCTCAAAGAGCTGATCGACAAACCACCACCACCACGCACGCTTTCCTCGACCCAGCAGTCACCTCCAGACGGTGGACTCACACGATCTCATGGGCCGCCGACACCGCCGCCTCACCCACTGAACCCATTTTACCGAGACGCATCGTCTTATGCGCTCCCACCCGCTCTAGAGGCCTATGTTGCCCGACGAGAGCGGGACGCTCAGGAGAGGCAGTCTCGTGGACCAATACGTTCCCATTTCGGTCAGCAGGTCCCTGACGAGCCGCCGCCCTCGTACGAAGCGTCCACAGCTGGTCCTTCAGCCAGTGTTGGGCAGCTTTCCAGGTCGGCAGTTGAGGCGCGGTATGGGCCATCGGCGTATACGCCTGCTGTCGAAGGCGACAAAGAGGGGTATGACGATCTCAAAGGCTATCGCCACAAGCGATATTCCTCGAACGGCCGCGACCCTCGCTTGACCGCGGCGCATCGTACTCCCACATCGCGCAAGCCCTTCCTCACGTCTGCCGTGCTCCACGCCATGGGCCCCTCGCTACCCTCAGCAACTCTCGCCGCCCTTTCGCAGCTCAACAAGGCGTGCTACTCGGTCGTCGCACCCTATCTGTATAGAAAGATCACACTGTCTCGCCTTGCCCTCGACGCCCTCATGTGGGGTGTCGATCTGCCGCAGCTGGATGGGACGATGTATCGGCCCTTCGACCGGACTGTGCCTCCGCCTGTGCAGACCCCGCCTCCGCCGGAGAAGAGAGGTCTCTTTCAGAAGAGGAACAAGGGCAAGGCGCCAATTCGGACTGCTGAACCAGACGACAAGCAAGGTTTCAAGGGCTTCGACGACGGTGATTTCTGGTCGAAGCCGAGAGCCGAAAGCCCTTCTCTCGGTGGAGTCGAGCCGACTCTCGAGACTAAGCGCCGAAAGGCGCGACTATTGGGACTCGTGAGAGAGGTACGACTCGATGGCTTGGTACCGGACGTTCGACTGTGTCGCGCCATCGCCTCTCTTCCCCTTGCCCCGCCGAGAGAGGCGCAGTCGACCTCCTCCTGCTCTGCTGAACGCAAAGACATGCCCCGGGACGAGGAGGAGAGCTCAACTTGGTCAATGGATGAGAAGCGCGGATCTGGCCGCTTCGACGATCATAAAGAGCCCCACAGGAACGGTCGCTCAAAGGCCGTGGAGGCAGCAGCCGATCTTCTTCCCGATTACAGACATCCGGCGACCGAGAAGAAGAATTCTCAGGGCCAAGTCGACCTGCCGGTTCCTCTATTCCCGAATGTGCAGAAAGTCATTGTCGAGGCGTCGTACCTTGACACTCTTGCACTATGGACTGTCAAGGCCAGCGCCAGTCCCTTGTCCAGGACAAGCGCGACCTTTCGTCATCACCCATTCCTCTCCGCCCTGCTTCGCCTCGTCCCTCGATCCGCCACATTCGTCTTCCTCTCACTCAACAAGGACTTTCGGCGCGCTACCGATCTGGCGTCTAGCATGCACCAGGTCACGCTCATGGTCGCCCATTCCTCGTCCTTCAAGCATGATACCGACACGCTCCTCGGCGAGGAGGCAGCCCAGGCAGGAGGGGTCAGAAAGGTCATTTTGAAAAATGTTGACGGGAAAATTTTACCGGCTTTCTGCGGAGTCGACCGAGTCGAGATACACACTCTTGCCGAGAACGACCGGGATTGGCTCGAACAATTCCTCCAGATGCTGTATCATGGCGATGGACCGGGGACGAGCCAGTTTTTCGGCAAGGGATTGAATCCCGATCCGTCGACTGAGAAGGCCGAAGAAGTGAGCGGGTTGGCGAGAGCGGAACGTGCGCGGCTGCGCCTCAAGTATGGACCTGAACGCCTGGACACATTTGCTTGGTCTTAGAACTGCCCTTGCGACAATTTGGCACCCATCTCAGCACTGTGTACTCTACTCATGGTGCCTACTGATACCTCTCTTTGAGATGCTGCCTCAGGAGCTCTTACGTGTAAGGGGCACTCTTACAGAGGAATAATGGCGGCCCCCGACTGACCGTCGCGACAACCTTACGTCCGGGGCCGTCCTCGCCAACAAGTGCTCTGCTCGCATGTTCCAAGCGCAAATGATCGGCCGAGTGCAACGAGTTTCAGGCGTTCTCCTGCGTAGGAGAGGTGATCCTTTGAGTGCGGCTGAAGACAACGAGCAAGAGAAAGGATCCACGTTTGTTAGGTGTTCCAAGAGAGGCGGTGCGCCAAATGGTCGCTCGCTCCTACTGCGGTCGAACGAGTGGCGCGAAGCCCCCCGAGACCGCTCCCCCTTCTCACTTCCCTCTTTCCCATTCTCTCGCCACTGCCTTGTGAAAACCATTCCCACGACTCGGCAAGCAGACGGCTGATCCCCTTACCCTCTCCTTCCCCTCATCTGGGCATATCGTTTCCCCCACGGCACAGAACGCACGGATCAGCAGCATGGCCGACGTCGACACAGACACGCTCGGGTCGCTCGCGCCGCCTGTCGCTAAGAAGACTGTCAAGTGGGATGACACCGCACGGGATTCCGAAACCTTTGCGACTGCCACCGGGGCTCCAATCACCAATGCCGGATCACAGGACAGCTCGCAGACGCTGCCCATCGCCGGCGAATTCTTGAATCGTGTGTCTTCATGGAACGAGGGCCCAGCGATGTCTGCACGAAGCAGGGTCAAGCGCTGGAAATCTCCGCCGCCAACGCAGGCCGGACCAGGGAGGGCACCGATGCAGGGCGCAGCAACTTTTGCCTCGCAAGGATCCGGCGAGGACGCAGATGGCGAGACTGACTCGAAGCCCCGCACCAGAAGGATGACGACCGTTGTGCAGCCACAAACCATATTCGAGTCCCCACCAGAATCTTCTGATGGGGTTGGGGTTACAATCGAGCACGTAGAGACGGCGCCTCTGGCGGATACCACGATGAGCCCACCGAGCACCCGCCCATTGAAACGTCCTTCCGACACCTTGGATTCGACGTTCGAGTCGAGTATACCCCTAAACACCTCGGCAGCTCCGCCTCCTCAAGATACCACGAGCTCCTCGACCGTCACGCTCGGCTCGTCCAGGCCTGACATGACACAGAAGCACGCGACGGTCTCAGTCCCACCCACACCGCCAGTACAGACAACCGTCCCAGCTGAGACGGTACCGCCTCTGACCAGTGTAGACGCCGATTCGCGCTCGCCCCCGTCACCACCTCGGAAGAGGGCTAGAATGACCGCAGAAACTCCATCAACTCCTTCGGATACCGACCCCGCCCCGAGCGTTGTGAAGACGAAAGATCCACCTCCGGACTCCGACATGGCGGCCAAACCGAACGATTCGACCATAAATACAATCGCGACAGATCCCGAAACACCAACACGACCTTCCTCAACAACACTACCGTCTACCATAGCTACTACAGACTTTGCGACTGAGAGCGTAAAGTCCCCCAAGCTCGAAGTACAGACGAGTGAAGAACCACCCTCGACGGTGAAGCGGATGCGCAAGGCCGAGCCGCTCGACCTGAGCTCTCTCGTCTTTGTGAATTCGGCGCTTGACACCACGATTCCCAACAGGGCATTACGCCAGGCCTACAAGCGTACCGAGGTTGCGTATCGTACCGGACTGACTGGCCCGACGCCACTACACGACAGGTCCAAGTACCTCCTCGGCGTCTCGATACCGTCCCGGCTGCTGCCCACCGATGAGGACCTAAGCCGGGCGAAGTCCGAGTACTTCAGCAAAGTGGGAGGGCTGAGAGAGAGGAAGGCGGCGGAGATCGAGCGGCGCGTGATGGCATCGCTGATCGCTGCGTCAAAGCCCAAACCCCTCGTGGCGCCAGGACTGTGCAAGGCGATCGACGACAGCGGTGATTCTGTGGTCAACTCGTTCAATCAGCTTGCCCAGGGATACAGCCAGCTGTTGCAGCACTTTGAGTGGAGTGCCCTCCCCAAAGACGACGGCCTGCGGCAGACGCTCATGACGGCCGCGCGGCAAGGTCTCTCTTACACTGCGCTGGACACGGACCGCAAGCGGCAGCTCGAGTCCTGCGGTCTGGACGAGAGGACGAAAATGGCCCTGAAGAACGCCCTCAACGGGCATGCCCTCCTCAAGGGAGTTAGCGAGACCTTTTCGGAGGATGCGACCCAAAGGCCGTTACCCAATTTGCGGCCCCCCGACGAGAAGGGTGACCCGACACACCGCGCGGCGGACAGATTGCGCATGCTCAATCGCGTGCGGGAGAAGCGCAAGAAGATTGAAACGGCGAGGATGTGCTCCGAAGCCGACGACGGCACGCAGCTGGCGTCTCGAACTTATACCCGGAAGATGTGGAACGGCGTGGTCGACTTGACGGACCGGACGTGGGCGTCCGAGTGCGAGCCGCAGCAGTACACGGACCAGGAGCTCAGGTCGGTCGCGCTGGCCGCCAAGGATGGCGCACAAGTGTTCGCTGTCATGACGGACTGCGACCCGACTCTGATCACGGCCACTCACGGTCAGCACTCGGCCCAATCTCCATGTGTACGACGCTGACTGACCCCAGGCCTGCCAACGGACGCGCAGCTGACGCAGCTCGGAACGACCTTCAAGGCAAAGTTCTCCGAGGCCAACTCAAAGGTCCTCACCGCCATCTACGACAAGGACATGCAGTGGCACTATGACCACCACAAGCAGAACGACGGCTCCACCGCGTTCCGCGCGTCGCTCGCCGAGCTCCGCGAGTTCCACAAGAAATACCGCCGGTACCATAACGGCCCAATGACCGCCCAACTCAGCGGCGGCTCGGCCAAGTACCTGGCGCGCGAGCTCGACCACGACTACCCCGACGTGAGCGAGCACCTGCCCAAGGACTCCAAGAGCCCGACGGGCCTCAGCCACGCCGCCTTCGACATGCCCATGGTCGAAGCGCGCGTGGGCGAGCGCCTTAAGATGGTCGCGGACAGCGTGATTGATTCTGTGCAAGACTGGATGACCGAGATGAAGATTGACGGGTGGAAGCCTGCATCGATGGTGCGTGATGCGCTGGTGGAGGGCATCACGCAGAGCGGGACGAGGGACGCGCGTTCGTGTGCGTCCCTGGCGGGACCGGGCAAGTTCCTTCGCGAGGTGGCGAATCAGACGCTGGGAGCGCGCCTGAAGAAGGACTACGCCGAGCGACTCGAAGCTGAGGCGCGCGAGGCGAGGCAGAAGAAATACGAGACTTTGTTCGCGGCTATGGACGCCATGGAGGGTCTTGAGGAGACCGAGGGCGAGGTGGCCACGGAGAGGGAGACGGCAGCAGCGACGAGCGAGAGTGAGGGCGAAGACACCGTCGTGGAGACGACGGGCGATGAGACGACCGAGGTCGCGGAGAGCAGCGACGAGACGGCCGTCGAGTCAGACGACAACGCAAATGCCCAGTAGATGCATTTCAACAACACCGCTGCGCCATAGATGCGCCTACCACCCGCCCGACCTGGAAAGATATCGACGCCCATTACCTCTTGGGCGCCTGCACGGGTATGAACTGTCCCATGATCGCAACGGGAACGCCCCACGCGTCCCGCCGTATCGTCACGCTGAAGCAACATCGGATCTCCTGGTACTGCTCCGGCATGCCCCATCCTCTCTCCGAATCTGACGCCGAGTCGACGTGGGTCATAGCAATGGCCGCCGAGGGGAGCGTGAGATCCGGAGGCATGGGAGGCCTGAGGCCTGGATTGGGGGGAGGCAAGGATGGTGTGTTGGAGGTCGACATGCGGCGTCGAGTGAGAGATTGAGGGATTTTTAGTGTGCAGGACATGTATAGTGCACGTTGACCTTTCTTCATCAGTCCACTCGGACTGAGATGTCGTCGCAGGACTCACCCGCATCCAGACCAACTTTGGCATAACCTTCCCAAAATCGCACAGCACTGTCCTCGTCCATAAGTTCGTATATGCACAGCTGGCCGTTCCGGAACATCGAGGCTGGGATACCTGTGAGATTGGCGAATTCCTGGTTGGCCTTTTGTATCTCCCCAGTCCGTCTCCAGATGCACGAGGGCGTGTGTATCGCTGTACAGGATCAGCACACCTCGGATCGCTGCTGAAACGCTGAACGCAAACTGACAGGCAAAGGCCCTATCATACTCCAGCATCCACCTCTCCATGGCTTCTTCGATAAAGACGAGATCGACATTCGTCAATTCCCGAGCTATTGCGCGGAACTTTGGTCGGAAGCCGTTCAAAGCCGCAAGGATCCGTCGCCTTGACTCGGGACTGATGCTCGACCCATATGTTGGAACAGGAGTGGCCGCTTGAGATCAGATGGGGTAGCAAGGAGGTGCAAACAATACTCACATGTCCCTTTGCCCTTCCGGTCACTTCGCTTCGCTGGGCTGTTGGGCGCACTCCCTGCGATGCTGTCGGCCTTCGGCGCCGCCCTCCCGCTGTCCATCCACTTGTTCATCCGCTCGTATCCCTTGACGTAGTCATACGGTTTCAACAGGCCAGCATCGTACTTTGCTTTGATGACCTGAGCAAGACGCGCTGCTCGAGGTCCTGAAGGTTGGTCGGCGGCAGCCATGAGGAATTGCTCCCTAGCGCGTCAACCCGGATCACCCGTCAGGACCATTACCACCTACATTCTCGACTTGGTAGCGACCACAGGTGCAACTGTTGTCGTTTCCTTCCCTTTGCCTTTCAGGTCGACTCCAGACTGAGATAGCTGCTTGGCCATTGGGACCGATACCGGCATGGCAGGTGGGGGGGGAATGCCCTGCATGCCCAAGCCCGTCATCGGGTCTGTCGCAGGCATAGACGATCCCAAGTTGGGCATCGGTTCCCCCGTTCCATCCTTCTTGCCAAAAGACGAGATGATGTCCAGCCAACTCCCATTACCAGCTGTTGGCAGGAATGGGACGCCGATCTCCAGCAGGAATTTGGACAGAGCTCCAAGGTCCTCCTCATTCCCATCTGTTGTGAATGTGCCATTCTGCCCAGCGTTGGAGACCGTTCCGTCGACGAATGTGGGTCCGGCCGCCGTGTCGGTGTCAGTCAGCAGAGGCCACGCCGGTGGGAAGTTGGGATCGGAATATAGAGTGGGCGGCAGCTGAGCAGCGGTCGTGGTCGTTGTAGGACCGAGTGTCATACCTGCTGGAGGCGCGATGCTTGCCGGGGAGAGGTCGGGCAGTGCAGGGCTGGGCGAGACTGAACGAGCTTCTGTCGATTGTCTCTGCGGAACAGGCGATGTGGGATCTCGACACAGGTGGGGAATCTCTCGTTTGATGCTGTGCGGTCAGCACATGAAGTATGTGGAATCGATGCTAGCTGACCATCGCTCGCAAGGTCTTCCTCCCTCGCACACCATATGTCTGCGTATATCAGCAAGATGTGGTCCGGGCCGAACAGCGGGCTTACGAGCGCCGACAATAGACACAGGCCCTCCCCGACGACTTTTTGGTCCGCTTCTTCTTGTGCGATGCATCGCCATTGTCAATCTTGACGCCCTCCGACAATCTGCGCTTCTCCGCAGCGACATTGGGCGATATGACGGGCTTGATATCCTCTACGCGACTGGACGAGGAAGGATGGGTCGACGACGAGGCTGTGGGCGTGTGGAAAGAGGCGGGTGCTGCTGATGCTGATGTCCGATTGGGCGCGTGGCTGTTCGGTGCGCTCGGAAGGGTGTTGGAGGAATGCCAAGAGGTGCCTCGGACTGCTGACGGCGCGCCCGCCGTGGATGGGCCGCTCGCCGGGTTGGTGAAGATGGTGTTGGCGGGTCGGGGAGCGATGAGATGGTTGATGTTGTGATGCGCGTGAGCATGGCCGTGATTGGGATGTGGGTGATGGTGGGTGTTATGACCGTTGAGATGTTGTTGCTGGGGCGGACGAGACATTTTGGCGCGTGACCCGGGCTGCTAGAGACATTGAAAGGCGGCTGGCTAGGTGTGATCAAGGGGGCTGTTATCCGGGTATATAGATGACTATCCAGTCACGAGATGCGCAGTGTAACTAGGTCGCAGACCGAGGATGATCTGCTACCTTAGGTTGAGAGGTCACTCACCCGGCGGAAGGGTGGCCGGATAGCCCGAGAGAGAGAGAGCGAGGCGGACAGAGGCCAGAGGATAGGGAGCAAGGGACACACCCGGTTAGGCGGCCTGGCCTGAGACGACGACAGATGCGAGGGTGGCGATTGGCTCAGTGTGGCGGATGGCGTGACGGCGCGTAGCCGGATGAATTCTCTTCTCTTCGTTGCTCCATCAATGCTTCCTTCTTCCTTCTTACTACTCATCTACCGAGACAACGGCTGACTTGGAAACTACCCTGTTGGTCGAAATGCGGATGCTCACGGCGTCAGGGAACATCCATCACCGCACAGACCGCACACATCGAGGAGGTCAATGCGCAAACCATCAAAGGGCTCCGGGCCCTCGGTGACCCCCCGCATATGGACGGGCAACGCCATCACTCGCCCTCCTGCTCTTGCATCTCTACATCCACAAGAGGTTTCTGGCAAGTCACAACATGCCTCGCCGACAAAACCCGAACATGTGGAAGGGCAAGAGAAGTATGCTTGCTGGAGATGCGCTCAACTGGAAGACGGCGAGTCTATCTCTGCTCGCAGGCGGCATCTCTGATAGTGCAGAACGACCCTCGCTTCAAGGCCGAGGTCCGCGATCGATTCGCCCAGATCGAAAGAGAAGTCGAAGCCGAAATGAGGGCAGAACGAGCTGGACTCTTCCCGGAAGAGGACAGCGAATCCGACTCTTCGTCCCAGGAGTCTTCGCAGCCTCTCTCGCAGAATCGTCGAGCAGCCGGGCCGTCTTTTTCAAGCGCCGCAGTCCACCGAGAGACGCCCATAACACCTGTAACAGGTGGCTCAGGCAGCGGGGGTCACGCTGAGGACGAGGTTGCCGCTCTCAAGAGAGAGATCGCACAGCTCAAGGAGGAACATGAGCGTCGTGTCACCGAGCTGCAACGGGCCAATCAACGCCTCCTGCATGAGAACACTGCCCTTCGAGCTGGTCACGGTGCGGACGCTAGCACGTCCACCATGTCCCGTCGCATGTCCATGATGGCCATGATGCTGGGGAATATGGAGGACCAGAACCTCGGAGAACGCAGAGCATCGGACGCAACGGTGTCGAGGCTCCGAAGGGAGTTGGAGCAGGAGCGTTCTGCCCGTCTGCGCGCGGAGGAGAAGCTGGCGCGCCGTTGAGCTGAGTCTATTCCCCGTTGCCCGCTTGTCACCTGGCTATCTTCTCCGTGCGAATGCAAGCTTATCCATGAGAGGCAGGCGATACGATCAGGAACCATCAGCAGGCGCACTGATCCCCCTTGACACACAGACACACACATACGCACACACCATCCCTGACGTTTGATCAACAGTCATCACTTGCTTCTAACACCAACGCCGACCTCTCTTGCTTCTTTTCCCCTTGAACAGCCGCTTCTGCAAGTCTGGGACCTGAGAAAGAGAAGCATCTCCCGCCCCACTTGGTACAGAAGCGCATCTGCCGCTATGTCGGCCTCGCCCGCGGATCCCCACGACGCTTCCGACGACTTCGTCTTCATTCTCGACCACTACAAGATGTCGCAGCTGCCCAGCTCACAGCCGTCCTCGCCCCTCCTCCCAGCCGAGCCGTTCCCGCTCCCGCCCAACATGTCGCATGTGCCGTTCGTGCGTCTCTCCTTGTCCCCTGCGAGACCCGAAGAACCACGCGGGCCACGCGAGGACCATCTTCTCAAGGATGATGGTCAAAGCCATGTTGACTGACACTACAGCCGGACATGACACTGCCCGCCGAGGCGGACATACCCAGTCCCAGTCTCAAGCTCGACTTTACAAGTCCGACTGGCGTCGCACGCAAGCCAGCCTCCTGTAAGTTTGTCGAAGCGGCTTACGTCCGGTCTGATAGATCAGCTCTGCCTGCCGACAGCACAAAGTCGGTTCGGCACTACCCCATCGGCTCGTCTCGGCAGCTCATCAGCGCACCGCTGCCGAGCCCGATCAAGCCCAGCATGCTCACGCGATCCAGCACGCTTCGTGTCAGCTGTCCTTAGACATTTTGGCCGCCCAGCTGAGAAGCAGCAGAACAGCGGGACGAAGCGGCCACTTGCATCGGTCGAATCGCCCACCGAGCCTGGCCGGCCGTCAAAGCGGACCTCTGTGCAGCTCAAGCCGGCACTCAAGTCGCCCACCAAACCGTCACTCCTCCCTCATCCAAAGACCCCACCACCTACCGCCGGGCCGAGCACGCCCAAAGACAAGGCTTCATGGCTCAAGCTCAACTCGTCCGAAGAGCGACGCCAAAATTCCTTCTTTGGGCGCAGGAAACTCGTTTCCCCGCTCAAGATACGCAAGCTGCACGCACGCTCGCGCAGCGACAAGTCGGGGCCTTCGCAGCCGGGCACAGCGCGCCTTCACCCTCTGTACACGGACAGAGTACCGTCCAACCCTTCCACGCCATCTGGCAAGACGTCCGGCGAGGCTTGCATACAGCCCGATACGCCGGTCTATCAGGCGCCTGAGGGGCTCGATTCGATCCAGGCGGCATTCGCGGGCCGTGCCGAGTCTGTCAATACGCGCTCGTCGAATGGCGCGAGGAAAGATTATGCGGAGTTGTTGGACGCGGTGCAGCGCGAAGAGAAGAAGAGAGGGTTCAAGGAATTTGCGGAACAGCTCAAGAGGCATTTCCCCTCTGGCGCTCCACCGCCAACACCGCCCAAAGACCCTGTTCCGCGCGCCGCGATGCCTCCTCCTAAACGACCGGTACAGACGGCAGTGCCGAAGATGCAGACTCAGGCGGGCACGACGCGCAAACCAAACCATGACGGTGACGAGATCATCCCGCTCGAAGCGCAGGAGCGGGTTTTGCAGAGCTTGAGAGCGTCTGATGTCGATGGTCCCACCCAAGAAATGGCGACCAACTTTGTGCAAGCCTTGCGGGACCTGGTCAACGGCGCCCTGCGAGACGACGTTAGTGCCGCCAACAAGCACAACACCACGAGACAGCTTCCTGCAAGTGCAGGCCACCAGCCCCGCCCTTCTCAAGTCTTTGTGCCGACATCCGGCGGTCCTTCGCCGGCAAAGAAACCCAGGCCGCACGCGTCGGTCGATTGCTCCTGCCCCGACTGCCTACCGCAGCCCGCTCTGCCCACTGCTGCCAGCGCCTCGGACACATCATACGAGCCTCCGCCTCCGCTGCCCGCCAACCCATTCGCCCAGCCGCCGAACCCGCCTTTCAGCCCATGGCAGCCATACACGCCCGCGCAGGCATTCGCCAAGCCGCAACCCGGCGCGCCGGCCTCGCACGTGCTGCCGAAACGCGCCATCACCGCGGCGCTCGTCCACATGATCGACGACCACCTGCTGCAGCTCGAAAGCGAGGCGAGCAACAAGCACGCGGCCGCGCTGACCGAGCTGCAGCAGCTGTCCGCGCGCATCCAGCACGTACAGGCAGAGCTCACGCGCACGGAAGAGCAGCGCGACGCGGCGGGGTGGGAGCTCACGCAGACGCGGGGGCTGTACGAGCAGCTGCAAGTGGTCAATGACGCTTCCAAGGCCGAGTGCGCGACGTTGCGCGCGCAGCTGGACAACGCCGAGCCGAGCGAGGCGGTCAAGCGGCGCATTGCGCGCCTCGAGGCGGATGTGCGCGGGCTGCAGAGGGAGAAGGCGGCGGGCGAGCTGCGCATGCGGGATGTGGATGTGGCGAAGCGGGCGGCGGAAAAGCGGGTGCAGGAGCTGGAGCGGCGGTGCGATGAGGCCGAGTTTAGCCAGAAGGCACTCAGGGAGGAAGGCGTCAGGATGATGCGCGAGTTGGAGAGGAAGGATCGGCAGATTGAGGATATGGAGCGCGCGCATAAACGGGTGTTGAACCGGATATGACTTGACATCTTGTACATGGAGACCTAGTAGTTATGGACTGCCTGCAACGCTTCGCAATCGCCTGGGCTTGTTGGGGAGTGAGGTTGCCATGAGTACGAGTAGAGTAGACGTTTAGTCAACGATAGATGTATCAGTGAACGTGAGTCTGTGCTCTCAAACATGCCTGATGCACAACCTGCCTTTGGTCTTTCTCATTTTCATCGCTAATCCACTCACGATACCTGGCCGAATACGAATCACCGGCAGCATGTCGCTCGTGAGGACGATGTCAATGTCGAGGAGATGGCAGCTGACAAGCGCAGATAGCCACGTCTGCCATGGCGGCGATAGAGGCCCGGACCCCCACCGGATACGTCAAGACCGTCGTCGATGTGAGTCTATCCTTGGAGGCATGCCGGCTGTTGCTGTCCGGGAGTAGACACAGGTTGCTGACAAGCAGACTCTCGAGGGCAAACGCAAACGCGCCCTTGGATGCGAAACACTCTCCACCACGCGAGTGCGCAAACAGCTCCGCCGAGACAAATCGCCCTCGCCGTCCCCCTCGCGACCGAGGCCGAAGACACTGACGCCCCTGACTGCTCGCAAGAGTGTCTTGTCGCCTCGGCCGCCTTCGACGCTGAAGAAACTGTGCAGGAGCGTCCCGCTCTCTGTTGCGAAATCCACCGTCGATGTCACGACTCCGAGACCGACGCGAACGAAAATCACGGAGGAGGCGGTCAAAGCGGAGACCAAGCCCCTCGTTGGACCGGCTGGACTCGTCGTCGATGTCGACCCGTTTGCGATCCCTACCGAGACAGCTATTCAGTCTCGACCCGAGGACAAGCCCCCTCATACAGAAGCCGAGCTTGTCTCGACAACGGCGCCGCCAGCAGGCAGCGCAACTGCCGATCCTATCACCGAGGATGGCGACGCTTTCGCAAGTGTAATCCCGCACAACGCGTCCGACATCAACGAGCTTATCCAGCGCTCCAAGCTCACCCTCGCCTTGTCGCTCCAGCGAGCTCGCGCCCAACACGACCAGGCTCTAAAGGACATCGCCGAGCTTCGCGCGACTTCGGACTCGACGAAGGAAGCCCTTGCGACTGCGACTGGTGACAGAGACAATGTATCGGCTCAGCTGAAAGCGAAGACCGGCGAGCTGGCAGCCGCGCAGGCCGACCTCGATGCAGCGCGAAAAGACCTACGTGCCGCCGAGAGCCGTCTGCGCTCCGCTCAGGAAGAATCAAAGACGCTCGTCGGACGTCTCGGTCGCCGCGCAAGTCGCATAACAGCACTAGAGGAAGAGCACGCCGCGCATTCTGTCCACATGCACGAGGCGCGCCTCGAAGTCGGGCGATTGGTCGGGGAGCTGCGAAGACGAGACGAGGAAATAACCTTGGCGCGCTCGGAACTTACGAGGCGAGACGAACAGATGGCTCGACACGCGCAGCAGATCGCCGACCTGCGTAAGAACGTCGAGGAGCGAGATCAGGCGCTCAGAGATGCCGTGCGAGCGATCAAGAAGCGGGACAGGGATCTGGGGACGGCGGGGTGCGACGTGCAGAGTCTGCGCACGGCCCTGCAGTGGAAAGATGACGAGCTTGCGCGCGACAAGCGGCGTATTGGGGAGCTTGAGAAGGGGATGCGGGAGATGGAGGAGGCAATGTGGATGTTGCGACAACAGGCGGCTGCTGGTAAAGGCATGTAGAGCTGGCTTCGACGGAAGCAATTTGATACCCATGCACGCGACTGATTTTCCCTCTATTTTCCCACGGGTGTTTTGGAGGGTTGAACGGGGCATAAACATCATTCAACCCTCTCTGCTCTCTGTCCTACACTCTCTACACAACATCTGTAGACACAGTAGTCAAAGAGCGCTCGAACGACGACAATATGGCGCTCCCGACAGCTTCGCCCCGGGCAGCGAGGGCTTCCCTCTCGCTGGGTGAGCGCGACATGAACGTCACTCTGCCCGTAACCAACACCGAATTCAAAGCGAAGAAGCGGGCCGTGATGAGCATGGGAGGTGCAACGACGGCCCTTGACGCCTTGAGCCCCAGGCGGAAGGCGAGGAGGAATATGGTGAGTGATGATAGCTCTGTGCAAAGTTTCCCGCCATCGTATCAGACACTGAGTGCAGCAACCTCGCAAGTCTATCCTCAAGTCCAACTCGGGCAACAACCTCGTGGGCACGGACGATACCGTTGACATGACCGCGCAATACGCAAACACCATCGCTTTTGGCATGCTGAGGAACGACGACGACACAAAGACCTTTGCCAGGCGGGTCAGCTTCGCGCCCAATGCGCATGTTCGGTTTGTCTGCCCAAGTCTGTATGACGCTCGGACGCTCACTGCCAGGATGTTCGATCGTCCCAATCCACCATCAGGCGGCGCTTCCGGACCTCGCGCATCTTTCGCCCCGGCACCTGCTGCATCCATCGCAGCTGCTGCTCGACGATCGTCGCTCCCCAATACTTCGCCATATTTCCCCTCGCAGCAAGAGGGCGAGGATGACGAGATGGACATTGAGACCGCGTCGGAAGCCTCTGAGTCGTCCGACGAGCTGGAGGGTGTCCAGATGGGCCGGCCCCAATCGGCGGCTGGATACTATGACGACCCGCAGTCTCCGGCGGATGATGATGAGGAAGAGGACGAGATGGACATGGACGTGACTCAGATCGAGTATGGCGGCATCCTTCGACGAGAGTCCTTGGCAGCCGCGCTCGCGGAAACTCGTCCCGAAGACACGTCCGCCGTTACGGACGACGCGGACATGAGCATAGCCTCGCGGGGATCCGACCAGGAGAAGACGATGGACTTTACCATAGCCATTGGCGGTCTCATCCCTCCTGCACCTCCTGTCGGCGCAGAGCGAGGTCGTGCGTCCATCGGGTACAGCATGCCTCATGGGCGAGGCGAGCGACTCTTGCCTGGTCAGGGGAGCGACGCGGTGGAAGGAGAGATGGAGATGGAGGAGACGATCGCCATCGGTGGTATCATCCATGGCGACGAGTCGCTGAGCTCGGGACACAGCGGAGACGACACTGTAAATGGCCGGGAGAGGACCATGACGTTCTCCTTCACCCAAGCTCAAACGACTAGCGTCAACGTCAACGTAGTCGAGGTCCAAGACGATACGAGGGATGTGAGTATGGAGATGACCATGGCTCACGGAGGAGTGAACGCCTACCCGCCCACATCACCAGCTCGACACACAGCCCTCACGCGACCGCAAGCTGGAACGCCATCGTTTGCCCGCCCGACTACCTCTTCAGCCCAAAAGACGAAGACAACAGAGAAGCGGAACGTATTCGCTCCCTCCCCGAGCCCGTTCAAGTCGACGTCTCCGAAGAAGCGCGGCATGGAGACTGCCGGCGAGGTGGCCAAGCGTCTTAGCTTTGCCTCGACACCTTCGTCGGCAACGAAAAGGCGAGACCCTCCTTCTGCTGAAACTTCTGGGCAATCGCCGTTCAAGAAGGCCCGACAGTCCATGCCTGCCGAGGGAGTCTTCTCCGACCGTCCATCTACATCTACATCGTCGAGATCCGTCAACATATTCGCGGAACCCCAAACGGCCTCCTCTGGTACACCTTCTCGTTCTGCCTCGTCCGGCTCCTCTCGCCAGCGGATGTCCATGGCGAAGAGCCCTGCGCGCAGCCCGGCTATTCGCCGAGCCATGGGTGTGCCCGTTACGGATGAAGAGTTTGAGCAAGCCGCAGATGCTGAGGATGTCGAGGGAGAATGGGAAGAGCCGCCCACGATATCGCTTGCCTCGTTTCTGGAGATGGCCGGCGTGCAATTTATGGAAGGCCTGCCAGGCCTGAACCGCCGAAGGAGCAGCGTGGGTCGCGGAATCCTGGGCAAGAGTATCTCTGGCGGTGGGTCCTTTGGCACGCTGTGATGAGACAAGCTGACCCTAGATCGCGAATTCAAACCGCATGAATATGTCGAGGCGCACATCAACGACATCATGCTCAACATGTACAGCTGGGTAAGCAGCTTACTGTTATGGGCTACGAGCTGATAGTCAGGGTGCGGACAAGATGCGCGCCGATATTCAAGAGGGCCAGGCGGATCTACAGGCACAAGAGGAGATCACTTCTGTACACAACCCGATCGTCATCCGAGAATATCTCGCGGCGACGGACGAGGAGAAGCAGATCTTTGAAATGACTTTCAAGAACTTCAAGACCAACACCCACCTCAAAGCGAGGGAAAGGTGGTATGACTGGAAGACGTCATTGGTGGAGAAGATGCGGCCAGATATCGAAGAATCGCTCGTGGCAATGCGGGAGGACGATGCCCGTCTCACAGAGATGACTGAGCAGGCCGACAACCTTCTGCCGGAGATGCGCGAACGATTTGCCGCACTACAGGCAGATCTGGTCAAGGAAAGGGAAGTCGTGGCGGCAGTGGCGGAGTGTGACCCGGAGGAGTTGGCGGAATACCGCGCGGCGATCGCTGAGCAGAGGTCAGCTCTTTCGTAGTAATCGAGTATGAGCTGACTTTCAGCACGCAGATTAGCGGATTCACGTCCGAGCTATCGGACGGGACTGCCAAGCTCGCTGCCATGACCGGGAAGCTTGATGAGCTCCGCTCAAAGAAGGAGGAGCTTGCATCAGCCATCGCTCTTGCACGAAGCCGATGTGATCACTTTACAAAGTCCGATGTCGCACGTCTGCAGGGTGAGCCTAAAACGTGGTGTCCAGTCCTGACGAGTCAGAGGAGTACAAGGCATTGCAAAATCTGCATCTGTGGCACATCGAGTCGGTGACCCCTGCAGCCTTGACACTCTCCTTCGACAAGGAGATCCGAATCGTGGTGCCATTTGTGGGAGTCAAGCCCAACCTGTCGGCAGTGCAGCTGGAACTACTCGAGCGAGACGCGACGAAGTCTTGGGCCTTGCGTGGTGCCGACCCTACCGGTCACTTGTTCGAGCTCCTCAAGGGAGCCGTGTCGAGATTAGCAGCAGACAAGACCTGCTCGACTCTTCCACTTGTGCGTCAGCTTCGCCGTCTTCAGCCTTGTAGCTGATGGGCAGTACGTCCAGCGTGTCGGGCACCTGTGGACCGCTGCCCAGCGCCTGAGAGGCGAGATGAGGCTGTTGGCTCTTCGCTATCCTGTCGGCTTTGGAGGCTCGACAACAGACGCCAGGGCCACCTTGGCCGTGATGTTCCAGTCCATCAAATCCAAGGTCGAGCTCAGCTTCACGTTCCGTCCCGAGCTATTGACACGATGGCCTGCGGCCCTGGCCGAGGTGCCGGTCAGTGCCAAAACGGTGTATGGACTTGCAGAGTGCGTATCTGGCATTATCACCAGGTGGTCATGGCTGATGACGCAGTGCGGACATGTTGGCCCGGGTGGCAGCCGACACGATGGCGACTGCGCAGCCCGAGGGGTATCTGGGTGCTTTCTTGCAGGCTGCGGTAGATGTGCAGACCCAGTATTAGGTTGTCAGTGTAATTGAAACTGTGCATGCTCGCTCTGGAAGTCGTAACTTGGTCAGGGCTGCGACTTATCTGATACGTGTCTCTTCCTTTGGCCATTCGGCCGAATGGGATACCGGCGCTAACATGCCTTTGCGTTTCATGTCTCGAGGGCGCCTCTCTCGTCGTGTCGACACGACTGAATCTAACAGGCTGAGGCAAACCAAGAAGAGGCGCCGTGAGTAGCGAAGAGTAAAGAGGCGCTTTGAAAGAATTCTCGGTCCGAAGATCGGAGGTGGGGACGGTGAGATGACGCACCATTCGGGGAAAGGAAGGGAAGGGAGGACCGAGCGGGAATCAGGGTAATTTCGCCCGGTCCACCCGTCCACACCACCACACCATTGGCCATTTACTCGTACTCGTACTCGATATCTTTCTATCCTCAGAACAGCTTCCACAACGAGCGGCAGGAGCTCGAGCAGGAGCAGGCGCCTGTTCGCTCGACATCCTCTCTTCTCTATATCATCGACACTCCCGACCCTCTCCCACTGATCCCACGAACGACACGGTCTCAGCTCCGGAACGGACCCCGATCGCCCAGGCCAAAAAGAGTGACTGACCATCATCAACATCAGCATCACCACCCCCATCATCAACCGGATCGCCCGGCCCCTCTTTCCCCTCCATCCTCAGCTCCCATCGCTCCTCGGGCACCTACGTCGCAGCATGACGCTCGCAGTGCCCCTTCGTCGCGCCCACCATGCGTCCCCTGATCGCCGCCAGGTGAGCGGCGACAGCTCTTCTGGGTCCCTCCATCACCATCATGGTCACCATCGGACAAGGACGGTTGTCGTTCTTGGATGCAGCTATGGCGGATCCAGAGCGGCGCGGTTGTTGGTGGATGGGCTGCCGCCAGGATGGAGGGTCGTGGTGATTGACCGGAACTCGCATATGAACCGTGAGCCCAGAGCCTCTTCGTTGCCACCCCTCTACATCGTCGCTTCTTTCCCTCTTACGCAACGTACCACCTACACCTCCCGGCTCCACTGCTCGCGTCCTCCCCGAACGCGTCGGCGTCGTATTGCTCCCGCCGCCACTGACCCCCAGACGTCTACGTCTTTCCCCGCTTCTCCGTCCTCGCCGAGCACGCGCCAAAGGGGTTCATACCCTACTCGAACCTCCTCGTCCCCACATCCTCCAAGGCCCCCCGCACCGCCGCCGACGCCGAGCACACACAGGCCAAACCAAAGATCCCCACATCCGGGTTCAGCCGGCCGCCCTCGCCGCCCGACTCGCCAAAGCTGTGGCCGCTGCACACAGCGCCGTCCACATCCCTCGACACCAAGCACGAGTTCATCCAGGGCACCCTTGCCTCCCTGCACGCGCACCGCCTCACCGTCACCCGTCCGTCGCCCCGGCCGTGCGACACCGCCTCGAGTCCCGGGGCGTGCTGCCGCATCGGCGAGACGCGCTCGACGCTGCCGGGCTGGCTGGCGTCGCAGAACTTTGCGCGGGAGATGGAAGGGTGGGAGTCTCGGCGCTCGTCTTCGAGGCCCGGGACGCCTGCACTCTCGCGCAAGTCGTCCACTGGCTCGTTGATCTTCACAGCCACCACCGGCCCGGTTGGTATGTTTGATGGACCAGAGGAGACGATCGAGTTTGATTATTGCGTCTATGCGCTGGGCAGCGGTATGCCCGATCCAGTCAATGTGTGGCGGGAGCACCCGAATCTCCCCATTGGCGATCGTGAGGAGCGCGAGCGTGGTCTTGGTGGCAAGCGATGTGGGATACGGTGGCTCGAGGGCAAAAGTAGGGATCTGAAAAAGGCAAAGAGTATCGTTGTTGTTGGCGGAGGCGCGCTCGGGATCCGTGAGCTCGCAGGAGCGGGAGGGCCGCCGCTGATCTCAGAATTCGCAACCGATCTGAAGGATCTGTACCCCGACAAGCATGTCACCCTCCTTCACTCTCGCGCCCAGCTCATGCCTCTCTACCCCATGTCGGTGCATGTCGCAGGTGTGTAACAGGATGAGTGTGGCTCTGCGATTTGGCCTGACCGCCAGTCATGGACGCGATGCAGCGCCTAGGTGTTGAGGTTGTGTTAGGAGAACGGGTCTTGGTGTGGCCGGACGAGCCGGAGCATCTTGACGGCAAGCCCAAGAAGATCGTCACCACTTCCGGGCGGGAGTTTGAGGCCGACTTGGTGGTGAGTTTCCGCATGACAGATCAGAATCCCCCTCTGACACTCAGCTCCCGTGTACTGGTCAGAAGCCCCATGTCTCGTTCATGGCTGCCCTGGCGCCGGCCTGCATCTCCCCCGTCAACAGCCGTATTCATGTCTCGCCGTCCATGCAGATCAGCCCGGATCCTGATCACCCGATTCGCAAGTCATCGACTGACTCGAACCAGCTGGAGAAGCTTGCCACGCTTCATCTGCACCAATTGCCCACTCCGCCTTCGTCCCGGGAAAGCTCGGACGGTTCGTCGACATTGTCGGATATACCGGAAGGATACTCGACGGCCCCGTCCTCTTGGCCCTCGAACACGGACGATGCTATAAACGAGGACGTGCCAGAAGACCTGTCACACATCTTTGCCATTGGCGACTGTGCCGATACCGGAGCGATCCAGGCTGGCCACACGGCATACTATCAAGCCGAAGTGGCCGCGAGAAATATCCTGCGACTGGTCAAGGGAGACGGCGAGGAGCTCGAGGGCTACACGCCCGGTGCGCCAGCCATCAAGGTTTCTCTTGGCATCAAGGAGAACGTCGTCGCGAACGGCGATGTGGTGGAGGTCAAGCACGATGGTGTCGAGGACCTGCGGGCATTGACGATGTGGCCGCTGTTCAACGCGCAGGACATGTCGGTGGAGAGCTAGTGTGGGAAGAGAAGCAAGAGGGGATGCTTCTTGTAGGCTTGGGCTGATCCTCGTGTTGATGGATTGGATGGACTGGCCATCATCGGCCGAAGGAGAGCTGTCGCGTGGTGATGGGACGGGTAACGGTACCGTTGTGCATGGTTTGGATCAGCTTGGATTGCATGGGCAGGGGTGGTGCGCATATGTAGCTCGGCGGCTGTCCGCTTGTACTGGTAACCATGCATATAGTCTGCACAGAAACAGGCCCGTAGAGAGAGATGAGACAGGAGGTGGAGGTGGTCGAGATAGGAACGACAGTTCGGAGTTGTAACTCTTCTTCCACCGTCGTTGGTCTGGGTGGGCAAGATGTCAGCTCCACCGACCAAAATCAGCGTCCTGATGGTATGCACGGGGTGAGTCTTCCAGAGCTACGAGCTACAGAGAAGAGAGAACTAAGCTTATGAACAGGAAGTGAGTCCCTGCCTGCCTGCGAGGTAGGAGAAGGAGGGTACTGACGCCGCAGTATCTGGTGAGCTGGGAATTCCCTACGGTCGGTCGGTCGGGGGCTAAGGGCAGCCGCTCGCCAATGGCAGAAGCCGTCCTGGTGCATCTCTACACCCAGCGCGCCTCCCTGGGCGAGAGAGTAGACCTGCGTGTCGAGTCGGCAGGTACGGATGCGTATCATGTGGGCGAAGAAGCGGACGAGCGGACGGTGGAGGTGTGCAGGAGGGTGAGCGAGCGAGGGAGCGTAGCGACCGAGCGAGCTCCCCTCTCCCCCTCTCCCCCTCTCCCCCTCTCCCATCTCCTCCCCTTCTGCCATCTCCCTCCCCCCACCTTCTCTCTACGCTCGCTCCCGCGTGGAAGGGACCTAACACGCAGCACGGCGTGCCGATCTCCTGTGTCGCGCGGCGTCTCCGCCCGTCCGACTACAGTTCCTTTGACTATATCCTCGCTATGGACTCTGGGCAGTGAGCATCCTCTCCTTCCCTCTTCCCAGTTTACAGTCTGTGTCGGAGTACTGAGGCCAGCTTGGGATACATGACCCGTAGTCATCGTCCTGCATCCAACGACGCTGGGCGCCACGCCCACATCGCCCTCTTTGGAGCATACGACCCTTCCCTTGCCCCAGGGGCCAAGGCGCAGAGTATCGCCGACCCGTATTACGGCGGCAAGAGCGGGTTTGAGAGATCCTACGAGCAGTGCGTGACGTACGCCAATGGATTCCTGGACCACCTGGAGCGCAAGTACCCCTCGACATAGACACCAAAATAGACAAGAGCCACGATCACTTATCATCTACTATAATAAAAGAACACGATAGACAAACCATGTGGCAACCATGTGGCAACCATGTGGCAACCATGTGGCTTTTACTAATGTCATTAGCTTCTCTCGGGGTCACCCATTAGACCGTTTTCCTAATGACAATTACCTTTGACCGCTTACTCCGGAATGTCCCGATGACTCCGACTACGCCCGAAGCCCGCACCGTATAATAGAATACATGAGACAAACCATGTGGCCCACAGGTTCCCGTGAATTTCACGGGTCAAGACACTAGTACATCATATCATCGCATGGACATGGCTGTGCCGCCGGCATGAGGCCCGGTGTGGCTGAGGACTGGTGGGACGTGGCTATATGTGTGTATCTGCGATGGCGATCGGGCCCTCGATCGCTCGTACTTGCAGAAATAGACGAGACGAACTGTACCAAGGGGCGCCGATCGAGCGCAGCGCAGAATGAAGGACGGACGACGTATTATGATCACACTACCCCTTTGACAATGGCGTGAACGGAGGGGATCAGGCTCGGTAAGATGGGAAAGAGGTCGATTATCGCTGCATGCGGGCAGATGGTGGTGGATGGCGGATTAGGAAGGCGGGGCGGTGGCAATAGGGAGAGGCGGCGGGTCGTGTTTGGGGTAGTGCATTGGGGAGAAGCGAGATGAAGGTGGAGAAGCGAGGCTACTTGCCCCACGACCACCAGCTCGACTTCTTCTTCTCGAGCGGCGGGTTGTACTGCGATTGCATCTCCTTGAGGAGAGCCTCGAACGCCTTGCCTGGCGTTGTCAGCTCGGCAATGGACAGCATACCCAGTACGCACCGACGTTCTTGTTGTCCTTTGCTGAGGACTCGATAAAGCCCGCATGGAGCTTCTTGGCCAGTGCCTCGCCCTCGGCAGTAGTCACACGCCTGACGTCAGCCAGTATGCCCGCCGGCCCGGCAGGCAGACCCACCGTTCGCTCGCTGCGAGGTCGCACTTCTGGCCTACAATCACACATGGCACCTTTTCCAGCCCGGCAAAATCGAGAATCTTGTCGTGGACAATCTGGATCATTTCAAACGACTGCCGCGAGTTGATCGAGTACACCAGCATATAGCCATGAACGCCGACGGCGTATTTGGACTGGAAGAGCGTGTACTCGTCCTGCCCTGCCGAGTCTATGATCTCGCACTCGTAGTCGATGCCGTCGAACGAGACGTTCTTGTGCGATGTTGCCTCGATGGTGGGAAAGTACTGCTCGTTGTACGTCGGCGGTGCGACGTATTGTTGTGTCAATGACGTCTTGCCTGGTTGATCAGAGCCGCGTCTTGGGCTGAAGACTCGGACTCCTCACCGACACTGGGCGAACCCATGATGACAACCTTTCTCTTGAGATTGCCCGTTGACATCTTGAGACTCTCGTCTTCTGTCTCTAGCTCTTCCGAGTCGGATCCGTCCGATGATATCGAGGCGAAAGTGCGCAGGCGCTCTCGGGATTTGGCGCGTGTGACACCGGATGCTATACGAGCTTGCCACGGCTCGACGGGGAAGGCAGGGAGGTAGGGGAAGGTTGGAGGTGGCGTAGCTGGCGAAGGTGGCTCGGTGTTTCGCGAGCTGTTGGAGGTGATCGACGTTGTGCGTGAGATTTTCAGCGGCGTCGGTGGAAGATTGATGTGCGTGGGCCGATGGGTCGCGACGGTCATTGCCAGAGATGAGTTGGGTCGAGAGCGTGGAGCGCCGTGGGGCAGGAGATGCGGTGAGACGGGTACGGCGGCGATCGAGTTCCGGCGCGACGCCGATGTAGGCAGGGGAGTAGGCGTGGAGGGGATGGGCGGAGGCGATATGGTCGGCGCGATGAGAGAGGTGGAAGAGGACGGGTCGGAGACGCGCCGGGCGCGGTCGGCGCAGGGAGCGCGGTAGGAAGCCGTTTCGACCAGGATTGGCGCGAGTATGGAGAGTCGACGTGTAAGAGAGGGAGGCGAGTGCCGTGAGGGTGGTGTGAAGGGGAGAAGGGAGAGATCGTTGTCAGTGCTTGTTCTCTTTCTTTGCGATGTTGCCACTGGTGCTACCGCCGCCGCTGCTGAGAGAAGGGAGAGGGAGGTGAGGGGAAAGCTTAATGAAAGGACCGAGGCCTCTTTGCGGGTCCGCTGCTGAAGAAAGTGGTGCTCGGGACAGATGTGAGGGACGCGGTGGCCAATTGGTGAGAAGAAGAGATGAGAAGAAATGAGAAGAGAAGAGAAGAGTGGAACGAGGTGTGTGTGACGCGAGATGCTCTTGCCGGAGAGAACGAGGTGCGATAGATGACAGAGATCCCAAAGGGTGAGACGAGTATACGCTTTGACCTCTCTCTGTTGTTGAATGTGAATGAGGATGATTGCTCCGCTGTTCTCGGGCGTGCGAGCGCGAGAGGGGTGTCGCCGAAGACGCGACGGGTGATCGCGACGAGGTGTGAGAGGGCGGTGACGACTACCTCTGTGCAATTCCCAGGATCCAGAGGTCTGTGCGAAATGAAAAACAGACGACGACACGGACACTGGCCAGGTACCCGGGATGGCGCAGCGCCGATGGTCCGAGCGTAGCGTCACTCGAGCCGGACCGACAGGGGCGAATCCGGAGCAGAGTAATGTCAAGTGGTGTTGTGATGATGATGTGGGGTTGGACGAGGAGCAGAAGAGAAGAAAGGAGCTGACGATGGGCAAGAGAGGGGGGTGGCAAACGACACGCCTTTTGAGCCTGCCTGCCTGCTGCACGTCTGTCCGTCTGCCTGTCTGCCTGTCTGCCTGCCTGTCTGTCTGTCTGTCTGTCCGTGCTCGGGGACACGGTGGGGTATCAACGTTTCTGCCTGCTTGCCTGGCTGGGCGATCGAGCCAAAGGTCAAGTCGATCCAAACGAGTGACCGTGCACCGAAGACCGGCCACGCAAGGACACCAAAGGAAGCGAGAGGCGGTGAGGCGACAGCGTGCACGGGGGGAAGAGGACGATGATGTACGCTCGCCGCCGGGCCGGTGGTCATGATGGCCAACGGCAAGTGATGACTCGCTTGCGGCTCGTCTGCTTCTTCTTCTGAGGGGTGCCTTCCTTTGCTTCGACTCGCCGGGCCCGGCAGACAGGCAGACACGCCGCCATACGGCGCCTAAAGGGCGTGATGGCGGTGGCAAGATCCGGCTGCGGCATCGGCAGCGGCAGCGGCTTGGACACGAGAGGAGACCACTCGTCATTCGGACTCTGTCTTTCGCTTGGCGAGGGCGATAGATTGGGCGCGCGGGCGTAGACGCCGGCGCAGTCGGTAGACATGACCGGTGTGGGAGGATGCAGGAAGAGGAAGGGATGGCTTTGGGTTCTTCGGACAAGGACAGGACACCCTCCAACGGAACGACCCAGAGGCATGACTGGGATCTGCCATCTGCCATCTGATGGATGGATGGGTGGATGGATGGCATGGTTCCAGCTTCCAATGCCTCCGACCAGCGAGACCCGCCAGAAAGGACCAAAGTGGTGGAGAGAGAGGTAGCGGCGGCAACGGCAATGGCAGTGGGTATGAAGGGAGGGAGACTCACCGTCCGTGCAGCGATAACAGTCCAACAGAAGACCCAAGATCCGTCCGGCCCGGCGCCAATGTCCTTTCTCACGCTGTGGCTTGCTTCCTCGAGCGGTCGGTCGGTGTGTGGTGGCGTGGGGTGGGTGGTGTGATGCGGGACAGTGTGCAGTCGAGGAGTGGCGTTGTGGTGACAAGAGGAGACAAGATGGAGCAGCGTGACTGTACAAGGTGGTGTGAGGATGGTGGGGAGACCGGTGCAAACTCTGTGAGTGCGGCGGTAGTCGTCTGCCCCAGGCGAGGTGGTCAGATCCGAAGACCACGACTGGCTGGGCTCGCTTAGACGTCGTCGGCGTGCGTGTCCTTGCTTGCTTGCTTGTGACTCTGTGCCGGTATCGTCGGCGAGGCGAGCGAGCGAGCGTGTGGTGCTGTGTGGTGTTGTGACTGCTGCACACTGACACGACACTGCACACGCGAACAGCAAGTTAGTCGTGACTGTGGATGGGGGATCGGAGATGGCGACCCGGTCCAGGCTATCGGAGCAATGGTCCGAATGCTGCTGCTCACCAGAGTCGATGAAAGCGGCAATTAGCCCTGTACCCTGGTCGACCCCTAATCTAACGATACTCCTGCTCTTCTGCCAGCTACGGACCCAAATCCTCGGGAGACTCGGGAGAGGCGTGGCGCAGAACAGCGAGTGAGTGAGCCAGTGGGCGATCACGTTCCGTGTGAAAGAGAGGGTGGTTGAGCACCTGTAGATAGATCTGGGTACAGCGACTGTGTCTATCAGCACTTGTTCAAGCGCTTATACAGTTGTTCGTCCGGCAGAGCACTCACCTATATTGGGATCGGGGCGAGACCGGACAAATATAACGAACGGCACAGATGCCTGGCAGAAGTACAACGTGCAATCCAAGATCAAGATCAGAAGGAGTATACAGCTTTGTACCCAGACGAGCGATCAAGAGAAGCGAGGGAGGAAGACGGGGAGGAAGAATAGGAGGAGGGAGGGATGACAGGTGATAAGAGCAAATAGTCTGGCTGCACTGCACGCGCTTGATCAAGTCTCAAGGGTGCTCCGACCCGGGTTTGCGAGGGGTGCTCGAAGGGGCAGGCACAGGGGAGTCCAGTATCAAGGAGAGTTTGTAGTAGCCACTGAAGGAGAGAGCGAGAGATGCGTTTCAGCCATGCCCACAGGCTAAAGGACCCCTCCTGCGCCGCGCATCGGAAGCGAGTCTCGGTCATGCCCACCAGCCTCAGTACAAGTGCGATCTCGTGCATCGCCCATGCTATGCTCTGCGCACACCTACCACCGCACCTCCACCTTGCCTGCGATGGCCGACATCCGCACGCCCTTGAACGGCTTGTAGTTCTCCCCGTGCACTTTGAGCTGGTCAATCTTGATTCCAGAGTAAGAGTAGTGGGGGATGGTGAATGTCACTGAGAATGCCGGGGAGGGGACGGGCTGCGGATCGCTGCTTGTCAACGATCCCATACGAGAACGCCGACAGGGGGGACTGACGACGATGTGAATGACCCCGTCAGCGTTGGCGGCTTCTCTTGCGATGTCAACGACGCCAGTGACCACTTGAGCATCTGCCCCTCAGCCTCATCCCACCTCATCACCCTGTACTGACATGTGTGTGCGGGTCAAACTCCCACGTCCCGCCGCCCACAAACCCGCTCGACATCTCTCCCTTGCCCGCTCCCAATGCCGGCCCAGACATCCCTATTGGTCGCTTGTCCCCCGTCACAGTGGCCGAGGCACTATGCGTGCCTTCGCCCAGGAAGATCTCCACCACGATATCCTCCAATGGCCTGTTGGACAATTTCGACATCAGTGTCAGCGAGAAATGACCTTCACGTCAGCTGGATCTCGGGTGACACTGCCAGCTCACCTCCAGACTCATCGATCGTCAGGGAAGGCGTGAGGTGGAATGGCAGCTGAGACTTCGAAGACGAAGCTTGGTAGTCCAGCAGCCTGAACCGGCCGTCGGGCGGTACAAAAGACAACAAGTGGTCTCGCTCCCACCGGCCGTGTCTGATACACGGATGGAAGGCCGGATTAGACAAGAGTTCCGGCTTTGAGAGCGAGAGGAGGAGATCGGGGTTCCCGGAAAGGCGCGAGTTGGCGATGATCCGTCCCCACACGACAGAGGAGATCACAGTTCCTCTCCTACTTGTGAGCGAGACCCTTCTATGGTAGTGTTCTCGACGTACCGGTCGACTATGGCATCCAGCCGCTCCTCCACGTCAAAGTATATCTCGTTATTCGCATGCCGGACGTTCGTCTTGCGCCACGGTATCGGCGCTGCAAGCGGAGCAGAGGCGGGTGCTTGTAGTCTGCGCTGTGAGCTGATCGCACTCGGACCCGCTGGGAAGCTCACCCTGATACGCCGGCGACGTTGAGCAACTTGCGCATCAGGGTCGGAGGCAGGACGATCTCTTTCAGCATGGCAGGTTCCATCATCGCTGGGTGGCCCTCGTCCAGCATCTCCTCAATGAGCTGGAGTTAGCGGTCTGCTCATCTGGAACGTAGGGTAGCGCACCATGTAGACGATATCAAAGTTGTCCTTCAACGTCGTCTCCGTAACATCGCCCAGGTAATCCTCCAAAGTCGCAATGAATCGCTCAAGGAACGAAAAGGCAAGCAGCGGATTGACTGATCATCAGCTCCGCACTCAACCTCCAGAGAAGAGCTGACCCTCCTGGGATACCGGGACCAAGAACTTGAGCCCTTCACGGCGGATATGACACAGCGCGGCGCCGGCCATGCCGCCCCCGCGAGAGAGCGTGTTGACCCATATGATCGGCGGCAGCTGGGCATCCTTGGATGTGGACGGCGTGGAGAGCGAGCGCTTCAGGGCATGGTTGTAGGCGTCGATGTGGATGGACGGGTAGGACGGGGGGTGGTGCGAGAAGTGAGAGCTGATGAGTGGCTTTCTGCGGGTCAGCGACACAGCTCCCTTTGAGGCCTCATTTGGGTGATCAGGGGGGTAAGATGCTCACCCCACTGGGTCCAGGATGATGATGCCGTCTATACGTGCCATGTTTGCTCGAGATACAACGCTCAATTCAGACTGCATGAGCGCACTGGCATGCTCGTCACCGCGGTTCTACGAGTAGACCACGTGACATACTCTGGGGCTCCGCTATTGTTCGAAGACAGACTTCAACTTTTTCCGGCTGCGCTCTTTGCACACTCGCTTCTTGCTCAAGGTCGTCGACACCAACCACTGCGAAGTGTTCGGCTTGAACAGCGCCCCCAAAATGGTCCAGGCCTTGTCTTTTCTCGCTCCGTCTCTCCATCCGAACACACTCACAGATATCACCCTTCCCCTTCCCTCGTCTTCCTCGTCAACGCCTAAGGATGCCATCGTCAAGCACCTCGCGATCAGACACGGCTCACATCAACCCATCAGTCTACTCAAACACATAATAGCGACCTCAGAGGACTCTTCTCATGCCAGTTAACTCGGCACTCGAGGAAGCGCAGCTGACGATCAGATCTTAGTGGCCGACGACCAATACCGCCTCTCTCACATCGAGCTGAAGGGAGATGCCCCGCCCGAGGTGCTCGAGCAGTATACTTCGCCCAGCTCCAAAAACGCTACCTGGGCAGGACTGGCGGCGGTCAAAGCGTAAGCTGCGCGCTCGTTCATAGTTGCAGCTGACTTGTAGCGGTACCATCGCGACACTCTCGTCTGGCCACACCACCCTTCTCCACCTTACGTTCTCCGAGGGCGCAGGGCCATCCACAACACGCCTCCCGAGCCCCATCACCTGCATCGGTGCATCTCCATCAGGCGCCTCGTTCGCCGTGGCAGGCAACGAAGTGGACCTGACGATCCTTGACGTGGAGCGGGCGTTCGCCGCGCCGTCCATGGCCGTCCCTGGCCGGTGGAAAGATTCAACGTTGCCGGGCGAGACGTGGCGCGGAAAGAATGTCAGCTAAGCGAATTCCTAGATTCAACAGCTGACGCTCAGCTACCCATGACCGCCTTAAAGCTGCGGCCACCGATACACCACCTCTGTCTATCTTTCTTGCCGGAGCACGAAGACCTCTTGGTGACGGGCACAAAAGCGGGCAGTGTGAGACGGTACGACACGCGCCAGCGGAAACCCGTAGCGGACTGGCACGTCGCCCAAGAAGGCGGCGTAGGGTGCGTGTTGCCCGGCAGGGCAGAACAGTGCGTCTCCTTCTGTCATGCGACTTCGCGCGGCGCGGCTTATGAATAGTGAACTGCTGTTCTCGGACCGGGCGGCCCTGACTGCCTCGCTGGACTTGCGCACCGGGAAAGTTCTCTTCACCTTCCCTGCCGCTCCGACGACACACCACCTCGTCTCTGTCCCGCCTCAATCGAGAGAAGCCGACGGGAGTCGACGGACGGTCGCAGCGAGTATGAGCTCGGACGCCACGCTCAGGGTGTACGACGCGACGCCGCCCCCTGCGACGGCTGGTGGGAAGCTGCTCGGAGAGGGCAAGAAGGGGATTGTGGCTGGTTCAGTGGGCGGAGTGGGCATTGGCGGATTCGTCGTGAGAGGGTGGACGGACTTGCCGGATCCTCGAGAAGGAGAAGGCGGCGCTGGGGACCTGGAGCAGGATGTGGGTACGGGCGACGAGGAGGATGATGAGGAAGATGGGGATATGTGGGAGGGGATGGACGAGGTGGAGGATGATGAAGGGTCTTCGGATGAGGGGGCAGAGGCGCAGCCAAGGAAGCGGCGCAAGGGACAAGCATAGTCCCAAGTCGCATGTATCTTGGGCATGCCAGCACTTGTCGCATCGTTAAACTCGTGTACACTCTACGTTCCATCTCAAGTCGTCAAGTCGTCTCACATATGATCGTCCCTATTCTGGCTCGAGCCGAAGCCGATCCCATGGTCGCTCGCCCCGCCTCGGGCCGCTCTCGCCTGCCACGCCCTCTGTGCAGCCTGGCCCACTCGACTACCCCGCCCCGCAAATCCGATGCGGAAGATCGCAGGCGCACCTCGCTGCCCCGCGGGAAACTGTTCAGGCATAATCTGGTCATCTGCTTCGTTGGGCGCTTCGTCCTCCTGCTCCACATGCCCTTGCGGCTCTTCCACCTTGTTGCCTGAGCCCAGGATGAGTGCACCGGTGTGCCACCCGGCAGCAGTGATGGCAAATGCGAACGCGCCAGGAATGCCAAAGTCCACTTTGCGCGGCTCCTCAGCATGCCGCTCTCTGTTCCACGGTGTCCGACCCAGCCCCAGTTCGCCATGCGATCCCTCGCCCCATGTGTATACCTCGCCCTTGGATGTCAAGGCGGCAAAGTGGTAGTCGCCAAGTGCGACCTGAATCACGCCTTTGTCCTGCAGAGCCGGGAGGGGGTCAGGGCGAAGCGCAGAGATGGCCGGGAACGAGACGCCCGTTGTGGTGCTCGGCAAGCCGGGGAACGAGCGGGGCACTTCGGGAACGCGGACGTGTCGGACCGTCATGGACCCGCTGGATCGATGCGAGGAGTAGGAGGTCAGGTAGACGTGTTGTGCGGAGATATGCGAGATGGTGGGAGAGGAGAAGTAAGGCATCTAGACGATGAGCTAGGCGCAGATTGGAGGAGCAGCTCACGAATTCCCAAGATGGCACAATGTCCTCTTGTAGTCTTGCCAGCCACACTTCGCCATTGCTCCGAAGAGCAACGATGAAGTCGGCGCCCGAGGCGATCTTGACCACCCTTGTCTTCTCTGCGAGCTCCTTGTCGGACCTACTGGCCGCCCACTGATCCCATTCAGCTTCGAGCTGCAGCCTATGGTCATTCTCGGGCGAGGCTTGGTCTTCCTCCCAGACCGGTCTCAATGGGATGTCGTCGAGCTTCATCGTAACACTGCCTACGGTGCCCCACTTGATCTGCCGGTCTTCGTTGTCGGTCGTCGACGGTTGACCCACTTCGGCCGTAGCAGGCCTGCCGGGCCCATGCAGCTGATCTTCCGGAGTGAGGCTATCCGCATACTGCGCCGCGAATGGATACCATACGATGATGTCGCCGCTGGAAGTGAGACAAGCCGAGTGCGACCATCCGGCCGATACCTGGACAATATGTTTGCTACCTTCGGGGGAGTTGCCGCGAGTCGAGGGTGCCGTGAGATGTACAGAGGTGTGATGATATGCCTGCATTTAGTAACTTCCCAGTCAGCCTGTAGGAGACCTGTACTCACCCTGCCCCAGGCTGTCAGCTCCCATATCAGGTTGTCCTGGTCGAGCACCAGCAAGTGCCGTCTGCCCGCACTGATTGCCTCGGCCTTACAAGGCAACGGGAGCCGAGTAGGATCGGGCACCTGGCTATTCTTGTTCTCCCAGCTGCTCGCTCGAAAGGCATAGGAGAGGCCATCCAGTTGGCCTGGGCGTCAGACCCCTAAATCGGGTTACAGGCAGACCTACCCCATACCCAGACGCCGCCGTCCATATCTCGAGCGGTGAAGCTCCAGCCCCCAGCCTGGAGATCTACAATGCCGCCACCGCGGTCACTGCCGCCGTCGCCCGGCGCTTGATCTCGCAAAGCCCCAGTTGCACTGGCCACGCCATCTCGCAAGGCATCCTTCCAGGAGCGAGAACTTTCGCCGTTCGCAGATCTGTTCACGCGTATCTCCATGGGTGAATCTATCGAGCGCCGATGCATGATCACTCCCTCTGGCAATAGAGGGTCTCGAGGGCTGTCGCCCAGCCGAGAATTGTCGGTCGACCCCCATAAGAAGGCCCGCGGATAGCGAAGACCCAGATAGAGGTGGCGAAACCATTGGTCGTCCGTAGCAGGTATAAGGGTCGAGGGGGAGAATGAGAAGTCGTCGAGAACCTTGTGGCGCCACAAGGACTCGTCCGTCTACGGGTAAGCTGACGACTTGAGCCCTTGCGACGAAGGCTCACCGCGAGACGATGGAGCTGTTTGTTGGCGACGGACACAGATGTGAGATCATCGAGGGGCAAATTGGGTAGCAGATGGTCGAGGACCACTTCGTCTGGGAGATCCAGCAGACCTGCTGGTGGGTTCCCCATATTGCTTGAGATGGACATCAAATGAATGAAAGAATACTGTGGATCAGCTTTCTGTTGTCTCTCGTTGCTTTGTGCCCACGTGGTACTGACGTCATGCGACCAGACCATCGCACGCTTTCAAGTAATCCGCGGTCCGCGGTAGATGTCGCGCCGCGGGCTAAGTCTGGTAGGTTTACGAGACAGTGACGCCGATGCCAAGCCAGCGAAATGTCGATATCCGAGAAAGATCGCGTCACAGACGCAGACTATGAGATATGAGAGGCTTGTCGTGCTATGTCTGACTACTTCTCATCGCCGACGAGACCTTGAAGATGTCTGGAACCACATACCATGGGCCAATCAACCCGAATCCCAAAGATGGAGAAGCAAGCATCATCATCTACTCGTATGTGCCAGCCTTGGCACTCGGCATCATAGGTGTGATCACCTTTGTCGCTGTCCTCGCGGCGCACGTCACATTCGCCTCGAAGAAGAAGGGCTATCGCTCCTTCCACGCCCTCTTGGCAGTTGGCTGTGTAAGCGGTAGCTCATCGGCGTGCCCGCGCTCTGACCCGCAGTTGATGGAGTGTGGGGGATATGCCGCTCGGATATACTCCCACTATCGGCCATTTGTCGTGGGCGCCTTTGTGGCTCAGTATTTCCTGATCGTCGTTGTGGGTGACGAAGTCCCTACACTGTGGCGTGAGTTGACGACAGGCTCCTGTCCTCTTCTCAGCAGCGATATACCTCACTTTGACCCTGGCAGTGAAAGCCAACCCCGAAGCGGAAAGGTTGCTTGTGCTGAGGCCGAAAAGGGTGTTGCTTCGTATGTAACCCCGATATGCTTGTTTGGCAAGACCACTTACCGCAGTCTTCGTGTCCGCCGACTGCATCACGACCGTCATCCAGGTGGTAGGCGCGGCACTCATCGGCGCTTCAGAGAGCGCCAAAGTCCAGGGCAAGTCTTCAAGCGTCACGCCCGAGCAAGCCAATGACATCCTACTCGCTGGTCTCGCCATACAGGTCAGCCAATCGGCGTCCAGAGGTGCTATACTCATGGCTAGACGTTCAGCTTTCTAGTGTTCTTGGCGATACTCGTCATTGCAATCAAGCGGTCCCGTACCCTCAGACAAAACTCAGATCCGGCTCGGCAAACTTGGCACGGCTTGCGGCGACTCCTGTGGCTCACGTTGTTCACTGCCGACCTGATCCTCCTGCGGACCGTCTTTCGGCTTGCTGAGACGGCGCAAGGTACTTAACGTGCATTTTCGTTAGCTCGTAACTGATTGCAGGGTTCTTCGGCTTCGCATCGACCCACGAAGCGCTTTTTGGTTGTCTCGAGTACGCACCAGTCGTCCTCGCCACACTCACCTGGGCTCTGTTCCCGCCGTCCAATGTCTTGCGGCGCTCTCGAGAGACCGCGAGAGTGAATGATCCCGAGAAGATGGGCACTTGACGACGAAGAGCGTACCTTGAGCTCTGTGTCATGCTACACGTCTTTGATCTTCTTACATACGCTGTATCTGATTTGAGCCCTAAAGCTGTGGTTGTGTCCAAACACGAAGGACAATGCGACAAGTCATAGCGTTTGTGCCGGCGGGCGCGCCTGCCACGCGGACATAGCAAGGTCCGGCCTTCTCATGGCTGTTCTGACGAGTTGCAGATGCGCCGCTTTCGCCGGGACCGAAGAAGGCTTCGCACGGACTTCATTTGGCGGTCCCACGGTTCCCCGAACAATTTCAGTGGGGTTCGGAAGTGATGCATCTCGTGTGCATCTCCCCAAAGGTATCGAGAATGTCGGGCAAGCAAGACAGCACTCGTATGGGAGATGTCCGATATATGAGAGCGTCAATCCTTTCTGTGATGTCGTCCCATTTGTCTCATTGACGCATTTGGGGCAAATGAACCGCTGGCCTCCGCTACCATCCCTTGTCCTTCTCGTTGTGGCGCTACGATGGCGTGACGGCTTGCCCTTTTGTTGACCCACGCCGCTCTTGTGGACACGTATATTAGCAAGGTCGCCTCCTTCTTGTCGAGGTTTTCTTTCAATTGCACTTTCCAAGTGAGAACCATATCACAGACCCTATCAAGCAAAGCAGACCATCGAAACAGCTTCCAATATGAATGAGTAGTCCTGCGTTGCCGAGGGGACGAGCTGATCCGATAGACACTACCAACATGACGCAGCGAACCGTCATGAAACCGGAGTCCACCATGAAGATGAGCTTCACCGCGCAAGGTACTGACCTGCGAGGTATGACCGCTCAGCTCATCCCGGAGGGAGGAATCCCTCAGACACAAGCGCACCCGGTTGCGCCCTACCGGCCATTCAACCCCCGTACCAGCGAGGAGACAAAGAAAGCTCGGCGAGAGGTCGCCACCCGACGCCCCGAAGCTTCGACATGGTTGCCCCTTGAGCAGGACATGTCTGATTATCGCATGCCTTCCCCGCACGGGAGCAGCAGTAATTCGGGCAATCCAGCTCGCAAAGCTCGAGGTCTGGCATCTCAGATAACTCTACTGAAGAAACTGAATGACTGTCCTGCGTCCACAATCAGCGCCCTCACCGCAGAGGATGCCAAGCACAGGACAGATTTTCCAACCTTTACTCAGAGAGACCTCGAGCCCGCCCGTTTCAGTGTAGTGACCGACCTCATGGGAAGGACGGCGGACCTCATCCGAGCTACCAACTCGCTGTACGCCAATACAGCTGATGAGATGATGGAGAAGCGTGTCGTCCCTGATTCTGTGATGGACGAGTCGGTCATCCCAGTCGTCCGCGACGAGTTCATTTCTGTATGGCAGGATTGCGGGAAGGAACTCTTGACCGGACAAGTCCCAAAGACCGACCTCTCGAGGATGACACACGACCAGCAGGAGACCTACATCAGGGCTCGCGAGACCGCGAGGGACCGGTTGAGTCATTTCACCGACACCTGCAGGGTTTCGGTGGCGAGTGACACCCTCAAGGACCGCTATGGCAGGCCGTTGACTCTGCGGCAGGTCAGCGAGATGTTCCTCTCGCAATGGGACACTTTCCAGCAGAAACACGGAGCTACTCTCGCTTCCGCCTCCAGTGCTGCCGTGTCAACGCCAGAGACGACCTCGACTGTTGAGGTTGCTGCCTCGACAAACCTTGATGGCAAAGAGGCGGCGTGAGCGTCCCTGGCTGCTTCACCTTCATTCATTTCATAGCCCCACTTGACCCTACATTGCGCATGCATATGACTTTGGTCCGAACTTATTGCTGTCCCGTGTCACTTGGGTATAGTCAGTCATATAATCACAAGAACTGTTCGCAACAGGATGTGTCCCAGCCGTCGGGTGTGTGATCCGTGCGCACCAACGTTGCCAACACCAGGGGAACCGCATCGAGCGCCTGTGTTGTGACGCGTTTCCATACTGAGATTGATCCTGCGGGGGCTTTGTTCCTTGCTGGGGCAGAAGCCGGCTCCATCGGGCCACTGCCAGATTATCGAGTAGGTCCTCCGCCGCTCCGCTCTCTCGAGTCGCTTTGTCGCCCGTGTGTGTCAAAGGAGGGAGAGCCCTAACATCAGATATGTACGTTTCATTTTCATACAGATTGCATCATTACGTGCATTCAGGGCCAATATAATCCTTCATTGCCCGGGATCTCAGCTTCGTTAGGGCCCCTTGTCTGACAAAGGACGGTAGTTATGTTCTAACCTGTGTTATTGGCAAGACGCTGTATAAGAAGCCCCCAGTCTCGGACGGTTTGGGCCGTATCAAGACCCGACTGCAACGACCCCAGACCACTTACCTTCCCAAGATCTCTTGAAACTTCCTGCACAACATGGCTAACACTGAGAGTGGGTCGTTGATGGGCTGGAGGCGAAGGAGCTGAGTGCGACAGATAATGAGACCACCGTCGCCACGGCCCAGTGCGAGGCGGGGCAAACCACTGTCAACGATCGCCGTCGAGTGGGGATCTCTATCGACGGTCAGCCGTCCAAGGTGACCCTGTTCATCGGGTCCGATGACGAGTCCTCCTGCCACAGCGTCGAGTCGGAGCGCAGCAGGAATCTGAGGTTGCGACGCGAGCGCGCAGAGTCTATCCGTGCCGACATTTCTACTAGACGCCCCTTAGCACAGGAGTACCTCCCAAGCGAAGGTCGGTATGGGACGGACTACCTCCTCCCGGCTGTCTTCAACATGGTCCATCTGGGAACAAGTACTCCAGCCAAAGATTATGCTCTCTCCGAGCAGGTTTCCACCGCCAACAAACTGCTCGAGTCTGGAAAGCTGCGCTCCATTTTGGAGGAGGATTCCAAGTATTCCCGCCCTCAAGGCAGTTTGGACTTTGTGAACCGTCAAGAACCCGTAAAGCTAGCGGACTTCGTGTCAGATATGGGAAAGACGGCGAGTGAGGTCAAGGCTTACAATGAATTCTATTCAGAGGCGATGGATCCCTTCTGGGAAACTCGCACTATCCCTCAAGACTTCATGGAATGTGAAGATCGCTCAAAGATCAAGATGCGCGACGAGTATCTGGTGGCTCTTACCGACTCGAGTGCTCAGCTCATCAGGTCTAAGGTTCCGCATAAGCCTTACACCGACATGACGGAGACTCAGCAGTATTATGGGTCTGTGATTCGAGAGAACGCCAAGAGCAGGTTGAGTCACTATACTGACTACGACCTCGCTGTGCGGGCCCCATCGGCCACGGACGAGTTTGGTCTCACTATGACGCACAAAGAGCTCGGAGAGGCTCATGCAAAGGCTTTTGCCAAATTGCAAAGCGCTTATGAGACTGTACGCGGTCAGGTCACGGATGGCGTGTCAACGATCACCAGCAGTGCAGGTGGGACCGCGCCAGTCACCACAACCACCGTCGACAGCCGTCGTTAAGAACAGTTTCAATCACCCAGTGGCGGCTAGGCAGCCTCCAATTCTCTATTCATAGGTGATTGCTTAACCTGCTTTCATTCATGCACATATCATTTTCACAGAAAATACGCAAAGACGAGGGACATGAGCCTGACCATGTTCATCGGAGCATCGATGACAGACTCAACATTCTGCTGAGAGAAAGAACCCCCCACCGAGGTGGCGACTGAGATACAACCACTCTTGCATCGAGTGCAAAAGGGCAGACGAAGACCCGCAAAATTTTCCCATGCCTATCGAGCGGTCATGCAGGGCATGTTCTCCCGGCGCCCCACGTTTCTGCTCGCCGAGTCGGACATCGTGCAGCACATTCGATCATGAACTAGGTCGCTGAGTCCTTACAGCTTCGGCCTTCTCGCACGCGCCCCGCCCGTCCTTTATCGTGAGAAGCGAGTCTTGCGTCTTGTGATTGAGACGCTGAGAATCATCGCCGGCCTTCATTCGAGACGTCCCTTTGATAGCCAAGGCGGACTCTCAGCATGATCAGCTGCCACACACGCGATGCATTCACTTGGGGCCGCAACCCGTGGGAAGCACATGAGCGCGCGTGGGAGATTTGCTGATCAGTAGCAATATAAAGGGCGCAGATACTCGCCACAATCTTATCTCCTGCATATCTGTCAGGACTGTGGCACTGAGACTGTGGCGGAATGAGACAAGGCCAAGTGCCACACGGCCTGACGCAGCCAACCGCCCACTTGCCTCATCCGGGTGAGATAGCCGAACTGCTAAATGCGGCACTCGGACTGTCTAGTATAGTTGAACGGTTTTCGAATACATATAGTAGACATTCGAGTAGAGAAGATCTCTAGTCGAATGTATCTCTTGTACTCTCAGTCTACTTCTAGTAACCCTACTCGATTGCATACTCCCTGCGAGGCAACCTCGACTTCCCAGCTCGACGCGGACTATCCTACGTCCGGTCTTGACAATATCTTTGCACTCCCAGATAGGAACTCCACAGATCGCACCACTTCGGGATCTCATTAACAGACGCTCGACAGATAGTATTAAAGAGGCTCCCGGCATGAGTGGGTGTGTCCCCTTGGCGCAGCTCGGTTGGCTGACCGTGCTCAGACACACATAGGACGGGCAATGTATCTGGTCGCCCGCAGGGATCAAATACCAGAGCTTGGTTCGAGGTGGAGACTCCAGATTTGAAGACCTTCACGGTGACCTTGAATGGCGCATCCACCAGTCCGGCCCAGCCTACTGTGGTGGCGCCACCTCGTCGCCCCTTCTATCCAGGTTCCAAGACATCCGAGCAAGAAGCGGCTGAGCGGGAGATCGCCAGCCGCCGGCCGTTGGCCTCAGAATTGCTACCTTCCAGGGCTTTGTTTGACGATGAATTCAAGAACTCGCCGGGGTTCAATGTGCATTGTAACGGGACTTTCGAGCCCCCAAAGAACCGGAAATTCGCATCACAGTGCATCACTCTCCAGGCGTTGAACAAGCTGAATCAATCCCAGATCAATCAGCTTGTTGCTGAGGATAGCAAGTACAGGGACGACGCGTCGCTCTCTTTTCATGGCCGCTTCAAGGAGCCAATTACGGTGAAGACCTTTGTCTCCCATGTGAAAACTGGGCTCTCCCGGGTCGAGCTGACGAATTCGCTCTACGATAAGTATGCTTTCAATTATTATCAGAATCTCACGATGCCCGAAGCGCTGGGCGATCGCAGTATTGATGGCCTCATCAGAGAGGAGTTCCGAACCGGTTTTGCTAAAGTGCCGTGCACTCTCGAGACCGCGCTTCTCGTCACGGATCTCTCCAAGATGACTGCCGACGAGATTGCCCGTCTTGGCAAGACGACACAGTGCTTGAGGCAAGGGCTCAGCTATTACACTGACACAGACGATGAGGTTGGAGACGGTAGCCTGTTAGACGACGATGGAAGGTACCCTTCTCTAAGGAAGGTAGGCGAAACTCTCTTTTCCGAGTTCGCGCTCTTCGAGCCCAAATACGCAATCGCGAGCGAGCTTGCATCGAAACTTCCTGCCACCATGCCGGAGACGGAGGAGCCAAGTCACGTCGTTTGTGATGCGCACAGCGCCTCTTTTGTGGAGGTGATTACTTGAACATCCCTCTCGCACCGCCAGCTTCAAACGAGAATTTGGCTTGATCCCCCTGCCCGAATAATCGATACTCGCCGATCGCATTCTTCTGTGCATCGGCTTCATTCACAATATGCATGATCTGCATTCATGAGCGCCTGAAGGTAGCAGGGCATATAGCTATGTATGGCGGGTAGGCGGGAATGGTGCTTCGACCATGGAAACCACGCCTCTGAATAGCATCCACGTCATGGACGGGATCTAGCCGTGGTCCGTGCGTTCTTCCGGCCAACCGTCAGGGAATTTGCGCTACGTCTCTTGGCGAATGTCGGGAAGCCACTTGTGCCAATTCCCCCTTTTCCCATCTCGTCGACGTCCGACTCGACTCTAGCACCCGCCCAAGCGTGGTGATCGAAACGGCCCGGAGCACCCTCTGCCATCGGCGTTGCAATCGCAGAGTACCATCCGTGCCAATTACATCTGATCCGATGTTCTCCGCAAAGGTCATGGAGAAGCAAGTGGAGCTGTTCCCACGTTCCCGGTCTCCCGAGTTCACATGTGCTGTCAAAGATCGACTCTGTTCACACGATAAATGAAGGGTCGGGAATGAATCTGGTCGTGGGATCGTGTGATCTTGGGAAGAAACTGGTCACAAGTGAGGATATAAGGCGCCGGAGACCATACAACGTCGTCCCATATCATTCTTCTCTTCACATACGACCGCACTTCCATCTTGACAGTGATATACAAAGAAATATCTAGAAAAATGACCACAGCCAGAACCCCTGCGAGCACCCCTTCGACTCACAGCTCAATCGTTGTCGGGATTGACAAGACCGTTCCTGCGGAAAAATCAGTCCCGTCGCACCCAAAGGTCGACTCGATTGCGACGAAAGGCGGCACATTCTCCATCACCTTCTCAGAAGGGTTGCGACCTGGCGATCTGTCTTGGACGATCGGCGGACCGACGTCTGGCTATGATTTTACCACTCGTCAGCGGTCGGAGTGCGCCAGCCATAGCCGCGCTCCTCGCTCGTCCGATTACTCAAAGGCCGCCAAAGAGGAACTTGAAAAGATTAAGCAAGACATTGCATCCCGTCGTCCTCTCGCCCAGAAGCTTCTCCCTACCAAGCAAAGCGAACGCCTGTACAAGTTCTCGCACATCTTCTCGTACGACCCGAGGGCCATGACGTTCAAAGGCGAATCTCTCGGATATCAGACCCTGATGATGGGCGAGCTGATGGCCTCGAAAGACTTTGACGCGCTAGTCGCGGAGGAGCTCACGATTCCCAGGCCTTCCATCAAGGAGACTATGGACCGCATGTGCCACCCGAACCCATTCCCGTACAGTCACAACTTAGAGCCTGTATCACTCAAGTCGCTCATGACGCACTGCATGAACACCGCCGCCTCGGCTGAAGTGTACAATAGCGAGGTTCCCAAGATCGTTGAGTCCGCTCGGCGCACGCGGGCGGTACCTGAAGAATACGAGCATAGCACCACTGCTGTCGAAGACGCGCGGAACAAAGAGTTTGTCGTGGGCCATACCGAGGTCAGCAGACTCATGTCTTACAACTGTATCCCGAGAGATGGTGCGCTGAACGCAACGCAAGCAATTGCGTACGGACACGCGTTGAGCAAGCTCGAAGGGCTCAGCCATTACACGGCTACAGATCGCCGTGTAGAGCTTGATCGCCTGAAGGACGAACAAGGTGTTTATCCGACCATGAAGGAACTCACCGATAGACACGCAAAAACCTGTGTCAGGTTCAAGAGCGCTTGGGATGCCGCCTCGCGCCGATTCGCCGATTCTACTGCGACTGCCAGCTGACCTCCCCTCCCTATCGTGACAGTGTCTGAGCAGCAAGTGCTGCATACGTAGTCCCCGTCATGACACGCCCATGCATTTTGAGCTACTAGATTGATTCGGAGCAGTGCCACAAGGCAGATTGGCCCGACGGGTCTGCTCCGTAGTCGGTGCCGGCGGTTTGGCCCAAACCCCAGCCAGCCAGTACAGGACACTCCACGCCGTGTCAGCTAATAAGGCGATGAGGTACGCTTCACCCGAGACACGTATCATCTAGAAAAACAAAGGAGGGCGTTGCCTGATTGCCGCGCGTCGGCGTTTCAGCGTCTCGATCACTTCACACTGACGACTGAAGAGCGCCCTGCGGAGTTTGATGTATATGTATGACCGACGTGCTCGATGCTGCTTTCGACTGTGCCTGTCTCCTCCATATCACATACCACCAGACCACCAGACCTAGCCTACAATCCAGCCTCAGTGGTGTGCGGGTATCTAAGCATGAGCGCTCTCAGCTTTTCTATCATTTCACTATTTCCCAGGGTTCTCTATGAGTTTCAGTCGGCGGGGACCATCCAGGACAGGCAGGAAGCCTTACATCGTATGGGTAGAGTCGCGGGATACTTTCGCGACTACCTTGACCTTGTACAGGTCGACGGGGAAGACGAAGAGCTTGTACAGGCGTGCAGCGAGCTTTGCGGTGAGTACAGGTGAAGCCAACCTGTCGGGTGGATGCTGAACAGCGCAGTGGACATGGACAATATCACTGCGCCATTGGAGTACGCCGACATGACAGCCGGAGCGTTCGATGTGCCCGCGCGTCATGCTGATAACCTCCCCCTTATCGTCGGGGCGCTCTCGAGCTACGTCGATCAAGAGATTCAAGACATCCAATCCGGAATTATTGTAGATGACAAACCTAACGACTGGTGGGAGTTCAGCGTTGAAATTGGACAGCTCGAGCAGAGCATCTCCGTCATCCAAGCACAAGCGGATCGGCGCGACTTATCATTCAGCGAGGTGTGGCTTGAAGACGCTCACAGTGACGATTCCAGTTTTGATGCCGCTTTGGCGCGCGATCTACCGGATGACGGGAATGAGTCGGATGACGAGGCATCGTCCGTGCGCAGTGATGTTCAGGAGGCTTTGGGCATGCTGGACGAGGGCATAGCTGATATGAGCATATGAGTGTGTCCGGTGAAACGAAATTCCTAGCGTATTCGTATCTGAGAGTCCGATGCAGCCTTTTTCCGAAATGGACATTAGCAACATCAGTCGTTTGAGGTTCAGAAACAGCGCTGGTGGGTGCTTCCAGCTGATACGGCAACGACGGATTCATCAAGCGAAACACGTATAAAAGCAGAAAGGAGGTGCTCATCTAAGTGCGGCGTCCGCACATTCGCGATTCATGGCGTCAGTTAGGCCCATCTCAGAGCACTCCGATGGGTCAAGACAGGGGTACAAAAGGGCTGAGGTCGCTCCTCATCTTGTCTGTGCCTGCTTCATCTTACCCCGACTGCGACTAGACTCCAATCGCTCTGCTCTTGAACCCACCCATCAGCCGAAGGGCGTATCTCTGACCATGAGCAATCTCACTTTTTCGACCGTCTCGCTGTATCCGAAAGCGCTCGATGAGCTTCAAGCGGCCACCACCGTCCAAGAGAGGGAGGCGGCTCTTCATGACATGGATAGCATGTCGGGCATCTTTCACGACTACCTTGCCAAGATTGGCGGGGGAGACCCAGAGCTTGCACAGGCTTGCGACGCGCTTCGCGGTAGGCGTTGATCAGCATCTCTGTGGTGAGAGAAGCTGAGATCTGTAGAGGACATGGACAAAATCATTGTGCCTTTTGAGCACGCTGATATCACGGCGGGGACATATGACGTTCCCGCGCATCACGCTGACAATTTGCCGATGATCGTTGGGGCTCTTTCGAGCTATATCCATCAAGAGATTGAAGACGCTGAGCAGGACGAGGAGTACATGTATGGCGCCGATGACCAGGATTCCGACTGGTGGAAATTTGTGGCTGAACTCGACGAGCTCGAGTCAATGGTAAACGATGTCCAAGAGGCAGCCGAGTCATCCGAACATTCAATTGGTGAACTGTGGCTTGAAGCAGCTAATTGTGACGGTAGCTCGTTCAGTGCTGCCTTGGCGCTGGATCTACCGGACACTGAGAATGAGTCGGATGACGAGGCATCAATCGCATCGAGGGATGTGCACGACGATTTGGGCATGCTCGACCAGGGCATAGCTGACATGGAAGTATAGTGTGTCCGGCGCCGACGACATCCAGAGGGTAGCTGCGAGTCCCATGCACTGTGCTTTGTGCCAACAAAAGACTGCAACGTCAGTCGTATGGTGTTTGGGCACAACACGGAAAAATCGATGCTTCCTGCATCAGATTCCCCATGCCTCCTCTCGGAGGGCCGCACCCCTCCAGCTGTACGATTCCATTAAGCGAGACACGTAAGAGAGTTAAAAGGAATGGCACCTCTAATTATCGTACGTTGGTATGTTGGCGTTTCGAGTGTCATCAGAGCGACTGACGAGTGTTCTGAAAGGTTCGAGACGTGTCTACATATGCGTTGCTTCCTCTCTCTTTTAACTGCCCACCCTCTATCAAGTCGCTGAGAAACTTGACCCCACCTGATATCGAGCACAGCTTTTTCATCATGAGTACTGACAGTTTCTCTACCGTCGCGTTATTTCCCGAAGCCCTTCATCGGCTTGAGCAGGCGGTGACCGTCCAAGACAGGCAAAGTGCCCTACATGATATGGACACCGCGTTTGGCTTGTTGAACGACTACCTCGCCACGATGGGACAGGCAGATTCACAGCTCGTTCGGTCTTGCAACAGGCTGTACAGTGAGAAATGATGTGCCGTCGGAAAATGCTGATTTACCCACAGATGATCTCGGCAAGATCACCGAGCCTTTCGAGCATGCTGACGGGACTGCCGGGACATACGATGTCCCGGCGTATCATGCTGCTAATCTACCTGCCATCGCCCGTGCCCTTTCGAGCTACATTGACCAAGAGAACGCTTTCGTTCCGCAGAACGGCCCGTTCAATGAAGATGAGGATTATGTTGAGTACGGTATGGTCGAACAGGACGACAACTGGCGACTGTTCACCTCTGAGATCAAGGCGCTCGGGTCTATGATCACTGAATATCAAGAGGAAGCAGATTCGAATGGAGAGACATTTGAAGAGCTCTGGGTTATATTGGCTAGGAACGACAGCGATACGTTTCATGCCGCCGTGACTCGCGAGCTCCCGGACGCTCACTCGTTCGGCTGGTAGCTACATGAGCATTTCAGTTTGTCCATCGACGACGAGATTGCACTTAGCGTGGCTTCCATACTCATGCACCTTCATGTTTTTGTCACACTAGTACCTTCATGTCCTGCCCATCTCAGCAAGCGCAGACGAGCGAGCGTCAGCAACGTCAATCCAAGAGGCTTGCACACGCCGTGCAAACATGAATGCCGCCTGTGCATAGACACGCAGCCAGAGGGGCATCACTGGCACGCCGCTTCCATCGCCTCGACAGCCTTCCTCAGGCCCTCCCGATCAATCAAGACCACCCTGCCAAACTGCTCCACGCCAAAAGCGTCCTCTTCGCGCTTCTGCGCGCCTTTAAACTCGTACGTCTGGACGAGCGTCGCAAACTTGTCCACAAACTCCTCTTCGGGGTGATAGGCAAAAGCGCCCGTCGCCAGGCCCGCAGGCCCGCTCGCCGCGCCGCTCTTGCGTTTCTTCTTGCCCGCTCCGGCGCCTTGTGCGGGGGCGTCGACGTCCATCTCCAGCCCTGTGGCTTGTTCGGCGCCTTCGAGCCGGTAGCCTCGGCCCCACAGGAGAAAATGGGTAATTGGTGGGGTGCGCCCTGCGCTCTCGGCGGCGGCGAGCTCGGTGAGGAGCATTTTGTACAGCGGCGGAATGAGCGGGAGAGGGAGGTTCAGCAAGCGGAGCGAGAAGAGCAGGGTGGGGGTGGAGGAGGCGGGCGGGGAGGAGTCGAGGTACGGCCGTAGTGGGGATTTAGGGGGGATGGCGGCTCTCAGGTAGTCTAGAAACGGCACGAGCGAGGGATTGGCCTACTCGTCAGCCTGCATGTCCTTTTGGGCGAGGAGCAAGGGTGGACGTACGGCGTTGCGCGGGATATCGAGCGCCGTCAAGAGGCCCCAGGGGTCGCTCTCCTCGCCCTCCGTCTTGATACTGCTTCCTATACCCATCCTGACCCCTTCGTCCAGGACGAGCGAGGCGAGGGGGTGCACGTCGACGAGCTCGTCATCTGCCGAGAGGGTTTGCCGCAAGAAGCGCTTCACGGCGATCTGGTCCACGTCCGGGTTGAGGTTGTAAAAGTCAAAGTCGACGTTGATCATGCTCTAGCCCTCAGCTCCCTCTAACTCCTATTCACCCTTAGCTGATGATGCTCACCACATCGCTGCCTGAATCCGAGCCGGAGTCGTCGTCCTCGTCTACCTTGGGCACCTTCTTCCGCTTGCTCCCGCTCGCTTTGTTACTCGCGTCGGCCGCTTCGGATGCGGTGACCGCACTCAGCTCGGCTTTGTTCACCATGACTCTCGGCGTTGATGTAAAGTGTGATATGACGAGGTGGACCAAAAATTCAGCAAGAGGAGTTGGCTCATTTCCAGGCACGACTCAATTCAAGGTAGAGGCTCATGTGCTCGTAATGTTCGTTGATGCTATGACAGATGTACGGTTCCGCGACTATATGCTTACATGAGGCTTGCCAGAAGCCCTGCCACCGCCATAGCTACAACACCGCCTGGTACAATTCTCGACGCGGCGCCGGTGGACGAGCCGGCGCCTGCTGCTGCCAGAGTAGCGGTGCCAGTGCTGGACGACCCGGATGCTGCAGAGGTACTGGCAGCGCCGGCAGACGCTGAGCCAGACGGCGCAGCGGTCGTGCCAGGGGCTGTTGAGAGTGTCGATGAGATACTGGCCAAAGTAGACGAGGCCGAATGTGACTTGGACGACTTGGACTTCTTCCTACGCGTGTAAGCTTTGAAAATCGCAAGGCTATAGCAGACATACGAGCTAGACGCCGTCACAGCGGCCGAGGCACTGGTGCTCGACACAACATACGGCGCCGAAGTTGCAGAATCCGAAGGGTACGCCGAAGAGGCCGAAGCAGACACCGCGGAGACACACGAGCTATCGCCACTGCTGCCAACCTGGACATTCTGCACATATCCCACAGCGCCCTCTGCGTCCGTCACCTCGAAAATGAGGTCCGTGCCCGCCGCCGCGTCCACCGTCCAGGCGGTCGAGTCGTCGTAGAGGTCTGAAAGGGTGGTGATGGGGGTGGTGCCGACGTAGAATCCGCCCGAGCCAATGGACAGCGTGACGGGCGGGGAGGTGCCGGTCCATGATATCGTGGCTTGAGCGCATTGCGTCACGCCCGAGGCGGAGACGGTGATGTTGTTCACTGGCATCAGCTCCTCCTTCCTTGCCTTCTTGGCACGCCTGCTCACCTGGCGCGCCGGCCAGTACGCCGCCTACTCGCTTTGGTTCGAAGTGCGGTCGCCGGGCAGCGACTTGCAGCGCCACGGCGGCCAGCGCGAGCAGTGTGAGGGTGTACATGTTGCTGAGATGTCGATCAAGAGGAACAGCGCCGGGTGATGGTGATGGTGTGTCGACTGAGGGACTGGGATCGCCTGATGGGCTTCGATTGGAAGGACCTTGGGTGCGGCAGACAACGGGAGTCGCTCCAATGACCAGTGATGCCGCCGAGTGGTGAGAAAAGTACGAACACAAAGACAGACACGAGCACAGCCCACTTGTCTGAGCAGCTGGCGTATGGTTTTGGACAAACGAGACGGACGGGCCAAAGGGAGCTAAAACGTCGTGGACAGTCGCGCTAAATTCCTTGCTTCTCTCACGTCATTTGGCCTCCTTGGCGCAAGAGATCAGATCAGATCGATCCGCAGGCAGGCAGGCCAGACCCCGGACCCCACCCAGCAGCGGATGCCATGGTCGAGGCAGAGGCGCGTCGAGCGAAGTGACAGGGGCAAAAGCACGACGCGACATTGCTCATGGGGGAGGAAGTTCAGGGTTCGGCATCGGGTGTTTCACTTTGCTTCGCCGGTCACAGAGTCGGGAGCAATGGTTCATGCACAACATGGACTATGAGGATGATTATCTGGGTGTCTATCATGTGCAGGGTAGTTGTACTAGGATACAGCGGTGAGTATGGATGGCAGTGCAAGAAACGAAATGGAGACGGAGAACCAAGAAGACGAGACCAAGGTGGGGTGTATCGCTCGACTCGACGGCTACTGCTGGGGCGGCTGCTGCGAACCTGGTGGCATCTGATTGTAGTGTACCCTCAGGTCATTCGGGTTGGCTTGTCGACTCGACTCGTGGACATGGGGCAGAGTGAGTTGAGCATCCTGGCCAAAGACATCGTTGCTGAAGGGATTGTAGGACGTCTGCGGCTGGGCGGGCGGCCACTGATAATGCCCGTTTGACACGCCAAAGTTGGCCTGTGTCGGCGAGCCGGCATAATCGTACTTTTCCGGCGACCGATATTGGGACGTGGCAGAGGTGGGAGTGATAGGCTGATTGAGGTTGGAGAAGCCAGAGTTGAAAGGGGATTCTGACGACGAGTGTGAGGCTAGATGGGGCATTGAGCCGGACGAGAGGGTGCTGGTCGATTCAAACGAGTTGAACGGCTCTCCCACCTGCTGGAGAGGATGGGGACCAGGCATCGACATCTGATGATGCTGAGGCTGTTGCTGCTGCTGGCCGTAGGCCATCATGTGATGCGACGAGGATTGGTACGGCATGTGCCCCGGGTGCACCGGTCGATACGGAGCCACGCCTGCCGATTGTTCTACGAGCGTGTTGGCAGCCTGTGAGTCAGCACACGTATCGGGAAACAGGATAATAATGCAGACACTCGCGTATTTCCTGATGATCGTGCGCAACCCATCTTTCAGCTCCTCCCAAGGGAACACCTTGACGTCCTTCTCGATATTTCTCGGCTTAGGGTTCGGGAAGCCCATGATGAGCTTGAAGAAAGCATCCGAGTCGCTGCTCGACTTGGAAATAGTCTTTGGCTTGCATCGCTCGAGGTTGCGTCGGATGCGGTTCTTCTCCTCGACAGAGAAACGGTTACCAATGAGCGCCTCGAGCAGGTAGATGGCGTCTACCGACGTGACATAGCACTGATTGTGGTCTTCCCGGAAGATACACGAGATGACAATCGACTGCGACTGCGCTTGGTAGTCCTCGGCCTTGAGGGGGCAGAAGGCGACGTGGATGGTGGTTCCCTCTTGTCGACGCCAGAATTGGACAAGCCGACGCCTAGCGGTCCATTCCTCTGGGGTCCTGTCGATCAGCTATTATCGGCACACCAGAACAAAAACCACGCACCATCCCTTGGCAATCAAATCCAAGTCCGCCGCCAGCTCAAGCTTGGCCTTGAGCTGCTGCTGGTTGTACGGGGTGAGGTGAGACTGGTTGGCGATCTGAGTCTGGCGGAGAAGGCTGGGCTGAGGAGCAGAGTACGTCGAGACTGCCTGCTTATAGTGATCCCCTACGGATCAGCCAGGGTCGCTGACATGCAGGATGAGGACCTACGTGAAAAGTTGTTTTGCGAAGGGACAGTGTGCTGAGGCTGGTGGTGCTGTTGCATGGGCTGCATCGGTTGCTGCTGCGGCATCTGCTGGAACGCATTGCTCGAGCCGCCGCGATTGTTGTCGTTGTCTGTATGGTCAAAAACGTCCCTTATAAGGGAGCATACCAAACTCACACGTAACTCCCTCCTCGGTGTAGATCCACTGTCCAATCTGAAACTGGTCGAGCACCTGGCGGGTCTGACCGTCATCGTAGTCGGCCTGGATCGTGATAGGCAGCCGAGTACCGGTGGGGTATCCAGAAGGAACGCTGCCGGTGAAGACGAGCTCGTCATCCTGGCCCGGAATAGCGGTCATGGGCAGCTCGTTGTTGCCGAAAGACATGCGGATTCTGGGAGGGAAAGTACCGGCGGACGACTCGAGGTTCTCGTTGTATACTTGGGTGCGTATGGTGAATTGTTGAGATCCGGGGCCGGCAAAGTCGCGAGGATCGCTGCGGACAAAGATCTGGTTTTGGCCGCCTTGCACGTTCTGCTGGATGTTGGCAGGTGGCCAGAGTCTACCGCCTTGACCGTTTTGGCCGCTACTGATATACGGTAGCTCGTGCGCCTGCGATGTCGGCGAACCAGCCGAGGTGTAGTGAGAGGCGGACGGGGAAGGGTACGGGATGTTGGCGCTCTGCATTCGGTGGCTGCCCGAGGTTGGTGATTCGGGCCCAGCGGAGGGGTAGCGCTGCGGCCCTGGTGATGGTGATACCGAGGCATAGTAGAGACGGGGTTGAGGTGGGGTGTGGTAGGACGAGGCCGAATTTGGGTGAAGGTGTTGCGACGGCGTGGTGGGTTGGTTCGGGTCGAGATGAGGGTGTTGGTGAGGTGTCCCAGGTGTATTGGGGTCGACGGGAGGGAGATACATGGCTGCGGATCAGCGAGGCCAAGAGTGGCAGGTACCAGTGACTCACCGAGTGGAGGGGGTCGGTCGCCAGCGACCGGTGTTGTCGATCAGGGGGTATGTGTCGGTCGGCGAGACAGCCGGTGTGTGTGTGGTGACGACGGTCGTCGCAAGCACGGACGAGATGGTGATTCCGGTAGTGCGGTGTGGGGGAGAGAGGGGGTGATAGGGCAGGTCCGAGACAGCGATGGAGTCCAAGGGACGTGCGGCGGTCGGATGTGTCAGGTGAGTGTCGGAGTAGTGTAAGAAGGCACAGCGTCAGCTCGTGTTCGCCGCAGACTAGTTGTCGACTCGGTGACGACGAGTACGACTGTTGGGACGATGGAGAGACAGAGGATAAGACAGTGAGATGGCAAAGTGGAACAAGGAGGACATGTATGTGGACTCGGACTGCAGCAGCACGATGCCGGCGCCGTCGTTGTCCATCTTGCTCTTCTGTCCTGGTTGCTTCTGCAAGCAGTTAGGAGAGGGAGTAGGAACGACGATTGGGCATGCTTTGCCTTTGCCTCTGTGCCTTGGCGCGGAGACAGAGCTGTACGGAAGGGGCATGTGGGGCATGAACAGCAAGGCGGCGATGAGAGTGACAAGGAGATGTGAGAAGAGGTCGGAGAATAAGGAAGACGAGGGGTGACGCTATGATCCGGAAGCGGCAGTTGCCATCCCGGACCCTGGCCCTCTCGACGACGGCAACTCTACACCTTGTCCAAGGGGAATGGCAGGGTCAAATGGCCAACTCACAGGGTAGGTAATGACCGTAGGTGGCGTGCAGGGGGGCGTCCTTCTGGCCAACGCCGCCACGATGAGCGTGGACGAGCGCGGCGATGCTCGACCGGGCGGATGCGAATGCGGGGGGCGCGACGGCCGAGGAGGCGCTGCCTGTGCTCGTGCTCGTCGAGAGGCGAGGCACCAATGCTGAGCTTGTCAGTTGGGACGAGCTCGGACTACGGCGGCCCTGGGTTCCGATGAGGTAAGGAGGGGGTGCGAGACAGCCGGTCGACGAGTGTTCGGTCGACCAGACACAGAGAGACGAGGTAGAGACAGGTAAGGAGGCAGACAGACAGACAGAGAGGTGTGAGATTGACAGTCAGAAACAGCGAGTGAGGGGGGATGAGTACATATATGAGACCCAGGCGACGGCTGCCGGCTGCGCGCCTGGGCGCGCTCCCCGAGATGGGGCGGTGGAATGGGCAGCTCCAGGCGGTGGGGATGGCTGGATGCCGACCAAATAACGCTACTCTGCAACTCCCGACGACTCGCTAGCGCGAAGGTGACAGGGGGAGGTGTGAGACAGCCGTACGTGCACGCCGTCACCTCGCTGCTCTTTCCACTTCTGGCGGGTGCGGTCGCGATCGCAACGGCAGCGACGGCAGCGACGGCGGCCGAGAGCAAAGTGTGGAGGGGTGATGACGGACATGTGAGCGCCGTGGCGGCGGGGTGGTCGGAGCTTGCAGCGCTGCATTAACATTGCATGCTCGATCACGACCGGGAACGTCGACGGGAGGGGCAATCCGGACCGGCTGGTTCTCGTAACAAGCAAGCAGACATGCTTGATGCTCGATGAGATGAGATGAGATGGATGGGAAAGAGCGGAGAGGCAAGCGAGATAGGGTTTCGAGATGGCGGTCCAGGACGGGGAATATTATCGGAAACCCAACCAAATTGCCCGAACAGTCCGAGCGTCGTAACCCTCCATCTCGTCTTTCTTTGTTCACTCGTCTTGGCAGACTGTGCGTTTGACCATACGGGAAGGAGAGGGGATGGGAATGCGGGAACCGACACGGCTACCGATAGACCACGGCCGAGAGGGACGAGGTTACTCACCCGTCTGACCGGCGTGCTCCGCGTGCCTCCCTCCACTCGGAATGCGACCTCCCTCTCGATCCGATCGTCCTAGTCCAGAGAGCGTCGGGAAGAGGCGAGGCGGAGCGCGGATCTCGTCCGGAGAGGGAGAGGCAGACGGGGAGGGGTACGGCTGGCCGCGCCTCTGCCTGGCGACGAGGACGGGATGCAGCGAGGCGGCGTCGTTCTGGGTCGAGTTGCCAAAGTCGACGTTGTGATCGCGATCGCTGGCGACGCTGTTGTCGTCGTTGGGACTGGGGGACAGGGGGTCGTTGGGACCGGCGCGCCTGCCGTCCTTGTCGCGGCGCGAAGGGCCCATCGCGCGGCCTGCTGATTAACCGGGAGCCCATCCTTTGTCTCTCTGCCGCGATCACCACCTCGGTCATTGTCTGGGCCGTGGCTCAGGCGGCCCGAAGGCCAGAGGGGAGATGCGCTTGCCAGAACGAGTAAGGCTGGGGGTTACGACGCGCGACGGGTCTGGAGTCCCGGGGTGCTGGAATGGTGTGGTGTGATGGGTGTACGGCAATGAGGGGTACTGACGTGATGCGATGATTGTTGTCGTCGGCGGAGATGAGAGATGAGGCTGATGCGCGTTGCGCTGGCTGACGAGAGCCGCAGGAATAATTGGCGTTGTTGTCGACGGTGACAGGCCACGACGTTTGGGGACAACGACAGGGGCCGACCACGCTGCGGTCGCTTCTTATATGACACGCGGGGTCCGTCGACATCCCGTCGCTTGCCTGGCCAGACGACCCAGAACACAGCAGCGCCCCTCTTGCCCCTCAGGCCTCACGGGCTGCGCATCGAGGCGCGTTCCTGCGGCCCGATCCCACCGGATCATACGTGTGTCGCATCGGTGGGCAGGATCACCACCTGGCTGACGGCGGGCGCAGAAGCCAGCTAGCCTCGATCCGGCATCGTTGATGGAGGCCCGTGCGACAGCGCGTTCGCTTCCTGCTTAATTGTGGGTAATTATCCGCGTTGGGTATAGGCAGGTGCAGAGTCGACATCCCTCGGTCCCCTCGCCGCCTGTGGCCTGTCACTGTCCCGACACCCCTCCTCTCGTCGAGAGGGCGCCTGTTCGCCCCCGCCCGCCGGCCTCGCCCAAGCTAGCGATCCTAGTGCTGCCGACGACCGGGAGGACGGGCGCACCATCAAGACCCAAGACGCAATTAATCACTGTGTCCCTCCCTGCATCAGCCGGACAAAGGATATTTGAGTGGCCGTAGCGCCATCACGTGTGCATTTCCCGCCCTCGTCATCCCTTCTAAAGGACCCACTCACAGAGCAAAAGCCGCATGGGATCAATTAATCATTCCACATTCCGCCTCCCCAGGCGTCGCCAAGACGACAACACAACTGACAAGCAAAGGGCGATGCCGATCATCCCCTTTGAAGGGAGGGTGGCGCCGGGTGTACGTGCGTCCTTCCGGCTCGGTGTGGCGCTAGCGTCTCCCTTGGAACATCAACACCCCTGTGAGATCTGGCCACATTCAGCAGTACAGCCGCCGTCGTCGAGCTAGGTCGAGAGATGCCGCCTCGTCTCGGTGATGGCAAGACGACCGGGTTCCTGTGGCGGAATCCGCAACAGGAACCACCGGCTGATGAGAGCTTGTGATCTTGACGACTGCAACAGCCAAATCTCAACGACCTCGAACCTCGAAGACGAAGTGCCAGCTGTGTTTGACGCTACGCCCCGCAGCCCCGTGCAGATCGCTTCCGCCCCGCTAAGCACAATGCGTCCCTTGCCGAAAGTGAGTGGGGCTGAATTAACCGCCCGCGCTACTGTACCGATCGCTCAACACTGACTGTTCGGCACACCATCACCAGAGCGCAAATGAAAGGATGCCCCAGCTGCGAGTGAACAGCCTGGGCCCTCGGTCATGTGGCACGGTGCATGAGATGTAAGACATGAGAGACATGAGACATACGTATGAGCATCCGGTCAGCGGGCATGGTGACAGAGTCGCACGGAGCGAGCTTGGCTGTTCGGTCGAGAGCGTTGACGACTGGACCGGTGATGGTGGCGTGGGAGAGAGTAGGATCGTAGGTTGATGGTCAGAAACGACTGGCCGGTCAGCCGGACACCATCAGCCGGGCGCGACGAGATCAGCTCACGCTCGCCAGCCGCACCCTTCGCATCGGATCCGTCCCTTCCTCTGGTACCACTCGACTCGGCTCCTGAGCACCCCATCCGAGTTCGCAATAGCTTTGTCGAGCAGGGTCTGCCTCTGCCCGTCGAGTTTGGGATACGAGACGATCCACCGGGTCTGACCCGACCATTCCGCCTCCGTGACAGCCTTGTCGGCTCGCTTGACAGCTTGATGAAGCCGCGAGACTTCCCTTTCTTCTCCCTCCGAGGACTCGCCCACGACATTAACTTGCTGCGCCTTGGATGCGCCGCTGCATCGTCTTTTCAGTGCGCGTCGTGCGTCTTCCAGCGCTTGCTGTTCTCGGTAGACCTCGAGCTTGATCGCGTCCGCAACGTTTTCTTTGGCGTACTTGACACACATCTGCAGCTTGTTGACATACCTCGGGTAGGAGAACCGTCGCCGGTTTGGGTCTTCATCCAGCTCATCGAACTCGACATTCTCGCTGGCATCGATGACATAGCCGGGATCGTCTTGGAACGGCCATGCCTGATTAGTGAAATGAGCGTAGTGGGTCACGCCAGGGAGGAAGAAAGGGAGGTCGCCGTGGACTCGGTGGACATGGACGGCCTCCAGCCTACTCCAGCGCTGACGCAAAGTGGTGAGAGCGGTCTTGACCGGCTTTCCAAACGAGGGAAACCAACCGAACTCCAGGCAGAGGAACTGCGGATCGCCGATTGAGGCGAATTCCGTCATGAGCCGAGCGGCTCGTTCAGCTGCGTTGATCTTCACTATCAGAGCGTACATCGCGTTGATTGCGTTCGAGGCGAGCTTGATGCTTTCTAGGTGCTTGAAGATGATCGGATTCTTGTCCGCTCTATGCAGATAGCAGGCGACTTTATGTAGTTTCTTGATGCCCTCTTCGTCAGGAAAACTGTTGAGCTCGATGCGCTTGATCTTGCCCAAGATATCCCGTGCATGTGCTGCGCTTCTCTTCTGCTCGTTGATGCTCGGGAAACACGAAGATGGACTGGTATACATCGAGGTATTGTCCAGATTCTCGAGCAAGTCCAATAAATCTTGCTGGGAGTTCACAGTCAGAGTATCGTCATGGATGGAGTCGATCATCCGCTTCTGAGCACGAGTAGGAGCGAAGATCATTCTGCTCAGCGGGATGGGAACGGGCGCTCTCGCTCAGAACTGATCGCAGACAGATGCAAGACAGACCTACGTGTCTCATCGTCGGACAGGTCCGGCAGGAAGAGTCCGTCTTGATGCTGGGATGGAGAGAATAATCCCTCGCACAGCGCGTCAACCTCCGACTTAGTAGGAGCAAGGCAAGTTTGTGAGGGTGTTGATGCAGAGGCCGGCTCGATAGGCTGTATAGCCACGTCTGGGGCCTTGCAGACATCTCTCGAAAGCGTCAGGGCTGGAATCGAAGGTGAGCTTGAGTGAGAGTTAACTTCTTCACTCCTCCGGGCGTTCGGACCCAAGGGTGAGCCAGGACATTTTGTTGACTCCGAGACTGAAGCGTGGTGGTCTTGAGAGGCGATGGTGATCGGGTTCTTGACCGTAGTGTGGTCAATATGCCGCGCTTGGGCAGACGCGGTCGGTGCAGGCGGGACCGGATCGTTCGCCCGCCCAAAGCTAGCCGCCAGTGCGTCGTATATACCTGCTTTGAAACCAGCTTGCTGCGTGTATCCCGAGGTATCTTCATTGTGTGCTCCGGCTTGCGGCCTCTTGTTGAGCTCTTGCGGGTTTGGCGTTGACCACAATTGGCACTCTTGAGTGCCTGAGGATCGGGAAGGCACTGCCAGCGCACGAGGGGGTGGCAGCCCCACCCAGTTCTCCTGCTGAAGTATCCTTCGCCTCTCATTTCGCTCGACAGTGGTGCTTTCTTGCATCCCCTCGTCATCCCCGTCAGATCCGATCATCGACGAGTCCGGATAGGAGTGTGATGTGGAGCCAGGCGCGAGTCTCATCGATTGCCCGCCTGAGAGTGACAATTGAGTCGGGCGCGTCACTTCGCTTGCCCGATCGATAGACCATGTCTTGTGATCAGTAGAGAGACTGGTGAGGGACTCGATGTTCTTGTAAGAGCCAGCTGTCGCCATTGCCTGCTCCCGCTTTGGCAACGTTAATTCCCGCCACCCGGTATCGTTGTCACTCACCGGGACCGAACGTGGTGGCTCATTCTCCCTATCTGACCACTTCCACGACTGATTGGGATACTTCTGCTTGACGCCTTCTGGGACAATACTTTGCTGGACTCTCCTCTCTTTGTTAGGCTCGGGCGCAAGGGCCAAGCGATGAGAAGGGGCCAGTTGGTAGGGAAGTTTGGTCTGTCGCAGGACTGCGGGGAGATATGGGTGCGTGAAGTGGCCCGCACGACCATCTTGGCTACTTGTGAACCTGTTAACGGGCATTTCGTAGGCAGAAACAGTGTATAGCACGGCAATGAGGAGAAGAAAAACGGAAGAGAAGGGAATCAGTGGCGAAGTAGCAGGTGGTCAACCTCTTGATTCCGGGCGAAGCACGGTTAAGGGTGAGAGGGGGGTCGAACTGACAGCGTGCCTGGCGTGAAAGCAAGGAGGTGGTAGGCTTGCGAGGCAATCCAAAGGATAGGCATCCGAGGTCAAGTCAAGTGCGACGCCCGTAAGACGGCGTGTCAGCGACGCATTTACTTACCTAGTGGATCACGTGACGGAGGAGAGGGGTCTTAGGGCACTGCACGAGCGAGGATGATGTCCCATCCTGTCATCTATCGTCCTTGGTGCAGGTCTGCACAGCAGCGCTTGGAGAGACCTAACAGCGGTCCGCCTTACCCTGGAGAACGTGGGCGTTCCCCACGAGCGAGCAGTAAGCCTAGAAGGAGTGCGGCGTGCCAGAGACAAACAGCCGCTCTACGCGCACGTCCCCTGCTTGTCACGAAGTGCAGCTGAAGCGCATACCATTCCTCACGCGCAACACCCACCTGCCGCTCGCCAGGATGCCACCAAAGCGCATCACCGTCGAGGAGCGTAACAGGCGAGCCGCCGCCGCAGCTGTCGCGGCCACCGCCGCTGCCGTCCCAGCTCGAGCCCGGGGCACGGGCCGCGCCGCAGCACCCAATGAACCAGCCTTCGTCTCGCGAGAGGAGTTCACTCGGGCGTTCAGCGGCGTGGAGGCAATGCTCCAGCAACTGCTCGACAAGGACGCACCCCCGGCAGCCCCGGCACCCATCCGGGAGGAGGAGGACCACTTCCTGGACTTTGCCGACCTGGACGCTGCGAACGGACCCCCGGGCACAGCCCCATTCCGCGGCACCCATGGTGAGTGCCCCAGCGTTGAAGAGCGCTTTGCGTTCTTGGACGAGAAGGTCCTCACCGCTGCCATGGCCGGCCGCCTATCCCCGGAGAAGCTCCCGCTCCTCATACCGCCCACCGCCGAGATCTATCGGGAGAACGTCAACGACCCAAGCGGACAGTTTGTGCTGGCGATGGATCCCGACACGCGCCAGTTCTTTGCCGCCCCGCCTCGCAACTCGACAGGCCAGATTGCCGAGCGCTTCAAGGCCGCCATCCCCAACCTCGGCGTCTTCATCTACGCATGGGGCAACCTCATCGATCTTATGATGAGAGGGAGCGGGGAACCCGAAGCGGCTGCAGAGATCTACACCGCCCTCTGGAGCCACGCCCAATGGATGATCGACAACAGCGTCCACTTCACTTGGGACTCCCTTGTCCGCTACCACCTGAAGGTCGCCAGCAAACGCTTCGCCAGCGACTTCCATACGGATCTGTGGTACGACGCGTACGACGCAGCCTGCGGCAACGTCCTCATTCGGAAAGACAGTGTCGTCCGGCAGTCCGAACGCGCCGAGCGTCAGGCTACCGCTGGCAGCTCGAAGCAGCCTCGCACCGCACCGACGGCCGCAACCGAGGAGGCGCCAAAACGCAGGAAGAAGCAGACCTCGGCGGCAACGGCATCCACCGAACATTGCGTGAAGTACCACATCTCCGGGTGCTCCGAGCCGTGCCCGCAAGGCCGCAAACACGCCTGCAGTAACTGCGGCAAGCAACACCGCGTGTTCGACTGTCCGACCAAGGGCAGCAAGGCCCAATAGGAGCTTGCCAAGGCTCGCGGGCTGGACCCCACGGCCAAGGCATTTGTGTACAGGATCAAAACCGCATTGGTGAGCTGCGCTCTCAATGCTCCCTCCGGTGGTGGCGTGGGCCGCGTCCCCCACCACCGCTACCCGCGCAGGGGTGAGGCGTGCTCTGCGAAGCCCTCACAAGGTCATAGCCGCTGGGGCGCGTGCGGCCGCGTCCCCTCCCCAGCCCGTGCTTGACCCCTCCCGACACGCGCAACCCCGGCCGCGCCGGGGTGTCACGCTGTCACGGGGGGGTTCCACACCTAAAGAGCGGTGTGGCGAGAATGTACGCGAAGGTACAACGAGGTTGCCCGGGGGCTTAGTCTCTGGCTCGCAAAGCCTAGAAGTCTGCCTTAGGACGAGAGTGTTGGGCGAAACCAACTGTGTGACTTAACTGTAGAAGAAAGTACAGTAGAGATCCATCGCTAGAGAAGAAGGGGGTCAGAGGCAAAACCTCTGGGTTTATATCCCCTTCACATGACTACAGGAGGGACTAAATAAAGAGTATCGCTTATCAAGCAAGTGGAGGTACAAGAGCGTGTATCCCGTATATACTTGGTTTGGTACCTTCGTATATCTGAGTACCTTCGTATATCTGAGATGGCTTGAAGCCTAACTCTGATGTACCTAGATCACGGGAACACGAGAACGCGAGAATACGAGAACACGAGAAACTAGAATAAGTGAAGTGTGCGCTATCAAACCTAAGTGGTTGACCTGAATGACAGGTCTAGGAAGAGTTGTCGATCATGTCGACTGCCAAGTGGTGCATTGTCGACCCTGTCGATTGAGTGGGAACGCTTTGTCGACTCTGTCGATTGAGTGGGGACACTTTGTCGATCATGTCGACCCATTGTCGATTGTGTCGGTTGGCCAGAGAATATTTGTCGATCTTGTCGATCGACCAGAAATCCAAGTTACAGATGGGAGCGCACAGGAGCGCACTTGGAGCGCACAAGAGCGCACACGGAGCGCACGGAGCGCACAGGCCGTTTTGGCTGGTTGCTGGCTTGGCTGGTCATGACAGGAGCTCCCCCTCTAAGGGCGAAGTCCTCTGAGCCTTGGTGATCTACGCTGAGATCTTTTGTTTTGATTATTGTTGTGTGGAGCCTTGGTTTGTCGGTGACCCCTGGCAGGTGGGAAGAAATGGTTGTTGTCCTTGAAATGGTCCTTATGGAATTTTTGATATGCTGCTGTATTGCAGATGTTTTCCCAGGGCTCCCATGAATTGTGGGCCTCTGAGTAATCTTTCCAGCTGACAAGGTAGTCATAGCCGTTGTCTGAGCTGATTCTTGAGTCAAGAATCCTATCGATGACATATTCTTCTTGACCATCAACTTCGATGCGTGGCGGTGGGTCTTGCGGTTGATCAGGGTGACCTTTACGCATTGGTTCCAGTAGGTTGACATGAAAGACCGGGTGAATGTTCATTGTTGGTGGTAGATCCAGTTTGAAAGCCAAAGGTGAAGACGTTGTCCCAATGATTTTGAATGGGCCAAGCATCCGTTGATCGAGCTTCACTGAGGGTCGGAGGGTCTGAATGTTTTTTTCGATTGAGGAATACTGAATCTCCTATCTTGAATTGTGGAGACTCCTTAACTTTTCTGTCGAAGAATTTGGTATAATGTTCCTGCGCTGTCTTGATGTTGGTCGCCAGAGTCCGGTGTAAAGACTGCAGGGCCTGAAGGTGTGATTCTGCTGCAGGGACCGAGATTACCGCAGTGGAAGGTGTTGAAGGGTCGTTTGGGTGGAATCCATAGTTTGCTTGGAAAGGCGATAGCTGTGTTGAGGCATGAACAGAATTGTTGTAACTGAATTCTGCTAGGTCCAGAAGTGATGACCAATTGGCTTGATCATAGTCGCAGAAGGTCCTAAGGTAATGTTCCAAGACTTGGTTGACCCTTTCTGTTTGTCCATCCGATTGCGGATGAAAAGCAGTGGAGAAGTTTGGTGTGATGCCCAAACCTTTCACAAAAGCTCTCCAGAACTGAGAGTTGAAGATGGGTCCACGGTCTGAAACAATGTCTTGAGGGATACCGTGTAGTCGCCAGATGTGTTGTCTGAACATCACTGCAAGTTGTGGTGCATCAAAGCCTTCTTCCTTGAATGGTATGAAGTGGGCTTGTTTGGTGAAGCGATCCACAAAGACCATGATACAGTCATAGGTGCCAGATGTTGGTAGCTTGACAATGGCGTCCATTGAAATAGATTGCCAAGGTCGGGAAGGTATCGGTAGTGGCTGAAGTGGCCCATAGGGTTTGTGTCGAGGACTTTTGTTGCGTGCGCATGTGTGACATCCATTCACATAGGTGTTTGTGAATTGTCGCATGCCAGGCCAGTAGTAATTGCGCGAAAGAAGCTGGTATGTCTTGAATTGACCATAGTGTCCAGAAGTCGGAGCATTATGTGTCTGCTGGAGCAGATCCGTTCTGACTTGAAGGTTGTCTGGAACAACAACTCGTCCTCTGTGAAGGACAATGTTGTCTTTGAGACTGAGGTCCTTGAGTTTCTCCTGAAGTGAAAGTGGTACTTGAAGATTTGTGTTATGCAAGAATGGTAACAGTTCCTTGAGAGTGGGGTCCTGAACCTGAAGTTTGTTGATCCTTTCAACAATGTTGGAATTTACTGGTGTTTCCCCAGCTGGTGCGGTACTGAGAGCGCCAATGACAAATTGTCCTGGCTTGAGGAGTGTGTGCGGAGGTGCTTCTGCAGCTCTACTCCCCCCTTGAAGATCTGACCTCCTGGTCAGGGCGTCTGGTTTGGCCATCTTTTCTCCAGGTCGGTAGTGGATTTTGAAATCAAAATTCGCCAAGATTTCAGCCCAACGAGCTTGTCGTCTGTTGAGCACTTTCGAGGTTGTGAAGTATTCGAGGTTCTTATGATCCGTGAAGACTGTAATCTCCTTTGATCCTTCGAGGTAAGGCCGCCAATGTTTGAATGCTTCCACAATAGCAAGCATTTCCTTATCGTATATCTCATAATTGAGTTCGGCCGGTTGTAGTTTTCGAGAATAGTATGCTACTGGATGTAGCCTTTTGTCATCCGAATGTGACAGAATGCCCGCAATAGCAAAGTCGGAAGCCGACGGAATCTTAGCTCTGAGGCAATGGGATTCCGGTCACCTGTTGCCCGCTCAGCACTTGCTATGAGTGATGCATTCGGACTTACCTGTTGCCCGCTCAGCACTTGCTATGAGTGATGAGGAGGGCAACAGGCGGCGGCATTCTACAAGGTCGTCGAGGGTGTCGGCGTTATAAGCGGAGTTATCGTTGGTGGCAGCTTCTCTGCCTCGTCGAGGGTGAACCTCGTCGAGGCACAACCTCGTCGAGGATCGAGTAGCCTCGACGAGGTTACTCGAAGATGAGTCAAGCTCATGTGAGCGTACCACCTATTTCCGTCGCCTCCCCTCGCGAGCATGTCTATTGACTCATCTGCCCTCCTTCTCCTTGTCTTTCCAATCCCAGTAACTGCCGGAGCTGTCTTGTCTTCTCGGCCGAAAGGGTCTTGGTCAGGATGTCGGCTCGATTGCTGTCCGTTGGTGTGTATTTGAGCTCAAGCAGACCACCAGCTTGATGCTCTCGTATCCACTGGGCTCGCATGTCGAATGCTTTGTTCAACTTAAACCCGTGTTGATGTTTGGCCAGTTGAATGGCCCCATTGTTGTCGTTGTAGATGGGCACTGCTCCATCTATGCCTAGGTCGAGGTCGTTCAATAGTTGCCTGAGCCATATTGCCTCTTTGCCCGCTTCTGTCGATGCAAGGAGCTCTGCCTGTGTCGTTGACAGTGCGACTGTCGGTTGTCGCCTGCTTTTCCATGATACGATGCCTCCGTAGGTGTTGAAGATATAGCCAGTTGTTGATCGGCGTGTATCGAGACATCCACCCCAGTCTGCGTCCGCCCATCCCAACAGTGCTCGTCTCCCTCCATGAGCATCGAAGGTGAGAGCAAGATCCGAGGTTCCTCGAAGATACCTCAGTAGGTGCTTTGCGGCCCTCCAATGCGCGAGTGACCATTTGCTTATGAAGCGACACAGCAGTGAGGCTGCGTAGGCGATGTCGGGTCGGGTGATAGTGGCGATATAGAGGATTGACCCGGCGAGTGCAGGAAACGGTTTGTCTCGAGCCTCCTCGACCTCCTTTGGCGTAGCCTCGACGAGCTTTGCGTCTGGCAAGATTGTCTTGCAGGCTTTCCCGGTTTCACCGAAGCGTTGAAGAACTGCCTCGATGTAGTGCTCTTGTGATAGGTACATCTTCTTGTTTGGCCTGTCTCGGTAGATGTTGATACCGAGGAAGTATGAGACCGGTCCTTGATCCTTGCACTCAAGTTCCTTGTCGATCCTCCGCTTGATCTCGTCGATTGTTGATCGATCGTTGCCGGCTATGAGCATGTCGTCAACATGGACTGAGATCATGCACCGCTTGTGTCCTTGTCGCAGCGAGTAGATGCATGGGTCCGCTAGGGTTGGTTTGAAGCCTAGCTCCCGTAGGAACTCGTCGAGGCGCTTGTTGAACAAGTGCGGTGATTGTCGGAGACCGTATAATGACTTCCGGAGGTGCAGGACGTGATCGGCAGCGATGTCGCTACCTTCTGGTGGCTCGATGAAGATGTCCTTGTCGATGTTGGCCTTGAGGAATGCGCCGATGATGTCGATTTGGTCGCATTCCCAGTCGAGGTAGTTAACGATGGTGAGGAATAGGCGGAATGAAGACTTGTGGGTGACCGATGCAAAGAGTTCGTCGAAATCCCGTCCTGAGACTTGTTGGAACCCTCTCACGACGAATCTAGCCTTGTATTGGCTTGCTTTGCCCGTGTCCCCGTCGATTTTGCGGGTGAAGACCCATTTGCCTGTAAGGGTGCGGTGGTTCTCTCTGGGGACTTTCTCCCACACTCCGTATTTCTCCATCTTTGTCATCTCCTCGTCCATGGCCCTGTTCCACTCCTCCCAGTCTGCAGCTCGACGAGCTTCGGTGTATGACTGAGGGTTGGTGAGTGACTGGGCTGATAACGCGTGCTCGATGGCTACTCGGTTATAGTCCATGTCGATGTCGTGCAGAGGGTGATGACTGGGCTCTTGACCTGCTAGTCTCCCGGACCGTCTTGGTTCATCTGCATCGGCCTCTATGGGCTGGTTTAGCCGACGATCTGGATCCTCTGGTCCGTCGTCGGGGTTCGGTTCTGGGCTCGGTGCATCCTCTCGAATGTATTCGTTGGCCCAGCCTCTCCCTTGCCTTGGCACGGCTTGGGGAGGTATGTCGTCCATCTCTTCCCTTTGTTCCTCTTCTTCTGGTGCCTCCCCTGCCTCGACTATCTCGTTCAGCTCGATTGATGTATCGTCATCCTCGTCGAGGCTCGTCGATGCTTGTCGAGGTTCAGGTTGAGGCGGCTCCAGAATCCGTCGCGGTTCATCTGAACGTGGCGTTGTCTTCTTGCCCGTGATGAATGTAACGTCCCGACTTGCGATGACCCTGTTGGTTTGGGTCAACACCTTGTAGCCCCAGCTCCCTTCTGTGTATCCCAGCAGTCGACCGCATTGACCCCGCTCGTCGAGCTTTGATGCGGGGCTCACAACTCGATAGATGCAGTGTTGGCCAAATGGCTGCATTCCTTCATATCGTATGTCAATGTCGTGATGTGGTCGAAAGAGAGCGACAGGGATTTTTCCTTGGGAGTCTGGTAGCCTGTTTCTGGTGAAGACTACATATCGTAATGCGTCGACCCAGAATTGACTTGACAGGTTCGAGTCCGCGAGACATGTGCGGATGTCATTGAGGATGGTGAGATGGACGCGCTCGACTCGACTGTTTTGATTGTGTGCGTCGGTCGGCGTGAGGGTATGCTCAATTCCCTTGCTTTTACACCAGTGGCTGAATTCCTTGCTCGTGAACTCGCCTCCTTGGTCTGAGCGGATGGTCTTGACTGTTCGATCAAGCTGATTCTCTGCCAACTTGATATAGTCTTGCAGTGCTTCGGCTGCATCCGACTTCTTCTTGAGTGGTATGGCCTGCACGTATTTGCTGTGGTCGTCATAGCAGGTGAGGAAGTATTGGAAGCCTTCTCTCGACTGGACGGTTGCTGGTCCCCATAGATCGACTGATACCTCGACGAGGGGCTTGCTGGCTCGACGAGGGTTAGGTAGAGATGCCGAGCGCGTTGCCTTCCCTTTCAGGCAATCCATGCATTCGACTCTCCGAAATGACCCTGTCCACTTTGCGCCTAGCTTCCCCTCTTTCCCGAGCTCCCACACCTTCCTCATGTTCGAGTGACCTAGGCGTTTGTGCCAGGTGAGGAGGCGAGTGTCTTCGGCTTCAGTGTTTTCTATTGCCTGAAGTGCTCGGTGAATGCGCGAGGTGGTGCGTACCGGTGTGTCGTCTACAACCCATAGGTTGCCAAGTTTCTTTCCCCGGAGGATGACCTTCCCTTTCTCGACCAATGTAGCCGAGTCCTTCGAGAAGCGCCAGTGTGTCCCTGTGTACGGACCGAGGCGCTGTGTTGAGAGGAGGTTGTGCGAGAATGATGGAACGTAGAGGGCGTTGTTGTACCATACGTTGTTGAAGGTGAGGCGGCCGGAGTGTGTAGCTTCGACAATCGATCCGTCTCCAATTTGGATCTTGACGGCCTTGTCGAGTTTGGTGAGATGTGAGAGAAGGTGCTTGTCCTTGATGAATGGACTGGTGGCACCGCTGTCGATGATGATGGAGGTGGATGGGAGGTTGTCGTTGGCGTGTAGTGCAATCTCCGTCGCATAATATCCTTCCTCCTTTGTCTCCCTCGACGAGCCTCTCTTGCTCTCACTCGATGAGTCATCCTCTGACTCCATCTGCTCTCTTGCCTTCTTCGCTTGTCCTCCCTGCTTCCTTCCCTTGGCTGCTTCCCTGGCCGACCTTTGCTCCTGGATGTGCTTCGGCACTCCAATCACTTTCCAGCACTCATCTGTGGAGTGTCTCCCCTGATCCGGATGGTGGATGCATCTCTTGCTTGCCGGTTTCTGCAGGGATTTGCTGAGCATCCCCATCTCGTTTACGCTCTCGCCCTTTTGTTGACGTCTGCGATGTTCATCGGCGACCCTATCGATAACCTCGTCGAGGTGGATCTTGTTCGACGAGGTCCCTGAGTAGAAGGTCGATGCGAGGAGGCCGTATGAGGACGGTAGGCGACGGATGGCGGCGTATGCGCCAATCTGGTTGGCAAATTGCTCAAGGGTGAGCTTGGAAGTGATGGCGGAGGAGGTGATTTCGGCCAGTTGCGACCGGATAGCTGTGAGATGAGGTTCGGGGTCCTCATTCTCTGGGATGGTCTCGCCAAATATCGATGACCATAATTCGGCTAGGCGAGATCCGTTGTCGGCCCCATATGTGGTGACCAGATGATCGTAGAGCCCCTTCGGTTGAGGATTCTCGAAGTCGATCAGGTTCGAGGGAAGCTTGTTTTGGACAGTCTCTGTCAGACTGCCATAGAGAGTGGAGAGGGCGGTGGACTGCTCCTTCTCATGCTCGTATAGAGCAACTGCTCTCTTTGATGTCTCGGCTGCTGTCGCCGGACTTGACACTGGATATCGAGCCTCGACGAGTGCCCGAATCGCTGACGCGTCCTTGGTGATGTGGGGTACGAGACCGGCGGATCCGAGGACGACTCGAATCTCGCGCACCCACTGGGCGTAGTTGTCGCGCCCGTTGAGCTTGCGCTCCTCTTTCACCGTCTGCACAGATGGCATGACGGAGGACCACTTCGAGGCTGGCGGTGCGTAGGCAAGGTCGACGAGTTTGTTGACGCGTTCTATCTACCGCGACTTGTCGAACGAGACGTTACCACGACGGAATCTTAGCTCTGAGGCAATGGGATTCCGGTCACCTGTTGCCCGCTCAGCACTTGCTATGAGTGATGCATTCGGACTTACCTGTTGCCCGCTCAGCACTTGCTATGAGTGATGAGGAGGGCAACAGGCGGCGGCATTCTACAAGGTCGTCGAGGGTGTCGGCGTTATAAGCGGAGTTATCGTTGGTGGCAGCTTCTCTGCCTCGTCGAGGGTGAACCTCGTCGAGGCACAACCTCGTCGAGGATCGAGTAGCCTCGACGAGGTTACTCGAAGATGAGTCAAGCTCATGTGAGCGTACCACCTATTTCCGTCGGAAGCGTCTGTTTCCACAACTAGAGGCTTGCCCGGTTGGTAATGTTGAAGTACCGGTGCCGTAGTGAATGATTCCTTGAGAGCGTCAAAAGCGCTTTGCTGAGTTTCACCCCACTCAAATTTGACTTCTTTGCGTAGAAGCTGAGTGAGTGGTGCGGTGACCTTGGAGTATGCCTTGATGAATCGACGATAGAAGTTGGCAAAGCCTAGAAAGACTTGAACATCATGGACTGTCTTGGGTGCTGGCCAGGAAGTGACCGCCTCAACTTTCTGAGGGTCCATTCTGACTCCCTTGTCTGAGACAAGATAGCCCAGGAAATCAACCTCATGTTGAAAGAAGCTGCACTTCTCAGCTTTGGCCCATAGATGGTGTCCTTGTAGTCGATCAAGTACTTGTTTGACATGGCCAACATGTTCGTCCCTTGATTTGCTGAAAATAAGGATGTCGTCCAAGTACACAATGACGAAGACATCCAAAAAGTCTCTGAGAACATCGTTGATGAGGTTCTGGAATGATGCTGGCGCATTGGTAAGCCCAAAAGGCATTACCAGATACTCGTAAAGTCCATACCGGGTGCGGAATGCAGTCTTCCACTCATCACCCTTGGCAATGCGGACTAGGCTGTATGCGGTGCGCAGATCAATTTTTGAGAACCATGATGCCTCTTTGAGTCTGTCGAGAGATTCCTGAATAAGTGGTAACGGATAGCGATTTTTCCGAGTAATACTGTTTAGTTGTCGGTAATCGACACACAGTCTGAGGGTGCCGTCGGATTTCTTGACAAAGAGAATTGGTGAACCGGCGGGGCTAGAACTAGGTCGTATGAACCCTTTCCTGAGGTTTTCCTTGAGGTAGTCGTCCAAGGCCTTGAGCTCTACTTCAGAGAGGCTATAGATTGGGCCAAATTTGGGTTGGGCGTCTCCTTCCAACGTGATGGCATGATCATAGGGCCCGTGCTCTGGGAGCTTATCGGAGTTGGACTTTCTGAATACTTCCAAATGAGAATGGAAGTCTGCGGGAATGATATCCTTGAGTTCCTTGATATCCAGGTCAGCGATATCTTCATTGTCCTCTGCTGGTGGTGGATCAATGAGACCTGAAACTTGAGCCGAGCTGGTGATCCCATAAATAGCTGCCTTCTTGAGGGCAGTCCTGAAAGCTGCTGCACTGACAAGAGCAATCTTGACAGGAGCTGAGATGGTTGAGGCTGATTCCTCATTGTTCCTTGAATTACCGAGTGTGTCGGTCCTTGATGTTGGCGTACCCGCAGCATTCTTGCTGGGCAGGTTACCTGAGCTCATTTTCCTTGAATGTCGAGGTGTCCTTGAAGCAGATTCCACTCTTGTAGGCTTGTCAGGCCTGCACTGTTCCAGACAGTACTGAGAGCAGAAATTGATGGTGTGACGGGACCAATCAATGCTTGGGTTGTGTCGAGAAAGCCATGGGAGGCCCAAGATCACTGGATAGGTACCAAGTGATGTGATTTCCAGGGAGATTGTCTCCTCATGGTCCGGAAGGCTGATGCCAATAGGTGGGGTATGATGAGTGATGGCGCCAGAAGAGATAGGTCGCCCATCAATCACTGAAACTTCGAGAGGGGTGTCCTTGAGCTGCCTTGGAATGGCAGTAGAGTCGAGAAATTTGGTGTTGACAAAGCTGGCGGTAGCACCAGAGTCAATCATTGCCATTGTGTTGTAAATTGTGTCCCCATGGGTCAACGTAATAGGGAGACACAAGTGATTTCCAGAAGTTGTCGATGTTGTCGATGGTAGTAGCGATGCTGCCGTAAGCCGTAGTTGATTTGAGTGTGCCAAGTTGTTGTGCCCCACTGAGAGCCCCAGAGTTGGGGGCACGCTTAGGCCTGGGGCTTGGAATTTTTTGAGTCCTTGACTGCTGTCGCAGTAGTCGTAGCGTGGGCTGTGACCCTCTGCTGACGGCGTTTCTGAGCAATGGTGCACTCATAGGCCTTGTGACCAGGTTGGCCACAGTAGTTGCAAAGGTTGTTCTTCATGCGGTAGTCTCTCTCAGCAGGAGTGAGAGGCTTATACTGTTGTCGCATGTGGGTGGCATCAATTTCCATGGGTGTATGGGTGACTGTGGTTGAAGTCCGTGGAACAAAGTTGTTGAACCTAGGGACTGGAATGTTCCGTGCGGTAGTCACCGAGGTGGTCTGAACATTGCGCTGGGGGACCTGAATACGAGGATTGTTGTGTGTGCGACGCCTTTGGTAGAGCAGGTCATCATACTCAATAGCAGAAGTGACAAGCTTGTTGTAGGTGCTGAACTTGCCAGGGGCAAGAAGCCTGTCCTTGACGTCGTCCTTTAAGCCATCAAAGAAGTTCTGCTTCTTTGTCTCATCGTTCCAGTTGACATAGGCAACATGGTGCTGGAACTCGGTAGCAAAAGCGCTTGCTGATCCAGTCTGTCGGAGACCCTTGAGGCGGAAACGGGAAGTCTCTGCCAAGTTGGAATCACCAAAGAACTTCTTGAATTCAATCTGGAAGTCGTCCCAATTCTGAAGCCAGATTGGCTGCTCTGCCTCTGGATCAAGGTAAGGTAAGACCCATCGGTAGGCCTCTTCCTTGAGCAGGTTGGTGGCAAAAGCAATGCGCGTGATGTCGGATGAATAGGTTGAAGGTTGAACTGCAAAGACCGTGTTGCACTTTGCTAGGAATTCAAGAGTCTGCTCCTTGCGCCCAGTGAAGGGGGCAGGGTGAGAGATCTTGGGTTCCTTGTGGTGCTCAGGTCTAGTGGTGCTGATAGTCTGAAGAGCATTGATCTGAGCTTGAAGCTGCAGGATCATGTCATGCTGCTGCTGGAAGGCTGCCTCAGCGGTGAACTGAGAACCATTGTTGGAATTGTCTGAAGACATTGTGGGTATACCTGTTAGTCAGCAAAATACAAATATGGTAGCAAGGGTGGTAGTTTCTGGATGGTAGAGGGCACAAGATGATGGAAGGAACGATACTATGGGTGGCAAAGTATTGCCTTTTACTTGAAGTGTCTTGACCTTGGGTGGCAAAAGTTGGGTGGCAAAAATGATGGTGTCAAGAGTGTCGAGGATGGCGAGCAAGGACTAAAGGGTAGCGATGGATACTGTCACGCTGTCACGGGGGGGTTCCACACCTAAAGAGCGGTGTGGCGAGAATGTACGCGAAGGTACAACGAGGTTGCCCGGGGGCTTAGTCTCTGGCTCGCAAAGCCTAGAAGTCTGCCTTAGGACGAGAGTGTTGGGCGAAACCAACTGTGTGACTTAACTGTAGAAGAAAGTACAGTAGAGATCCATCGCTAGAGAAGAAGGGGGTCAGAGGCAAAACCTCTGGGTTTATATCCCCTTCACATGACTACAGGAGGGACTAAATAAAGAGTATCGCTTATCAAGCAAGTGGAGGTACAAGAGCGTGTATCCCGTATATACTTGGTTTGGTACCTTCGTATATCTGAGTACCTTCGTATATCTGAGATGGCTTGAAGCCTAACTCTGATGTACCTAGATCACGGGAACACGAGAACGCGAGAATACGAGAACACGAGAAACTAGAATAAGTGAAGTGTGCGCTATCAAACCTAAGTGGTTGACCTGAATGACAGGTCTAGGAAGAGTTGTCGATCATGTCGACTGCCAAGTGGTGCATTGTCGACCCTGTCGATTGAGTGGGAACGCTTTGTCGACTCTGTCGATTGAGTGGGGACACTTTGTCGATCATGTCGACCCATTGTCGATTGTGTCGGTTGGCCAGAGAATATTTGTCGATCTTGTCGATCGACCAGAAATCCAAGTTACAGATGGGAGCGCACAGGAGCGCACTTGGAGCGCACAAGAGCGCACACGGAGCGCACGGAGCGCACAGGCCGTTTTGGCTGGTTGCTGGCTTGGCTGGTCATGACACGGGGACTGGCCCTACGCCCTCCCGCTACCGGGCCCTGCGCTAATCGCGCAGCACCCGTCATACCCAATTCGCGACCGACTGGTCTCGCTCGCGCTATCCCTCGGCTTTATAATACCCCCTCCCCCTCCACCCCGCCCAAACACACGGGCGGGCTTCCCAGTCTTTGACCCCACCGACTCTCCGGCAACGACCTCCCCACTGAAGCTGCCCGCCTGGCGGGACGTGCTGGCGACCTACCCGGAGCCCGAGCTCCCTCGCGTCATTTCCGACGGAATCTTAGCTCTGAGGCAATGGGATTCCGGTCACCTGTTGCCCGCTCAGCACTTGCTATGAGTGATGCATTCGGACTTACCTGTTGCCCGCTCAGCACTTGCTATGAGTGATGAGGAGGGCAACAGGCGGCGGCATTCTACAAGGTCGTCGAGGGTGTCGGCGTTATATGCGGAGTTATCGTTGTGGCAGCTTCCCCTGCCTTGTCGAGGATGAACCTCGTCGAGGCACAACCTCGTCGAGGATGTGTGTGCCTCGACGAGGCTACTCGAGGCTGAGTCAAGCTCATGTGAGCGTACTACCTATTTCCGTCGATTTCCGGCATGATCACACATGGGGCCAAGCTGGGATACTCTGGCAGTCTACTCGACACCGCCAGGCCCTCAGCCCGCGTCCGCAACCTCCCCATGTCCGATGCGGAGCTCGACCACGTCCGCCGCAGCGTGAGCGACCGCGTCAGAAAGGGGCAATCCCGCATGGTCCGCCCAGAGGAATCGTTCCTCGTTGTATTCTCACCCATCGGAGCCGTCCCCAAGCATGGCGGGAAGCACAGGACGATCAATCACCTCTCCTGGCCGCGGAAGCCCCTGGCTGACTCCGTCAACGGCGGCATCGACATCTCAGCTATCCCGATGTCGTACGAAGGGCTAAACACGGTGTTTGCCGACATAAGAGAGGCGCACGCAGAGGGCCGCCCGGTGGAGCTCTGGAAGGCCGACCTCACGGACGCCTTCTACCATCTGGTGGTTGCAGCCCGCGACACACGCCTCCTAGGCTTCCACCTTGACGGAGTTGAGTACATCGACCTCACGCTGAACTTTGGGGGTCGCTCCTCACCCTTCCTCTTCAACGTCATTGCCGAAGCGCTCCACTGGACCTGCGAGTCTCTCGGCCTCCGCCTCAGCCACTACCTCGACGACAGCTTTGGGGTCTGCCCCTCAGGCGCTGGTGCCCGCTGCCTGGAGTTGTTCCGCGCGATCTGCGGCGAGCTGGGTGTTGCGGTTTCACCGAGCAAGACGGTCTCGGGTGTACAACTCGAGGTGCTGGGCATCCTCATCGACTGCGAGACTGCCAAGGCCTGGCTCACCAAGGAGAAACGCGCACGCCTCATCCTGGACATTGACGGCCTCTTGGACGACACGTCGTCCTCAACATCTAGGCTACAGAGTATCGCTGGTAGCCTGGTATTTGTCACGCAAGTCTGCCCCGGGGGTCGCGCGTTCCTCCGGCGCGTGTTCGACGCAACCACGGCCGATCCCGGCCCGCGCGCCTGGATCTCAACCCCTCTCCGGGACGAGCTGCGTTGGTGGCGGGCGCGCATGCTGGACTGGGACGGGTGCATGATCCTGCGCCACGCACTGCCCAGCACCGAGATCTGGTCCGACGCCGCATCTACCGTGGGCCTTGGCGCCCACCTCGGACCAAAGATGGCGTGCACCGCTGCCTTTGCCGCCGCAATCCCCGCTCGCCACACAGGGAAGGACATCATGTTCCTCGAAGCACTTGCCCTCCTCACCGCCATCCGCAAGTGGCGAGACCAGATCTCCGACCGGGAGGTGGTCTGTTACGTGGACAACACCGTGCTTGCTTCCGCAATCCGCTCCGGGAGCTGCCGCCACCGCCCCACGCAAACACTCATCCGCGAGATCTTTGGGCTGGCCATGGCAGCGCATACAACCCTCATTCCCCATTGGATTCCCAGTGCTGAGAATGATCTTGCTGACGCGTTGTCCCGCTTTGACCATGCGACTATCCTATCCCGCTACCCGCACGCTCTCAACTTCCTACCCTCCGACGACGCTATCCCGCTCAGCCCGGGCAAGGCTACCTCCCCCGCCTCATGACTGGCTCGCGCAAGTCGGAGGCGATCCCCTGGAGGCCCTATACCTCTGGCACGGCCTCTCCGCCAACACGAGGCGCTCCTACGGCAACGCCCCGAACCTATTTGTTCATTTCTCCCGACTGCGCGGCTGGCCCGCGCCCTTCTTTCCCGCCACCGCCTGGCGCGTCTCCGCCTTCGTGGCTCACTCCGCGAGCGCAATGGTCCAGCGTAGAGGAGGCCTTGCGAACAAAAGTCTCAAGCGCCTCCTGACTGCTCTTCGGAGCTATCATATCGACCTCGGCCTGGACGACTCGGGCCTCATTAGCCCGCGCGTCGAACGGGTCATTAAGGGGGCGCACCGATACCACGGGACCGTCAGCAAGGAGCAACCGCTGCCGATCACGCTCCCCAACCTCAGGAAGGTGGTGCAGTACATACGCGCGCACCCCTCTCAGTTTGGGGGAACGATGGGACACCTAGCCGTCGTCGCCGCGTTCACGCTCATGTTCGCATGCTTCATGCGGATGGGAGAGGTGACCTACACGGCCTTCGACGGCCGCTTCGACCTCTCCTGCGCGTCGCTGAAGCTTCCGACGCTGCCCGGGGAGGTGGCTACCCTCACCATCCCGGCGTCCAAGACGGACCCGTTCCGGCTCGGCATTACCGTGGTCGTGCCGACGGGGCCTCACGACATCTGCCCCGTGCGCGCCATGCGGCGCTACCTCGCTTGCCGCCAACACGCCCCCGCCGACCCCTTGTTCAGCATCCCGGGACGCGGCTTCCCGCGCTCGACTCTTACAGATGCACTGCGCCGGGCGCTGAACGCAATAGGCTATGCCGGCATCCGCTACACCGGCCACTCTTTTCGACGCGGGGCGGCAACATGGGCTGCGTCAATTGGTATGACACCGATGGAGATCAAGACGCTTGGCCGCTGGAACTCGGACTGCTTCCGACTATACGTGGACGCCGGCCCGCCACAGCACGAGGCGGCCGGGCGAAAACTCCTGCACGCAGCCACCTCATCCTCATCGCTACCGCCTAGCGGCGTCCCGCAGCCGGGCCAGGTTTGGCGACCATCCTTGTGAGCTCCGCCCCTGGGCCCGCTTCCTTCGCGACGACCCCGGCCAGCCGTGCCGCCGCGCTTCGCTCACTGGGACAGCGGGCCCATGCAGCTCATCTGTGCCACAACCTGCATGAGGACGGAGATAGGGAGGTGCTTGATGGATCACGTGACGGAGGAGAGGGGTCTTAGGGCACTGCACGAGCGAGGATGATGTCCCATCCTGTCATCTATCGTCCTTGGTGCAGGTCTGCACAGCAGCGCTTCCGGCCGGCCCGCCCCAGCAGCTTGTAGTTCTTTCTTAGATGAGCCGCTTCGCTCGTTCCCGCCCAACAGCGGGCCCATGCAGCTCATCTGTGCCACAACCTGCATGAGGACGGAGATAGGGAGGTGCCACCTGCGGTCCGAGCTCAAAAGTCCACCGTGTTTGCCGCCATACTTTCGCATTCATAACATGTTCAAGAAACGCTCGAGACCCGCATCGGTGCGCGAAAAGCCTGTGGTCGAGGAAGAAGAGGCGCCCACTGCCTCTGGTAGTGCCACGCCTGCTGAGGATGCGGGCGAGGGTGAGCTCGAGGATACCACGTCAGTCCAGGTCCTACCTCTTTTCCCCTGCTCCTTTGAAAGATCGCGAGGAAAGAGGCTTACCGCCGGCCTAGACAGAACATTGAAGAGCTCATCCTTCTTCGCAAGCTACGGAAATGCAAGCAGGGTATAGACCTGGAGAGATTCAACCGCGGGGACGAGAAGAAGGTCAAAAAGGTCGATCAGGATGCTTCCGACAAGTTTGGGCTGCAGAGCGCGAAGAGGCGGGGAGAGGGGGCAGAGTGAGCCTTTCCTGTGCTTTGCTTACCTGCATGGTGAAGATACAGCCGCACAGGGCGAGTACTGATGCTGTAGTGAGCTCGACGATGAGACGGAGAGGACCATGAGGTCCATCCGGAGCAACAACTTTACCCAGCAGACCAATGCCCTCGACGTAGACAAGCATATGTGAGGCCCCTTCTTATACGGCACAATGCGGGGGTGCTGAATCCAGGCTTGCGTACATAGAGAAGGAAATGGCGAGACGCCGCGGCGCTGCCGCCGAGAAAGGCAAAGCGGAAGAAGAGGCCTTCGATCCACAGGCTGAGCTATTCAAGATCACCGAGCGGTACCACATCGAGAAGAACACCAAACTTGAGGAGGAGGGCAGCGTGACCAACTCGATGGGCATGCTCACGACTATACCGGAGCTAGACCTGGGCATGGAGTAGGTCGATTTTCTGCCTACCCAGTCCAAGCTCAGACGCAGGAACCGACTACGCAATATCGAGGCGACGGAGAAAGCCAAGAGGGAAATGATGGAGCGACGGAAGAACGAGGGAGGGCCCATGAGAAGACAGCCGGCGGAACAGGACTACTCTGCAGCAAGATGTGAGTATCTAGTTTGTTTTCTGACCATCATGGGCATCATAGTATCCGTGAAGCTCTGCACAACGCCTCCAGCAGGCTGATGACAGATTATCGGCCAAATTACCGTCTCCCACCAGATGGATTCGGTCTGGAGGACGCCAAGCGGCAAGCTGCTGGACTTATACCTGCAGCGTCACAGCAGCGCGACCGCCCCGATCGGACGAGGGCGGAGGAAGCGACCGACAATCAGGTGTATGATCGGTTTAGGAAGAGGTGCGCCAGTCTGCGGGATTACTATCTCCTGTTGACAGGCAGAATGAAACGCTAGCAAGGGCCCAGCGACCAAGTGACTACGCTGCTCTCCTTGCCATGGCAACGGACGGATCTCCCGATATCCACCGGCGGGTCAGCTCGCCTCGGGTGATGCTCGTATCGCGACAGGTCTCCTCTGCAGAAGCCGCTACCGTCCCTCCACGACATGAGACGGGCCGGCGATGATGCAGGCGTTCTCAGGGATAGGAATGACACAGGGCTGTGTCGGGTCGATGTTACCCGCGAATGTGTTGTATGCACAGGTCAACATTGGGGCTTCAGAGACCCCTTGTCGTCGTCACAGTGACGTGGACAATGAATCACCCGAGGTCGCATCGGTGCTGGCACAGTCATCACCCAGAATATACTCTACCTAGATACGCCACGGCAGAATGATCATCAACAAGAGTTCTCTGTCCTTCAAGCGAGGAGCGCTCCGAGCAATACCAGTGCGGCCCCCAGCATCTCCGGTGAGAACGCGTTGTTGTGGGCGGCCCCCGAGCTGGCACTGGCAGACGCCGAAGACTGGGCGTCAGCGCGGTTTTGAGCAGATGGAGAAACACCTCACACTGGCAGACGACGAGACAGAAGAGGTGGCGGTCATGTTAAAGGTCACTATCGAAGGCGAGGCCACCGAGGAGACAGTAACCATCTCATCAGTGCTCGATGTCAGTTCGGCGAGATACGACGTAAACCCCGTCCATGCGCTCGGCAGGACCGTGCCAGTCACCGGCCAAGTGAAGGGTCCCCTGCACGTCAGCTCCACCTTCATGCGCACTCGGTCAAACTAGCGTAATCGTCGGCGTCGCCGTGAGGGTCGTGCTCGGCTCGAAACCCTCCACGCCCGCGCCCTCACACACGCCGTTGATCCAGTCAAGCGTGGATGTCGCGCTGGCCGCAGTCGTGTCCTCTTCGCCATTCGCAACGATGCACTCGAGACAAGTGACGAGCGCGGTGTAGTTTGCGCCGGTGCACACGGGCGTGCATGCCTCGGTGGTGTTCTGGGTATAGCATGTGTTCCCTGGGGACCCGACGTAGTCCCCCTCGAAGAAGTCGAAGGCTTTGTAGCATCCGTAAAAGCAGACGGTCGGGACGTTGTCGACGCCCTGGCTGTTGCTCTCTTCGGTGCTCGATGATGAAGATGGGTAAGGCGGGTCGGTCTGGATTGTGTATGCGCCCGGGTCGGACGTGAGCGTTGAAGTGACGGGCCCGTCACGGGACACGAAGGCCCCTCGTAGTTTCTGCTGCACGGGCTGAGGGTTGGCTACAGCATAGAGGGAGACCACTGCCGGTATCAGGAGCACGGCGAGCATGCTGACGAGCGTCGATGGGGTTGCGAAGGGAAGTTGATGGGGGCGGGGGCGTATGGGACGTCAAGGTGTGCTCGAGCTGCTGCCATGCGGCAAGCATGCGACGACACCCGAGTGGAGCTGCCTCCTTCGAGAAGACTCTCTAAGATCATCCCCCTACACTACCTCACCAAGCCGATGCTCGGGAGCTAAGGAGGTCGCATGGTGCATGGTGTTTATCTACAAAGCTAAACGACCTGTCTTCTGACTGAACGCGCACGCGCACATAAGATCGAGTCGGGTCAAGCGGCGAGCATGACCGCCAAAGTGAGCAGTGCTCCTGTCAGCAGCTCTCCTGGATACGCATGCTTCGCGGCCGCTCCCGAGCTGCTGGCAGACGCCGAAGACTGCGAGTCAGCGTATGTAACCGGAAATCGGAGAAAAAAGCATGACGCACGCTCGCCGACGCAGAGGCTGAAGACGTGATAGTAGCACTCGAGTCCGTCGCAGTACTGGCATACTCGCTGCTGAGGCTGGAGGACAGCTCAGACTGTTGTTCTTCGACATAGGAAGTGAAGCCCGTCCAGGTGGGCGGCAGAGGAGGGTTCGTACCAGTCGGGTCCCAGGTGAACGGCCCCCTGTGGCGCGTCAGCGTCTCCGTATAGCACAGCAGCGCAGGACTGACGTGATGGTGGGCGTAGCTGTGATTGTCGTGCTGGCCGTGAAGCCGCTCACGTCAGCCGCCTCGCAGACGGCGTTCAGATACTGCAGTTCCTGCGTCGCATTTGCGGCGTTCATGTCTGCCTCCCCGTTGGCCACGATGCACTCAAGACAGGTAACGAGCGCGGCGTAGTTGGGACCGGTGCACACGGGCGTGCAGGCCTCCGTGGAGTTGGTCGTCTGGCAGCTGTTGGCAGTCATACTGTAGTGCTGGAAGGCGAAGGCGCAGCCCGACAAGCAGACGTCTGGGATTTCGTCGTCGTCGTCGTCGTCCGTGTAGCCGGTGTTGGGGTTGGCGGTTGTGGTCGGGGCGGCGGTGGATACGGCTTCGTCGTTAAAGAGAGAGATGCGTCCCTTGCTCCAATGCGGGGGCTCAGGCCTGGCGAGCCCATAGAGGCAGATGGAGAGAGCCGACAAAGCACAAGTGAGAGTCAAGCGGGTCATGACGAGTCGGGCACTGAGGGAGTACTTGGTTAGCTGTTGATGTGCAACGTAGAGTCGGCCGCTTTATATACAGTAGAGTCAGGTCGATCGAGGGCGCGCCGCGCTGTCTACACGAGTGGGGCCAGGATCGTGTCAAGAGCAATGACGATATCGAACGAGGCATTGTCGCCGAACAGTCAACGCTAAGCCGACGCCGATCCGTCCAATATCAACATGTCTCGGCCGGTGAGTCACCAAGCAGCCAACACAGCATGCATAAACATGTACACGGAACCATAATACCATATACACAGTGGATACCGCTATCTAGACCATGACGAGAGCGAGGAGCAACATCAGCGCCGCCCCCATCGGTCGTGCCGATACCTCGTGTCTGCTGGCAGCGCCAGACGAGGCACTCGCCGAAGCAGACGACTGCGATCAGCCACGAGGCTAGCTGTTGAGGGGGAAACGGGGAGAGAGACCCACACCCGCAGAGGACGTGCTCGTCGTGTTTGACGCAGCACTACTGCTGCTGCTACTGCTGGTGGTGCTGGTCGCAGCGGCCGCAGCTGCCAGGCTAGAGGTGTAGGCATCGATGTACGAAGTGAACCCTGTCCAAGTGGGCAACGTCACATTCCCCGTCCCGCTCGTGGAGAACGGGCCCCTGCCGTCAGTCCTTGAGGAGGGTGATAGGCGGACTCACGTCGTCGTAGGCGTAGCGGTGAGTGTCGTGCTCGCCGCAAAGCCGCTCACGCCCAACGCCCCACACACCTGGTTGACGAGGCCCAGCTCCAAAGTCTCCAAGGGGAATTCGGGCTCTTGTTCCCCTGCGCCATTCGCAATGCCGCATTCGAAGCATGTGACGAGCGCAGTGTAGTTGTCGCCAGTACATACGGGCCCGCAGACTGCGGTCGTGTTCTCGCTATAGCAGTCGCTGCGCTCAGCCGTCCACCTCCATTTCATGCCCAAATACCTCTTCGCCCCGCCGGATCTGGCGGAGGGGCAGGAGTGGAAAGAAGGGAGAAGTGAGAATGGAGAAGGGGAGACCCACTGCCAGTACCCCAGGGACAGCCAGCACCCCTCGGCACAGACGAGCGGCTCGTCGCTGGAATAACTCTGCGCGCCATCTTGCACCGGCGACGTCGCCGTCGACCGCGCGGTCGTCAGTGTCGTTGTGCTGATGCTTGTTTGCGAGCCAGTAGCACTCGCACTGGCGCTTTCGGTGGTGGTGATGGTGGTCGTCTCTGTGATGGTCGCTGTGTCAGTCACGGTGTCCTGCGCGAGGCCACACAGGGCGAAGCTGAGGGCGACCACAGACAGGGGTAGAGCGCGGAGCATGTCTGATGTACCGTACTCAGGATGATTGGGCTGAGTCTCTGTTCAGCAGGCTTTTGGGGTTCATATAGCCCACGCCCGGGCGTGATGTCGAAGCAGGCCTCGTCCTTCTCGTGTCTATGACCGCCCGTGTCTATGACCGCCCGTGTCTGCCAGCGTCATGGAAGCGCCCAAGTCGCGTGGAGCGTCCTCGACACTATGTACTCTGTCCTCGTCGTCGGCCGTGGCCGCGGGACAGTGGCGCCATCCAGAGTCCACACACTGCACATGGCTAAACATGTCAAACATGCATCGCGATGTACTTGACCCGCGAGGGTTTTATACCCATCAACCCGATCGACCCGATCGACCGTCAAATACCCATGAGGCCCATGACGCCCGTGCACCCCGACCACAGCAGATCCACCAGCTCCCTGCCCTTCTCGCTCAGACCGCTCCCGCGCCACTCTTCATATCCCGTCGGACCCCACGCACTCTCGCCTTTGCAGAAGCCCAGCCTGTCCAGACCCTCAAGCACAAACTCGACGCCTTGAGAGCGGGAATGGCAGACGGCAATTACAGTGGGGAATGTGCGCCCCTCGAGGATCTTGGTGGCTGGCGCACCCATCAGAGTCTCGTCGCCGCCTTCGGCCGATATCACGCTAGGCGGCTTGAGCATGGGTTGGGGGCCACCACTGCTGGTGGTCGGCACAGGCTGCGAAGGGAGTGGGACAGACGAGGCTGCGGGACTACTGGCCGACACGGCATTCGCTGCTTTTCTGGGCGACCGATGTGGCGAGGTCGAGGTGACCGGTTCGGATCGTAGCTCGTCAATGTCAACCACGCGCGCGACGATGCGGAACGAGCGAAATGGGAGGGGATGGAGCGTCTGGGGTGGCGCCGAGCCAGACCCAGGCCGGGGAAAGGACGAATCCGAGTCAGAACCTTGTCGCCCGTCGAAAGAGGTCGACAGCTGCTCGCGCTTGCTTCCGACATAGTCCTTGCTCGCTCTGCGTCGCAGAAGCTTCTGAAACTTTGGTAAAGACGACGAGAGCGCCGGGGCCGGTTGAGATTCTGTGGGCGAACGAGCAGCAGCAATGTTGAAAGCCGACGGCGCCGGACGTTCATCCAGATCCGAGTTGAAAGGGACATACCAGACAAGCAGCGCTTGACCAGGTGTGCCATTCCCGCTAGTCTGAGCACCGTCCTGTGACGCCTGAGGCTCCGAGATCTCCAACGACGGAGTAGACAGGTCAGACTGGATTGGAATGACCATGGCGACTGCGTCTTCAGGCACGCCGTGCCAGCCTTTGCCTTCGGTCCACGACACCTGTTGCGGGGGCGAGAGCTCATCGGCATACTCAGAGGTGTGACTCGTGCTCGGTCGGTCCTCTTCTACCGTCGTCCCTAGACTCAGAGCGGCTCGGTCGTCTGTACCCGCACTCGAAAAGGTCGACGCGGACACGGCAGAGGAGCTGATGGCTCTTTCCGGCCCAGGTGGCGCGAGAGGACGATAAGTTGCCTGAGAAGGCGGGACGATTTTACCGGATGGGTGGACCCAACCATGTTGCTGCTGTTGCTGCTGGTGTTGGCTATAGCCGGCCCACGAGGAAGACTGAACACGCTCCCTCTCCCTCTCCTGCCGCTCGGCCTTGCGCTCTTCGAGCTGGGCGATGAGATTGGACGACTTGATACTGGCCATGAGACCTCGCTTGAAGAAGCCCGACTTTTTGCCCTTGTCGTCCGGTTCGACTGAGGTGCCGCGATCTTTTGACTTGCTTCTGGAGAGCATGTTCCGCGAAGGCTTCTCCTCCTCATATATTGAGGCGGGGGCCGAGTCTCTGCCTCTCGATGGCGCAGGAGCGTTGGATTCCTCGGTCAACTCGGTACTGGCATCACGGGATGTGCGCCGTTTCGACTTCTTCGGCAAAAACAAGGCCATTGTCCCTTGAAGTGGTACGCTGGATGATAATGACCTGGCAGCCGCGTTGCTAGAGTCGTTGCTGTTCATACGCACGGTGCGGGCCGTCTGTGCCGACTCGGAGATGCTAACGCGCAGTTTGCCGGGCGAAGGCTGGGTGGAAGGATTCTTCGGCACGGCGTAGGCGAAAGGAGAGTCATTGTCACCTCTTTCAGTCGCGCCCGCAGAAGTCTTCGCGCCACCGCTCTCACGGTGAACGCCCTTGCCAGCAAGTACGTACGAGCCAGAGGACACGATAATGGTTGGCTTGACAGAAGACACCGGAACAAGATCGCCAAGCGGGACATTCGCATGCCTGATCTCGTCCAGCATGTATTCGCGAGCGCCGAGCCTGCTGACACGCCAAATCGATCCGGTTTGTGAAGACTTGACCTCGCCACTGTTGTACAGCTCATACTTGCCGGCACCGGGTGCTTCCCATTCTGCTCGTGGCCGAGTATCGGTAGGATCGATAGAGAGATCCGCCTTCGATGCCGAAGTGCAGACGCGAAAGGTCCATTCACCTCGGCGGTCGCCATACTCGTCGTCAAATTTGCCAACGAATCGAGCAAAGCTATCTTCTTCGTCGGCACCGAGTCGGAGGGTAGGCGTAGGCATTTCGGCCGGAAAGTCTCGGCGTTGCAGGACGTCTACGGGGGAATTGTCTGCCTTTTTGTCCTTGCCTAATTGCGAGCGGGAACCAGCCAAGATAAAGTCGATGTCGAATTCTGTCAAGTCGACGGGAGCAGGAGGGTGCAATGAAGGTGGCAGCGGATGTGGCAAGGGCTCCACCTGCAGATTGCGGGAATTGAGGAGATGGGTGGCTCGGTGGAGCGCAAGGGTCGAGGGCAAGTGCCGTGGACCCGGATCAGAAAGGGGCAACAATGGCGGCAAAGGCCGTAAAAGCTGTTCCTGCAAGTCAGCGCCCGGTCTTGATGAGGTGAATGCGCCACTGACTGAGGGGGATCCCACTCCTGCCTCTTGCAACTCGGCGTCCTCCTCATCTGGCAGATCGTCTTCAGGCGCAGGCGTAGCCTCGATATTGAGCCTGTGTGAGCGACGAGAGAGCGTTCGACCCATAGGTCCTGCCGGTATGTTGATAGGCAAGCTTCCTCTTCGCGGTCCGAGGTCTTCCTGGGTAATTGCGTCGGCAGCAGCGGCACTGATGGCCGGTGCAGATATCGACGAAAGATCCGTATCTACTTTTGCCGACGACGCCATACCCAGCTTCTCCCACAGCATCAGACTTGGCCGTCTCGGACCGCCAATGGCAGACGTGGGACTGTGACCTGGACCTGGACCTGGTGTGGACGGACCGCCAGGTCCGCCTATACTGAGTCGTTCTCTAGCTCGTTTGCCATCTTCGCCAAATGTCGCGGCGATGAAAGCTTTCCGTTGCTTCTCCGCTTCGTCGGCCTCCGCCTCGTCGAACACATCTCGCTGAGACCTGCGAGACGGTGACGTGTCGACTGCGCGCAATGCAGTGGTCGCCGCTGATGGCTCGACAGGCCCTCCGCCAAACTTGAAACCCTCGTCCAGCACAGGATTGTCCGGGTTGTCCTCGCCTATACTTGGTCGTTGTGGAGGCAGAGAAGGGTTCCACGGTCTTGTATGAGGTCCCGTCCATCCGCCGTAGTGAAGATGCGGTAAGCTGCCTCTTCGAGCGTATCCTTCTTCCACGCCTGGTCTGCCGGGGCCCATGGGCGACTCGCGACCCACTGATGTGAGTGGTTTGGGACCGCCGCCCGCACCCCTCAGATTCTTGTTTCGAGAATCGGCGCCATCGCTACTTGTTGGGCGGGAATGCCGGCCTTTGGCATGAGCGCGAGATGGTGAAGGTGGTGCAAGGGTGGGGACGGAAGGGGTCAGTGATGCGCGTCGAGGCTCGGGGTTGAAACCGGGAGGATAGACGGTGGGATTTGAGGGACTTGATCCAGGTGGTATCAGAGATGATCTCCTCCTCTCCCTCCCATAGTTGGGAAAAGAGGCCGTATTTGGCGGTCGCGATTGCGTCAACGTCGAAGAGGTGCTCGTGGTCGACCCCCTTCGTGCCGCTGGCGAGATCGGGTCGATCGGCAGGCCAGTGGGGTTGAAGCCAACACTGCGAATGGGCGACGAGATGGACGAGGAGGAGGACGAGGCCATGGCGTGACCGTACGGATTCGACACGAGGGGCGGGACGGGTGAGATGACATTGAGTCCGAGAGGGGTGAGGGAGCCGCGTCGCGGGTGGTGGGTGTGAATGTATTGTGGTGGGTGCGTCATGGAGATGACAGACGGCGTAGGTGGTGCGGACGACGATCTGCGAGTGCGTCAGCCACGGATGGACCAGTGCTGCGGTACGCGGTCAGAGCGGCGGGCCGTCGACGCTGACGGGGCGATGAGATGGGATGGGAGGGGTAGAGAGGCGGGACGTACAGTTCTTCCCGCACAACACTTGGCCGCCGTGCTGTCTGCCCTTCCGAGCTGGGTCCAGCGACTGCGTTGTACTGGAAGGGAGCCGCCTGTTGCCCGGCGGTGGGTATGGGTATGGAGGTCGAGAGCGACGAGACGGGGTCGGTGGACGCGGATCGATCTGCCTGTTTGGGCGATATTCCCATTCCAGCCCGGGGACTGGGCGGGCTCTCAGCCATCGAGGCGGGGGCCAAGACACGCGGGCAAGACGGTCAAAGAGATGAGAGACGGGAACGTCGAATGACGACGGTGTGTCTCCCTCCGTCTCTGCGCCTTCGCCGCCGCGTCCTGTGTCGTCTCTCGACCCGACAGCTGATGCTCTCTCGACGAGTCGTGCGGAAGCCTTTTGGTAGACGATGCGGTGTGTGCTCGACGAGATGAAAGGAAGTGCTGCGTGACGCTAGAACAGAGCTAGTGGTGGATCGAGATGTGTGCGAGACAAAGAAAGGAGAGGGAGGGGGGTCAAGGATGGCACAAAGGTCCTTTCGTCGCGATCATCCAGCCCTCTCTCTCTTTCGTGTACAGAGAAGAGACCAGGTGCTGAAATGCGGGCGTGTCTCGTGGTATCTCCAATGCTGTCGATGCTCCTACTCGTACAGGCCTTGGGCCGATCGTCTCGCTCGCCGGCCCACGGACTCGACGCTCGTGTCACAAGACGGAAGATGGATGCTCCAATGTCTTCCTGCTACCTTGTGATGTCGCAAATCCAAAGTCCGTTGTCCGCCTGTCGGTTGCGGGTCGTCTGCCGTGATGCTTGCCAAGTTGTCGAGGGGCACGGCGAGCACAGTACGAGATCAGGAACGGAGAGAGGACGTAAAGCTGGTGGCGAGGTAGGAGGTGCGAGCTGCAAGGGGAGTGGGAAGAAGATACGATCAAAGATCCCGGTCGTTGGGGCTAAGATCTGCCAGTCGTGCTTGCCGATGTCGACGCCGCAGAGCGATGGTACAGTGAGAACGAGAGTGTCGCGAGTACGTGCCGATGTCTATGAGCAAAGCTGGTAGCGAGCAGAAAGATTGCAGCTCGTCCCGTTCCCGTCCTTGCTCGTTGATGATGGGATTGCTTGCTTGCTTTTGCTGTCTCTGTCTCTGTCTCTCTGCCGGGTGACTGCTTGCTCGCGCCGTTGCCGCTTGGATTCTACTGGGCTCCAACCCACGTACTCGGTAGGTGCGAGGGAGGAGAGTGAGGTGGACCCTAGTCGTACGCCTGATGCCTGACTGGCAGGCAGGCTGGTTGATGCTACGGACTGACTACGACTAGCACCAGGGCCCAGGGCGAGCGGCTAGCGTGATGATCCTCTTAGCTCTCTCTGAGCTCCGACACTACTGCTGTGCTCTACCAAGACAGCAGTCTCCAAGCTGTTCATGCTCCGAGAGGGCTGCAGGCTGCTCAGGGTACAAAGAGACGAGGACGGCTACAAACTCTACCTAGACTCGTTTTTTCTCCGGCACCCTCTCTCTCTTGCAAAGATCTCATCTCACCTCCGACGCTGCTCTCCGGATAGGGACGACCCCCCTCGCTGGAAAAAACATGTGAGACGCGAGAGGCGTTCACTTCACCCGAGAGCTACAGGATGCTCAGCTTGAATGTCTGCTTTTCATTTTAGTTTAGGAACCAGACCCAGCCAGGACGATGGGACCGTTCCTGTGCCTGGTCACCTCCTCATTTGCCTCCCCCCCTCTCCCTCCTCCCATCGCTCTCATCTCATATTGAGATGCAATGACACCTGGGCGCACGGCACCAGCGGAAATCGCTGCGGTAATCGTCGAGCCAACAACGTCACTGGTCACTGTCTCCGGCGTCCGCATTCAGGGTTGGCCCGAGGGGTGAAAAGATCGACGTCTGACAGCGCTAGCTCCCCCGCCATTCGCTTAATTGGAAGCCAAGTCGAGTCACACCGACTCCGAGAGAACAGGAAGGCGAGACACTTCTTCACGCGACGACAATCAACAAGCGAGGGTATGGTCCTCGAGGTAGTGCACAGGCCAAAGGCCAAACGCCGGTGCACCATGCTGAGCGCTAAACAACACTCTGGACTTGGCGCGCCTCGGCAGCAGACAGGCGGCGTGCGGCATGCGGTCAGATGTCGACCGGGTCTGGACTGACTCAGGATTCAGCATCAGCCACTGACAGACCGCATCACCTCCCGCAAACCAGTTCACCCACCCTCTGTCATCCGCGTGGCGCGCGACACGGGCGAGCATGCGGGCAGACGGACGGACAGACGTTCGGCTCGGCTTGGCTTGGCTTGGACAGCGAAAAATCTCGGATGCAGACGCGAGAAAAAACGAGCCATCCATCCTGACACCCGCTCGCGCTGTGCTCAATAAGCTTCGTTCCGTCCGCCCGTCCGTACCCTCACCTGCCCCTGTCGATCTTCCGGGATCTGCCAATTCTCGCACGCCGAACCTCGTCCATCCGAACAGAACACAAAGCATATCCGAGCATGCACGCGCCGTGTCTCGCGCGGTGAGCGAGCGCCATCCTGGTTTGCACGACCCGTGGTGAGAAGGTTTTCCCGCCAGGTTCAGCCGAGGCCGTTCGAGGCACTGCCGTCGGCTTCCGTCAAATTTGGTTTGGGGATGTTGATCAATTGGCGGATACTAGCTGAAGTCGACATCGACGGGGCTGGAGTATGGTGTGCCCCCGAAGCTGACGGCTCTGACAGATTCCATCATTCCATTGCACAAGACTCGACCTCTGTCTACGGCTCCGGACGCGCTGGGAGAGGGGTCGGAATACCGCGTGGCGGCGAAGCTCGCAGGTGGACTGCCTGCTGCACGAGTCTGCTACACGACCTTTGATTCACGCAGCGGCGTATGAGGTGTATGGACATGGATTCGGCCGTCTCGTTCTTGGACTCTCGACGCCGGCATAAACGTCACCAACATAAGATGAACTAGGGCCGATTGATCGCAAAGCCTTAGGGAATGAGCACCGCTCTAGTACCCTGGCCGACAAGAGCAACCTAGACCCTCGGATGAGCCACGCCCTGTGGCTCCCGGCCAGGGTTGGCCGGTCCACAAAGACCATCCAAAAGAGTATCGGTGAAAGGCATGCTTAACGAATCCTCTCGTGTCACCGCGAAACGTGGCCTTCTGCCCCACGAAGGTCATGGTCAATCACTCGCAGCTGGATGGGTTCTGGACTCTGAGGTCGATCCTCACATGTGAGGGGAGAGGAATGAAAAGTGACGCACAAAGTGTTCCAGCTGATCAAAGGTCCCCGCTGATCGAGTGGCAAGAGGCTTTGCGCAAATCCGCCTCACTGGCCCATAAAAGCCAAGCAAAACGCCCAAAAAGCTCGCCCATCGCTCTCATTTTGGTGCGATTCGAGCAACACAGGATGGACCAAGCTTACGACTTTCCTTCACGTACTCAGAGGCTTGTCGAGTCATGCTATCAAGTCTCTTCAACACAACCTATAGCTACGCTCTTTCCCGGTGTAGTGAGGTGTGACTTCGGCGTCTGCTTTCTGCCCGATGTGAGACTGCTCGAAGATGCCCGAGCAGACGCCCGGAGCATCATACATAAAGCCAAGTCCTTGTCATCACCTGAGCTGAAGAAGTCGGTGCTAGACATCTTCTCAAGGCAGCTAAAGCTCATCGATGCTGGCCTCGAGGAAACTGCGAGCGCCCTCAAAGAGTTCCACACCCTACTGCATAACCAAGATTCAAGTACGAGCCCGATCATAGTCAACCCCACTATGCTCCACTACACATACCTCGAAGGGGCTACGCCAGACTCAGCTACATACCTCAACGACGGCTTGTCTGAGGTCCTGGCAGCTCGACGAAGGCAGAGCAGGACCAACAGCCAAGTCAGAGCGTTGCAGAGCACTACACCTTCAGAGCGCAGCGCCTTCATCAAGCCGATGCTGCTTGCCGAGGGGATCAAAACGGTTGATCCCGAGGTCTTGACCGCATTTAATGACAAGCTGAACGAGAGAAAGCTGCATGACATCTACGCTCGGGCGTTGCCTGACCCCCGCAGTAGGTGCTATGTGACAAGAAGAAATGCCTCCGACTAATTCTTCCAGATGACCCTTATGACCGCCAGCCAGGCGAGGAAGGAATATGTACTGCCATAAGTGAGGGGTCTGCAACCTTGTTGCGATACTACTTGCCGTACCGCCCCGATGAGGCCACTTGGGGGCTAGTCAGCCGCGGGACAGAGCTTGCCAACTATCTGAACAGAACGAAACTTACCCCTGAAGAGCTGGAGACATTTGAGGACAGCCTAAAAGGGTATTGCTCTCGCGCCGGATCCATGGCAGATCTAACAACTGATCAGTGGATAAATCAGGTATGGCTCGCTGCAACGTCTAGGCGCTCCGCCTCCAGTTCCAACTGAGCAAAGGCCCGGGCGACTAGCTAGAAGCCCCTGAGGTATCACTCCTTCCTTCTAGCTCCCTTTCAGAGGGCAGGAGAGCAGCACAGACGTCCTATGGGAGTACTCATTATATTCTTGATTTGTTGCATTACCTCACACTGTCTGGCAGCCGCTTGGCAGTCCACTGACACGGCTACATTAGTATGTACACTACAATACTAGGGATCCTCCCCAACTTTGCAATCCTCTCCGGGGAAGCGGATTGGTTTCTTCGGGACTCATTGTGTCCCGTGTAGTGCTTGAACGCCGCCATTGACTCGTATGTGCGTCTGGGATCGAGCACGCAGGCGTCGTGCGGCTCCCCTGACCACCGAGATGTCGCGAGGGTATGGCGAGCACCGCTACCGAGACCCGATTTATGATTCTGCGCGGTCTGCCGAGCCACAATGTGCAGCGCAATGCTCGTAGCTCTGCTCGACCAACACCCCTTTTCTAGAAACATATGCTGAATGCTTCTCGGTCTGATTCATCTCCGGTTTTAGGAGAAAGGCGCACAAGCAATTCTTTCTCAGATACCTGTGTTGGGCGCCGTCTTAGGACCTCGCGCTCTGATGAATGAGGAGTTCCCGGGATACTGATAGTCATAGGGCTATCTTGAACGAGACCCGTCGCTCGCAGTTTAGCCCAATAGCTGAGCCCCTGGGAGCAGCTTCAAGTTGCCTTCTTGCTGTCGGCTTCGCGTTCAAAAGATGGTGCTTGGCTTTGCTGGACGTCAGATGAGTATTGCCAACAAGAAGCCTTAGACGAGGGTTGGCGAACAAAGGTGGCCACGGGGATGAGTTACAACAACGCTAAGCCTCAAGGTCGTCTGGATCGACCGCTCAGCCCCCATTGTTGACCATCTTCTAGACAGAGCGGAAAGCCCAACTCAGAAAAGTAGCAACCAGCTTCTTGAGAGAAACAAGAAGGATGCAATCACACGCGACGCAACTGTCGGTAGCCCTCTCTATCTCCTCGTCAGCCGTTACTGCTGCACTCGGCTATCTCAGCTCGTTCCCAGATCTCGACAATCTCTACACGGAACGACGCAGAAGCTACGCATTCATAAACCTCCTAAACTCCAAGTGCCCCGGGTACGAATATCCTGATGTTCACGGAAGCAGGCCGCAAGACCGCTTGCTCCATCTGTTATACCATCATCTCAAAATGATCGATCATACAATCCTGGAGCATACGGAATCTTCGTCTCGCTTCATTGCCACACTAGAGGCGGCGAAAAGAGCCGGACACATTGTGGATTCTGCGATGGCCATGAATGCTTTTCTCGCTGGAGCAAACGATTCCCAGATTGGGGATCCGAATGTGAAGGAGGCGTTGTCCGTGCGCTCCTCCGACGTACAGTCCACAAAATTGGTCAGGCTCGCCTTCTCCGAGGAGTCGTACCTTCACCGGATGACCAGCAATCTGTGCGTACTTTGGCCCCAGTTACCAGAGTCTCGGCGCTCTATTCGGGTGAAACACATAAGACACGATATGGAGGGAAGGAAATTGCAGGATCTACTGACTCGAGCACTTACTGACAAGTTCGGTGCGCTCTCCCCTTGTCACAACATGCGCCGTAGTGGGTGGTACTGATGCCTTAGGCGCTGGCTCGACCGCATTTCTGAAGCCCTATGCCGCCATGCGGGATGGCTATGCCTCTTGCCTGAAACAGGGCGGCCCAATCTCGGTCATCGACTATGACGTCCGACCGTTTCTGCACGCTGCCGATGTCCTCGCTCAATTGCGAAGATTCCGGCTCTCTGAAGAAGATCGCGCACGGTTGACCGGAAAACTCTCCGAATATTTCACTTCGGCGCGCTCCCATCCCCTACGCTCAGGTGACCCCATCAATGATGTGTGGTTGGCCGCAGTCGAGGAGTCCTTTCACAGTGCGAGACACATATCGTCTGGCAGCGAGGCCAGGGGAACCCTCCAGGCTCACTGAATTGATACGCCGCCAATTGGCAGAGAAGGTTGTTGGCGCCCCGTGTCTCAGCCACATTTGTACGTATGCCGCTCTCATAACCTATCATCTTCACAATGTGCACTCCATGCTACTTTGATGTTGCTCAATCGGCGAGTTTCAGCTGAAGTCAAGGTCGAAGGGGCTGCAGTTTCGCGTGCCACGAAGCTGACGGCTTTGACAGACATCATCATTTCACTGTACAACACTCGACGTCCGTCAATGGCTCTGGACGCGGTGGCAGATGCTCTCGGAATACCGCGTGCCCCGAGGCTCGCCAGGGGACCGCCTACTGGACGAGCCTGCTGAGCGAGCACTGAACTACGCCGCGGGGTATGAAGTCCGCTCCCAGGAGTTGTGGCCAATCATACGCAGCAGAAGCTCTGCGCTCTTAGGTTGATCCTCAGAGGCGAGGAGACGAGGCATGAAAAGTGACCGACATAGTGTTCCACATGATCAAAGGTTCCCGCTGACCGAGTGGCAAGAGCTTTTGCGCGAAGCGCCCATAAAAGCCAAGCAGCTCGCCCAAGAGGCTCCCCCATCATTTTGGTGCAGTCCAAGTCACGTAACATGGCGCAAACTAATAGCTTTGAGTCACTTGCCGATACGCTCATTGGGTCAATCTCATCAGCACAATCTACAGCTACCCTCGTTCCTCACGCCACGGGAGAAGAGCCAGAGTGTCCGTACGGATATTGCTCTCTGCCCGATGTGAAAGAGCTTCATGAGACGCAGGGTACCATCCAGCGGCTTATGGTAAGGGCAGCGTCCTTGTATCCGGCAGTTCAGAATACGGTGCGAATCATGCTCGAAGAGGAGCTCAAGGACATCGAGGACGGTCTTCAGGAAGCTTCGAGCGCCCTGGAGGACTTCCATGTCCTACTGGAAGACCGACGAGCGAGCCTAGACCCGCTCCAGGTGATCACAGCCCACTCTCAATACGTCGCAGGGGAGGTCCCAAGCGTAACGGCTCTACCCTACGATTCAACATTGTCACGGGCCCTGATCCGCCGACAAAGGCAGAGCCGAAGCAACCATCGAGTCAGAACATTCCAGCGCCCTACTACCGAAGCGGCCGAGAGGTTCTCCATGGCGATGCACCTTGCAGATTATCGGTCAGAAGAAGACCTCACCGAAGTCTTCTCAGAATATACCTTTCGGCTAACCGAACGCAGGCTCCATGACATCTACGCCCGGGCGCTGCCTGACCCCGGCGGTGGGTCCTTCTATTTGAATAGGATACTGTGGCCGCCAGCTGAGTCTCATAGATGATATTTACGACCGGCCGCTCCCCGCCGGTGCGGTTCCGGTATGGCACAAGACCGTGAGGGAATCCAACAAAAACACCTTGCATTACTTGTCTAAGCATCCCGAAGATCCCACTGCGGTCCTACTTTCGTCGGGTACATACTTTGGCATATACGTCAACAAAACGCCATTGTCCAAGGAAGGTAAGCAAAACTTCGAGGACACGCTCACGGGCTACTGCCGCCTGGCCGGTCCCATGGGAACTCAATCAGCTGAGCAGTGGATACACAAGGTGTGGCGCGTTGCGACGTCAGGGGCGTCTCTTCCTACTGAAACTCCGTCTGGGTCAAGGTACATGCTACACGGGCTGAGCAACCTCGCACGAAGCCTCACTGGGCTATGACTCACCGCCTCTTCCTCCTTTTTCCCTCTGAGGAGGAGAACAAGCGGAGGGGAATTATCAATAAGATAGTCTGTTACCTAGGTGTGCCATTGCATATGTGTACATTTTCGGCTGTGCTTGCCAGTCCACGACAACTCGACTCAGCGAATTTCTCCACACAGAAGCTGCACAGAAAGAGGCTACCTTCCGCTGTATCATTGCGATCACTGCAGCAGCCCTCATTGACTTGACATTCCAAGCTTACTGTACTGTACACCTACCTGCCTTAATTTCTGAGATAACATGCGAAAAATGTCTCGCGGACTCTCGCTTGTGGAATAGTCTCGCTTGAAAGAGGAGCCACCCAATGCCTTCGCAGACCTCGCGACTCATGCGCCAAAGAAAAGCGTTTCGCACAAAGCGCGGAGAAGACCCACGTCACGTCAGAGGGTATGAAAGGTCGCCTTTGGGCTCAAAGGATCCACGCAGATCTCGATCAACCCACAGCACTACAGCTCTGCATAGACACCGCAGTGCTGCTCCGCACGGTCCACTTTTCTAGCGCCTGCTTGCTCTCTGCATCTGCTCCTCCACACAGCTGACCAAGATGCGAGCGTCGACGCCCTGGCGACCTACCAAGACTAGAAACATCCATGCGACTTCCACCCGCCCTCGACGCTGCAGGCCCTGTCCAAGCAAATTCGACGACTTGTACAATTTGATGGTGGAGCGACGGGCAATTCAACGTCTTCTGAGTGACTTGCAGAAATCTGAGGAACCCGACGACCAGCTCAAGCATATCCTCAAAACGCACAAGGACATGGTCAGTTACGCCATCCGAAGACACACTGGTGTCGCCACTGAATTTTTCACAAAACTCGCCAGCTTCCACAAGCACACGAGGTCAAACCGTTGCGCCGAGATGGCTGAATGTTTTTACCGGGGCACCGAGCTCTCAAAGCCCCACCCAAGCTTTTCCGAGGACGATCCAGCGAGGGAAGAGCAGGAATCGATCCTGAAGAGATTGTCATCACGAGCCAAGAGCGTCCGTTCGACGAGTCTGGTCAGGCTGTCTTTCTCCCGAGGCCACATCGCAGACTCAGCACGACAGCTGATATACAATCGGTCCCTCACGGGACCGGAAAGAAGGCATATGACTCAAGAGCTGACACTCGAAATGAACGGCAAACTGCTCTACGACATCTTCAGTCGGATATTGCCCGGCAAGTTCAGTTAGTGTACCTGCACGCGATGTGTCATGGAACTGATCTTCACAGTGGCGAAGTCGCCAGACTCGAGTGTTCTCCAAGAGATCGGGGACCGGTACGATACGGTCCTGCATGAAGGTTCGCCTAAAGCTTCTGGGACTTCCCTTCTCGTTCGGCCGTTTGTGGCAGCCTGGACAGCTGCCGAGCTTGCACGGGGAAGGTTGATCGCCCGGAGTGACCGCGATACGCTCTCTGACGGCTTGAAGGAATATGTGAATAAGCTTACTGAGAGTGAGAAACGCACGGAGCATCTTCTTGGCGAAGTGTGGTGCCACATGACCGACGAATCTTTCTATCAACCCAAAACAAAGAAGGATACGACCCCAAATAAGACAGCGAAGAGTGGGGAGAGGACCCAGAATTCGGCGGGACTGACAATGGCCCAAACCCCAGGTTCCACCAGCGACAGCAGGGCAAGAAGCTGCACGAGGAATGGCTAGCCTCCTCAATGATGCCTTCTGTACAGCAAGATCGCATTCTCTGCGCACGGTAGCGTTGCGTCAGAACCATACCCGTGCATCGTCATAGACTTCTCCCCGGGGACTTCCCATTACTAGAACACACTATTTGCATTGATCGCTTGTCGCGTATGCCCGCGCGTTGCGGTCTTCGCCCTGATCTTTTTTCAAAGCCTGCATGCACTCTGGGGTCGAGCAGCTCTTTGTTGAAGCCCAAAGTAACTTTCTCAACTTATACAGCTAGCAAGGCTCGCCAAAGTCCCATCGGGAATCATTCACCGAGTGGGGAGTCGCGACATGAGGAGAGGATTGAGAGACACGTTAGGCCTTAGGCCTTTCCCTCCCCAACGATGGTCAAAACGAGATATTGCCTGCAATCCCATGGTTCTTCGGTCAGCTTCCCCGTTGATTCGGATCGGCCAATGTTAGGTTATGAGCTGATGACATAGGGGACGGGTGTGTTATACGCTCCGGGTTGTCTCATTGCATCAGTATAGTCGACGGTCCTTCAAGGTATAATCTGTCTGAGTTGCCTTCAGCGTTTCAGCACAGGCTGATCCTGCGCACAATGCAGCTCTGGTATGCCGCTTCACATCATCCGTGCTAAGCGTCCAGAACCACCGCAATGCCTTCGACTTCACACGCATGGCTGCAGAAGCCCACATTTCAAGGGTCTCGACTCGCCTGCCGTGTGGATAGAGGAGCAGTGGGGAGCCCTCAACAAAGGATGCACCATGATACGTCACCTGGCCCCTCGTAACAGCGAGCGTCTGCGTTCACTTTCGTCTAGGGACATTGCCTGCTTACTTCTTCGCCCCTCGCCCCCTTGCTTGATACCTAGCCCAGCGTGATTCCGTCTTCTCAAATAGTACCTTATCATTTGCTCATGCCGACCACTGGAAGGTGGCAGTCTACCTTCATCATGCCGACACACCCATGGGGCGTCGCCTCTTCAAGGGGCCAGTGGCTCCCATATAGGCATCCCATGGCACACCTCAGGTTCTCAGATCACAACAAGCTTGTCAGTGAGCTCACATACACCCAAGGGCTCATGAGGCGACTCTATTGCAATTGTCCCGCCGATGCCTGTCCTTCTAGCGGGGGAAGTGAACCGCAAGACCGCCTGTATGACATGCTGCTCCAACATTGCACAATGATCACATATTCTGTGTTCATGAGCGCCAAGTCCTGGCACAACTGCGAGCTGGCCCTGAGTAAGACCATAAGGGCAGGACGCATATCAAGCAGCGAGCCGGTCAACGACTTGTACCGTGAGGGGACGAGTAGTGAGCAAATTGAGGCGGTTCCAGTTTTGCGAGAAGCGTTCACGCTACGCTCGAAGGAGATCCAATCAACCGACTATGTGTCGGGATCGGTGAACGCGAGTTGGTATGTGAGTGACTGCCTTGCTGGTCGACTGATATGCCAGGATGAGTTACCAGGTGACAGATGAATAATACATTCGTCGAAGAAGGTATCCTCTCCTTCTCAGTCTGTATATGTAGAGTTCTCACGGGTAGTCGGCTACTACGGACATGTCCGTGATGACGTATTCCATTACAGTCGCCTCCTCCTTTGTCCTCGGGCGTCGCGACCGAGCCTAGCGACGGGCGTCTCCTTGACGACGGTCGTGAGGGTGTCGACACGAGAACTGCAGAGTAGGGCGTGCAGTGACGGGCGCGGTAATATATGAACCAGCCAGGTTGGGCGCCCATTCTTCGTCCATCTCTCTTCTTTCTTGAATCCTCGAGCGACACCCCAACTTGCCAAGTACGTTAACGATGCCTGCTCGTATCTACACCGCCGCAGACGTGTCTGTATCCCCTCCTGCCTCGTACGCCATCGTCGATGCCAACGACGATTCGACTACATACCGCATAGGCAACGGTAGAACGTACCGAGCGCGACATGTCGGCTTTGACGGGACCCTCACTCAGGCCAAGCATCGAGCGGCGGTACGTGGCAGTTACTGAGCGGTATTCGCTGACTAGTAGGATCTCTCCAACCAGCTATCTTCGACCTTAGCGGCGATGTCGGTTGATGAAGCTGGCCGGCACCGAGCTCATGTGATGCGCACCGCCGTGGCATTCATAGCAGCGTGGGATGGTCGGCTGAGGATCGTGAGGGCCGCCGACAGTGAGTCTATTCCGCGATTACACGGCTCATTACCAGAGTGTAATGCCTGCGAAAAGGCTGGCAAGCCTTGTGTCGTAGCCGCTATAGTACTCCAAGGAGGCGGGTCCCGCGCAGTTTCCTCGCAAGTACTGTTTTGTTCCTGCCAACTACGCTTACCTCAGCTGCGTGCGTTGTCACTCCCAGCATGGAGTTTCTTGCGACATCCAGCTCGGTCTTGCCCTAGGCAAACGTCCTCGGGGCACCGTTCGCGAAAGTGCCTGGCAGGAACTGGGCTCGACTCTGCAGGATCTACGGAGCGAGCTGTCGTCTACTGACCGCATGACCGCCCATGACAAGAAGCGATGGAAGGGGTACGTCGGGCGAGCCTTGTTTGTACGTTAGCATATTTGGTCACTTACGGTTGCTAATTGGTAGATAGTCGACGGATTCCAGGTCAAGACGGAGCACAGGTCTCCCAAAAGGCCAGTTGACTATTCCAAGTATAGAGGCCGCGGCGGCTATGCACAGGAGTCGGACCCATCCGACGACGAGCCGACCGATCAGGAGGACGCCGAGGCCGATGACGATGCGTAGTAGGTGTTGTAGATTGGCGCTTCCTTCCTCTTCCGGGGCGTGTTGTACATAATTATGCGTTTTCTTGAATGTAATGACCGTCGCGTAGTTGGAACAACGAGTGTAGGTTATTGACAGGTACGCTTACGCGTACCTGTTAGGTACGAATCTCTTTCTCCTACTCTGGCTCTCCGAGCTTGAGTAGGCGTCGTACATGGTGGTGAAGGCAGGGTCGCTTTCCACCTCTGCCGCTGGTTCCCATGTACTGTCACTGATAGGCCATCCTATCCACTTGATACGGTAGTGTTTGGAGGTAATCCCATGTTTGTCCTTGACCATTCGTTCGTCAAGGATCGCCTCGTAGGTATAGCCGTTGTCATCTAACACTATGTTGCTGACGGGCGACTGCGTAGGTTGTAACTGGCTAGTACTTGTTTCCTCTGAGGCGTAGAAGGGCTTCAGGTATTCCACGTTGATCACGTCATGGATCCTGTAGGACTCGGGGAGGTGCAGCTTGTACGCGTTGTCGTTGACCTTTGCTGCCACCTTGAATGGTCCCAACCACCGGTTATCTAGTTTGGCTGATGTCCTAGCTCCTTTGTAGTTTCGAGCAGAAAGTAAGACTAGGTCGCCCACTTTGAATGTCTGTAACCGGCGTTTACGGTCATATTGTCGCTTGTTCTGTGCCCGTGCGTGCTTGATCTGTTCTTGAAGGTACTTGAATCTTTCAAATATCCTGCGTGTATACGTCACCCCCTCCTCGCTTTCGTGCGAGGAACTTCCCAATGGGTCTGTCATATTCTGCCTAGGGGTGTAGCCGTACCAAGCATCGTAGGGGGTCATTCTGGTGGTTCCGTGCACCGTGGTGTTGTATACGAATTCTGCTGTAGGAAGCAGCACGGACCAGTCGTCCTGTTCGTAGTTGGCATATACGCATAGGTACTGGCCCAGCCACTTGTTGACTATTTCGGTTTGCCCATCCGTTTGTGGGTGGTACGCGGTAGAGAACTTGAGGTCACAGCCAAGCTTACTGGTGACTGTGCGCCAGAAAGCTGACACGTACTGTGCTCCTCTGTCCGAGATAATACGGTCTGGCAACCCCGTTCTTGGGTAGACTTTCGTAAGAAACGCCTCCGCCAGGGTAGGGGCGTCGAGCTTGTCGATAGGTATAAAGATCGCCGCCTTCGTTAGCTGGTCTACCCAGACGCTGATGTTGGTATAGCCCTTGGAGTCCGGTAATTTGGTGATGTAGTCGGTAGAAACAGTTGACCAGGGTCGCTCTGCCACGGGTATGTCTAGCAGTAACCCTGGTTGTAGTTGGTTGGTATGTTTGGTCTTTTGGCACGTTTCGCAATGCTTGACCCATGTTTTGACGTCTCGTCGCATCCTCGGCCACCAGAATCTTGCAAGTAGCCTGGATGTGGTCTTAGCCACCCCCGGGTGGCCAGCCGTCGGTAGGTTATGAGCCCATATGAGGACCGTGGTTCGTTGCTTCTCGGGCACGATAGGTAGGTCGTGGTAGTAGAAGAGGCCGTCCTTGTGTTTGTATTCTTCGGGATGGCTCTCCGTAAGAGCCACGTATTTTTGTTGTTCGTGCACATCCATGGCGCCTTTAAAGTCTTCTTGAGCCATAGGGTCCTTGTATTCGACCCTAGTTGCCAGGTACTGTGCTGAAGAAAGCAACGCCTTGAAGTTGTGCGCGTTGAGTTCTGGTGACAAGGTGGTTGCTTTGGTGTCCGTAGGTCGATAGTCTGGTCGTCTGGACAGGGCATCTGGCTTGGTAGCTTGTTTGCCTGGCCTATATTGGATGACAAAGTCGAAATCGGCCATGTACTCGCTCCATCTAGCTTGCCTCCTTGTCAATTGCTTGGTGGTTAAGAAGTACTCTAGACTTCTGTGATCGGATAGTACGACCACTCGTACTCGGGTACCTTCAAGGTAATGTCGCCAACTCTTGAATGCGTACACGATGGCTAGGAACTCCTTGTCGTGAACTGGATAGTTGAGTTCTGCCGGATCCATCTTCCGAGAAGCATATGCGATGGGTCTGGTCGTACCATCTGGGTAGGTGTGTGACAGGATCGCACCCAGAGCGTAGTCCGACGCGTCCGTTTCTAGTAATAGGGGAAGATTTGGGTCGTAGTGGCTGAGTACGGGAGCCGTAGTCATCGCTCGCTTGAGAGAATCGAAAGCGTCCTGCTGTTTGGGTCCCCATTGGAAGGGCGTTCCCTTCTTGGTTAAGTCGTGTAAGGATTTGGCTATTACCGAAAAGTTCCTGATGAATCTGCGGTAGAAGTTGGCGAACCCTACAAACGACTGTGTCTCCTTCAAGTTCGTAGGCGTGGGCCAGTCCTGTACCGCCTCCACCTTCTTTGGGTCCATCTTGATGCCGTTTTTGTTAAGAACGAAACCCAGGAACTCCACCTCGTTGCTGTGGAATTGGCATTTCGAGAGTTTGGCGAATAGCTTATACTCTCGTAGTCGTCGCAGGACTTCCTGTACGTGGCGGGTATGGTGTTCCAGATCCTTGGAGTACACCAATATATCGTCGAGGTATACAGCCACGTACTTGTCGAGTAGGTCGTGGAAGACGTGGTTGATAAATAGCTGGAACGAGCCTGGTGCATTGCAGAGCCCGAAGGGCATGACCAGGTACTCGTATTGTCCGAAGGGTGTGCGGAAGGCTGTCTTCCACTCATCCCCCTCCGCTATGCGGACAAGGTTGTATGCACCCCGTAGGTCTAACTTGGTAAACACGGTCGATCCACGTATCTGGTCGATTACGTCGCCTATCAGGGGCAAAGGGTATTTGTTCTTGATCGTCATGGCGTTGAGCTTGCGGTAATCGACGCATAACCGCAGACTTCCGTCCTTCTTTTTGACGAATAGGACTGGTGCTCCTGCGGGGGATTGTGACTCCCTGATGAAGCCTTTATCCAGGTTTTCTCGCAGGTACGCCATTAGTTCTTCCCTTTCTCGTGGGCTGAGTGCGTAGATAGGCCCAGCTGGTGGTACCTTGTCCGAGCTCAGTTGGATGGCGTGGTCGAATTGCCGATGTTCTGGTAGCTTATCGGCCTGTCCTTTATCGAATACGTCTTTGTAGTGTGCATATTCGGCAGGTAGCTCTGTCTCAGTAGGCGGTTCTGCCGTCGTGATGGCGGTGTAGAGCCACGCAGTGGCCTGGTCTGACGTCTTGTCTGTTGTGCCCCGTGGTGCTAGAGTTCTCGCGCTCCAGTCTACCACAGGCTGCACTTTGTCCAGAAAGGGCATGCCTAAGATCAAGTGTGCTATGCGTATCGGGGAGACTATGAAGTCGGCGTGATAAGGTTCGAACCCCCTTCCCAGTAGGACCGTAAGCTGTACTCGGTGGGTTAAGAGTCCGTACTCGGATATTGGGCGGTCACGTGATGCAAGGACAGTGACTTGAGGGCTCCGAGCGAGGTCGAGATCCTCTTCCAACCGTCACTCATCGCAGTCACTGCCGCCCAAGCCGTCGCGCCTTGTTGCTGTCGCCGATCGCTGGAGCACAGCCTGCCTGTCAGGAAGGAGAAGAGGGATCACCTGCGTGAGTGGGAGTGCGGCGGGCCTTGAAACAGCCGCTCTAAACGAGCGTTACTTGTTGGTCTTATACCCCGCTGACTCGCACCGGAATCCCCACCCCCTCGCCCTCCATGCCGCCGGCACGCACCCTCACCCCCGGCCTGAAAGCCGCCGCAACGCGCCGACGCAATGCGGAAGCCCGACGCTTGCAGCAGCAACAAGAGGAGCAGGCGGCCCAAGCGGCCCAGGCGGCGGACCAGCCTGCGCCGGGCAGACAGGTTCGGTTCGACCTCCCAGAGGATCAGACTGCTCTGGTCTCGGCCGGGCAGCTCCAGCAAAGCCTCTCTGTCACGACGGCCACGCCCTCGACGACCTACGCACGTGACCGACACCACTCACGTGGCCGACACGTGACCTACCTCGGGCTGGAGAACCTCGACGAGGGAGTAGACGTTGGATGAACGCGCGACGACGGGAAGCAGGCGCAGAGTCATATAGGATGCCCCGGGCGCCCGTCGTAGTTCTTCAGCACTCTCTGATTGAGTCTCATGGATCACCATTGACGATCTCACTCTCTCCGTGGCACGCAGCGTGGCTGAGTCGCACTCACGCTGTATCCTCGACGACCTTGTTATCCTCGACGACCTTGTAACCTCGACGAGGATCCAACCTCGACGAGGATCCTACCTCGACATCCTCGTTTCTACCCCTTTATCCTTTATTCCTGACTCTGATATTGTGCGAGAGGGCCTCTGCCAACGGGAGAGCGCAGCATCGTGACACTCTCCCACGTCTCTGCGACCATGGCGGCCACCGACGAGCACGTCGAGAGCATCTCGACCAAAGTTGACGAGCTGGGGTCCAAGCTCGACGCCTTGATCGCCCGCCTAGGCAACCAGCAGCCGGGCGACTCAACGCTGTCACCGGCTGGCGGCTCGTCATCGAACGGCGTAGTCCCTCTGAGAGGCCAGCACGGTGAGTGCCCACCCATCTCCCGCCGCTACGGGTACATCGACGAGAAGCTCCGGGGCGAGGCCATGGCTGGGACGATGGCTCCAGAGAAGTTACCCCTCCTTCTGCCGGTCGGGTCAACTCTTGCAACCAGGCAGGGCGAGGATGACGACACATTCGAGGTGAACGGGGTCACGGTCACGAAGAAGAAGGTGGCGGACCAAGCTGCAGTTCTAGCCAAATTTGTCCGCGGCATCCCCAAACCCGCCGCCTTCGCGGCAGCATGGGGCATCTATACCGACCTGCTCCTACACGGGATGGCCGCCTTCGACGCCAAGACGGTGGCCGACGCTCACTCCGCGCTGCTCAGCCACGCCACCTGGGTCCTCGAACACGCGGAGAACTTCACATGGGAATCCGTCATGTCCTACCACCTCACGGTGTGCAACGAACGCAAGGACGGCTTTACCTGCGGCACTTGGTACAAGAACTACGATGGAGATGCCTGGGGCACGATAGGAGTCCGCAAGCAGTTCAACAACGCCCGTCCTGCCCACCCAGCGAAGCCAGCCGCTCCTGGGCCGTCTACGTCCTCCTCGTCCTCCGCATCCGCCTCCACCTCGAACGCTCCCTCCCGTGGCCGCGCATGCATCAACTGGAACGCAGGCGTCTGCACAACCGACCCTTGCCCCAAAGGCTATCGCCACGTCTGCAAACGGTGCCAAGGCCAACACGTCATCCGCGACTGCCCGCAAGGGCGAACGGCCTAGGACCGCGCATCTGTACAGGGCTGTGGTAGTCTCGGTTCATCAGGTGAGCAGGGCTTGTCTCTGTCTCTACCTCTCGGCATCTCCGGATCAGCCGCACACCTTTCACAGCAGGGCGGTGCCCTCCGCTGCATAGCGTGGACCTTGAAGTTCCACCCGCTACATCCTCAGGCAAGCCCACCGCTGCAACTCAGCCGGGCAGAGCCCGCCGCTGCTTCAACACCCAGCCGAGCAATGCTCGCCGCTGCAACTTTACACCTTCACCTCAGCCTGGCTGGGCCAGACGCTGACCGGTGCAGATCTTATAATACGGCTGTCTCAACTCGCCGCCGCCGCCGGCCTCGCGCCACCAGCACATCCTCCCCCTCCCCGACCTAATACCGCCTGCGCATACCCCGTCTACGACCCCTCCGACCATCCCGCTGCCCCGTCACCCCTCCACGCCGACGCCTGGGACACCCTTCTGGCAGGCTACCCGGATAAGACCCTGGTGGTCAACGTCCTCGGCATCATACGCCACGGGGCAAAGCTCGGATACGATGGCATACTGCTCCAACACGGCCGCCCAGCGGCTAGCGTTCCCAACCACCCTCTCGACGTTGACGGCAGGGCCCATGTGATGCGCACCATCACGGAACGCGTCGCTTCCGGCCGAGCGCGGGTCATCTCGTCGCCGGCCGACGTCCGCCTAGTGGTATCCCCAATCGGAACTGTTCCCAAGGCCAATGGGAAACGCCGCACGATCAACGACCTATCGTGGCCGCGCCGCGGCAGCGAGTCAACCTCGGTGAACGAAGGCATCCCGCGGGAGAAGGTCTCGCTTCGCTACGACTCTCTAGACCACCTGTTCGACAGAATTCGCGCCGCTACGCAACCTGTCGACATCTGGAAGGCCGACCTGACGGACGCCTTCTTCCACGTCTGCGTAGCAAGCCGTGACTCACGCCTTCTTGGCTACTGTTTTGAGGGGATCACATACGCCGACTGCACGCTCAACTTTGGCGGACGCTCGTCGCCCTTCCTCTTCAATCTTGTTGCCGAAGCTCTGCACTGGATCCTGGCGTCCTTCGGCCTGGACGTGACCCACTACCTGGACGACTCGTTTGGCGCCTGCCCGGCAGGGAAGGGTGAAGCGGTCCTCGCATTCTTCCGGGCCGTATGCGACGCCCTCGGGATTGCGGTCTCGAATGACAAGTCCTGCACCGGCTGCGAGGTGGAGGTCTTGGGTATCATGGTGAACAGCCAGTCCGGAAAGGCCTGGCTCAGTCGCGCCAAAATCGACAAACTCCGGGCACAGCTCGATGCGATCCTTGCCGCGCCCATGGCCCGTCCCGCCGACCTCCAAGCCCTTGCGGGATACCTCAACTTCGTCTCCAGGGTCCTGCCGACCGGCCGCGCGTTCCTCCGCAGAATTTACGACGCTGCCAACGCCTCGGAGCGCGACGGGGCAAGCCGCTCCACCACTGGCGCGCTTGGGGACGAGCTCCGGTGGTGGCGATCCACGATGGACCGCTGGGATGGGGTCACCATCATCCCAGTGAACCGGCCCCGCGTCGAGCTTTGGTCAGATGCGGCGACAACCCGTGGGATAGGCGCGCACCTGGGGCCTCGGGAACGGTGCTCAGCGGCCATGTCCATGGAGGTCCCGGCACAACACCACGGCAAGGACATCCTCTTCCTGGAGACCCTAGCCCTCCTGGAAGCCCTCCGCCGCTGGGGCACAGAGCTACACGGAGTCGAGCTCATGTGCAAGATCGACAACGCGGCCTTGGTGGCGTCCCTCCGTTCGGGACGTTGCCATCAGCGGGCAACGATGGCCCTCATACGCGAGATCATGACCCTTGCCCTGGAGCTTCACTTCACCATTGTCCCGGACTGGGTGCCGAGCGCCGAGAATGATGTAGCTGACGCCCTATCTCGCTTTGACTGGCCCTATCTCGACCTCAAACGCCCTCACGTCACCCGCCTCCTACCCCGCCCCGACGCCCCGCCCATCCCTGCTGTCCCCAACCCCTCGTTACCCGTCCCGCCTGCGCTGCCACCCCGCACGCTCCCTTACGACTCGGCATGTTATCCCGTGCAGCCCGGGGCCGCCTAGCACCCCCAACGCCGGAATGGCAGTCAGGTATTGAAGGAGATAGGCTGGCAAACATGTACATATGGTACAGCATCTCTGCGAGTACCCGGGGATCCTACCAGAGCACGGTGTTGGCCTTCAAGAACTTCTGCCGCACACGTGGCTGGCCAGCACCCTACTGCCCAACCACGTCGCCCCGAGTGGAAGCTTGGATTGCGGCGGAAGCGGCGGCCATCGCGGGATCGCGGGGGCTGTCCAAGAAGACGTTGAAGCGCAAGATTGCCGCCCTGTCTTCCTGGCACGCCGACATGGGATTTGAGGTCTCAGTCTTCGCATCCCCGCGGATCGAGCGCATCATTGCCGGCGCGAACCGGTACCACGGTGTCACCTCGAAAGCCCAGCCCCTTCCCATCACCCTGCCAGTCCTTCGACGCGTTGTGGCCCACATCCGCTCGAACCCGTCCTCCTTCGGCGGCCCAGCGAACGCCGCGGGCATCACCGCGGCGTTCTGCCTCGCATTCGCGTGCTTCATGCGCATGGGGGAGTTGACCTACGACACCTTCGACCCGCGCTTTGACCTACGCCGGAGCAGCGTGCTGAGCGACGTCGACGGCGACTGGAAGCTTACCATTCCGGCCTCCAAGACGGACCCGTTCCGGCAGGGCGTCACAATCGTCATCCCGGAGGGCCCGCCCGATGTGTGCCCCCGCCGAGCCCTGCAGGACTGGTTCACTCAGAGGCCCGCGGACGGCGATGCCCCGCTCTTCGACACCGACAGGCAACCGTTCCGCAGGCAACATGTGTGTAAGATGCTCACGCGCGCCCTGCAGAACAGCGGCTTCGCCAGTGCACTCTTCTCAGGGCACTCTTTCAGACGGGGTGCTGCGACCTGGGCAGCATCAGTCGGGCTTCCGGCAAACGACATCAAGACATTGGGCCGCTGGAACAGCGAGTGCTACCGCCTGTACATCGACGCTGGCCCTGCACGCACCGCAGAGGTCGGTAGACGGTTCATGATGGCGGACCCCTCGCGCTCGACGCTTCCCCCTTCCGGCATCCCTAGCCCAGGCGATGTCTGGAGGCCATCGCTACTCTGACTCGCTCCGTTTTGGGCGCATCCTCCGGCCTTGTTCCGCGTCGACCCCTGCGGACCGACGCACTACGCTCGGGAGGCAGGCCGGATGCAGTCATGCCCCCAAAACACAGCCGACAACGACAAGGCGAGTAACGAGAAGAGGTGCTTGGGCGGTCACGTGATGCAAGGACAGTGACTTGAGGGCTCCGAGCGAGGTCGAGATCCTCTTCCAACCGTCACTCATCGCAGTCACTGCCGCCCAAGCCGTCGCGCCTTGTTGCTGTCGCCGATCGCCCACCCGCCCACCCGCAATCTGCCGCTGGAGAGGAGGGAAGAGAGGGAGAAAGAGAGAAAGAGGGAGAGAGAGAAGGAGAGAGAGATGAGAAGGACACGGACCTTATGTATGTAGATAGACTGCCCGCCCGCCCGAGGCAGGCCGGATGCAGTCATGCCCCCAAAACACAGCCAACAACGACAAGGCGAGTAACGAGAAGAGGTGCCCCTGCCATCCGCCATTACCAATGGCGTTGGTCGTTTGAGTTTTGTCATGGGGAGGTGATGTCGAGCCACATACTCGTCGTCGACAAAGTTGGACGTCGCTCCCGTATCTAGGAGGGCCCTAGCGGTCTCTCCAGGGATTTGTGATAGGCCAATTGGGACGTTGAACAGCCTTGTAGGCGTTTCATAATTGGCGCGTACGCCGTCCTCTTTTGATGTTCTTTTGGACCCTTCGAGGGGTTCCGTTTTGGTTAAGTACAAGGCAGACGGATCCGCCCTGCACGTCGCCTTCCTAATGTAATTGCGTACTACGTTCTGTGTTTTAGCTACATACGTCTTCCGTTCCGCCTGTTCAGGCGTCAAATTCTTCTCGTTCCACCCTTGAATTTCTTGATAGCCTAGGTCCGGTATCACCTTGTGTAGACCTTTGTATTTGGCCATTACCCGGTTGAACCTGTCTCTCAAGTTTCTTTTCTGGGGCTCGCTTGGTGGAGTGAGTCTGACGTTCACTCTCTCTGTCGCCATCGAACCTTCTTGGCTGTTGACGTCTGCGTAATCGCCTGTTACGTGGTTCTCTGTGGTCTGATCGGTTGTGTCGGTTTGGGCTACGTTGATCTGGTGTGGCGGTAACTTGTTCTGTGGTCGAGTCCAACAGTTGTTGATCGTGTGGCCCATTTTCCCACAATAGGTGCAAGCCCCTGCCTCTATACGGGCCTTACGTTCTTCCTCCGAGAGAGGACCTCTCGGCTGTTGCGTGAACGTCCTGCCACTTTGAGGCTTAGGGGTTGTAGACTTGTTCGCCGTGCGTGGTGGTGACTCTCTGTTACTTGCCGTGTCCAATCCCGCTTTTGGGCGGAAATGCCCTCGTACTTGTTGACTAGGGGTGTTGAATCGGGTATTTCCTTGGTGTCGGCCCGGCGGGTTTGGTCCCTGAAATAAGTGCTTGGGGTGCAACGCACGGACTTCTCGGTCTGCGTCGTCAATAGACAGGGTACGCTCGACTAGGTCGTTGAAGTCGCTAAATGTAGGGCGTGGTCGTTGCGTCATGAGTTCGCGTTGCAGGTACTCACGCAATCCCTTGTAGAAGGCCATGCACTGCGTATCCGGTGACTGATTGGTCCGTGCTAGGATAGTACGGAACTTTACTACGTACTCAGAGGCCGACATGTTGCCTTGTCTGAGTCGGTCCAGTTCGAAGTAGGCCGAGAATTCCTCATGGTGACGGCCAAAGGTTCGTCGAAGCTCGGTCATAAACCCTACCAGGGTGGTAGGTTCTTGATTGTTGTCGACTAGGCCAGTGTACCACTGCTCCGCCTCGTCGCGTAGGTAGCCGGAAGCAAAGATCACTTTGAGCTCTTCGGTCGGGTAGATAGGTGCTGTGATTCGCAGGTATCTTTCGACTTGGTGCACAAAAGCATCCAGCTTCAGTCGGTCTAAATCGCCTCTAAAGACATCCGGCTTCTTGATATTCTTGGCGGCCTCGGCGGCCACTTTGATGTCCACGGGTTGATTCAGCCCCGTAGTTGTCATGTACGGGTCTGTAGTCGACGTCCTCGGCTGTGTAGGCTCTCGGACAGGCTGTCTTCGTGCCTGCTCCATCTGTTGGAGCTGCATCTCGATCCTAGTTCGTTGGTCGAGTAGCTCTTGATACGTGGGACCTTGGCTAAGGTGCGGGGGATTGCCCCGCACAAAAGGGGTAACTCGGGGAATTTCTTCCTCCGCTAGTCGAGTTGATAGATAGTGCGAACCATGTACTCCGTTCGTATCCACCGGGTACGTTGTCGGTGGAGCCTCGAGTGGAGCGGTTCTTGAGTCGCTGTTGCCAGTCGTCGGCTGTTCTTCGAGTGGTTGCTCGAGATTGGACAACGGCGACGAGCGAGTAGTAGGTGACGAGGGTTGAGGGTGTATCTGAAGGCTTGTGTGGCTGTTATCGGCAGGTAGGGTCGCCTGGGCGTCGATTCCCGGCGCTCCTCCTGTTGGGTTCTGTCTCGTAGGTCTTCCTGACATACCTGTCGTCCACAAGTATGGGAAGAATGTATTAACTGTCGGGATCGGTGAACGCGAGTTGGTATGTGAGTGACTGCCTTGCTGGTCGACTGATATGCCAGGATGAGTTACCAGGTGACAGATGAATAATACATTCGTCGAAGAAGTTATCCTCTCCTTCTCAGTCTGTATATGTAGAGTTCTCACGGGTAGTCGGCTACTACGGACATGTCCGTGATGACGTGGTCCATTACACTATGTCCGCCTGCGCTTTGAGTGCGATCTTCGACATCGACTAATACCAATGATCAATCGCTGGGAATCGCTCAGCAACAGCCAGAAGCATCTAAGAGTGAATGCCATACAGCGTGATCTGGAGGGCAGAAAATTGGAGGATTTGCTGACCCGAGCGCTACCTGATAGATTCAGTAGGCTCTGTCTGGTGCCCAAGGGTCGCTGACTAACACCCTCAGCCACCCCGTCCTTATGTTCGCAGGCTCGTACGGAAGTGCGGGAAGCCTACATCGTCAGTTACAACGAGCCGACCAACCGTCCCATGAGCAGTCACCATAGGCATATCATGCGACCCTTTCTGGAAGCAGGCAAGCAGCTTGCCAACTCACGCAAATTTGAGTTGTCCGAGGAGGAGGAAGCGCGGCTGAGCGCCAAGATCGAGGGCTACATCGAGGCCGCCGGCTCTCACGACTTCAGAACAGGTAATGCGATTCATGACGTGTGGTTGGCTGCAGCCTGCCGATCTTTCCAGAACCCCAGCAGAAGCAGCTCTTGCATCTGAGGGCCGGGCAAAGACAGTATTGGGATCATGTGAGGGGAGCTTGTTCATTATACAGTACTGTACGAGTACCTGACAGGTGGTCGATGGATTGAAACGCGCAAATGTGTCTGGTGACGGAGGTATGCCGCCCCACCGCTTTGAAGTTGTGGCTTGCAGCCGCTTCATAAGTACGCTGTAATGTGCTCTTATCCGCTCGCCCTATGCCGTTGCCCATCACATGCTGGTCCCAATCTATACGGATGGTGTAGGTAGGTCTGACACCGAAGACCTGTGACTCGAAAGGAGCAGTGAGGAAACCCTTGCAACTAGATGGGCCGCAGAGGCCCACCCAAATCCTTGCGATAATGGTGAGATCGATACGTCACAAATGCCAGAAAGAAGCTTGAGAAGGGAGCGTCCAAGGCAAGCGCACCAAAGGATGCCAATCCTTTCTAGCCTCTTGCTCAAGGGTGCGAGTGAGCAAAGAGAGTGAGAGTAGGCCTTCTACGCTTCTGAAGCTGCCAGCGCTGACCGGGCCCCCGACGCTACTGTTTTTTCCATACGAGGCCCCATCCGTCCCCATGTGCCTCTAATTAACTGTTCTTTGGACCGCACACGCCTGCCCTCCGGACATACACCGCCATGCCACCCTCCGATAAGAACCACTCTCATGGGAGTTGTACGCGCGACAGCGATGCGCAGCACTCCGGACTGGCATCAACGGGCGCGAAATCAGGGCCCGCCTGCCTCGTTGGCTGGACGGAGACGACCCTCACCTTGGGAGACAGACGAGTGGACGCTGCTATGAAAGCGACGCGGGAAGCTCGATCGAGAGCCCAAAGATTGAAAGCAGAGTCCGTCGAGCCGAATCTCCCAGTTGGAGCAGACGATCCAGGCGCTCGATGAACACTTAGCGGATATGCTCCAAGCGGCCCCAATGTTCAAGAAAGCTTTTCGAGCCTTCGCAAACCGCCTTGAGGACGTTTCAGCGCAATTTACTGCTCTCGATAAGTTGTTCACGATTGAGAGGTTTCTACTCGGGGAAACTCTTCCCTTTCATCTGTCTGTAGAAGAGGTTGATGACGAGGAGTTGCAGATGTTGATCGTTCAGCGAGACCTCGAGATTGCGTGCAACAAAGATTCCAGACTCATCGGCACCGGCGTGTATGCTGGTGAGCGACTCTTTGAAGTGCTTCGCGATGACTCGGTCAGCAGCCACGACCTTAAAAGCGCGAGGCGCGACTTTGAGAGGGGCAGGAAAGGGAGAATGTTGTACGACATCTTTCGCCAGAGTCTGCCTCAACAGTTCGGTACGCTCGTCACCTTGGTAAATGGGGCTTCCACCGATGCTTATGGAACAGATGAGCGAGGAAACTCTTTCGTCTCCCCTGTTGAGATTGCGAAAACCTTCTCCGCACAGGCTACCGGGGGAGACCCTACTGAGTCTTACATCGCAGCTGCCAGCTTTATACTGACGCGATATAAGCGCAATTTCCAAGATGGGGAGGAAAATCATCTCAGGAGGTTCATAAGTAAATGTATAGGCGACTCTCAAACTGTGAAAGGTCGTAGCGGGAAAGAGGTCCATGACGTATGGCTGGCATCTTATCAGGCCACCAGCCATGCTACGAGGATTGACTAGATCGACCACAGGGCGTACTGCACTGCTCAAGCACTTCACCATCTGTCAGACTCACCAACATAGTCACCATACATACCCGGTTTCGAATGAATTTCTTTGATAACACAGTCCGCTAAAAGGGTTGCACGGAGGCCCCGGGCGGAAGAGTCACCTTGTCGGGTATACTGTATGTTTTGCAACTTCTCGGGGCAAACCACTTCATGGGTCACCGCAGAGCCGGTAATACACTCGCGGACAATTCACGGAATCAGGTGACTGAAGCGGCGAACCGATGCGCACGGAATGTAGTTTCGATACAGGCTTTGCATGCACACGGGTTCCAGCTCTGCATGCGATGCGAACATCGTCTTCTGAGACATCTCAGAGTGGGTCTAGTAAGACTCCTACGCCTGCTCACAGTGTCTAGACAATTGCACATTAGCTTGTCGATCGATAGCCGGTCCATCTTGGTTCAGGGATGCTACATGTACATACAATGAGGGGGAATCACATTGTTCCCCTTGCCGGTCCCGTTCCCGGTTCTCTAAAGCTTGTGTTATGAAGCACAACTTGGCTCTGTCTGTCGCAGCAGTATTTTACTGTACGCAGCGCAGTTTCAGTCAATCGATGTGCAAGTTCGGACATTCGAGATGCATTCCTAATCAAAGGCTGGCGTAATGATTGAGTGTTTGCGTCACTGACTGAGCCCAGGCCCGCCCGGGAGGGTCGCGCCTACCCGTCTCGCAGCTTGTGGGCGTACGGTCCCTCTTACCTTCTAGCAGCAACCTCAAAGGAGTGGTGGAAGGCCCTCGACAATGGGCATCATGGACCAGCGTCCCACCCAGGCTCCTTGCCACCGCCCAAAAAGACCATTGTATTGAAGCGGAATCCCCACTCTGCGTCTCATTGCAGTTACCTGCAGAGTCTTTCTGACTATCAGCACCTCCGAGGCACTTGGTGCCCCTCGACACCATGTCCAGACACCCCTGGGGTTTGGTTCCAGCGCCAACCGCTCCGTCCACCCCAGAGAGCATCCGTTGGGTAGGTGGCCTTTCTGGGGAGAGCACTTACTCCAAAGGTCAGATGGGAAGCCTCCTACGCAGCTCTGGTTCTGAGCCGCCGGCTATAGGGTCCCGTTCTGATGCAAAAGCCATCCTGTACAACCGGCTGCGCGAACATGACAAGATGGTCTTGCATACCATTGCGATGATAGCCAGATCCTCGGTTTGTTTCTCAGAGGAACTTTCACGTGCGGCGGTCGCAGGTCAAATTCTCAACCCCGAGTCGGTCAAGAAGCTGTACGACGAGGGAAGCAAGGATTTTCAGCATGTTGAAGATCCGGCGCTCAGAAGGAGGCTAGAACTCCGCTCGAAAGATTTCCAGTCAACTCAACAGGTGCGAGTGAGCTTCTCCCCGATTGGGTACTTGGGGAAATACACGGGAGACCTCATCCGAAATTGGAAATCCCTCGAAGCAAGTCGCGAACGAGTCTTATACATAGAACGCACACTGCATGGCAGAACGTTGATCGACATGTTGACTCGAGCGCTTCCTGGCAAATTCGGTAAATACGTTCCTGTCACATGCCGCGAGAGGACTGACCGCACAGATGTTCAGCGGAGAACGTGGAAATATTACGCGGGTTCCGTCAAAGACGCCTACTCTGGTGACCTCGACGAAAGCCAAGAAGAACCCGCGAACAACGATGAGTGGCCCTTCATTCGTTTCTCCAAAGCAGGTCGAAGGCTGGCAACTTTAGAGAACTGCGAATTCTCCATCGAAGATGAAACTAGCCTCAGGAGCAGACTCGAGAGTTACCGTGAATCCGCAAGCGATCACCCCTGTCATACAGGGGACCCAATTCAAGATGCGTGGCTGGTCGCAGTCGACGAATCTTTCCCCAAAGAAGACGCCACAGCTCCCATAGCTTAGCTTGCAGGGCTCGTGTTGGGACTGACCAGCGTATGGGCACCGCTCACCGCGAGCGGCGACACCGGCAGCCCACGTACAATGCGTCTCATTCCTTTATGCATTTCTTATTTTTGGAAAGTCACGGAGTGGGCACCTTCCCTGGTCGCCGCCACTGCCCTCATCTAAGCTCGGTCAAAAGCACGGACACGAGGTTTCTAACTGCGCGAGAACCAGCTATGATCTTCGTCTGTGAAGGCTCACAGTCCGATGACGAGTCAGACGCTCAGAAATGCCTTCCCGCGACGCAAACGAAGTCGCGAAGGTGTTCAGAGCTTCATACCACAGCGTGATAAAGGGAGACTCTCACGACTGGTACCAAAAAGGAAGAATGGTAAGAAGGCGTAAGGTCTACGGTTTGAAGCGCTTAAACAGGCGGAATCTGTCTGATTTCGACTTCTGCTCCCAAGGCTAGGAAGATCCGGATCAAGGGACCAGAGACGAAGCAACAGAGGCATGGTGAGAGTGGAGGTGAGCTGAACGGCAACGAAGCTCTTGCAGGCGCCACTCGTCTAGTCCAAGTGAAGGGCAAGGCGAAGGCTTTCATCAATGGAGAGTCTGTGAGAGGAGAAGGGCTCCTTTGCCCGAGCATTACAGTTCTTGCCCAAGTCGAGCTCCCGTGTCTCGCCCTTAACCTCTGCCCCGCCTTCAAAGCATACCACAACCTTCTTACACTGGTCAACTGGAATAGCTCGGTACTTGGGCCTGGACAACCCACATTCACAATGCAGGGCCCCAGAAAGAACCATGGTGCGGGCACCCGGCCTCTGCGGCCTGGTATTCGTCAGACACAGGAGAGAGAGGACATGCGCACAATGCTCCTCTGCCAGATGAGCGATCTTACAAAGCTCGGTCAAGAAATCGAGACGACCGAGGCCCTGCTTTCAAGGTTGAACAATACAGGTCTTCCGAAGGGGGACAATTCCGCAATCTGGCGAGCGTCTCAAATGCTCCATTTTCATGTGGCTACTCTTTGGAGCGGTCGCGACCGTATTCAAGCGGCCACCAGGGAGTTTACCAGTGCGTTGCTCCCGTATGAGGTAGGCAAGCGCTCTTGGGAGATGTATCCTATATACAGAGCGTACATAGAGGGGCCACGCACTACGGCAGACCTGCTTCTGGAAGACGCGGGCGCCCGTTCATTGACGTATTTGCTGTGGGAACGAGCGCAAGAACTCGAAACAACGCAGTGCGCGCGGCTTTATTTCGCTGGGAGCGCGTCTCATGATCTCCACCAGGCTCTTGCTGACCCGGACTTGACTGAGGCGAAGCTCGATTACCACATGATGAAGTTCGACGACACCATGAAGGGGAGGCAGATATACAATACTTGCTCTCGGGCATTGCCGGGACGCTGGGGTACGCTCTTTCACTAGTGGTGACCCCTTGCTGACACACACTTTACAGCTCCTCGAAGTGATGCAAGCGACGGTCTCAATCTCTACCAAAAATTTGGCTCTTCTGTCATGGAGGGGGAAGATCCGGTGAACGCTTATGTTGCAGCGGCAATGGACTTGAGAGAAAACCTTGAGGGTCCGAATGAGCCTTGGAGTGGTGCTGATGAGAAGAAGATACGTGACCGTACTACGTCATATCTGTCGGCCGTCCGCTTCGCGGAAGGTTGCAGCAGTACCGGAGAACTCGTTTACAACGTTTGGCTCGTTGCGTGCCAAGACACGACCATGCCCGACGGATTGAGGGAGAGATGTGAGGAAGTATCGAGCGATGTCGGAGCTATAATAGTCGTCCCATAATCTGCTACTCTGTGCCGCCTACACTCCTCTTGTGCATTCTGCCATCTGCTTGCCGTCCCATCTCCACAGACCCCCTTTTCCGACATTGTACGTATTGTAATTTTCCGTAGCGTACGGCACAATCCCTTTGCGGAATGTGATGTTGATACGCCCATCTGCAGATTTGCGCTTGGGGACCGAATGCTGCCACTTGTGCTGTGTAGTGCCCTTCATGACGACCATGTCGCCATCGTGCATGACCATCTTCTCCACGGGCACGCCGTTTGTTCGATAATCCACGTGCCGCATGTGAAAATCACGCGGGGCGCCCAGCGACAGGGACGCGATGGTGGGATTTGGACCCAGGAAAGACTCTGAGTCAGAGTGGAAGGAGATGGAGTCGGACCCCGAGGCGTAGTAGTTGACCAGGGCAAAGTTGAAGGTGGCGCCGGTCACCTGCTCGACTGAAGGTCAGCTCACTTGCACTGCGCTTGGGGCGATCGCTAGTCACCTTGCTTCATGAGCAATAGCAGGACCTCTGGGATCGCGCGAGGCTTCGATTTGTATCCGGTCCATGGCCGATCCGTCGAGTCTTTACCAAAGACAGTTGTGTACCTTGGCGTGTTGATTTGTATGCCTCGAACGGTATACCGCACGCGTTGCCACGGGAGCGAGTCGAGCAGGTATTTGGTCAATGCGCGTGCTACAGTTGGGTCAATGAAGCGCTTGAAGTATACCAGGTCCAGGTCTGGGGGTTTGTCGATAACCACGGTTGCTGTATTGAACGTGAGGTGATCACGGATGCCGCTGGGTACCGGGGCGATTGGAAATGGGTGGTTGAAGTCGGGACGTGGGGGAAGGTGATATGAGGGGTGATCTCTGGGTGGATACGGTGGCGAAGGCGAGCGCTTGACTCTCTTAGCAGGGCGCTCATCCCTTGAAAGGTTTGCAGGAAGTGATACTGGGGGTTCGATCGGTACCACTGAGGAGGACGAGCTACGCTCTCGTTTGAGCACCGGTGATCGTCCCGCTGGAGGCTTCGATTTGGCTTGCGGAGTGAGAAACGCGGCGATCGAGGTTTGCCGCTTGGCTGCTGGCATGGTCCGGGTCATCCTGCTCCTCGGCAACGACTGTCGCAAATTGCAGAATGAACTCCAGTTGGCTGTCTCGATCTGCGAACGGTCAGTCACCCCGCTGAGCAATGACGACAAAGCCACGTGGACGCTCGGACCCGGCCGATCTCGGTTAAACCGTGCCTGACAAGAACGATTGGACAGGATCCGGCACGCGCCAAAAGTTGCCATGTGGGATACAAGGTGGTGCTCCCTCTTATCTCTCTCTCTTTGAAAGCAACACATATACATCGACTCGGACGTGGGGCCGACTGTATATCCCTTCTGGCTGCATTGTACTCGACTCCAAGCTCCATTGAGACTTGTCAGACACCGGACCGGCTTTGTGGTAACGAGGAGAGTCAAAGGAAGGAGAGGCGCCCGCCAAAGGGATTTGTATCGACTCGACTCTCCACGGGGGACCACGGGACATAACACATAGCTTGTCTCATTCGAGCTCTTACGGAACACGATGACGGGAGACTCGGCGGCGGCATCGGATGCGCCTACGCTGGTAGCAATCACTGCGACCAGCGACGAGCGTACACCGTTGATCAAGAAGAACCAGTCAAGGGTGCAGTTCGGAGACGAGGTCGACTCGACTGAGATAGGCGACGGAGAAGATGAGGAGGGCAAAGAGGTAGAGGTGTGGGTGCCGGGGAAGAGCAACTTTGGACAGACAGTCAGCACGTCCTTCACTGCGGTGCTGAGCTGATGGAGAAGTTGCTGAACGTCCTGGGAGACCTGATAGGCACTGGCCTGCTTGCCTGTCCTATTGCAATTGCGCACGCAGGATGGGTTGTTGGACCCATCATGATGGCTATAGTGGCCCTCACGACGCTATATACGTGAGTCGAGCACCACTGTCTCTCCACTCGATACACGGCTCATTCTCAGGCTCAAGATCATGCTGCGTATCATAGAGAAGGACCGGCGCTTGCGATCATTCACCGATGTGATGGGTGCGGGACTTGGGCCCAAGGGCATCAAAGTCATCACAGCTATCTTTGTGGTCGAAGTGGCTTTCTGGATGTGAGTCTTCCTGTGCAGTCATGCATTAGCACGCTGATCAGCAGCATCGCACTCGTTGTCTTGTTTTCGGACACACTAAATGCCGTCTTTCCAGTATTGACGAGTGACCAGTGGAAGCTGGTAGGATTGCTGCTGTTGGTCGACACCAGCCGTGCAGATTAAATCTGGGCTGATGTGTAGGGTGATCCCGACAAGCTTCCTTCCTCTGCGCTTCTTGTCGTTCACTAGCGGTATTGGCCTCGTCGCCACCTGGACTTTGGTAGGCGTACTGGTCTTCTCTGGTATTGTAACGTGAGCTGGCGTTTGTTCATTGATCCGAGCTCCACTCATCGACAGGCAACACTCCCCAGGTTCACTACGAGAGCCCGCGCACACCGACCTGTGGCCGACGCACGGCTGGGTCAAGTTTGGCACAGTCACCGGTCTGCTTATTGCAGGAGTAAGCAAGCCACACAAAGCCGAATATAGCCTGACGTCCAGTATGGCGGCCATGGGCTCATTCCGACTGTGATTCACGACATGAAAGATCCTCGGCAGGCGGATAGGGTATGCGAGGTCGCATATGCCATAGCATTCTGCGTGTACGCCTTCGTAGCCCTCTGTGGCTACCTCATGTATGGCACCAACGTATCTGACGAGGTAAGCGGACGCTTTCCGGCGATACCTCACCTCATGCCGCAGATATCCAAAGACCTCGCCCAGACAGCCGGCACATCGTCTATCATCAACAGGATCGCCGTGCTCATGGTTGCCGTCAACCCTCTCACCAAGCTCCCGCTCGGACTGCGTCCACTGGCTGACGTCATCTTCAGCGCGTTCCACCTGCACCCGACCCTCCTCATCCCCAAAGATGTCGAGACACCGCACGTCTCGCTCCCGCCCACCCCGCCCGAGTCCTCGCCGCCCGGCTCACCATCCCTCTCACGCTCGCGATCTAATCGCCCGGACCTGCCGGACAGCCTGGCGGACCTGGACATTCCGCACATGCCGCCCGCGGCAGAATGGTCGCATGATAAGCACGAGCGGCTCAAGTACTGGCTCCGACCGTGCATCCGCGTGCTGCTAGCTGTTCTGGCCGTCGTGGGCGGGCTGGTCATGCCAAGCTTTGAGAAGGTGCTCAACCTCCTCGGAAGCATGTTTGGCATCGCCATGGCGATTCTGCTTCCGATGTGGGTGAGCGGTAAGGTGTTTGGGTGGACGTGGTGGATGGTCGTGGTGTGGGGCATCGCCGCGCTCCTAGCTGTGTACGGAACGATCGCGAGCTTCATTCCCGGGTGAGAGAGTGAGGGAGACAAGCGCAGATCGGACAATAGACATCAATGCCTGGCGGGAGTGGGTACGAAAAGCATAGAGCGGCGAGTGGAGTGAAATGCCGATAATGAAACAATCTTGTACATAGATAGTAGAGCAGGCATATGCAATTTCAAGACAGACATCACGGCGCCAGCTTGGACACGTTGGCCGACTTTGCCTTGCCCTCGAGGATCATCTCAGATAGTACCAGGCCCGTCCCCGGACCCTGCGTGATGCCCCAGCAGGACAACCTTCCAAGTCAGCCTTTAGACTCCGCTCAGCTTCAGAAGACCCACCCTGACCCGACATAGACGCCGTCTACACCTGGTACTTTGCCGATAAGTGGTTTGCCACGATCGGCAATGGGCAGGTAGCAGGCCTGTTCAGCGACGACCTCGGCGTACTGCGGGTCTTTTGTGAAATGCGGCGTGAGCTCTGCTGCTTGTGCGTACAAGCGGGCTATGTTAGCGGGGGAGGGTCGGACATCGGCAGCGGTGGGCGGTAATGGCTCGTCGTCGCCTGCACCACAGCTGCTCGTCAGTCCTCCTCACCTCCCTCGCTCAAACAAAATGCACAAGTATGCCGTACCTATAGTCAGCTCCGCCTGAGCTCCAGAAGTGGGAGAGAGACGCACCGTCGGGGCGGCAGTACACCTCGGGCTCGTCCACGCGCCCATCGCGCATGGTCATATTCGTAAACAGACAGTGCGGCGTCAACGTCTCCTTCGTCTTGAAAATCACCGAATGCGCCCTGTGGCCCGTCACGCCCAGCCGCCCGCCTACGCTCTTGCCCAGCAGCTCCACCGCCAACGCACCCGTCCATGGCCCAGCACAGATGACGACCACGTCGGCCGGCACGGTCCTCCCGCCCACTTTGACCCCCTTGACCGCTCCGTCCTGCACGTCCAGCCCGTGCGCACGGCCGATGATGACCTCGGTGTCGCGCTGCTCCTTGAACCTGTCCACGATGAACGTCGTGAATTGCCCAGGGTGCACTTGGGCGGTGGTATCGTGTGTCCCGAGCTGGCGGGAGGTATGGATGTGCTCGTTCGACAGCCAGGGTAGGACGGGTTTGCTGGACCCGCCGGCGTTGGCGTTGGCGGGGCGGGTGGCGTCGTATTCGATGGACAGGGTCTCTACTGTGCGATAGCCCCAGTGCTTGGCGCCATCAAACTTCTTGGCCAGCGACGCGTGCAGGTCGTACGACATGGCCGCGAGACCTGCTGTCAGCTCCGTACTAGTGCTGCTTAAAGCTCCCGACAGTCTGCCTCCGTACACGGGGATCTGTTACCGAATCCCTGTGTGCTTGCGTTGCAGTGGTACAGGCGACTCACTCGACGTCGCACTCCCATGCCAGTCCTTTGCTAGGAATCCTCCACTGTATCCACTCGCTGCAGCTGCAATCTTGGTCCCTTCCACCAGCGTCACCTTGCACCCTTCAGCCCGGTGCGGGCTCAGCGCAGCAAAGTACGCCGTGCAGCTGCCGGCGATCCCACCGCCGATGATCACTATATTTTGCGGGGACATAATGCAAGATGAAGCTGCTGATATTCGAGCGATGCACTCCTTCTGCCGGTGTTGGGGATGACAGAGCAGGGCAGACTGGTCGAGTAAGGTTGCTGGTCCGGTACCAAGTCCGAGTGGGGTGGAGGTGGGGGAGATTCGAGGGGGATGCTGTAGTCTTCCCGCCTTTTGATCCTTCAAAGTTGATCTTGACTCTCTACAATGTGATCAGACATGCCGCCCATCGACCTGGACATCCTCTACTGCCTCGCCCAGCACCTCGCGTCCGCCGAGCAACATGCGACGCTCGCAGCGCTGCTCATGCTCTCGCGGCCAGTCTACGACCTGGTGCTGCCCCACCTGTACCGCCAGCTGAGCATCTCGCGGCCCAACGCAGAGCAGATCAAGCAGGGGCTGGCATGCCCTTCGGTCCCCCTCAGAGGCCCGTCAGCGCAAGCTGGAGGTCGCAGGCGGTCGAAGGGCAAGATCTCGTGGGCCGAATTCATGCACAGCGACCATTACCTCAACTGGGCGGCCGCGGTCGACTGGGGCCACAACGAGAATCTGCGATCGAGGAGGGAATACCTCGTGTGGCCAGACGCAGACGCCGACTCGTCTCCCGAGCCATCTGACGACGAGATCGACGCCGTTGTCGACAGCGAGCCGCTTGGCGCAGTGCAGGCGCACCACTATCCCAATATCCAGTCCAACCGACGCAAAATCGATGCGCTCGCCCACACGCGCTCGCTGCGAGTCGTCTCCATACCCACCCATCACACGAGCCACCAGCTGGCGCTGCTCTCGCGTCGCATGGCCACGGGGCTGCTCCCCCGCCTGACGCACCTGTCCATCTCGCTAGAGGCATACTTTGCCCTCGTCGACTGGGAAGACCGGCACCCGCTTTCGTGTCACCCTTTCAGGCGCTTCCTCGAGACCCTGCACCCGGCCCACGTCTGCGTCACATACCCCGCTATCGATGCTGGCCTCGAGCGCGCATACATGATGAATCGTATCGTCAGCGTAGAGGAGCATCTCTGCCGCACGCGGGGTAGCGATCAGTACACCTACCTCCGCGGCACGTTGCAGAGTTTCCTGCTCCAGACGTTCGGCGACGTCCTGCAGAGTCTCTTGGAGGCGTGGGCCGCCGACGCGGCGCGGACGGGCCGGAACCCGCTGGAGAGCCTCGAGATACACGGTGTGGCGCGCGAGGGGCTGCCGAACCTGTGCGAAGTGCTCGGGGTGAAGAAAGGCTTCAAGTCGCGCACCGGAACGCCCAGACGAGCGCGGACCAAGGTGCGCGTGTGGTTCCGCCCCTGCCCGTGTTACGACCCGGACGTGGTGGAGAGGGTGTACGATACGCGGTGTTACTCGCATTGGACCTTTGAAAATAGGGCGCTGGAGGTCATGATGCTGCTGGCGGACGCGCTGCCACCACCGCTACCCCCATTGCAGAATCCATTCAGCAGCAGGCGGTCCGAAAAGTCGACGCGCAGCACCCCAGAGACCCGGCGGGGCTCAGAAGCAGCGGATCCAGAGCGGGCGGGAGATGATGACGTGCTGGTCGAGCTGGTCGATATGGACTGGACACTCGGGACGGCCAAGACGCCCCTTCGGATACCTGCAGCCCAACGCCTCTTCTGGGACAAGGTAGAGGAGGGATGGCCGCCTGAAGTCGCAGAGGAGATGCAGAGACGAGTGAGGCTCATCCGTAGCCAAGATGGCGTCGTTTGTAGATGTTGTGGCGGTGGGCAGGGCAGATAGCCGCTCTCATGCATGTTGTATACGTTTCGACTGCAAATGGGGCCCCCGAAACAGCGCCGACCGGGGGTCGGATGGTCTTGACCGATTCTTGTAACTGCTTAATCTATACCACGACATGGGTAAACGGTAGCGAAGGTCTGTGAGAGATGGTGCTGTTCTTCACATCGCGAGGTGAGTCTGTCAGACAGACTTCAAAGAGCCACGTAGCTGACTGCCAGCGGTCGACCCGCCCGTGACGATCTACATGTGGGCAAATGTCAGAACACAAGAAGTAGGCTGACCCCAAGGGGACGCGACAAAGTCGAGAGTGCGTCCAGCCTCCATTTTGAATCCCGAGGGCGCTGATGACAGACGAGGAACTGCTGAAGTACGGTCTGCCCACCGACGTATGGTTCCACGTCGAGCGCGTTCAGCTATCTTATACTTTCGCATGTAGCTGACCCGCAGCAAGCTTTCCTCGGCACACGTATACCTGCGACAATCAGAAGGCCAGCCGCACGGCCCATGGGATACTCTCCCTGCTGCGCTGGTGCTCGATGCGGCGCAGCTCGTCAAGGCCAACTCGATCGAGGGGAACAAGAAGGATAATGTGACGGTCATCTATACGCCTTTTGGGAATCTGAAGAAGAGCGGGGATATGGCAGTGGGCCAGGTGGGCTTTGTGTCGGACAAGAAGGTCAAGCGGGGTGCGTCCATCCTTACTGTGAAGGTCTGGCGTTCAGGGTGGACGCAGGGGAAGGGACGGTGAAGGAGCTGATTTTCAATAGTACATGTGGCTGCGCGCGAGAACGCCATTGTGAACCGCCTGAATAAGACCAAGGTGGAGAGAGAGGTGGATCACGAGGCCGAGCGGCAAGAGCGGCTCAAAGTAGAAGGCAGGAAGAAGAAGGCTGAGGCCACCGAGAGGGTGGGTTCATTGGCGAGGGTCGAAGGGAGTGCTGACGGCAGCGCGAGCAGGAGGCAGCGCAGAAGAAGGCGTGGGAGGAGGAGAAGAAGCAGAGAAATTACGAGGGCATGTTTACGGACGAAGCGATTGGCGATGCCAAAGCAGATTGGAGTGACGATGATTTCATGTGATGCTGCATGTCATGTCCACCGGTGCTCGTGCGCCCGAGTGATGCTTGGCGGGCGACGCAGTGTACGCTATAGATGCCTTGGCGCAGAGGCTATCCGGCCAGCAGCTAGCTGGCCTTGTGTCCTGACCAAGCTAGTCGGCCGGAGTCTGAGAGTCGCCCGACGAGGTGTGGTGCAGACCCGTTTTGATGATTTCCCAGGTTGTGCTTTCTCCAGCCGGCTAGCTACACCATCTTGCCCGTCCCCGCGACCATGCCGACCATGCCTCTCGCCGCCTTTGTCCCAAAGTCCCGACCAGAGTTGCGGTTCGCTATGAGGGAGATGACGACGCACGAGGCGACGAATGCGGTGCTGCTGGAGTCAGCGGGTGCCCGATCTCGGCATCGAGACTGAGCTTAGGGGGAGGGTGAAACGGGGTCAGGCTAGAAAGAGGAAGGACTTGCAATTTGTAAAAGGTGGTCCGGGACAGCTGACGCTCTTCCTCGGACGTGCGAGACGACGCGAATATCGCTGGGATCGTCAGTCGCGACCCAGAGCTGGTCAAGCTGCTCACATCTGAGGTTGGGAAGGGCCATCCTAAATTTTGCTGTGGGAGTGACGACGGTGAAACGGATGATGGATTCCTCATTCGGGGTTCCGAGTAGGGACAAGGGAAGGAATTTCCCGAAAAGGAAAGATGAGACTCGGGGTATCCTTTTCAGGGGTTGAAATTGGGCGTGTTGACAAAGAGCCTTGTTTCATCTCTCCTCTCTCACATATCCTTGCTCATCAGTTGGGATTATGAACCAAGTCTTGTTGTTGTCGAGATGGCCGAGGAACTTGTGGTGCTCTGACCTCGTCTTGGGACCTTGGAAACTATTCTTGGCATTGTCTTGCTCCTCCCTTTCTCCCTACCATTTCCCCCTTTCGATTTAGCATCTCACTTGTTTGCCTGATTGCCAGTTTGCTACTCACGACTCACGACTCACGGCTTGACGTCTTGTCTCCTCTCCTCGCTACCGCTCACGCCCTCGTCGATCTCTCCCCGCTCCGCTCTCTCTGACCGTTCTCTCGCGCCAAAGTACTCGCTCGACCCGGACTCGACTCACGCTCCTTCCAACGCTCGCTCGTTCCACAATCCGCCCATCGCATCGTTCCAGCCCGCATCACCGGAAAGCTCGACGCTTAAGACAGCAGACTCGACACATCAACGCACCCGTTCCGCCTCGCAATCCAACGAAAAACGATTACATCTACGAAAATGATCCCCACAACCAAGCTCTTCCCCCTCCTCTCCGCCCTCGCTCTCACGGCCATCGCCCTGACAGCCCTCGAGGCCGCGCCCGTATGTCCCTCGGACCCTTCCAAGGCTTTGCGCTGGCTGACAGACAGGGCGCGCTGGCAAAACCTCACGGTGCCCGTCACGTCGATCATCACAGGCACCTCGCCGCCCGAAAGGGTATCTTCAAGGAAGTGAAGAAGCGCTCAAAGACCATCAAGAGGGGCGCAGACGGATCGCAGTGCCGCGTCAAGGGCCAGACGTACTCGCCCTCGGGAGCAGTGGCAGCTGCCACGGCCACGTCGAGCTCCGAAGTGGCCATCACTACGTCCTCCACGCCCGCATGGACCGACGCGTACACCACCTCCGCGACAGTGCAGAATGACTGGGCGACCGCGACGTCGTCCTCGACCTGGGTCGCCCCGGCCTCGTCTTCCCCCGCGTCTTCTGGCTCTTCCGGGTCTGGCGCGACCGGCGGATCTGACACGTCGGGCACGAACGCCGGCAGCAAGTTTGGTCTGGGATGGCCAAACGGCAACTGGGCCACCAGCGGCGAGCCCAGCTATGTGGGCAACTACATTGGCTCCAAGTCGAGCTGGTACTATACCTGGAACCCGACTAGCATCGGCTCTGCGGACTCTTTGTGATTGACCTGCTCTGCCTCCCGTAGCGAGTGCTGACCTAAGGGGCATTGAGTTTGTGCCGATGCTATGGGGTCCGAACCAGGTGGCCGAGTGGTGGGCTTCGCAGGCTGTGTGGCCCAGCAGCGTCAAGAACGCTCTCTTCTTCAACGTGGGTCGAATTCCCCCTCGCTCAAACGTGCCGGTGCTGAGAGCAGGAACCCAACGAGGTCTCACAATGCAACATGGGCGCCGGTGATGCCGTATCGTACTGGATGAATGATTTCGCGCCTGTGCGCGCATCCAAGGGCATCTCGCTCGGCGGCGCAGCCACCACCAATGCCCCTTCGGGCTTGCAGTGGATCCAGGAGTTCCAGACCCTTTGCACGCAGTACGGCAACTCGGCCGCCGACTGTCAGATGGAGTGAGCCTCACGATGACATTGTGGATCGTGATGAGAGTTGACACCCAGCTTTGTGCCCATTCACTGGTACTCGACCGACCTGAACGAGTTCCAATCCTACGTGTCCAACTTCCACGCGCAGACTGGGCTGGACATCTGGATCACCGAGTACGCATGCCAGTCGTTCTCCGGCGGCGCCCAGTGCTCGGACGGCGACAGTGAGTCTCGCCTCTCGTAGTAGGGGAATGTGAGCCAAGCTGACGACTAGCGTGGAACCTCCACCAGAGCATGGCCGCGTGGTTCGACTCGCAAGACTACGTCAAGCGATACTCGCCGTTCGGCGTCATGGAGAACCTGCAAGGCGTCAACGAGGCCAACGCGCTCATGGACACGTCGGGCGGTATCACCTCGTTGGGATCTTGGGTGAGTGACGAGCCGCAGCTCATGTTCGGGGGATGGAGCTGAGCAGCAGTACATCTACAGCGCATAGCCACCAAGTGTGGCGAGTCTGAGTCCCACATCTACCTGTGCAATATCACGCCATCAAGCGCCGGCTCGACGCCGGCGATATGCCTCCAAGCAAGTCTCGAAGTAATGCATACAACGGACATGGACTGTCATGAATGTCAATTCAACTCATGCCTGCGTGCGATGGCTATTCTCACCCGCTCATACTCACCAATCTGACACCGTCTCGGCCTCGCCTCTCCCGTGCTTCAGACTGAAGGCCGCAAAGGAGTGTCGCGTCCCTCTTGAACTCCTTTCCCGCCTTCAACCTCCTGCAACGCCCCGGCGATGCCGCCCCTGGTGCCCCTGTACCCGCCCCGCTCTTCTGGGCCAAGAACAGAAGAGACTCTTGAGACAAAACCACCGCCGCTTTACCATTCGTCACTGCCCAAGTGCAGAATGCGGTACAGCAACCTATGGCCGTCGTTCGCGCCACTGTCATGGGCTGACATGCTCCACTGCGTCAAGCTGCGCAACCCCTTCGCTCCCTGGCCCGAATCCAGCGTCGAAAAAGACAAGGACCAGCCTGAAGACGCAACAGGCATGCCACGGGTCATCATGCCTGATTTCCTGTATCGCTCTCGCACGCCATCGGTCGTCAAGCTCCTCGTGGCCAGCGAAGCAAGGGTGACCTGGCTCGGGCACGCCACTGTGTACCTTCGCATACCGAGTCGAGCTGGCTTCATTGGCATCCTCTTCGATCCTATCTTTTCGGCGAGGTGCTCTCCCCTGCCAATTGGGCCGAAGAGACTGTTGCCCCCGGCGTGTCAGGTCGAGCAGCTCCCGCGCGTCGACGCGGTGTTGATCTCGCACGATCACTGTGAGTCTCCAAGTTTCCGAGTTGCCCTGCTCTGGTAACAGTCTCCACTGTGCAATGCTGTCGAGCGAAGGGGCGTGGTGGGCTGACTGAAGATGATCATCTGGACAAAGCGTCGATATTGCAATTGGAGCAACACCATCCGTGTGTGCAATACCTTGTCCCCGCCGGTGTGAAGGCCATTCTGCTTCGATGGGGCGTCGACGCCGGACGTATACACGAGCTGGGCTGGTGGGGCGAAACGACTCTCACGTTTGCGTTCGACGCCTCTCCTCTGTCCGCGGACAAACTTGGTGCTGTGCCAGTTGCTCCTCAAGCTACTAAAGATGTGATCGACTTCCCACCGACCTTCGTGGATCCGTTTGTCAAAGCGGCTGGGGCGGATCTTCATGCGATTGACAAGCCGTGTAGTCCCAAGTCTGTGCCGCTGGTGCGTACGGACACCGAGACGACGCTCGTGGAGCCTCCTGCGCCCGTTGTATCGAAGGATTCAGACCTGGGGATACGCTTCATCTGCACGCCTGCGCAACACCACTCGGGACGCGGTATCCTCTCACAGGGCTCGACGCTCTGGTGTTCGTGGATGGTAGAATGGTCCGTCGCCCCAGATCACGCGCAGCGAGTCTTCTTCGCAGGGTATGTCCATTCACAACCAGATCCAGCTGAGTCATAGTGACACTGGGTACCGCTCCACTGCTGACGGACCGACAAACCCTATCTACAAGCGTGAGTTACTGCTCGATCTCTGCTCGTGCCTCGCCGCTCTGATGCCGCAGATATGCGTGCTGCCTACGGCGCGCCAGACCTCGCGCTGCTGCCCATTGCGCCGGGGTCCGTCTTGCCTTACATCGAGCGCCTACTGCCCTTCATCGAGATCTCGGACGACATCTGTCGGCGGCTGCATCTCACGCCGCTCGACGGGCTCGATGTCGCCAGAGACTTGGGCGCGAGGCGCGCGATAGGGGTGCACTGGGGCACGTTCGCGTCCCCGCAGAGGGCAGCTAGAACTGTGCGGACCGTCAAGGAGGTCAATCGGCTCGAGGTGGTCAGCAGCAGATCGGTTCGGAACGGCCTGGACGACGAGCCGACATCAACCTCGGCCTCGGTGATGGGGATGCAGATAGGCCATGTCGGTCAGACTTGGACGGTCTGAGCGGTCGAGCGACGGCCAAGAAAGGGTACGGAGCAGCGATCGTCGTGGCGCGTGGAGGATCGGCGTCCATCGCCAGTGCCAATTAGTCGATAGACACAATAGCCAACCAGCTAGCACAATACAAATCACGACCACAGAAGGGCGGGCATGCGTGACCGCCCGCAGGGATGAGTCAACCTGTTACGACACGCCACGACGTTTCCGGTCGACTGGGCCGTGGGCGATCCGTATCTTCCTTCGATCGAGCGGGTCGGGCGGGTCTTGTTCTGCCTTCTGACGCTTCATAAAGATGTCGGACTCGGGCCGGAAGCTATCTATTATCCGCAGCCCGAGGCTTACGAGCATGACGGGAAGCGATTATGTGCTTCAACAACAGCAGCGGCAGAGCAGCAGCGCGATCCCGTGGCGTGGCAGTGGCGTTCGGTCTCGCTTCTCAAATCGATTCCGAGTGCAGCACTGGTCCTGGATCTCGTACGACCACCTACCTACCTACCGCATTCTGCGATCATCCCAAAGAGAGGCGTCAGGGAGGGTGTAAGCGTACGGAGGATCCAGCAAACCTCTTTTCTATTCGCATCCTCTCTCTCTTGCTGTGTCTCTCCCCTTTCTCGCGATCTCCCCGGGAGACGGGATCGCAATTGCCCTGCTGCTGCTCCTGCTGCCCCGCGCGTGGTGACGTAACCCTCGACCTCCGAAGTGGCGCAGAACAGCCGATAGCGGCTTGCCGGCATGACGGCCTCATCCTCACCGGTAACTCGTCGGACGTCGGGTGACCGACCGACACCAGAGAAGAGGGCGACACGTCGTACTATCCGTATCAGCAATTCCTGAGTTGTCATCCTCCGAGATCGACTCTGGTCAGTTGGGAGGAAGGTCGGGAAGGCAGCGGTGAGAAGTAGTACGCGTTCCTGACGGATTCCACTGATATTCGCCCCTTTTGACCCTGAACCACAGGCCTGTTGGCTGGGTGCTGATGAGGTGATGCTGCTATTCCGGTGGCCATGCATGCTGGGTGTGTGGTGCAGACTGGTCATCCCCTCTGTTTCTCTTTCTCTCTTGAATGCCATTCAGAAACGTAGGGTGAGACAGACCGGGTCGACGTGAACCGCTTGGGCCGGCCAGTCAATTACCGCGTGCGCGCGCTTGCGCTCTTCGAGGGGACCCCCATTCTCTTGGCCGATCGATAACACTGTTGTCACTCTCCACGCGGTCTGTTGTATCTCTGTCCACCGCTGGCTCGGTCCTCCAACCCGCGCAACGCACGCACGCACACGCGCATACCTTCCGCCCTGTCCCGACCTATCTTGAGCTGCGCTGCCGACAACACCGATCAGCGGATCAATCCTCCTCCACCTCCCACTGGTGTCTTGTGGCGAGGTCACCGAGCCGCGTGATACCACACCTCTTTGTCTTGTCGCGACCCCTCCTCGCGCCCCTCGCTTCGCCCCCTTTGCACATAGCTTAGTCTCCGACGTCCACCTTTGCCATAGTGGTCGTCAAGGACCGACTTTGCGGTAACGATCCAACGGGAAAGAGACACGACGCCCCGCCCTGACGGATCGAACGAAGCATCTCGACCTCCTTTGCCCCTTGTTGGCTGTTGTTTTTTTCTTGTGCCTCGACGCACGGGGACCTGCTGATCGCCCTGCCCTACCGCGCGCCCTCGCAACTAGCAATCAGCCAATAAACAACAATCTCACACTTGGGCTGTTGCGATATCGCTCAAAGACACTAGTAGGCAGATTGCGACACTCGATCCAAACGCAAGCGACACAATCTCCAGTCGAGTCGTCCTTCCAAGCGACGTTGCTTCGCGACTGCAAGTGGCCGTCACGGCAGTGATCAGGAGGGAAGGCAGAAGAAGCAAAGGCCCCGTCTCAAAGGCGATCAACGCGCCCCGGGGGATCTACATCCGAGACGTCGCTGAGCGATCCGGGCGCCTTCCCATTCCGTCCGACGACAGCGGGCGGATCTTGCTCGAGCGTAGCGCGCTATAGCACAGCATAGCACGGCACGGCTCAGTGCAGCCAGCACGGACGCCGAGCCCTCGCGCTATCGCTATCCTCCGAGCTTTCCGAAGCCCCTTGCCCCGTCCCGTCTCTCCCGGCGCGCCCTCTCCTCACGACGAAACGGATCGAGGCGACCTCGACAAGCAGGACGACGGCAGCGAGCTCGACACAAGGAAGGCGTCCACCGCATCCTCGCACAGCATCGGCAGGCGCACTCGCACCCGCGCCTGAGCGCCTTCTCGGATGGCCAACAGAGGCATCGACACGCGAAGCCCAATCCCGGATTCGTCCCCTCCGTCCATTCTCCTTTTCCCCGTCTTAGCGTCATAGCCTGTCCAAGGCGGCGCCGGCGGCGACGGCCCCTGCCTCTGCTTCCTGCAGACATCGGCAGCGCGCGCTTGACGAGGCAGCAGCGGCAGCGTCGTCGTCGACGCCCCATCATGACCTCGCTCGCGGGCCCAAACCGTCCTTTGCTTTACTCATCCTCGCGCGCACCTTCGTCCGCATACATGAACTCGGTCTACCCCGCGACCCCATCTGCCCCTGCTGCCCCCGGTCACATTTCCATTCCAGCCGCCGTCGGCCCCTCCACCGCCGGCGCCGCCGTCGTCGCTACCGCCACTGCCTTTCGTGCTGGCGCAACGCCTTTTGGCCAAGGGCGAGGGCCGCTCCAAGGTGAAAGCACGTCCCATGCGCCCTTTACCGCGCGGCCTTGGTCTTTGTCGTCTTCGGCCTCGTCGTCCTCGTCTTCGCCTAGCTCTGCAGGCTCAAAGTCGTCATCCCACCGCCCCGTCTCCGTGCCCGACACCGTCACCACAGGTCCTTCGGCCTCTCCAACGGCGGCTTCTTTTCCTGCTTCGGCTTCCGGCAAAGGCATCGCGGATCCTCCTCTCGCCTCCCTCGACAGGATCCCGCAGTCCCCGACCACCCCTGATCACCGAATCACATCGGAAGAATCAGCCTCTCATCCCGCCCGCCCTCGCTCTCGGCGATCCCCATCGACAGCGAGATCAGCACCGACATCACCACAGAAACCAACATCAGCAACAACCGCGTCATACGCATCAGCGCCAGCGCCTTCTGCGCCCTCGCTCGGCGGCTACGGCCACGCAGGTACCGCTAGCCTTGCCGCAGGCACACTAACACCAAGCGAACCGTCTAAACCATCCGTCACGCCGTCCGGACACACGTCTTGGTCGTCGTCCACATCAACTCGTCCATCGACACATCCTCCGCGTCGCACCACACTCTCGCAAATCTTTCCCGGCCCTGCCCGCTGGAAAGACACAAATAAGCCCACAAACGTACCGAGGCCCTGCGACGTGCCGCTCGAGAAACTCGCAGAAATGCACAAGGCGTATGCCGATGCAGCGGCAGCGCCGGTCGTGCCAGAGCCTTCGCGAGTCGTGTCGCCTTCCCCCTCGGTCAACAGCGCCACACGAGAGCCGACACCTCGTCCCAACTCGCAGGTAGGCGGCGGCGGTGGACCCGGACAACCCCCCGATGATCTGCGGCCATTGTCGACATCGCCAAGAATACCGCCGGCACCGACCAGCTTGAAAAACTTGGTTCATCCCGAGAACGACGAGGGCCCGTCGCCGAAACGACCCCGTCCGACCCTGCCGCCACTCGACAGGCGTTTTCTCGAACGCGATCCGCAAGGTCCGCGCTCCGCTTCTCCCCTTAAGCCCCCGACGCCGTGGCAGACCCAGCCGCGCCCTCCATCTGCCGGCTCGTCAAGAAGCTTTCCGCAGACAAGCACATTTTCCCCACCGCCCAGCGCGTCGGCAGCACCATCCGCACGGACTACGCTTTTGACCCCAGCCGACCACGTCAGGCGAATCCCAGTCGTCCCGGCATCCGCTACTGATTATTCGTGAGTGACGCTTAGTTGATACGCACAATCTGACCAGCAGCTTTCCTCCGCGTGCCACACACTACGCTGGAACCTCTCGAATACCTGAACAGAGCAGAGAATATGACCACCCTCGAGCGGCTGTGCCACAGCGGCACTGGGGCCCGTCGCCTGCCCATGGCGCACGGTCTGTCCGGAAATACTCGGCGGACGACGCGTGGTTCGCCATCCGCGATATCGAGAGGGACACGCGTGGCTGGTCGATAGAACGTCTGGACGCGTATCGTCTTGGCAAAGAGGACGCCATCAAGGGTTTGGAGGAAGGAATGGTCGGTATCAAAGGGCAACAATGTGAGTCATTCGGCTGATCGCCCTGTGTCTCTCGTCCCTGTCTCATGTCTCATCTCCCGTTCGGAACCTCGGCGCTCATGATCAGATCATCGGCCCTTTTTCGTCAAACATGACATCCCCCTGTCGGGTGCACCTATCCCTTCTTCAGAACCAGGACGGCGGGTCCATCCGCCAGCCCGGGCACCCGTCCCGTCCAGTCCTCACCCGCTGGCAAACCTCTTCTCTTCACCATCCTCTCCCTCGTCTTCTCGCGCACCGCCGCTGCCTCCTGTCTATGGCCGGTCTCACTCGCTCGACGCGGGTCAGCCGTCTTATCTCCCACACCTGTCTCCTTCTGCGCATTATGCCGTCTACCCGCCGCCGCGCTCTCCTCATCCGCCGTTGCAGCTGTCTGGCCCGCGTCATCTCCAGGAGGACCCGTACTATCCTTCCATACCTGCTCCTTCGCCCTCCACCGTCCATCCGCCCAGCAGAGATCGGCGCAACCCTGGCCCGCTCTACACGACCGGCTACTCCGCGTCCATGGGACTGGCCGGCCCGCACCCCCAAGGCAACCTATCGCGCTCGACCTCTCTGGCCAATCTGCGCACCTTCGACCTGCCTATGATTTACCGGCCCACGGCCACGCATCCCCGCTCCCCGACCGCAGCCTCCGATTCCGGCGGTGGCTCCTCGTCGGTGGAGCGCGACCGAGATCGCGAGCGCAGGCCTCGCCAAGCCATCTCTTGCTTCTCCTGCAGGAAGCGCAAGCTTCGGTGCGACGGCATCAAGCCGTGCATGCAGTGCACGCGTCGCGGCGAAGACGCGAGCTGCGACTATGCCCCCGAGGTGCGCCGCAGGGGGAAGGGCAAGCGCCCCATGGGGGAAGGCAGCGAAGGCGTCGAGAGCATGTCCCCGCTCACAGAAGACAAACCTCTCGTCGAAGGCGATGCGGCTGCAGAGAGATCGGCGGACCGGCCCGAGGTCTCGGAAGGGGGAGGGTCAGGGGAGCGACCGGCAGTGGACATTGGATCGCCCATCCCAGACGAGGTCGACTGAGTGTGTGTTGTGTCTTATTTTACCCAGGAAACCTAGCTAGTCGTACTATACAATACTTGCCCTCTTCATACCTATGATATGCTTATCTCCCTTGTCAGTGATGGATGTCAATTTTGTCAATGCGCACGGCGTCGTTAGGGTCGTCGATGTCATAGCTGCGCTACATATCCTCCATGCCCGCTTTGTTGTCCAAAACCTGTCTCCGTGCTGCGGCATTTTGGTACTGGAAGTATTTGACCTCGAAGCCGTTCGACCGATCTGAATCTCAGCTCTATCACGTTGTCGCCAAGCTGGGCACGTACCGACGCCATCCCACCGGAACCCAGGAGGGATGCCGAATCGATTTGGGGCGTAGGAGCCTTTATACGTCGGTCTCCTAGGTCCCTTCTTCTTCCTCCTCTGCACATTTCAGCTCACTCATCGCAGCAGGTGAATTCGGCGCACCGTTAAGAACTCCGCAGCGGGATCGTTCCACCGCTCCACCTCCCTCAACTCCCTGTTCATCGAGCGGTCATCGGCGTAACGCGCCACGTCCGTCTCGCCAGCTTCGCGTTCCCGTGCCCGCTCCTCGTCCCTCCTCCGCCGCTGCACCAAGCCTTTGGTCCACTCTTCCCTCTCACGCGCCTTGCGTCGCTCTTCGGCCTCTTTGCGCCTCTCCTCCTCTCTCAGCTTCTCCACGTCGACTATTCGTCCGGATGCATCTCGATGTACCGTCTGACCCGGCCCGCCCTGCTCTTCTGGGGGCGGAGAGGGCGTGCGGGCCGCCGCGGCGGCTTCTGCCTCTTCGCGCAGTTGTGCGGCTGTACGCAGACCGCCTCGTCGTTTCGTCATGGGCGCGGGCGGCGCGTCGGGGTCAGGCTTGATATGTCTAGAGGGGCTCGATGGTCCGGCTTCGTTCCCCGCATCTCCATTCTCGACATTTGCTCCGTCTTCTACTTTGACGCCTCGCAGAGGTATGGACGAGGCGGATACGGTATTCCAATTTGCGGTCGATTTGCGTACAGTCGTCAGGCCTTTGCCGACAACTGCGGTGTCAGTCCACGCAGTAAGATAAAAGGACCGTGGTGGCGACTGACCTGGTGCATCTGCCCCTTCGAGATCGTCGTCCTCATCATTGCCCCGCCCCCACTCGTCCTCGTCCCGCATCACCAGGCCGCCGCCGGACGGAGTTCCTGCAGCGCCGCCACCGACGTAGTCTTCGTTGTGCTCGACCTTGCGCTTCTTGCGCTTCTTCTTCTGCCCATCGGCTCCGCTCGTGCTGTGTGACAGGATAATGTCCGCTTTAGGCCCCGACATGTAGCGCTGCGCGAGGTAGGCTTTGAGGTCGGACATGTTGGAGAAGTGAAACGTTCGAGCTTGTGCAAGGGGAATGCGACTTCCGTTCAGTCGTCGACTGTCCACTGCCTATGAATGCTGCACTGCTCGAGTGCGCTCCTCCTTCTTCGACTGGTCTATGTCGAGTGGAAGTGTGATTGGCGAGTCATTGCACACTCACTCAGTCCATAGTCACAGAGCTCGTTGGACACAGCAAACGGCGGTCGCCGCTCTGAGTGCATAGGGGTGGCAAAAATATACTCCCGCTGCCTCGTTCGCCATCGCCCCTCGCCCGTCCTGCCTTTACAAAAGACACTCTCAACGACGTGCCTTTGACCTCTCTCTGTGTTTGCCTCTCCCCAGCATCATCGCCCCCCCCCCCCCCTCTCCTCTCAGCGCACGGCGGCGCCACACGCTTCCCTCGCGCCCCGACCACGATTCGCCCCAAGTATACGCGGCAAAGGCATATGATACCCGGTTCACAAGCCCTCTCACGAGCGCGATCATACCCCGAACTTCACGACAACGATACCATTTCCGACTTTCCTAGGCGATGCCAGTCTCACTCCATCCCTTGCCGGCAAATCCGACCACTGGCCAAATACCCATCTCGGCCCTTGCGTCCAGCAGTGGCTCGGCGGCCATCGGTGGCATCGGCCCGGCCACGAGAGGTGGGCCGCCGCCGGCCTCGGCAGCTGGTGGAGGAGGCGTTAGTAGAGAGGTTCTGAAGGTTCTGCAGGATGTCCACTTTTCAGACGACGAGGTGAGTCAGATTGTCTGCATTTGGCGGCACTCTCAGCCCTGAGCCTTCGTTTGCCTGCTGAGCAAGCATAAGGAGGGGGATTGGATCATGAAGTGTTTGTAAGATTGAACGAGGCGCTGATCTTTCAGGATGATCCAGATTGTGTTGTCTGCGCCGAACCCCTTGATCTGTCCGACATCAATTTCAAGCCTTGCCAGTGCGGTCTTCAGATCTGCCAGTTCTGCTACAACCACCTTCTCTCCACCGACCCCCGTTGTCCCGGCTGCAGGCGTACCTACGATGCGAAAGCCGTCGTCTTCCAGCCGGTCGACTTTGAAGAGTATGTCGTCCGTGTCCTCATCTGCTCAGCAGCTAACTCCATCAGGGTCAAAAAGGCGAAGGAGAAGAAGGCGCGTCGGGCAAAGACTATAAAACAGCTGGATTCGATGGGCAGAAGGCATTTGCTGGGAGTCCGGATAGTAATGAAGAATTGGGTGTATGTCGTGGGTGTCAAGGTGCCTGGGACAGGCGACGAGGTATGCCTTTCTTCTGGTTGGATCGTCGCACGTCTCATAATCCAGGCTATCTCGACGCTCAGACAGCATGACTACTTCGGACAGTACGGCAAGATCAGCAGGATATACCTGAGAGATCGTTCAGCCCTCTCTTCAACAGCCGTCCCGACCTTGCAGCCGGACGAGGATCCGACAAAATCCACTGGCATCTTGATTGTCTACGTCAGGCGAGAGGATGCGGTACGCGCGATCTCGTCGCTCGATGGAATCCAGGCGCCGGGTGGACCACCGGGGCAAACGATCAGGGCGTGCTATGGTTTCACTCGGTATTGCGATGCCTTCCTTCGCGGCGGCAAGTGCGATGTCAACAACTGCCCGAATCTACACGAATGGGGAGGAGAAGGGGACTGCTTCACAAGGGAAGACTACGTGACTGCCCTGACCCGACCGCTTGAATACGACGCCAAGCAGAAGCAGGCTACGATTGCTTCAGTTCCGATATCGCTCAAGACGGGATGGCCGAAAGTCACGAATGAAGAATCTCCAACTGGTGAGCGTGATCCACAGGGAGTTAGATTGTCACTGACGTATAGCCTCTGGACTCCCGAGCTCTGCCAATTGGGGCAAGGGCCTCCTCAGCAGCAAGACTGCACCACGAGCAGGCACAATCGGATCCAGTCGCCCATCGAAAATCGGCACAAATCTCATTCCACTCAAGAGCAATACTGCTTTCCCGCCGCCCACTCCTTCTCCCGTTCCTGTCGTCTCGAAGGCGGACAAGCGCAAGATCTTGTCCTCCACCGCTATGTCACGAGGACGGAGTACCGACTCGAATGTCAGCACCACTCCCAGCAGCACTCAGGTCTCGCCAAAGAAGAAGTTGTCTACCCTTCCACCCCTCACATCGCTGAAAGCCGCCCCACCTCCACCGCCGGGATTGTCCAAGATCTCTTCTGTCGCCAATGGCTCTTCGCTGTCCAGGCAGGTCTCTGCAGAGCCCTCGATCGCAGAGACCTCAGTGTCGATCGAAGCAGGCTCTTCGAGAGAGTCGGATGCAGGCCCATCGTCCTCCAGTCCTGCGCCGGAGACACCTACGCAACCTGTAGGGGGACCTTCTGGGATCCCCGAGGAGGTGTACGAGATTCATTCGCCATTCGAGGAGCCCGATATCATGGCGTTCCCGGCATCCGACCCTGCTTTCGCCTTTGTCCTCGATCATGAATTGTCTCGTCGACCTGGTATGGCCTACCAGCCCTCTCCATTTTCGAAGACCATCCTTGGTCTCGCCGAGCTCGGCATTCTTGCGCCTGAACCCCCGGATATGCTCAATGCTCCAAACTACTCGTCATTCCGCAGCTCTTTCAGACCTTTCGACCTCGACGAAGAGATGGAGCCAGATGCAGGACCCTCGACGTCACGCACGTCTGATGAAGCGGAAGGTGCTCGGGCGACGTCGAGGTTCGATTTTGCTCGACAGAGCTCATCGACGACAGGCAGAGGCCCAAGCCCATTTTCCATGTTGCGCCGGCCGGTCGAAGAGAACTTCATGGGTCAAGGATGGAATGGGAGACAGACGCCTGGGGACCTGTCACGGGGTGTGGTCGTCAACGAAACGCCTGCTTTGACTGCAGGGATTGGGCCTCTTCTGAACGCAAGCACGGGGTCGAGCGGCGGGCAAGAATGGCCAGGCTCGGACACTTACCGGACCGTTGTGCCGGGTGACTACAGGCCCACAATCACTCCTTCAAAGTATGCAAACACGGCGATCAAAGGCAGACCGGACAGTCGGGGTGGTGGTGACGAGTTCGATCCAGGTGAGCTCAAGGTCTTCCTCTTCGCCTCAGTCCTGATGTTTCACAGCGGTGCTGTCGTTCTCGCACAATGTCCCTCCACAACAGCGGCTTTTCTCTCCAGAGACTTCCTCGATACCTGAAGACGGGCCATATGGCCATCAGCTATTCAGTCCTCAGCATCAGCCTATCGGGCTCCATCAGCACCATCAACAGCAGCAGCCTGGGGTCCACAGTGCTTTTGGATTCGGTGGACCGTCGCCTGTGCCTAGCCATCGTGAGCGTTGATAATCGTGTGTGAGTGATCAGGAGACTGAGCTGTAGAATATCGCCGCTTCTGACTTGGTCGCCCTTTCTCCACATCCACACGTTTGTTCCTTCTCATCTTCCTGCCATGCAGCCGTAGTTGCCTTCGCGGCACTTCACTCTAACGTACTACCTCTTGATACCCGATGCACAGGGCTCTGTCCCACATCCCCGGACTGGTGTTTGATGCGAGCTAATCGTATACTCGATGCTAATGATGGATGCCAATCCTATCAGCAGGGCACTTAATCCAGGCATAGGATCCCCCTGTTCTGAGGGGAAGGTCGGGCCTGGGCTAAGACCATGCTAACGCATGGTTCCTTTGACGAGAGAGAACCTTTGAACCAATTTGGGCTTCGACGCTGAGCCCGCAGTCAAGGGCTACTGTGGAGGTATTTGCCTCGCCATCGCTCAGTGTCCAGCAACGCCCGGTGGTAGGCTTGATTGAGGTGATCATGAGCGTCAACTCGAATGAGTCTATCGTCACTGCCGAGTCAACCTTCTCAATCGTAGCATTACTCCCATTCACTCTGAGCAAATTGCCAGCCAGTACCGAGGGAACTATCCTGGAGGACATGCAGTTGCAGCTGAGACATCTGACCACCTGCGTGCTGGCCTGTTGCGCTACGCAGCCACAGTCCTGCGCAAAGCTCTCCGAGCTCGTCAGTGAGTTGGCGCCGTTTCTCAGACGTCCGCGAACCCCAGGAAACATCCTGGGCATGGCTGATGGACAGGGGAGCTCGCTAGCCGCGATCCGGTGTCGGACGCCGCCGTTTGTGTCGAGTGCGACCTGGCGCTCCCCAGTAGGCTGGCTTCTACTTTGCCTTTGGCTATTGAAGCCGTGGGAGATGTGCTCCATCAAGCAGTAAGCGGCAATGCTGAGGCCCTTTCATCTTTGTTCCACGCCTTTTCCCCTTCAACGCAAGATGTCGAGGACCGCCAGTGTACGTCCCCATTCACATCAGCAGATGTGAGGTCTGACGAACTTATGACAGCTGACGGTGACAATGACGACGAGGACGGCATGACGCGCTTCCTGCGACTTCATCCTCTGCTTCAGCGGGCGAGGCTGCCGGAGGTCTCCGACGAGAAGCTGCAAGACTTACAGCATCAGCTTGAGCACGGGCTTCACGCCGACTTCGATCCAAATCTTCGCGCATTGATGGAGCTATGTGATAACTGCGCCCAGAGCGGACCTTGTGGGTCTTCCGCTTTCGAGAATAGTTTTGTGCGCGGGGCCAGCGGACTCGCGACCATGTTTCGCGCTTGGCTCCAAAGGTGGCATCCAGAGCCTCAAATTAAATTATCACGCTGTGCAAAGGCTGGTCAGAGCCGACTTTGGGTAGACCACTCGGACGGGGAGTCTGCTTCGACTGACGCTGAGGACAGAGCAAGGCCGGCAAAGCGGTCTCGTTGACTGCCATTTTCTGCTTGGGTAGTCACCGGGCCTTGCCGCATACTGGCCGCATAGTCCTCCTTGAAGCGGTTCCCGATGTCTGTGCCCTCTCCCCAGTACTGTGTATGCAGGGGCCCAGCCTCATATCTGGACACACGCATCTGGCTTGGAGCCTAGTGACATACGAAATACAGCCAATCACGCTCTACTGTAGCCTCTACTCATCGTCGAACGTCTCACGTCCCATAGAAGCAGCGTAGCAATTTCTCGATCTATTGTCCTGCTTGAAGATCCTATATCGCATGGTCCACAGAACTACAGCACGCTTTCATGACGAGTCAGGCCTTCACTCTTCAGTATTTGTTACACAATGATGAGAGCTATGCATTCGTCCCTCTCTGCAGTTCTACATATATAAGAGCGGTCTCCTTGTCAAGCCATCTACATAAGGTTACTCATTCGGCCGAAAGAGGCAATTCTGACCTTACGGGGCGTCTCGGGGCCTATTGTTCAACACTCCCCCTCGAAGTCTGCAGGCTGCAGGTGGCCGCAACAGGTCTGGCGGTTGTGCCAAGGACCTACCGGGCATCCCCAAGCCTGCTGATATTCGCTCCAGGACGATAGAGGCCCGAGACCGCGCGTCGCGAGCGTCGCACGGTCCAGACCAACACTTCCTTCAGGCTGATGGGAAGGCGTCCGGCCGTTCTCCATCAATACCGACCCAAAATCGATGATCTTGGTGTCTGCCGGTAGCCCTGATCCTCTTTGGGATCCTCTGGCTCCCCCTGCATGCATACAGTCTCTCACTCCCCGTGCGCGTGCAGCGGAGCGTTGCTGATGTGCGAGCTGATGGGTTTGACTAGCGGCATTTCGGCGTTTTGGCTTGACCACGTGGTGTGGCAGACGATTCGGAGCGCGACTGACTTTGTCGTTCAACGTCCTCCCGCTACCGCCGAAGCCTTCTAGATCGCTGAATGCAGCCGCTAGGTGGACAAGAGCGCGCTCCGCGCCGGCAGGCGGACGGCCCAGACCCAGAGCTTCAAAATGGCGCGCGTGGGCGGCGGCGGGGAGCGACTTGGTGAGGATGTCTGCCTTCTGGTCTGCAGAGCTGACGTACCGCAGGCTGACTTTGCCTGTGTCAACAAGTTCCCGGATCAAATGATGCTTTATGTCGATATGTTTGGTTCGAGAGTGAGTAGTAGGCTGTCCTGCGAGTCGGATGGACCCTTGGTTGTCGCAGGAAAGCGGTGTTGGCCCGCTCTGAGCGAGACCTAGCTCACCCAACAGGTTCCTGATCCAAACCGCCTCCTTGGCTGCTTCGGCGACAGCGATGTATTCGGCCTCAACTGTCGATGTCGAGACTGTGGCCTGTCTGCGAGACGACCAGGTGATCGCCGACCCCCTGAACTCCATCAACCAGCCTGTGGTTGACCGCCGAGTGTCCTTGCAACCTGCCCAGTCCGAATCTACCCAACCCTGCAGTTCGCCGTCGCTGCCGCCCAGCCTGAGCCCGACAGTCCGTGTGTGGGCTAGGTAAGTCAGGACGCCTTGTGCGAGGTCCCAGTGCTGGCGGGTAGGTGCTGCGAGCGCCCTGGAAAGGTATGAGGCCGCAAACATGACGTCCGGACGCGTGCAGCCCGCTAGCCATAAGAGACACCCGACAAGCTCTTGATAAGGTGTCAATGCGGCTAGGTCGTCCTCTACCTTCATTTTGGTGTCCTGCGGCAGCGGTGTCGATCGTGAGCGTCTACTCGTGTGCTCCGGGAAGCGCTCGAGCACTCTGTCGATGTACGCGGGCTGACTCAGCCAGATCGTCCTCCTAGCCTTGTCCTGTGATACCTTCATCCCGAGCACGGTCCCGACGTCGCCTATGACAGTGATCGTCCACTCAGCCTTGAGAGCGATCCACAGGGCGTCGATCTCCCCCTGCGACGATGCGGCTATCACGATGTCGTCAACATAGACCAAAACAAGCACGGTTCGGTCTTGAGACTGTCGCACATACAGTCCCCAGTCACCATTCGTCCTCTGGAAGCCTTGTCGACGTAGGACTCGTCCTAGCTCTTCCCACCAGTTCCTTGCTGACTGCTTTAGGCCGTACAGGCTCTTCAAGAGCAGCAGAGCGTCGCAGCCTGACTTCCGCCGCATTCCGTCGGGATAACGGATGTAGACTTCGGTATCGATAGGGCTGTTCAGATACGCTCCTTCGACGTCGGCCTGTGCGACAATCATGCGGTCGGCTGCAGCGATGGCTAAAAGCAGTCGCAGCGATCCCAAGCGGCCAACGGGTGCGAACGTCTCTTCAAAATCGACACCCGGCACTTGAGAGAAGCCCTGTGCGACAAGCCTAGCCTTGTGTTTGACGACGTGGCCATCGGCATCGGTCTTGACCTTGAATACCCATCGTGAACCGACTGCTCTGCGGTCTGCAGGCAACTTTACCTCGCGCCACGTCCCCTTACTCTCGATGTTCGAGATCTCTTTCTCCATGGCGGCAATCCACTCTGCTCTGTCGTCGCTAGCCATCGCCTCGGCTAGGTTCCTGGGATCCACGGGCATTACGGGGCCATCGGCGGCATTGGCGGACAGGAAAGCAAAGGGGCTGTGCAGCCGCTCAACGATCGCACCGAACTTCGGAGGCGGTCTCTTGTCTCGGATCGGCCGCCCGGCTGCATTCGTGGCCACGGGTGATAGCATAGGTGTCGTGGCGACCGGCACGTACGTCCAACGCTCTGCAACAGGGATTCTGGAGCGATTGGTGGGTACAGGGAGGCGGGACGGACGAGGGACCCGAGGCTGCTCGGGTGTGTTGGAAACGGCAACTGCGGGATCGTTGATTGTGAGCTCTTCCTCTGAGATCTCCACCCCAGCGACATTTTTCTGAGCTTGCCCCAACTCAGGCTGATCCCCAGGTACCTCCAGATCATCTCTATCATCGTCCCTGCTCGAATGACTGGCAATCTTGCCGCCCATCGATCCAACAGGTATGAGCTGTGCTTGGTCGCTTTGGGTCACGTGACCGAAATCGGCCTCATCGTACTCTGATCTCTCGAGCACTCTGACATCTCTTCGATGGGCGATCTCACCCGTGGCGTCGAGCTGCACGATCCAGCCACTCTGAGCCTCACTCTGACCGAGTACCCGACACGCCTCGCCGCGCTCTGTCGTAAATGACGCTTTACGGCGGATCTGAGACGGGATCTGCGCATGACACCTTTGGCCAAATCGCAGGACGGAACCTAGGCCTCTCTCTCGCCCTGTAAGTGCGCTCCACGCTGATAGGCCTGTCTGGGCTGACGTCGACAGCTTCATGAGGATCACTGCGGCGTAACGGGCCGCAAAAGACCAATAGGCGTGTGGTAGACGGCTGTCGGCCAGCATCGCGGCTGTCATGTCTTTGATGGTGCGTATCGCTCGTTCAGCCGCCCCGTTGAGCTCGGGCGTGTACCTAGGCGTCATGTAATGTTGAATACCGGCTGACTGGTAGAAAGCGCGAGCCTCCAGGCTATCAAACTCGCCTCCGCCGTCGCTGCGGATGACTCGGACGCGATCTCCAAGTTGCCGCTCGATCTTGGCTATGAACTGCTGCAGGGCGTTAAACGCCTCTGACTTGCGACCTATCGGTATGACGCCCAGGATCTTGCTCGAGCGCTCGATGACTATGAGCATATTCTCGCACCCGTCGATGGACGTCTCAAATGGCCCGGTAATGTCGACATCAACGCCGACACCGTCACCGCCGCCTCTGAGCAGCGGGGCGTCACCAGCCTTTGGCGGCCTGGTGATCTTGGTGCGGGCGCACACCTCGCATGCAGCGGTGACGAACGGATCGTTCTTATAGACTCGCCAGGGCTCGGTAAGTAGGTCTTTCCTGCCCAGCTCTTTCAGACGCTCGACGCCTATATGACCCAAACGCTGATGTTCAGCTTCGAGCGGTGATCTAGCGTCGACAGCGGTGGCAAGCAAAATCGTGGGATGCGTCCTGCCAAGCCGCACGGTCCAAAGCGAGCCTTTCTTTCGCAAAGCTAGCCTTTCCTGCCGTCGCTCGAGCGTCCCGCCGTCACCCTTCAAATCGGCCCGCCAGCCCCATCGAAGCAGCCTTGAGAGCGAGCAAAGGCTGATTCGGGCCGTCGGGACGTGATAGACGTCTCGAAGCGTGAGACGTTGCCCGGACGACAGGACGAGATCTATCTCGCCTACCTCGATAGCCTGCATTGTGCCGGTGTCGTTGGCTAGCCCAAAGACTCGAGGCGTCTCGAGACGGCGAACAACCTTTAGGATCGACCTGTGCGGTGTCAAGTGGTCGGTAGCTCCGCTGTCGAGCACCCAAACGGGCTCGACGGCCTCTGACTCGACCTGCAGAGTGTCTGCGGTGAACAGGGCGTCATTACTGGCCTCTGCAGACCCATCCTTGAACCACGGGTTGTCGAGCTGGTCAGGAAAGACAATGCGATCGTCGCTATCGTCATCGAGCTCGGCCCATTCAGTGGTGGCAACGGTCAAACCGGCCCAAGGATCCATGTCAACCTCCAGGGCTGCAGCGAGCAGTCCGGAGTCAGCTTTAGGGGGAATCGTGATCCTCTTATCGGCTGCGACAGCGGTGTCCTGACGGTCTTGGACGCCCTTACGTTCACCGCGCCCGCCTCTCTGTCGAGCAGAGCGACCGCCTCGGCCCTGCAGGCCGCCGCGCTGCAGTTCTGCAGCCTTCTTGCGGCAATCGCGCTCCCAATGGCCCTTCTTGCCGCAATGTCGACATTCGTCATTGGTCTTGTCCCTCTCGAACCGAGGGCGACGCTCGACAGCCATCGCAAGCGGCTTGCCGCCTCCATTACCTTGCCGTTGAGGCGGCCTAGCCCTTCGTCGCGCGATCTCGGTGGTGTATTTCGAGAGCACGACGGCCCAGGACTGCTTGTCCTTGGCGATGGGCGCCAATTCAGCCCTCACGATATTGAAGGCGGGGTCGAGGATGGTGGCGAGGAACCTCTGAGCGCGCTCGGTGTCGCTCAGGACGATCCCGACGCGCTTGCCGTCCGAAATCGCCTTGGAGAACGTCTCAACATGAGCGCTCATTTCGTCCGCAGAGGCGTCGCCTCTGAGATCGAGCGTCCACAGGCGGGCGTGCACGATCCTCTGATTCTCCAGGAGGTCGGCCCGACGGAAATAGGTAGTACGCTCACATGAGCTTGACTCAGCCTCGAGTAGCCTCGTCGAGGCACACACATCCTCGACGAGGTTGTGCCTCGACGAGGTTCATCCTCGACGAGGCAGGGGAAGCTGCCACAACGATAACTCCGCATATAACGCCGACACCCTCGACGACCTTGTAGAATGCCGCCGCCTGTTGCCCTCCTCATCACTCATAGCAAGTGCTGAGCGGGCAACAGGTAAGTCCGAATGCATCACTCATAGCAAGTGCTGAGCGGGCAACAGGTGACCGGAATCCCATTGCCTCAGAGCTAAGATTCCGTCGTGGTAACGTCTCGTTCGACAAGTCGCGGTAGATAGAACGCGTCAACAAACTCGTCGACCTTGCCTACGCACCGCCAGCCTCGAAGTGGTCCTCCGTCATGCCATCTGTGCAGACGGTGAAAGAGGAGCGTAAGCTCAACGGGCGCGACAACTACGCCCAGTGGGTGCGCGAGATTCGAGTCGTCCTCGGATCCGCCGGTCTCGTACCCCACATCACCAAGGACGCGTCAGCGATCCGAGCACTCGTCGAGGCTCGATATCCAGTGTCAAGTCCGGCCACAGCAGCCGAGACATCAAAGAGAGCAGTTGCTCTATACGAGCATGAGAAGGAGCAGTCCACCGCCCTCTCCACTCTCTACGGCAGTCTGACAGAGACTGTCCAAAATAAGCTTCCCTCGAGCCTGATCGACTTCGAGAATCCTCAACCGAAGGGGCTTTACGATCACCTGGTCACCACATATGGGGCCGATAACGGATCTCGCCTAGCCGAATTATGGTCATCGATATTTGGCGAGACCATCCCAGAGAATGAGGACCCCGAACCTCATCTCACTGCTATCCGGTCACAGTTGGCCGAAATCACCTCCTCCGCCATCACTTCCAAGCTCACCCTTGAGCAATTCGCCAACCAGATCGGCGCATACGCCGCCATCCGTCGCCTACCGTCCTCATACGGCCTCCTCGCATCGACCTTCTACTCAGGGACCTCGTCGAACAAGATCCACCTCGACGAGGTTATCGATAGGGTCGCCGATGAACATCGCAGACGTCAACAAAAGGGCGAGAGCGTAAACGAGATGGGGATGCTCAGCAAATCTCTGCAGAAACCGGCAAGCAAGAGATGCATCCACCATCCGGATCAGGGGAGGCACTCCACAGATGAGTGCTGGAAAGTGATTGGAGTGCCGAAGCACATCCAGGAGCAAAGGTCGGCCAGGGAAGCAGCCAAGGGAAGGAAGCAGGGAGGACAAGCGAAGAAGGCAAGAGAGCAGATGGAGTCAGAGGATGACTCATCGAGTGAGAACAAGAGAGGCTCGTCGAGGGAGACAAAGGAGGAAGGATATTATGCGACGGAGATTGCACTACACGCCAACGACAACCTCCCATCCACCTCCATCATCATCGACAGCGGTGCCACCAGTCCATTCATCAAGGACAAGCACCTTCTCTCACATCTCACCAAACTCGACAAGGCCGTCAAGATCCAAATTGGAGACGGATCGATTGTCGAAGCTACACACTCCGGCCGCCTCACCTTCAACAACGTATGGTACAACAACGCCCTCTACGTTCCATCATTCTCGCACAACCTCCTCTCAACACAGCGCCTCGGTCCGTATACAGGGACACACTGGCGCTTCTCGAAGGACTCGGCTACATTGGTCGAGAAAGGGAAGGTCATCCTCCGGGGAAAGAAACTTGGCAACCTATGGGTTGTAGACGACACACCGGTACGCACCACCTCGCGCATTCACCGAGCACTTCAGGCAATAGAAAACACTGAAGCCGAAGACACTCGCCTCCTCACCTGGCACAAACGCCTAGGTCACTCGAACATGAGGAAGGTGTGGGAGCTCGGGAAAGAGGGGAAGCTAGGCGCAAAGTGGACAGGGTCATTTCGGAGAGTCGAATGCATGGATTGCCTGAAAGGGAAGGCAACGCGCTCGGCATCTCTACCTAACCCTCGTCGAGCCAGCAAGCCCCTCGTCGAGGTATCAGTCGATCTATGGGGACCAGCAACCGTCCAGTCGAGAGAAGGCTTCCAATACTTCCTCACCTGCTATGACGACCACAGCAAATACGTGCAGGCCATACCACTCAAGAAGAAGTCGGATGCAGCCGAAGCACTGCAAGACTATATCAAGTTGGCAGAGAATCAGCTTGATCGAACAGTCAAGACCATCCGCTCAGACCAAGGAGGCGAGTTCACGAGCAAGGAATTCAGCCACTGGTGTAAAAGCAAGGGAATTGAGCATACCCTCACGCCGACCGACGCACACAATCAAAACAGTCGAGTCGAGCGCGTCCATCTCACCATCCTCAATGACATCCGCACATGTCTCGCGGACTCGAACCTGTCAAGTCAATTCTGGGTCGACGCATTACGATATGTAGTCTTCACCAGAAACAGGCTACCAGACTCCCAAGGAAAAATCCCTGTCGCTCTCTTTCGACCACATCACGACATTGACATACGATATGAAGGAATGCAGCCATTTGGCCAACACTGCATCTATCGAGTTGTGAGCCCCGCATCAAAGCTCGACGAGCGGGGTCAATGCGGTCGACTGCTGGGATACACAGAAGGGAGCTGGGGCTACAAGGTGTTGACCCAAACCAACAGGGTCATCGCAAGTCGAGACGTTACATTCATCACGGGCAAGAAGACAACGCCACGTTCAGATGAACCGCGACGGATTCTGGAGCCGCCTCAACCTGAACCTCGACAAGCATCGACGAGCCTCGACGAGGATGACGATACATCAATCGAGCTGAACGAGATAGTCGAGGCAGGGGAGGCACCAGAAGAAGAGGAACAAAGGGAAGAGATGGACGACATACCTCCCCAAGCCGTGCCAAGGCAAGGGAGAGGCTGGGCCAACGAATACATTCGAGAGGATGCACCGAGCCCAGAACCGAACCCCGACGACGGACCAGAGGATCCAGATCGTCGGCTAAACCAGCCCATAGAGGCCGATGCAGATGAACCAAGACGGTCCGGGAGACTAGCAGGTCAAGAGCCCAGTCATCACCCTCTGCACGACATCGACATGGACTATAACCGAGTAGCCATCGAGCACGCGTTATCAGCCCAGTCACTCACCAACCCTCAGTCATACACCGAAGCTCGTCGAGCTGCAGACTGGGAGGAGTGGAACAGGGCCATGGACGAGGAGATGACAAAGATGGAGAAATACGGAGTGTGGGAGAAAGTCCCCAGAGAGAACCACCGCACCCTTACAGGCAAATGGGTCTTCACCCGCAAAATCGACGGGGACACGGGCAAAGCAAGCCAATACAAGGCTAGATTCGTCGTGAGAGGGTTCCAACAAGTCTCAGGACGGGATTTCGACGAACTCTTTGCATCGGTCACCCACAAGTCTTCATTCCGCCTATTCCTCACCATCGTTAACTACCTCGACTGGGAATGCGACCAAATCGACATCATCGGCGCATTCCTCAAGGCCAATATCGACAAGGACATCTTCATCGAGCCACCAGAAGGTAGCGACATCGCTGCCGATCACGTCCTGCACCTCCGGAAGTCATTATACGGTCTCCGACAATCACCGCACTTGTTCAACAAGCGCCTCGACGAGTTCCTACGGGAGCTAGGCTTCAAACCGACCCTAGCGGACCCATGCATCTACTCGCTGCAACAAGGACACAAGCGGTGCATGATCTCAGTCCATGTTGACGACATGCTCATAGCCGGCAACGATCGATCAACAATCGACGAGATCAAGCGGAGGATCGACAAGGAACTTGAGTGCAAGGATCAAGGACCGGTCTCATACTTCCTCGGTATCAACATCTACCGAGACAGGCCAAACAAGAAGATGTACCTATCACAAGAGCACTACATCGAGGCAGTTCTTCAACGCTTCGGTGAAACCGGGAAAGCCTGCAAGACAATCTTGCCAGACGCAAAGCTCGTCGAGGCTACGCCAAAGGAGGTCGAGGAGGCTCGAGACAAACCGTTTCCTGCACTCGCCGGGTCAATCCTCTATATCGCCACTATCACCCGACCCGACATCGCCTACGCAGCCTCACTGCTGTGTCGCTTCATAAGCAAATGGTCACTCGCGCATTGGAGGGCCGCAAAGCACCTACTGAGGTATCTTCGAGGAACCTCGGATCTTGCTCTCACCTTCGATGCTCATGGAGGGAGACGAGCACTGTTAGGATGGGCGGACGCAGACTGGGGTGGATGTCTCGATACACGCCGATCAACAACTGGCTATATCTTCAACACCTACGGAGGCATCGTATCATGGAAAAGCAGGCGACAACCGACAGTCGCACTGTCGACGACACAGGCAGAGCTCCTTGCATCGACAGAAGCGGGCAAAGAGGCAATATGGCTCAGGCAACTATTGAACGACCTCGACCTAGGCATAGATGGAGCAGTGCCCATCTACAACGACAACAATGGGGCCATTCAACTGGCCAAACATCAACACGGGTTCAAGCTGAACAAAGCATTCGACATGCGAGCCCAGTGGATACGAGAGCATCAAGCTGGTGGACTGCTTGAGCTCAAATACACACCAACGGACAGCAACCGAGCCGACATCCTGACCAAGAACCTTTCGGCCGAGAAGACGAGACAGCTTCGGCAGCTACTGGGCTTGGGAAGACAAGGAGAAGCAGAGCAGCAGAGTCAATAGACATGCTCGCGAGGGGAGGCGACGGAAATAGGTAGTACGCTCACATGAGCTTGACTCAGCCTCGAGTAGCCTCGTCGAGGCACACACATCCTCGACGAGGTTGTGCCTCGACGAGGTTCATCCTCGACGAGGCAGGGGAAGCTGCCACAACGATAACTCCGCATATAACGCCGACACCCTCGACGACCTTGTAGAATGCCGCCGCCTGTTGCCCTCCTCATCACTCATAGCAAGTGCTGAGCGGGCAACAGGTAAGTCCGAATGCATCACTCATAGCAAGTGCTGAGCGGGCAACAGGTGACCGGAATCCCATTGCCTCAGAGCTAAGATTCCGTCGCGGCCTCGTGCATTTTGTCGCAATACAGCCACATATCGGCTGCAGCGAGCAGATCCTCAATGTCGAGCCGGACGGCCTCAGAAACCGTCCCCTTCAACATCGCCTGTGCCCTGCTCTCTCGGGCTTGCCATCTCTCCCAGTCCTTCTTATCCTCGCCGCTCAGTCCTCCGGCATCCGATCCTACCGGCATGACAGAGCCAGCACGGGTTCGTCTCTCGGTGGTGCTGACACGGCCTGGCTCGACGTCAAGGCCTAAAGCGGCGTTCCAGCAATCTCCAAGCTGCAGAGCGACCTCTACGGCCGCCCGCCATGGTGCGTATGAAGAGGGGTCATGCGAGAGCTTTGGGATCGCGTCGATGTTGACTCTGGTGGCAGACATCGCGATAAAGGTAGGTGAAGGTGGTCTGTGCACACGCGGGGGTGGAGGTATTCTCGTGTCCTAGTTCTCCCTCTAGCCTTCTCTGACGGCTAGGAACTTCCTCGAGCGTCCGCGACGGTAGACGGCGACGGCTCGGTTTGTGGCGGTGTCTAGAGCGTCTGCGGCGGCGGCGACGGCTCGATAGACAGCCTGTATGCTCTTCTGCAGTCTCGGGCTGAGACTTGGGACTTTTAATCTGTTACACAATGATGAGAGCTATGCATTCGTCCCTCTCTGCAGTTCTACATATATAAGAGCGGTCTCCTTGTCAAGCCATCTACATAAGGTTACTCATTCGGCCGAAAGAGGCAATTCTGACCTTACGGGGCGTCTCGGGGCCTATTGTTCAACAGTATTGCGCGGAGCACCTTCAGCAGACTCGCCCCCTCGGCCTTTGCATTGACGCCCTTTCACGTAGGCTTCAGCATATAAAACGAGGGCTGTTCTGACTGAACGTCTTGGTGACCACTGAGTCATTTATGAATGAAGTGCAGTATGCGTCAAATGGCGAACGCGCGCCGGCGCGCCAATGCTCGTGGCCGTACAGATTGGTGGGGATCCGTGCGCGGTGACCGGGGACGACCAAGAAGTGGGATGCTACCGGGAATGCGGAACCGTTTTATCAAGACATGGAAGTCGGACGTTATGAGGCTCTCCTTAAAAGGCACGCAGGATAGGCTACAGTCGCCTACCAAAATTCACGGAACGGCAAATTGCCGCGTTTGGCTGTGAATTTCGCTGGGAGGGATTTTGCTTGACTTTGAAGCGGTCATGCGGCATGCATATTGGTGATTGAACCTCAGGATGCTCACAGGAGATGGTAAATTGAGTGACCTCTCAATAAAGCCTCTCATGTCCATGCATCGCCAAGTGGAACTAAAGCTAAAGAGTGCTGAAGAGGAGAGCCAGATGGCCCTTTTGCTCTGAGGACCAAAAAGTCGCCCGAATCCAATGCTCTTCAGGAGCTTGTTGTGGATTCTGTACTTATTCGACTTCCACGAGATGTATGCTCGGGTGACCCCAAGACCTGTGCCTTTTGTATGCTACCGGCTAGAACCATGCATACATTGTTCTCCAGGGGCCTCATGGTTCTAAAGTGAAGGCAAATCCCTCCCAGCCAAATTCACAGCCAAACGCGGCAATTTGCCGTTCCGTGAATTTTGGTAGGCGACTGTACAGATATACCGACCCCTAGCTCGTCGATGTACAGTACTGTACATACATATGTATCTATGGCTGACTGTGGCACGCTTGACGAGAGTTTCCACCACTCCCACCATGATGACCTTCTACTTCGACTTCATGCTTACATACCTTCGTCCTGATGTATTCAGACTCATCGACAAGCGTCGGTCACACTTTGCTCTTGACCAATTAGGAACAGGAAATGGCGCGAATATGAGCAGATGAAGGCGCTAGGCCGCGCTCCTCTTGCTCGGCTTTGACAGGGGCTTCTCAGTGCTATTGAGGCGTTGTAGCAGTCGGGGCGAAGACATTATCCTTGGGGCGAGTCCCAAGTATGCGATTCAAAATACAGACAGATCACGTCAGTGACATCATCTACTTTGCCAGTGGAGCGGGCCACAAGGGAGGGTCTGAGGATGTTCAGACACTCTCAAGCTCTTTTGAGTGGCGAGCACCATCAAGTCTCGAGTTCAAAAATCAACAGTGAGAGCAGCTGTGCGGGTTGCTGTTGTCCAACGGGTTCACTTCTGAGTGAACCTTCTCGTCTGCCCACCCGACCAACGATTCCCAGCTTGACCACTGTTCTCCGCGATGAGTGCCACACAGCCAGACACAAGCCCTGAGCAGGTTTCGACTCTTCTCCTGATCTCATCAGCCTTGTCACGACACGGCTGGTCCCATGTTCATTATGATGTGGCGTGCGATCGCACGCTGGTCGAAGCTGCAGAGTTATTGCTGCTCGTCCGAACCAGTCTCGCCCTGAACCGTACACACGAAGCGTCGCTCCAAGCGGTCGACGGTGAGTTTTTCCGTACCCTGTCAGGACAGATGAGAGCGCTTCAGTAAAGCTGAATCGCAGATGCGCTGCAAGACACGCTAGTGTTTGGGATTGCGACCGCCAGCATGCCTCGCAACGTCTTGTCCACCTTACAGCAGGGGGTTTTGGACCCGCTGGAACAAACGGCCAAAAGGCTATCAGAGGCCGAGCCTGTGGCGGTCAAGTCACTCTGGGCAGCTCTCCACGACATGTTTTCCACCGGCTTGGATTCTGCTGCGCGCGGAGCCCGTCGCGGCCGGTACAGGGTAAACGGGTATGATAAGCCATGGATGTCAGAGCTGCTCGATGCGATGACCTATAAAGGTCAAGAGGTTATGACCTATAAGGGTCAAGAGGTCCTGGCGGCGTTCCCCAACGAGTCCGACCCACGATCAGAGCTATTCCGCAGCGTGGCCGGGGAGATTACGAAGAAGGCTTTCTATTCAAATGTGACTCTGTTGCGAGAGATGTGCCAGGATTACGCCCGGCCTGATCCCAGTTCCAGACGACCACCTTACGAAGAGTCGATGATTCGCCAAGCAAGCGTTCTTGTGAATTCTCACGATCTGGTGAAGGAGATTTGGGTTGAATCGGACAAGGTATCAGACGGGTCGTTCCGGGCGCTCATAGTGGCTTTAAGCGACGCATTCAAGGAGTGGCGGATCAGCCGGCTGGAAAGGGCAGGCAGGTCGAAGCCGTCGCCACTGGTCATCGGGCTGAGGGCAAAGCTGGCCCCCTCAAGAACGAACGAGCGAACGAGCCTCGCCGATAGTGACGCTGCTGATAACGAAGTTGGCTCTTAGCCTGGGCGTTGCGGACATGGCGACGAGCTTTGTCCTTGGATCGGTTTTACTGCACACATGTACAGGTTGCGTCATGTACAAATGGATCTTCCCAGTCTCTCTTCCCCAAAAGATCATCCGCTTCATGTACGGTTTCCCGTAAGCATGACTGGGCCGGTCCGTGGTCACCTCCGTGTTCATCGAATCGGTTGGCGTTTTCTCCTTCTCCAGCGCTGGCATTTGACCCCAAAACGGCAAGTGTATCTCTGCTGTTCCCCTCAGTCGGGCTCCCTAGTGTGGGATTTGCGATACAAGCTGCCCGTGGCGAGTACCGCTGAGCATGACATGAGAGAAGAGGACGATGGTCATCTGAGTGAACGCAGACCTTAAATTGCAAACTGGAAAACCAGTTCAGTATCGGAAATGAGATCCCTCCAGAACACTGTACTAGACAAGGGAGGCCATCGCAAGATCAAATGATGAAGGGCACTCCTTTCGCTGGAAATTGCAAAAGCTCAGGAGCGAGCGGCAGAGGTATTCGAGTATATAAGGCTTCCTAACATCCCCTCTCACGTTCTCGAGAAGCAACATACATTCCTCTTTCAGTTCTCACTTCCCACTATGTCAGTTGAAGATTCTAGTGCCGACGATCCGAGCAGGATCTCCAGCACAGGCCCAAAGACCTACTCCTCTCTTGTATTGTGCGCACCTACTCTCAGCACCTTGAACGGGTTGTCTCGGACCGACGGCCTCAATCTTTTAAAAGACAATCACGCGGTGCTTGCGATGGCAGTTCGCGTAACTCACAATCAGATGCCCGACAATTCTTCTGTGAAGAAAGTGCTCGGTGAGTATGCTCCCATAGTTCTTCAAAGGCTGTGCGGCCTGGTGCGAGGGCTGAGCGGCAGACGCATTCGAGGTGTTCGACTCTATTGGTGAAGTAATCGACGCCAATGATTTCCCTCAGATAAGTGCCGATGTGTTCTCCGAGCTACAAGATGTGACTCAAGAAGTCATTTCTGCCCTCGGAGGCTGCAAGGAAGGGAACGACGACGCGGTTCATGCCGCATGGCGTGCTGGTCACGATTGGGCCAGCAAGCAGCTCAAGGCCGGGGAGGGAGATGCGAAGGCCATCGAGGACACATTAAGACGCGGAGAGGTCAGTCCAACTCAAGTGCTCTGCTGCATCGTGTTGACATACAGGCTGCACCGGACGAGGAGGTGATGCTCAAGCTGGCATTATATCCAGACCTTCCAAGCGATTACAAGGAGTTATTATCCAACTTTGAGGGAGGCCGGGAAACTGCAGAGTCATGCATACAGGGATGGCTTGCACTGCAGGAACGCATCCAAGACTTCATATACACCTCTGATGGAGCTGGAACGCCAAGCTATCATGCAAAGTGGTTCATCGAGGACACCCGTTCTAAGACACATTTCCAGGATTGGTACGAATCTGCTCAGACAGGTGACGCGGTGGAGGGGGGCCACAATACAGCCGAGAGAGCTTGACATAACTTCTTGTGCTCTCTGATCTGATCACTAACTTTGTCTCTTCACTGTTATGCAACTTCATATATTTCGAATTTAGGCCTTGTTGAAGCGCCACAAATCTCTCGATGACATTGAATGTCCTATTGTTGGCGGGATGCTAGATTGTGGGCATGTCGAGCGGCAGAGCGCCTCAGATGGCCGTGGGCGCACGGATCGTGGACGAAAGTCACTTTTTGCTAGCTTTCGTCGTTGTCTCACATTACCCCGCTCAGACCTCTGTCTTAGGCCGTGCCACAAGACCGTACCGTGCCACACAACGGTGTCTTCTGCTGGGTACGGAGGAGGACCTGCTACACGATCGGGCTCGTTGCCAGAAGAAGGCCGTTCCCCATTCAACCGCTCTCCGCGGCAGAAGTAGGGGTTCAAAACGAGGCGCTTTCGGGCCACACCATTATCCGGATAAGACATCGGGGTAGACGCTTTGACATGGAACGCTGATTTGGATATTTGACATCGGGTCCATTGAGCATGCTGCTTGAGTTCAAGGAGATCCCAGAGAGATCGAATGTCTACGGCGTTCCTTTGACAGTCCTCGAGCGACAGAGCCGCTCTCCCAAGTGTGTGAAAGTGTATAAGAGCGCCCTACAGACCGTCCACATCGCCACCCTTGCTCATCTATATCATTTAAATCAACCTGAGCACTTATGTCCGTCTCAACCAAGGAGCCTTCGACGGCACCTCCCGAGACTTCGACAGCTGCGGATGAAGCGCCCTCCGTCAGAGACTACTCTGCTATCGCCCTGCTTCCACTCTCTCTCAAAAAAATGCTTACCAGTTCCTACCCGGAAGAGGCCGTTACAGTGTTTACCGACGTGGGACTTCTTGTTGACCTCCTCGGAATAAGCGTTACCCTGATAGGCGACGGAAAGAGCAGGGAGCTAGTGGAACGACTAGCTTGTAGATGAGACCGTCCCCGCTGGCGAGTGCGCTTACACAAAGCGGAGCTCTCTGAGCCCCGCGAAGGCTTGCCCAGAGTCTCTGGGACGATTTTCAGCATACTGCGGCCAAAACTCTTCGAGACGCTCTTGAAAACCTGCGACTTAGTGATTTCCGGTGATTCGACAGCTGTCGGCGCGGCGTACTTCTCCTTCACACGGAAAGTGAAAGCTATGGCCGAATTAGATTCCCGCCGCCTGGGAGCTTCAATGGGTACCGGTGACACCAATCTGGCAAGCTTTACCATCCAAGAGTCTTCACGTTTGGCAGCGTCCATGCCTGAGTCGTATCAAGCGCTTCCGGCAGATAAGATGGCGGCTTTTAAGCAGGAAAAGATCGAAGACATGACTGCTTTGAAGCCCAAATTGGAGGCGCTTCGGGGTTATAGCGAGAATCTCGCTAAGGAAGTCGGTGGATATGGAGGCAATCCTTATCGCTGGCGCTGGCAAAGCGAAGCCACTGCCGCTGAACTCATCTTGAAGGACTGGCTGGAGAAAGGCGGTGCCAAGAGTGAAGCGGACATCGCCAGACACTGTGTCGAACGCACTCGGGCAGAAATGTAAAAGGTCTGAACCGATTGGTTACTAGCGACAGGATTCCGTCCCGCTCGCATGTGAATACGTGTTCAATTTACCTACCACATTGTCTCTATGAATCTCACTTGTTCTCTTTTGGTCACAGAGCGAGGAGATATCGAATGGCCATCTGCACTCCTTTTGCCGAAAATTGCAAAAGCTACTCGTACTCAGTAAAAAGGATCTTGACCGCTGGGCGATGTATATAAGGCTCGCCGTAGCACTCCCTGCCGTGGTGTCAGAAGTCATAGACGACACTTCTTCTCAGCTATCCTTGTTGTGTCAGTTGCGAATTCTGGTTTCTGCGATACAATGAGCTCTTCCAACACATGCCTCCAAACCTACTCTTCTCTCACTTTACTCCCCTTCGCCCTCAGCAAACTGAATGATATGTCTCGAGCTGACGGCTTCGACCATCTCAAAAATGAACACCACTGCCTTCAAGTGGCTTGTCACGCGACGCACCTTCTGTATCCCGAAGATCCCGCTGTGAAAGAGGTGCACAGTGAGTATACGCCTGAGAGGCCGAGGCGTCTCGTCTGCCATGTGGTGCAAGGGCTAAGTAGTAGACGCTTTCCAGGTATTGCACGCTCTTGATGGATTAAAGGACGGGAATTTCCCTCAGATACGTGCCGAGGCGTTCTCGGAGCTGTCCCACGTGACTGAGAAGATCGTCTCTACGGCGGAACGCTGTGAAAAAGACGACGAAGAAGCCCTCAAAGCACTCTGGTCTGCGTGCCATGTTTGGTTCCTGAGCCATACTGAGGCCGAAACGGGGATGGACGCTGAGGAAGCGAAGCAGTTCTTCAAGGGGAAACTGAACGAATTGACATCAGGAAAGGAGACGGTCAGTCGAGATCAGCTCTCTGATTGCCCGTATTGACAAGCAGGGCTCTCTGGATTCAGTCGCTGCGTGCAAGCTGGGATTATGTTCAGAACCCCCCGAAAACTATAAGGAATACTTGAAATTTCTCGAGATAACTAGAGCGGAATCGGTACGATTTCGTGAACTGCAGCTACGCAACCGAGATTTTATAGACACCTCCGATGGAAATGGAACGCCGAGCTATTATGAGAAGTGGGCTGGCGAGGACACCCGCGTCACGGCACTCTTTCAGGAATGGTACAAATCTGCAAATACAAATGACACGGAACAAGGGCAGAAACCACACGATACTGCAGTTGAAAGCTCGAAGTGACCTCTGCTATGACGGCGCCGATGCCGCAAGGTCTCCTTAGCTTCGCCTTCATTTTGATTATATTTGGTATTTTGTCATGTACATATGTCCCTTGTTCGTCGTGGATCTCAGCCTGATGGGGGCTGGATTGTGCCTATATCGGCCGACTGACTCCCAGCACATATATCAACAGCCAAGCCGAGGATCACCCGTCGCCTGGGTGGTGGAAGACATGACAGGCCGAAGAGCAGCATTTGGGAATTGTGCCTGATGCCACTATCCGTCGTCTGAGACGCGTCGTTCTGTGGCTTGGCGCTCTCCTATGCTGGCTCCCCACCGGCCACAATACGGCTTCTATTGGCTCGCTTCTCAACGGGGAGTGCACGGACCATGTCTGGGTCGGGAACCGGCTAATCTCCTCAGCAGGTTTCTGGGACTGTCAATCGCGCTGGGGCTAGATGTTGCATGGAAGCGCATGGAGTGACTCGAATCTCCGCTCCCAGCTTCGGCGGGTCAGCGCAGGTTGAAACGGCCAGCTGGCGTCACGGATTTGCAGTCGACGCCGAAGGCCCGCACGACACTGTGGATAAGTACACAGGCGGGATGTAATGGACTACGTCATCACGGAGACGTCCGTAGTAGCCGACTACATGTGAGAACTCTACATATACAGACTGAGAAGGAGTGGATACCTTCTTCGAAGAATGTATTATTCATCTGTCACCTGGTAACTCATCCTGGCATATCCGTCAACTAGCAAGGCAGTCACTCACATACCGACTCGTGTTCACCGATCCCGACACGGGAAGCCTTGTCGATCCATTGCCGTCCATGCAGGCGAGGCGATTTGCAAACGTGCAGGATCTCGGTGCTTTGGTGGCAAAGGACAGATTGATACGCGCAAAATGTATCTGTAAAGAGACACAAAGGACCGCAGCGTCTTCGATGAGAGGAGATACGGTGCAGCAAGCTCTTTTGATGCAGTCGAAGCTACTGCACAGTATATATGGCAACAGATACATACACCCTTGCCAGTGAATCTGTCTCTCTTTCTTTCACACGCCAAAACTTGGCTCGACGTGAGCATGAGTACAACTGGTACCTACCTACTTTTCCCCAAGACGCACATTGCGTGGTGTCATCATGCGATAGCGGGAGATACCAAACTGCAAAAGGAAACTTTGCGCTTCATGCGTGCTGGCAGAAACCAGATTGTGACAGCCATAAGAGGTTGCCGATTCCTATACACGAAAAAACTCGACTCATTCAACACAGTTCTCAGTGAGTTATCGGAACTAGTCACATCGTCCACTCCCTACTCGGTTATTGCCACGATAGCTCTGGGCAGCGAATACCGCTGACGAAAGATGCCATCCAGCCGTTAGAAGACGTCGACCAGCGAGAACCTGCTTCAGGGTACTTACTCAGGTTCAACGACCATGATCCGAAGACCGTGCGCTCGATCGCCGAGGCGCTCACTTTGACTTGTCAGACTCTACAACTCATGGTGTCATCTGAAGCTCGCAAGACGCACGGGATCTACCGACACGTCACGCACTGTGCTACCCTCCCGGATGAGGAGGTATCCGTCCTCCTGCGTACCGATGACACTCGCTTGACTCCGGATCCGCGTCCTGCTTGCTCGCCCGAGACTAATCCAGCTGGGTGGGCTGAGGCCGAGCGCGACATCCAACGCATAGAAGACGGCCTCATTGTGGAACTGAAAAGCCTCATCGATGAAATTTGCTCTCAGTACACCAAGCTCACAACAGAGCGCAGCTCTACCGCCTGAGCACCCATATACTGCTTGTAAATGCTTTGCTCCATGCCTCTGCCAGCCTCCTCGGCCTTCTTCTTGCTGTCTATTCGATCTCCCTCATGTTTTATGCACGGCATCATTCAGGTATCGCCTGCGACCAACTTGGCTCCACGCAGCGGAGTATGTCGGTGCGATTAGTGAGACGCTTATCATCCTGAATTGTGTCGCAGAGGGCCGTTGTCGGGCAGAGTTCACTTTCATGGGGGCTTGGTTGAAGGTGATGTTGAAGTGCGTTCATGCCTCCGAGGCCGGATCTGCACGATCAACGTCCTGTAGCTTCGCCCACCCCCGCTTGTGGAAGACGCGCCACCCACAGGCCTAATTTTCAACGGCGGCCGTCATCACCGTTGAGACAGAATACTGTCGACGCAATTTGCGACTTGGGGTCAAGCATGCCACGGGCATAGCTCAGTGATTGCAAACCTTGACGAACGTACGATGTGATACACACGATTTCGAAATGAATAACTGTCATCGGCTCCGTTGATTCAGCTGCGTTATTCCAAAGATCGTCCAGCAAAATCGAATGTTACGAACACTCCCTTGACCGAGATGTGCAAAGGCTGCTCGTAGGGTGCAAAGTGGCCTCCCGACGTGATCCTATATAAACCGGCCCACCGATCTGTGCACTTCGCCACCCGCTCGCACTTGCACTGGTAAATTGACCATTTTGCCTTGCCATGCCAGTCTCGCGGCGTCAGAGATCCTCAGCTGAAACTAACGAGGCCCGGGACATCCGTACATATTCTGCCGTCACCCTTTTCCCAGCATCTGTGAGGGAAATTGGCTGCAGCTCTTTCCAGGAATGGTCTAAAAATCTGGCCAAGAACATGCGAACTCTTAGCCTCATCGTCCGAACGAGCGAGCATCTTGCAGAACAACCGTTGAAGACGAAACTGACCGAGCTGGCATGTGAGCGTTTTCGCTGGTTTCAGGTCAGGCTACGCTGACGTAAAGCCGCACTGGAAAGCGCAAACAACTACCAATCTCTCGAGATCCAACAGGCCTTCCCCAAGTTCCGCAAGGGAGTATTCTCCCTTTTGCAGCCAGAAGTCTACGATGCGCTCCAGGCAACATTGTGCGGTCTGCGGGACGGCGATCAGGCAGCTCTCCGCGCCGCGCGAAGTGTCCGCATAACTCACTTGAGGTACGCGTCTGAACAGGTTAAAGCAGCCCGTGAGAGGAGGAGCGGCGACAATGCATTTGATGCCGCCATGACGACGTATCTCCAAAGGGTCTCACTCGTGCTTTCGCGACAGCCCACATCGCTCGACCACGTCCCGAGGCGTCTCCGCACGGTGGTCTGGCAAAATATGAATCTCGAGATGACCGCTTTCGAGCCCACCTTGCAGGAGCTCCGGGACATGAGCGAGCGTCTGGCTCAAGGAGCCGAAGGCTATGAAAAAGCTGCATATCTGGATAGCTGGGTAAGCGAAGCCATGACGGTCCACGAGGCGTACGTGGAATGGCTGGCCAGAGGTGTTGACGATGACATTTTGAAAGCCTTCGAAAGGTCTATGTCCAATGTCCGAGAGATTATCGATGAGGTCAAGACTCACTGTAAAAACCCGCCAGATCTTACTACACCGTATCTGCAGATGCTGTCAATACTTGAACAACGTGTCGGTCTCATGTTGTCTGTTCTTTCCGCATGAATCACTTGTTTCCTTTCGGCCGGCTCGTCCAGGCCGCCGGTTCCTCGAAACTGCCTTAGTGGTATTGGACAGGCACCGCACGACGCCAAGCACGCACTAAGTAGTTGGAGATGTGGGCATTCGCATCCGCAGCCGATGCTCTCCAGGGGAATTCAAGGGGGACCAGGAGGTCATCGGATACTGGATTGAGGGAAGGGAATGTCGAGTGAGGGTCCAAAATGGCGTTCGCTTATCAGATAAAATAGCACCGTTCCCTTCGCACTTTCGACCGAAAAATTCCTTCCTCCTCGCCGGGTCTCACGGCGACGGGGCAGCAAGCAGGTTCATTATGCATCGGATGGCTCACTCCGGGCAGACGGGCAGAGGCCACAAGTCACAAGTCACGGATCACAGGGAAGAGCGGCGCCGCCGGCAACGGCCACAGCAGCATGAGGATGGGGCAATCACCGGGATCTGGTTCGTCGTTCGTCGCTGGCCTTCCTTCCTTTCCGATCTTCTAGGGGCTGTGTGCTGACATTTTGCCTCCGGACATCTTCAGAGGGGCAGCGATCGAGAGAAGCAGAGCCAATGGCCAGGCATCGTCGGGTGATGGATGACCTACGAAGGCAGGCATGGCCGCTAGCGCCGGTGTATCCTGCAGGTGTGACCTGTGTGTGCGCCGTCGCTGTGCTGCCCGACGGCTTATCAATACGTACTAGGACCAAGGAGAGGCACCACCATGCTCTCTCCTCTTGCTACCCCCTGACGGCGGTCATTCCTTCGGACCCATCAGGCCAGGCGAGCAGCGACGGGGGACGAGACGAGGGGGACAGGGGATGTCATGAGATATTTTTGGGTGCCCTCGCTGTGCCGATCTGATCTCTGGGCATGGGGCTGGCCAGGTAAGAGGCATATAAGGCAGCCACCGCTCATCATATGCTGCGCACACCTCATTCCCCCCAATCCCATTCGTCGCACACGCACAAGATGCGTCTCGCCTTGCTCGGGGCAACCGCGCTGCTCGCGCTCACCTCGCATGTTCGCGCCGACGCACCGCCGGAGACGGTGGAGAAGTACGACTGCGCCTATGGGTGCTGGATGGCGCTGGCCAAGGCGAAATGGAGCGACATGCCCGCTAAGGCCAAGGCGGGCGACACGGCCGCCTGCTGCAGCTCGGACGGCTTCATGACGTCCGTCGTGCTGTGCACTCAGACCTATTGCGCCCCCAAGGTCATGCAGCCGGGCTGGGACTACGTCACGAGCCTGTGCGGCGCCAAGAAGGTCGGCGTCAAGGTCGGCTCGCTCGAGAGCTGGGAGGCCAAGGTCGGAGAGGCCCGCGATGTGCAGGTGGTCAATACACTCACGATCGGCAAGGGCGAGGTGAACGGCACCATCCTCCTCGCCCAGCCGGCGTGGAAGATCGGACGGGACTCGGTCGTGAGTTCTGGTCATCTTCTCAAGGGATGTGGCTGACGGCAGGTGGCGCGGGATCTGTCGTATGCCTGGAGTCATCGGTTCGGCTGGACCATGTACAGTCTCTTCGGCCTCGCCGTCCTCACTGGGGCCCTGCTCAAGGTGTACCACAAAGTCGCCGCCCACCTCGCTGTCAAGTACCGCGACACCGCTCCGCGCGCTGCCGGTGCTACTACCAAGGACCTGTCGCTGGTGGACAAGGCGCACGCATTCTACATGCGACACATCTATGTGCCCGGCGCATTTGGATACCATCGAGCGACCGCCTGGAGGTGGTTCTCAATCCCGACTAGGCTGCAGGCTATCTGGCTCTTGCTCTACGTCGCGATCAACGCGGTGTTCCTCGCGACACATTATATGATCTTTCCTCAATACCTCGCGTGCGTCTAACTTCTTCGGCTACAAAGGATGGACACTGACAGAACAGGCAACCCAACGATACGCTCGGTGTCCACGTCCGCTTCGTCGCCGACCGAGCGGGTATCTTGGCCATCTACAACCTGCCACTGCTATGGTGTCTCGGAGGGCGCAACGACATCTTCATCTGGCTATCCGGGTGGTCGTTCGGTGAGTCACCTCTCCTATACCTTGTACAACAGACTATGGCTGACTAGTGACTAGCGACGATGAACCTGCTGCACCGCTGGATGGGACGCATGACCGTCGCCCAAGTGCTCATCCACATGTCGGGCTACTTCTGGCGGCATGTGCGCCTCGGCAAGATCAAGTCCAACTGGGAAGAACGATACTACAGGACGGGCATCTTCGTGGGTCTCTCCCTCGCCCATTCACACCGGAAGGCTAGGGCTGACTCGCAGGCGATGATGTGCTTTGTGCTCATCATCCCGCTGGCCATGCTCCCCGTGCGCAAGCGGGCATACGAGTTCTTCCTCCTCGCGCACATCGCGCTCGCCCTCACCGCGCTCGTCCTGGTGCGATACCATATCGAAAAGTACGACGACCAGTACACGGGCTTCATCTGGGCGTGCACCACCGTCTGGGTAAGCCCTCCTCCTCTATTGTTTGCACATGGCTGAGAGTGGTGCAGGGTTTCGACCGCGTCGTGCGCATTGCCCGCGTGGCCGTGCTGTCCTTCCGCACCCTCCGGCCATTCGCACGCGACAAAGCGCACAACAGCCTCGGGCGGCTGTCGGCCGCGCCCTCGGGGCTCATCAGGCTGAGCATCACGACGTCCGTCCCGGTGCGCCCCCGCGCGGGCGAGTACTACTTCCTGTACTTTCCCAGCTGGCATAACTTCTGGGAGAACCACCCGTTCACGCTCGCCTCGTGGGACACGGTCGGCGGTGACGACGCAGACGGCAAGAAGGAGACGCGGCTGCACTTTTTGGTGGCGCCCCAGCGGGGGGCGACGAGCCGACTGTACCGCAAGCTCGAGCGGGCGGAGCGCAAACTCGCCCAGGACTTCCGGGGAGAGATCGGGCAGATCCAGCGCGGGAGCCAGGGCGCCGGCGTGCCCTTCCGCGTGCTGGTCGAGGGGCCCTATGGCACGCGACACGATTTGCGGCCGTACCATTCGCTGGTGCTCATTGCCGGTGGGTCAGGTATCACCGCGATCCTGCCGTACCTGTATGACCTGACTCGCTCGGCGGGGCAGGCTGGCGCTGGAGAAGGTGGACAAGGGGACAAGCACAGGGGCCTCGTGGACCGCGTGACGGTGGTGTGGGGCGTCAAAGACCTGGCGTACGCGGCCGACGTGCTCGAGGGCGAGCTGCGCGAGTGGCCCGACTGGGTGCAGGTGCGCGTGTACCTCAGCACGCAGCGCGACGAGGCCGCTCTGAACGTCATCGAGGGTTTGACGCCGGCGCCGTCCGACCCGGAGATCCCTCCGCCTGCCGGCAACGGGAGGGAGAAAGCGCCCAGTCTCCCGAGCACCTCTGGGACGCTCGAGTCGCGCATGCCCGAGACGCCCGGCATGGCGTCCGTGGCCGAGCTGGAGAAGGGTAGCGGGGCAATGAGCGGGATCCGCACGGCCGTCCCGTCGCCGGAAGGGTCCATGTCCGACGTCCAGCTGGACGAGAAGCAGCCTTACCCCGCCTCCCGACCCCGGCCGCCCAGCACCGGAGACGAGACCGAGAAGGCAGCAGCCGCCGCCCCAGGAGCAGGGGCGGGACACCGTTACCACCCGCACCTCGTGGTGCGCCACGGCCGACCCGAGATGGATGGCATCCTCCGCGAGGCCATTGGGGGCTTACGCGGCCGCGAGAGGCTGGGCGTCATGACGTGTGGTCCGGCGGGAATGATGGACGACCTGCGCCATGCTGTTTCCAGGTCGTATGGCTCTGCCCCTGGCCAGCTCGGTGCAGACCGCCTGGCGTACTTTGAGGACGCGTTTGGGTGGTAGCTGCGTATCGAGCCTCGAGTCTGTAGTCACAAGCGTCAGAAGTCAGAGGTCAGAGTACTGTACATACACGTAGATGGGCTTGTGCATATCGCTTCACGTAGTTTGACACTATGCACGTATGCGTCGATATGCCGCGGCACCCTGTGTGATCCTTTAGACGACAGTTTGATATTGATAACATGATAGCGCTGTACCGCGCACGATGCGTAGACTGGTGGAGATGTTTGGATCACTTCGCAGATACCTTTTCGTACTACTTCGTCAGCTCGCTCACCTCGAGGACGTGGCTGACACACGAAACACAGATAGGCGCTCGCGGCCAGAACCTCTGCCTCGTCTGCCCTCCTGATCTCCGTACTGGTCATCAGCCAAGCATCCCGGAAAACCCCCAAGATGACTCACTCTGAGCAGTAACACCAGATCCGCCTGTCCTCCTTGGGTCTCGAATGGTCCTCCAGGCCCATCGCCGCGACACTGTCCGCCAGCCCGTCCACCTCACTTGACTCCCCGAACATCTTCTCCGGGTCGACAAGGCAGTACGCGATATAATGTCCTCCGATCATTGTCCCGAGATGCACCACTACCGCTGTGACATGAGATTTGTCTCGCGACGGGACAACCTGCCAAATACTCACCATACAACTTGTACATCACCGCTTGAGACTGCGGGCCGCGTTCATTCGTCCAGTCCATATACCGCGCTCTCGGGCCAAGCGGGGTCTGGTGCACTTTGTAGTCATGCCTATTGGGCGCCATGAACGGGGCCAGATCCAACTGCGCAGGGAATGAGATGAAGTCTTCCACCCTAACTGTCAGTGACCAGCTCTGACCACATGACGCTATGTCTCGGTGCCCACTTCTTTAGATCGTAAAAACTGTAGAAGATGCTCCCCTTGTGGGTCTGCTTGAACCGCTTGAAGTGGAAGACAAGCACCTCGGGCGCCTTGGCAATAAGGTATCGTTTGAAGGCGCGCCGCATCACATAGTGCGTGCTCTTCTTACGATTCGGCATCTTGGGCCGGACCGCCGGTGATTGGCTCGGTGGAGCCTGCTCTTCTTCTGACGACGAGTCAGATCCCGACAATCCATCGGTATCGTCATCATCCCCGTCGAAAAAGTCATGATTTTCGTTTGCAATGGGGACCGAGGGGATCAGACTCGTCTCGGAAGCGAAGGATACTGCCACTTCGGTACCGCTTATCGATCGACCGAGGCCATCGGCAGAATCTGGCAACGCTTCGAGGTGTTGCCGGAGTGGAGAAGGGGCTCTGATGACTTTGCTCGTATGCGAGGCCAGGGAGTTTGATCGCTCGATATGTTCGTCGGGGGATAAGGGACCGAGAGAGTCGTCGGAGAGATCGCTTGTGCTGGAAATAGCGATAGATGGAGGCACTGCCGCAGTAGAGGTCGAGCCGACGGAAGTGACAGGATGGAGGGCAGAGGGGGAAGTCACGCTCTCGTCCTCCTCGCGCAAGGTCGGCTCCCTCCCTCGGCCGCGGATCGGTTTAGACGTCTTGATCTTCCAACACTTCTTGCAGGCAAAGGCATTCTCCCCTTCGAGTACCTCGACACTTGTAAATGACTTGAGTGCCTCGATCAATCCGCTCTCGGCAGGGACCTGTAGCGCTTCTCCGTTATGGGCTGCTCGAAGTCTTGCCAACGGGTCCGACAGATCAGGTCCGGGCGGTGGAGCTAGGATTCGGGCAATGTACGCTGCCTGAGCCGGAGTCGGGCCCCCTACTGCCTGTGCATGTGAACCGCCCTTATGTGTGGATGCCGTTGCAGTGCTGACAGGTGATGTCGGCATGATCACGGGACTCGCCGTGATGGGTTTGGGCTCTGATTCGACATGTTGGCTAGGGGTCGAAGAGGTTGCACTTGCTGGCCGAGACGACTTTTCTTTTTCCTTCTCTTTCTCCTTCTCCTTGTCTTTGTCCTTCTTCCTGAAAGCAAAAGATGTTCTCCCCTTCAGGCCACCGAAGCCCTTGGATGATCGCCTTCGCTCGAGGTCCGTGGTGGACGGTCGATCGTCGTGTATGTCCAGACTTCGACGCCGATCTTCGCCCTTCTTGGGCTTTTCCGCGTCGGACAGCTCGGTGTCTGAGACAGCTGCTTTCGGGGAGAGAATGCCGCTGGACGAAAGAAGCTCCGCTGCTGAGGGAGGCGGGGGAGGTGCGTCTTTGCTGCTGCCGCTACTCGGCTTGGACCGCAGTCTCGATGCCAGACCCATCAGGCGGTCCCGCTTCCGAGGCTTAGGATCGTCATCCCTGAGGCTGAGCGAGATGTCTAGAAACCCCTCGTAAGTATGCGAGACCTGCAGATCAGCTTCCAAGCTACCGCCAAGCTGGCATGGGCGGAACTGACGCTCTTGCACCTCTCGCATACAATGACGCTGGCCAGTGACCCTCCAAACAGGACGTCGACCCAAGGAATGAGCTCTTGCCGATGCGGATGCTCTTTCCCAGCTGCCCATTGTCTCGGGGTAGCACCGTCCGCTTGGCCATTCTGTGCAGCCACAGCAGCGGCAAAGGGATCTCTCAGTGGGACTCGAGTCGGACTGGTCGCTCTGCTCTGTATCGGACTGGGCAGCGGACTCGGCAAGGGGCTGATCCCATCCCCGATAGGCCTGGCGCTCTTCTTCCTCCTCCTGCTGCGCTCGTCGTGGGGAGCCGGCGGCTGCAGAAGCTTGATCACGTCCTTCTCCTCCATCTCCATGCTGTCCAGCAGATGTCGCAACAGCTCATGCGCATCCTGCTGCGAGACGTCGTCGTACTGGTCGTACTTCTTCGCAATCTCCCTCAGCAGCGCTCGCAGGGACATGCACCGCCCCGGTGCCATCTCCTGCGACCCGGCCGTCCCTCCTAGTACATCTTTCATGCGCCATGCCTTGTTGAGCGTCGCGAGAAACGTGCGATTGATAGGCAAGAGAGGGTAGACCGGCGGCTCATGCGCCTCAGGCTGGAAGGCGGGGATGCGAGCGGGATCGATGGACGGCGGTGGGAGCGCAGAGTACGGGAGGGGCCGCTGGGGCGTAGAGGGATCATGGGAGAGGATGGAGATAAGCGGCGCGGTGGCCGATAGCTAAGTGGTCAGCATGGAGATTGATGAGCAGCGGACGGGAGACGGACAGCCTGGAAGGTCGAGTTGAAGAAACAGGTGTTGGTCTCGTTGATCAGGCCTATCGGCTTGAGATCGCTGCGTCTCGCTGGCCGTCGTGCATACGCAGTCGGCGCCGGGAGTGAGACCGAGGTCGAGCTTTGCCCGGCCGGAGGGGTGGCTGCGAGTCCCCGGCCCTCTGATATGGACGGTCGCGGGGTGGCGTTGGGCGAGTCGGCCATCACGAAGCGTGTCGAATCGTCGCTGCGACCGATGCTGACAGATGAAGCGTTCACAAGTGGTCAAGTGCAAGATGGAGATGGAGTTTGGGTGATTATGGCGAAAGCAGGGAAGGTGCCTTGGCAGGGAAAGCCAGATGGATCAGCCCTGGTCTACATCAGAGGAGGGTGCTCGAGAGGTGTCGTGGTCATGGTGTGGCCAGAGAGCTGGCTAGTCGGATGCGGCAGGCCAGACGATGATATGAGCAGAGAAGTGTACAAGACAGAGCAGACAAGTGAAGAGTGCAAGAATGAGTGACGCCGAGGGTTGCCAGCGCCCGGATGTTTCGATCTCACAACCACACGCCTTGGCGGTCCCGAACTGCCGGATCTCATTCCAACGGAAGCGTACAGCTGCTGCATTCCCATCGACCCAACCCAGTACGGCGGTATGTACAACGAGCAGTCACACTCGTAGCATCCACTTTGCAGCCCCAGAAGCCTGACCCTCGCATTGGAATCGATACCTAGCTGGAAGGGCCTTCTCCCGCTGTCTGGTGAGCTTGATCCTCCCTTTTTAAACAGCTCAGCTCACGCTGGAGGATACCCTTCTTGACGAGCTCGTCCGCGGTCGGGCGGGTGGCAATGTCCTTGTCCAGCTTGTCCTGTATGATGAGCTTTGCAACACGGAAAGTCTGGGGAAGCTCACCTCGAGCATGGACTTTTCTAATTCAGCGCGCTTGCCGGCGAGAGCATCACCAGGTGCACCTGTGATCAGCAAAGGCTCCTGATCCTCTCTCTATGGCATGGTAGATGGACACCTTCCACTCACCTTTCAAAATACCCTTGTCCTGGAGCTCATTCGCCGAGGCGCGGGAAGCAAACAGCTTGTCCAACTTGGCCTTGTCCATCTCGTTCGTCGGGCTCAAATCACCCCTCGTGTCCACCTCGCCCGCCCCACCGCTGGGCGGAGGCACGATAGACGGCGCAACAGCATGCGCCTGCGCGTGCGCCTGTCCAGCGAGGTTGGCCGCGCCCGACCCGACGGTCGTGGCGAACTGCGAGGCCTGCGCAGTGAGGTTCTTGGCCGTGTCCGAGTTGGCGACCTGCTGGGCGGTGGTGGCGGCAGTGTTGGCCGCCTGCGTGGCGAGGGTGGATGCGGTGTTGAAGGCGGAGGTGGCGGCGGATTTGGCCTGGCCGAGGAGGTCGGCTGTTGTCAGGGCGGGCTGAAGGGGGAGCGGTGGGAAGGTGACTCACACATCATGAGAAGGTCCGTGTTGTCAGTCTTGTGCGGAGTGAGATGGCTGCTGGGAGCTTGGTGTCGCTGTCACCGTGAATGTTGCTAGTGTCGTTGGAGAAGAGAGAGGGTTGAAAGACACCTTTCGGCGGAGCCAGCAGTGATCGTCCGAGCTTAATCCCACGACGTCATCCTCCTATAGCCCAAAGTGGCAACACGTGGATTTGATTCCGCTCTACCCAGACAGAGCCAAGATGAGATGAAACGTTCAGTCCGACCAGTCTTCATAGTCACCAACGAAAAGTACATTGCGAGCAAGACGAAAGCTCGGCATCCCGCGTTCATCAGACTCACCCAGCTAGACATCATTCTGCCAAGCTGTCGCATCTCGTCGACGCCCTCAGTGAGCATCCCGATTTCTCTGCAGCTCTTGGATCTCCTTTCTTTTTGCACCTTTGATAAGGGGGCTGTAACGCCCACCGGGTCCCGTCGCGCAGTGTCGCGCCAGCTAGCATACTCTTGATCAAATCTCTGGACTGCATGATATGCCGGGCGACCAGATCCAGTGCTTGCGCTTACACTCAGTCTCGCCCGTGCTCCTCTTTCGCGCTCTCACCGTGTCGTTCCTCAATCCCTTCCGGCGGGCGCAGAAGGAGAATGCAGCGGGGCAAATTGTGATCGGGGTCAAGTGGGGTCGGGACCGGTACGTCGAGCATAGGCTGCAGCGCAGCGGACCCCAAGCCCTCTCAGACCATCGCTCATTCCAGGTTCAATGTGCCGATACCCAACCCCTCCATCACCCCGCTCTCCCAGCTAATCGCCACGCTCTCCACGCAGACCGGTATCCCCCCAGACGCCCTCAAACTCATCTACAAAGGCGCGATCCTGAAAGACCCCTCGCTCACGCTCTCCGCATACGGCATCGAAGACGGCTCGACGCTGGCCCTCGTCGGCTCGAACCAGCCTGCACCGTCCGCGCCCGCCGCCGCGCCAAAAGCGCAGGTAGTGAAGAAGAAGAACAAACAGCCTGAGACGGCGTCGCAGGAGGTCCTGGTCGATTGGATACGGGGACTGGTAGACGGCGCACTGAGCCCGCTGCAAGCTAGCATCGAGGCGTTTGTGCGGAATAGCCGTGACGACAAGCAGGTGGAGGGGAACCGGCCGGCACAGAAACCGACGTTTGAGGTACTGCAGAGAGAGCATGCGCGCTTGAGCGAGACGCTGTTGCGAAGTCTACTAGATCTTGACGGGGTGGAGATCCCTTCCGAGTGGCAGGACGCGCGGAAAGAGCGGAAAGAGGGTGTCAAGCGGGTGCAGGGCGAGTTGACGAGGGTGGACGATGCGTGGGGGACAAGGAAACGTATAGGTCAGTAGACATATGGGCACGGCCTCGTGGATAGACGCCGATCAGATGCTAGATCACTGCAGTGCTCATGCAAGTGTCTGCCTGCATGCTGGAATGGGTATGCATGGGGGTATACAGACATCCGGGACTCGATACACCTTCCGAAAGGCTAGTACCTGTGAGCCGGACGTCGATGCAAGCGAGAGCCAATGAGCAATGATCATGAGAGCAAGACGAGTAGCAAGAATGGACAGAGACGGGAAGTTTGTAGTGTGGAACAAATCACGCCCTGTCAATGAGCTGCCTCTCTGGTACACCGGTGCAGCTTACATCTTGTATGTCATGTTGCCCTTGAGAGGCTCGGCGCCCTCGACCTCGTAGTCGATCTGAATGTCGAGGTCTCGATTATTCCGCGCGTTCGGGGCGCATTTGAGGGTACCGCGCACCTTGTCGCCTTGCTACTTTGTCAGCGCCGCTCCAAGCCCGAAAGACGATGCCCACCGAGACGGTCAAGGTATCCGGAGTGTAGAAGACGGTCTGTTTCCAGTGTGTGTACTTGGCTTGGGGGCCGGTGGAGAAGTTGATGGGCTTGTGGCAGGCAGAGAAGGAAATGTCGAACCATCCGAGGAAGGCGTGGATGTCTGCAGCGTTCAGCACTGAACCCCTTGCACAGGGAGTCACATACAGTCATTACGGGTAGCTTTGAGCTCGAAGGGAACCTCGAATGCCAAGTCCTCCTTCTTCACTGTCCGGATGTCGATGTGCTTGATAGCATAGGGGTCCGTGACGACCGCCCGCAGCTCGACGCAGTCGACCAGAGGTTCGCGCAGGGCAATGTCTTTGATACATGAGTAGTCGAAGCCGTACACATCGTCCCAGACTGTTTGTCAGCCTGCGCCACGGCAGAACGCCCATTGCTAGGCCTACAGTTGATCTTCTCCTCTTTGTAGTCCTGGTCCTCGATGGCAGCAAGGAAGATGGTCGCCTTGTCAGGGAAGAGCATGCCGCCCGGTGCGAGGTACTTGTCCCGCGCAAGAAGGACGGTGTCGAGCATGGACTCGTACAGCAGGAAGTAACCCATCCACTGTTGATTAGCTATACGTCTCTCAGAACAACAGTGCCACACCTCTGAGATGATGATGTCCACCTGCTTCACTGGCAACTCAACATCCTCCAGCTTGCCCTTCAACAGCGTGATTTCTAACTCGTCAGCCTGCCCTCTGGTCCGTGACCGAGCCACGCACTGTCCTCCGAGAAACCGTTGGCGGCACAGATGATTTTTGCCTGGTCCAGGATGTTGGACATGTCAATACCGATGACTCGCTTCGCTCCTGCCTTTGCGGCAAACATGGACAAGATACCCGTCCCACATCCGACCTGCCCTCAGCCATCCCCTTCTCGAATTCCTCCTGTCCAAAGGAGCACTCACATCCAGTACCACCTTGTCCTTGAACAAGTGCGGGTTCTGCATGATGGCATTGCGATAGCTGAGCGTCCGGACCTGGTCCTTCAACATCTCTTCGTGGATGCCAAAGTGGGCATAGCTGGGATCAGCGCCATGTATGTAGACGCCAGACACCGTACCTGTCTGCGTAGCTGAGATGTCAGCTGCTTGCACTTATGTCAGGTGAGGCAACGTACTAGTCTCGCGAGGTCATTTGGTCTACTGGCGGCAGGCCCTGTGTCGCCGGGACGTCCGATCCGAGCGAGGTCGAAGCGGCCATGTTGCTAAGAGAATTCGTTGGGGTCCGCAGAGTCTAAAGGGTGAAGGGCGGCGATGCACAGCGTCGGGCGTATATCTGCCTCAAATCTGCGCTCGTGAGGCGGGGAGGATCAAGCAGGAGACCTAGTAGACAAGATTGCAAGAGGTTCAAAGTGAATGTCTGCCGGACCTGACTTCGGCGAGAAATTCCAATCCGGTCAAGCGAGAGGCACGTGACTCTCTCAGCACTGGGCGAAGAGAAAGATAAGTTGAGGCAAAAAGTATACATGCATTGCGCAACCACTGTACTGGCGAGATGCATCATGCAGCAGGCCGCCTACCAGCTGGTCGAGGCCTTGCAAACCCGCCACCGCCACCTGCCCCAACTCTGGGTCCGAAAGCATCAAAGGCCTTTCGGATATTGGCCTGACTGTCTTCGTCTCCTCCCGCTTCCGTGGTCACGGGCGTGCTCGGTCCGGTGGAAGAGGGCAGAGGGATCTGCGTGGCGGACCGGACCGGCTGGAGAGAAGGTGAAGGTCGTGGTCGACCAAAGGCCGCGAAGCCTGCTCCAGGCGCAAGCGAGGAAGACGTTGATGTCGGTGTAGGAAGTGATGAGGAGTGGGTGGGCTTGCTTGGCGCCAGGGAGGATTTCAGGTGCGACTCGGTCAAGTCCGCGATATCAGACGTCTCGAGCTGTTCGAGCGTCAGCAACCAGCTTTGATTCAGGAAAAGCGACGCACTTTACCGGAAACATCAACGCCCGCCTTGTCGGCCGCATCCTGCTGAACGCTGCGTACGCTGGACGAGTACACCATTCGAAACTTGATAGGGCTTCCCGCAGGACAAGTGTAGATGAAGAGGACCCTGCCCTTGCCCTCAGGAGCTTTGACGGGCACTGGAGTCTTCTCTTCTTCCGGAGAAGCTGTCTCTTTTACGCTGAGATCCTCCAGCTTCGGTTCTTCGGAGTCGTCGTCGTTCTTCTCTCCTTCTCCATCTTTCTCCTCGCCAACGAGAGGAGCAGAGGAAGCATTGACGACTCTCACACCACCTTGAGTAGCCTGGAATGTGTTGCGAGGAGCACTAGTCGGCGCCTTGATTACAGGCGCTGTGTATGCGGGCGGCGGAGTTGGGAAGGAGTAAAAGGTGTATGCTGGGGATTTGGGAGGCAGCTTCGAGGCGAGCTGAGAGGGCGTGCAGGCCTCAGATTTGAGAAGCGATAAGGCCGCTGTGTTTGTAGATGAAATCTCCTGTATGTCATCAACAACAATACCCGAATGAAAGCAGACGGACGCACGAGGACCACAACCCACCCCTCGTCACTTCGTTTGGCGACCTTCTCCATAGCCTCCATGATCCCGTCTCCCCAGGCCATCTTTCCGCCCAGTCCGATGACGGCCTTCCTCCGGCGAGCTTCGTTCTCGGGATCCAGCGCTGCTCTCTTGGCCTCCGCTTCCTCCGCAGCCCTCACTTCAGCCAACGCGGCCTCCGATGCCGAGAGTGGTGGCGGAGAGGAGAGATGATTCAGGTGGGCAGTCAGCGCGGATGGAGTCAGGTCGTTCTACCTGTCAGTGACACCTTCACAGCCAAGCCAAAGACGAACAATGTTCGTCGCGAACCAGTCGTGTTTGAATATGCTGCCTCCAAGGGCCTTCAGGAGTCCAGCTCTCGAAGAAGCCTGCAGCATCTTGGCTCGCACCTGCAAGTGAGAAGTTGGTCAGACCAGCCGATATGCTCACTCACACCTGCATCGTCCGGGACGAAGGTGACCATCATCCACTCATGCTTCCCGCCTTCCTTGCTGTCCAACCGGTATGCGAAGCTCGCCGGCGTCTTGTGAGACGGCAGCGATGGAGGCAAGAGAGTGATGTCGTCTTTGTACGACGCCTTTGGCTTGATAGTGTCATGAACCTTGAACGTCTCTGCGTCTTCAGACCCATTCACTTCGATTTGAGATGCGCGACTCACCGCCTTCGATAATGAACACGAGCGCTCGGACATCCTCAGAGTTGCTCTGAGCTGCGGCGAAGGCGCTTGTCAGCGCCGGCGGCACCTTGATGCCCGATGGCGCGGACATGCTGCTCGAAGCTCAGCCCGATTGCGTGGTTATGCGTGCCGATGCAAAGTGGAAGAAGGAAGCCAAAGAGGTGGAAACAACTTGGGGACACAGCTGAATCCCGACGAGGACGCGTGATGACGTCGCATTCCGTACGGTCGACCACTTCCTTCACACTTCAATCCTCAACTTCGTCCACTGGCTACGGATAGCTCCTACATGTGGCGGGCAAAGGCTGACAGACGCACCTCACCTACACGCAGACATGCAGAGTACCAAGAGAGCCTCGTCGCCGTCCAGCGATAACGGTGGATCGTCGAAGCGTACCCGCCAAGATACCTCGACGCCTCCGACCCAAGCTGGGTCTTCTACAGCCAAACCTCCTTCGCTGCACGCATGGCTTCACCCAGATCTGCCAGCTCCTCTACAGGCTCGCTCGCCCCCTCTAAACTCTGGCAACTCTACGTTTATCTCGTTCACGATATCTTTTCTCCCACCAGCCCATGTCTCATCTGAGGCTTCCTTGGCGAAAGAGGCACGGCGTATGGTCCGAGAACTGGACGTCGTTTCTGAAGTCGGCGCTCTTCTCTTAGAGCAAGGAGACGGCGCATTTCAAGGCTCGGAGGGGCGAGCACCGGGACGGAATGGTAAAGGCAAGGAACGAGCAAGAGAGCCGGATCATCGCATGTGGGCCTGCAGGACCCTGTGTCTGCGAGAAGGACGAGACGGGACAGGCGGAGAGGACGATTATCACGTATCTCGCTGTTGGATCTGCAACAAGTTCGGAAGCTGACATTCAGCTGGTAGAAGCTTACAACGATGATGGCGAAAAATTCGGCGGGGAACGGGTGTTGAAAGTGCTCAGAGAAGGGAAAGGAGTTGACGTTCTGACGATTTGCTGTCGCTGGGTGGGTAGTCTTTCCAGTATGCCTCGGTCTGGCTGACGAAGCAGTTTGGTGGGGATATGCTAGGGGTATGCTTCTGCTGAGTTGACGACGGATCAAGCTGACGTTTCCGCCCGCGCGATTTCAGCACATCGGTCTGACTGCCCACACCTCAATGACCGCTTTGGTCAAGATGGTCACACTTCGAGATCTGCGGCAAACACTCGAAAGCTTAGATGAAGAGATACAAGGCCTGCGAGATACATTGAAACCGCCCGGCTCGCCACTGCAGGAACTCGGCGCCGCGGATACACCTCCCCCTGCTTCGCAAGGCAAATACGATGGCATCGAGGACACCGCACGGCTAGAGCGATTAGTCAAAGCCAAAGAGAGAACGAAGGCCTCACTCGAGGGACGGGCCGGCTGGGCCGGCTTGGAGCAAGCAAGGGCTGAAACTCTCGCAGCCTCTGTCAGCGCTCGATGACGTGTCACATGCGAACCTGAAGTCCTCCCTCATTGAAGCCTCAGGATACTAGCAGATTGTGGAGCGACACATCTTTTTGACCTTGGTTGGGCGTATTGAATGGCCTAACCGGACAGCGCCCCGCCCCAGCGACAGACCAGCAATCGGCATATGATAATTGCCGGTCAAGCCAAACGAGCATGCATCCACAGTGCGATCTACAGTATCTACAAGAAGGCTCATACGTGCGGGCAATCGCCTCATGAATCCGTCGGAGTTGGGGAACGTCGATCTCTCGAATCAAGTGGCGGAGGTCGGAGTCGTATCGGACAGGGCATGGTCCGATACGTCTGACGCTTCTGCGATACTTGTTGTAAGTGGCTTTTCGCTAGTTTGGCTTTGAGTCACATCAGACGGCTCAGGGTTTACTTGCGATGTGTCGGTCTTCTCGGTGATATTGTCTTCTTTCGTCGTCTGATTGGCCTGACTGGCGGCCTCAGCCAACTTCCGCCTTGACCGTTTCGATTCCCAGCTGGTCCATATTATCTGCTCATCGGATGTTAGAGACCGGCCCTCGCTAAGACGCTTGGCCACGGAGGACTCTTCAGGAGTGTAAGCATCGGCTGCCTTATCGAAAGGCACGGAATTCGCCTTTTCGACTTCCCGCATGCTGAGGGCCGACAAGCCCTTGGGTGCTTCCTTTACAAGATCCCTCATCCCAGGCGTAAGTGCACAACGATCCTTAAAGGCGGTTTTGCTTCTGGAGAAGAAGTCGGTCCAGGCTTCATGGTCAGTCTCGCTGAATTCTTGCAAATGAGGGCGAGATCGATCGTATTTGGAGTAAGTCGACCAAGTGTCAAGCAGGGACAGAATCTGACTCTTGGTCTGAGTGATCAACGGCTCGCTCTGCAAGGCCTCGTAGCCCTCTAGCTTTGTCCGAAGCGGAGCAAGCCTTGACGCAAACTCGCGATCGAGCTGGTTGACTTCCTCCAATGCCTGTCCGATGCGATCTTTTGCGTCCTTTACGGGGTTGAGGAAGCTGAGCTCTTCTTTGTTAGGCTCCCAACCTGTGCCGGCGGTCGTCGGTGGCGCCGGCGCCGGCTTCGCAGCCTCAGTTGTTGCGGCAATGGCCGGCTTCTCCTCCTCTCGCTTCTCTTGTGTCGCTTCTTGGGTTTGGTTTGTCTCGAGAAGTCCGGTACTATCTATGGGACCGCTCGCAGGTGGTGCTTTAGTAATCCTCCGAGCTCTTTCTTCACGGCCGGCACGTATCTGCCCCAATTTGCCAACCCTTTCTTCGAAGCTGCTCAGCTCTGAGAGGACATTTCGGAGTTGAGCTCGGGAGAAATCATCCTGGTCATGAAGTGCGAACGTGTATAAACCAGCCCGCTCAAAGTTCCATTCGATGGCAGAGTGGGCAAGTTGCGCCGTTACGCTCTGTACATCTTCGTTCCAGGCATAAGCTGCTTTGTCTCCAGTCTTGGTATTGAGCTGTGTCACAGTGAGCTCCAAGGGTTGTCTCTTCATGTGCTCCTCGAGGCGTTTGACACCCTCCTCCTTCTGCTCTGTAGCCTCTTTACCGTAGAACAACCTGCCCGCCTCTTGGAACGCTTTGGTCCAGACAGCTGTTTGTTTGCGCATTGCCTCACTTCGACCCTCCTCCAGCGACGTGACTTGATGCTTCGACATGACCGGCTCGAATATCTCACTTTGCAGCTTATAAATCGATTCGGCGACTTTAGCGTTCTCAAGTATGTCTGTTCGGTCAGTGGTTGGATGACACGTGTTAAGCCACCTACATTCGGGTTCAGCCTCCAAAGCCTGCAGGGTGGTGAGTAGCTGTGCTGAAGGACGAGACTGCTCTCTTTTTACTCTTTGCATCCAATGAAGAGCGGATTTCTTCTCGAGTTGCGCCCACGTGTGGCGTCTGGCAGAGTACATCGAAGGCCTCCAAGGCGGAAGCCTTTCCGGCAGTTTTTGCTCCGTGCGATGCACTGGCGTCGTCGTGGCGCCCAAATCAGGTTTGGTGTCAGCGGTCGAGGCGTCATATTTCAAAACGGTTTGAATAAGCTTCCTGGCAGCATGAAAACCCCTTCGCCCTTCGATGAAGTTGCTCATATTGTGCATCCAAGTTGTTTGGGCGTCGGGTCGACATGTGTACTGGGTCAGCTCGGGCAGCCAAGTGCGGGGATCTACCGGACCCTCAAGTCCAGCATCTTCAAGAATAGCCTGAGCCACATGGGACGGAAGTCCTTTAATGCCGCCGGGCTCGCGCCATCCGCTGCCAAAGACATTATCGTATCCCGCGTCCCCTATTCTCAGCTCATTGTGAGCCTTGGTCAGATTGAAAAGGTCCCTGACGCTCCGAGCGTCCTGGTTGTCTAACATGCTTGTTATATGTTCGAAATTTTTCACTTGCGAGTTCAGCAATATAGATAGGACTGGAATCTTGCCGCGCATCGAGCCTAGAACCTCGCAGAGCGTTGGTCCTAGGGCGCGGTTTGCCTGTGCCAGTGACAGGCATGGAAAGGGCTCCGTCGGAAAGACGATCCCTTATCGTTCTCTCGCGTGCAGCAATCATTTTCTCCACCCATTCCAAGGTGACTTCAGCGGGCGGCTCAGTCTCTTCTCTTCTCTTGCTTGTTTGGACAGAATTGGCATCTGTAGTCTCCCGTGACGGAGTGTCGTGGGCCTTGAGGAGGGTCTTGTGTTGCGAGTGCAAGACTTCTGGACAGGTGGGGCAGCTGCTTGAGGCAGCGCTGTGCTCATCACGCCCCACCTGAGGTCTTTTCCCGGGGGTTTGACAGACTGACGTTCCGGCCTGCGCTTCTTGAGGGGGCAAGCTTCGCACATTCTTTGGCACCGCGGCGCCAATCGAGTCATTCCCAGGATGGGTTGCCGCCATTTCACCAGAACCGCCACCTTGGATCTGAGCTCGCTCCAAGCTTGCTTCGGTGCGACGGGCAGCAATGCCGCCCACGTGGTCACCAGTGCCTTCGGCGGCGGACACGTTACGGGGCGCACGGATCTGCTCCTCTTGTCGGGCGTGCGTTCTCGTCTGGGTGCTGCGCGATAGAAGACCCCACTTGGAGCGAACGTAAGATATCGCGCCCTTGCACCTCAGGGCGATACTGTTGAGCTGAGCGGCGCGGAGAAGAGGGTTGGACCAGAAGGAGGTTGTCGTGGACGGAATTGGGTCGTCAACAGTGGCTTCACTGTCCCTGTCGTCCTCGTCATCAGACTTCCTGGTCGCCTCCAGGGGCTGTCGAGACTCTCGAGCGAGCTCGAGAGCCTTGGCAGTGTCTCCGAAGAGTCTCTCGCTGCTGCGCTCAGCGAGTCTTTGGAACTGAGCGTCCAAATCAGTTTGGTTCCCGTCAGCCGGGGCGGCGGGTTTGGCTTGGTCTGTCATTATGGAGCCTGGAGACGAGGGGCGGTGAGGAGGAAATTTGGATGCTGGGGTTGGATGGACGATGTAGTATGGGGGCTATAGAGAGGTCTATCTGGCTCGGTGACAGCAGGAGTGGGCTGGTAGAAGATGGAGGGCAGCTCATGCAGTGGGAGTGGGAAGAGAGAAGGACGGTGGAAGGGATCTGAACTGACCAGCCCGCACTCGGCTAGGAAGCCCACGCTCCTCACATCTAGGCTCTAGGCTTCATGGCCGCAAACGCGTCACAACAGCTACAAAGGATCCATCTGAGCCTCTAGCACCACGTTGACCAAGGAGCAGTATGCTCTGGCGTGTTCGAAAAAGGCTTTCCTATCATATCGTCCGCCTGGAAGTTCGTGATGCAAACCCGAGAGGGGGGCGATCCTCTGCGACATTGACGTGGTTGCACTGTTTGCAAATGGATGCTCGAAGGAGGCAACCGATTTGGCAACCGTCACTGTGGGCCGAAGCGATGTCGACAGGGAGCTGGCTCTCAAGATGTCGCAGCCGTAGCGCTACAGTAGGCGCAGAGCCCTTGCCGTGAGGCCCCCATCATGTCATCGGGCGAGACTGCGATTTGACGTGGCTTGCGCGTCAAACACAAATAACCAGGGGCTGCCTTCCCCCCTCCCCACACCCCATACACACACACACACCTCATGCATTGCATGTCTGAGCCTGATCGCGGCGGCGATAGTCATGCTTTCTGACCGATGTTATCTCCTGGCAGGCAATATGAATTCACGAGTATTCACATTGGGCAAGCATGAGATGAGCCAGAGCTCAGATTCTCAGCGAACAGCGCACGATGTGGTGGCAGGAGGGCGAAACTGCGTCACGGGACGGCCAGCCGATCCACCCGAGCATGCTTTCCGAGAGGAGCAGCCACGCACGGATCCGGAAGCTATCGAATACCAAAACCTGCGGGCCATCTATATCGGCGACGACACATGCATGTGGTGATAGGACGGAGGAGAGACAGAAATGGACAGGACTGTCATTTACAAATAAGAGCGCCGGATATGAACACGATTGTACACAGAAAGCGGGTTTATGGGATGCGGTCACGTCTGCTGGCCCTCAGGTCGAGGCTTCCACACGAAAGCAGTGTCAGGGGCTGCACCAGATTGGATTTCGGTCTTCTCAGGAGGGAAACCGACGGTTTGTGCACCTCCGGTGACAGGGGGCTCGGGTCGATATCCGGGAGGTGCATCGCCCTGTTGTGCACGGACCTGCTCGTGCTGCTCGTTTCTCTCCTGCTGCAGCTGCTCTCGCACAACGTCGTTCATGAAAGACACGCCACCGAGCTTGGTTGGCTCTTGGCTACCAGGGAAGGTCTTGTCGCCGCCATCAACTTCTTCTTCGGTGACCACTGGGAGACCTTGGGGTTGCGCATAAGTGGTGGCATCTGTGTCCCTCGTAAAGCTCGCCGGCCTGGCGAAGTGTCGGACTTGTGTTCCGGCTTGGGTCTGGAATGCCGGCTTCGGAGGAGGCGCGTAGGCTGGGGGATTCTGCAAGCCGTCTACGTATGAGCCATTCGAACCGTACCGTGTCCTCTCTCTGCTCGGTGGCCTTCGCTCTTGACCCCCGCTGCGACGATGCAGGTAGTCGAGGTATTCACGCGTGTAGCCCGTTTGGTCCGACGCGATCTGGGACATGGCCGAGTTGATCATCGAGTTCAAGGTCTGCAAGAGCTGCGCCGGGTCGGCCTTGTGCAGGCCGAGCGAAGCCAGGAACTCGAGGGTCTTTACCGTAGCTGGGTCCATGTTCGACAGGCCCCTGTGAGTTCGGGCGGCCTCTTCGAATCTCATATCCTTTAGTGTCTCGAAGTCATTTCTCAAACCTTTCAGAACAAGGTCGGTCTTCGCTTGCACACTCCTGAACGTCTGTTCTCGCTCATCCCGCGCACGCGCTACAGTGTCGAGGTGGTCGTACCACCGGTCGACATTCATACCGGCGCATACGATCTGCCTATCGAGGTTGCCGGTGTCGAGGGACGCCATGTCCAGATCGGTCCCGGTCAGAATACTCGCCATGGTGTTGATGGCATCTCCTTGTGCTCTTGCAGTTTCGGCCCAACCCTGGGTGAGCGAGAAATTGCGGCGTGCCACGAGGGGACGAATCCATTGGTCGATCTCCTCGCGCCTCTTGTGTATGTCGTTGATCTGCTGGGTTATGGTTTCCTTCTGATGGTCGAGTTGTTGCAGCATCTGCCACTGGTACACGTCTGCTTCGGACCTGACACCCTGTGCCGAGGTCCCTTTGGTTTGCTTAGTTAAGTCCTCCACCATCAGGCCCCACTCGTTCAACTCAGTCAACTGATCGTTGTATTGCTGCAACAAGGGCGATTCGCGGAGCATCGACGTCAACCCGACACTTCGGCCCTCCCGAACAGCTTGCTGTTGGGCCGCCTTTCTGAGGTCGTCGAAGACGTCCAAGGACGTGTCGACCCAGCCGACCCCTCGCTCAGTACCATGAGGACTCATCTGGGAGATGGGCTGGAACAGATGCGAAGATCGCAACAGGTCCGTTATGTTGTTCCGCAGCTTCTGTGTCTCCTCTTCGCTGAGCACATCAGTCGGGGCCAGCTCGCGATGGAGGCTGAGAAGCTTGTCGGTGTGGTAATTGATTTGCCTCACAGTGTCAGTCTCTTCGGGCCGGAAGGACAGGGGCCCAGGCCGATCCGGGAACTGGTGGGTGATGACTCTCTCCAACACCGCCTGCGTAGGAAATTGAGCTACCGAGTGAGCCCCGTCGCTTCTAAAAGCAAGGAACCTACCGTTTTCCCCGCCTAGTCCGACCATCTCGAGGGTCTCGACCAACTGATTTGCCACAATGAGCCTCTCTTTCTCCTCGTCGAAAGTTTCCCCATCAAGCTTGGGGCGTGTGCCCCATGAGCCTGACCTCGTCTGAGTCGAGGGCGGCATGGGCTCAGGAGGGGGTCGGGTAGCCTGGGAACCAAAGCTCGAGTGTGCGTTGGTTCCCGAGTGGGCGTTGGAGCCCTGTGCTTGATTGAACTGAGTGTTCGGGGCCTGGTTTGTGATTTCTGTGAAGGGGTTCGGGTCGGCAGCTGGTGGGTACCTGGGCAGATTGCTGTTGTTGAGCAGAGGGTTGAATTCGCTCGCCTTGGGTACCGAGGGGACCGCGTTGTCCTTTGGCATCGCCGTAGCCATTGGCGTCGCAGTACCCATTGGCATCGCATCATCCATCTGCGTCGCGTTACCCATTTGCGTTGCGGTACCCTTTGACATCGTGGTTCCTATTGGCGTGCCTGGAGGGGCCGCCGTAGACGCAGGACGATGCTCGGGTAGGTCCGTGCGCATCTGTGATTGCCCGGCAGGGAATTGATTGGTTGGCGCGGTCTGGAACGTTCCCGTGTCGGGTCCCGTCTGTGGGAGGCTTGTCTCAGGAGGTGCTTGACGTTGCTCCCAGCTCTGATTGCCTGTGATCGGAGGTTCGGGCGGCAGACCGCGCCTCGGATCGTTCGAATCAGGGACAGACACACAGGTAGGCCGCTTGTAGTTGTAGCTACGCCGTCGCTTTAGGGGGGGGTAGTGGTCAGTTCCGACTCCGGTATTAGCGGGATCGTTCGAGAATCTGGTGGCCTGAGTCCTCGGTTTCAGGAATGGCTTATAAGCTGGGTGCGGCTTTTCGTTTCGCCACGTTGATTGGGCGGCTGTGTTGCCGCCATACGATGGGTGCTGAGGTTGGGAAGTCTGGGTCTGCCAGGGATAGCTTTGCGATTGGTTCGTGGTGGCATCACCGGTCGCTCCGAGCCCATTCGCGTATCTTTCGAGATCCCTCATGGGGTCATCACTGGCGCCGGTCATCCCACGCAACGGCAAATTCTCTCGGCCGACGTACCTCGCCGGCATATCGAAAGTTGCTTTCGACATGAGATCTGCCCAATCATTTAGGGTTTGCTTGTGATACTCGAGCAGATCCTTTTTGCGGAGACACACATAGTCTGACCGATCAATCGTGTGGGGTCCCGTGTCCGGCAGCGTCGTTTCGGACTGATCATCTGGCACCGGTTCGTCGCCTACGTCGCTGACAGGACCGTACGCCGTGACGTTGTCCCCGTCCACCTCGTCCAACGTTATGGTGTCCACGGCATCAGAAGCGTCCTCTACGTACGCCTGGTTGGGTCGAGCAGGACCCCCAGCAGCGGCAGGAGCGTTTGTGTCGAGGAACTGGGCAGTTGATGTCACGCCTGTGTCGTCCGTCTGACTCTTCTTGGCCTTGCTGCCAAACAGCCAGCTCGGCCTCAAAGACTTCTTCATATGAGCTTCGCAGATGACCTTCCTATCCTTGGCGTGTCAATTCGAGCTCCAAGTGGCGCAGGGGCGGCAGAGTCTGCGGCTCCAGAAGTCAGAGATGATCAGTACAAGTACGATCACCAGGTAACAGGGAAAATTGACGATGCAGTGAATGGGGCAGATGGGCGTAAGAAGGAGTGGTTGGACGGGAGATGATGGGGATGAACGATGAGTGGCTCAGGGTTGTAGCGATGAGATGTGAAAAACAAGAGAAGAACAGGGCGCTTGGGCAGTTCACATATGAGCGCTGCCATCTGCATTCCTCCTGCCTCGTCCAGACGCGCTTCATACGCACAAAGGATAGGCCGGGCTGAGCTCAGAGGCAGACTGAACGGATGTCTCCGCTACAGACACGTCGCAGGTGGCACTCGGGCCAGATGCGAGGAGAAGACCAGGGGAAGGTGCGCATGACGTTTGGAGGAGTCTGCATGCTCCGGCGTCGCTTGGGGACGAGCAACGGTCGGGGTTTGAAGGGGTCCGAAGGGGGAGGGGGATTCAGGAGGGCGAGCGGTGCGAAGGCGAGCTGAGACGAGTCAGAAGTGGAAGACTGGAGCTGCCTCTTTGTCGGGTTCTTGGTAGCGTTGTCGAGTGTTCTGGCGAAGCCTGAGAGCTGCTGTCCAGCCGACTAAAGCTTCAAGCCGTGCAGATCAAGATGTACTGTTGCAACTGCACTGAGATCCCACTGCTCACCCATGACGTGGGAATATACCGGAGGTACATTTAATGCATTTAATCCCGTACCTGAGTATTTGCCGTCCTAGCCCGTCCGACACCCGCCAACCCCCTTCCCTTCCTCGACCTCCGGACCAATCCTCTAAAGCTCATTGACACCTCTCTCTCCTATCCTCTCTCTCCCTCCTCGGCAGATCAATACCTGTCCCACCTCATCTCTCTGCTCATCCCATTCCCCAATCCTCGACAATGTTCGGCGCCGTCATTCGCTCGTCACGTCTCTCGGCCGCCCGCGCCGTCACTCGACCAGCCCCTGCGGCATTTACCGGTGAGTCCTGCGTCTATACTCGTCATGACAATGAGGATCTGTCTCGCGATAGCGTCACGCGTAAACAGTCTTGGCCTTGGCTGACGCATAATTTGCATCATTGCACCTCTCAACTCGTCACCCGCACCTCCATGCATACCCCTTCGTCTCCTATCGCCCATGCGAAAAATCACTTTTCAACCCTCGCCTGGTGATGTCTCTCGACTTTGCCCTACACTTCATATATCTACCATGACAACTTGACCCGGCAGCCGTCCGTTTCGCATCCGGCGGTGCTCACGCCCACGAGACCGAATCCTTCGAGGCCTTCAACACCCGTTACCGAAACTTCTTCTCCGCCTGCGGTGACCTCTTCGAGCTCCAACGAGGTCTCAACAACTGCTTCGCATACGACTTGGTCCCCACCACCGAGGTCATCGAGGCTGCTCTGCGCGCATCGAGGAAAGTCAATGACTACGCGACTGCTGTGAGGATCTTGGAGGGCGTGCGGGAAAAGGTGGAGAACAAGGGTCAATACGATGCGTACCTGGCCGAGCTGAAGCCGGTCATCGACGAGCTGGGTGAGTGCTCTATACTGTCCGGAATCTTAGTCGTGGGCAGACGGTACGAAGGAGTGGACGTCATGGAGGAGATTATCGCTGTACCGACGGGTCAAAACGTGGAGCGCATAGGGGTCTCAGGATGCAGACTCGTCGCTAACCGCCAGGCATCTCGAGCAAGGAGGAGCTTTACGGTCTCTCGAAATAGTCTGTCTACCATCAATCCACTAGAAATGCAACCATGGCAAGCTCCCGTCGGCCTGATGGAGAGCTCACCAGATTGCAATTTGGACGCATCTGATAGGACGGTGCCACGCCACGGATCTCGGGGCTGATGTGAGAGTACCACTGATGCTGGATAACGTGGCAGGATCACGAAAGTCGACGGAAACGCAAAACGAGGCGCCGAAGCAAAAACATCCACAGTGCATCTCTCATCCGCGTCTGCCGGCGGGAGGACAGGCGTGTGGCCACACGTGGACCCCGTCCTCCACCCCCGTGATGCCTCCTCCGTCTTCTAAACAAGAGCGTACAAATCAAATCGAAGTCATGGTGCCGAACGGGTGTCGCCACGGGCCTGAACTAAACCCTCACCCGCCGGGGACCAGCAAGTGGGGGCCCGCTCTCCTGTAGAGGAGAAGCGGTCTAGGCGTCGGCGGGGGCGGCCTGAGCGGCCTTCCAGGCAGTCCCTATCGCACGTCAGCGCGAGACCAAGCAGGGGCAGTGGCACTTACACTCCTCCTCGGTGAAGTTGAGGGTGGCGGTGACGGGCTGGCCGTCCTTGTGGGGAACACCCTCAACGTAGGCTGGCGTCAGCACGACCTCGAGCCTGTCTTCGCGGGCGCTCACCGTCAACAAGAGTGAAGTCCTTGGTCTCAGACATGGTGATAAGTCGGTGGGCTGGTCGCTGTAAAGCTGGCTAATAGGCAAGGCAAGTAAAAGGCTGACTGTCGTGCTTGACCTCTCTGACCCGGGGACGGAGGGGTATATATACCTTTTCCCCCTCTCGCGCCGACCCGAAGGCCAGTGGGCCCAACGACCCCATCGGTCGCGCTGGCACTTTCCACCCCCTTCCGCCTTTGTCCACCGCGCACTGCACTCGCAGCACCCCACAAAGGAGCGCGCGGCGCTCGCTTGACCGCCCCACCCACGCCGGCGCTCCTTTGTCGCCAAAGAATATGCCAGGCGGCGCGATACGCGCGCCAGACGGGTGCTCCGTTGTGCCCACGCCCCAGTGCGCGAGGGGGGAAGGACGCCATACGCGTCGCGCGCCGCGCAATCAAAGGCAACTCGGTAACGACGCACGACACACGACGCGCGTCAGCGTGAGCGTGGGATATTGTCTTGCGTGTATGGTCTCGACTTCACTTTGTCCTTCGGCGCCTTCACACGCCTTCGAGCCTATCGATATGCCATTGCGCGTTTGCATGTTTGGACCGTGGGCCTTTGACGTACGGCCCCTGCGGATCTCTCACACTATAGCGCCTTCGGCTTGGGCGCCGCGCGCCTCGGTCTCGGTTGCACAACACGAGTATGGGCCGACAATGGAGGTGATTGCGACATAGGACTGTGGAATGTGCTAGGTCTGCTCGAGAGGCATGGCTTTGGCGGAGTTCCAAAGGGGGGCGAAGGGCTAGCTGTATCTGCTGCCATTTGGCCAGAGTGGGAGGGATGGCTGTTGAGGGCCGCCTTGGGCAGCGACAAGAGTCGTGGCGTTCATGCCTACAAGGATGTGCTTGCATTGTCTATGTATCTATCTAATCTCGCTTGGAGGCTGCTTTGTCTCGGTCAGGCGGCGACACGTCGTATGCCACGATGATCTCGCCGAGCACCCAGCTGCTGATGACGAGCAGCACGCACCCTGCTGCCCACAGTCCCAGATGCACACTCTTCCCTAAAAACTCGAGCTGATACGCTGTTGCAAGCCACAGCGCCTGCCCGGCGACCCATGCGCCGACAAGCGCACATGCGCGCCTGGCAGACAGCTTCAGGTGGGGTACTAGCAGAGGCAGGAGCGGCAGACCCCACATGAAGTACTGCTCGTCAGCGCTACTCCGCCTGACTACATAGTAGCCCACCTGCGACGTGCAGACCTTGTTGAACATGACGAAAATCCACGTCTGCACGAACATGCCCATTGCAAGCTGACCCCTTTGGCCGTATATGAAGCCGGCGACGGTCGTCAGGGTAGCTTGCGGTAGAAAGCTCATTAAAGGGTGGTCGAGCAGTTTCTCCCAAGTGCTCGGAGGGGTACCCGAGGGGAATAGCGAGAGGTAGATTGGGTAGAAGTATGGCGAAAAGTTGTGTCGATGGTCGAGGCGCGAGAGGTGGTACAGGAATGTGTGCACCAGGAAGGGCTTGCCCCATCTGAAATTCAGCATCTGCGACAAACGTCCTCCCCGAACGATGACACTCACATTGACCACAGAGCACCGTTGACGAGCACGAAAGTAACAAGGGCCACGATACCCAAGCGCCAGACAGGCCAGCCGAGCCATCCATGCGTTCTCGCCAGACTTGCCCAAATGGTCGGCACGTATATGACAGGATAGATCTTGTAGCTGACACCAAGCGCGAGGCATATAGCAGCCCTATCTTCCCAGCGCCGCCGCGAGATGGCCTGAGTAAAAGAGGAAGCCTGCTCTAAGGCGAACAAGAGCATGACGATCAGCAGGCAGATGATGGCTTCCGGAGACCCGCGAGTGGTTATGTTGAGGACAAAAGGGTTGAGGGTCCATATCAGGTGAACGGGCCAGAAGAGTCTGTCCTTGGAGTCGGCGGTTGAAAGGCGCTGGAGGAGCATCGGTACAGCTAGCGTGGCCAGAACCAAGAGGAATCGGCCAAGTAGCGGGTGCAGGAGGCTGGGGGATATCAAGAGAGCTAAAAGCGGGGTGTAGCGAAACGTTGCTCGGTTGTACGGGCTGCACGTCAGAGGAAAGTGTGACGAGCACGAGCGTACACTTACTCGCCTATCCTCCATCCCAGGCTCCTTGTGAGCCATCCTTGAGCTTCATGACCCTCTGCAGGACTCCAAATGAGTCTGGCACCATCGCTGATGACTCGCCAGTCCACATCTGTGTACTTGAGTCCGCCATATCGTTCAGGATGCGTGTCGACGTGATTGGCGTACAGGAGAAGCCCGAGTTGCAGTGCAGCGGAGACCAGCAGCAGCTGAGCTGTGCTCGGCCTTCGCCAGCCCACATTCGGGATCGCTGCTTCAGCTGCACTTGTCATGCTTTCAACTCAACGACCCTTGCTCGAGCATACTTTAGCGACTAGCGATCACCGCTCTCGGGCACGGACGCCGAGAGGCTTTCGAGGGGCGAGTTGAGGGGTAGTCGCCGCAAATCGAATGAGCATCGCCACGTCGGATGCACTGCTCGAATGTCCTCTCTCGCCCCTGATCGACGCGCTGTATGGAGTCTGCAGAGCTTCTAGAAGTCGAGGTGAATGCTTAAAAGCCATAAGAATGTCTGCGGTGACTAGGTGGACTTTCCGGATGGATGGGTTGCCGTCCTTTGGTTCTGACAATTCCCCCCTTGCCACCCCCCTGTGCCCCTTTGTTTCCAACACCTCTCTCCCACTTTCACTCGTCTCGTTCATATCCCATCGAGCCAATCTCGCGTACCACTGACTTGGACACGCCCATAACGCGTCTCGCAACACCCGATCAGATCGTCCATACGCCGTAACACATTCCGGAACGACCAAGCCGGTTAGAGAGGATCGACCTGCCGTCATGGGGGTGTGCAGGAATACGCCCCGACGTGAGCGATAGCATCGCGACACCTTGACGACGACCGACATCACCACTGTCAATCTCTCCCTCCATCAAGCTGCTCGCACCGCGCGACCAGCATGCAGCACTCGCGATCTGGGAGTCGGGACGTACCGACCGACAGCTCCGCCTCGAGCTCCCGCTCAGCCAGCCACACCAGCCAGACTGGCCCGACCTTCTATCCCGGCTTTCTATCGCGAGATCCACCATCACGCACCGGACCAGATCCATTGCAGGAGACACCGCTGTCTCCCCCTTCGCCAAATTCAGGATCAGGATCGCCGGGCTCGTACCTGCCCTATCTCAGGCAAGCGTCTCCGATAACTGTCACTTCGCAGGGGCCCTCCTCGCCGCCGCCGAGCGAGCCGACGACCGCACGTCCGGCGCGCGCTGATCCGGCCGCACCAGTCCCGGTCGGCCGTGATGGTGATCCAACACGAGCGTCGCCCATGAAACATGCGACAGGTGCGGCATCGCCTTCGACAGCGTCATCGAGTACAAGCGCACCGTCATCGGCAAAGAAGCGACCGAGTCCTTTAGACCTCAAAGGGCACCACCACCATGCCGCTACCGGCGGCGAGAAGCATCAGGAGCCAGACGGCGACGCACCACAGTCGGGAATGTCGCTTGCTAGTGGTTGGTTCCCCTTGCTTCTGGCGTCGCTCTACCACTGACACCGCCAGTAGGCAGCAACATGTCAGAGAAGATGGCCGACCTCTCGCTACTCCGCAAGAATCTGCTGCAGAATCTGAGAGCACGACCCCTGAGCGATTCGCTAGATTCGGACTCTGGCTCCTCGTCTGGCATGAACACGCCTCAGACGTCTAGCAGCCCCGGACCAGCGAGATTACCCTCATCTCAAACCTCCATACATCCCGAAGATCTCGTCTCTGTGGTCGACGTCCTGGACATGCGCAAGCCACTCATAGTCGACACGCGACCATTAGGACCCTACCTTGAAGCGCATCTAGCCGGCTCCGCAAACATCTCGATTCCCTCTCTCATGCTCAAACGGCTGCGCAAAGCGACGGCAAAGGGTACAACCTGGCAGGCGCTCGGGGCATTTATCAGCACACCTGCGGGCAAGGTGGCGTGGGACAGAGTCGACCCGGAGGCACCGGTGACAATTGCCGTGCTAGGCCACTCAGATTCGGATCTCCCGGCCATCGTCAAAGGCATTCTGGATGGAGTGCTTCGCAACGGTCGAGTCAAGATCGTTCAGGGCGGATGGGAGGCTGTTGAGCGACATCCGGTGGAGGATGTGAGAAAACGGGTTGTCTCAGGAGAGCCGAAAGAGCCAAACGCCGACATCGATGGACAAGAGGTTCTGTTGCCGCCGCCAAGAACAGCCCCAGCATTCGACATTCCTCCTCCACCAATACCAGACTCCTCGCTGGCCCCGCCTCGGGTTGCGCATCATCCCTCCATGCCATCCTTACGAAACGAGCGTCCGTTCCCGGCCCACGGCCCAGTTGGCTTTGGCGCATCCTCGTCAACAGCCTCCTCGACTCGACGTACTCCGAAGCTCTCCCTCAACCTCCAGCAGCCATTACGGAGCGCCACACTCCCGCCTGAGGGCGGTATGTCGGGCTTGCTTTCCGCTCGCTCTTCTTCTTCCAACTTGGGACGTAGGTCTCCCGGTCTGAGCATCTCGGTGCCCAAATCCCCTTCTCAGTTCCTGTCTGTCCAACATCTGTGTGCTTCTCAGGCCAGGTTGCCCCCTTCACCTAGCTCGTTTGGAGACGTCAAGCGATTCTCAACATCTCCAGATGACGAGGATCCGACGGAAGATCTGCTCTCACCTGGTCAGACTGCAAGGCTTCCTCGGTCTGCATCGTCGACCTCTTCCGAATCTGGCTGGCCGTCGCCCTACTCCAACACGAGCACCGCCGCTCCTTCGCCCCAAACTCTCGCAACGGCAATCGCCACTCCGAGGAATGGCATCGCGCCATTCGTGGTGACAACGATTCTTCCCGCGTTCCTGTATCTCGGTCCTGAGATCGCGAGTCAAAGGGACATCGACGAGCTCAAGCGCATCGGGGTACGACGCGTGCTTAATGTGGCCCTTGAGTGCGAGGACGAAGATGGGCTCGGGCTCCGAAACTCCTTCGAGAAGTACCACAAGGTGCCTATGCGGGATATCGTCGAAGAGACGAATGTCGCTCGGAGTCTACGTGAGGCTTGCAACTACCTGGACGACGCCCGGCTCCACTCTGCGCCGACGTATGTGCACTGCAAAGCCGGGAAGTCGCGTTCCGTCACTGTCGTTCTCGCCTACCTGATACATGCGAACGCATGGACTCTCAAGGTGGCCTACGCCTATGTGGCCGAACGACGGAAGGGCATCTCACCCAACATCGGTTTCGTGGCCGAACTCATGCAGTTCGAAGAGTCCGAGTTGGGCATTCGCCAGTCTGGCGGCGTGCACGGGGACTCGGGCGCGAGGCAGGGCGGAACGACTGCCTCCGGTAAGGGCGCGAACAGCGCTACTGGAGGAGAGGAAGACAGCCCTCGAAACGCTCGTATGCGGGAGAGCATGCCACCTGCTTGGAGCTCGTCGCTTGACAGTGGCAGTCGTAGTCCGATGCCCCTGGTAGATCTACCTGGCGAGGGGGACAAGGTCAAGGAAGATCGCGAGGGCAGGAAGGCTGGCGAAGAGCGAGAAGTGCGCAAGAATGGGCAGTGGGTGCATCAGAGGCGGTCAGTCAGCTCGCACGGCTCGTCGAGCGCATATCTGATCAAGCAGGGCGCCGGTCGACCGAACAACGCTCCAACCCGGTCGCAGGGTGTCCAAGGCTGGACTGGAATCACTTCGCCCACTGGCGGCTGCCAATGCCTCATCGGCTGATTCTTCTCCTCGTCCGAGTCCCACGCCTTCTCCTGGTCTGGGAGAGAAGGGACTCGCAGTAGGAGGCACTATGACACCCAGCACGGACGGGCGGCTCAACTGGGTCTAGCAGATGTGTATAGTCGTGGACGTGTCCGCCGATGCACCATGTAGCGACTGTCGAGCCGTGCTCTGTCGCTGGACAGCCGACAAGCGCACATGCATATGCAAGATGCAAGCTACCCTCTGCCCGAAGAAAGTCAATTTGTCCGTCGTGACTCGTATGAGCGTCTACAACCGTGATCTATGCGTATACCCCCGCGGCGTTACAATATCACACACTGCTTTTTCTTCTTCTTGGCCTCCCTGCTCTGGTTGGGCGGCACCAGCACCGCGCGGATCGCCTCGTCAAACACATTCTTCAGCCCCTTCTGCGTCTTGGAGCTCGCCTCGAGGTACCGCACCGCCCCCACCTCCCTGGCGCACTGCACGCCCTGGCCGTACGTCACTGGCGAGAAGTTGCGCTCTCTCAGCCTCTGCACGGTTACGGGGTCTTCGCGCAGGTCGAGCTTGGTGCCGACGAGCACGATCGGGACGCCCGCTGCGTGGTGCTGGATCTCTGGTATCCATTTCGTGCGGATGTTTTCGAACGACGGGGGCGAGACGACGGAGAAACATACGAGGAAGACGTCTGTTTGAGGGTAAGATAGGGGTCGCAGGCGGCTGTGCTGTCAGCCCTGCCCTTCCTCGCTTCACTTGACGGAGCAGGTCTGGCGGCCTGCTGGGTGGCTCACTCGTAGTCTTCCTGCCCTGCCGTGTCCCATAGCCCCAGACTGATCGGCCGCCCATCTACCAGCACGCTCGCGCTGTAGTTGTCGAACACTGTCGGGATGTAGTCGCCGGGAAACGAGTTGGTCGTGTACGATATCAAGAGGCATGTCTGCACTCAGCCCCACTCCAACCGAGAAATTCAGTAAGGACTCACTTTGCCGACGGCGCCGTCGCCCACGACGACGCACTTGATGCTGGTGATATGGCTGTTCATGCCCGGTCAAGAGGACGGTGTTCCGTGCAGTGCGCCCAGCGAGCGAGGGGGATTATGACGCGTCTTATATCGAATAATCAGGGCGCAGCCGGACAAGTCGAAGCCAGGTGCCTGGATAGATGTTCTTGGAGAAATAAACACGATCGCAAGTGCACCCGACGAGAGTCGAGCACTGTCGAGGAAGCCGAGACGAGCGAGCCTTTCGTGTATAGGGGCTATGTGCAAGATAGAGAGTAGGAGCGGGCGACAGAGTTGAGAAGAGTGACTTTGTTGCTGTCACTGGAATTGGAACGGCGGGCGTTCCTTTCCTTCGGGGTCCTTTCCGATCACCCCGCACAGACACCCACCACGTGGCACGAACATTCCACTTTCAGGTGCCACATTCGTTTATCCCGGCAATCTCCGCCCCTCTCTGGCCCAGCCAGCAGCCAGGGGGACCAATCCAACGAGCGCTGTCTCTCAGCCTTCGTCATAGCATACACCTTGCACGCCCATCGACATGTCTCTACGCGCACTCGCACGACCGCTGGCCAGCGGATCCAGCAGGCGAGCCGCCATCGCGACCGTTGCCCGACCGCTCAGCACTTCTTCGTCGCGTCGGGCGGCTGCTGGGGGCCATCACGACGACCACTCCCATGGGCACGGACACGAAGATGCCAGTGATGCATACACGACCGAGTGTGAGTTCGCGAGAAAGACCACGCCAACCCTTGTGCAGTCTGCTAGAGCAGGGGAGCGGCTGCTGACCCGCAGCCTTCCTGTCCCCTACCACACGTAACACCCTGATCCTCCTCACTGCCGCCGTCCTGATCTACCCCTACCTCCCTTCGCCATCAAAGGGCTCCGCATCCCCGTCCGCCTCCCCGTCAGCATTCTCCAAGGCAGCCGAGGACTCGTCTGCACCGTGGGTCACGCGCTGGCTCGCCAAGAACACACCGAAGGCCGAAGTCTGGACAGAGAGGAACGACAAGCATCTCGAGTTGACCAAAGAGGCAGCAGAGGAGCGGCTGTTGTTCCAGGAGGCTGAGAGGCCGAGAGTATGGCGCATGCGATATCCCAGGTGGGTCTTTACGGCCCTTGAGCTGTAAACAAGTCGTGTTCCAGATCGCAGCTCATGTACAGCTCGTTTGAGCAGGCTTCGCCCCATGGTATTGCCGTTGGATCCCAGGTGGACCTCTCCGACCTGAAAGTCAAGCCGGAATAGACCGTAGATTGGTACTGCCAACATCATGCAGCCTGCCCGACGATAGGGGAGGTGCCATTGCCTCGTTTATCAACGTTGGGCAATGCTGTCTCAAAGGCACTTGACGCGATAGAGAATCTTCATCTTGTCTTTCATCCCTCCTCGCCTGTGCCTATTCACAGTGCGTCGCGGGTGTCTTTGGCCATCCTCATCAGGGCAGAAAGAAATGGTACAATTCAAGAGTATCAAGGCTTCGGGCAACTCTACACGACGTTGTGTCTTGGGACGTCTCGTATATCACAAAGCCCTGTTCTGAGACCGGGCAGCATGAGTCTCATACTTCTGCGCCTTGTGAAGCTACTTGAAGATCGTACATATCTGCTGAGCCCCATTTCATGAGCATGATTGTCGCCTCATGAAGCGAGGTGGAGGGCCAAGAAAGAAGGCGCGTGCTAAATTCCATCCATCAACCGTTTGGATTTGTGTCTTGTTATTCGACTTTCTTTTGGGGCTGTGGGAAGAGCTGAAGCTTCGGCGGGTATACAGGAGCACGCGTGATGACATCGGTCAGTCAAGCCTCCCAGCTTGCCTGCAAAATCTGCAAGGCGAAATCATTACTGACCATCTCGCAGGTGGACGACATCCCCGCATCCGTCTTGCGGTACTTCGACCTGTCATCCTCACCATACTCGCCCGAACTCGTCGAGGATATCGCCTATCGTCGTGAAACTTACCCCGACAGCCATCTGTTCTTCGACCTACTCCTACAGCTCGCCGACATCGATGGGCATGCTCTGTATCCGCCCAAAGGGCCGGCGGACACCCGGCGGCTCTTGCAGGCCATTTACTCTTCCCCGCTCGACAGACTGAAGCGGGATTGCTTCTTCTACTACTTGTTGAAGGACTGTACACCGTCGGCTCAGGCCACAACCATAGACAATGATGGAGGAGACGAGCAGATGGACAGCCAGCAGGCGGGGACGAAGCCAATCTCGGTACTGGATGATTTCGTCAAACGCAGGTGTCTGCCGAAAGTCTGGAAGGTCTTCATGGACGGCTACTGGGCGCTCGACCACGGCGAATGGGAGGTGCGTCCCTTACAGTACTCGAGTACATTCAGACGTACTGACCTCCAGACCGCTGTCAACGCCCTGTCCTCACCATCCATCTCGTCGCTCAACTTCATCCCACAAATCCTGACCGTCCTCTCCACCCACGTTCCCCCTCCACTGGCACTGCAACTCATACACTGCTTCATCACCGCCACTCGGCCGCCTCTCGAGTCCGAGCACGAGTCGTCGCTCCTCGTCTTGTCTCTCGCATCCGCCTCCAGCCTCTCCGATGCGTTCGGGTACATCCGCTCTCTGTCAGCCGACTCTTCTCGTCGGGCCCTCAGAGAGACTGTCTTCCTGTGGCTGCTTGGCTCGCCTCCTATCGCATGCGGGAACGGGAAGAACGACATACAATCTGGCGCTCTGCGGGAGATGCTTCACTTGCCCTTGTTGCCGGAGGAGACAGAGCACTTGGTCCGCTTTGTCACTCGGCCACCGCGGGGCCTGCAGTCAAAGGCTCTCGAGCTGATGGGCGATCTTGTCACCCTGCGCCTTATACACCAGGGGCAGTATCGCGAGTGCCTGCAGCTGGAGAAAGACCTCGCCGGGACCGGCGGGAAGGAGGAGGATCGCCAGAAGAGACGCGAGATGGTCAGGGAGTTTATTGGGGTGTTGCCGGAGATCCAGCGGAGGGTGTTGCTGGACGACTTTGCCCTCTCTCAAGGGACTGCAAGCAAGCCGAACGGCGATATCGATATGGCCTCGACTTTCGGCAGCGGGCCGGCTCGTCTGCTCAACCAGACTGCCAACATAGCTACCGTTCCAGTCGTCCCGCCAACCGTACCCTCTCTGTCGCACCCATTGTCAACATCCAGTACGCCGAGGCTCCCATCTAGCGGACCTGCACGCGAACGACGCCCTGAGAGTCCGTTCGCTGGTCCACCTCGCTTCGCTTCGCCTTCACGAGTCGCCACGCCCATGCAGCGTAGAGTCTTGTCCGGTAGTCCGTTCAACCCTCCTCCGAAGGCTGTCGAGGCGGACAAGACACCAACAAGGGCTCCAAGGAGAATCATCAATGACGATCCGTCACCACCGTCTTCCGTCGACTCAGGCGCGCCGGCTGGTGCCATCCCTGCTGAGGAGGAGGAGGATGAAGACATGCTTCCTATGCCCGAAGCGGTGTTTGTCCCTGCTGCTCTTCCCACGCCGCCAAGAGAACCTTCTGTCTTGCCGACTGTCCAGGAGCCGCCATCTCCACCGGCCAAGGGAGACACCGCCCCGCCCCAGGCCGAAGAAAACGCACAACCAGAAGTCGCAGAGGACATCGGTAAATCCAGATCCACTCGACGAGCGACCCGCGCAGCCCCTCCGACCTCGCTAGCTGTCCAGGAGCCCTCAAAAACTCGCCGTACGCGCCAACAACCCCCGCCGACACTCTCCATGCCTGGATCATTTAACCCGACTCCGGAACCATCAGATGGCCCACTATCTCCCGTGGCGCCCACACCTGCGCGGTCTACTCGCCAAACCTCTCGCCCGCCCCGCAAAGCACCTTCCCCTTCACCTGCCCCGTCCGCGGCACTCGGAAGATCACGCACGACCCGCTCCGTGTCCCGCGCACTGGAGGGCGACGAGCACGACGCCCAGCCGCCGTCGAAGCGGCAAAAGGGCAAGGGTCGTGCACGAGCGAGTATCGGGAGTGTCAGCACGATTAGTGAGCTCAGAGAAACATCGGCGCCGCCGCCGCCGGCAAGTGTGAGGAGGAGTACCAGAAGAGGGACGACGCAGCCGCCAAGCGAGCGGGGTAGTCCAACGCCCAGCTTTGGCGTAGGCGGGTCGAGGACCCCGGCCAGGCGCACGAGGACGGCGACGAGCGCTACGCCGCGAGCGAGCACTCGGCGGAAAGCTTAGCCTTGAATATCATGCACACTCATTATACATATCATGGAAGACGTCAAGGGGTCCAAAGAGAGATGAGGGGTTTGAGGTGTGAGCAAAGAAGTGGTTTGTCTATGACAGTGATCTCGGCTCGCCGTGTCTATCCTGTGTCCATGCTGGGCGCGTGCACCCTTCTTCAAATTTGGCACGTCCTTCACTCTGTCTGTCGTCGTTCCAACAACGCTTAGATCTGCTCATGAGCTGCTGATTGTGCCTGACGCGCATGAGCCAGCTCACGTATTGCGAGAGCCATCTGAAGCCCTCGCCGTAACCTTGGCGCATGACGACCGAGCACATGAACACCTCAATGGGGCGGATGTCCTTGAGCGGGATCTTGCCCTTGCCTGTGGTCTGGTACAATCCGAGCTGGTGGCGGAGCTCCTCCTCCGACACAGCAGGCGGGGCGTCGATCTTGTTACCCAAGACAAGGAAGGGGACCATGGCCAGAGACTCGATCGACACTGGTATGGAATCAGCCTCCATATGTGCACGAATCAGAAGGGGCTCACGCAATGCGTCCAGCTCCGCTTTGCTCTCTGCGAACCGCTCGTGGTCCGCCGAGTCGACCAGGAAGACGATACCGTCTACTTCGGGGAAGTAGTCGCGCCACAGACGGCGCGCCTGCATGTGCCCGCCGAGATCGTAAGTGGTGAATTTGACATTCCCGATGGCGAGCTCCTCCGAGGCTGAGCATCAGTGCCAGTCCTCAAATCATACCCTAGAGGATGATTCAGAGGAGCTGAGAACGTACTAGGGTGTAGTGTCGGTTGCAACGTCGCGAGACGGTCGTTCTTCAACATGTGCAGCAATGTCTGCCAGATCAGCTGCCCTGATGCTTCCATTCTTCAAAGCTGATCTCACGGTTTTGCCGGCATTGTCCAGACCCAAGAACAAGAGCTTGGCCGACTTGTTCATCAGACCTGCCCCGCGTCAGCCTCCTGACACAGTAGCCGTCTGCATCAAACACTCACCGAGCTGCGCGAGAACATCCCAAAACCAGTTCTAGAAACGTCAGCGGCGATCGTCGGCACATTTCAGCTTGAGCTGTGACTCACGAGGATGAACATGTTGGAGAAGGCCTAAGGGCAGTCTAATCGAGATGACCGAGAATGCTGAATAGAGGTACAGATGAGGAGGAATGAGAGGTGCTCGCTATCATCGTCTTTGCCCCCTCGCCCTGTTGGCATCTCCGCGTCATCTGGCAGGGCGCCTATTTCGAAACCCCCCTAGCCGCATGCCTAGCCGAAAGATTGGAGCCCCGCGCCTTCCAACCTTATCGACTGTCTGGGCATTCCAGTCGATGCGACGCTTCTTTTCTAGCCTTCATTACGAGTAATGCTGCTCACTTCGTCACTCGTTGCGTGCTGTCATCGCCTTCTCAGCCTCTGACGATCTGGACATATCGTTCTGAGAATCAAATTGTCCTCGTCGTACTCGTGTCACACATAGATATATAGAGCAAAGCCAAGCTCCGGTCACTCGCATCTCGACCTCAAACACACATCGCATAGACAGACATATTTGGCAAAATGACGACCATCACCTCCCCGTTCCCCGCCTCTGCGGGCCTGCAAAGTCCTGTATGCGTCTTGTGAGCCTGAGGTCCCTCAGCTCTGCAGCACTGCTGACTGCCAGCTGCGGCTCGTCCCCCGGCTCGTCCCACATCTACACCGAAGCCGCTCAGTCGCTCGGCAAAGCCCTTGCAAGCGCGCGCATCCCCGTCGTCTACGGCGGAGGACGCAGAGGAATTATGGGTACGCAGCTGACTCTACAATCTTTCGCAGCTGACCATAGGCGTCGTATCGAGCTCTACGACAGGCCACGGCGGATACGTCCACGGCATCGTCCCGCAAGCTCTGCTTGGCCGGGCTGCCGAGCACACCCCTGCTCCAGCTGCTCCCGGTTCTCAATCCACAACTGCACCATCGGCTGTGTCCACCGAGGGGACAGGCAAGGACTTGCTCGAAGACGATGCGGATGGGCACTTGACCATCGATGTCGTCGACAGCATGCACGAGGTCAGTTGCTCCTTTTACCACGTGCGCGTGTGACTGGTCGGAAGGCCCAGGTTTTAGAAGCCTTTCATACTTGAGAGGCCTCATGACCGAGGTGTGACAGGTGCTGATGAGCCAGAGGAAGCTGAAGATGGCTCGCCTGTCCACTGGAGGCTTCGTCGTGTTGCCAGGAGGTTACGGGACATTCGAGGAGGCGCTGGAGATGATCACCTGGAATCAGGTGGGTGACATCGCCTCCCGTCTCCCCCATGACTCACAAATCAGCTTGGAATTCACCGGCTACCCGTCATAGTCTTGAATGGTGGGCATTCGTGTCATTCAGCAGAGTTGGGGCTGATTCGCAGTCGGGAACTTCTATACTCACTTGCGCCACCAGTTCCAGGCAGCAGTAGATGCGGGCTTCATCGCCAAAGAGAACTTGTCACTAGTCAAAATCATCGACCTTCCCGGCGGAGCATCGGCTAACGCAGACCCTACGATGTCGGATCATTGGGGCGATGCAGCTGTGAACGCCTTGCAGAGCTGGTCCCTGGAGGTGTGTGCAGAACCAAGATCCGGATAAGGCTGACTAGTAGTCTTCGGCAGGATATGGGTTCACCTGGAGCTCCGACTCGACTTCTCAGCCGGACGCTCCTCCTCCTCTCCAAGTATGACCGCGTTGCTCATAGGCGTAAAGATGCATATATTGATGTTCCAGTCTACCGTCGAGAAGGCAGTCGAAGGCGGTTCTCATCACGAGCGTTCCGGATCACCTCCTTCTCTTTTCACTACGATGCGTTTCACCTCGTCTTCCAGAGAAAATGCGATCACGCGAGCAGACGTACCATTGCTCGAGCGACACGTTCAGCGTCTCAGAGAAGCTCACGCACACTTTGCGGCCAAAAATGGAAGAGGTGTCTGGGGAGATTACGTTGGCGACGAATCCTTGTGGCGCATTATTCAAGAGAAGTTGGAATCTAGCCCGAAGGGCGACTGGAGAGTTCGGGTCGTGCTTCATCCTGCTCCGAAGGGCGTCCAGGTTCAGTGTGTCCCTGCCCCGAGCGACGCTGGTGAGATATACCTCACTATCTGACTGCCATGCACGGCTCATATACAGGCCCATTCCAGCTGTATCCCTCGGAGAAGGCGAGCAGTAGTCGGCGTCCGCTTATGCTCGACCCGCAAGACACCGAGGTCGAGGAAGAAACAGATGAAGAGAAGGACTGCAGGCTATACAAGACCACCCGCCGTCAGATCTACGACCAAGCGACGCAACGAGTCTCTGGGTCGGAAGTCCTGCTTCACACTCGCGAGTTGTTACTGGAGACCAACACGTCGAATGTGGCAATCTGGTTGCCTAAAGCGGGTGGAGGGCCTCCATGGGCGACGCCGAGGTTGCGGCGACGAGAAGCGGCATTTTTAGACGGGGTCATGCGGCGGCATCTGCTCGAGTATGGTGTGGTGAGGGAAGAGGATCTGACGATTGAGGATTGGGAGCGAGCAAAGACAGAGGGCACGAGGGTGATCGGCTTTAATGGTCTCAGGTTCGCTCCTGGCATCTGCAGCGCATTGTCCAGAACGCTAACGAACAGGGGAGTTTGGGAGGCTGAGCTGCATTGAGTGTACCGCCACCGGTCACCGCGCGCCTGTGCCGTGAGCATGCGCATCGCTCTGCAGACGACATCTCTCCTTTCACGTCTTATCCCACATCCGCGTGATGCCCATGAGTCAAACGACCGAACGGATGATGCGTCGCCTCCTGACGTTCCGGGGCGGAGATCCTTCAGCTCTGTCGGTTCTGACACAATCGAGAGAGCATAGGTCAAGCTCATCGGTCTGGAGAGTCCAAACAAGGAGATATGGCCGCCCTGCGTTGCAAGGCTGACAGGAGCTGACGTTCGTACTTCATCAAAGGATGCGATTCTCCAACGTGTCTCGTCCATTTCACCCTGATTTGCAATCGCACGCAGGCATGCAGAAGGCCAAGGCTGTGGAGTACAAAAGCGGGCCACAGCATGACCAGGGGTCTTCTCTCAATCCCCTCCTCCTCTTCCCCATTCCCAAATCGCTCACAAACACCATACCCAAATCTCTCATCCAGATTCGTCTCTTGCACCTTTTGAAACGACATCGTATCCGGTTAACACCACCTCGCTTGATCCGCAAGATGCAAGCGGCGGAGGTGTTGACTCTCATCGACCCCACTGGCGGAGTGTTCGCCAATGCTTTTCGCCGGATGGGCAAGACCGCTCAGGAGAATGAAGGCTGGAGGACCGCTTTGCTCCTCGTACATGTCTACTTGGCCGGCATGGTCCTCCGTTGGTGTCGGGACAAGTTCCAAAGCAAGCGTAAAGATCTCTTCGCCTGTACGTTTTCCTCCCTTGAGAGTCTGTCTGAGCTAACGAATGTAAGGGCTGTACCCGTCGGTGTATGTGGCGCATAGCGACCCCGCTTTCACATGGATCCTCGCCTTCCTCGCACAAGAACCTCAGATCCAGAAGCAACTGCGGCACTTTCAGTTGTCGACCGAGCAATCGCGCGACGCGAGAAAGCAGGGCCTTGAGGTCGTTCGGGCTCCGACAGGCGGGAACAATGCGAGTCAGAAACTCGGATATCAGAACGCCACCTGGGCGCAGGGCGAGGTGCTGGGGCAGATGCTGCCGACTTATCGTATTTTGGCTCCCCTCCCTCCGTAGGTTAACGCTGATTTTGCACAGACAGGGAGTTCATGATCGACTTCAAAGGCGAGCGCCTGTGGTTGCACCGCGGGAACAGCAATTTTGCACGAACCAACAAGCGCAGCATCGACCATATCGTCATCAAAACCCTCGCGTGGAAACGCGACATGATCAAGGACTTTATTGTCGCAGCACACGACGCGTACTTTGCCAAGGCAGAACAGGAGCTGCTCATTTTCCACGCCAAGTGAGTGCGACAACACAGAGGCATCGCTTCGCGGCTGACGAGACAGGCGTATCAACGCCGGTTGGCATGCGCCTGTTTCGCGTCCCAGTCGGCCGTGGTCCAGTGTCATACTGCCCCCAGGTCTCAAGGAAGGCCTCATCGCAGACATGGAGAAGTTCCTCAGCGACAAGGAAACGGATTGGTACGGTGCACGAGGTATCCCTCATCGCCGCGGGTACTTGTTCCATGGCGAACCCGGAGCGGGCAAGACGACGCTGGCGACGGCTCTCGCAAGCAAGCTTCGTCTCGATATCTACGTCATCAACCCATCTCAACGAGGGTGAGTGCACTCCCCCTTCGTCGGTGTCTGCTTCTTGGCTTGACTGATTAACAGGATGGACGATGCCAAGCTGTCCAGACTGTTTCGCGTATGTCCTGCCAGGAGTGTAATCCTCATCGAAGACATGTAAGTCGTGCAGGCCCAGAGCACAAGCTGACGGCAAGCGACTGTATCTTTCCCAAGGGCGGCCGTACAGGGACCTCTCGCCCTCGCGGAGGTAACACCGGAGCACCCGGAGCAGACGGGGACGAAGGTGAATCGAGCGAGGTCGATGCCGAAAGCAACGCCGGCGATGCGGACGGGCCTGACCCACTGGACTCGGGTGCGGCCCGTGTAGCGCAGATTGGCGGGCAGCATGACCTCGCCCCTTCCACAGTCACCCTGTCTGGGTTGCTCAACGCCATTGACGGCGTCTCAAGCCAAGAGGGCTGCGTGCTCATCGCGTCGACCAACCATCCGGAGAACCTGGACCCTGCCCTGTGTCGCCCGGGGCGTTTCGACGTGCAAGTCGCGTTCAGCTCGGCGTTGCCCTCGCAGGCGCGCGCGCTCTTCCTCCACTTCTATCCATTCGATGATTTCAACGGTTTCACTCCGGACAGCAAGGCCGATATCACGGTCAAGGACGAGTTTGGCGGCTTGGCCGAGATGGAGAAGCCTGCTGAGGGGCGGAAAATCCAGACACTGGCGGATCTCGAGGCTCTCGCCGACGCATTCGTCGATGGCATCTTCCCGACCGGCGAGCAGAACAGGGTCGCGGGTGAGAACAAGACAGTGAGCATGGCCGCCCTGCAAGGATACCTCATCGGGCACAAGGAGAACCCGTTCGACGCGGCCGAGCAGGCTGCTCGCTGGGCCGTCGATCTGCAGGTCAAGCAGTTCGTGCCGAAGAGCCTTGCGCTTGGGCAGGCTGATGTGGGCACTGAGGATGCCGAGCCGGCCAAGGCGCCGGCCAAGTCCAAGACCAAGTCGGATGGCAAGAGCAAGTCCAAGTCTGACCCGAAGAGCAAGTCTGCGTCCAAGAAGCCCGCCGTGACCAAGTCCAAGTCGCCCCCCGCCGAGTATGAAGAAGGGGATGGCGAAGAGGTCAAGTCGGAGGGGGAGTGAGCTCGTCTATCATACTGTTCCTTGTCTTCTTGCCACTTGCTCGGCGAGATTCACAGCCCCGTCGAATAGCTATAATCTCTCGATGACGGTGTTCGCTTGTTCCTATCCACCTTGCCTAGACGACTCTCCACCGGCATGCATACATCTTCCTGCTTGTATGAGCTGTTGCGTCAATAGTTCCTGGGTGCCCTGAGTGATCGAGAAGTAGATAGACGACGCCAAAGCACAGACCGCAAAAGGATGCGAAAGGACGCCAAAGGACGCCAAAGGGCACGCCGCACAGACGAAAAGTGACACGGACCGCCACACGCTCGGACTGTTTCGGCGCTAAAACCCTCCTTTGGCTGTTCCTAATGCGCTATCCCGGCCTGCTCCGTCCACAACGAGTTGTCGATGGCAATTAGTCCTTCTGCTAGGGTTAGAGATCATCTCAATGAGGAGCAATCCGAGAGTGATCAATTGCTGGTTGCAAAAAATATCCTAACGTGGTGAACATCTCACGATGCGTCACTCAATTTCTGGAAACTGTACTCCCATCTTGGGATCATTCATTACCTTTTGCTTCGGCCCAAGCTTCCTAAGCCTCGTCGGAAGACCGAAGAGCTTGGACTGAACCGCAAAGAATAGCATGAGATACAAAGGCCGCCACTCTCAACACTGTCCCTCGAGTACTCATTCTGACGATTCATTCTGTCTGATTCTCGATACACCTGCAGTCTTTGCCAGCCTTAGCTGACTCTTGCCCTGCTTCTGCCCTGCTTCTTCAACCCTCATAGGTATGAGCCTACCGAGTTTACCTGTGCAAGATATTGAAGTGGACTGCTGATGTGGCTCGGCACCGACTTACACCGAATGACTGGGCTCTTCCCCTTGTCTCTCAGAGCTCTGAGCGTGCAGCGTCACTGCTTGCAGCCGTGCTGGTGGGCTCTTGCTGAAAGTCTCTGTGCATCTGAGGCGGCGAGTGACGCTCGCCTGTGAGATCACTTGCCGCCACGGCGCCACAGCCACTTCAGTCGATGATGGAACTCCTTGAAACCGGGGCTCGAGCGTCCAAGCCTCACACATTGCATGTCCGTGCTCGCTGCACACAATGGTTGAGCGGTGAGATGCTGCATGCGAAAGATGCACGACCCAATGAACAATGCTGCTGCTCCGTGACCTATCCCGATCGGACTGAATCGATTCCTGCCATCGTCCAGTCCCCTCTCATTCATCTACTCGTTGATCTTGGCAAGGATCTCCGAGTCCTTGAACAGGTGGTACTCCTGTTCCCTGTCAGCCGATCCCCAAGTGCAACTACAACCACTGCTTACCTCCTCGCCGACCTTGATCGGGTTGCCGCCCCATCCTGGCAGCAGGACACGGTCTCCAGGGGCGACGGATACGGGCACAACGGTGCCTTCTTTGTTGGCAGCGCCAGGACCGACAGCGATGACGGTCGCTTCTGGCAATGGCGAGGCGGTGGCGGATGAGGGGAGGAAGATGCCAGTAGCGGTTTTCTGAAAGTCAGTACTTTCACTGCGGCCGGTCCAATCTTTTCCAAGCTTTGAGGGGTGATGCGGTAGCTCAGGAGGGTGGAGAGAAGCATCGTTACTCACCGTCTCGGCCTTGAAGCGCTGCACGAGAACCCTGTCAAGAAGGGGCTGGACCGAACGGATCGACTTGAAGGTGGCCGACTGCATGTCAGATCATATTCTTGCTTCAGCGTGCCAGCCGTTGAGCTTCTTGTAGGCTAGCTCGCGCGGCTTTGAGTATCTCAACTCACCATTTCGATGTTGCGAAGGGGTTGATGAAGACAAGTCGGCGACGGCTTTGACAATTTCTGGTCTATTCCAGCCGTTGCCGAGACTAGGTAGATCGTGCAGGAAAGTGCGCGATAGGGCGTAGCTCGTTATTTCAATTCTTTTTTAGCTCTGAATTTCTAATCAGGTATTCAAGTTATTGGTTCTCAGGCAATTTGGAAAACCTAATGCAATTCCTTGTTCTTTGGTTCCGTTAGACATGGGGGGGTGGGACACCCCCCCAAGACCCCCCCTTGCGCCTAGCGGCGCAGCCATCGCAGCCCTTACGGGTCAAGCATCCGGCAAAGCCGGATGTACTGTAGAACATTGATTAGTTGCAAGCTAAAGCACTTCATCAAGAGATGCGCAAGTGCTTGTTGGGCATGCTAGGCTGATCAGATGATCATAGGCATGCCAAGCTGGTCACAGGGGCTATGTCACAGCTGCCACCTGGCAAGCCTATTGCAGTCTTGTCAGACTTGCGCTATTGTAACCATTTTGGTGCAATGATAGGGCAGGGTATGGCAGTAGCTATGTAGGCGATTGGTTCTGCTACAGAGATCATTCCATGCATCAGCCTCATGCATAGATCTTTATTCTCTGATGAAAGGCAATTTGGCAAGGACACAATGCATATTAGGATTGTGCTGATGAAATCAGAATGGCCGGAATTTTCTTATTTAATTCCCCCATTTACCGTTTTCGTTCCAGGGACACCCGCAGAAATTCGCCCCGTAAGAGCTACGCTGATCAGCTTTCCCACGGTACATTTCAACCCATCAATTAGTCAGTTCACCCTTTACAACTCGGCTCGGCGGCGGTCGGATCCAGAAATTTCCGCCATTCCCCCTCTCTCCTCTCCATACCTCTTTCACTCGATCTCAATCAAAAAGCTGGGCAACAGCAAAGAGTTCGCCGAGCAACATGATGAACATTGCCCGATCTCGCGCGGCTTTGCCCCGCCCCGCTCGTCTCCTCCCTTCCGCCTCCATCGCCAGGCGAGGGTATGCGAGCAAGGACGTCGTCTTCGGCAACGATGCCCGACAGGGGATGCTCAAGGGTGTGGACATCCTCGCCAAGGCTGTCTCGGCTACGCTTGGTCCCAAGGGCCGCACTGTGATCATCGGTGAGCGGTTTCATCGTCAAATCAACACGACGCTAATGCATCAGGCCAGAGCTTCGGCGGACCCAAGATCACCAAAGACGGTGTGTCTGTGGCAAAAGCAATCACCCTGAAGGACCCAGTGGAGAACCTCGGTGCCAGGTCAGCTAAAGGACTGGTACATTCACGTTAGCTGATCATGCAGACTCGTACAGGATGTCGCCTCCAAGACTAACGACACGGCCGGCGACGGAACTACGACCGCTACTGTGCTCGCCCGGGCTATCTACTCGGAGGGTGTGAAAAATGTTGCGGCTGGTTGCAACCCGATGGATCTTCGCCGGGGTGCTCAGAAGGCGGTGGATGAAGTGCTCAAGGTGCTTGAGGCCAACAAGCGGGTCATCACCACCTCGGAAGAGATCGCTCAGGTGGGTCGACAGCTTGAATGATTTGATGCAGCGAGCTGACGAGTCAGGTCGCCACCATCTCCGCTAACGGTGACACCCACGTCGGCAGCATCATCGCCCAGGCAATGGAGAAGGTCGGCAAGGAGGGTGTCATCACCGTCAAGGAGGGCCGAACCATCGATGACGAGATCGAGATCACCGAGGGCATGCGATTCGACCGAGGTTTTCTTTCGCCTTACATGATCACCGACGCCAAGAACCAGCGTGTCGAGCTTGAGAAACCGTTTGTGCTGTTGTCCGAGAAGAAGATCTCGGCATTGCAAGACATTCTGCCCTCCCTCGAAATTGCCGCTCAGACTCGCCGACCCCTGCTCATCATCGCCGAGGACATTGATGGCGAGGCTCTCGCCGCTATCATCCTCAACAAGCTTCGAGGCCAGATCAGCGTAGCTGCTGTCAAGGCTCCTGGCTTCGGTGACAACCGCAAGTCCATCCTTGGCGACATTGCCATCCTCACTGGCGGAACCGTCTTCACCGACGAGCTAGACGTCAAGCTGGAGAAGGCTACCCCTGACCTTTTCGGTACTACCGGCTCCGTCACCATTACCAAGGAAGACACCATCCTGCTCAACGGCGACGGTGACAAGTCGGCCATTCAGGCTCGATGCGAGCAGATCCGCGGTGTCATCAACGACGCTACCACCTCCGAATACGACCGCACCAAGTTGCAGGAGCGTCTGGCCAAGCTCGGCGGCGGTGTTGCTGTCATCAAGGTTGGCGGCTCGAGCGAAGTCGAGGTCGGAGAGAAGAAGGACCGATATGACGACGCCCTTAACGCCACACGGGCGGCTGTGGAGGAGGGCATCGTCCCAGGCGGTGGTACCGCTCTCCTGGTGCGTCGAATGGCACATGAGTTTTAAAAAGCTAATTATCCAGAAAGCGTCCAACGTCCTTCAGAGCCTCACAGTCGACAACTTTGACCAGAAGCTCGGTGTCTCCATCATCCGCCAGGCTATCCTCCGCCCCGCCCGGACCATCGTCGACAACGCCGGTGAGGAGGGATCGGTCGTCGTTGGCAAGCTCCTGTCCGAGGAGTTCTCTGCTCCTGAAAAGTTCAACTGGGGTTACGACGCCGCAACATCTCAGTACCGTGACATGATCTCTGCCGGTATCCTTGACCCGCTCAAGGTCGTCCGGACCGCCCTTGTTGACGCATCGGGTGTCGCCTCGCTCTTGACCACCTCAGAGTGCTGCGTTGTCGACGCCGAGGAGAAGGCCCCGGCGGGCGGCATGCCTGGTATGGGAATGGGTGGCATGCCCGGCATGGGTATGATGTAATTGGTGCAGGAGACGATGGGGAGAGGTCAGAAGTTGTCCAGAGGAGGCTGGGAAACATTCGGAGGTCGGGAGAAGTGCCAAGCATCTTTTGCATGGTTTGGGTATCATCTGTAACAGGTCCGACTCGTATGCATCCCCGCTCATTCATTGTATAAGCTGGGCGCTACGCCCGCCAGGAGCGACGAGTGATGACGATCGAGATTCCCAATCAGCAGCTGCTTTTCGCATTCGGTGACCTAGAGCCAGACAAAGTCGGTGACCTTCTCAATCTGCTCCAGCTTGGCTGCCAACTTCCACTGGTCGCCCCTCTCGCCCTCAATCTTCCAGATCTCCACGCCGCCAGCAACCTGACCCGCCGTCGCTGCGTACTTGCCATCGGGGCTAATCTGCAGCGCGCGCAGCGTATCGCACGTCGTGCGCACATGCTTGACGCCCTCCACTGCCGTGCCATCCTCACTGAGAAGAATGATGACGATCGCGTCGCCCACAGGCGGGTCGGGCAGGCCGGCCTTGCCGACATTGTGCTCCTTCATGCGCAGCTCGGCGCGATTGCTGGCATACAGCACGCGGGGGACGGCGGGGTTCCACACGATCTCAGCGGCGTCCATCTCGGCCGAGTACTCCTGCGGCGCCGAATCGGGGTGCACCTGCGCCTTGAAGCGGGGCAGGGGGTGCACCGGGTGCGCCTCGTCGACGGCGCCGTCGATGGGGAAGCAGTACACCGCGTGGCCCATCTCCGTGAGGAGGTACAGGTACTTGAGGTCGGCGCTGATGACCGCGTGCCGCGGGCCGGAGCCCGCCGGCGCCTGCAGCCAGCCCTTGACGGCGAGCCCGCTGGGCCCGGTGCGGTGGACGATCCACACGCGGTCGTTGCCGAGGTCGGGGACGTACAGCTCGCCCGGGCGGCCTTCGAGCACCTGGTGGGCGTGCGGCGCCTCTTGGCGCTTGGCGTTGGGCGCCCCGCCCGCATAGAGGTATGGGAATGTGAGCAGGGGCGATTCGGACGTGGACGCGAGCGAGCCGTCCGACTCGAAGGGGAAGAAGATGATGGAGCCGCCGACGTAGTTGGCAATGACGACCCCGGAGCCGTCTTTCATGCAGTGTACTGGGCTCAGCTGGCCCAACTTTGCCCGTGTCGGGGTCGGGTGACTCACCGTGCGTTGCGCCCGCCCCGGCTTTGCGCTGGCGCGTCACGACGACCTTGTCATCGACGAGCTTGAGACTCGTCGCGAGCGGCTCGTCCTCTTCCTCTGACAGGCTGTAGAACACGCCCGACTGCGTCAAGCTCTTCTCGATCCAGCTCGGGTTGGACGGGACAGGCGATTCCGACTCGACCTTCAGCTTGGCCGTCGCCGGGTCGAACGTCAGGAGCGCGATCGACTCCCGGTAGCCGCCAGCAAGCAGGGTGTAGGGCATCGTGTCTGCCTGTCTCCGGACCGCTGAGGTCGAATAACAAGAAGAGTCGATGCCTACTTGAAAGACCATAAACTCGGCCGCTCATAGAGATGGAGGGCTCGATGCGTTCCGATCGCTTTCCGACCTGTTCTGCCGCATTTGCCGACTTTGCCGACGGTCGTCTACAGCGTCTCGTTGCATCTACCTCTCTACGTTCTACAACTCGTGTTACACCGCGCAGCCTAGGTCACAGAGCCCACTCCTCCTTGAGCGCCGCGCCGAGGCGCTTGACTCCCTCTTCCATCTCCTCTGGCCCCGGCAAGCTGAAGCTGAGCCGCAAGAACATGCGCTCGGCCTCCTCCTCCTTGGTCCACTCCTTGATGCTGGGCGCCTTGAAGTAGACCGACGGGGCGACGATGACCCCGTGCGAGATGCACGTCTGGAACACCTGCTCGGCGAGCTCGTCGAGCGACCGTTGCGCGAAAGCGGGGTGCGAGCCGAACTTGAGACGGACCCAAAGGAACATGCCGCCAGAGCCGGCGGGCCATTCGGCCGCTGCGGTCGGGAGGTACTTTTCAAACAGCGAGGTCATCATGAGGCACCGCTTCTTGTACACGTCTACAGTATCAGCCGGCTTGGATGCAGCTGGGTGAGAAATTGACTTACCGGAGATGTGCGGGAGGTAGTTCTGCTCAAAGCCTTCATGGCCGCCCCATGCGCGCAAGATGGCGCCGATGGCGGCGATACTGAAGCCGGATGGGCACTGCGTCGACCCCTCGCGCGAGTTCATGATCTTCTCAACGAGAAACTTGGGTCCGGTGATGAACCCCAGACGGGAGCCGGGGGCGACAATCTTGGAGAACGAGTCGATACGGATGACACGGCCGTCCGTGTCCATGGACAAGAATGACGGAACGATGGGCGAGGCGGCGCCGTTCGGTCGGATCTGCAGGAAGCAGTCTTGGAGTCAGCGCTGACTGCTGATGCAACGGAGGAGAGACATACATGGGTCGTCCTCGACGATAATGATGCCCCACTTGCGGCATACGGCGTACAGGTCGCGCTTGCGCCTTTCGGGGATGGTCACGCCTGAGGGGTTGGAGCAGGTCCTACCTGTCAGCCAGGTTCAAAGAGAGGGCGAGTGGGTGGGCTCACGGAACCACGAAGAGGAGCTTGGGCCGGGGTCCGCCGCGAACCTCCTCGTCCCACTCGGCCATGATCTCGTCGAGTGCAGAGTCCTGCATGCCTTCACCGTCCATCGGTACCCCGATGCTCTTGACGCCTTGCGAGCCGAGGCCCGTGAGAAGACCAGGGTAGGCTGGAGTCAGTTTCACCGCCACGCATCCCTCTTGCCCATGTGCTCACCAAACTCCTCCACCAATACGTGGTCTCCCCTGTCAAGCATGGTCCGGAAAACAGCGTCGGTGCCGTCCGTGTTGCCCGACGACAGGTGAACGGCCCAGCCGTCATAAGGCGGACTGTGGACGCGCTTGATGTGCTCAGTGCACCACGCGACCATATGCGCCGGGCCGTAGGTCGTGCTGTACTGCAGCTCGTGGCTCAAGTTGGGCGAGGGGTCGTTCTTGCCCGGCGCGGTGTACTCGGCAAGAGGGGAGAGCGACTCGGGACCAGGGGCTAGTCTCAGCTTGTTTTCAGTAGGGCACTCCGCGGACTCACCGTCGTATCCCGGGACATAGACTGACTTTCCTGCGAACGGGACCGAGAGGGTCATACCGTTCACCGGCCATGTCGAGGGGTGAGGGTATCCACCGCCAAACTACTGTATCAGCTGCGCCGTGCCATCCCAGGGCAAGGCTCACGCTGATCATGTTTGGCCTGTCAAAGTACGGCCTGAGGGCCTTGAGCTGACTCCGCACGCGACCCTTGCTCTCCACCGAGAGGTACTGCGAGTAGTCGATTTCCGCCGGGGACTCTAGAATGGCCGGCATGGTGTCTGGTGTCGGGTGTCAGCTCTTGCTCCTGGATAGTCAAGAGATGTTTATTGAAAGATACTCAGGCAGTTGGGGGCCTAGCCAGCCTATATGAGTAAAAGTCAGTGGGAGGCTCCCGGAAGATAGCAGATATGCACTCCTGGCCAAGGTGTTGCCTCCCGAGGCTCGAGTCGGTCACGACAGTTCGAGTTATCGACTAATCGCACTCGATGCTCCAATCAACTCAGGGTCCATCACACACACCATCCTTTCGGTCAAAGCCGAGGTCCGAAAGGCTGATCGGCCATCACCGCCGCCCTGCAACCACGTGTTTTGGACTGCGCCGATGACGCCCGAGAATGCTGGCCAAGAAAAGCTGGGCATAATCAGCGTAGCTCTTACGGGGCGAATTTCTGCGGGTGTCCCTGGAACGAAAACGGTAAATGGGGGAATTAAATAAGAAAATTCCGGCCATTCTGATTTCATCAGCACAATCCTAATATGCATTGTGTCCTTGCCAAATTGCCTTTCATCAGAGAATAAAGATCTATGCATGAGGCTGATGCATGGAATGATCTCTGTAGCAGAACCAATCGCCTACATAGCTACTGCCATACCCTGCCCTATCATTGCACCAAAATGGTTACAATAGCGCAAGTCTGACAAGACTGCAATAGGCTTGCCAGGTGGCAGCTGTGACATAGCCCCTGTGACCAGCTTGGCATGCCTATGATCATCTGATCAGCCTAGCATGCCCAACAAGCACTTGCGCATCTCTTGATGAAGTGCTTTAGCTTGCAACTAATCAATGTTCTACAGTACATCCGGCTTTGCCGGATGCTTGACCCGTAAGGGCTGCGATGGCTGCGCCGCTAGGCGCAAGGGGGGGTCTTGGGGGGGTGTCCCACCCCCCCATGTCTAACGGAACCAAAGAACAAGGAATTGCATTAGGTTTTCCAAATTGCCTGAGAACCAATAACTTGAATACCTGATTAGAAATTCAGAGCTAAAAAAGAATTGAAATAACGAGCTACGCCCTATCGCGCACTTTCCTGCACGATCTACCTAGTCGACACTTCAGAGCACAGCACAGAGCCTCTCACTCGCCTCGAGTTCATGTTGACACTCCCTCGCCTTACCGAGTCGACCGCTCCTGCCTCTTTCAGCATGATTCCTGCGTCGAGATGACATCGGCCCAGCACCCAGATGAGGGTTTCACTATGGCCAGCAGTGCTGGTCGGGCTGCTTCTTGGCTTGGGTGGCGGGGCCAGTATACAGCGCCGAGCGTCGACTGGGGATGTCATAAGGGGTGTGAATATCGGAGGATGGCTCTTGACAGAGGAATGGTCAGTCACCCGGCTTGGCGTGGTGAGCGAGGATGCTGATCTTGGAGGATCACGCCGGGGTTGTACGACGACATGGCCGATGACGAGTGGCACCTGTGCAGTGTCCTTGGCAAGAAGGACTGCCTCTCTGCCCTACAGGACCACTGGAGGTGTGTCCATGGTAGCTCGCAAGCATGTCGAGGCTGAATTGTAGCTCGTTCTACACCCGAGACGATTTTGAGGACATCAAGTCAGCCGGCCTCAACTCGGTCCGGATACCGATCGGATACTGGGCCGTCGACGTCAATGATCAGGAGCCCTACGTCTCTGGACAGGTCAGCCATCAGCAAATCTGAGTCTCAAGCCGAGTAGTGCTCATGGGCAGTATCCCTATCTGATTCAAGCGGTCAACTGGTGCAACGAGATCGGACTCACGGTTCTTGTCGACCTGCACGGCGCCCCCGGCAGCCAGAACGGGCAAGACAACTCGGGTCTTATTGGGCCGGTACTCTTCCCGAGCAACTCGTCAAATGAGGACAGGAGCATGCGCGTACTGCAGAACCTGACGATCGAGTTCTCCAATGCGATCTACGGCGGTGTGGTCGTTGGCGTCGAACTGCTTAACGAGCCCAGGATATCTAGCTCGGTCTTTACGATGTCATACCTCAAGTCGTTCTACACGAGGGGTTTCGCAACAGTGCGCGTTGCGAGTCCCGTGATGAATGTGACCATGCACGGTGAGTGTATCAAAACGATATGGCCACTCCACGCGCTAATGCTCAGACGCCTTCTATGGTCCCGAATACTGGGTGGACTATAATCCCACCAACTCGTCTTCATCCGCGCCGGCATCCCTCATGACCATCGACACGCACCAATATTACGCCTTTTCACCGTTAAATAATCTGCCACACGAGACGATCCTCGAGGCCATCTGCAACATCTCTCAGTTGCTCAAGAGCAGCTCAATCGGCTTGCCTCCTGTCGTTGTCGGCGAGTGGAGCTTGGAAACCGGTCAGCAATTTGCAAAGTCAGGCCGCTTAAGCTGACATTGTGAAGGCAGCGCACCGAACGCTTCGAGTTCGGCGCAGAACAAGGGCGACACACAGGAGAAGCGCACATGGCTCAGGCTGCTATTCGAAGCACAGCTCGCCGCGTACTCGCCCAACGACCGGGACCAGCCATCCATTGGCTGGTATTTCTGGACCTGTGCGCTATTTCTTTGAGGGGACAGAGGGGTTTCGCTGATGAAGTAGGGAAGACAGAGTACGACATTGACACATGGTCGTATAGGAAGGGCCTCGATGAGGGATACATACCTGCCGACGTGAGCAACGCGTCTACCCTGGCGTTCCCGGTCTTGGCGAACGGCTGTGTCGACTCGTCGTTCAACTACACGGCGCCCAAGAATCCTACGCCTTCCCAGGCGTTCCACACCGCTTCATTGGAGCGAATTTTCTTACTAGGGATCTCGGCAGCCGTTGCTCTCACATTCTCATACTCGATGATACTGACATTGTCATAGACACATACATGCGTGAAAAGTTCATATACTGTTGTAGCATACCATGGGATCCTTGACGACATCTGCCTCTTTGTGCGGCTCCAATGGATGTTGTTGTGCGAAACACGTCGCGTGCTCTCAAGCGAAGCTTTACGACACATGGGACCTTCTGTCAGATCTGCCCTGACACCACGCACCTGACATTTGACACCGCTGGTCGCCTGACGACGACTTCTTTCCCAAGCCCCACTCTGTCCAGCCCCTAATTGCTTTTCATTGCTGCTTGTTGCGGGCGCGCGAGTCTAGCGCAAGCGCACATCGCGTGGGACAGTTCACACGACCGGAGTCGGAGTACAGAGCGGCGGCGGCGGCGGCGGCGCATCATTGTCACCGCCGTCGCCGCGAAGTCCAGCCGGGATCAATCCGATCCGCTCCAGTCCTTGGCTTGAACTAGCGCATGTGCCTCATAGCCATGTGGACCGGCTATGAGTCATGTGGGCACTACAGCTCGTACCGGGGCTGGAGTGAGAGAGGCGCTGGGAACTGGCCTAAGCATCGTTCAGCAACCGAGCCAGAACACTCGTCGTGCAAGCTCAGCTGCGCCCCCGAGAGGTTGTATGGGGCCCGAATTGGGCATTTCAGCCGTCCGGCAGGGGTATGACGCGATGCCGCTCTCACATGTCTGCCTCCTGCCCTGCTAAGAGGACACCAGAACCGTATATTGACGTGCGTAGCGGGTCCCGACTGTGGTCCACGATACATACATGAGCGACGCCTACGCACTTGCTTTGCGAGCCGCGGGCCAACTTCGGGGAGACGGGACAGGCGCACTTGAATGGACGCCTGACGCTTTTGACGTATCGTGTCCGGCGCATGGCGCGGGCGGACCTTGTTCTGTGGCCCCTTTTGAGTATAGATGAGCAGAAGAGCAGATGACGACGACGACAACGAGCACAGCGACCGGCGCTCGGCAAGGTGCCGGCAAGGTGTCTGTGAGCCCCGGTCTCGCGTAGATCTCGAGTGGATCTGGCCGATATCTCCGACGCTGCTCGCAGCGACGTTACGTTGGTATGACCCGAGACCGTAGCCAGATGAATGGAAACGGCCCCGGCCACCCCGCCCAGTCCACAGATTAGTGTGTGGCGTCCTTCGACCTGGATTCCCACTCGTCCCGTATTGATAGACAGACGCACGTCCTCGCCGGTCGGTATTCGGACCGGGCCTCGATCGTGCAAAAGAAGAGCGAGACATGTCGTAAGACAAGGGAAGGGGTGGACCCCCACGTACGCTGACGGGGCTTTCTCGGAGGCATTGTCCATGCCATGACTTGTCATGGTGGAGGGAGGTTTGCGTCAGCTAGATCTTCCCTCGGACGCTTCGTGGGTTTCTGCTCTGTTTTTGCGAGATGGAGAGGCGTGAGTTATTCCCCGTACTCCGTTGGGATCCGATGGGGTCGGACGAGTGAGCGACGAGCTGCAGAAATCAGATAACCGAGCGGTGCGAGGTGTAGCAGTGTGTCAGAGTTGCAGTCTAGCGCGAGTACCCATGAGCATGTCAGCGGAGAGGCACACACAACACAGCACAGGCTCGGCCGTCCCCTCGCCTGCCCAAGAACCCAATGTCCAAGTCGTCCCGGCTCTGAACGGACTTACGGCACATTTTAACCTTCGAGTCAAATGTAACTCTTGCGATCAGGTGACGGCACGGACAGGGCAGGCCCGACTGTGCGAACAACCGAAACCCTGATACTGATACTGCTCTGGGCAGCAACTGTTTGGCCCCTGCCTCTTTGTCAGATCTCGAGATCTGTCCTGACGCCCAAAACGTACGCACGTGATAGCACGGGGGCCAGGGGTATAGGGGTGTGGGCGTGGGCGTTGGGCAAGGAGGCGTATGTTGGGTCGTATCGACTCAAGGTTGCGCCAATCAGACAGCGACATGTCTTCTCGCTCCCCTGCGCCCTGCTCCTCCCCCTGCCTTGCCCATGAACCGAATTGGCAGCCTGGTTTGCGAGGCCCGGTCTGTCGATTGCACTGGCAGATTGCACCTTGCAGATCTCAGCCCCTGCAGAGTCTGGCTTGAAGAGAGTGGTGCGGGACAGAGAGCCGGGATCGGCTTGACGACGACATACATTTGCCGCGGGTCTGCAGATCATGTTCGAGTCCGGGTTTGCCCCTGCGGCTCGTGAAGCCACTAAACCACTAGGAGAGTCCCACCCGTTCCTCTCCGCATCGTTTCGTATGCCCTGAGTGTCAGATGGGCCGATGGGAGATGGGATGCGCAGTTACGTACGACAGACGGCATTTCTCACAACGTTCAGGACCCCGAGAGAGAGAGAGATAGGCCACGGCAAGGACCGAGGACCCGGAGGCGTTTCCGGCTAAGAAACGGTTCCCAGCTGTCAAGTGAAGAGCTCGAGAGGTGAGATTGCGTTGCGAGAGCGAGAGAGCGCAGAGGGAGAGGAGGGGTGTGCTCCCCTTCTTGGCGAGAGTGCATCAGCGAATGCTCTGTGTACAAGGTGGATCATTCGCCAACCTTGGTCTATATCAGTCACACCCTCACCCTTGACACTCCCCTCCCCCCTCTCGCTGTACTATCACCTCATCTTTGCGTTCTTCCTGTTCCACTTGGTTGTTGGCCAACTTGCTGGGGGATCTACTTTCGGTTTTCATCATCTCACCTGCGCTTGCGTTTCCGCACTTTTTCTCTCGTCACGCCGCCTCGCCTCCTCGTCTCTTTCTCTCGCTCGCTTGGGTTTGTTCGGACTCGACGCAGCAAGAGACGCGCCGATCTCGAGGGCCATCCGGTGCGCCACGTTCCCACCTCGCCATCGTAACAAGCTTGTCTCCGTCCACCCGTCCCTCCCACGACCCGTCCTAGCTCGTTTCGCTGGTCCACCATCGGCAATAGGCGGCGGCGGCGTAGCCTGAACCGCTGGCGCTGGTCGAATTGGTGATCGAGGTCTCTGATCTCCAAGGTTGAGTTTGCCGATTCATCAAGTCCCAGCCAGCCCCTGTCAGAGTTTGACCCGTCGTCGCTGCTTGTGGTGGTCCAAAGGGCAGGGAACAATCTCGACTCAAGGCCAGGGCAGACACGTCCGAAGGGAGACGAGGCGAGACCCCTCTTGCGCGACACGGTGCAACACCGTACGATACGACACGGACGAGGAAGCAGAGTCTATATTGCGCGCGCTATTCAAAGCTCGACCCGGACGTGGTGTTAAGAAGCAACAAGGATTCAGACTAAGACTAGCGATACGGAAACGCCGTTTGGCATGTCCTCGACAGAGTCCGAGCTCCATCCTTCTTCTCGTCCTCCTTTGGCAGATTCATCGCTGTCGCTCTTCAACTCTTCCCATCACGCCATCGCCTCGATCGCAGCCAACGCGGCGGCAACAGCAGCGGCCGCAGCGGCCGTCGTCGCTTCTTCTTCCCCCTGTCCGGCTCCGACCAACGCCCACGCCCAAGAGGTCCAGCTGTGGCCACCATCGCCCATCTCCCTCTTCTCTGCTTCTTCCGACCTGTCGCCTTCCCTGTCGGCGGGCGCCCCTTGTCTCGACATGTCGCAGTACCCTACGTTGACCATGGGCTCAGGCATCGACATCGAAACATCTAGCACGGACCCTCGCCCCCTCGCGCCCGGCGCGCTCCCTTACTCGTACCCCTACTCGACGTTCGACATGTCTTCGTACTATGCTTCCCAGCAGGCCCTCTCGGTCGACCCCTCGTCATCGTCTTCGCCCATACACCCCACGCATCACCTCAACGGGGCGACTTCGTCTTTGGGCCTTGCCGGCGTCGCACCGTCGCCCAATACCCTTTCTCAGGGCGGCATCTTTGGCTGGAGCAACCAGCCCTACACGGGGTACACCAAGCCTCGCTATGCCTCTGGCACCGCCATTCCCCAGCTTGGCGCGTCGGCCGCTTACCCGATCGACCATCAACAGCAGCAGATGGCCATGTCGTGGTACGGCCCCGCCACTCCCGCTCAGCCCACCTCGGCGCTCATGTCCTACTCGCAGTCGTACACGGACGCCTCGTCCCCTGCATCCAACGACCCGCTCAAGCATCCGCCAAATCTGCTCAAAGTCCCCGACCACACGCGACCAGCACATCTGCACGCCCGGGCACATACAACGCCAAACATGTCCTACGGGACTGGCATGAAGCCCCACGCCGGCCCGTCGGTGCTGGCGATGCACACGCACGCGCATGCGCACGCGGCCCCCATCGTCCCGCACGGCTTTGAGGGCTACGAGTCACGTCGACCGATGACCCAGCACGGCCACGGCGACAAGAGAGTCAAGGACGGCAAGAAGCGGACACGAGTCGCGGAAGCGTGCGTCGGGTGCAGGAAGCGCAAGTGCAAGGTGAGCATTTTTATTTTCCCCGTCTCCGCCGCCGTCGCCGCGGCACGGACCATCTTCATCATCATCACCCCCCGAGACTGCAACGTAATATACCATTTTCTCCGGCCGTTTTCTCTCCGATTCTCTCCATTGTACCGACTCGCCATGGTCAGCGCTGATCATCACAGTGCGTCGGAGGAAACCCGTGCAACCGATGCCGCCACAAGGGCATTGCGTGCACTTTTGACCGGACGGACAAGCGAGGTGACAGGTCGCCTCTCTCGCCCACCATCCCGCTCAAGAAGCCCCGCACAATGTCCTCCTCGCTCTCCGTCTCGCCTGCCATACCCCGGCCGGGCACCCTATCGGTCTCGCCCAATCCGGCGACCATCATCGGTCCCGGTTCGGGCTCGAGCCTTGGCTTGCAGCTGGAACTCTCGCCCGGCTCGACGACGCACGAGATGGACGAGGACCAGGCCGAGGACGAGGATGAAGAGATGTCTTCTCCCGAGGACACTAAACCCGAGCATTGTCACGTTTCTCGCAGCCAAGCCGCATACATCACGCCTACCTCGTCGATCCAGGGTGCTTCGCGCAGTCGCTCGAACGAATCCGCCCCGCCACCTCACCTGCGCATGCAGAGCCACAGCGGTCGCGCGACGCCGTACGACAATGTCCCGCTCAACCCGCTCTCTGGGCCCTTCAGCGACTCGCCCGCCCCGTCTATTCCTTCATTGCCGTCGCTAGCGTCGCGCAATCCGTCCCCAGCCCCGTGGACTTCGGTGGCGGGTACCACGACTCAGGCGTACCAGTTCACGCCCGGTCTGGGGCTCGGGCTTCCCATCGGACACCAGCAGCAAATGCAGCGCCAACAGCAGCAGCAACAGACGCCCCTGACTCCCTACTCGCCCCATTCGAGCCTTACCAGCCAGACGAGCTTCGGAGCACTCATGACTCCTCTCGGCGGCGAGACGATGGGCACCATCACGCCCATCACCGGCGACAGCGCCATGGGCCCCGGTACCAAAGGCCTCGACATGGCCTGGGAGGCAGGCGGCCAGGGCGCCGCGTACACAAGTATGACCGACGACGAGCAGTGGGACGGCGCGGTCCACGTCGCTGCTGCCGGCGCCGGCGACTATGGCTGGATGACAGCTGCCTGGAGCGACTGACGAGAAACACGTTTGAACATCTTGGGCATTGGGCTCAGAGGAGACGCGACGCATGGATGTGCATAGGAGAAGAAAGTGTGCGTCTATCGACGTAGGATTGTACTGTATTGTTTGTTGCTGGGCAAAGGAGCACGAGAGACAGGAGATCTTGTACATTACATCCCACCATACCGCTGTGCGCAATTCCATGCCAGTCGGTCTTGTTCGTTCTCCATCAGACGACGAATGCACAGGTGCATCTTGCGTTTGCCGACCAGACTCAGCAGACGCCGCGACGCGCCACCTGAGATCCAGCACATGTTGCGAGATCAAGAGAAGCATGCCCCCGGAAAAAAGAGTTTCGATCGTCGATCTGCCGCGAGTCTGTAACTCTGTATGCAAGCAACTCTGTCTTAGGTTGCCGAATCGCAGTCTTGCTCGTGCTATGTTGCGATCGGCCCCTGTTCAATTCAGTGATCAGCTGTCGACCCGGATACAGAACAGAGTTGTTCGGTTCCTCTTTGTCTCGCACAGTCATCACAGGTGATCGCCCAACTCTGTTAGCGGTCGTTACGATACCACCACTCCAGATTCACCAGTGCCGTGCCGACCCGTTTGTTGGTCAACTATTCATGCGTGTACGATTATCTACAAGACGCAGGTAGAGAGGAAAGGGGATCAAGAGAGATTATAGACTCGCTAGATTCTTTGTAATGGGTATATTCTGTTCTGACAAAAAGGATCACCTTGCACTTCTGTGTTTTATGCTCAACCTTCCCCATACACTTCTCCAGGCTAGCTGTGGGCCGGGTTCTTGAGGGCAAGCAACTTGACTTCCCGCTCACGCTACATGTCAGCATTGATCTCAATCACACGGATCCCACTCACGTCATCGGCGGCCTTTTGCGCGCGCAGGTCGTCCAGGTCCTGAGTCTTCTCAGCGACTTGAGACGTCAGACCAGCAGCGTGGTCTCTCCTCTCCTCGTAGTCGTTCTCGGCGTTCCTCAGCTCGCCTTCGATTCGCTCGTACCTCTCCTTCTCCTTCAAGAACCTCAGGCGGGCCTTGTGCTCCTTGGACGTCCACTTGGACAGACGAAGCTGAGATTTGCGCTCGGCCGAAGCAGCCTCACGTTGAAGTTTGACGATGCGCTCGAGCTCCTTGATGCTCCCCTTGACGGCCTTGGCCTCCGAGCTGCCTTCGGCCTTGATGACCTTGGCCAATCGCTTGGCATCCTTCTTCTCCATGGTCGACAGGCGACGAAGGGTAGCATCATCAAGAATGCGCTCGCTGAGTTCGGCTCGGGCGTGAATATCGTCGCGACCCAGCACCTCTTCCGGCTGAGTGCCTACGCTCGTGCCAGCTCCGCGACCGAATGCTCCACGTCGGCTGCCGACAATCCCGCCGTTTTGGCTGCGGCTCAGAGTGCCATTGCGACCAAGCGTGTTGGCGCGAGAGACAACGGTGCCCGAACGGTCAAGCATTCCGGCGGATCGGCTTTGGCGCCCACCATACTGGCCCTCTCGCGAGTCCTCGGTGACTGACATGAGGTTAGGCAAAGGGCGGTGGCCGAACGACGAGTGCGGGCGGGGAGAGGTAGATCGAGCATGGTCGTCGAAATGCGGAACGGGTCCGTTGTCCTGAAGAGAATGGCCAGCCTGATAGGAGTTCCTCTGTGAGCCCTGCTGCTGAAGCTGGTGCTGCCTCTCGTGGGAGATGACATCGCCAACTCCAACACCGGCTATTCCGCCAGCAACGGCACCCTCGGCATACGAGCCCGCACGGGACGGCGCGCGGGACCCGGTTCGGGAAGGTGACCGCACAGTAGGAGCACGTTCCTCGGCGGGGATAGTCCCAGCTTTCAGCGACGGAGATCGAATGACAGATTCGGGTCGGTTGGCAGCTCGAGATTGCGGGCGGACGGATTCTGGTCGGTTCGTCGCCGCCCGGGAGGCAGGCCGAATCTCCTCGTTGCGCACAGACCCGGCCTTCGTAGAAGGGGCTCGATTGACGGTCGGGGCTTTGGTCGACCCGGCCACCGACTTGCGCTTGGCCGCAGCCGACGGGGCGATGGAGGCACGTTCAGGCTCGGGCTGATCCTCGTCTACATCGTCGTAGGTGGTGACGATGGGGATCTGCTTGCCGATGTAGGAACGGGAGGGGTTTTCGCCAAGCCTGCTGTCAGGAATGATAGATATCAGAAGAGAGAGGATCTCACATGGGACGGCTGGGTGTCACCTCTTCCTCGTGAACAGGTCCTTGTTGAGGACCATCTGCAAGGGCTTGCTCCATCTCCAGCTTCTCCCCTGCAGTGTACGATCCGACTTCCTCGTGGTCTCCGTCGATGACGTGATGCCCGCCGGCGTTGCCGTTGGGCAGCTCGACGGGCTCTGCGAGACCCTGCTTGCCGCTCTTCACGCTCAACCTGTCAAACTTGTTCGCCAGAGCGGCATCGTGGTTCTCGAGGGTGCCGGGGGCGTCGGCAGTGGTGGTGGCCATCTTGAGGTCGTGTACCTTGCCGTCTGTCGTGTAGAGCTGCGGAATGTAGTGATTCTCGATGACTGGCTGACCGCGTGGGACGGATGGGACTGTGTAAGGGGCCTGTCCGATAGATAGCGGGTGTGCGAGTACGGGCGCTCCCGCCGCTGTGGGGGAGGACAGGGTGGACTTGTGCGAGGTTGGCGAGCCGATAGCTGTTGTCGAAGCGCTGCGTACGCTGTCGTCTGGTAGAGGTGTATCTGCAAAGACGGTCTGGATGACGGGTTTGGACAGCAGGCCAGTGAGGCCGAGGGTGAGTGCTTCGGCTGCCGTCTTGGGGGTCGAGGATGGGGAGATGCGAGATCCCCCTTGATATATGTAGGTGGAGCTGAAGAGACAAGAGACAACTAGAAAGAGCGGGGAGAGTGGACCATCGGCAAATGACAGAACCAGGGAGAGACGGACACAGGCAACCCTCGTTTCTCCCCGCTGATGCCGCTAATCCAATCAACGACGTCATCGATCATCCCAATCCGGAAACTGATCATCCCCGCGTGGCTCCCCTCGACCGGTTACCACTTTTCCGGTAATGCCGGAATGTGGCACTTCCACCACCTATCTATGTACCAAGTCGCGTCTACCTTGTTCCTTTGCTTCTCTTCTCTGACAACATGGGCTACCTACCCGCATCTGTGGAGAGGTGGCTAGAGGGTCGAATAGTGAGCCATAACCCTCGAGCTCCCTGTGCTTGCTTACTCTCAGGACCCTCATGGCCAACACCTTGTCGAACTCGTGTCCCAGGTCTACTTTGTCCTCTTGACCGTACGCCCTCCTTTCCTTGCCTCTTGAACTCTTCTCACACGCATAGGCCGTATCCTTCCTCGTATCATGGAGACAGAGCTCGGTCGCCATCGCTGTCGAGATCTTCGGTGCCGGCCTCACACTCCTCCTATTGCTCTTCGGGCCGCCGTGGCCGTACCTCCAACGCAAGCCGATACAGTTCTTGCCAGTGCGCAAGGGCAAGGCGGAATAGGGGCATGATAACGACATACGAATCACGATCTAGAGTACGACATGACGCCATGCAACGAGTTCACGAACTACACAAAGGGACCCCCGTTCCAGCAGCGGACACTGCCTGCCCCGCACCGCATCGCCATGGCCCACTGCAAGCCCATCTCTACGTTGATCACTGACCTAAGACACTAATCACACGTGCAGAGTGTAAAGGCTCGGGCACATCCTTTTTTCCCTCATCCTTTCGCCCTCCCCCAGCCAACCCCTCATACATGCGGGCGATGGCAACTGATTCCAGCTGCGTTGTTTCTCTGTCTGCACATCCTGTCTGGCATGCCTCGGCTTCCCATCGAGATCCTCCCAGTGATCGCTACATTTCTGCCAGCAGACGAGTCTCTCGGTACCGTCGCAGCGCTAGCGGCCGTCTCGCAGGCTGTCAATCGCGCTATCACACCCATGCTGTACTCCCACGTCCGCCTATCTAACGGCAGTGCTCTGTTGACGCATCTGCATCAGTTGATCCTCGATGAGGCTGGCGCAAAAGGCGATCAAGCCTATCTCGAACGCCCAACAAACCTACCGAATGCGCCAGCTATAGACCTCGGCTACCCAGCGTCACCATTCGAGGAATACTCCCCGACCCGAGCAGAAGATCAAGGACAAGCCCATGCAATCAACGATATAGCCCGGATCAAGAAGCTGTTCAGCCACGTCAAGACGCTCGAGATCCGCACGCTCAACCTCCTCCCTCATCCGTCCGCTTACACCCGACTCCCTCACTCATTCCGCCCGTTCCCATCTTTGGAGACGCTCGTCATCTCACAACACCTGCTCGAAGCTCTGGGGCAACGCAGAGCAGAGCTGGAGCTTACACGCCTGCCGTGCGATCCCCAGCGGCCAAGCGACAGCCCCCTCAGCCTGCCGATGATGATGGAAGAAGCCGGCTTCTTTGCGTTCCTCGCCCCTCGCAGAGTCATCATCGACGGCCCAGTCGAGCCCTCGGAGACCGTCCATGTACTCGGACACGGAACGCGCGACCGCCCTCATCCCCTCATCTGTCTTGCCCTCGGTCGCGCACTCCGCTCGCTCGCCTCTCTGCGAGAAGCTGGACAAAGAGTCGAGCTCGAAATCCACGGTTGGCGCAATGCAGACCTCCTGTTTGGTCTGTGGGAGTCTACGGCCAAGTACGTTGCCAACTTCGACGCGGCGCCAGAGACATGGTGGAGGTGGAAGGCGCGGCTCGTCATGCTGCCTCCTATCGCAGCGGACGACGGGGAGAAATGGGCGCGCGCCATGTCGACCATCGCGAACACGCTCTGTCGGATTGGCCACACTAGGCTTCCCCCGAACCGGCTGTTGGAGGTGCAGCATGTCTTCCTGCCACAGGAGAGACTGAGCTCGAGGGAACAATTCGAGTTGATGCATGGGTGGATGGAGAAGGCGTTGGTGGCTGGGACGCTGTTTGATTATTACCCAGAGGTGGCAACGATGATCAAGGACGTCGGGGGAAAGCCGAGGATGCCCTCCCTGGACATGCGACCGGCGGAAGGTTAAGACCACATAGGAGACGTATACGTGAAGAAGGTATGTACAGTACAACATTGTGACTATGCTCGTTTCCGGCCGGTCCCCTCACTTGCTGCCGCAGCAGCAGCACGCTCTTCCTTCCTCTCTCCTCACCACCGCAAACCGCCTCAGCACGTCCTTGCGTATCGCCTCTTTCGATTGATCGGACAAATCGTCTGGCTTGCGACCAGCAATATCCTCTTGGATCCTGCGAGAGAGCTTCTCGTTCCACGCCACACCTGGCCTGTCCTCCCCTTTCGTGCCCTCGACCACGGGAAAATGAGCGCTCAGCATGGATACATGTCTTGAGGTTTCGGTTTCTTCCGCACGACTGCCGCTTGATCCCGATGGAGGTGGATCTCCGAGCATCGTTGCAAGCATCCGGACCACAAGGGGATTCCCGTATGCGGGGTAGGAGAAGTGGACGTCGACCCTCGGGGCAGCATAATACCGAATGATTGGGAACTCGACGTGGTGGAACGTCGCGCTGTACAGCGAGTCCCAATGCGGCAAGTCGTCGGACGTGGGGTCGGCCCGTGCGCGTTGCCACCCGTCGTACCACTCCACCGTGCTCTTGTATAGCCTCTCAATACCTTCCCAGCGCGCAATCTCGCTTGCCGGGGAATCTTCTTGGACTTCACCTCAGTCTCGGTCTCCCGGCAGTCGACGCACATGGTGTGCGGCCGCATCATGAGTTGGAGACCGGCCAAGAGCGGGTGTCGCATGCCAGAGTTGGCCCTCCCCCATAATCTCAACGTGTCGATCGCGCCCGGGCCGAGCTGGACACCAGAGGCGATTGGGAGGAGCAAGGCTGGCTCGAGGGCGCGGCATGCATTGCACAGGTCGGCACAGTCGAACCAGTAGGGTACGTCGTCGATGATGACGAGCCGCGTGAGGGAGAAGAGGAGAAGCTTGCGCCGGGATGCGCGGTCCGGTCTGGCGAGTGCACGCAGACGTTCTGCTATGCTATTGATCTCCTCGGTGTCGGGTACTGAGAGGGGAGCTTGGGCGTCGTCGTCGACGGGGCAAGGCGAGGGGGAGCCCAAGTCGCTGAAGTCGTGCAGCGAGCGATCTGGGCGCTGCACGAGTCGGCTCTCGTCAGCCGCCCACCTCGGCAGCCCAACAAGCAGTCTGGCGAACGTTCGAGCGGTGATGCGTAAGGTGCCGTAGAGCTTTTGCGCGGCTACTTCACGCAGATGCTTGACGCACAGCAGATTGACCAGCGTTCCCAGTGCTCCGATATCATGCAGGATATTGACGATGATCTGGAAGACGTCGGTCGGGAGACGTGGTGATAGCTCTGGCTCAGGCCCCTGGCAGCCACTCGTAGTCGTGCCGATGAAGTCCCGGACCCAGCTGGGCGAACATGCAGGAGCGTTTGCCTGGCGCATCCCCTGCTCAACGGTCCCACTCGGCATCGTGAGAGGGAAAACTGATGCGGTGAGGTGAATATGAAAGCACGCGTAAATGAAAGTCGTGGTGGCTGACGAGAGAGCTTGTGCACCGTGAAGTGGCACGACGCAATGCCACAGTTCCTCCATGTGAAACTCCATTGGCCATTGGCGATGCTGCGCGTGCCCTCAGGTTGAAGAACAGCTTCCACGCTGGTCAGTGTAGCCGCACCTCCTCGACGGGTGCCCTACAGTGCCTGACCAAACTGTAGGCTTATTCCCTGCATTTCGAAGCTCGGGCTCCAAGTGCTTAGACCATGATCTCCCTGGTATGTATCCGGTCCGTTGCACTGCGCAGCTCAAAGTGCGTCTGAGGAAGAAAGACGCAAACAGATATGCCGCTGGCAGCCCTGCGCCTTTTTCTGTGCTTTTCGCACGGACCTTTGAATACAGGTGCTCAGTGGATGAGGTGGCTCTTGGCAGCACTTCACGCGGGAAGCTGATCAGAGGACCAATGTCATCAGCAAAACACCTTGCACCCCTAAGATTACTCGAAGCGTGACATTCCGCCGAAGAATGAGATGCATGGGAGCGAGACAGTCTACACGTTGGAATTTCATCACTGAGAGATATCTTGCTCCCACGCCTCCAAGGATCTCCCCGTAGTGGTGCTCAGAGTGAGGTACAAAGATTCAGCTCTGCTACGATAGATTGTTCTGCCCTCGCCGGTAATTTGCACTGAGCTGCTGAGCTGTTGATCACTCTGCCACTTGGTACACGCAACATTCCCAGTGAAGGCTTCGCCGCAAAGGACCTGAAATGCCTGTTACAGACCGTTGGGCCTATCACCACGGAGCTCAAATTGGATAGGTGGATCGAAGTGCGCCGTGAGCACGCCCCGCTCTGACGAGGAGTCCTTCACTAGGAGCCCGCCTCCTGCTGCGGCGGCTTCAACTTCGACGGGACGATGTCCCGGAGCCATAAAACTCTCAGACCTGAAGAGCGCGGCCAGGACATCACTGTTTAACCGACTTTGCCCATTATTCCAGGTGACGGTGGCATTTCCGGGTCGCTGAGAGGAATGAAAACGGTACTGCGGGGAGGGGTAGGTAGGGTCTCCCTGCCTCACCTGTGTGAGGGAAAAGCGAGAACGAAAAGGAACGCTGAGACTTGGAGAGAAGCAGCGATGACCAGAAGAGAGTGAGCATCCGAAGCGACCACCGCAGTAGCTTGGCGTAAAAACGAGTGACCTTATGCTTGAGCCATCGTGGGGGTCATTGACCATCTCCACGTCCACTAGAGACCTTCCGTCTTGATCAAAACGTGGGATGGTCAGACTGTGAGGGTCGAGAGGCATGGTCAGGTGCTTGTCACGGAGTGGTACAGTAGTTGGACGAGCTTTGTTGAGTTCGGAAGTGAACCAAAGTTTGCCACTGCACAGCATGTGCGACGAGTTCGGTGCTCGCAAACACCTACAGCGAGATCGTTCCTTTGAACCCCGAAAGGAAATGCCTCCTCTCGTCCTTGTCGCGCACTCGATCTCACTCATGATGCAAGCGCGCAGGACCAGAAAAGAAGCTCTCTCTCCCTCTCGCATGCAGCCACGGTATTTCCCGAAGACCGAGTCTTGAGTGCATGGTCTGAGGGGTGATAGGTTCAAAGCAGAATGGCGACTGACGCATGTTCAGGCCACAAGCGAAGGCTCTGATGCTCCCTTTTAGCATATGGAAGTCCTGGGCATCCCCTTTCACCTGACCTCCATTCGACATTCGAGACACTCCCCTGCGCTCGTCAGGGAGCGCATCCTGGCTGTTTGCCGAGCATTCACCCATAAACAACCTCTCTGCGTGCATCTCGCCAACTGCAAACTCATGCCTTCTCTTCCCCTGGAGCTCTTCCCGCTCGTCGCCGCGGTCTTGGCCGGCGACGGTGACTTGAACACTGTGGCCATGTTGGCGCGGGTGTCCAAGGAGGCACACCGCCTCGTCACGCCGGTTCTGTACGCCAGCATCAAGCTGCAAGATGATAGCCCACTTTTGGAATGGCTGCATTGCATGACCAGAGCCGCTGCCAACGACCCCAAGGACTCGGCCTCCTCCAAGACCCTCGACCACCTGCATGAACTTGAAGCGGAGAGAGTCCAGCGCATCATCTCCCTTTTCCACCAAGTCAAGACTGTTGAGATCCGCACACTTCGCCTCTTCCCAGACACGAAAGTCGGTTCTCAGCTCCCCGACTCTTTCAGGCCCTTCCCCAATCTCAAAAACCTGACCATCTCCCAAGACTTCATCGAAGCTCTCGGCAGACGCAAAGATGTTCTCGCAGACGCCTTGATTCAGTCCGGCCCGCCTCCGGCACGACCTCCGGCCTCCTTCAGACGCCTCATCGAGCACTCACGCTTCTTCTCTTTCCTCGCCCCGAGCAGAGTCACGATCGAGGGACCAGTCGAGCCGTCTGACCTCGTGCACATACCGAAGAAGCATGATCGGCTCGAACCGTGGATCTCCCTGTCTCTCGGTCTGGCGCTCTGGTCGCTCCCCTCACTCGACCCAAATCTTCCGCCAGTGCAGCTCGAGATCCGTGGTTGGCGCAATGCGGACTTCGTCTATGGGATATGGGAGGCAACTTCCAAACTCAAGAGCGACAGGGACCCCAATCAGCCAGACGACCAGTGGTGGCGGTGGAAGACCCGACTCACGATGCTCCCCCACATTCCGCTCGATGACGGTGGCACGTGGCAGCTGGCGATGCGCACGGTCGTGAATGTCCTTGCGCGTATGGGGTCCATCAGGATCCCGCCACCTGGGGTGTTGGAGGTGCGCCATGCTCGCTCCGAGGGTGAGGGTGCGGCTGAGAGCAGCGAGAGGCAGGCGGTTCAGATGATGCAACTACACATGGAGAGGGCGATTCACAAGGGGACCATGTTCATGTTTTATCCCCGAGTGGCAAGGAAGATGGTCAAGCTGTACGAAGGTGACGGCGGGGTCATTCCGAGACTTCCAGCTCTGTCCTTCAGAGCGGCCTAAGGTACATGTGTGCATGCTATCAGGACATGTATATGTAGACTGTGGCCATGAAGAGACTTGCTTTGCATAAGAGACCTTACCATCTCGAACACCCCTTATTTCTTGCCGCAACAGAGGCAAGCCTCTGTTTCGTCCGTGCGCTGTACTAGGACCCGTCGACACATGTCCAACCAAATTTCTTCTGACAGTCGTTCCTGCTCAGAGGCATCTAGCTCGTCGTGGCCCTCCTCCTCCTCTGTCTCCTCCACGACCAAAGCAACCACTTGCTCATGCCATGCCACACTTGGGTTGGATGGAGACATGGTGTCTTTGGGGACGGTGAAAGAGGCATAGAGGTCGGCGACGAGGCCGGGATAGTCGGGCGCATCGAGCCACTCATCTATGGGGAGCATAGGCGGTCGCCTACCCAACATCGTTCTGATCGTTGTGGTCACGCCGCTCGATTCATAATCGGTGGTCCCGAAGAAAAGATATATTCTGGTCGCAGGATAGTGGCCAAGTTCGGAGGAGTCGAGGTTGTGATGGGTAGCATGTCCGAGCCCTGGCCAGCGCGGCAGATCGTCAAGGATGTGGTCCTTTCGACTGTTGACGAAGGTGCTCCATTTGCGGTCCAAGTACAAGTCGACCACGGACGGACAGGACCCCAACCAGAATGGCACACCGCTTCGTGATGCCTGCTCCATTCGGCTCTCGTGAAACATGTCTCCGCCAATGGTCTTGGTGTGGTCGATGCAAATCTCGCCAGGTGCTAACATGATCTCGAGAGCACGGACGAGTGGGTGCCGAGCGCCGCCGTTCCGATCTCTCCAGTCACTGAATCGGTCATATATGCCGACACCAAGCTGGAGGCAGTACACGTGCGGGAACAGCAGCGAGTCGCGTTCGAGATGCGAGCATGCGTGAAGCAGATCCGCGCAGAAGCGCGCTGGGGGAACGTCGACAATGACCAGATCGCGCGTCAGTTGGAAGAGGGCTCTCTTTGGGCCCGAAAGTCGATCCTTGGACTTCGTGGCGTCCGCCTGGCAAGGATCTTCGCATACGGATCCGCCGTGCGCGGGAGGCTCCGAGGCTTCATCCGCTTCGCCTTCGTCTTCAGAAGGGCAAGGGCAATCGGGCCAGTCCATGTGAGCTCCAGGCTTCCGAGCGGGTCGCTTGATCAGTCGCCGACGCTCTTGGGCCGAGGCTGACGGTAACCCGACAAGGAGTTTGGCGATAGTGCGGTTTCGTATGTGCAGGGTGTGGTAGAGGAGTGGCGCCGCCAGCTCACGGAGTTGCTGAACGCAGAGCAAAGCCGCCAAAGTCGCTTGTGCCTGATCTTCTGCAAGTATTTGCACAACCATAGTGAGGACCTCCATCGGGAGGCGAGGGGACGAGCTCGAACTCATGGTCGTTGGTCGTGATTGATTGGAGATCGATGAGCGACCAACGAAAAGGTCCAGCCATCCCGAGGGCAGGTCAGTCGCGACGCTGAAAGCTGCTACTGTCAGCTTTTGCCCGTGGCTTTGGCAATCAAATTGCTCACGCTCACTTGACATGACCACAAGTGGCGAATGGATGGTATGACGGTCAATGAAGTATGGAGCAAAGTTCGAGAACTCCAATGTCGACTGCTCTCGTCAGATCGCTCTCGTACATCCTCAAGGTGGCAGGTGGCGATTTCTCCTGCTGAAATGTCTCATCCACTTTTCTGCTCGAAATGCTTTGCAGCTCCAAGAACATGTGATTCCCGCGACTCCATGATGTGACTGTTTGCATGCTCCCATTCCAAGCGTGCTCGATACGCCATCTCACATGTGATCTTGCAGAGATCGTTAGAGCCGTGCGGCGTAGCGAGCGAGGCACGGGGAAAGGTAGGCTCTTTTGACAACATTTGATGAGTTCAATGGTGACCCCCTTACTCTGCAAATGCAAGGTGACGAGTCATCGTGAGCATTGCGACAATATAGAGGGAATTGCTGCAAGCTCGGAAAGCGGAAGGACTTTGACTCCAACAGCCACCCGTCACCAACTCAAGCCCTGAATGTGTTTGAGCCAATGAACAACGTTGTTGAGCCAAGGTTTCTCCACGTGAACGTGTAGACATCCTGCATGTACTCCCCACGGTATCTGTAATATCGTGACTGATTGCGCCCATCTTTATCGCAACAAGGGCGACCTCCTCTTCTCCCGTACTCGGCTCCACAGTTCTACAACGCAAACGGCGCCCCGAAGATCCTCAAAGATGTCCCTTTGGACTGACTCAGATCCCAAAAATCGAGATTCTCGGCATTGCCCAAAGATATTCATTCTGCGCAACCGATCAAAGCAAGCGAGATTCGCATGTGGTCATCCGCGCCATCGAGATCGTGTGCCGCGTCCCATCCGAAGTCTGCGTGCCGCGTCCCATCCGAAGTCTGCGTGCCGCGAACATAGGGCATAGGTCTTCAACGATGTGTGGCACTTCCACCTGTGGCACCCGACCCAGACTCAGACGCAGCCGTATGACGCACTCAACGACAACCGCCTTCTCACAAACGTCAAGCTCAAACATCTCCCAGTCGAGCCTTCCTCTCTGCCTTCCGACGATCACACTAGCACCTTCCTCAGTCGCAAAACTCCTTTCATCCATCTCCCTCTTCCCGACGGCCTGCTCCTCCTTTGTAGATCCCCGACGCGCAGTGTATCCAGCACCTTTGTATCGCCGACCCCACAAAACTCGGGCAACGTCGCTAAGGAATGACCCGTGTCAGCGCCATCTCATGCGCGTCGCAGCTCTACAAGCTCCCGTCTCGCCTGCAGCGCCCCGCGGCTTTTTAGGCGGAGTTGTCAGAGGTCACGGCCTGGTACATTCTCTCGTACCCCTCCAACATCATCCCATTCAACAGTAACCAGCAGTTCGCTCAACACTGCTCTGTTGCTCACTCCACCGCTCCCGCGCGATTCTGATAACTGTAACCAGTGAGATCCCGCTTCTTTCTCGGATAGAGCGCCCACTGTGTAATGTGGACTGAGAACAGCACACCATGTCGTATCACCGCTACATCGTCCCTCCCCCGCTTATTCTCGCTGTACATCCCGCCCCCCCTCCGAAACCAGAGCCAGAGGTGAAGAAAGACAAGGACGGGAAGCCTATTGTCGAGCCGAAGAAGGACAAGGACGGCAAGCCCATCCCGCCGCCCAAAGATGGGGAGAAGGCCAAGCCAGCCGACGACAAGGACGTCGCCAAAGACAAGGATGACAAGGACGCCCCGGTCTCTCCTGCTTCCAATGCGGCCGAGCCGCCTACTCCGGTACCGGGCCAAGAGCCCAAAGAGGATGACAAAGCTGAGAAAGCAGCCAAGGGGAAGAAGGCTGGTCCCGCCAAGGGTAAGGGCGAGGCTGATGAAGCCGAGAAGCCCAAAGAAGCTCCTAGCGTAGAAGGCAAGCCAGATGAGAAAGAAGGAAAAGAGAAAGACAAAGCCAAGGCCGAGTCCGACGAGAAAGACAAGGACAAGGACGAGAAGGACAAGGGTAAAGATGAGAAAGAGAAGGAACCGGAGATCCCTCCTCCGCCTCTGAACCTCGCAGGGCCGGCCCCCGCACGGCCCCTCCGCGCGCGACTTGACCTGGACCCGTCGCAGCCCTACCCACCCGTGCTCGTTGACCCCCGCGGTGCTTATCACAAGTACGCCAAGGCCGTGCAGGGCGAAGTCATGTACCTCGACGTGACCAAAGACGGCTGGCTCGCCGAACAGTGGAAAGAGAAGCCAGAACGCGAGGCCATGGCTGAGCTGACGGGCGTGGCTGAGCGCGAGAGGCAGCGCGAGATGGCTCAAGTCGTCGAGGCGGAGATTGCCGGGACGAGGAAGGTGCCCGATACCGCCGAGGAGATTCTCAAGGAACTGTGGAACGATCTTGCCAAGGCACCGAGCAATGAGGTGAGTCTGCATTGGGTTAGGCGATCACGCTCGCTCATTGTAGATGCCCGTGGGTGATTTCTGGGCCAAGTATGATTGGTCCACTGCCGAGGCACAAGTTCACCTTGCTCCTGCTCCGAAGCGTCCCAAGCCCGTGGAAGAGGAACCGCCCAAAGATGCCAAGGACGCAGATGCCAAGAAAGACGACAAATCAACAGACTCGGGAATCCAAGACAAAGCCAAGGATACACCGGCTGCCGAGCCTGCGCCGAAAGAAGACAACAAAGATGTCAAGGTGGCCGAGGGCGCTACGGCTAATGAGGCCGAGAAGAAAGACGAGAAGAAAGACGAGCCCGTCGTTGTGCCGCCGTGGACCCGAGAAGGCTTCGAAGAAGTCCTTGCGACAGTCGGTATCCAATGCAACTACAACCGCGAGGTAGCTATCCCTTCGTATTCCCGTCCCGCGTGTGAGCCAGACTGACGAGCAGAAATCCTCGTCACGCAACTATTACGAAGCCTCCGGCTCGTATCTCCTCCTCGCGCACAGCTACTTCCTTCTCAGGCGGGAAGACTGGCTGCAGTGGAAGCCCGAGATCAACGCCGACAAATTCGAAGTGCTCGTCACGTCCGCGCATGACCGCGTGTTCGGCGAGATGGTCCGTGCGCAGCAGGCGGAGGAGCGCAAGAAGAAGGAAGAGGAGTACAAGCGGCGCAAGATGAAGGAGTACAAGGAGAAGAAAGAGCGCGAGGCGAAAGAGAAGGCCGAGGGAAAGGGCGACGGCAAGAAAGAGGATGATAAGGGTAAAGGCGATGATGGCAAGAAGGACGACGACAAGGCCAAAGAGAAGGCTGACAAGGGTAAAGACGCGGATAAAGACAAGCCGGTCGAGAAGAAAGTCCGCGAGATTCGAGCCGATAGTCCCGACACGGACATCAGCAACGCCAAAGTGCGAGATGGCGAGCCCGTCAAGCCCGCTCAAGACAGCGAAGAGCCTGTTGCCGGTGTGATGAAGGACGGCAAGGCCATGGTGGCTGTCCCGGCCAAAGAGCAGGGCAAGGCTGCCAACCTCGACGAGAAGCACGAGCAAGAGCCAGAGATTGTCGCGCCTGCGAAAGACCTCGAAGAGCCCAACAAAGCCAAAGAGGTCAAAGAGGGCAAGGAGGGCAAGGAAGTCAAGGAAGTCAAGGAAGCGAAGGAAGTCAAGGACAAAGGCGAAGACGACGGCCATAAAGGGGAGAAAGAGAAAGCAAAGGAGAAAGACGGCAAGAAACCGCCCGCGATCCCGCTCCCCCCTGCGCTCCGGGGCGGTGGGCCACCTGATCCCGAGAGGGACGCCGCGCTGCTCGCCAAGATGCTGGCCGACCCGGCGTCCGCAAAGCTGGGCATGGACGAGCTGAAAGCGGCGTTCCAGGCGCTCGAGCTGGCTGCCAAGGCGGGTATGGTACCGATGCCTCCCATGCCGGGCATGCCTCTGGGCAGTGGCAGTGAGTGCTCAAGGTTATATGACAGCAACATGGCAGGGCTGACGTACAGGTGACATGCCGCCCATTCCCCATAGCGCAAAGAAAGATCCGAACCAGCCCCTGATTTGGGTCTGGCATGAGCGCTGTGAGAAATGGCGCTGGACGAACTACGTTGCGGGCGTCCACGATGTCGGTCCGGGCGGATGGGAAGAGCGCGACTGGCGCATGTTTGCAGATGATAGGGGCTGTGAGGAGTACGAGGACGAGGAAATCGAAGCAGAGATTGAAGAGGTCGACTTGCACGACTGGAGTTGTTGAATCTGAGCTTGTTTGAATACGTCCACAACCGCATTCTGCCCATAGCACTTTCGGAAACCCATCATCATGCATACTTATACCCATACCTGCGCTCAGCGATTCTTGCCGACCTCGCCTTGATTCCACCGAGCGATAAGAGAGTTTACACTCTGCTGCTTCTCTGGAGAACCGCTCCGACTGGACTTTTCAGCCAGCCGGTCATTCTGCACTTCCGTCGGTTTCGCAGGTACAGAGACCGTGGGCGAAACCAGTGCGGAGGGCTTGGGCTTGGTAATGGGGAAAGATCTGCCGGACGAGGACTTCGAGTACCCCTCGACTGTCGGACCCGGACCGTGGCGTTTCGCTTGGGTGAAATGCGTGGGTTTATCTGCCGGTTTTGGTGCCGTTTTGACGGAGGATGCGGACTGTGAAGAGGTAGACGTTGGACCTGTCGGTTTCACAAGGCCGTCGTTCGTGGGTTTGCGCAATGCTGGAGGTTTTGAGGCCACACTTGGTCTGCGGCCCAGGCCATTGGAGGCAGATTGAGAGTCTGGTTTCGTGTGAAGCAACTCGTATTTGGAGACGATATCGGTGATGGATCCTTTTCGGACATGAGAAGGACGTCCAATCGATACATCCGCAGGAGATGTTGACATCGACTTGGCCGATAGTCCATTACCCGACGAGGAGGGTATATACATCGACTGGGGCCTGCTTTTTTCGACCGATCCGGTCTTCTTGGGAGCAGGTGTGGGCTGAATGATCGCCATTGATGGTAAGTTGGCCGACTTTGTTGGCGAGGTCTGCCGCGAAAGTGCTTTGGAAGGCGCTTTGACAGGCGACCGTTGTCTTTCGTCGTTATTTCGGAAAAGTCCAGCGGATGAAGCCTGCCGGGCGCCTCGTGATGTGGGTTCTTCTGGACCAGCCTCATCATCGCTTGAATCGACTGGAGTAGGTATCCTGGATGGCTTCTGCGAGGGACCTCTGGTCATTTGCTCGAGAGGTGACCATTGTGCATCATTGAAGTTGGTGGTTGGTCGAGGGGAGTCAATCTGAGGCAGCAGCGGCCTGGAGTGACCTGTCAAAGGGGGTGATCTAGCTTGTCCAGGTGGAGAGGGCAGTGGGCGAGAAGTAGAAGCTGAGCTCATTGATGACCGGGACATAGTGGGTCGTAATGATGGCACCTGCAAGCCAGACGATTCGTCACCCATCAGATCGGGTGGTCCGGGAGACATTACAGGCTCGTTAGCAGATACGGGCGAGGCGCGTCGGTCATTTGGAGCAGGTGCTCTCGACTCGAAATAATCGGCGCGCGATCGCACAGGGGAGGACACAATCGTCGATTGCTTTCGCTCGTCATTGAAGGCTGTCCCTGTGACGTGAGTAGACCGGGGTTGAGGAACGCCTTGCGGTATGACGGCCATGTGACTTTGAGGCGACTTCAGATCCCCTCCAGTGAGGTTGCCCATGAGCGAAGGCTTAGACAAGATCGGCGGTCGGGGAAGAGAAGGGGATGCGATTTTAGGTTGTTCCGGCGGAGATGAGAGATTGTTCGCCATTGAGAGCTGCTCGATAGAGGGAAATCGGCTCTCAAAGCTAAGTTCCCCATCAGGAATGCTAGACGTGGCGTCTGCTGACTTTGGTTGCGAGGGGGCTTGACCAGGTTCTCGCCGTCGCCAGCTATCGCTCTGCGTGCGTACGCCCGACATGTGTTGAGCGGTGCCGATTGATTCGGACGAGCGAGCTGAGGGTCCTATGACACCGGCGGAGCCAAATGAGTCACCAAATCCTGATGATGGACTCTTGACGGTACTTGCAGGTGGCTGACCGTTGCTGGTCGAGAATGCGGCTCCGAAAGAATCTCCAAAGCCGCCGCCACTGGAGGATTTTCGTGGTCCGAGAGTGGGCATACCGAAGGCGTCCAGGTTCGATGGCGATTTTGCCGGCGCTGAAGCGCGCTCACCCGTGACGTCTAACTTTGGCGCCGTGGACTGAGTAGCAATGGGAGCTGAAGAAGGTGTCTGCGACAATGGTGGCGGTTTTGGTTTGGGTATCTGATGAGGAACGATGTGACCCTGACTGAGTTCGCGTTCTTTGTTTGGTCTACCTCTGCGCTGAGGCTGTATCGTCGACGCTAAGGTCGGTTGCATAACCGGCGATTGATCCACTGGGGACGTCGGGGACGTGAAATCGAGCAGGTTGGAGGAAGATGGGGGTCGTTGCGGTGCTGAGCTAACGGTCTGGTCCCGTTGGGCAGGTAGGCGTGTTGTGGGAGAGGGCTGAAAGATAAGCTGTGCTTGAACCAGTCTTCAAGAACACTGACGTAGTCGATTTCTGGACGAGTGCCACTCATTTCGTGGGCCGTTTTGAGTATCTCAAATACGGTTGGGCGGCGGGTGGGTTGCTCAACGAGCATGGATGCTGCGGTTCTTAGCTGAATGTGTCGACGGCAGACGCGGACCACTTACCGATCAGGTGTTGCAAACGCGGGGAGTATATGGGATATTGGGGGAACGTGTATTTTGCGTTGACTATTGCGAGTGTGCCGTGTTCTTCAAAAGGTGTGGTGTAGTAACACAGCTTGTACAGGAGGACACCCAACGCCCAGACATCTGTCTCGTCAGCACGATTCGGGAAGCACATACCTACGTACCACTCGGTAGTCCAACAGCCAAGCCAAGCATGGGCTCGACCATCTCTGGACTGCGATACGGCAGAGTTGTATGCCGATTGAGGTCCATTGCTAAGGCATCTGCCTCTATTTTAGAGTTTGGAGGGTGGGAAGCGGGAAAGGTCGTAGAGCCAAAGTCGCAAAGCTTGAAGATGAGGGAGGTTGGTCGTTGCGATGTCGGAGGTGAGCCAGAAGGAGAGGACAGGACGTTCTCGATCTGTTTGTCAGCGCTGATAGAAGGCTGTCGGATCTTACAGACCTTGAGATCCCTATGGAGCAGCGGTCGGGGAAGAGAGTGCATGGCGGCAACGGCCTATGTCTCAGCAATCCGTCCTCTAAGTGATCATCAGCTCTCACCTCGCATACATCGGTGAAGATGTTCAGAATCTCGATCTCCTTTAGCCGATCTCGCAGGCGCTTGTTGAGCAGGTCGATGATACCCCCGCCTGGTCAAGTCAGCATGACACCAGAGAGCAGATGAAGATGTACCAGATGCGAATTCCATGAGGATGAAGACCTCATGACCTCCGTTTGGCGCTCGATTGTGCGACGAAGCCAGATATTGCGTGAGGTGAGGATTTGGAGGGAGAGATTTCTGATCTACTCAGCTGTGCGTCTCCGAAACATAGGAGAAGCCAACCATGACTTCTATCTCTTTCTTGACATCGACCCAAACCTTGTCGTCGTCAAATGCAATGCGCTTCAAGCAGTGCTGTGTGTATCCCTTCTCGCCCCACCTTCCCCTCCTCTCTTCTCCCTTGAGAGGCGGATATATGGGCCTCTCTGACGTGGTGAGGTACACGTGAGCATACCCTCCCTCTGAGAGGTATTTCTCTATCCGCACTTGATGCTCGCCAATCTGGACCATCTGACCCGGTGCCAATGTCCCCTTGTGCCGGGGTTGCGGATGTGTGGCCTGATTGGGCACATATCCGTTCGAGTATCCGTTTGAAGCCCCAGCATACCTGCTACTGCCCGATGGCCTCGAGTACTGGTGCGTCTGCTGCGGATATTGCTGGGCATATTGGTGACGGTGTCCCGATGCTCCAGAAGGCATGGGAGAAAATCCGTTGGACGCAGGAGGCATGGGCGGTGGTGAGAATGCGCTGTTGTACGGCTGCCTCGGCTGGATGGGGATTGCGTGGGACCGATAGGGATCTAGAGGCGGCTGCGGTGGCGGCGAGGAGTAGGGCGATGCCGAAGACGAAGGTGAAGGGTAAGTAGGTTGATACATCGTGTCGCTCGGTGGATTTCAGAGGAACGGTGGTGATCCGAGCGGGTCGTGCCGTGTCGTGTCGGTGAGCTAGCGCGCCCCGGTTTTATCGCTAGGTCTGATGTCGTCTCATCACCTGCCCCTGTGGACCAGACCAATGATAGTGATTGAGGGAAGAAGAGCTGCCTCTTCTATTGAGAGTTGCAATAGCAGTCTGTAGGAGTTCTCTCGGCACGACGTCACGTCGAGGTCGGTATTTCCTGAATGAGGAGGAGATTTGATCCCGTCTTTGTGTGTGGGGAAAGATGGTAACTCGTCTTTGACACAACTCGCTTGTCTTATCATCGCTACTCTATCTCAGACCTCTGCTATTCACTTGCTTCTGCTCATCGTGCTTCTCTCGAGGTCATCACCACCGACCAACATGTCGAGCGCGTACAGATAATCCACCGCATAGCTCGCACGACCGTCCCCTCGAGAAGGCTCACCCGAGAGCCATGTCCGCCTGGACGGCGCTGACACCTGGTCGCGTGGCCCTGTCAAATGTGCTTGGGTACGCGAGTATAATCAGCTGGCTCTGCGCACAGCTGCCCCAGGTGGTCAAGAACGCAAGGCTACAGTCATGCGAGGGGTTGGCGCTGCCATTCCTGGTCAACTGGCTGTTCGGTGAGGCGGCAACACCGGCGTCCAGCACAGCGCTTACTCGCAGGGGATATGACCAACCTCGTCGGATGTCTGCTCACCGATCAACTGCCTTTTCAGGTCAGCTTCTGAGCGTTCCCTCGTCTACGCCGAGCTGATTGTTAGACATGGCTCGCCGGCTACTTCTGCATCATCGACTTCACCCTCCTCATCCAGTTCTTCCACTATCAATCCCTCAACCGGAAAAAGGCCGTGTCCTTTGAGTCTCACCCCGAGCAGCTCGTCTACTCCTCCCCTCACCAGTCTCTCCTCATTGCAGCCCAGCCTTCGCGCCAATCGTTGGCCGAGACGCGCAGAAGGTCTGCTTCCAATACACAGCTCGTCCAATCTCCAATTCACAAACGCCCGCGAACCATTCGGAGCAACTTTCCTTCGACTGCGTCTGGACCGCTTTTCCCGCCAGATGTCTCGATCACATCTCCCCCAACAGACTCGTACCAGGCGATCTATGAGGCCGCACTAGATGTGGCTAGGGCTGCCGAGCGTGTCGAAACACGAAGATCCGAGTCGATGACCCGGCTCATGGGTCATTCACACCAGGACGGAGACAGGATGATCGAGAGCTTCCATTCCGAGATGTCAGCGGCGACATCCAGCTCGACGGCAAGTGCCAGTGAGCATCATCGACGCGCAATGAGCCAGTCGACGGGCGCCTTGCCAATCTCAGGTGGTCGTGGAAGGAGTCTGCGCAGGGATAAGGTTGTCGTACCGACTCCACCGCCAGAGGAAGCCGAGGGAATCGATGGGCTGCCAAATGAGGGTGGACAAGGCGTCCAGATGCACGAGAGGAGCAAGAGCCGGAGCTTGAGCCTCGTGCGAGCCCAGAGCCATCGCGGTCCGGGCCGCCGGGCCGCCGGTGTGGCTTTCATGAGTGTGGGCTTGCTGGCGGGAATCTCGCGTTTGGCACAGCCTTCTCCTCACGGCGTGTCGGGAATGGTCCTTTCGCCGTCGCCAACCTTCTCTGGGGTCGTCAACCCTTGGCCCACTCGGCATCCTCCCAGCGTTCCCCCTCCCATTCCGTCCTTCTTGGCCTTTGCTGAGACTGGGCACGACCATCCCTCCTTCCCCCATTCCGACGACCCGCCACCGTTTCACGTTATAGTGGGCAGAATCTCCGCGTGGACATGTACCACGCTGTATCTCACCTCTCGGCTGCCGCAGATCTGGAAAAATGTGCGTGACTTCTGTTGTGTCTTTGCCTAGCTGAAAGACAGTTCCAGCGCCGATCTGTCGAGGGCCTCTCCATCCTCCTCTTCATCTTCGCCTTCTGCGGCAATGTCACCTACGTCATATCCATCCTTCTCAATCCTGCGGGATCAGGAGACCCCGCTTATGGCGGCCAGTACCTCCTCGAGGCCCTTCCCTACCTACTTGGATCGGGCGGGACCTTGATGTTCGATCTGACGATCATGATCCAGTCGTGGGTGTACGGGTCAGCACCACCCATCGCCACGCCTTCCGCCCCTCCCTCCCGTCGCTCTCGTCTGCGTCGTCGCCTGCTGGGCAGCAAGCATCTGGAAGAGGGGCGCAACGTGTCGATCTCCACCGAGCGGCAGCCCCTTCTATCGGGAACAGGCCAGCCGTCCGCGCCAGCAACGGCGACGAGGCCGAGGAGTATCAGCCCGGACGTGGTGATGCGGCGGTCATCAGTCAGCAGGGGTCTGAGAGGCGGCAGCCAGACCGGGCCCGGGTAGAAGTAGAGTCTAGACATGCATGTCGTACTGTCTGTCGCTATAACAAGAGGGAAGACGAAGCGCGGGTATCGGGTACATCAGCTACAAGGTGTGTGCAGCGAGGCTACTTCTCAGCCCGGCAGTCACCGGTCGGGGTGTCTACGCCAATGCTATGTGGCTCTGAAAGATAGTCGATCGTTGAATCTACGACGCTTGCCGGTCAGCGGCGAGCGAGGGTCATACCGTCCTCGGCAGCTCCTTTGCCTCGAGGAGACAGCGCTGGATCGTCTGGCCAAGATTGACGAGACAGTCGCCGCAGTGCCCGCCGCGCAGGTCGACCTCCAACAGCTCCAGCAGCTCGCCGGCGGGATCCAGGCCGTCTCGCACGCGCTCGCGGTGCTTCTCCCAGAGCATCTCCACCATGCCGCGCCGCACACACTCGGCCGAGTGCCCATCCGTCTCCACGCCCCGGGAGAGGATGCGCTGCAGGGCGTCGAGCCTCGCCTGGCGCAGCTCGAGGAGGCGCCGCGCGCCCTCGCGGCCCATGAGCGCCTTGCTATCGTGGCCCCAGTCTTCGGGGCGACGCGCGACGGCCGGCCACGCCGCGAGCTTGGCGAGGTCGGTGAATTTGAAAAAGCACCCGAGGGCATAGACGTCCACCGGGCTCGCGGGGATGAAGTCGCCCAGGCGGTCGCGCGCGATCGCCAGCGCCTTGGAGGACTGGTAGCCCAGCGCGGCGCGGACGACCTTGCTCGTCATTTCCAGCGTGGGCAGCGCGGCCGCGACAAGCGGCGACGTGCCGCCGGCCCCGGGGATCTGGGCCGGAGCGGGGAAGGCGAACGTCCCGGCGGGATAGATGAGCGCGAGGAACGCGGCGAGGACAGACGAGTGCTCCGGCACGACCCACGTGTAGGGCGACGTGGTGGGTGTGGGCGCGGTGATGTCTTTTGGCGGCACCGGTGGGCCGGTCGGGCTCGGGGACAGGTCCTCGAACGCGGGCGGCGGGGTCGAGGAGGCTGACGCGAGATTCGGCAAGAGGGGCGCGGCTGCTGCCGGCGCGGGAGGGGAGGACCGGAGGCCCGAGAGGATCTTGGGGAGGCACAGGAGGCTGTTGAGCGGACTTGACGAGGCGACCGGGGCGGGAGCGGGTGGTGGCGTCTGCTGCGACTGGTGGTACGGCTCGATCATGTGCGGGTTGGCCTGCACGCGCCAGATGGGGATGAAGCCGTAGCTGAGAGTCAACGAGGGGCGTGCGACTCCGAGAGCGGAGGACGCACTAGATGTGGAAGAAGACCGTCTCGCTCTCGAGCACCTTCTTGTGCACGAGAAAGCGCTTGCCGTCGACCGTCTCGAGCTCGACCTCGCCCAGCTTGTTATGCAGCAGGGGGGCGAGGTGAAACTCTGTATCGCGGTACGGGAGCGCCGTGTACGCGGGGGCGGGCGAGGATGGGACGGGCGGCGAGAGGGGGTCGAAGATGTTGGAGAGGGATTTGTCGGGGTGCATCTTGGTCAAGAGTGAGTGGGGAAGAGAGAAGTCGACGACCGAGACCGAGGTTAAGTGCGTTTGAAGGCCGTCGACGAATCAAGCTGGAGCTGAGGCGAGAGCTGGAGCGAGCGAGCGGGCAGGCGGGCGGGCTGCCAATCCGATGCGAGGCGCAAGAGCAATGACGCAGACGCGCTGGCACTGTAAGAAAGTATCGAGTCGGGGAACGTCAGAATCCGACTTGACGCACTACCCCGTCAGCCCTCCCGCTGCAAAAGCTCTTTGAGCGCTGGCGCTCGCTCGTCTCTGCACGAAGCCCAAGATCACCTTTGACCCGACGTCCATTCACAACCGTCGTCCCTTTCACCAGCGCCTCCCTCGCGCGGGCATGGTCGTGGAGTGCAGAAGACGAGACGTCTCGCGTGGTGCTTCCCTTTCGCTGGGACTCCTGGCCAGGATTTTTTTTCTTTCTCTTTGAGATCCGGCCGTAAAGCCTGGGAGAGCCTTGTTCTTTGTCGCAACCTCGACGCCCATCCCATCGCACGACAAGACCGAAGACGACAATGGCACGCCGCATTTGGGAAAAAGCGATGGCGGCGGGACAAAGGAGCTGTCTCGGGGGAGGCCGATGCTGTCGGGGCCGCATACACAAAGGATGCGGCTTCAACATGCTCGTGTCGTTGTCTTCTGGAGCCAAGCAAAATAATGCATTAGCTGAAGGGCATCGTCGATCCTGCACATCATTGACGCCGTCGCGGAGAACCCCTGTCTCATCAATGAATTTGGCTTGCCGCCGGTCGGGATTTGCGCTAGGGGCGAGCGTAGACCTTGTCCAGAGTTGATCGGCCGCTCCACAACACGGTCAGCAGGTTAGTCGGGGATGATGGGTCGCCACAGGCGATAGATGACATGATTAATACAGTCTGTATGTAGGAGTGGCAAAAACACATGCGCGGACTGCCTGTATGGGTACAGTGAGCGACACCTCTAGACTGCTCTACTCGACTTTCTTTGGCCGGACCTTGGAATCGGCCTCTTCGCGGGTCATCCGAGTGCCGAGGACCACGTCCCATTGAATGCTGAGAATCAGCTCAGGCCACACTGCCGGCTGTCAAGATCAACTCACAAGTAAGGCTGGCTGAAGTTGGCCTTGATGCCATAAGCCTGGTGATGGATGTCGTGGTAATCTGCGTTGTTCTGGAAGAACATCTGAAGCGGGTCCCACCAGAGTCTGTAGCCCGAGTGGTCGTCAACCGTCTTCATGGTGCTGAAGGTGAAGAGCAGGATGTCTTGCCGAGCAGTGAGGCCGCAGACCCAGTGGGCGATCGCGCCGGAGAGCGTATCGAAGAGGATACCCTCCAGAGGATGGTTGTACAGCGCGCCAAATGCGTATGGCACGTACAGCCGGTGGTGGACCGAGTGGATCTGGCGATAGAGGAAATGAGAGGTGTGGAAGAGACGGTGCATGAAGTACTGGTAGGTGTCGATCGTGACGCTGCTGGTCAGCAACCATTCTGCTCTATTAGGCTAGGAGGAGAGGTAGACATACAATCCTGCCAAGATCTGTGCCGTGGGAATGCCCCACCAGTAGACCCATCTCACGAGCGCCTCTCCATGGCTCTTGAGCACGTCCTCGCCGGTCCGCCGGCCGAGCAAGAGCAGAGTGCCCGAAGCGACCTTCGGCGCCAACTCGGCCATCGACCCCAGGTGATCCCGGTAGACCTCCTTGCGAAGGATGGTCGCCTCATCGTCCAACCACAAGAGGCCAAGAATGGTTTGGAGCGTGTGCTGGACGAATACAGCTCGGATCACTTCGGGCACGGTGGCCTTGTTGCGCGCCAGTACCTCGGGCGACTCGTGTATCCGTCGTTTCTCAAAATACGGCAGCTGGGCATTGTCGAGCCACATGAAGAGGAAAGAGAGAAGCCAGTAGGCTAGGACGGGGAGGACGAGCGAGGTGATGCGGTCGGACATGAAGGAAAGCAGGGACGGACGGGTCGTGTGGTAGATTGGCGGCTGTAGGCTCGTGGGTGTCATGGCGCTGAGGAGTGTGCTGTTGTAGGTGGGCATGAGGGGCGAGATGAACGAGGACACGAGGGACTGCATGGTGGAGGATGTAGTCGGATGGTGAGGCAAGTGGCGAGAGGGGTACGGTGAGGTGATGACGCTGATCGTGGGGGTAGACGATGAGCTGTCGAGGAGTGGGCAAGGTTTGGAGGGTCGGGATGTCAAATGAGCGTGATGGATCGAAGGGCGAGTGTCGAGAGAGTTATACGTTGCGAGAAGAGAGATAGAGATGATGAGCAAAGTCAGAAAAAAGAGTCACAACATGTTGCCGTGCCGGGCTCGGTCAAAGCGCGCGCGATCGCCGCCGGCCGGGAGAAAATCCACGAAAAAGCCAATCGATCAAATCCACGTGGGGCCCATTCAAACCCACTTGCCACCGTCGTCCATCCACCACCCACGCCTCCTCACGTCCAACGTCTAACCTTACTCTGTGGTGGCCGCGACCAACCCCTCGGCGAGAGACCACAGGTGAGTCCGCAATGATGTGTTTCCTAGTAAAAGGTGTGAACCCCTCCATGGCCGCCCGCGTACCCCGTCAAGGGACCGATCACCCTCCATCGAAAGAGCAAAGATGGCAGGGCGTACCCAGGCGAAATCACGACGGACATACCTACCACCATCGTCTGCCTTATCCGCTCTTCTCGCAGAAGGGCAGGGTCCGGCCTTGGCGATGGTGGTGAAGCCCGGAAATGGCCTCTCCTCACAGAGAACCAGTGGGCGAGGGGCAAAGGTCCGGGCGCATATTCGCGATCACGGGTTTCAAGGCCTGCCTCGTCTCTGCGAGCTCCAAGGAGATGAGGGGAACCCAGATCCACAATCATATCACTCCAATTTGTGGAGGCGCCGTAACAGCTGTCCCTCGTGCGTTCTGTGGAGGGGCAGCGAGGATTGGCGCATATAGCCAGGTCGCGGGAATGAGCCGGGAGGGGTTGGGATCACAAATTATTACAAGAGGCTTCGGCCCACTGAGCGGACGCACGAATGGACGCGAGCTGATCGCAGATTGTGTTGATCGCTTCCGAATCAACCATGAGACATGATGCAATGCCATGCTATGTGTGTCGCGTATGACAAACCTGATGAGGGTGTAACAAAGAAAACCTAAAACGCGCAGACTCGTCACTACTCGTCTTCCCCAGCCGCATCCTCCTCTTCGCCCTCGGCATCTAGCTCGCTGCCCACAGCACCATTTGCCAGCCCATCAAGCAGTTGATTCTCTCCGTTCTTTCGATGTTCCGCAGCGACCTTTTCAGCCAGTATACGGGCTTTTTCCTCCTTGGACGGTCGGACTAGCAGTCAGGGGCACTGCCAGAACGAGAGGGACGGAACTCACTCCAATTGCCTTTTCCCACGCCCTGTATGGGCTTTTTGACCACCACTTTCTTCTGCTCCTCAACGGGAGGCTTCTTCTTCAGTGGCGGTGACTGCTTGACGACAATTTGGCCGAGCATGCCGATCTGCGTATGTGGGGCATCGAATCCCTCGTCATCGGCCAGTCCGAGACCGGATTCCATTCGCGCAGCAAAGAAGGAATGGAGCAAAGCTGGGACGTGTGATTGAAGGGTGGCAGGATTGAGCGGAACAAATGGCGGAGGGGGTGGAAAGTCGGGTAGGGCTGCCTTGCCACTATGGGCCTCAGCAAAGGTCTGAAAGGTGAAGGATATCGAAACTCACCCAAATGCAGAGGCATCCGCATCCCTCTTTCTGCGGCCGTAGAAGACAGACGTCGGGACGGTGAGAGAATGTAGTCCTTCCTCCTTGTCGATGCCCATATCCCGGAACCCAAGGAAGTCTTCCCCCAACTCGTCGGCAAAGTTGCCACTGCTGGTCAGCCTTGTTGGAGATAAGTCACAAGTTGGGGAAGCCCACTCGAGGAACATCTCGCCATTCTCCGCAAACATCATGTCGTCCTCGATCACTGGGGCTGTTGTGACCTCTTTGTAGGCCTGCTTGAGCTTGCGCGTCATGTCCGACACCTTGCCCTTCTCGCGCTCAATCTCATCTTTGATGTGGGCCTCCAGGTCCTGCGGTCCAACTGGGCCATTCTGCTGCAGAGCATGAAGGATGATCTCCTGCAAGCGTCAGCTCGGCACAAATACCGCGGCTTGGTATGCCCACTTCTGACGACATCTTCTGAGAGAACGTGTCAACAAGCAAGCGAAAGGTCCTCCCCATACTCTGGATCTGGTCGATGGCAGCTCTTGTAAAGAGGTCGAGAGCCATCTCGTTCGCCCCTTCTGCTCAGCACTAACGGTTTTGAGTCGCTCAGACACTCACCGTCGAAGCCGCTATGTGCCAACATGTTCGCCGTTGCCTTCCGCATGCACAACACAGCTTCGTCCTTGCCAACTTCGCCGCCCAGCTTCCGTCTTTTCCGAGACTCCAGTCCTTCCTCGTGCTCCCGCTGCTTCCGTTCCAACCGCTCCTGTCTTCTTCCTTCTCTTTCCACCGGATCATTTGGGTCCCATCTCGGTGGTATTCCACCCTCAACCTCGAGCCGCTGCCACTCGTGTATATGCCCCATGACCTTCTTCGCCTCGAATAGCTTGTCCACTGAACTGCGGATCGTACTTTCCAGCTTGACCTGCTTGCTTGGAACCAGACTGGGAGTCTTGCTTGGCGACCGTCCGTCCTGGTCCATAGGCACAACCGATGCTTTACGTTTGGAGCGACTCTGAACGCGCTTCCGCTTCCCAGCTTGTGGTGGGACCATGAACGGCACAGCGGGCAGCGCGGAAACATAGGAGTCATCTTTTGTGGCAAGTCCCCACCAGGCAGCCTGCAGCTTGACATCTTCATCGTCGACGTTGTCCGCGGGGAACCAAGCGGGCGCGGCGGTATTGAGCAGCAGCTCTCTGGCCTTACCCTTCTCGTACGATGATGGTGCACTCGACGAGGAGGCGAGCGATATGGGCAGATATTGGGTCATCAGCTGCGGCGTGCGGACGAGCGCGGGCGTAAAGTCGACTTCAGTCGGGAGTTTGATCCGGAACGGCGGCGGCTGCAGTGTAAGTAGCAGGAGGTACGGCAGCAGGAATACTCACACTGGGCTGCTTCGACGATCCGGCGACGGCTGTCGAAGCAGTTCCGTTGACTCGTTGATCTCCGTTAATTGACGAAAGACTTGCTGCTCGTCCCTCTCGGCTTCCACTTCGTCCTCGAACTAATCTGTCAGCTCTGTCGGACCACCTGACTGCATACTGGCCTCCATGAGATTGAGATGCGCTCTTCGACGGGGCCGCCCCCTCGGATCGAAACGACTCGTCGCCCGCTCCGGCCCCACCGCCGTCGCTTTCCCCTGCAGCGTCTTCGTCACCACCGCCATTGACTTCGGGTAGCGGCGATGGGCGAGCACCCCCGGTATGAGCCTGTGAGCCACCGAATGAGCGCGAAGGCGTGCCGGAGCTGGATCCAGCTCTTGGCAGGGGTAGTAACGTTGACGCAGTGCGATCATTCCTGTCGGCGACGAATTGCAAAAGATGGTCTGTCTTTTGCTTCATGAACCGTGCAGATGCTCGAAGCGGATGAGACTGGATGTTAGCTCCACGAGGAATGATCGGTCCAGGCGAACCTCGGTGGTGTTGTATAGAAGACAGTTCTCCCAGATCAGATCGAGATCAGCCGCAAAGTCAGCCTTGGACTTGTACTTGTGGTTCTTGATATTGCGCAAGACCGTCGACAGATCCATCGGCTTCTTGATGACTGGAAATTCAGCCTGTGTACTTCGACTTGTTGCGTTGCTCACTCTCATAATAGTCTGGAGCTTCACGCTTCGATACGGGCTTGTGAAAGGCGAAAGATTGTTGCTTCGAGATGAGTAACAGGTTCCGACAACGAGGTAGACTTACAGCGCTTTTTAACTCGTTGACTGCCTTTTCGAGGCCTTCCCAGAACGAGTCTGCGCTCTTCGTTTGGGTCTGCGATGGTATGCATGGCGATCGAGATCAGAGAGGTTCGAAATGAGGGCGTTTGAAGTCGAGAAAACGAAAGAAAGAGCAAAGTCAGCAGCCATACGCGCAAGGCGAAATCGCCAACTGCCTCGCCTGCCTTTGCCGGAATCTTGGCTGGCAGCTGGGCGAAAAAGAGAGGCTCACCTTGCCCGCCTGGACATCGACGAGGAGACGCTGGAATTCGGGATCTTGGAGATTGGGAGCATCGGGGATGGTACCAAGGTAGTCGAGGAGGTACTGTGAGGGCGGATGCGCCCCGTTTAAGCCCCATACGATGGTCGACAAGAAGGGGGTCACCCGGCACTCACCTTCATCCTCGGACGGCCTACCGCGAGTGCTTTTGGGTGTCACAAGAGCGTTCTATGCAAACATGTATGGTATCATCCGAAAGCCCTGGGTGCTGGCTATCGATTGGTGCTGTTTCCGGGAGTGGATGGTTCGATTTGAGGGAGAAAGAGGGGCTCTAAAGGGAATGGGTTTTGAATATTCGAGCCTGGGGAGGAAGGGTGGACGACAAGACGCGAAGATGCAGGTGGAGGGGAGACAGCCAACAACCTTGTACGATATCATATGCCCACATCTACGCTGCACTTGCTTTCATTCCGAAGCTGCATCCTGCAGCTCTTGGCCGCCCTCAGGCTCGGTATCGGCGAGGATTACTCTGTCGAGGGGCTTCCGAGCCATGAGCGATCGCTCGTACTCGCCGGATCCCTCCCGGGAGGGTCAAGAGGACGAGGGTCAGCCTGAAGCTTCGTCCTCTTTCGCCCCGTATCGTCACCTCCCTCAGCATGCCTACGGCGCCATCGAATATCCCGGGACAGTCAGCTATCCCTCGGCCATCACTACCCTCTGCACGCAAGAAGACATCAATGATTGTTTCAATGCCCCGGCAGCAGAGAATAGATTACTGGAGATGAGCTACCACTTGGGCGAACGGACATGTGTGCCCGTCCGAGGTCACCGGGTGCCGAGTCAGAAACTTCTGCTCAAGGTCACCAAACGAAGAAGAAAGCATAGTGGAGACTCCCAGCACAACGAGAAGGACCAAGGAGTGTTCACGTCCGAGGTCATGGGTCCCATCACGCAGACTGTGCGCTTCAGGGGTGGGCGCCGTTCGTCTCAGATATGTTGTCCAAGCTGAGCCTGGAGGAATGGCAGATTATCACTACACGCCAGATCCCAATGGACGCATCTCACAGCTTGTAAACACATTGTCAGACCTTAATTGTGAGCGCACCCGTTCCGCTTTAGGTCGGTTCGCTTAGTCTCAGATGAGAGCATCTTGGAATATTCGGTCCCTGACCTGGACGAGAAATACGACGAGGTCGTCGAACCAGAGGAAGGGGAAGACTCCTCGAAACCCCGATTCCGCTCCTTGCTCGACTTGCAGGGTACTCCTGTGTACAATGACCGGCAACTGCCCCGGAACTACAAGTGGGTGCCTGCCTCTTGGATGGGCTTCGCTGACGAGGTCAAGCTTCAAGCAACTGCCGCAGACCGTCATTGAACCGTGGGAGGACGAATATACTGGCCAAATTCGCAAGCGATTCGTCAACCAGGCTCGCTACGTTGCGCTTGGCGCAGTGTCGATCGGGCACGAGCACAAGCCGGAGGACGTCCCGCAAGAGCCGCCGCCCAAAGTGGTGCGAAGATCTGCAAAGCTGAACAGAGATCTCTTGAACAGGCTCAAAGAGGTGACTACTCGCAGACATGGCTCTTTCTCAATCTGACCTGTAGCTGTTTGCCAAGCGACCGGTGTGGATGCGACATTCCGTATTGGCCCAGTTCTCAGAGGCAGATGCTCGTCTCATCAATCTGTCAGTCCTGACTACTAGAGTCAAGAGACGCTGACTGATTTTCAGAGACAAGGCATACATCCCCGCTGTTTCGTACACGATTGACACAGGTCCGTTCTGGAAGTGCTTGATCCGATATGGATATGATCCTACGCGCGAAAAGGACGCTTACATGTGTGTTGAATGCTCCGAGTGACGGTGAGGGCTGACAGACAAACAGATATCAGCGAGTCTGGTTCTATTACATGCCCGCCAGGCCAAAGGGCAACCCGACGATCGTCGATCCAGACGAGGTCGAGGTTCGCGAAAGCGCAGCGCAGACAGCTATACAATGGAGAGCTGAGCAAGAGGAGCTCGTCGAACAGGGAAAACGGCCTCCGTTTGATCGAACGTGGGTGCCTACAATTGCGGACGAGATATTGGCTGACACATAGACGAGTGCACATCTTTGACGGGAAGGTGCTGCATCGACATCGCCCCGACTATCAACTGTGCGATGTGGAAGACACGTTGATCAAGAGGTACATTTACGACCCTTGGGCCTTGAAAGACGAATGTGACGCGCGGGACGGCTGGTTCAAGCCGGCAAATATGGAACTCATCAAGACGCTCGTCAAGTACAAGTTTGGCACGCTGCGCCGTGATGACCGCGCGGCAGATGACTCTGAATGCGCGGATATCATAGAGAGGTTCGAGAAGGGGGGCGAGGTGGAGCGGAATGCGGATGAGGAAGAGCCACAAGAAGAGGGCATGGATGTGGACGACTAGGTATATGCTATAACGATCACGAGCTGAATGATCTTACGTTCTGGTTGGTGAAGTATGCAAGGCTTGCAAAGTGTTGTTTCGACAGTCGACCAAGTCGCGCAGGACGATTCGCTCATCGCTCAAAGTCGTTCTAGATCCTCAACGTCACTTTTCGCGATCCTTGGTCAAGAAGACAAATCTCGAAGAGATGGCCATGCGGCACGTCGACCTTTTATCAGCTGCGCGAGCGAGTGGTGACTGATGAGGGCGCGCAGGGTGTGATTGTGGCCTTCATCTGGACAAAATTGAGGCAGAGCCACTGCCTGACGATGCATGTGATGAGCGGTCACAAAATTCATATCGGAACTCAGAGCGAGGTTGAGTTACAGCCACGCCAGCTCTCGCGGCGCACACCATGTGCTTGCCTCAGGGGTCGAGCGCTGACAAGAGGGAGACAGGGCCCAGCAAGTCCTCGTCCCGGATATTGTCCACATCTGTGCCCGTCCGCGCCAGCGCCTCTCGCGCCACGATCAATACGTGCTTCTTCACGCTCTCCTTGCGGCTGGTGGCTTGCTCTGAAGTCTCTTCGCGGAGAGTGTCGCGAATCTCTACTATGCCCGAGATGCCCATCCGTTCACCTGGAGTGTCGTGGAACGATCTTGCGGCAGTGACGAGCGCGGTCGAGAATCCTTCTCGCGCCTGTCGCGCGGGCTCAGAATCTCCGTCGTCAGGGAAAGGAGTTACGATCCGATAGTCTTGGCCTTCGGGGTCGCCCTCCCAGTCGTACAAGGCGATCAGCTGGAAGTAGGCATAGAGGGTCGGAGTCTCGATTATGATGGTCTTCAACTCGAATGAGCCGCCCAGCACGTACCGCATCAGTCCGCGGTAGACCTCGATAGCATGTCGATTCGCCTCGCGGTGTTGTTCAGCGATCGATCCTGTCCGTGCTTGGGGGATCCATTCGATGCAGACCTCCTTGGGCACGAAGTGGGCGATGACAAGTGAGAGATTCAGGTCTGTTTCGGCGGACTGATGCTCCTCGCGGACATGTGAGATTCGAAGGGTTTTGAGGAGTTTGAAGAGCGCATTTCCCGGGATGGGCGGCTCATTACATCTTTCCGAGTTAGACAGAAGCGTCGGGTGGTAGAGCTCGACCGAAAGGACCTGCGAGCAAGCGGCGCGAATACGGCGGTGTCGGTCGTTCTCCCAAGCGACCAACGCCGGTGGGTGTAGGATGGAGTGCTCGTCTTGCCCTTCAAGACCTTCAAGACCTTCAAGACCTTGAGAAGCTTCAGTGAGAGGCTCCGAGAAGAACCTGGCAAGCTGTCGTGGCGAGTCGAAACGCAAGTGTCGATAGAGGGGCGGTGTTGCTAAGGCGTAGGAAGCCTTGTCGAGTCGTTGAATCCTGGCGAGAGTCTGGGTATCCCTTAGACCCGCCAACGCTCGAACGACGACGACTAGGAGCTCGACTGGGAGCGAAAGTGGTGGGCGTGCCGCCTCATCCATCGTCGGCATAGCCAGCTGTGCAGCGAGGAATGTGAAGAGGAAAGGAAACAAAGAGACAAAGAGACGTTGGCTGATTGGGCCAAAATGACTTGAACCCTGAAAGGAAGCATAGTGCACGGGAGTTCGTTCATTCAAAGTCATATCGTAAACGCGGCTGTACATACACACTTTCACAATGTTATGGCAGTTCATCTCAAGAACGCCTAGATGCACACACTGCCTGACCCCATTTCATTGAAGACGAGAGCGACAGTCTGGCAAAGATTGTCAGATGCACGAGTGGCCGGTTCGCCGAGAGACCTCGGTTGAACATGAAGGGCACTGCGGTATCTCCCCGTCATCCCCGAAACGCACATGCTTGACGGCCATTCGACCATCCTCTGCAGTGACAAACTGGGGAGCCTGGCGCAGGACTGCCTGGGAGACACCCTGACTGTAAGTTTCCATGAGTCGTAGGTCGTATAGTCGATCACCGCTCGTCGTGGTGTTGTAGATGTGGACGTCCGTATCGTGCTTTTGGCCGTGAGGGTGGCCCCGATCCAGCATTGCATTGACGGCAATACTGAGCTGAAGGAAAGGGCGGAGAAGCGCTACCAGATCTTCGTTTGCGGTGGGGAGGGCGAGGGAGACATGCACTTTGGGAACTCTTCCTACTACGCAGCAGATGTGCGAGATGAGTCTGTAGCTCATCTCTTGAGCGTGAATCCGCACAGTCTGGAGTCGGATATGCGGTTGGACTGGATATACGCGCAATAGGACGATGGGGTGTAGTGATAAGGAGGATGGTTCAAGGTCTCCAGGGGTGGCCGGGGAGTCTTCGAAACAGCAGTATCTGGGATCCAGACGACACAGAAGCGCTTGGAGACACGCGAATTCGGTGATCTGTGGGACCGACGCAGCCTCGCGATAGGCCGTCCCGGTCAGAGACTGTGCAACGGCCGATTGGGTGATAGTGATACTGTCGAGCCGAGGGAATGGACGTTCGGTACACAGCAGCCACGACGCGAGGAATGTGGCCAACATGGGCCGCGTCGCAGTCGTGGCGATGGTGGAGAATCGTAAGGTGATCTTTTCGACCAGCCGGAAGGCGTTACGGACACGCTGCAAATCGTCCGGGGTCCACCGTGAGGTACGCAGTGACTCGTCCTCCGACGAAGTCGTGCCCTGTTGAGCGAGCGGCCTCTCTTCCACCTCGTCGCCGCCTGAGGGGGCACCTGTCAAACCAAGCCCGATGGCAAGATTTTGGAGTGTCGAGACTAAACGATCTACGGGTAAACCGGAGACGGAAGACGTTGATTCTAACGCCCGAATACGACTTGCCTCTCGCTTGACCTCGTAGTGAGCCTGAGTGCGATCCATCTGCACCCTGCAGAAACCGTTGGATTTGATAAAGTCCAACCCGTGATCTGTCAGTGCGTGCCGGTTCTCGGACTTTGCAAAGGCGAATTTGACAGTGAGAGGGCGAAACAACCGCTCTAGTCGTTCAGGCGTGTCGAGGTCGATGTATCGGTAGACGTGGGGTGTGACCACTCTGTAGCCCTCCTTGCTGACTCTCTGCAGAGCAAGGAGAGTCTTCACATCGTCGTCGGCGCAAAGGTATTCTGCAATGCAGCCAACGAGCTCTTCCGGAAAAGAGGGTGCGCCTGAGGGTGACCAGGCGGATTGCGCTATCGTGAGCGGCCCCGAATCGGGCGACATAGCGCGTCGTAATCGAAGCGACCGACCCAGTTACGCCTCTCTCGTCAATGAGCAGATTATGAGCAGATGAACGAGTGTTGCAAGAAGTGCGGTGTGATGGTCGAGAGGCCGATCAGACGGACTCGAGCATGGCCCTCGAGCACAGCCTTTAGTATTCCTGTGATCTAAGTCTGGCCCTCATCCGAAGTCCCGCACAGCTTGGCGAACAGAGTTTGACTCGACGTGATCGTTCGATGACGCCCAGCTGCAAGCAATTGTTCTGTTAGTCATGCATGACTGGGCAACGTTGACAAACACGTCGCTTCCATCGCAAATGATGATTCGGCCTAACCCGGTTGTCTGTCGGTGAATCAGTTTACCGGCCGAGTCGGACCAAATATGGTTGCTTGCTGGATGAGGTTCTATTGCTGCACTAACTCAGTACAACATGTCTGCAAGACCTGTATGGCGGGCGGGCGGGCCGCTCTTGAGGCAGACTCGCGCTCTAGCACGATGCAGGATAGCTGTACGAGCATACTCGACGCCGGTTGACGACCGGCCGTTGGCCGGTGTCAAAGTCCTCGATCTGACCCGCGTACTGGCCGGACCGCACGCGACGATGATGCTGGTGCGTCTGCGATTCTCTTGGTGTCTACAGCGCTGACAGCAGGCGGACCTGGGAGGTGCGCTACTGTTGTGTGGCCCTTGAAGTGCTGACACTCTCAGCGGACGTGATCAAAGTGAATAAGCCGAGAGCCATATTGGGTCCTCCTGACCACACCACAGGTCGAGTCGCCCAAAGGCGGCGATGATACACGATCATGGCTACCGCCCTTCGCTTCGCCGCCGCAAGATAGAGCGATACCCCGACCTGATCTGCCTCCCGAGTCGGCGTACTTCCTCCAGGCAAATAGAGGGAAACGATCGTACATCTAGCGCAATCTGACGGGTTGCAGCTGACGCAGAGATTGACGCTCAACCTCAAATCAGCAAGAGGCCAAGAGATCGTCAAGAAGCTGGTGCAGGAGTCGGACGTGCTTGTGGAGAACTAGTGTGCTGGATCTTACCGACTCCCGATGAGGCTGAGGCCAGTGTACCGGGCAAGCTAGCGACATTTGGGCTAGACTATGTCTCGTGTTCTGCACTCAACTCAAAGCTGGTCTACTGCTCCATCACAGGTCAGCTACATGAGAGTCCAATCAGTAGCAGCTGACAGAGAGGATATGGCTCGTCTGGCCCATACGCCAAGTTTCCCGGCTACGATGTCGTGATCGAAGCCGAGGCGGGGCTCATGCACATCACCGGCGAGAAGGGCGGTCGGCCAGTCAAGGTGAGCCGTCCACTGCTGTGGACGATGTCTCGCCGACAGCGTAGGTAGGGGTAGCAGTGACGGACATCCTCACTGGCCACTACGCCCAATCTGGTATCCTCGCGGCTCTGCTCAAGCGCAGCAGGACGGGCAAGGGGAGCCGGGTAGAATGTTCGCTGTTCGAGTCGCAGATCGCCTCGCTGGCCAATATCGCCTCCAACTACCTCGTCTCGGGCGTCGAGGCCACACGGTGGGGCACGGCGCACCCCTCTATCGTGCCGTACCAGGTCTTCCCCACTGCAGACTCGTACATCATGCTGGCGGCGGGATCGGACGGGCAGTTCTCGACCCTCTGCAGGATATTCGAGGTGGACTGGGACAAGGATGATCGGTACTCGACCAACGAGATGCGCGTAGGGAACCGCGAGCAGCTCGTTGGTCTCATTGAGGCGCTCTTAGCCAGCGCAGGGACGGACGTGTGGTGCGAGCGGCTGAAGGGGAAAGGGTGATCTCGTTTGCTATCCCATGCCGGAGATGCTGACGGACAGGATACCTTTTGCGTGAGTGATAGCAGCAGCACCACGCTCGTGATGTGGATGACGGCTGATACTCAGCCCTATCAACAATATCGCCCAGACGTTCGCCCATCCACAAGCTGTCGCTCGTCAGGTGGTCTCAGAAATAGAGGCGAGTATGGTTGAGATATCGTCAATTTCTCGAGCTCACTTCCAGCACCCTCGAGCAGGCAAGATCAAGCTCGCCTCCCCTGCAGTCAGTTTCGACGGCGCCAAGCCGTCTGTCACGCGCCCGCCACCGTACCTTGGTCAGCATACCGACGAGGTCTTGTCAGAGCTGGGATACCCTGCCCAGGACATCCAGCAAATGCGGTCCGAAGGTACTGTCTGATCCCCTGACACGCGCGAGTAGCACATCGTTAGATCATGCATTATTGACAGATCTCCGTTCCTGTATCTCGCGAAGGTGTTGGCTACATCATTGCGTCTAGGTGCTAGTTGCTTATAGACTCGCTCGCATCGTCAGTCTTCTCCTCGGCCCATAAAGCGTCCAGCCGTCGATACTTTTCCACCTCCATCGCTTCAGTCATTACCCCTACCGGCCGGCGCTTCTTGCGCAGTTTACGCCTCTCCCTCACCACCACCTCTGGTGGACTGTCCCTCCTCCGTCAGCCACCACGCACTACCGCCGCCGCTCACTTCGCCATGCGATCTTTGAGCTTTTTGACCATACTCGTCTTGCGCTTGACTGTCGCGCCGCCCGATTGCTGCGGCTGCATATCGGGTGCGAATGACGGCGAGTTCGCCCCGGACCGGCGCAGACTACCACTGCGGCTGATGACCAGGTCGCCAAAGTCCGGCATGACCGGGCCCACAGGGGGTGTAGGGAGACCCTTGACGCGGTTGACGGGCACGTCAGCCCGGTTGGGTCTGGCTTTGGCGCCTGTGTCGGAGCGAGAAGCGGTTCCGTCGTCCAGCACTTCTTGCGATTGGTCGTCGAAGGGCGCATCCGCAAACGAGGTCATGTTGGGTGAAGGAGAAGATGTTCGTTTGCCGCCCGGAGGAGGCGGAGGAGGTCGAGAGCCCTTCTTGCCGGCTGCAGCTCGTGCTTTAGAGCTTGGCGATTCGACAAGGATGAAGCCTTCGCTGGGAGCTGGCGAAATGTCGTCGGGTGACGAGTCAGGGCGGACGATACCCGACTCCTCGACACCTTCGTTGGAAAGACCAGCAGGTTGGGCTGGGAGTTTAGAGGGCGAAACACGACCGTTTGTCGTCTGCGCAGCGGATCGGAAAAGGCGTCGGCCATTGGGGGAGATATCACTGGGGATCGTTGGGACGGGCGGGGCAGTCTCAATGCCAGGAGAATTACGAGGCGACGGCGCGTTCCGAGCCGCTTTGTTGCCATTCGCATTGTCGCGCTGACCGTGTCAGCATGTGATCGTCGAACGTCCCATCTCTTCGAGCAAGGCCGCGTTGGGAAGGGGCATGCATCGGTCCGACCGGTCGCCCCACGTCCCCTTGGGCATGAACAGACATCAGTTCATCCTCTCATCCTCTCCTACCCGTATACCTCCTGCCCTCCGTCATCACCTTCCTCTCTCCTCCACCGCCTTCCCACTGGCCCAACTCGGATGCTGTATAGCCACCCTGGCCGCCCCGACCGCCTGTGGTGCCAAAGACATCATCACGCGCATCGGCATATTGGTCCGCATTCTCCTGATCGTCCAGCTCTTCCTCTTCCACCACTTCCGCCTCCACCCATCCGGGACTGACCGCAGGTCGAGCCCCTCCGCCTATATGAGATGCGTTCATGGACTGCGATCTCTGGCCGGGTTGCACAAGTCCGCCGTGGTTGGGGTAGGGATAGTGCGAACTCTCCACCGATGAAGAGCGTTGACGCACCATGGTTTTGATTTTTTGCATGAGCGATTTCGTTCGCTTGACGCCGGGCTGAGCTCCAGGGGCAGAGTTTGAGTTGGATCGGTGATATGCGCCGGGGCCGTACTCGGCTGTTGGAGACGTGGGCTCGCCGCCAGGCGATCTCTGACCGGTCACGCCGAGCCGGAAACCTGGTGATCGGAGTGGCGGACTTTGCGCATCCAGGTACTCGTCGGGCGCTGCGGTGTCAGCTGGAAGCAACGATAGAACTCATATGACTCACATTCTCCCGTCTCGCCAGGCGACTGTCCAAAGTCTTCGAACGGCTCGGCTGATCGTCAGCAAGTGATGTCAACCATGCCATTGCAGACGCACGAGTATCGATGCCCCAAGCCGCTTTCAGAGCGCGCCGCTTCGACTCGCGCTCCCTCTGCCGCTCCTTTCTCGCCATGGCGGCCTCATCCTCCATAGCGTCCATGTCAGGGAAATAGCCCCCGCTAGCAGGCATGCTAGTCGAGTATTGCCCGGTGAGACCGCCGCCGCTGATCCTGCGAGACTGAGTGTGCTTCTCGCGCATGGCAGCTTGACCCTTCTTGATGGGCCGGGCGCCAGTCTCGGGGTGCTCGCCTGCTGGCGACTTGCCTGGGACGGGAGGAGGGGATGAGAGTGAGATAGTCGTAGGGCCTGTCCTCGGTGGCGAGGTGATTGGCGGGGCGCGGAAGGCCTGCATTGGCGCTTTACTGTTGGGTAGGTTGTTGTTGCGGGAAGGGGCAGCGGCATCGTATGGTCCCGAGTGATGCCACACTACTGCGTCAGCGATACTGAGTACGGGACAGGGCAACTGAGACTCACTGGCACTGCCCAGACCGGTCGGATCCCATGCGTCGACCACATCTGCGTGGCGACTGCCCTTCTTGTCTTCTGCGGCTTTCTTCTGTCCGGATGTTATGGCTGACGTGTCGAGCCCGTACGAGTCTGAAGACATGGAGCGCCTCGGTCGCGTCTTGGTCGGTGAGGTGGTGGCGGTGGTACTGTTGAGACGAACATAGACAGGTTTGGTCATGAGCGTATCGTGTCGGCGGCGAGGAACGTGCGACGGGAGCGGTGGCAACGTTTGCGATTTGCGAGGCGGGACGGGAGGCAGCGTCAGCGCTGTCATTGTCTTTGTCTCTGTCATGCTCTTTCGAATTCCAAAACACATGCGCCTTGTCGAGGGTGGTGATAAGAGATGGGAGGAAAAGGAAGGAAAAGTCTGGCACCAAGGTAGCGAAGATTGAATGGACGATGAAGGTGTGACGGGTCTGGACTTTGTCCTCCTTTCATACCATCGCCCGTCTGACCCCCAAGTACCTCCAATTCCCAACAGCGCCACTTGGGGGGCATGCAGCCTGCCTTTGAGGGCGAGGCGAGGTGCTTGGTTCGCAGTTGAGGTGGCAGACGCCGGCCACGCCATGTCCGCAAACACTCCACGCTTCTAGTTTGGCGATGTGTGGAGCTCGCAGCAGTGCCGCGTCCATCAGGTCGCGCTCGCACCACCTGCAGACGCGCACACGTCCCTGCTAGCTCCGTTTCCAGGTGTCCCAAGTATCCGGAGCCATCTCGTTGGATCCTTTCCCTCTATTCCAGAAGAGAGAAGGGCGGGCGAAGAAGAAGGTGAAGGACGACGAAGAGCCAGAACAAACACTCACCCTGTCTGAGCTCTCACAAACTTCTGCCTGGCAGGCTGAACTGGGACCGCGGCGGCGGCCTCGGCAGCCGTGAGGCCGGTGACCCTGCTGCTGCCTGGCGGCCTGAGCTTGCCCGTCCCGGCAGGTTCTATCTCGTCCATCTCAAAGGGGTTCTGCACGTTGCGCGCCGCCATGGCCTGGCTCGGGAGCTGGGGCTGGAAAGCCATCTCCGGCGTCGAGCTCGAGTACGCGTGCGAGGGGTGAAAGTGGATCGACTCCCTGCTGCCCTTGGGATTGACGGCGGCGTGCGAGTGCAGAGGGGGCAGCGGTGGCGTTCGACGGGGCTGGCTAAAGTCGAACAAAGGGGAATGCGAGTCTTCTTCTTCGCGGATGGCGGTATTGCGCAATGAAGGGTTCGAGGGAGAGATGCGCACCGAGTCGCGCACGGCTTCTGCGAGGCTGTCGGGCGTGAGGCGGGACGAGGATGAGGGGGCGCCGTGGATGGTCGCGCGGTTGTTGAGTGACGAGCGAGCAGAGGTGGAAGAGGACGAGATGGATGCGTCCTTTGGTGGTGGGAGGGGAGGCGCTGGCGAAGGACCGCGCGACATGTCGAGTCTGAGGCTGACTTGGCTGGTGATAGCGATCTAGCGTCTAGCGGGCGTTTGAATACACGTCGGGGTCCTTTCAAACCCTCTCTCCTGTCTTCTCTATCGCGTGTTCTCGGAGGGCGTGATCGCCGATGATGGGAATGAGACGCTAGACCACGCCGACGATACAGTTGTACAGTCGGTGTCCAGAGCACTGGTACTGTATCGGTCGAAGATTGGCGCGTCGTATTCACCCGTGCACAAACAATACGCAGGCAAGAGCACTGCTCCGCACACGCAAGCACTGCTTTCGCGATCAGGCGTCGGTCCGTGAGTCGGCGTGTCGTGTATGTACCGTGTCGGTGTTGTCGACGGAGCGAGAGAGGAAGATGGATGGATGCGTTGGATGGATGGATTCAGGGGCAAACTCGGCAGGTCAGGCCCATCAGTCTATTCGGGAATCAAAGCCAAGCGGTCTAGACGAGCGGGGTAGGTATCGGGGCTTGGGGAACGGAGGCTGGGGGCTGAGGGGCTTGCCCTATGTTGCGTCCTCCGAAGCGACACAGCTTGAAGAAGGAGAGGCGAGAGGAGAACAGCCTGGAGAGAAGGAGGAAGGGATGCATCATGTCTCGGCGCGAGACGTCATTCTCTCCGCACCATACCGTTGTACCCACCACGGTCGATCACCCGCAAAGAACGCGTCTGCCTACAAAGATGCATCTATCATTCTATAGTCTATGCTTCCACCACATCGTCTCCCTGCTTGGGTTTCTGCTCCGGCATCTCCTCTTCATGTATCACCATCAGCCCCAAGACGGTCACGATGGCAAAGACCAGGTTGACCACAAAGACGACGTGCAACGCGTGCTGATACGCATGTACCGCGGCCCGGCGGTCTGAGTGCTGCAGATCCCGAATCGCCGAGATGGAATGCCTGATTGTATAGATGGTCTTGGCATCCGGTCAGCGCGGTGGTCAAGAGGAGCGCAGACTTACCGCTTTGGCATGCTTGCCACGGATGAGCTGGATTAGATCGTGCTGCAGGATGGCCTGGACGATGGCGCCGGACAGAGACACGCCGAGCACCTGGCCGGTCATGCGGAACATGTAGCTCACTGCGCGTCAGCCGAGATCCATACGCCCGACTCGTGGGACTCACTGCTAGTCGCAACAGCCCTACGCCGTCAGCTTGCCTTGGTTTGACACCATGCGACTCACGTTTCGCCCTTGCCTTGGCGGGTGACTTCGGTCATCAGCGCGACGAGCGAGCTGGTCAGCACGGCGGCATAGCCAAATCCGGCTGGGGCGACAGTGACCCAGCTGAGCCAAGCTGGACTGTGCGCGTCCCACAGACACATCAGGACCGCGCTGATCACCATGATGAGACCGCCACTAACGGCGCACCACCAGTAGGCTCCCGTCCGCTTCATGACCCAGCCAATAGCGACGGATCCAACAGCAATGAGGACCGAGTACGGCAGGAGATGGGCGCCGGCGACAGAGGACGACTGGAGGCGGACGGCGGAAAAGTAAAGTGGGACGTTGTAAAGCAGGGAGAACTGATTGAAGACCATGGTAAAGGAGGTGAAGGCGACTGCGAGTGGGGTGCGGCGGGTGAGGAAGCGCAAGGGCAAGATGGGCTCTGGCGCGTAGTACCCCTCGACAAGGACGAAGAGGCATGCAAAGATCATGGCGGTGCAGAGCAAGGCGATGATTTGGGGATGAGTCCACGGGTAGTCGGTACCGTCCGAGCGGGCCTCGGACGTCTTGAGTGAGACGCCCAGGAGGAGTGTGCCGATGGCAACGACGAGTGTGAGCGAACCAAGATAGTCGATACGCCTGATCTTTGCTCGCCAGCCTGTGCTCTGCGGATCGACAGCGCTGGGAGGCGGAGTCGACGTGCCAGTCGAGGCCGGGGTCGGTGGTTTGACGGGCAGTTGGACGCCGCGGAGGGTATGGAAGATGCCTGTACCGCACACAATCATCATGGGCAGCTGGAGCCAGAACGCCGGGCGCCAGCCGAGACTATCCGCGACCAAGCCACCCAGAGGCCCTCCAAGCGCCCCGCCGAGACCGAAAGCGATATTCGCATATCCCTGGAAGAGCCCGCGATAGCGCAGGCTGACGAGATCAGTCATGATGACCGATCCGAGGCTCTGGACACCGCCGCCGCCCATCCCAGCTACGCACCGGGCGACAATGAGGAATCGCATGCTCGGTGCGACGGCGCACAGGAGGGTGCCGAACGTGAACAGGGACAGGCCGATGAGATAGGCGTTGCGCCGCCCGAGCAGGTCGGAGAGGCGGCCGTATATGGGCGTAAAGCAGCATAGCGAGAGCAGGTAGGCCGTGCCAAGCCAAGAGGCCTGGTTGGAGGCGTGGAAGGAAGAGCCGATGTCGGACAGCAGGGTGGCCACGATCGTACCGTCCAATGCGCCGAGCAGCGTCCCTAGCCAGACGAAGATGCATACCGACCGAAAGCGCCATGCTGCGAGATGCGCGAGGTTGTGATGTTCTGTAGGGCCGCTTGACGAGGGAAGCAGGCGGGTCGTCTCGCTTGCTCCCACAAGTTGCGACTGTTGTCCAGGTGTGCTTGCCATCTTGCCTGACGACGAGTGTCTTTATGATCTTGACAAATGCTGGCCTTTGCTACATGCCTCTCGCTATATGGTCATCGTTGTGGGCGAAATCCGACTCGTCTGTCACCAGTAATCTCGTTCGCCCGGAGATCATCGGCACGTGATATCATCAAATGCATGCTTCTCGTGATGAGAATACGGGCGATATGCACAAGAAGAGGTCATCAGAGGCAATGCAGATGCAGCTGTAGCATCAGCTTACTCGTACCGCTCACCTTTGGCTGATTCCCGAAAGACCAGCGAGTTGTACCACGAGGCAAATCCCTGCTAGGCGGTCGTCAGTGATCTTTCGGTCGAGCTCGATGGCAGTTGCCTCAGCCAGAAAAACAGTCGAGGCAGGAGCCAGAGAAACTGTAAGAGATCTACAACAGAAAAAGTTGATGGAAAAGAGGGGGATGAAGGATGTCGACAACGAGCATCGTGCGGGGGCTGGAAGGCCATGGGCAAAGCCGAGGTGGACGCTGAGATGTCCGTGCAGAACAGAGGATTCGGCGATGGAACGGTCGTTTACAATCTAGACTTGTTTCGCGGTAGCGTCCGTATCATCTGGGAGTTCAGCGCGCCTCACGATACGTCATGGACAAGTCAACTCACTGGTGACCTCGGTCTTCGCCTTCTTAGTTTCCAACGTGATGTTATCATCCAGTTCATCAGATGGGAATGATCTCTTGACGGGCGAGAGGATAGAATCCGACGACAGGCTGATGCTGGACGGTAACCCGGAGACCGGGTCTTCGGATGACGAGATTAGATCGCCCGTCACGGGTTGCGCTGTCTCGGGTTGAGCGAACTCCAGTGAATTGTCAACAGAGGAAGCCGTTTCGGGAGCGAACGGCTCTTCACGGCCAACGGTAGGTGATCGATCACCACCGTCACTTTGCCCGGAGCTCGCGGCTTCTTCCACCGCAACTTCCTCGTCTTCGTACTCTTCGTCATCTTCTTCGTAGTATTCTGCAAGGTCAATTGCCGCTGCAATGAAGATTGATTGCCCACCTTCTTCCTGACTCTCGCTCCCTTCCGGAACGTCATCCGGCTGCTTTGCGACTGAAACAGGATCTGTGTTGCCAGAGTTGTCGTCTTCATGTTCCCTCTCATGACTGCTCGCCGCTGCGGGCAAACCGTTCACTGGACGAGCGGGCAATCCACTTGCGAGTTGTACCGCCTCCTGCGCATTGTTTGGCAGAGAGTCGAGCGTCTCCGCTCCGTCGTCGTCGTATTCTTCGCCGTCACCAACTTGCTCAACAAAACTGTCAATCCCATATTCGTCTCCCTCGCGTTCATGTTCATCAGCTGCATCGTCGGCTCTAGTCTCGATGTTGTCCCGATGGTGGTCATTGGCAGATACCGGATCCGCCTTCTCCACAGGTTTGGGAGAGGGTAGAGCGCCGGAGTGAGGCGCTTCCGACCGAGAGGGAGCCACGACATCAACGCTGACAGTGTCAATGGTGCTGAAATCCGTGGACAGCAGAGTTGAGGCCGTGTCTTTTTCAGGCTGCGACGAAGCTTTCGTGAGGTTCTCATCTGCGAGATTGTCTTCGTCGACCTCCTCGATGATTGAAGGAGGAGCAGGTGTTCCGGTGGCAGCAGGAATCTGGTCTTCGGACGGTATCATTCCTGGGCGAAGTGGCGGAGGCACTGAAACAGAGACTGGTAGTCAGACTGGAAAGAACGGAGAGAACGCAGCTCACCATCGTCAACGCTGGGGACAGACAGGGGCTCAGGTCCCCTGCGCAAGAATTCGGTCATAGTTGTAGAAGCTGTTTGTTAGCGGGTGTTTGACGATTGGGTCACCTCCACTCACGTGTTCGAGGGGCTGAATCTGGGGTGGGCAGGGATCGCATTCGAGATGCGCCCTCTCCAATGGAATCGCCATATCGTGCGCCTACTATAGAGTCAGCCCGGTTCGGAATGAAGACGAGTGACATACCGTCTTCGCGTGTTGGGCGCTCTGCTCGTCGACTGCGCTCTATTGTCGGCTCCTGGACCACTGTTTCGTCGACGTCCTCCTCGAACGCCTCTTCAACGTCTTCGCCGCCCTCCCCCTCCTCATCTTGTGTTGCATTCCCGGCATGATCCTCATATTCAGGTTCAGCCGCTCCTGCATCATCTTCTGTGCCATCCTGATTTTCCTGAGTTTCCGTTTGCTCCGACGACTCTTTCTCCGCTCGCACATCCAGCTCGTGCATTATCGCTTCGAATCTTGCGATAAATCTGCTATTATCGAAAGACGCGAACAGTTGTACGGGGACGGGCAGCTCGCAATCTTGATGGAGCTGTAACAGATCGAGGAGAGTGATGGTTTGCAAGTTCTTGTCGTCCTGCAAGTCATTAGTGAAGCAACATATATCGAGCTTGGTATATCTCACCTCACACATGATCAGACCCATTTGTTTCTCGGTCAACACCAACTGACCGGGCGTCACCAAGTCCTCCTTGTGCAGAACATGCTTCAAGGCTTCCAGCAAGTCAGAGAGATTGGCTTCACCAAATTCTTCCTGTTTGCCGAGCAGCCACACGGGAAGCTTGAGTCCAGCATCTTCGGGTAACGGCTCGAATAGGCATCTGGCTCCCAATTTGGGCAGGTTGACGATGATGGGGGGCATGGAGTGTAAATCAAGACCGTACTCTGCTTCGTCCTCTTCATCCGCATCCTGGTCGTCTGTTGCGGGATCAGCGGACTCGGCGTGAGCCTGCTGCCCATCGTAATCTGCCTGCTCAGGAGAAAGAGCTGTGACGCCATTCTCGGGTTCTCGGTCCATCTCCTGCTTCTGACCTACTTCTGCCTGTGAGGTCGGAGCAGCTGGTGTTGTCACAGGAGCGGTCGTCGCGGGACCAGCATCGAAGTCCTCTTGAAGCGCTGGCAAGTGGGATTCAGACGTATCCAAAGGAGAGTCATCTCCTATGTTTTCCCCTGCTGCTGCAGGTTTCGAATCAGAGACTGCATCGATGACGTCTGAGCCGAGGGCTGCTTCGACCTGAGGGAAAGGAGAGGGTGGAGCCACCGGTGTGACTTCGACTGCTTCTGGCGAGATTCCCATCTCGCTCGCGGTTGGGATGGGTTCTGCTTCGATCGGTTGCGCAGTGTCGTCGACGGTCAAAGCGTGGACGGGTTCGGCTTCCATCGTCTCCTCTCCCTCCTCTTCGTACCCCTCATCCTCCATCATTTCGTCGTCTCCGTGCTCGTGCTCTGCTTCCATGGACTCGTCATAGTCCATCACGTCGTCTTCGGCCGTTGGCCGCTCGTTGTCGACATCCATCTCCGGGGTGTAAAAGGTGGGGTCAAAGAAAAAGAAAACTATGCAATGCTACAAGAAAGGATAAGAAATCTATAGAAAAAAGGATTGTGCCCAGACTCACGTACGCTGAGAGCAGTCTGGTGTGCTTTTGGAGTGCATACGGGTCGACTGGCTCGAGCAATGGGAAGATGATGAGGAGGGGAGAACATTATGGTGGAAGGGCACAGACCGGGGAGGAGAAGCACAGCTCGGCGAGTGTGGCACTTTCGAGTGGCAAATTCCTCTGATCGAACAGCTATTGTTCTCTGCTCATGCAGTCGAGCACGGTGAACATAACAGTTGACGATCCGGCGACGGCAAGCCAAATGTCTTGAAAGGCCCAGGTCGCCTCATAGATGTATGCAAACCGACCCATACAGGTCTCGTACACCCTCCCGTTTGCAGTCGACCATTTGCCACCTTTCCGTCTGGTGCTTTGCCACCCGCCGGCTCTCGCCGCCGTGATACCCCTCCTCCAGTACTTTCCATGTTCTGCTCGTGCACTGATTCCTTCTTCCTCACGACCACTCATTTCGAACTTACATTAAGTAAGACCCAAGCGCTCTTCCGGGCGGCCATCCCCCAGCTCGGCTCTCACAAGTTGTCGCATCACCGTTCTTGACGCACGTCCACCCGACCGAGCCGCGTCGATCGCGATCAGGACAGACGATCTTGGTAAGCTGAGAGGTCTCGCGGTTAAACAAGGGATTCTAATCTGACAGTCAGGGAGTATGCAGCGACAAGAAGGGAACATGCAGCGACAAGAAGCCCAGAGACAGCTTCTCACTGCTAATGTGAGGCGTCCGGCCGCTATCGTCTGGCGTCAATGATTAGATGTGTGCTTCAGAGCGAAGACGTACTCATCATCAGCCTCAACTCACCGCATCACCTTCTTCCCCGATCGCCGACGAGATACTCAAGACCCCCAGGCAGCCCCTCTCTGCTGATGTTGCGGAATTCCGACCAACGCGACCAAACAACAGTGCCCCGGGACCAAGATTGGTGCGCGTCTTGCCATTCTCCGCCTCTAGCTTTGCCTGACTTGCAGAAGTTTGGAGACTTGCTCGTCCCCGAAGTCGGTGGCGCTCATGCTGCTAGCTTCTCCACAGCCCCTGCGAGGACGAAGAGCGCTCCTGTTGACTCTGCCCTCGCCACGGATACCATCTCCCTGACCGACTTGCATTGGGTAAGTGAGCAAAGGAGCCGGGAATGAGCGGCTCAAGCCCAGTATACAACGCATGTACACCTGCTCACTGCCGCTCATGCCGCTGGCGTCATGCTCCGGCGGGAAGATATCACGTCGACCGAGCACAAGGTTAATGGGAAGACTAAAGGGTTTGTGTCAGTTCTCTCCGTGGAGGCTCATCCGCAGGACTGTCTTCATCCATTGTCATTCCATCGTCAAGGCTACCAGGCTTTACGAGTGGTTTCGAGCCAAGTTCGTAATCTCATCTCGCTGCTGGCCATGGTGCTGATGAAAGCAACTTCCAAGGCAAGACCATAAACCCTCAGTATGTAGCAAGCAACGCCGCCCAAACCCACAAGATACCTTCTGGTCAGACGGTTGGCTTCTCTTTGTCGATAGCTGACCTACAGGCAACGGGCATCGTCCCTTGATCTCGACTGTGCTCGCGAATCATCCTCCTACCAACTCTCACGGTGGGATCAACTTTAACCGTCTTCGGCCCCAGAATCGCATGCAAATTCAGCAAGCCATCGGTCTGGGCATATCCCGTCCCAGCAGCGGACCAGGCCGGCAGGCGCCCTTCGACAGAGGATTCATAGCCCGTGAGCTGCGTGCGGAGAGGCTGTGACCAGCCTGATTCGTAGGCGGTGAAGGGAATTGGGGCGATCGTCAAGCAGAACACGGTAAATCCACTCCACTTGTGAGCAGATGGTCTGACCTTAGTCTATTGAGATCGTTTCGACTACGATCGACCACTGCATGACGTTCAAACGGGTGGGGGTGAGTCCTTCGATTCAGTGCACAGCAGACATAGCATGACCCCAGACACCGTTTTAGTCTACTAGCAGCCTTGAACTTGTTTCAGTGCTCCAGTCTGGTCGCACTTTCTATGTTTTGGTGACCTGTTCTATGTCCTCGTCTCTCCTCAAACGCCTTCCCGAAACAGCACGTCCCGTCTTTAGCAGGATTCCCACGTCGGTCAGTCGGGCTCGACGCCGTATTCACATGCATTGATACCTGGTCTCGGTCCTTTGTCAATTTACCTCCAGCGATCTGCGCGTGGAGCGATGTCATCCTTTGCACTGCGATCCCCCGCAGACCCCGTCTATCAAACGAGCGTCCTTTGCACTGCTGCGCCGCGGCAGCTGCCGCATCCTTTGATCTAAGCTCCACATCGCCCAGCCGACCTGGTGTCTGCGGGAGACATAAGCGCCCCCCACTGAATTGCGGCACCTTCTTCTGACCCGCTGTATTCCAAAAAGCGTCCACCAGAAGAACGATCAACGCATCCAAGTCAGATGTTGCCGTGCAGATCGATCGCCCTCCCGGCCCTTCTGGGCGTTGTAGCCCTCCTCGCGCACGCCCAGACGTCCGAGTGAGTCCCCACCCTCACACGACAGGCAAGAGCCAGAGCTGACCCCAGCTCGAGCGGCGGGGGCGATACGTCCGCCTCGCTCGACACGTCCGCCACTGACGACGGGGGCGACTGGTCTTCCACCGCCGCGGAGACGGCGACCGACGGCGGCGACGCGTCTGCCACGGCGACAGCCTCAGCCTCGGCCACCTCAGGCGCGTCCGTCGCGTCAGACGGATCTGCCGCCGCTGTGCAGACACAGGCGAGCGGCAGCGCGAGCGACGGCTCGATCAGCGCGCAGACGAGTGCGGTCAGTGGCGGGGCTTCGGCCGCAAGTGGGAGTGGAACGGCGGACGCGTCCCAGTCTTCGGGCGCGGTGTCGGGCGGCGCAGACTTGACCATGGGCGGCAAGCAACATTGGTTGGTCGGCCCAGCGGTGGCGCTTGGAGTGCTGGGCGCTGGGTTCGGCATGGTTGTGTAAATGAATCGTTGATGGATTTGTGAATATTGTAAGAAGGCGCTGAGATTAAGTACTTTGAGTGTCAGATGTCGGAGGAGAAAAGGCCCGATGTACAGTCGGCCACGCTGTGCAGTAGTCCCGAAGATGCTATGCGATACATGCTACACCGACCTGCCGAGGCGCCCGCGTTGCCTCAGAACATGGCCGTGAACCGTTTTGTGCACGAGTACCTAATAAAGTCAGTAGGGCGCAATCCCATCTCGTTAGAGCAACTCACCACTCCCAGTCAAAGTTGTTGTTGATGTCGCACCAACACTTCCCTCGTGTGTGCGCCTCTCCCTGAGGGCAGTGCTGCTGGTAAGCCGAGGACCGCGACGACGGCGGGCTAGACCTGCCTGGAACGGCTCATGCCGGTACCCGATGTCGTCGAAGAAGTGAATCTGATCCTTCCGAGCAAACAATGCAGCTCCTATCGAGTGTACGGGTGCGTCTCCCCATCGCTCGTAGTAGAAGCCGCCAGCTTTGTCGAGGTGCTCGAAAAATTCCATGTAAGGTTTGGATCGCCAAAACTTGAGCGAGCCAATCTCGAAATTAGACCAGACTGACATGTCAGCTTCTGGAGATTCGATCTCAAGACCAGCTCACAGTGACACTTGTTGTACGTGTCGCCTCCATCATCGGAGAGGAATGCCATGGCATTGTCCTCCACGAGATAATCGGGATGTTGATCTGTGAAGTCTGACCATCAGCGCCTGCCATCGATCGATCTCGACCGCTCACTCTTGACCTCTGCCCATAGTGTCGGAATAGTCTCGATGTACTCGTAGAGAGAAAGCGTGAAGCCATACACCTTGTCCTGGTCTTGCATGACAAGGAAGGGGTCGTATGTGATGTCACAGAAGAACTTGACGGATGGTCTGCAAGATCAGTCAGATCCCGTACGCGGGAATCGTCCTCACTCTATCCGCCAGTAATAGTCGTAATCCTGCAGCAATGGATGTTGGAAGAAGTACTGATTGTCAGCAGAGTTGTCAAACACCGGATGATCAGACTTACACCGGAGTTGAAGCGGCACATGTTTCGGTATGGAACGGAATGACCGTAGATGACTTTCTTCTTGATCATCTCCTCGCGGGCTTTGCGAGCACGGTCCTCGTCGATCCTGATGATCAGCTTCGATGATGGACAAGAGGGTGGCTGACCAGTCCGGCTGGTACCAATGGTCATGCTCGATCTTGCCGTAGAAACAGTTTGATTTCGTCAAAGCTTGCGTATATCTGCCAGTCAGCCATGCCTAGCTGTGCGAAAGCGAGTGAAGCACTTCTTAAATTCGTCGCTGAAGTCCTGACATGTCAGCCGCGAATTGGGTACCAGACTGAAAAGTCACATCTTCGTTGAGAAAGACATAATCGTAATTCGCCCAATGGTTGAACCGGTCTTCCATCTGCTTCATCGACTCCAAGAACGGCCATAGGTCAGAATTGCGTGCTGGATGTTCAGCTTAAGGCCCGAAGACGTCCACTGTATGCCGCACCTAGGACAACGAACACGGCATTGGCCTTTCTTCTCTCTGACAAGTCCGCATCCCTCAAGTCGTCGAGATCAGGAGCGCCTTCTCCAACGACAGAGGGAATTGAGCCGTCGGGTGGCCGCCTGCCTGCTGCCCAGCCCTCCTCAGCTCCTGTCCACGAAGATGGCAAAAGCAAGGACGGCGCTGTTTTCGTCCGGTATGTCGGATGTATGGAAAGGAGGAGGTGCATGGTGATCTACGCGACGTCAGCTGTGGCCCTTGGAGTGGAGACGGGCAGCAGCCAAAGGATGGGCAAAGCCATGGCTGCGGTCGCAGTAGGGGCTTGCAAGAGAGGAGACTGACAAGGGCGGCGGCGGCAGCACCGATGTATCTCCATCGTGGAATCAACATGATGGTCTTGATGGTCTGACGCTCGCTCGATGCCCTGCGGGCACGAGGTCTTGAGGTAGTGGCAGGTTAACGAAAGACCGCCCGACTTGTGACTCAGCCGTGAAAACTTGCTTCGGCCGATAGATGCGATGCGTCTCGATGCAGAAGGCGTATGGTCGTAACAAAAGATGAAGAGACGGATGAAGAATGCGTCAGAGTGGGTCGATGGAGTGTGTCTTTGCTTGCGTCAAATGAACTGTGTAGGCGGATGAAGAGGACGACGCCCCGACCTCGATTCGAGGAGGCGAGGGCGACTAGATGCCTGTCGTATGCTGTTTCTTCCTGTCTGAAGGTTATCGCAGTGCTCGATATGCTGCTCGCTGCCTTTCCTGTGCTGCTTGTGATGATCGTGTGAGGGGGTATATGCAATGTCAAAGCTGCATTTGGTGACTGCGATGCTTCACTGGACTGCGGACTGGATAGCATTGCGCGCGCGTGGACGCTAGTCTCCCACGGTGGTCAAGTAAGCAGCTCAAGGGGGAGGCATATATAAGCTGTGACGGTGTTCGCCGCTCTAAATTCTCCCACAGTCAATTCTGGACGCGTCTCAGTGAACCCCGCTTGCGTGCGCCCGGCAAAGCACAAGCATATATTATTGCAGTCATACGGTGATCGGGTAGCGCTGCAGCCCATGGCCCCGTCTGTGCACGAAGCAGAGCCGCTGTCAGAGGACGTGCGATGCGGGGGAGCCTAAGCCACAATTTAAATGAGCAGGGCGAGACGCGTCGAGCTGGGTTCTCCAAGAGATGTCATTCACCCGGGAGGGTTTCCGTAGAAGCTTATTTCACCTGGGGTCATGCCCCAGGTCTTTCACTTTTACACTCTCCCTGACCCGACCAGTCGCATCTTCTTTCACGTTGGGCAATCCCTCCGGTGACGCCAGGTCGCCTGCGGTCCAGGATACAGGGACGCCTCTGACGCTGACTGACCCCGGACGACCCGGGCAATCGGCCCGTCAAAGACGCGACTGACTTCTGAACTAGCCCGCAACCCAGGGCCAAAAGTCACTCTCGCTCGACGGAACATGTCACCACCGATGCCGCGTGTCCAAGGGTAGTCGCCAGGGTGGTCAGCGTGCGATGCGCCATGGAGATGAGAGCGTCAACAACGCCCAGGTGCAGGTGTTGACGGTCGCGCGCGCTCTCTCTCTCTCGCGCACCCCCAAGGCAGGAAGGAAAGGGGAGAAAAAGCGCGGCAACAAGGGGGTGGTGCGTGACCCGCATATATCCTGGAAGGCCAGGTTGGTGATATGTCCCATCCGCATCTCATCTCATCGCAACCCGTCCTGCACCGTCTCATCCATTCGCAGCTATCTATAGGATCCCGACTGCTAGACAGTATCGTACCAACTCGCAGCTACGCTCGTTACACACCCGCACCTACACACCACATCGGTTGCCCACGCAAAGGTCTGAGACCCCGTAGCCGCACCTGTCCATCACCCAGAGGACGCGTCAGTAAGTGCAGCTCATATCGCGACGTCTACATGGGCACTGGTGCTGACCGCTTGAGCAGTCATGCCGCGCATCCCAGTCCGTACGACCCCGTACCACACCCTGCCACGCTGCACACGACACTACAAGTCCAAGCGCGACCTCATCCTGCGCGCGCTCGGCAAAGCATCTTTCATCAACGGCTCGCAGTTTGTCATCTCGTGGATCTCACCTAAGGGCGAGGTCGATGTCTACGCGTCAGAGCTTCTGCAGTCGGCCGTCTCGAGCAAAGATGGTGGCGTGCTCAACCGCAAAGAGCTGGAACGCGAGGCGACTCGCGTCAAGGGCGAGATGAGCAAGCGATGGGACGACATCCGTCGTCTCGAGGAGGAGAAGGGCGAGATCCCGACATATGAAGAAGCCGAGGAAGCAGAAGAAGCAGATGAGAACGACGAGGAAGACCCAGATCGCACAATGGTCGAGGACGAGCAGCCTTTCCCCATGACCGTTGCCAAGAAGCAGTCCCCTTCGCAGATGATGTCGTCTTTCCCTGCAGCCCGGTCATCGACACCCACACCGCCCATGCACACGATCACCCTTCAGCCCTCAGCCGTCGAGGAGTACTACACCGCCCGTTTCAACGCGCTGCAACAGGCGACCTGCAAACTTGTCGTCAAAGCGTGGATCAAAGTCATCGAGCCGAAGAAACAGATGAAGTTCCCGTACAACAAGGGAGAGGAGTTCAAGCCGGCTTGGTGGCCCGAGGGCGTCAAGCATCGCGAGCCGGACCATCTCTCGAAGCAGGGTGAGCTACACGGCGGTAATTGGGTCCCACGTCTGACTTGCAGAACGTCTTGTACTGCTCACCAGCATCATCCGGTCTCCTCTCATCACCGTTGCCCGCCTGGAGCTGTCCACCGCCGAAGCTGCTGCATTCATCTCGCGACCCCGACAGTCGATTCTCCGTGAGGTCTACCTCGTTGCCAAGGAAGAGGAGAAGCGCCGGAAAGAAGGCGACGTCACTTCAGAGCTCGTCGTTGCGCTGCCGCACATGCCCGTGTCCCCCTCGGCCGTGTCCCCGGAGCACGAGAAGCGCACTCATTCGTCCGTCGAGCCGGCCGACAAGGAGAACTACTCGGCGTACTCGGCACACGCGTCCAAGCGCGTCAAGCATGCCCGTCTGCCTGCTTTGACCGTATCGACCACCCAAGCCAACTACGAGTATGCCCACCCCTTCACCTTCGCGCCTCAATCACATCTGTGGCCGTCACGCGACGGCGCGTCGTCGGCACCACCGCACATGTCCGCCTACCCACAGTCGGAGATCTACAGCGAGTACCGCAGTCAGACGGTCGAGGAGCGGTACCACCCCAATCACCTCGCGCCGATCCTGAACCCGCAGCACCACCACGCCCACAACGGCGCCAACAGCCCTGCCGACCCGCACTCGCCCGCCTTCCCTCATTCGGCCACGATGCAGTACTACCCGCGCACTCAGGCAGGCCAAAGCTACATGCAGCAGCAGCAAATGGAATACCTGCAGCAGCAACAGCAACAGCAGGGCGCGTACGACTACGGAAGCCCGTACATTGCCGATACGTGGGAGGGCGGTTTCGCCCAGGCTGCATAGGCCAGAGTTGAGGATAGAAGGGCAGGCATTTTGGGCTTTGGGCATTCCAATGGACTTTTACTTTAGTGTCTGCGTGGGACATTTGTCAGAACAAGCACGCATCTGTGTCAATCTCATCCTCATCTCATATCATCCCGTCCCGCGCGCCTGTTGATATCATCACCGCATACCTGCTAGATGCATGGCCGTGATCCTGTCACCCCAAGTCTGCGCTGTACACGGCAACCTCTGAAACCGAGCTCAATTCACCGCTGCAGTTTGCTGGATGATGAGATCGCCATCGACGGCACCGCCCTGTATGGTGACCGTCCAGGCCTGCTGGCCACACTGTACTCAGCGCAAATCCGTGCCGTCGCTGGAAACGGATGACTCACAGCAGCAATGGCGGCCTTTTGACCCTGTTCGAGACGCCCCTTGGACACATCGATAGCGGTGCCCCCATTCGTCGCCGTGACAGTCACTATCTGTCAGTCTCTGGCGATTGCTGGCAGATTCGGCTTACTGGTGCACCCGCCAGAAGAGGACGAGTTAGTGGTCGCATCGACACGGAGGAACTCGATAGTCCCCTGGATCCCGCCACCCAATCCCAGTCTGCATGAATCAGTACCCAAAGCAAAAAGCGATTAATGATGGCATACAGGGCGACGTTGCAGTCGTGGCTGCTCAGTGCTGCACCTCCTTGGCAGGTCGGGCCCGCGAGGACGGTGGCTCGTTCGACCAGTCCCTGGAGAGATCGACGGTCCTCCACCGGGTCGGCGTGCTGATGGAGCTTGACGACATAGGCTTGCGCGGAAAGGGCGAGCAAGAGGGCAGTGAGGGCGGAGGGGACGTACATCTTGCAGGATAGAGCGGGACGAGGGCTGAAGGAGCGTGAAAGAGATTATGAGTGAGCGCCAGGCTTGGGGATGGTCAGTCGCACAGAGCAGACTATATACACGACGTGCTCGGAGGCTTTACCCGGTCGTTGGGCTGAGCATCGACGCCAAGAGCTCCGAGCGAGCGGGGGTTAGCGGATCAAGCGGGGTAAGGAGGCCGTCTTGTTCTTGAGCGGGTTTCGTCAGGAATGTCATCGCGCAGACACGGCTCGGAATGAGGAGTCGGGCGATGAAACGTCGCTGCAAGTGGGAGAAAGGGTGAGATTGACTGTATAAAACGCAGAGTCGGTGGGCAGGATGAGCAGGAGCACGGGGCCGTCGTCAAGTGTCCTCTGGTCAGTGCGTAATCGGACCTAGGACCGAGCGCGCTTCACGGCCGACGAAGGCCGCTGCTCCTGGCGGTACATGGGAAACTTCGAGACTGCTCCCATTCCAATACCCCAACGACCGAAATTCCAGGAGATGTTGCAAGAGAGACGATCGACACTAGCGATGCCAACGACACCCGAATGGCCGAGGTCCCAGGTCCGAGGTCCAGCAAAAACGCCGCGGCTAATCTCTGTTACGTTGTCATCTTGTGTTCCAGGCACTCGTCCCATCAAGAGGGCAAAACGTGCATTGCACTTGCGTCTGATACCATGCCAATCATGATTGCAAGATCATGCCCAAAAAGTGTCCATATGCTCTAATCTGCTTCTGACAGGATGACGTCTCTGACAAAGCTGAGCCGCATCATGACGCAGTGATGAGCATCTCGCCGACCGATACGGTGAAGCCCTGCTCGCCGCACTGCAACGCATCAGCCACGGTCACTTGTCAAGTGTGCGCGACACTCACGATACCCTGTGCCACGCGAATGGCCTTGCCAAAGTCCTTGGCGCTGTAGCCGCCAGTGACGGTGATGGTGCACGAGCCGGATGTGGCCGTAAGGGAAGAACTGGATATGCTCGAGCTGGATATCAGCGGCTGATTTGATGGAACTGATCTAATACTCACATGGCTGACTCGCACCCGCTCACGCTGCCGCCGGTGCAGAATGGACCCCCGAAGAGCGTAGTACGCTCTTTGATGACTCGCCGAGGGATGCGGGGGGTGAGGGTGAAGTTCTCGTCGCGGCGCAGGAAGGGAAAGGCCACAGCCGAGTACATCAGGGCGAAGACGGTGAGGATGGTTGCGAAGTGCATGTTGTCGGGTTCGGTGATGGCAGTGGTCGTTGACGAGGATGAAGATGTCTTGAGAGGTTACCGAGTGATCGTGGAAGAGAGCTGATGCTGATACCGATGAAAGACCGGGAGAGCGTCTATGCGTCTATGCTTCTAATGCTGTCGATGCTAGGGATTGCCGTGAGGATCAGGTAGTCAGTGTCTAGGACAGGGGGTCAAGTATGATCGAGCAGATAAGGATGAGGGCTTGCTTATACGAGACCGCCTCGTCGTAGAGGGCTGACATGGCTTGAGCTCTGGCGACAACAACAAGGCCAGCCCTTTCGGACGCCCACCACGTAAGTCGCTGCATCAGGTCAAGGACAGCTGAGACCGTGTCTGCCACGTTAGATTGCTGATGGTGAGCCGCAAACGGTTCTTGAGCATAGTTGGAGTTGGCTCGATGTCTCTCCACCCTTTGGCCCCCTTACGATCTGGTCTGATCCCCTGACCGCGCTGTACGACGAGCTTGCTGAGCAGTCCAGTAAGACAGACGGTACCCTGCCTGGCCAGCGCCAGCGGCGCCTTGATCGAGCGTCTGGGAGCCGGATTCATCTGACCAAGACAGGCGATAGGTGACTGCTCGACACTGTCAACCTTGTAGATCTGGGTCGGCTGGCTCTTGTGCCGTATAGTTTCTCCGACCCGGGTGGTATGTCACCCCCCGGGCTCTGCTCGTACGCCTGCTAGATCTCGCCGAGGGTTCGACGACGCGACACAACGAGGCGGAACGTGGCTAGGACCCGCCATTGCTCTTGGCTGAGGAGGGGAGCTGACGAGAGGAGTCCAGCTGGAATCCGGGTCTCGGATGCCGTGCAGAGCTACAGGCACTAGTCTCGGCTCGGCACGGTACTCAGGGGGATCTACGCTTACGCTCTCTCTCTCGTTGTTCCCCCTAAGCAAAGCGAGCAGTGCCAGGGTGATGGTAGCTTGCCGCAACCGGACTGCGGACGATTCGAGAGAGAAACCGAACGAAAACCCAAGACTCGCAACAACGTTATTTCCACAACGGGATGGCTCGACCGGCGTTCTCGGAGGGCGCCGATAGCTGGGAACCGATCAAGAAACACGTGGTTTGAGCGTGTCGCTGAGACAGGGTCTTTAGGCACAAGCTCGGACTCGGCGCCGACAAGCAGGAACACAAAGTTTACACGTCGGGCGAGCTTTCCCTTACATCCACCCTGAATGTCTCATGTTTCGTCACGACGTTTGCGGGGGTAACTGTCCACGAGACTGCCATGCGCTCAGCACGGAAAAAGGTGATTGGCTCATGTATCGATGGATGCAGAGGTAGATGTCGTAAGGATTAGAGTTGGTCTCTGTTCTGTGCGCTGGTGGCAGTAGGATGGGTGACTGCCTGGCTGTCGTGCCCTTGGACCTGCCCCACGCGCCAAGTGCCTTGCCCTGCTTTCGGTCTCTTCACCCATGCGCAGAGGTTTTTGCGAGACGTCCGCCCTGCGATTTGTTCGACGAATCGCCGCAGTCGGTGGACAATGAGCATCGGACGTTAACCAACGCCACGGAGGCGACACAACCACTCGAGAAAACCGCTGCTTGTGGTCATTTTCCATCCAAAGGTGTTCGAAACATCGTGGCGGTCTGGTGGACGGTGGTGGTGGCGACGGAGCTTGTCGTCGTACTTGACATTGAGCCATTGTATGAATGGCGAGAGGGGTAATTAGCATTCAGCGATTAGGAGGGAAATTACCACTCTCGTCCAAAATGGGAGGTCCTCCCACGTTGTCGGACGTCCATTGTCTTCGGAGCAATTGAGATGACAAATTGTCCGAGACCCCGAGAACGTCGTACCTCTTGCGTACCTCGACCAGTATGCTGGGCGCACGAGCCCAGGCGGCAGTGTCCCAAACTCTATCGATGCATGCCGAACAGTTGCTGGTCTTCTGGTCGTCGAATAACGTAGCGATTCCAGCTGGGCTCTTCGGCCCCTCCCCCCAGGGCCGATTGGCAGGTCGGCGGGTGCACGGACGTTACTGTACGTGCGAGGTACCGGATCCCAAACGGAATATTGCGGGGCTTTTTCGTGCACAAAGGGTTTTCTGGAGGCGGTGGTGGCACCCGCCTGGGTTGAGCACACCTGACCGTGGACGCAGATGTCCGATAGCGAACAAAGAGGGATGGCTGTTGACATGGCCTATAATATGGGTGGTCGAGCGTCCCCCTCCCTCATCTCTTCCCCATCCATCGAGCAATCTCGTTCTCGACGACCGACAGCTCCTTGATCTCTCATTTATTCGAGCAGTGCTCGTCATTAACAACCACACGCGCATCGCCGGTCGTTGCGTCATCCGCAGAGCAGAGTCTCACCACCAAAACGCCAACCGCGTCCCGTTTCCCGCGCGACCTCACCACGTTTTCGGTCCGACACGTACGGGTAGCAATACCTTTTTTTTTCGTATCGTCATTGACCCACGTCGATCAGACTAGTCTAGGTGAGTGAGCGTTCCTCGCGATACATTAAGACAACGCGTTCCCCCAACTCTTACCACTCTCGACATCGTTCTCACTCTCGCAATCCAAACCGAAAACTGGGTCTGACGCGCAGATCCTCCTCGGAGTCTTGCTTGATCGGGGAATAAACTCATTTCCCACGCGCTAAATCTGTTCCTGTCTTATCACATCGCCCTCTGCTACCACGCTTGCTCGGTCTCGGCATAATCCCCCTTTGAACCATCACTCAGGAACCAAACCATTCAACCGACGCAGTTCGCTGGCCGTGCCGAGAAACAGTCCGTGTGCACACACTCTGACTTTGTCGCCCCTCTACCCTCGCCCCTCGCCCCGCCCCCCTTGCTTGGTGCAATAGCCGATTAGGACATGGTGAGTTGCATATATCTCTGTTCAGTTCTTCTCGCTAGCTCTCGCCCTACCTCTCTCCACCATCCCGATCCCTCTTTACGCCATTCCCCTTGTGGATTCTACATCGGATACTCTAGCCCAATACCCAGGCAGAGACCGAGACTTCGCCCCGTCTCTACCCTCCTTTGCCCCATCCCTCCTCCCTTTGACATTGCCTCTCCGGGTCACCGGTCTCAACTGTCAACCATGTCGCCCATGTCTTTTTAATCACACATCCTCATCCCCTCCCTTACCTCTCTCGCCCTCTCAGTCGATCTTTGGTCCTCCCTATCTCGCCCTCCTCTCGTCTCTCCTACTTCCTTCTTTCTCACGACCGTACCCACGAAGCCTCGACGACCAGCCTCGCTGACCCACCTCCCAGTCTTACTTTACCGAGCAACACCACCCAGCCTACTACCGTCGTTCGGTATCGCACACCTTTGTCAACCTACCCGACACCCCGCCCCAGTCGCCCGACAGTGTCAAGCCCGCCGCCAACTCGCCTTGGTTCCCGCCGACGAACCACACGTTCGTCCCGGGCAACATGTCGCAGAACCGTCCTCAGCCCCTCGAGACCCCTCCCAACAGGAGGAGGTCGTCCGGCGGCAGCTCGAGCGGTTCGATCCCCTCATCACCCCTGTCGCTCCCACCGCTCATGGCATCGGACGATGAGGACGATCTCATCTCCCCCATCAGCGAGTCGGTTGTCATGACGCCCAACGGAAGCCCTATGGGCTACTCGGAGCCGCTGCTCACCGCCTCGACCACCTCGGATCACAAGGTGCTCGCCGAGATGGCTCAGATGCCTACACCAGAGGCCCCCGCGTCAACCGAGTTCTACCGACCGACATTCCCGCTCCTCCCGGCTCACCACCCTCTTCGTAAGAAGATGTACCAGCCGATGGACCGCAAGGAGAAGGTCGATATCGAGAGTCCGCCCCACACGCCCAAGGGTCACCCGCTCAACCTCATCACCGGCCCCAGCCCCATCAACGCCTTTGCGTCGTCTTTCACGACCAAGGTCAAGTACTACCCCATCACCAACCCGTACGGCAAGCATTCGTACTCGAACACGCTGTCCTACATGCTCCGCGTTCCCCGTCGGATGCGTCCGATGCTCCTCATCGGCTTCTGCTTCTTCACCTTTGCCTGCGTCTTCCTCACGCGCGCCATGTCTGACGCCACGGGCATCGACGCCTTTGTGCAGCAGCGCAAGATGGCTCTCACCCGCCGATACGTCCAGGACGGCTTGGTTGACATCAACCAGTCTGGCAAGCAGATCGTTTTCGAGGAACAGGAAGCTGCCTCTCACTCGTACTCGACCGAGCCCCTCGTGTTCGGCAACACCCAGGAGGAGCTGCTGTCTCTGATTGGCTTCGTCACTTCCACCACCGCCAACGCTCTGCCACCGCTCGACCCTTCGGTCCCGCTTGACCCTTCCGTCGTGCTCGACTTTGACCCGGCGCACCCTCAGGCTCGGGACGATCTCGAGCTTTTGATGAACGAGGTCAACGCTCTCTACCCCATCGTCCTCTTCGGCAAGATGCGCGACCCTTGGCACCGCGAGATCAAGAAGATGCTCGCCGAGTACAAGATCACCCCTTCGCCCCTGATCGTCGATGTCGACCAGCGTCGCGATCACCTGCTCTTCATCCCCCTCCTCTCTCGTCTCTTGGGCACCAACGAGCTCCCGCAGCTCATCCTCCAGGGCAAGTCCCTCGGGTCCTACCACGAGGTGCTCGAGCTCCGCGATGCCGGCAAGTTCCGTCAGCTGCTCGAGGACTCTGGGGCCGTCTCTGTCCGCGACGCCAAGAAGAAGAAGAAGGGCGTCAAGGAGGCTCTGCGGATCGAGAACGAGCGGATCCTCGGCCCCGCCCCGATCCAGGACGAGTAGATCTCGACCCGGCAGACGACGAGACGTGTTGTAACGACCCAAAAAGAGCAGAGGCCAGCGCCGCAGGCAGACCGGGGTGTAATATCATCAACAAGAGCATACGCGGGGCAGTCCCCGGCCCGTACCAACACGATCAATCATCCACTCAACCTCTTCCCATCCACGGCATATCTTACGGGGCCCTAGTGGCGATCCGAGCATTTATATTACTATCAAGGATACCAGCACCCATCCCACGTAGTCTTCCAATCAGTTAGATAATCTAGATAGCCTGGAGAGATATGCACGCCATGACAATCACAGCTGCAGTGTTCGAGCATAAGCATAAGCCGAGATGTAGATGTTGCGTCATTGCCAAGAAAGGCGATTCAGGGTCCAAAGGAAGGGGAGGGCTGAGCATCGGAGACTCCGTCTTTGCCACCGCCACCTCTACTTTGCAGTGCATCTCTCTCGACTCCACACCAGCAAAGACTCTTTCCTTTTATACATCTCACCTTTGTACATTGACATCTCTCCACACATTCCATCTCAACGTGTCCCCCTCTTGCCATTGTCTCACGGACATCATGCTCGTCCAACTAGCCCTGTTGGCCCTCGCGGCCCGCCAAGCCGCCGCGGCAACGTGTTATGACCGATACGGTGAGTCGCCTCTTTGGGGTCAGTGACGGCAAGAGTTATCTGGCTGACTGGTCCAGGCTACGCATACAACTGCAGCGGCATCTCTTACGGTGCTCGAGTCGGCATTGCCGCAGGTATCGCCGTCGGCGTGTTTGTGCTCTTCCTCCTGTGCGGGTTCTGGCGCCGAAGGTGAGTTATACTCAACCCTCATCGTATTGGCTGCAGCTGACCCCACCGCAGACAGCTCAAGAGTCAATGGGCCAAGTACCGCCCGCCCGCCCTGCCGTTCAACAACAATCAGACACAGGGCGGTCAGCCGCAGTACGGCCAATATCAGTACGGCCAGTCCAACACCTACGCCAACAACCCGCCGCCGCCCAGCAACTTTGGTCAGCAATATCAGGGTCAGAATGGGTTCCCGCAACAGCCTCCGCAGACGTATCAGCCGAGCATGGCTGGGCAGTATGGTTACGGTCAGCGGGACGGGATGGGCAAGACCAATGGCTCGGCGACTGGAGCTGCAGACGACCATGAGCATGGGTACGAGTGGGCTCAGGCGAGAGAGCAGGAGAGAATCGAGCGAGAGCAGGCGAACGCGAGCGGCGCAGCTCCACCAGGCTATGAGGTATCCAGTGCGTCGCTATCTGATGGTGCTCGATGTGATGTTGACAGAGCAGACACCCAGACGTTCTCGCCACCTGCCGGACCACCTCCTGGCAAACAGACCAGCGGAACGGTATAACCCAAATGTCACCACGAACAGCGGGCAGCTAGATCATCGGATCGTGAAGATCGAGTGTCACCTTAATACATACGGTGTAGCTTATCATATGGCCATGCAGTGTACAATGAGAAGGGATCGACCGCCCCGTCGAGGGCATCAATGAGGCGTGCAAGCGAGCGCTGACACAAGACTGGCTGCTGTCCTCTCCGGCTCTCAACTGATTGACCACTAATTTGGCGGCCTCCTTCGCTTCATCCGCGGGCTCTGCGCGTCAAGCGGCAAAGACAGCCACCGCGACCTCGAGCGATCGCTGCCGCTGACTGAGGTGTTGCTGGATAACGCGGTCAAGTGCGGACCAACGTCCACCGGCCCAAACTCAGCTAGTAGTGACCGTCCCATGCGCAATCGGTCCCGTGCCGAGGACGACACTGCTCGGCGCTCCTGCCCGCTGCCCGATCCGCTCGACGAGCCCTCCTGCCCACTGCCTGAGCCCGAGTCGGATCCCTCGTCGCCATCATCGGGAGTCGTATTAGTATTGACCACCTTGGAGGTCGAGCTGTCCACGCTTGACGTCGACCCATCTAGTAGATTCGCAAGGGCGGCGCCGGATGTCGCATCAGAGACGATGCGCATATCTGAGCCTTTGACTGTACCTGTCAGCCGCCAATACCTGATAGAGGTGGGACAGACCGTAGTTGAACCAGCTGACCGAGACGAGATTCGTGAGCTGAGCTTTGGACTCGCAGATCGCCTGGGCCCACTTGAGCTTGTCGTCCGAGCTGCCGCCAGAATAGGCCGTCTCGCCAAAAGCGAATTTGACATGCGACCACGCGGCATCTTTCCAGTCAGTACCAGCTTGCGCTCCGCAAGGCTATGAGAGTTGAGTGAGCGCAGGTGTAACTCACCGTCTTTGCCCGTGTACTTGTCGTGGAAAGCCTGCATCTTCTCCGCGTACGAGCTCGCACTGAGCTCGTCGCTGCTCCGAGGATAATAGTCCACCCCCACATAGTCGACCGTGCTGGCGTCGTCAGGGGCCCACTCTTCGTACGCGTCGACGTTGGCAATGTTGGGCGAGTAGAACATCTTGATGGTCGGCTGACAGGACGCGGCGACGGCTTTCCAGGCCGCTTTGTACTCGGACGCCGTCCCGCTGTAGGTGCCGTCCGTAACGTACCCTACCAACTTCAGCTCCTACCATCTCCCGGTCAATCGCCACGCAGACTCACAGTTGACCTGTGGTCAACTCGGATCAACCGAAATCACTCAATAACTCACCTCGTGTCCGTACCGCAGGCGCACTTCGCTCACGCCCGACTCGCTCTGTATCTTCTTGAGCACACCACATACGGAGTCCGCCACACTCCCGTCAAAGCCGCCTTGTGGCATGACCGCAGCCTCAAAGACGGCCGCGCCGCTCTGCTTGAGCGCAGACGTCACTTGCGTCAGCTGAGAGCCGTCCCAGCTCGTATCGCCAGCTTTGACCTGCGCGTACCACCCAAACGTATATGGCTTGAGGTTCTTGGTCCACGACTCGATTTGGGTGAGACTGTCTGCGCCTCCGCCGTCTACCCCTTCGTCGGGCAGCAGCCCGAAGCCTACCCCATTAAGCGAGAGGAAGCCTTGGAGATCGGTCGAGTTTGTACTGGGCGGCGAGGAGACCGGACATTGTTTGCGCTTGCGATGTTTCTTGCCTTCAGCGGTGATACTTGTCAGCAGCAGGAACAGCAGGCCGAACGTCCATGAGCGGCGCATGTCGATCGCCGAATGCTGAGTGAGGTGCATGTTGCCCGGGTTATGATCCTCAGCGGACGCATGCTACAATCACACTGTCCAGTCACACCCATGCGACAACATTTCCCAATGGCCAAGCAATGTCCAGTGGTCCACCTTTGTGATGAGCCGTAAGAGCCGAATGAGCATGCGAGTTGTTGCTGTCAAGGTGAGAATGTCAATAGGTGTTCAAAGGATCTCCTTCTCATGAGGGTCTGCAGACTCATCCCGGCACGCTGCAGAGGATGCGGATTGACATGTCGCACTCATCTGGAACTACCACCGGTCATCATCTTGGACAAAAGCTCCTCGACCCTGAGCTGACTCGCCCTCATCTCCTTCAATTCGGACTGCAGGGCGTCAATCTCGATCTTTGTCGCCAGCTTTGGTGCCGGGCCAGGAGGTGGAGCGCTTGCGGAGACGCCCTTGCCGAATAATTTGGCTAGGGGCGAATCATACCCGTAAGCCCGCGATTGCCGCCTTGAGTCGACCGGCGCCTCGCCTGCCTCGGAGGAGGCTGTACTGGCTACAGCGGGAGGTGTGAGGATGACGTTCAAGTCTTCGATCTGCGGCGGCCCTGCCTCAAAGACTGTATTGATGAGAATTTCGGATCCGCCGCCGAGGAAGGAGCTTATGCTCAGCTAAGGTCCCCATGAGTCCGGAATGCACGCACTCGAACAAACTGGAACGACCAATCGAGTCGAACGTGTTGCCACGCAGATGGATGGACCGATGATTGCGCCGGTAGTCCAGCCGTTCATAGACAGCAATAAGGAGGAGCACGGGGAAGCTCTGCGGGTCAGGTTTTGCAGCTGTTCACACAGACTCACAGTCAGCCGAATGGCAAAAACATTGACCCGATGCAGTGTCCTCGGCGAACAGATCCAGCTGAGAGGAAGCAAGACGGTGAAGGCTAGGAGATTGACGGGCGGATAGTAGGAAAACACCGCGTCACTTTTGACACCTTCGACCGTGGCGATCACCCGCTGGAACAGATGCTGCACATCAGCCCGTGAGACCTTCGTCACAACTGCACTAGCCTCTTCCTGTGCATTATTGTTGATTTCGGCGAACTTGTTTGACAAGAGAGCGATGAGAATTGTGATAAGCAAGACATTGCACAACGCGCTTCTCCTCAGCAGCGAAGTTGACAGGGGAAAACAGACTCACGCATAGCCAATGAGCACGATAGGGCCAAAGATAGGATGAAATGATTCAGAAGATGAGAAGCCTGGCACGTCAGACACGTGCTGAGTGCGCAGTTCACTCACCGAGGTACGAGGATCCGAACTGGAAGTATCAGCTTGTCGTATCCCGCACAGCATAAGAGCTCACCCAGATTTGTCTGCACATGAGCATGAAAAGAGTGAGCACGAGGCATCAAATGCTTACAACATAAGCCATACAATCTGTCTGACCGACCACGTCCCGCGAGCAAGCGTCCACAAGCAGAAACAGATGCCGCTGAAGGCCAATACTGGTCATCAGCTTGTCTCAAGCGACAAAGCAGACAGAGCTGACTGGTCAGGCCCATGAAACTGATGAAACGGCTGATCATGGCCCGAAGCTGACGACATCAATATCGGCTTCACGCCCAAGCTAAATGACGTACTGCCAATATGATCACGTTGTCCTTGATGAGGAAGAACACGAGGCGGGGGAAAAGTATACAAGCCCCGCAGGCAAGAATGTCAAATGCTAGATCGGACGCATTGGAAGAGCGCGAAGCGAGCCCAGTGATACGCAGGACGAGATAGAGGAAGAAAATGACGATCTGACACAATCAGCGATTGTCTCTAGTCGAAGGCTCCGTCCCACGAATGTCATGTCGAATGCATTCCACGCCTGCGTTGTCAGGGATATTGCGTCTGAAAAGGGCAGCTTACGTTGGCAGCGTAAACAGTCCAGCCATGCTCTTTGGATGTTGCAAACTCGTCCAGAGCAAAGCCAAGGGTGAAGATGATGAAGACGATCTCCGCCGCACTGAGGTGATTCACGTCTTTCACTGGCAACTCAGTCACTAGGCAATAGGACAAACCGCACTTACGGGACAAGAGAGTGACAAAGAGCACAAGTAGCACTGTGAAGCTGCTCACTTCCATCCACCACCTCCATCTCGGAACCCTGAGCCGCCTGTGATCGAGCCACCCAGCTTCGAACGGGTTGTAGGTGAACACTTCCGATTCAGTCTCGCCAGTGGGATCGGAGGGAGCGGGAGAAGGCCTTCCGGATGAAGGATGGGAATGAGACGCTCGTCTTCGCTGACGATGGCCTTCGGACACGTACGAGTCGGAGATCAACGCCCTCGAGGTCACTGGCGAGTAGACGAGGTGGCCGAGGTAGATTTCGTTGACTAGGTGTTGCACGAGGGGTAGAGACAGAAAATGCTTTGACGAGGATACAATCGCGAGCTAGAGGTTAGATGACGTCCATTTCACAGTGTCAAGCGGATTGACCTCGAGTGCACTCCCTGTGGTCGCTCGGATCTCTTCGGCGTCCGAGCCCATTGACGCCCAGACAGTCTCGGAAGCCCCTTCGAACGGACACCAGCCCTTTACCAGTTGCCCAACGAGCTCAGCCTCATCTGAGGGGTTTGGAAATGTCCTGAGAATCTTCACTAGATTGTCAGACTGTGATCTGACCTCAACTACAGACAATACTGACTGGCGAGCAGCTCGCAAAACGCGGCTCGCGCCGATTGCAGTGGAGCCGAGCTCAGATCAGCTCCGGCCAGCGTGATGAAGCGGATGCTGTCTATGAGTTCATAAATGAGAGCGTGACAAGCCGAGCTGACCGGTTCACCATGAGCGCATAAAGCACTCCGCCAAAAGAGATCGCATTTGCATCCTCCTGGACCGCTGTCCCATCCCCGCTCTCCCCTCGATCAGGCTTTGGAGGACCCAACAGCTGCGTTCCAGCGAGCTTGAGCGCCCCTTTGGCCTTCTCGTCTGGCGGCTGGGGGGTAAAGCGCTCTACGATCGGCCGGACGAGCGAGTAGTTGATGGGCGGAGAGTTGAGCGTGTCCCATGACAAACTGGTGTCTATCGCGTCCGAGATGGTGGCATGCAACTCGTGTATGAGGGCGAAGATGGTCGTGGGCACTGGAAACACCTCGCTGTCCTTGATGTTGGCCATACTGCGCTCTCCGCTACAGCAGAACATGAAATGTCCCAATGTACCATTCCCTAGTTGGTCGGCTAAAAGGAGCCGGCGGCAATCTCCGTCAATCTTGGCAGGCTGTCACCACCCCATCCATGCCTAGCCTATGCACATGCCTGGGGGACCAGGGGCAGCCAAGTCGCGCCAGGCAGGAGCCTCCTCGACGCGTTATCCCCCTCCCTCCTCCCTCTCTGAGATGACCTCGCCGCCTGCCATGGCCGTGTCTCGTCGCCTGCTTTGGCCGTGTCTCGTCTCATGGGGCCGCGGTCGCAGGTTGCCATGAGACCCGTTTTCTTTGAGTCTCTGAATCGGCTAGTCCCACAGCTACGGGTCAAGCCTCAGTCGCCGACAGCAACGTGACCTCCTGCCTACACGAGAGAACGAGATTCAGGTGTGGCGGACGAGGCTCATTCGGAAGTCTCTTGAGCTTTCGGCCGGCTTGGGGTGTACTTTCCCTTTAATTGCCCGTGGTCTCTCTGTCGCATGCGATGCGATGCGAGACGCGTCCCCCAATGCGATGAATTGGCCAGCAACCTGGGTCGTACATATGCATGGAGGAGATGCAGAAAGAGTGACTCCTCGTACTCGAGTACCAGTTCCCTGAATGCCCTCTCCCCTGGCCATAGCCGCACGTCGTACCCCACACGACCGACGTCATCGCCCTTGCCTGGCCGCATCATGCCACGTGGTCGGAAAAGTCTATTTGCACGTCACGAGCAACCTTCTGAGCCCGTCGTTTAAGAACAAAGTGGGGACGGGAAAAGCGACGTCCTCATCTCTCTTCTAACATAGCGTGGAGTACAGTCTTCTCGTCTCTAGACTCTTTCTCGTCGTTCTAAACCTCGACCTCACCGTTCACACGGACTGCCTTATCGTCTTCGCTTGTCACTAGCCAGATAACCATCGGCAGGTCGGACCGGAATAGCCCCGAGTGGCTTCTAGGCCCCCCTTGATCTCCATCAGAGACCGTTTGAGACCAAAGACCTTTTTCAGATCTTCTCGACCCTCGTTACCCCTTGCAGTCAGCGGCATTGCGTCGGGTCGAAACTTTCAGGAATCATCACATCCATCGTCCAACATCCCACCTCTCACTACCACTCCAATCGCCCTCGACGGACATTCTCAGCATGTCATCGTTTCGCTTGCCCCTGCGGCCCATCCTGCGGTCGCAGCCACTCCGAGCGACGCGATTGAACGCTCGACCGATCGCGAGTTTCACCTATCGTCCGCCGACCGCAGGCATCTCGTCGCCCGTGTCTGGCACCGAGTCAGCTCTGGACGCGGTCAACTCCAAGCTCGGAGCCAATCAGCGGAACCCCCAGGGAAGGGGCATCAACACCAGCCCAGTCGTTGGTCTGGAAGCCTCTCAGGTCGTTGGTGATGGGGGGATGGAGGAAGCGCCTCATCATGGTATCAACACGGACAAGTCGATCAGGATGGACACGTGCGTTTGTCTCCCTCCGACCCCTCCTGCCCCATCGTCTCGGGTCTCCGTCTCAACTCCTGCACGAATAGGCGGCGCTCTGCTTGACACGGATACTGGGAATTGAGCTGATACTGTTGCTTCTCTCACATGATCCTTCTTTGCCCCACAAATCTTGAATCGGCCGACTTCACCCCGCCGAATTCTGTTTCTTGTTTCCGATGCTCCTTTGCTGCGCCTCACCATCACCTGCTCGCTTCGCTTTGCGACGTTTCTCTCCTTCCTTGGCTCTCCCCTCGTCTCATCCGGGACACACGGTCCGGATGTACCTTGTCCATCACGCCTCACGACCTATCGACCCCCCTTTTGACCATCCTCTGCCTTCTCCATGGGGCCCGACATGACCTTGGTCTGCGCGAAACTCCTTTGGTGCGCGTCCAATCGTCCGGTGCACGGCAATGCTCCCCTCACTCCCTCCTCCTTCGTCATTGACGCTACTAAATTATGACGGACCTGTTTCATCACCCCGTCCCCCCAACGTACTCGTGCTCCCCGGTTTGGTCGCTTGGGCCCCATTCACGACGTCACCTCCTTGGCGCTGCGCCTCTGTCATACGGGGAACCGACACGAACCCCGAACATTTTTCAACGAAACTTTTCCCCAACTGCCTAAAAGCTGTGCTCCTCGTTTGGATGTCCATTCTCTTCACCTGACGACATCTGGCAATTCGCCCTGGCGATACCTCTCTTGGCGGTCTCCCCGTCTCGATCTTGCTAATACGGGCGTCGATCCTGCTCTTCAATCGCTACAACTCCTTTGTTCGGCCTGCGTGTACTCCAACATCTCCATTATCCTTGGTGCGACTCGAAATCATCGAGTCACACGTTGCCGCGCATCCTTATCACGAACGAAACCCCTTTCGTAGATCCTGCGCATCCCCTCCAACTCCTTTCTTCCTGTGCGCGTCTCGCGCTGCCTTGTCCTTTCCGGCCTCACCCGGTTTCGCCGCTCCCGAACCGCCTCTTACTAAATCGACTACCTCATCGCCTGGCCGAGCTCTGTCTTGCGCTCGTTGTGCACCGAATCTGACACCGCTCATTCGCACACGGGGCCGAATTTCTCGATATATACTCGGTCGTCTTCTGTGAGGAGACCGCTGCTTTGTCTGCGTCTGACATTTTCGACTATTCAAACGACGTACGCGTAACATCTTCAACGGCCGCACTCGCTCCCTCATCGCGCACTCGTGGAAAAACATGCACCCGAATCTCCGCGCTGTTGCGAGTCTTCCACCGTCTCATCCCATCTCTTCACGGATTCGCGCTGTATCGACTACAATGTTCGCCCGACGCATCGCTTTCCGGGCTTCTGCTCCCCGTCGTGCCCTTCACACCACTTCACCGCTCTTGCCCCGTCACTCTCGTCCTCATGCCGTTGCACCCGCCTCACTCCCGCCGCTTCGCGGTATCGCAACAACCTCGATGGCACCTGGTCCCATGTTCAGTCATCCGCCCCCCGAGCCCGGAGCAGATTTCAACGTGGTAATGATCGGTGCCGGCGTGAGTCACTTGCGTCATGAAGCTATGCAATCCCGGGCTGACGACGTCTAGAACATCATGTTTGGCTCTGACGAAGGCCCTTGGAAGTGAGTAGCATTTCTTACGTCATCGGCGTCTCGGCGTCGGCGGTCATTTTGCCTGTGACCGCGTGAGCATGGCAGATTCTAACGCTGCTTCAGTCACTCGTTCCGTTTCGAGCACAAGCTGGGCCCCAGGCTCAAGGTGACTGCCCTTATCGATCCCAACTTGACCCGCGCATCCTCCGTCATCGAGGGAAAGAGGCAGTCCTTCGTCGAGTCGGCGTACAGGGACACTGAGCTTTTCCGCACTATCGAAGACTACCACTCCGCCCTGCAATCGCGGAAAGGAAAAGACCCGCAGTGAGTCCGCCCCTTCGCAAAGGGAATTTCGGGCGCGATTGACCCTGTGCAGTGCCATTGTCGTTGGATGCCCTCCGGCTTACCGTGGCGGTACCACGAAAGGCACTGATCTAGAGCTGCAGCTCATCAAGTACTTCCCCAAGACTGCCTACTTCGTCGAAAAGGTTGGATTGCACTGTGATGACACCCCGCTTGATCTGACTCTCAGCCCGTTGGCACTGGTACTATCGAGGCTGCCCGAACCGTCACCGAATCCCTCATCAAGAACGGCAACATCGTCTCGGTCGGCTACATGCTTCGCTACCTGCGATGCGTCCAGCAGATGAAGAAGATCATCCATGACAACAACTTGACCGTGATGGCGACCAACGCTCGCTACGTGAGTTGTCTAGCGTTTAGGCGAACTTATCTGACCATCCAGTCGTGCGCATACGAAGCCATTGCCAAGCCTGCGTGGTGGAACAAGGCCATCGACATGGGACCCGTCATCGAGCAAGGCACCCACTTCTGCGATCTGTCGCGATACTTTGGTGGCGATGTCGACATTGACTCGGTCGTGTGAGTCATCTCTGGACGTATCGTCAGCAGAGTCTGACTGCAGCGCCAAATCCATCGAATTCTACGAGAAGCCTGGTCAGCTGAGCAAGATTCCCATTGACGAGAGCAAGATCCCCGAGGATCAGCGCATTCCTCGTTTGACTTCTGCTGTCTGGTCAGCTGATTCGCTGGTCCGGGGATGCGGAAGCTGACTCTTGGCAGGAAGTACGAAAATGGCGGTGTCGGATCATTCACCCACGCTGTCGCTCTACAAGGCCGTGCTTACGCCTGTGAGCTCGAGGTTTGGGCCGACGGATTCCACATGAGACTCGTGGACCCGTACCAGGCTCCCACACTCTATGTTCGCCGCCCCGGAGACGACCACGAGGAGCGACACATCTTCACCGTCAGTAAATGTACAAAAGACTGAATATGGCTGACTTTCAGGATGACGATCCCTTCTTCTCGGAAGTCTCGTCTTTCATCGATTGCATCGAGGGCGGCCCCGATCCGCACATCCTGTCTTCCTTCGAGGATGCCACCAAGACGTACGAGCTCACCTGGGCCATCCGTCTCGCGTCCGAGGCATCCCGTGTCCCAAGAGCTTAGAGGAGCATCAAGATGTGTGGAAGATGTGCATATATGCCTAATCATAAAAGACTCGAAGAACAGTGCAGATAGCTGGACGCGATGCACGAGTGCAATGTCATGCTTGGTGCCCGGTCATGGTCTGCTTTCGAGGCGACTCTCGTCAGGGCGGCGTGAAGCCGTATGATTGGGACGGCAGAGACCGCGACTGCGCTCCTGGTCAGACCGGACCTTCGCGTGAGGAGGGCAGGTGATTCCGCACACCCTCGACGACCTTTTCCGCGGTGAGACCTGGGGGTCGGGTTTCCCAATATACGTCTTGTAAGCCGGCCCAATGCGTGCTGAGGTCACGGATCCAGTCTTCCGACCCACCCCGCTGACGCAAGTTGTCGAGCAGCACTCCTCGACACTTCCATGACCTACTCGAGGCTATTGGTTTCCCGCTTCCCGAGGCACTCGAGGCTTTTATTGCTTTAACTGGTTGTGGCTGCTCATCCCGCGGAGAGGGCAGAAATGTGACTGTCTGCGCGTCGAGCAGGCGGAGGAGGGCTTGGCGTTGCTTCCATACTGCCTTGGCAGCGTTATACGACGTGCTAGGCGGCACAGGGAGGTCTAGCAGTGCTTGGAGTGGGATCTCGAGATGGGTCGCCGAGGGGAAGATGCGCTGGTGCGGGAGTGCCGGTACGGCCGCGAGGACGAGGGATGCCGTGCGGTGCGACGGGAATTGGTGGAGTGTTGTTTCGCGCACGAGGTCCAGTGCTGGCGATGGACTTGGGCGCGTCGACGTGGGGAGATGTGAGGAAAGGAAGGAGTGCAGCGAGTCATCGGAGGGGAATTCGAGTGATGTGTAGACGAGAGGCAGCAGTGCGGTGCGAGTGGCGTGAGAGAGCGTGAGTAGCGAGCACAAGGCCGCATGCGAGTGATCCGCTCTCAGCGAAATGGCGATGAGACGCAGGACTTCTGGTGGGAGGTAGAGGGAGTCCATGACTGAAATGTCGAAAGAACGACGATGTACTCGTAGCTCGGGGCATCGGTCCGAGCGACGTCACGAGGTATATACTCGAGTAGCCCCATTGTAGCTCTCGGATTTCCCCGTCTTACTCCTCGTCAAGCTCCTCTGCTCCTTCCCCTTGCTCTGGTAAATGTGCATGCTGACGCCGACATGGTTCCGATCTTGATTATGAGCCCTGACTCGGCGTGAGGCCTTTTCTCTATTCTTGTGCTGCTGCTGCACTGACAATGACTCGTCTCTGACGCGGCGTGACAACAGGGTCATCGAGACGAGCGATGGTTTTCGACGACTGACCATCTGACTCGGTGCACTTCGATTCCACCTCTTGCTCTTCGAGACGCATCAGCGCCTGTCGCTGCTTCTCTGTTTGTCGGCGTGATCGGGCCGATGCCATCAGCATCACTCGCCTGATCTCCCACCCTAGTCAGACAGACCAGACATTCCAGGCCCGACGAGAAAACCTTCTCTTGTGCATCCTTCCCGCTTGTCCACTTCGCAAGACGCCCGTCCGTCAGCCTCTACCTTCTCGTCGTTTCTTGTGCTGACCCCCTCAGCTGCCCTCCTCCGCGCGCGGTCCAATGTCCCCAAAAGGCATCTGGCCCAGCGCGATCAACATAGTCTCTTGTACCCCCGTAGACGCACTCTGTCGACCCCAAGCCACACCGGTAGATCAGAAGCAAGATGCTCGGCTCATCTTCGCGGTCCTCGACACTGCCTTTTGGTCAGATCGGCACGCTCATGGGCGTACGTCTGGCCGAGCCGAGTGAGTCTATCACACCGCAGATACTATGTGCAAGCTGACCTGTAGTCGCATATACGGGTGCGTCTCGTTGACCTTCTCCGTCGCACTGTGCGAGTACTGATCCAAGTCATCTTCCCCTTCATCAATCAGATGGTCGAAGAGCTCGGTGTCACCGATAATCCAGACAAGATTGGCTTTTACTCGGGACTCGTTGAGAGCTGTTTCGCCCTCGTCCAGTCCTTCACGGTGTACCACTGGGCCACCTTGTCCGAGTATGCGCTCACCTCGCAGAGGCGGTGGACGAGCTGACAACGCAGCCGGATAGGCCGCAAACCCGTCATTCTCTCTGGCCTAACGGGCGCGTCCATCTCCATCTCCCTCTTGTGTGTAGCCCTCGTACTGTACAGTCCGAGAGTCGACCGCTGATGAACAGCGGGCTATCCACCTCCTTCTGGGGCATGATAGTGGTGCGTTCCCTCAGTGGGGCGCTCAACGGCAATGTTGCCGTCATCAAAGCGGCCATTGGGGACATAACCGACGAGACCAACTCGGTGGACGCCTTCGCCATGTACGGTTTGACCTGGCAGACGGGCTCCATCATCGGGAATGCCGTAGGAGGGACTCTCTCCCATCCTTATGAGCGTTTCCCGGCTCTATTTGGCGACTTTGAGGTCTTCCGCATATACCCTTATCTCCTCCGTCAGCCCACTCCCTCGTCTGCCTTGATCTGATACTCATCACGCAGCATGCCTCGTCGCGACTGCCTCCACCCTCATAGGAATCACCTTTGCTATCTTTGTCTACCGCGAGTCGCTGCCGTCCCTTGCGCGCAATCCAAACAGACCCTCTCTGCTCTCTCTCTTGCCGCTCACCGGCACGAGGAGCTTCCACAGACGCAACGAGTCTTTGGCTAGCGCCACTTCAGAGACAGAGACACTAGTCGACCCGGGGTCTCCGATCAGCCCATCAGCTCAAGCCCTCATGGCCAAGTTGCCTCAAGGCATCGACCAGGGCGCGGGCTACCCAGCCCCGCTGAACAAAAAGTGGGGCTTCTGGGAGTTGATGGCTCATAGACCGGTGCAGATCATGTCGTGTACCATGTTCCTGACATCGTACGTCGCGCCCGTTCCTGGTGACAGTACGCTCATGGGCAGATTCGTGCAAGGTGCATGGGGTGCGGTGTCGCTGCTGTTCTTCTTTGACAAGAACAAGTGAGGCTAAATGTGCACGGGGCAGAGATGGACTGTTGCTGAATTGAGAGTGGTCTTGGCATGTCCGCCTCGGCCATAGGGACTGCTCTGTCCATCAACGGTCTCTGGACCATCGCATGTCAACTCCTCGTCCTCAACCGAGTTCGACGTCTGTTCGGTATCGCGCGGGCGTACAAGGTGTTATCGGCAGGATGGCTGTTGATCTTCTTCCTCCTTCCATTGCTGCGTCCAGTTATGGAGGCGACCGAGACGCCGATCGAGTCGGACAACGAATACGACCCGGTGCGCTACCCCGCGAGCCGGGGCTGGATCACCAGTATCTGCGTCAACCTCCTGCTGTGTTTCGTGACCCTATGCGGTATGGGCAATAGTCTGTTGATGGTGCTCATCAACTATTCGAGCCCGGACAAGACGGCTCTTGGCGCGGTCAACGGGATTCAGACCTCCATAGGGGTGAGTAGTCGAGGGGTAGCGCTGCAAAGGGGGTCAGGGCTGAACAGGTCGCAGTGCATGGCCCGTGTGGCAGGTCCATCACTTGTCAGTGCCCTATTTGCCATTTCGATGGATGGCAAGGTGCTCGGTGGAAGACTGTGGTGGATCTTCATGGTGGGCGCGACGGTCGTCAATCTAGCCGTGGCCTTGCTCGTCAAGCACGATGAGGGCGGGCAACAGGCAGCGACGATCAACATTGCCCTGGATGATGTGGAGACCTCTGCTGTGACATCGAGCGAAGAATGGGATACTGGTTCGGGCAGGTACCAGGGCAAGTTGGAGAGTCAGAGCAGACAGCTACTGCCAGTGTAAAGGATGAAGAAGGACCTCCCCCACTCACGGGGTAGTGAGGGCGGCGGGGAGGGGCATGGTGGCGTCATTGGGCGTGTCTCACCGAGCTCTTCGGCCCTTGGCCCCCTCACCGCCGCTCGGCGTGTTCGCCACGGACATTGTCGGGCTTGTCGATGGAGGTGGAGTGAAGAGGCATCCATCCATGTACGTTGTCTATGCATGTAGTGTACACTGTCACTGTCAAAAGCCGACTTGTTCCGGGCCTTTCTATAGCCGCGGCTGTTGACCCGTGCCTGTCCCGGGGCTCCCCCTCCTTTCCCCCCATCGACCGGTTAAAGGTGGCAAGGGCCAGGCCGGGTCTGTCGGGGTAATGTCTCGACTAATCAGCCGATCGACTGTAATAATAAGTTACCAATACCACGTTCGTCCTATTCTCAAACTTTACACCGTCACGCGCGTCTTCCCCCCCCTTGGCCTCTCTATCATCCACCATTCCACACCTTCCCATTCATATCGGTACAGCCCCAAGCTGCCTCTAGACATCATCCAGCTCTTCACGACGACAACGGCGACGAAGACGAGGACGACGACGGATCTCAAAAAGCGTCAAAGCCCACTACGGCGTCTCTCGGACCGATATTCGGAAGGTTGGACCCGACGACCGACGACCGGCCCTACTCTTTAGTGCAGGGATATCACCATCCTCTCTTGACCACCCCATCGCAGCTGATCGACGACAACCAACCCAACAACGGGCCCCGCCCATCATCAACCCCTGTCCCTTCTACCCCTCTACACCTCCCTGGACCACCCCATCAACCCCATCATCAAATTTCCACCCGTCTGACCCTCGAACACTTCTCTCCCATACCGCCGCCCACACTGTCTCGCCTGGGATCACCATCTCTTCCCTACCCATCTCACGCCATCACTCCCCTTCGCCACTGCCGCCGGCTCTTGGTCCAACGGATAGTGGAGAGTCCAGGCCCTCGCCTCCCCCTTCTCGCCTTTGAATTGCGCCGAGACAAAGGGGGGTCGTTGCGCAGGAGAAGCATCTAGCAGGCAGCGTGATACACTCGGCACAAGCGGATCACCGGCTTGCCCCTCCCCCCACACGCCAACCCCCGCCCGACCGACCGGAAGGGACACCAGCGTCTGCGTAACAGCCAACACGCCTTTGACACTTTGAACAGGGGAAGGGCGATAAGTCAAAGCCGTAGCGCAACATATTCGACCGCCCCTCCTACATCCTTCTTCTGTTCTGCTCTCCACTACTACTGGCAACAACACCGCTACAGTGACCATGTATCTCCACCGACGGTAGCCAGACGGTCTCCCGCACGACCACACTGCCCAACATGCCAATCACTTACCCACCCTCGCCAGACTCTCTGCCCGAAAGGGTACCAGACGTCAGCGTCTCCTTGCACTCGCCAGCCTCCCCGTCCAGGCAGGAGCCAGTACCGCTCCTGAGCCTCGCACCTCCCGCTCTCGCCCTGGGCGACCACCTCGAGGTCGGCAAACCTGGCGATGAGAACAACGTGGGCGAGATCTGGAACGGTCAGTACACGCCCTGCACACTGCCCTTGGATGCTGACCCTAGCAGTGATCGCTCGCGCTTCCGATCTCGTCAAGGACGGCCAACGTCTCGAGAATCTCGCATGGCGGTAAGCCATTTGGCCAGCCCGTTGGAAATCACGCTGACCAGACAGGGTGTGGGGCAGTGAGACCACATCTACCCCTCGACGGTGCAGGCGGTATTCAACGTCAACGCAGGGTACCGGCTCGTCCACATCTCTACACACCCCTTCTCACGAGCAATTCCCACCATCATCTCCCTTCCGTCCTCATCATGACCGCCATTCCACCTTCGGTTCAAAGCTCAACCTCCTCGTCGAGGGAGACAACTTCCGCGATTGGGTGTCCGATGCCAAGCGTGCGCTCCCGCCAATTCTCTCAGTCCCCGATACACCAGTGGCAAACTTGGAAATCCGCCTCGTCGAACCCACGCCTGTCCCCAGTCGCGTTGGCTCACTCGGTGGCAGCATGAACCCCGCCGGCCTTCTCGCCAGCGCGGCTGTGCCACCTCGGTTAGCCGAGGAGGATGCCGAAGACGGTATCGAAGAGGAAGACGAGCCCGAAAGCCCGGCTGCGACGTGTCCCAATGGCACTTCACCGCCATCCACAGCCAAGCGATCACCTCGAAAAAAGGGGGGCAAATTTTTCCTGCACTCATCGCCAAGCAAAGGCGGCAGCGGCTCGGATACCGTACCTTCCCCCGCGGATCCCCGCACCAAGCCCTCCCAACCAATTATGCCTCCTCGCATACAGCGACACTCGTCAGGATCATCGTCATCCATCCCCAAACTGAAACCTAGAGACAAAAAGTTCGACCTGAAAGAAAAGCGCAACGTCTCCTTGTCCACAATGAGGGGCAAATTCCACGCCGAGAAACGCAAAGTTCACGCTGCGCTGGAAGAGTCCAAAGCTGCGCAGGCCCAGGCTGAACAGGAGGAGCAGGATGCGCAGGATGAAGGCAGCGGCTGGGAGGACGAGGACGAACAAGCAGGCGAGGCACCAGAGCCGGAAGCTGAAGAGGATTGGAGCGACGAAGAGAGTCAAGCGCCAGAATCCAAGGAGCCGGAACAACCCAGCAAGCACCGCCGTCATTCTTCGCGCTCGTCGAATGGTGCTTCTGGGCACGAACTCACTCGTTTACTCTCTCGACAGACGTCCCGCAAGTCGGGCTCAGATACCAACACCAAGAGCAGAGATCCACCACCTCCACCCGCTCCGACTCCGCTCAAGCGCATGTCAAAGAAGCAGCGGGAGGCGGCTGCTGCGGACAGGGCTCGGATCGAAGTAGAGCTCGAAGCTCAGCGGCAGCGCGAGATGTTTTCAAAAAAGCAAGTGGTCAATGGCTCCCGTGCCAGTGAGGGACTCTTGACTGGGCTGTTCAGGCGTGGCGGCAGTTTGGTGGACCTGGTGGGTATCAAATACTGTCTTTTGTGAGACTGGCTGGCTGATTCCAATAGCCGGGAGCCCAGAATCACATCGCACCCCTTTTGCGAGCATCTGGCACTCACGACAATCTCACCTCTTTGCGCTCCAGTCTAGGACAAGGCCTGCCATCCCATCCGCCTAATCATCACCCGCATCCACACCCGCACCCGCACGCACACCCGGGCCCGACTATCCTGCGGAGCAAATCGGCAGCTGCACTGCCCGTACAAACGGGGGTCAGTGTTACTGTCGGCCCACATACTCCGCTGCATGACAATAATGAGCATTCGAGCGTCGAAAGGCATAGCAAGGGGAGCCATGGCAGCAAGGTCGGGGAGAGCGACGACAGCCGGCTAGCTTTCAAGTCTGCTGCCAAGAAGCCGCGGGTGAGCTTGACTGTCGTCTCAGTCCCCATGTCCAATTCTGAAATGCAGCAACAACGTGCGCCAGCAGATGTCGCACTCGAGTCCTCTGATGACGAGGCGAGTGAAGACGATTATCTTGCGACTTCTCAGACCCGTCGCAAGCTGGCGGAGCTGGACGCTAAGAAAGCTTCTAAAGATGCGATGGGAACGACGGCTCCAGCACCGCAAGTCGGCTTCGAGGGGGCAAATGGTGTGGTCGTGCCCATGTCCCCGACTTCAAGGCGACGAGCAATGATCACCAGGGAGATGTCGGAGTCACTACGAAAGAGTGGGTCTCTAGGGATCGTCAATGGGTCCCACTCTGACAGCTTAGACCTGATTCTCGAGCGACAGAAATCCAGCACAGGAACCGGTCTTCGAGTTGCCTTTGCTCCTCACACTCGTCCGCCGCCCCTCGTAACGCGCAGGACCGGCATGTCGACTCACAATTCAGCGACCGATCTGAAAGACTATCAATATGGTCATCCGCTCGAACGAAAGACATCACTCCCTCCAGACCTTCAGCTTCCACCCAAGCTTGTGCCGCCACTACAGACGCCACAAGAGCGAGAGGGTCGCCCGAGTCAGAAGTACTATCACCCCCTACTGCAGGGGATGGCACATCCTCAACCACACCCATCATCACGCTCCCAGCCGCAAGAGCCAACGCAACAGGTCTACTACCCTCAACCACCCCTCAGTGCCGACCCGATCCGCCGCCAAAATCGACATACGGTTCTGAGCGGATTCCTGCGGCCATTGAGTCGCGTTGGGGACAACCCGACCATCAGTCGGACTCACAGCTCTGCCGAGTTGACCGTGTCCCCGACCAACATTGGAGGTCGGCCCGTAGGAGAATCGACACCCATGGTCCGCAGCAACACCGATGGTGACAAAGGGAAATACATGGAAGAGCGAGACCTGCAGCGTCGCGAGTTGCAGCGGAGAAGCGAGACCATGGACACTGGATACCGCTACCACGGGTGGTAAGACGGCAAGGGATGAGCCGACATACACTATTTTTGGGATCTTCAGGTTTCACACTTCCCTTGTGCACTGCACATGAGCATGAGCATGACAGCAACAATCAGGCGGTTGTCACATAACATCATCATAGGTTTCTTGTTGTACAAATAGGGAAAATGAACGCCGAGATGTACATTGCATGGGCGCATACGTTGCGAGTTCGCGACTTAGCTCGGGCACTACAGTACAGCATTGATGAGGATGATTCGAGACCGCAAGTAGCAAAAAAATTATCTACATTCTTCCGGCGACCCGGTCATCACATACTCTTGACACCTCTGAGCAGTCACTGACCTCTAACTGGACTTCGGCACCGAGACTGCCCCCATCGACTGGCCCGTCTTCTACACGGGCGACCTGCCTGGTCGAGTCGCCGTCCCAGTTCGGGCATCTGCCGGGGCCGAAGGTCTTACACCGCCGTTCGCCGCACCCCGCCGCGCGTCCTCTTGGCTACCACCCACCACCTCGGTCATTCCATCTTCCCTCCTCCTTTTTCTTCTCCACGCACATCATCGCTGAGCAGCTACTGTACATTGACCAGCCGACGTACCCGGATGCAAAGACCAAGATAGCGGCTGGAGGCCGGGTGGAACGAGAGGACGATGCAGCAGCAACCGACCGGCAATCCCAACGTCAACCACACGCCGACAGGCTCGCGCCGGTCCTCGGGATCGTTTCCCTTTTCCAGCCCTTTCAGTATGTCTGTGCCCCCGCCAGGAGCCGAGGGAGGCTTCTCCATGGGTGTCATTGGGCCCTACGGGCCCTCTGCGGGCTCTAGCGGCAGCGTCAACCCCAGTCCAGAGCGATCGCGGGTCCACTCTCAATCTCATTTGCTTCAACAGCAGCACGAGGATGATTCGAAGCGGCGCAAAGTCACGCGTGCTTGTGACGTCTGCCGGCGGAAGAAGATCCGATGTGACGGACCAATGAACAGCGACTCGACCAGCAAGTGTGCAACCTGTCAGGAGGGCGGCTTCGAGTGCACCTACGTTGAAGCTGCCAAACGTAGGGGACCGCCAAAGGGGTGAGCTTCGCATGCTGCTGCGCGCTGTGCCACAGCTTGGTGCTGACCGAGGCAGGTATCTTGAAACGCTTGAACAACGATGTGGGAGGTTGGAGAAGCTGCTACATCAAGCATGTTCACTTGTTAGCGAACAGCGATCCTCGGCTGACGGTTGCAGATACACCCATCGCTCGACATCAATAGCATTGCTGGCCCTGCTCCGGATCGCGAAGAGTTCGACCTGGCCGAGTACAACGAGACCCTTCGCGTCTTGCGTATACCTTCATGGCCAGCGACAAAATCCTTGTCAGACATCAAACCATTCGTCTCCGCCGCTACAAGCCTCGAATCCTCCGTATCGCCCCCTGCAGCTGCCGCCCCATCCCCGTCCCTTCGCATATTGGGTCCGCAACCATGGTCCACATACGAGCAAGATCCCAATCGACCTCCAGACGACGATGCACAGGTCGAACACGATCACTCGGAGCACGCCGACCTTGCAAGAGCGATGGCTAAATTGGAGGTGCGGGATGTGAATTGGCGATTTCATGGCAAGGCTTCAGCGGCTCTTCTTACCGGTACCCTCGGACAGCTCAAATACCAAGGGACGAAAGAGACACTACTTGAAGCATTGCATGCCAACAGAAGGGAAGAGTACTGGAAAATCCCAGAGTGGGAGCTGGTCACTGCCAACGAGACCCTCAAACCAATCGACTATACAATATGGCCGGAAAACGACCTGGCCGACCTGCTCATCGAGGCATATTTCCGACATGCCAATTTCCTCCTTCCTCTTCTCAATCGTATCGTCTTCCGGAGGCAGTATTTCGAGGAACGAGTCTATGCTGTCAACAGCGAGTTTGCCAAGGTGTGCCTGATGGTCTTCGCCAATGGAGCTCGCTTTGTCGACGACGAGCGTGTCTACTGGCCTGTTGATCTGGCCATGTCGGACGAGGGACGACAACGGCTTCAAGAGGATGCAGATGGCTCGAGACGCTACTCTGCTGGCTGGAAATATCTTCGAGCCGTGCTGCTGATGGGCAAGAGCCTCATGCAGGGGCCGAACTTGTACGACTTTCAGGCCCAAGTCCTCGTCTGCACCTTCTTGCAGGGCTCAGCAGTCCCACATGTCATGTGGCTCTTGTCAGGCGTTGGACTGCGCTATGCTCAGGAGCTCGGCATCCACGTCCGAGCGACGATGTTGCATGCCGATCCCGTCGAAAGGGCTCTTTACAATCGTGCATTCTGGTGCTTGTATCATGTCGATCGTCTCAATTGCGCCGCCATCGGTCGCAGCGTAGCATTGCAAGACACGGACTTTGATGCCGACTATCCCATTGCAGTAGACGACGAGTACTGGGATACGGGCGATATAGAGAAGGACTTCAAACAGCCGGATGGGGCTGGCATTCCTCAAGTCGCCGCCTTCATTCAGACTCTGAAGCTCGATCATGTCATCGGCGCCGCTCTCCGCACCATATACGCCATCAACAAGCTCCCAGAGCACCGCGCTGACACCGCTGCTCAACGATCGGTCGTCGTTGAACTCGATTCTGCCCTCAACTCATGGGCAGATGCTGTCCCCGACGGTTTGCGGTGGGATCCCACTCGGTCGGACCAACAGCTGTTCGAGCAGTCAGCCCTTCTCTATGTTCACTACTACTACTGCCAAATCCTCATTCACCGCCCCTTCATCCCCATTCCCGGTCGAAGCGACACTAATAACCTCGGTCTCCCCTCCCTCGCGATTTGCTCCAATGCCGCTCGCTCAATCTGCAACATCCTCGACGCTGTGCTTCGGCGCGGTCGCCAACTTGGCGCGTTGCCCGGCAGATGCATTGACATCAGCTTCATGCTACCCGCCTACACCGCTGGGATTCTTCTCCTGCTCGGTGTCTACATGGGCCGACAGCAACCGCAAGAAGCCCAGCGGGCATTGAACGACGTCCGAAAGGTCATTGCAGCCACCAAGGAGATGGAAATGTCATGGCGGCAAGCGGGCAAATTGACCGACATGTTGAGCGAACTGATCAAGGAGCCGAAGCTACCCGATCCCCCGACCCAGGGTCAGAAGCGGTATCTGGGTGGAGAGACCTCCGATAGTATGAGCGAGCTTTGCACACCCGCTAGCAAAGAGACGACCAGTGGTCTGAATGCCAGCGGCCGATGGTCCAGCTCTCCTCGCAAGACATCGTCCAAGAGCCCCGGAGGATCCGTGAGCGACGCGTCACCCGCCTCTGACCCATCTTCGGGGGCGCAGGCTGTGACTCTGCAGCAGCCACTCGCACCAACTGTTCCGGATGCGTTACCGGACTTTGGTGCCCAACTCAGGACGATGACAGTTCCCGACGAGTTGTGGGATTTCTACGGCTCTGGGCCCCTCGGCACATCGACTCCAGCCTACGATGGGCTTTCCGCCCGCCCCCGTAATGCTTACATCAATATGCTCGGCATGGTAGGGCCAGGGTCGACATTTGGCCAGCCAGGTCTAGGCATGGAACCCAATAATCCTTCTATCGTTGGTGGGGATGACATCTGGGCCCAGCTGCTGAACGGATATGTGTAAGTCGACTAATCACAACGTTCGCGCGTGCTTATATTGCAGCGACCAGACCGAGTGGATGGACGCTCCTCCGCCTGGAGGGTACCAATAGAAAATAGTCTAATAAGCCACTCGTGTTCTTGCCCATTGCACTCGTATAACGGGTGATTTGATGCCATTCATAAGCTACAGATGTTGGTGGCCGTCATTCTGTTGTGTCGGCTTGCTTCCCGTTTGCCCCGTCGGTTCCGGTTTTCCTGTTGCAACTGGTGCTCCGTGCACTTTTGCGTCCATCGCCTTCTTTGCTTGCAATGCAGAAAGCGCCGCTGCGAAGGATCAGCACTACTCGCTCTAGCTGGTGAGAAATTCGACGGACCGCCAACACCACTCCCATCTTTTGCCAAGCCCATTCGTAGTCTCGCCTCTCCCTGCTCCCCAAGCAGCACTTTAAGCGCATTCCGTACTCTTGGCTCAAAATTGGGCAAAAATTCGGCGACCCTGCCCGGTGAGCAGTCTGTAGGCATCTGCAGCCCCTGCACACTTACGAGCCGTCTACCCCAACATCCACCCCTGTGTCCTGCTCCCCCTGCGGGGCTTTCTCATTCCCGGTGTGCAAGACGACCGCAGCTATTGCGCACGCTGCCAGAGCGCACGCCCTCGTTGCGACAATGTGACAAACCCATCTGACAATCTCGACGCAATTGTCCGATAGGTAATCGACATCCACACCCAGGTCGCCAACGATGATCTTTCGAACCTCCTTGTCCTCTGTGGCAGCCTCGACATTCGAGACGAAAGCGGCATCGTAGCCGTAATGTGTATTGAGGATGGTCGACGAATGACCATCAAACAGGACAGAGCAGTCGATGAGGTATAGGAGGATATTACGGCTGATCTCGCCAATATCTGCCACGTCAGACAGGAAGCGGCACAAAGGCACAAAGCGCAACGTACACATGCCTGATACCATTTTCTCGAAAGCTTGTTTACGCCTGAAGTCAACAGCCATCCCGTCACTGCGCCAAATCGAGGAAACGAGCTCACGGATTGATCGACTCTCGGTCCAGCTTATTGTCGAACATGGACACCGGCAATGTGTGCCTCTAGATGCCAATGAGCTCCCTTGTCAATATGGTCTGGTGAAGCGCACCCCATTGTCCATGGCGCCCCACTCGGTATTGATGACCATATATTGCCCCGCATGTTCTCCTCCCTTCTCTGCCGCTGCGATCTTCTCTTCTCCTAGCTTCTTCACTGTCCGTGTCTTGTCAATGTAAGCGCCGTTGGTTCCGGTCCCAAAGATGGCACCGATCAGAGCTGGGCCTTTCTGGTATGACCTGGACAAAAGGGTTCCAACGGTCTGAACGTTAGTCCAAGAGCCTTTTGAAAGACCACAGCGCGGCAACTCACGTCGTTGACAAGAGCTGCACACCGTACATGGATGTGTTTTCTATCGAAAGCGTCCTGCAAAAGTTTCACCACGTCGTGACCTATGGCGTTTTTGGCTGAGAAGCCCTTGGTCCATGTCAAAAGCTTGCCGGCGTCGATCGCTGTCTGCTCCACCGGAAAACTGAAGGTGAAACCCAGGTTCATGGGCTCTCCCGAACTCTCGATCTCCGAACCGATGTCGGTAAGAAACGCATCCACCGAGTCGGCAATGTAATCTGTGGATCAGATGACTGCTCTGACTGGACAGCAGAAGTCGCAATCACCAAAAAGCACCCTGGCTTGGCCAGACTTCAAGTCATCCGAGACTTTGTACTTTTGCTGCTTGATCTCGAACTTGTGTTGTCCGTAAAGCCGAACTTCGCAGACACGCCTATGTGCGTCAGCGCTGAGGACGCAGCCGGGCAAGGCAATGCCGGCGCTTCCTTACCGAACTCACAAGTTGGTGCCACCCAGGTCTAGGGCCAAGAACGTTCTGTGGAGGTCAGTAAGACGCTCTGGCAGCTCATTTGCCGGGCATGTGTCACGCAGAGCTCGACTTGGTGTGACCGCCAGTGGGAAAAAGGCCAACTGTGACTCACCCTACTTCCGAGCCGTCTGGTACGCCAGTGACGAAGCTCGGCACCATGGCTACATCCTTGCCATACTCTGCCAAGCCTTCTTCGAGCTCCAATCTGAAACGAGCCAAGATACTCCTCAATTTGTCATCGCTCAGCAGAAAGTACGGCTCGATAGTCTTGCAGATGTCGGGTAATGTCATGCCGTGTAAACGGGTCCCTCGAAGGCGTGAGACGGGTGGTATGCTTGTACGCTGTCGGCCACGGTCGATCACAGACACGTTGATGAGGGATCACGGTACCGAGTCGATTGTAGTGCTCGTATAGTGCGGTACCAGAACAACGAGTGAGATGAGGGCGATGAAGAAAGGAGGAAATGCCATGCCAAACCCGAAAAGAGAACCCTGACCAAGTTGTTGGATGCCACTGCCGTCATTCATACAGTATATTCGGGCCGCTTAACATGCATCAATCATATCATCCTCATTGCTACAACCATTCTCATCTCTCACTCGACGTACTGAACCATGAGCATGCTATCCCGTCTCTTGCGTGTCCCACTCGAGTCAACACCTACCTTGCGCAGATCCAACGTGAGAGTCTTTGAAGAATTCTCGATCTGTTCTCGATAAACACCGACCAGGCCGTCGGCATGTTCATACCTGTACGCGCCATCAGCTGTCCTCCGCCATTTTGAATGCGATACTCACAATGTGCTTTTGAGCGATATGATCAGGAATTGTACATCCTTCGCGGCCTGTTCACGAACGTAGCGAGCGAGTTTGGCCACATTGGTCGGGTCCAGGGCTGCGTCCACTTCGTCGAGAACGAAGAAGGGAGCCGGATGATACGAGTGAATTGCGAAAAGCAAGGCCAGAGCGGCCATCGTCTTCTCGCCTCCAGAAAGCTGCTCCATCTCGGCGAAACGCTTGCCAGGGGGCATGACGTTGTACTTGACACCCGAGAGATACGGTTCCTGAGCATAAGCGCAAAGGCTCCCTCAACCCATCTCGCAAAACTGACCTCTGCGTCCTCGAGACTCAAGAAGCCCACTCCACCTGCAGGAAACGTCTTGCTCTTCGTCAGATCCTTGTAAATCTTATCGATGCACTTTGCCATGTGAGTGTAAGCCTTGTTGAACAGGTCGCATCTGAATTGTGTCAGGCGAAATCCAGCCGACCAGTGGCACGACTGACCGTTTCTTTCGCAAGTGGTTGTAGTCATCCTTGGCCTTTTTGCTGTGTTGTCGAGTCTCCTCAGCCTCACGTTCTGCTTCATCTAGGCCGGCTTGTACATCGGCGAGTCTTGTCGTCAGCTTTACGCGAAATGAGCAGTTTACGGCCATACCTGTCGATTGCTTTCATATTTGGCACCATCTTTTCGAGGTTTGCCTTCATGCTCGCTATCTGAGCCTCGAACTCTCGCCCGACTTCTTCGCCATCATTCTACTACATCAGCATACTTTCAGATCATCATATAGACTGACATCGCGATCTTCCTCCTCAAGTACCTCGAAATCGGGCTCAATGCCGTAGTCGCGGATCTGCACGGAGCGCTGCGCCTCGTAATCGTCAACATCCATAGCATCTGCTTCCGCGCCGGCCTTAGAGATCAGCCTAACTTGGATTTCTCGTTTTGTCAGCCTACCTCTTCGATGGGTACGTCGTCGAGTGATCCTCGCCTCAAGGGCAGATCGACCTCATCCAGTCGACATCGCCGATAAATAGCATATCGTTGTGAAGCCGCCTTGTCAATGACGTCGGTGCATGCCGCGATTTCCTTGAGAGCCTTGTCTAGTGATCTTTGAGTCTTGCGGGTACGGTCGCGATGATCCTCGACGGTTTTTACGGCCGCCTCGTATTGCTCCTGGGCCCTGGACAGCTTCTGGCGCTGGTGGTTGATCTCATCCTGCAACTGCTCCATCGCCCCCTCAATGTCACGTTTCCTTTGACGAAGTTGCTTGGCAGTCTTATTTTCGCGCTCGACAGCAGCTCTCAGGTTTCTAAGTCGCTCCTGCGTTGCTTCGAGCTGTGATTCCTCGAAGTCAAGTCTGTCATCAGCGTAGTCTTCGAGGATTTGAAACTGCTGCGAATTCCAACTCACTGATGGCGTATACGAGCTTGTTGAGTCGAGAAGGATTCCAATGCCTCGTTCTCTTCCCTTGCGAGCCTGATCTGCACATCCTCGTACTCCCTGATGTTGACGACCCTGATTTTCTTGCAGAACGCACTGAATATCTCGTCATCTGCTTTGTCTACGACCGTAGACAGTAAAGCCGCTCGGTCAGTCGCCAGTCTTACTGCTTGCCGCTTCTTGACCGATTCAGGAGAGAGCTTGCTGAGTTCGGAGGCGAGATGTTTCAGTTCGCCATGAAGGCCTCTTACACGAAGGCGAATCGCGTCCTTTTCGTGAGCAGGAAATATGCTATGAAAGCGCAAGACTGACCAGATCGTCCTTGACCACAGTTGCCTCGGCATCCAACCTTGCGAGTTCTTCAAGCAACCCCTCATCAGCCTTCTCTTGAGGCTTCGACCGATTCAAGTCCTGAAGTTGCTGAAGGTATTGCTCTTTGGCTCGCTGCAAGCCTAACAGCTCGCGATCGTCGAACCGGCGAGATCCACTGGTGCTGGTTCCGCCGGTGATCAGCCCACTTCGATGTATAACGGTCCCGTCCAATGTAACGGCTGCCGTATCAGTTGAATGACTCCATGTTGAGCTCAGGGCGGCGCAGACCTTTTACTTCTTGCGCTTTCTCATAGCAGATGTGCTTTGCGATTGTCATCGAATCACAGATCATGGCGCTGCCGCAAGCGTGCTGCATTGCCTGCTCAACTGCGGGCTCGTATTCAATGCAGTCGATTGCCAATCGAGCGCCTTTGACGAAGTTGCGGAGCTTTTCGGCGACGGGCTTGACCTGTATGGTGTCCAGAGGTATGAATGTCGCTTGGCCTGCACGTTGATTGCGCATGTACTTCCACATCAACGCTCGTCTGACCATGTTATCCTGCTCTTCTCACCTCAATGCAATCGATCGCCACTTTCTCTTGTTCAACGACCACGGCATCTGCATGTCGACCTAGCACTGTCATGACAGCCAAATCGTATTTGTTGTTGACGGGTCTGCAAAGCTCAATCACGCGCCCGTGAACGCCAGGGAATATTCTTTTCAAGGTGTGAAGCGTCTCTTTGAGCCGGGCTTCACGTTCTGATTCGCGCTTATCGACTCCGGCCTGCAAGAGTTTGTTGTAAGTTTCCTGCAGTTTCTCATTGATCTCCGTTTCTTTCATGCTGATGCGCAGGCGCTCTGTACGTGCGCGCTCGAGCTGAGCCTTGATACTGTCTCGATCCTCATAGAGTTCCGCAAGTCTAGCGGATAGCTCAGAGTCAGCATGCGACACGATTGACGCCATGACAGCATGGAACGTACCGTACTCTCGCGATCGGTCAACATATTTGCCTCGCTTTCCAGCTTCGACTTCCGATGCTCTGCTTGCTGCACTTTGTCTTCTACTGAGCCCAGAGTCGCTTTGAGATTCGTTTCTTCTCGCCTAATGGCCTGCAGTTGTTGACGCTCGGACACGGCTTTGAGGTTGGCCTTGGCTCGCCTATGCTCATCAGCATGAGCGGGCAGATACTTTACACGTACAGATCATTGTACTCATCCAATTCTGCGCCTGACAGGGCTTTTCCCAATACCTGCGTTTTCTGTCTCTGACGAGCTGCGGGATGATTCACTTCGAAGCTCAACTAGCACTTTATTAAACGCACCTGCAGCTGCATCCATCTGCTGTTTGACGTCGGTGGCTCCCTGGCGAAGAGCGTTCACACTCTCCGACTGGCGCTCTTCGTCCTTTTCTACCCTCTCAACGAGCTTGGCAGAATTGGAAGCTTTCTTCTCGGCATGTGATATCTGGGTCTCGATGGCGACAAGCTCGGGTTTCTGTTCTCATTGAGTCGGATCCGGCGCTGGAGAGGAGACTTGCCTTCTCTTCCATTGCCCTCTCTGCCTTTTTGACCGAGGATTCGCGCTTCTTGAGCACAAGATGAGCTTGACCTTGGTCCTTCTTGCATTGGCGAAGGCTTGCTTCATCACCATCCTGTGTCTAAGCGACAGCGGAACATGGTTGAGCCATCTCACCACTGCAGAGCGGAGCTCCGATAACCGTCCGTTGACTTCTTCCATCTGACGAGCCGAACGCGATATCTCCCCTGTGAGATGGAACAAGCGCCAAAGCAAGTGCCGCTGGACCAATGCGTCCTGAGAGATCAGCAGATTGAGGACGAATGGCCAGGTAACCCTGACCTTGTCGTCACACAGCCTTTCCCACTGCTTGATCTCCTCGCGCTGCTCTTTGAAATGTCGGACTTCGGTGAGCATACTGCGCTTTTTGGCATAATTTGCGGTGGATGCCTCCGTAGCTTTTTCTTGTGCCGCCTTGGCAGCCTCATATGCCGGTGCGAGCTCAAGTGATCTGCCCCGGTTAAAAGCCTCAAGTGACAAAGGGCAGATCTCACCCGCTGATGCGATCGATGAGTCTGGCTAGCGCCTTGCTATCCTGGCTAGCGACACCTTCAACGTCTCCCTGGAAAACCAGGAAATTCTTCGCTTTCACGAGAATGTTGAACTTCTCCAGCTGCTGGTTGTATTGGTTCCAGGGTACAGCTTTTCCATTCAAATAGTACGTCGAAGCCCCCATTGTTGAGATGCTGGCTGTGAGCGACGAAGGCAATTGGACGGCTCACCTCCGTCGGAATCTCCACTCTTTAGCCTTCTCGTCTTCATAAACTGCCATGACATATGCAGTTCTCGCGTCCGAACTATCATCGGCAGATTCTCGGAAGTCGGTAGCGCCATCCACGTCCATTTCCTCTGCCTGAGCCGCTTTCCGTCCTCGGTAGACCAGATCTTTCAATTGAGTAGAACGAAGTTGCGCGCTCTTGACACCGAGTACGAATGAAATCGCGTCCATGAGGTTGCTCTTGCCAGCACCATTCGGACCGATGATACACATGAATGGGGCATCTCCGAAATCAATGACCTAGAAAGCGTCAGACCAACTCCTCAACATCGTGATTGCCGAGAAGAAGAGCAGCAGGGAAGGGAAGGAGGACATGCCTGTGTGCCACGGTAAGACTTGAAGTTTGACAGCTCCAAACGTCTGAGAGGCATCTTGCAGGAGCAAGGACGGCGCCCTGTACACCAAAACACTCCAAGGCAAGCTGATTCTTTGGTTCTTGCAGAATGCAACGACTACGAGTCGCAGAGTAGCTGACGCGACTCTTTCCAGTCACCGTGCCTGGCCTCATATCGGTGTGACGCGATGGACGAGCCTATCATGTTCCACGAGGAAAAGTTAGGCTTCCGTGCCGTAAAGGTCTGGTCGGCGGGTCGGTCCGGGGAACGAGGGTTGATGCCAGTCTGCAAAGACAGACTCGATACTCTCTGGATTTGAACGCATGCTCTTCTTCATCATCTCCTTGTTGCAACATAGCATCATCTTTTATTCAGTGCGGGCAGTCCTATCTGGTATGGCCAGCGAGGGTCGACAACGAGCTCACATTTCGCCTTCGTGAGAGGTACGGCGGTACACCATGCACCCCTACTCCCGCCCCGATTCCACCTCGGGGGCACGCGAAGCCGATGACGGCGGCGAGCACGATGACTCGAACGACTATTCACCTGACAGCGGAGATCACGGAGCGTGGCACGCGCAGTCGGCAAGCGGCGCGAGCGAAGGAGTGCGTCATACCAAGGAGAAGAAGGGTTTGATAGCAAGAGTGAACAGTACGTGCTGCTTCTTTCCCTGCCTGCGTCATTTCTTTCTCGCCTCATTCTTCCTACCCGTCAGGTTCGATACTGTGACATCCGCCCAGGTACCATTCACTCCCGCTGACTGGGCCGTCGATGGGCAGCATGACTCAACTTGACGCGCGGCGCGCTGACCGATCTACAGGGGCCTGTGTGAGCCGTATTCCTCCCTCGTCTTCGCGTCCATCGCATCTGATCCCAAGAACAATTGTCGTCGCATGAAGATGAGATGTGTCGGGGCTGATGATCCACCTTGCAAACGATGCCGCAATGCGGGCCTCGAATGCGTCATGGAGAAGCCTGGAAGGAATCACGCGGAGCAGATGGGCGACGAGTTGGTACTAGTAGCTCTCATGTGTCGCTTCTTACGTCGGTAGCCGCCTGAGATCCTTGGAGAACACTGTCTCGACAATTCAAGACACTTTGACAGACTTGGTCGCCACACTCAAGTCACACACCACCCCGCCGCAGCCGCTCATGTCGATATCACCTACACCTGCATTTGGCATGGGCCAACTCTCTCCTTTCGATGGACCGATACGTAGTGCGCCTTCATCTCGTGAGCTCGAATATCCAGAAAGATTGACGTGATATCTGCACGCTGACACGTGCTCCAGAAGGGAACACGGCCTATCGCGGTCCTCCTAATGCTGGCTTGTCGACCCTGGCTACGCCCGGAAGCAGTTTTCACACCAGTCGCCAACAACCACCTTTTGCCCCTGTACCGATAGATCGTACATTCGGCCCATTCAGCCGCGCTCATCTACATTCTCGTGGACCGCCAGATCGTCCGAGCGGGCCTATGGAGATGCCACAGGTCAGGATTCCACCTCAACAACATCCTTGGCCACAATCGGCTGTGGGCGCCCCTGCTTTGATGTCATCACCGCAACCCACACATTTAGCGCCTGCGAGGCCTCTCAACATGAACCCGGAACAGTCTCCAGAGCCACTGGATAGGACCGAGAATGATCGACCATACTCCACTCTGCCTCCATCTCGTGCGGTATCTTTGGGGCCTGACGAGCTGGATTCTGAGGGTATCACGAACCCGCTTGGAGCCATGTCTAGTATGGCTGGCTTGGTTGAAGCAGCCGTTGAACGAGCTAGAGAGGAACAAGCGAAGGCTCTTGCTCGAGGTCGTGGCACATCTTCCCGGAAGCGGTCTCCCGAGCAGCCAGCAGCCAGCCACAGAAGTGGCAAGAAATCTCGTACGGGAGATCAGCGAGTAACTGGCCACATGATCACCGAAAACCAAAATCTGCCTCCTGCTCTGCCTGGACAAAGGGGAAAGGATAAGTCACAGCAGACACACACCCACGCGTTCCCTGATGCAGTGGATGAGGGAATCGTTCCAGAGTCCGAAGGTCGTGAAATGGTGAAATTGTGAGTCGTGCATACCCCCAGGTCCAGTCCCAACCGCTTACTATGTTAGATTCTATGCGGGCTCTTCCAATTTTATACCTTGCTATGATCCGGAGGTGGATACCTGGGAATCGTGAGTAAGGAACTCAACGGCAAGCTCAGCGCCGATATCGCAGATTGCGTCAACGATCACCGTTCTCGATAACTGCCATGATCATGGTCGGCGCGAGAGTTAGAGATGCAGGAGGTCGGCCATGTCAGACCCGCACTTCAGGCTTACTGATGTTATAGGCCGCACGAGCGACGTTCAACGCAACTGCCGGTCGCATGCCGAGAAGATTGGTGAGTTATGCTCTCTGTCCACGCGATATAGAACTGATCCCAAAGCGAATAGCACTTTGTTCAATCCGGTCTCGCGAATTGAGGCCGTTCAAGCGATGAGTGGGCCTTTTGCCGTTATCGAGACCCGAGTCTGACATCAGTCCTCCTAGCCACATTCAGCGACGAATCCGGCTGGCTTCCTGGTGGCCACGCTGTACGGATGGCTATTGATCTCGGAATCAACCAGGCTTTCCTTCTTCTACTGAAGAGCGGGATGGGAGCTGGCAAAAGCAAGGCTGAGCTCGAAGAAGAAAGACCACTGGTGGTGCAAGCCAGGGTCTGGTTTTGTGTGCGTTGATCAGTATTTGCCATGTTCATGCGCTGATGAAAACCAGCTATACCTCATGGAGCATCAGTCCGTAAATGATCTGATTCTCGATGGCACTGACCTTCCTCAGGATGGCCTATGGGACCGGAAGGCCAGCTATCCTGAGAGAGGATGAAGCAATCCACAAAGTTCAACGATTGCTAGAGCACCCTCTCTCAATCACTTCGGACGCAAGGCTGGTCTCTACCGTTCACCTGCTTTCGTTACGAGGTATGTCAGTCAGATTATCAGTAAGCCACGAGTGACTGGCAGCGCCACTCCACATCGAGCTCACCGCCTCACCGGACCTTCCACTTTCTGGGAGTGCGCTGCAAAGGCTAAAGGAGGCCAACAAATCGTTTGACGATTGGGAGAAACACTGGGACGGGGTTTTCTGTGAGTCTCGCTCATCGCGCAATCGTATATCTCCTCACGTAGATAGCCAAACGTTTTGGCAAGACCAGAGGAGACTTCTTTCGCGAGTCACTGGTCATACAGCGCCAATATGCAGAGTGGGTCTCAGCCACAAGCATGCCTCAGACTCACACTTAGATTGTTCGTCAATTCCCAGCTCTTAAGGGGTGTCAGGGATCGCAGCGACGTCGAGCACATGCCCGAAGATAAGAAAGACTTGGCGATCAGAGCCATGAGAAATGCCCAGCGATGTGTGGATATCTGCCTTCATGGCCAAAACGTACGTACCTACACGAAGTCACAGAGTAAATCAGCTTAGGGACAGTACCGCAACGGTCTACGATATGGTGAGCTCCTGCCGGAAAGCCGCGAGTAGGTCTACTGAACTGACCTCCAGCTGTACATTATGTCCGTGAGTGATCATGTCAATGACTGGCTCACTTGTTGCTGACTCTCCAGATGTCTGTGCCGCCTTTGCGGCATCCTTCTTGATTCGCATAGCCCGGCTTTTTCCGTCTGAACTCAACCTCAAGCAGACTGCGAAGAACGTGGAAGAACTCGCTGCGATCCTTGCCGAAGGTGGTGTCGGCCATCATCTGCCTGTCTCCCTGCTGACTACTCCAGTGCCAGCGGGTCGATACGCCCGCTCTTTACGGCTAATTCTGCGAAGAGCTCGGCGTAACAATGTTATACCTGCCTCCTCAGCGGCTGCTTCACCGCTCAAATCAGCCGTAGTCTTACCCCACGCCAACGGCCAGGACCAGCATCCACGCCAAGAGCTTCGAGCATCAGCGTTTGCCTTCACCCCGATGCCGCTTGCGTCTGCGCCCGTCTCCGTCAGGGAGCCTGTTGCTGCTCAAGCGCCCGTCACAACCATTGCCGATCAGGTGTCTTCGGGGATTGCAGCAGCACTGCCCATCGGGAATGGTTCACCTGGTACTATGTTTTTGCCACCATCACAGGGAACGAATACTTCGCCATCAACAGGTGCCGACATGTTTGAGTTTGACGCTTTGTTTGCTCAGGAGGCACTGGAGCGTGCTGGCATAACCTTAGATGACAGAGACAACCTCCCTCTGTGGGTCTCTTTAGGTCGCCTACGTCGATCTTGCTGACTTTGTTCAAAGCTTTTTAGATGGACAGTCGCTCGGCGCTGGTGCCAATACGACCGAGATGACCCCTTTTGTGGGTATCGAAAGCTTCTTCATGCCATCCAGCATCGATGACATCCTGGGCGCCCATATGAATGGGGGAAGTGGTTCAGGATTACTACAATCCGACCCACCCCCAGCCCAAGATCCGAATCTGCCCGCAAGCGAAACCTGGTGGTGAACCGAAGAATCATACTAGATGTTAACGTTCTGGTGCATATAATATGTGAGAGCCTAAGCCTGTGCCGGGAACGTCTTTACTCGTATGTACATACTGTACTCGTACTGCATGTACAGTACATACTGGTGATCGCAGCGCGATGAGCGAACATAAGCCCGAGTGAGTCAGAAGCGGGCAACTGATTTTTGCGTTTCGATCTACATTTGCATGATGGTTCCATGGATCGCTGCGAGCATGGTCTTTTGCAAGGGCACCCGCCACCCTCTGCAGGTTCTCTCTTGACCTGGGTACGCCAAGCACACGGTCTTGTGCATCCGCATGTCTCAATATCCCAAAGCGGCGATGGATGGGGCTTGTATTGTCGGGGACCGATTGCCTTGGGGGATGTCTGTACGTGGTTTCCAGTATTCGAGGCCTTAGCCGCAGCGTAATGGCTGAGTATGCTAGTGTTTGCGCTTCCCAAGACTGCGGTGCTGTCGTCTCGGACAAGCTCTCTACCGCCTCTACCAGCTCTGACAAGCGAAGTGCAGGTCAAAACGTCGTTTACGATCTTACATCTGGCCCTCGCTGTCCTACACGAATTCCGGCTCGCTGCGGACTCCCCATACTATGGATACTTACAGAGCCTCCCGAGAGAGACTGTACTCATTCCGGTATTGTGGGGTGTACAGTCACTTGGGTCCCAGGATGGGGCGACAGCCCTTGCTTGGCTCCAGGGGACCGAAGCCCAGCGAGACCTGGACTGGCGGGCCGGGGAGGGGTTATCTCTCGTGAGCGCTGACCGACACGCGACAAGCTTTTGGGCTGAGACCATTCGCAGACCGACATCACGGCTTTCTATACCGCGACCTACCGCCTCCTTCCCCCAACGATCGCTCACCCAGACCCCTCACCTGTCGAGGCTTTCTACCACGCGTATTCTCTCGTATCCTCGCGGGCTTTCCTGGTCGATCTCTACCACACGGTGGCTCTGTGTCCCCTGGCCGATGTTCTGAATCATTCTTCCTCGCCTCACACCTCGCTCGCTTCCGACGAATTCGTTTGCCATATCTGCGGGTCACTCGATGAATGCCCCCACGACTTTCTCAACGCCTGGGGCATCCCTCGACGATTGGAGCACCTGCCTCCGAATATCCGTAACAAATTTGCAATCGAAGCGGATACCATCGAGATGCGACTAGAGGCGCCTCTTGAGGTGCACAAGGAATTGTTCAATACATATGGAGAGGACATAGGCGACTCCAAGCTGCTCGTCGAGTGGGGTTTTATCGGAAATGACTTCGCTGGCGAAGGGATGACATGGGCTATCGAACATCTCCTGTCCGATGCAGAAAGACGCCGTTCATACGAGGTTTTCAGCGGCTCCGGCAGACTCGAGGCTGCATTTGCAGCCGTTCATCGAGCCCCGGTTGAAGTCGACGGCGACGATGATCTGCTCTGCTCTCCAACAAGGCCTGGCTCACTAAGCATGTCTCAGACCGGCGCTTTGTCGATCCACCTTTTCGGTGCGATCTGTTTCTCGCTGCCCGAATTTGAGGTATCCCAATCGCCTAATGATCACACTCGAATCATCACAGACTTCATTCAGGATTTGACCAACGGAATCAAGGTCAAGACCTCAGAAGGCAATCTTGCTCGGTCAAGTCGTCAGAGGCGGTCTCAGGTTGGCAAGGCGGTCTTGCAACTTCTCGAGGAACGGCAGAGGAACTTCTACAAACCTCATGCCACGATAGACGAGCTGTTCGACGACCAGGAAGTGCGTGTTTGCGTACTCTCAGGCCCTGATGGTAGACCAATAACGAACAGCAACTGTCGCAAGACGCCAAACTGCAATGTATGGCCATGACTCTACGGATCAATGAGCAATCTCTCCTCATGGCTTGCCGAGATCGGTGGACGAGATTGCTCGCGGAATAGAGGCGCTGCAAAAACGTAATAGTCTACAATCTCCGTCCTGTCAGAGCTACAGCGTTCCGGTCATTGCTCGCATGAATCGACTTGAGCGCGCACCTGACATCCGGTCTCGTTCCAATTAGTCATCCAAATACCGATATTGAGACTCCCATGCAGGTCGGCCAAGCATTGGGCCCCTATAGTATGATCTGAATTTCAGCTGAGACACAAGAGCCGAGTAGGAATCAGCATACGACACATCCCTTTGCCGGTTGATACCTGCTACGCCGGCCAGATTCAAGCTGCTGATCAACTCGTCGTTTTAAAAGCACAAGGATGACACAAACTAGCCGAGTTTAGTCCGGCCTGCTGAGGTGCCCTGCTCGAGACTGGACACCTGTGCAGGCTCAACCCAAGGGGCCCGGCACCACACGCAAGTGACATCATTTCCCTTGGCTCTGGTTGTGGCAGCCCACATTGCGAAGCATTGTCGGTGTAGACCTGTTGCATGAGTGGAAACCCGTCACGAGGAAGGCTGTTTACCTTTACCACACCCAGTGGCCGATTCGTCGTACACGAGTTTGCCTGTAAAGTCGTCTTGTTCGGTCATCTCCTCATAGCAGCTGAGAGAATCAGCCGGACATTGATCAAGATGTAGTGCACTCACACAGGGCAATCCTCTCCGACCGAAACAACTTTGCGTGTGGCTTCTCCACTCTCTTCCTGGGGAACCCCAGACTCCTCAACGACTTGTGGACTCACACCTATGAGGGTGTGGTAGTGGTGCTTTACTGAAGTCGAGACGCTGAAAGAGGCATGGGGAGAGACGGGAGCAGCTGTGAAGATCTCTTGCAGCTCTTTAAGCTGAAATAAACATGCGTCCTTCCACAACGAGTGAATGTACCAAGAGTGCCTTTTGATACCAGAGATATGAGTCTTCAGGAACCTTCAAAACCTTTAGCCTGAACGTCAGGTTACCTGGGAGAACGAGCAATGCCCGGCCACGCGAAGATCACTCACATGACAAACAAGATATGCTTGCAGGGTACGTGTCCTTTGCACGCGTCGGGACAGTCGCAGCTCTGAATTAAGCTGATCGTGACGGTCTGCTGGTGAACTGAAATCCATGTGTTTGTCGAGTCTCGCCCACATATACATTGCCTGTAGAGCCAAGCTATCAAGTCAGTTCCTCGACACGCATCTCAGGCAGGTCACTTACAACTTTAAATGTTTCGGATGGCTCATCCGATCTGTTGCGATCCAAGAGAAACTGACACTCAGCTGCGCCAATGCAGCGTTGGCGTCTTACCATTCGTTGCGACATCACGCGTCTGACTGATCGTCAACTGCAGGTTGCGAGGGCTAAGAGGTCGCCAGTCGGAATAAGCTTACACCTATCGCGCGTCTGACCAGAACAGCTGATTGTCAGAATAGGCGGTGGAGAAGCCCGGGAAGGCGGGGGGAGGGGGCATCCGCCTCGCTTACCTTGCTCGGAATCTGCATCTCAGCATGGATACTCAAACGTCATGGCTCACCTAGCAGCACGTTGCTCGTCAGTCCCGCAGGTTGTAGCGCGCGGCTTCGCTTGCGATTTGCGCTTCGGTTTGGCATTCTTGCGGCCATCTTGAGACGGCCCTGCCTCAGTTCTTGAATCGTCCCCTTGCGACACCGTTGTGTCAGGTTTGATGTAGGGCTGACCGAGCTGTCCTTGGTGAAAGCTGTCGACTTGTGGAGGGATCACGCAGATGGTCGGTGCCATAGAAGAACTTTGATTGGCATTGAGCGACGGGTTCGGCTCATCTTTCACGCAGAGTTCGCCGTCGACGTCAGACCTAGTCCTAACGGTCGATTTCCGCTTTTGTTGTGGAGGGTCCATGTCGATGTCTTGGTGCCCATTGAGTAGGCCGACGAGTCTTGCTGAATGCCGCCGTTTACTCATCGCTGGATAGCTTGAGTGTGTTACAAGAAATGCTGACCTGAATGGGAACGAATTACAACAAGAGGTGGTTGACGAGTGGACGAGTGATCGGGTGGCGACAAACCGGACGCGCCGGTTGACTGGACTCGGCAATGTCGAATCGGACGTGAGTGATTTTGTTCTTCATTTCGGGTCTACATTCTTCTCCACAATGTCAGTCTGTGACTCGAGTATGGCGAAGAACTCATGCGCTGTTCGCGCTCGTCCGAAGGTTGACGAAGGACCCATCGTCGGGCACTCGAATCAAGCCAATGTTGCCGCCGCGACGCTGATGCGCGAAGCGATATCCCGGTCGGCGCCCCGTCTCGGTACTTCTGATCAATCGTCAAGGATTCGCGACGCCTCTGGATCAGCTCCTAACCAAATTGAAAGCTTGTCCACCAGCCCTGCGTTTCATTCGATTCTTTCGATTCTTCAAGATTGCACCGCGCAGCAGGGTTCACTTAAGGGAGCCGAGCGTATACTTATCTCACTCGATGCTCATTGCCACCCCCTGTCAGCTGAACACCCGGGAAGGGTCTGGAATGCGCTGTTTCATGCCACGCCTCACCCAGATCAACCCATCGTAACTTGGGCATACGAGACGCAACGTATGGGGGATGGGCAGACAGAGTGTGGGGAATACTACGATGTACGTCTGTGAATGTGCTGATGATCAGTCGAGAATGTTATCGCTCATCTGCACGTGTCATTGCCCCATTTGCCGAGCAAGGAGCATTGTATCGCGACGAAGCGCTGGATCGGCCAGCCCGAGGTGTTGAAAGTGAGCAGCGCAGGCCTGTCCTCTCCCACACTGCCACGGGGTGTTGAGCTTATCACGCAGGCCACGGCCCAATGTTCGGCCTTGGTGGCCTGCATAGCGGACGGCGGTCTGTCTTGGGCGTTCGGCCTAGCGACCTCAGGATTCGAGCTGCACCAGCCCAACGACGCTGCAGCAGACGAAACGAAATCTAAGGACCTCATGCTTGGTCCCTGAGCGTTACGTGCCAGTTTGTGCTTCGCCGCTAGCTGATGCACCGCTCATTACCGTCAGTCATCGCTTATTGCAATGGTCGAGGCCGAGACTTTCCCCTCTCCACAGTCGACAACCCCCTCCCACCTCCCGCATACTGTTTAAACAGAGCCTCGTGATTGAGAAGAGCCCAGTAGGGGAGTGGCGGAGTAGAGCAGGTATGGGCGGTGTAAGATTCAGTACCACAAAGTAGAGGGGAAATTACCTCCCTCGCCCCCGGGCCCCCTTCTTTTTCCTTCTCGTCCCGCGGCTTGAGCAAGGAGCTCATGTCGCATGTCGTCAAGTATCACATATCTGATGCATCATCAGAAAACGAACTGCCAAGATTGAGACTGAACTCCTATTTACGGGGAAGATTTCGGGTTTCTCTGGACACGCTGTCTAGGTCCGGATTATTATCTCACTCTCATCCTCTCAACTTCATTTTCAGACTTTCCCCGCAATGCCTTACTAGACCAGTATCTCGACTCGTCGACGACTTTCCCGGCTGGCCGACTTAGTATGAACTGGACTACCACACTCTCAGCCATCATTGGCGAGCCGACCGTTGCCGACTCGCCGTTCGACCTTGGCCTCTTCAATGACACCTTAGGTTCTTCAGAGGTTGTCAACAACACTTCGGGGGCGGCCATCTCGCTAGACGACGGCGAAGGAAGTTATTTTCTGGCCAGTTATATGGATCGGCTTCGAGTCAACATCTGCTGACGCTTCAGAATACCTTGTTGGGCTTCCTCATCATTGTCATCGCCTCCGCCCTGAATGCTTTCGGTTTGAACCTGACGAAGCTGGATCATGTGCGCCAACAGGTAATCCCCAAAAGAGAGAGGAAGAAGGAGTACCTACGCATTCTGTGGCTTGCAGGCATGGGGACTTACATGTGAGATCTTCCGAAGAAAGGTTTGATTTCGCTGACATGTCACAGCGCATCGCAAGTTTGTGCGTGTGGCCAAGAGACTGTACGGGCCGTCAACGTGCTGAGCATCCAGTCGGGTCACCGCTCGCTTTACGCTTCATGCGTCCAGACTGGGTTGCGCCTCTCGGATCATCCTCACTCATTTTCAACTTCTTGTTCGCCCATTGGCTCGTCGGAACCCGTCAGTCTGACCACAAGTCACCGTGCTCGCTGATTTGCAGCGGTTACGCCCACAGACATTCAAGGGACGGCAGTCATCGTCCTGGGTGTCATTCTCATACTTGTATTTTCAAGCATTAATCACGGGCTGCAACAGTCTTTGAGCATTTCCCGGTAAGGCAGGCTCTCGGCGGCAGGAATTAGGCTTAACTGCAGTCTCAACTCTCTCTGGGGACGTGCGGGATGGATCGCTTATTTCGTCTTCATTTCCCTGTTCACGGCCGGCGCATACCTGGTGTCCTCACTTCTGGCCGCCGTGCTCACTTCGAGAGCCTCTTTCTCGCCCCTGCCATCGCCTACCCTCGACCTACCATCAGCTCGCGCTTCAAAGGCCAACCCAGTAATAGGGCTTCTTCGTCGTGTCTCTGGTGTACATCGTCGGATACAAAGTGGAGCAGCAAGCCGTTTGGAACGCATGTTCTCGAGGACCGACGATGCACGGATCACATGGCTAGAAGGTATGGGTTGGGCGGTCGCTGGCGGCTCTCTGGCTGGCTTGTGTTTGGTGTTCACGAAGGCCGTGGTCAAGATCTACTGGCTGTCGGGCCATCCAGTTCGTCCAGCTGTACCAAAATTAGACCCACGCGCTCACTCGACGAAGCTGCTCCACATCTCTTCCATGCTCTCGTTGATGCTCGTCATTGTCACTGCGGTTCTGCAGATCATCTGTCTGAACAGGGCTTTGGTGTGCGCCGATACGGTGGTGGTCGTCCCCCTCTTCTACGCCGGCTATACCGTGCTCGGGTCCGTGGTGACACTCTCGGAATATCACAGTTGACATACAGGTTTATTGATTCGCTCCTGTTCTTCAACGAAAGCGGACAATATGCGAAATGGGTACTCGTCGCTGTCTTCATTGCCATCGCTGTCCTCCTCTCTGGGGTGGTAAGTCGAGGCAATCGCAGGTGAAGGTCCCTGACCCTCAGGTCCTATTATCCTTGAAGTCGTCAGCAAAAGCGGCGACAGACCCGTATACAGTATCTGCACGGCCAGGACCGTCCATGCGATTGAGACCACGGGCAAGAGCCTCCTCGGGCACAGAAGGGGGCGCAGATGCGCTCAAAGAGGTGGACGACGTAGACTCAGTGGGCGAGATTGAAGAAGGCGTATCCAAGGAGGATGTGCTATGGGAAGTAGGCAGCGTGAGCGACGGCTCAGACGCGCATGAGGACGAGGGACAAAGGCGCGGAATAGGCGGTGGCAGTCATGGAGGAGAACGGAGAGGACTCCTTTACGAGGAAGAACAAGAAGACGGCCGCATGGGAGAGGCGCATGGGCACAACAAAACGGCATCCGATGACCCAAGAGATTCGGCAGAAGATGAGGATTACGGCCAATACGAGGGAATCAAGCCGACATCTTCCTTGCCAATCGATCACGATGATCCATAGCACTTATCCACCTTATATATCCGGGCTTTCTTGTACTGATTCATATGTATCAACTAAATACGTATCTTGCTTTAGTGCGGAATCAGGACGCGAGCTCAGCATCGACGAATTCGGAGCCGGCCATGTCTGGTTCCTCTTCTACGATATGCCCAGGTCCCAACACCATGCAAAGATACTCGACCGCAGCACGATCCATGATCAACCACTTATGTTTGAGGAGATGATAGACTTGAACTTCCTCTGCGGACAAGACCATGGTGCCTGGAAGGTTCCTCACATTGCGGTTGAAGAGTTCGACGTCGACTGCTAGCGAGCCGTAGACGAAAAGGACATCCAGGTCGTGTCGGCTGCCGAAGCGTTCCGTAACTCTAGCTTCCTCCAACTGTTCAGCGCCCTCGGACTGCTCTGCAATACTGATCCACTCGACTTCATCGCAAAGAGCTCGTCGAGCCTCGTTGGTGCCCTGCCAGTGCCCCTGGTTGAGATTGTCGACGACCCGAAGAAGACCTGATCGGAGTTTTGAGGACAAGGCGATCCGCATGCCCAATGCGCGGACTTTTCGCGGGAGCAACTGGGTGTGATCGCGAGGTGAAAGAGGAAAAATCGGTGCACCTCCGCGTCCTGGTCATGAGCAACCCGCCACAAAATTGGCATATGTTTTCGCTGACTCGTTCCACTCGAAGCGTCTCCCACCCGAGCCTTACCACTGCCCTTCTGAGGCCGAAGCTTCCGGCCCGAGTATGAAACTGTAGCGCGGGACTTGGTAGCTTGATTGCCCTACACATTCAGCCAAGCGATGTCAATCAGATTGTTTCAGATTACCTGGCGAAGGGTGGACAGATACCAAACAACGCATCTATGCAAGATGTCGCGACGCAGTGGCTCTGCGAAAACTGAAGGCGGAAGCTCGATGGCAGTATCCTGCGAGTGATCAACACGAGCGCTCGACAGAGGGCTATAACCGATTCCACTCACTATCGATTGCGTCGGGTGATTCGAGGCCAACGAAGACATGGGCAGGACGATTGGGCTGGACTCGTCTGCCGTCTGCTGATGCAGAGTGACTGGGCCATCATGAGTGGTCCCTCACACCGAACAACTCGACTTACACCCGTCCCGGACTTCCGATCTTTGGACGCCCTTGCCTTTCCCAGTGTATGGGTGAAAAGTCAAGTTCGCTGGAAGACCCTCGATGCCAGCTGGAAAGTCTCCGACCCCCGCATCGTTCAGCACTTCTGGGAGTGTAGCGTACGAATGCCGTGACCAGAGCCGACTAGGGCGACTAGGGCCCGGAGCTGGCGTCGCATGGACGGTGACTCCACCGGGCTTGCCATTCTGCGACAGTCAGCTGGGATTCTTCGAAACAATTTGTAGGATGTGCGCATCACTCACACAAGATGGGCGCGTACCCAGCCGTAATATTGCTCGCTGCATCGTGTTTAGTGAGCCATGAGACAACTGCACCGTTCGAAAAAAGACACCCAGTTCCGCGACTGCAACTGCGTGAACGTGAACATCGGAGATAACGACAGCAGTCCGATTGACAAGAGTGCCACAATCAGCTTGACCTTCCCCCCGCCAGCGGAGATTCGTCATATTGCCGCCCCGCTGTTCTGCCCTTGCCTCTCGCTCTTGGTGAAAGCGGCAGCAGCGAGTGCTGCCTTCCTTCAGCAATTCTCGTGAGTACAAACGATACGGACGAGAAATTCAGTCAGTGCCCAGCTGACGCTGTGATCTTCTGTCTCGACGCTCCTACCACTGCTCCCTGTACACGACCCCTTCATCTCGTCTGAATCGATCTCATTCCGACCTGCATTTTCAACATAGACCATGTCGACCGTTCAGACCTTCGGCAAGAAGAAGACAGCGACAGCTGTGGCGCATGTCACTCCCGGACGAGGACTTGTTCGATTGAACGGATCTCCGATTTCCCTGGTCGAGCCGTGAGTCGGACATTCTATCTCGGTAGCTTGTGAGCCAGTACGCGGAAGCATTCGCAGTGGGAAAGAGGAAAAATGGTGTATCATGGAAGCATGAGGCTCCAGACGGACATTGAGGGGAAAGCCATCGCCATTTGGAGCAAAGGGTGATCTGGCTGGAATTGGCGGTGTCCAGAAAGGCGCCCGCAGGGTGTGGTGCAGTTGATTGACCGATGCTATCAAGCCGAGCTCGACCGCGTCCACCAAAACGCTGTAGCTCATCATGCAGGGCTCTGCTTCGCTACAAGGTGTACGAGCCAATCCTCGTCATCGGTCCCGAGAAGCTGGCCAACATCGACATCCGTTTGCGTGTTAAGGGTGGTGGCCACGTCTCTCAACTGTATGCGCTCCGCCAGGCTATCGCCAAGGGTGTCGTCGCGTGAGCATGGGCAAATCCAGTCCGTTGTGTGTCTAATTCATAGATACTATGCCAAGAACGAAGATGCCGCCTCCGCTCTCGAGCTGAAGAAAACCCTCATTGCGTACGACAGGACCTTGTTGGTGGCCGACCCTCGACGCATGGAGCCGAAGAAGTTTGGTGGTCGTGGCGCGCGTGCCAGGCGCCAAAAAGTGGGTCCAGAGCGAGACGCAAGCATCACCAAAGCTGACAATCCAGTCTTACCGATAAGCTGTGGGTCTTCGGGAGCATTCACGGCGTGCGTTGCTGTAGAAGGAACAACGCATGTGGACGCCGAGCAAGCTTTGAACTGGGAAGACCATCATTGCTGCATGTATATATCATGGCATTTGCAGAGAGATAGCTTGGAGATCAGAACACGTCGCAACAATAACCCCTGACCTCTTGAAACGAGTGTATCAGGTTGTAGTACAGTAAACAACGTGGCTATCGTGCCTGGGAGTTCTGTAACTCATACTCGTGATCCACTGCGTTTCGTCCACCTAGGCGTTTCGTCCACTATTACAAATATCGGAGGTCGCCGCTAATGTGCCTTGCCTACCATTAGGAGATTCCCTAATTGTGGACGAAACACCTAGGTGGACGAAACGCAGTGGATCACGAGTACTTGACGCGACCCGTCATACCATCATCAGTATCATTGTCGTCAGTGCATTTAACGGCGTCGAGCATGGCCCCTCGAAAGACACAAGCGGCCTCTCCAGCCAAATCGAGTTCAGGTAGGATACCGGCATCTTCCCCTACACGAAGCACCAGAAACAGCCAGACCAACCAAGCCATCCAGCATGATCAACGATGGGACACGGACACTCTGAGAAACAGGTGAGCCAGCTTCAGTCAACATCAATTCGAACATTGCTTAAGGCTCAAAGCAACTCGAACGTCCCTAGGCGTATTGTAAAGGGACCCAGTCATTTGATCAGCTTAAAGGATACCAGTGTCAAGTGGGCAAAACCCTTTCATCATGGCAGAGATGTGGCTGAACAGGCAGCATCGCTGCAGCCTTTCACGCCGCTCAAACAGGTCACGGCCTTGCAAGTACTGTATCCGATGGCGACACAAAAACGCGGAATGATGCGGCTTCGAAAACCTCAGACCGTCCTCAGAGGGCTCGGTCACCAGCTGAACAGATCGCTTCGACCGCTCGGGCTCTCTCGCCAGTGCGGTTCTTCTTGCGCCCGGCGGAGAACGGTCACAGCGAGGATGTGGGTGATTACAACAGCTTCTCATCGATGGGCAGCGAGATGCGCACGGGAGACGTCAGCTATGATTATCGTCGTGAAGAAGACTTTGTGCGGCAAGCCCAGGCGGCAACACGCAGCTTCGCTAAAGAACCCCGAAAATCAGATTCAAAGAGGCGGACCAAAGCAGAGGAGGACATGCCGTATCGTCCGAGTGACGAGCACTACGAGATCGACTCGGACGATTCTCACGGCGAAGGCGAGGGCCTCGTCAAGGGCGGGGCGTTGGAAGCCAGAGCCGGTAGCAGAGGACAGCGGCGCAATCGCGGGGAGGGTTATCTTGGCATGGGTCTGGGACTGCAACAGCGCTCGAGGACCAAATCGACGGCCCAAGGGACTATCGAAGGCAGTGATATAGACGATGCCGCCGAAGGCAGCGAAGGCAGCTCGGGATCAGGCTCAGCTTCTCCGGCGATGGAAGTCATGCGCCATCAGACACCGTTTCGTCTCGATAATCTGAGCGAAAGCCTGAGAAAATCGCCAACACCAGCTCAGCTACTTCGAGCCATCTCCCCTCGCGTGCAGCGCCCTTCTCCAGCTCCTGGATATATACCGCGTCAACGACAATCCTCCCGACTGCGCGCAATGATCACACATGCTCTTCAAGGGGTCGCTATGCTTCTGCGCTGGATCGTGGATGTCGCGGTGTCTGTCTGTGAACGAGGGATCTCGCAACCTTCTCGATCGGTCCTTTACATGATTTCGAAAAGTTTGCGCTCATTGCAGCGGAACTGGTGGAAGTGGGTTCTCAGTATAATGGTATTGAGCATTGCTTTGCGCGTGCTGCGTTTGCCGCAAAGCCATATCGCGTGGAACAACGCCAGCGAACCGACTACAGTCCCCGTCGATGAGATGGTATCACGTCTAGCTGTCGTAGAGCGATTGCTTTCGAGCCAAACAGCATCATCACCAGGCGCTTCTCGAGGGGCACGTCTTGATGCTAGTCTTGAGGCGGCGTTGGAGCATCGACTCTCCGTCCTTGAGAGACGGTCTAAAGAGTCTGGGCAAATCGCCAATGACGACACACACCTCAAGATCGACCAGCTGAGATCCGACTTGGCGGACCTCATTCGCCGCCTCGATCACAACGATCGGTTGCTGGCGCAGTATACAGACTCAGGGAGCAAAATCGCTGGTTTCACCGAGGACCTACGTGCCCTTGAGACTCGTGTCGAACACGTAGAGAACGGCTTGACCGAAGTGCTCGATAGCGAAAGGCTTTCGATGGCTCTGGAGCGATTGTTGCCCGCACGGATGCCAATCAAGGTCAACCCTCGTGGAACCATCGACGTGGATCCTGCCTTCTGGACAGAAATCAAAAAGGCTTTTGTTAGCAGGACCGAAGTTGGGGAACTTCTCAAGGAGTCTCTTCTTGGTTCCTCTGTCGCATCGAAAGACGAAGGGCTCCGCCTCAACCAGTTGGATGCCTGGGGCGAAAGGTTCTGGGCAGAGAAGGCCAGTTCGAGTGCATTGCTATCCAAGCACGACTTCATGAAGCTCCTTGATTCTGAACTCGCCACGCTGCGCAATGAGATGCGCAGTAAACCGAGATCTAGTGTCAGACAGCAAACGTCTTCGCAGATAACCCTCAAGACGTCAAAAGGGGAAGACGTCACCTCTGTGGTGCAAGAGCTCATCGATGCTGCCTTGACCAAATACTCGAAAGACACGATAGCAAGACCGGATTTCGCTTTGTTCACGGCTGGAGGTCGAGTGGTCCCCTCGATAACTTCCGACACCCTGGTGCTCCGGTCGGCCTCGAGAGCGAACAAACTGCTTTTTGGGAGTCGTGACGTTGAAGGCCGTTCGCCGGCAACTGCCCTCCATCCCGACAATGCCGTTGGAGAATGCTGGCCTTTCAAGGGCAACCAGGGCCAGTTGGGCGTCTTGCTAGCCCGTAGAGTCATCGTCACAGACGTCACGGTTGAACACGCTGCGAAAGAATTGGCGCTGGACGTATCAACTGCCCCCAAAGATATCGAAGTCGTGAGTGTCTTGGTGTCTGGATCCCTTTCCCCCTCGTCTCCCGCAGCTGACGCCTTTCAGTGGGCCGTGATCGAGGGGTCCGAGCATCAAGCCAAGGTCGCAGACTATCATCGATCACGCGACCTGGGGGAAGTCCCGTCAGACCGACTGCTTTTGGCGGAAATAGTATACGATCCGGACTCGGCCTCGCCCATACAGACGACTCCGATTCCTGCTGAAATCATCGACCTTGGCATCGATGTAGGCATCGTAATCTTCAAGGTGACGAGCAATTGGGGCGCGGACCTGACCTGTCTATATCGAGTGAGTGGACTTCTCTTGAGCACGTGCTGCAGCTGACGAGCAGGTGCGAGTTCATGGCCATGATAGGTAAATCCAGGCAACCGTTGTTGATATTTGTCACGAGAAATCGCGAACCATCTGCACATCATGTTCCTCTGGTGCATGCATCACTTTTGATGATCGCCAATTACCCCCTGAACTCTGCGTTTCTGTTCGTGTTTCCATCGCTCAAAAGCTCGACTATAAATCTGATCGTCCCAACACCGCTTCAGGTATTGCTCGAAGACGGTTGCGCCCTTGGATTTCTCCAGATCGTATATCTCACCCGTCCGCGGTATCTCTTTCTTGGCGGCTCGATTGGATGTCCGTATTCTTGCTGTATCAGGGGATTTGTCCCGATATTTTCGACCTCCACGGCGTAAGGCATAGCGAAGTGATCGAGTTCGGCCCATCTGCACCCACGTTAATGGCCCAGATGGTTGTGCCGTGACGCTGACCTGGAGAAACTTGCGGGCAATATCCATCCCAACGAAATCACGTTCCTCTCTGAAAGCATCAGCGATCTGTGACTACAGTGGAGCGCCATGCTCACCTGTAAGCTTGAAATCTGCACCATATCGCTTCGGCGCTCTCCGTCGCAGCCTTTGAGTCTACGAACCGCCACACAGTTTTGATCTCGCCTGAGTATGGCGGGGTGGTGAACACACCCTGCTCGGTACGGACGGCCCAGTATGATGACGGGTCTTTCCGAAAGTCGGGTGTGCGACTGAACTTCGGCGCAGGACTCATGTGAAGAGTCCACAATGCCTGTGGCAGACATCTGACAATAAAGTCAACCTGGAGATGTAATTGGATCGGGCCGATGACGACATCGCCGGAAACGTAAACAAGCATGAAGCTTTCATGAGAGGAAGTGTGTATATGCGCTATGTAGATTGGGAAATTTGGCCAGAGACTGTCGGTGGTCATGCCATGATGCCAACAGCGGCCGCAGCCAGGCCCAGCATCCCTACTGCCCCCGACGCCACGTTCATCATGGCGGCCCCCGAGCTGCTGGAGGCAGATGCGGATGAGGAAGTGCTACCTGACGTGGCCGAGCCGCTAGCGCTGGTTGCCGAGGATCCCGATCCGCTTGAGGCCGAGGAGCCGCTCCTGTCTCGTCAGTATGCGTATCACAAAGCTACGAGAGGTGCCCACGAGGATGAAGAAGAGCTAGTGCTGTTGAGACAGCTCGTTGAAGAGCCGGACTGGATGACGACCGCGCTGGTATAGGCGTTGTTTCCGCTGCCGTCGGTGATTTTCAAAGTGCTTGCGCGTCAGCTTTTGGCCAGATTGTGCAGAAGTAGAGGTTCTCACACATTGGTGCCGGCCGCGAGGTCAACAGTCCATGTGACCGGGGACGAAGTCACCGATGGTAGATTTTCGTACTAGCATGATCAGCAAGACAGCTTGGTGGAGTCCTCGCGAGGAACACTGACAGCAGTCGCGGACACCTCGCCTCCGGGAAGGACAGCGATGTAGTACGGGCTGGAAGATCCACCCGAGAAGGTGATGGAAGTCGGTTGGCAAACGATGAGCGAAGCCTTACAGAGTCAGCTACAGCGCAGCCTGCGACGTGGACGGGTGCGACTGACAGGGGTATCGATCTGCAGAGCTCCGGCCAATGCCAGCAGAGTCGAAGCCAGGAAGAGCTTGGTCTTGGTGTACATCTTGCTTGGCTTTGATTCGAAGTCGTTAAAACGAACGGTCGTGAATGAGCACAACAAAGACGATGGTCGTTCTTCCGGTACAGGCGCAGTGAGCTCCCTTCTATATGTACTTTTTTTTCCCCTTCAGCTGCCCTCGCGTAGTCAAGCATGTGCCAGCCCCTCTTGTCACCTCACCCGTGGAATTGTGTCCTTTCTCTCTCCGCGCGGAGTCAAAGGAGCTGCGGCGCTGCCCTCTTTCTCTCGCATGCATAGCCTCCGTCGTTCTTGGCCCTACGCGCTAAGAAAGCCGCAGCCAAGACGCGTGACTAGCCCAGCGCGCAGCAACTTTGACTGGGTACTGGCGACGCGTCCCAACCATTGGGGTCAGTTGGTTCCGTGCCTGAGTTTTGGTCCGCAGGCTCCTAAGGCTATGCATCGCCTCAGTTGATTCCTTAGTTATTCACCTCGTCATGCTCGCGATACACCGAGTATTGCTGCAACAACACAAACATCACATTCACATGCGTGCAGAATGTCACCATCTAAACAATGGCCTGTTCGCGGTGCTCAAGTTGTCTACTACCTGCATCGGAAACAGTGCGATGCGCCGCCGGAACGCTTGGACCCCATGATCAAGGGGTCATCGGCAATGTCCTTTTGTTGTTCGTGCATGCTTGTTGCGATATCGTTCGACTTACCGCTCTGCTGACGGGTTGTCCTGCCTCAAGTCCCCCTCCTGTGTCGCGGAGACTTCCGCCGCATTCTGCAAGGTCGATATAACAAGTCAAGGCGGCATGTCTGGGTCTTTCGCGGAAACCGGTCGTCTAATTGAGAGGCATTCCATCGACATGCAACGTCCCGCGGTAGACCCGTTGATACGTGGTGTTCCGCAAGGTTGGGAAGATGACTTATCCGTTTCCTCAGTCAGAACGAATCCCAGATTCCCTCTGATGACAGCAACAACCACCCGAACTCTTGTCTCAGCTCAGTTGCGCCCACATGCATTCCGCGACGCACGGCAGAAGCTCTCTTCCTTCAGTGCAATGCGAGAGCGGATCAAGGGAAAGGAACTGGAAGGAGACAAACGACGATATCCCATTATTGGCAACTCGACCCACTCCTCATCGCTCGACCTCAAGAACAAAGTTCTCGATGTCGACATTGCTAGCGTCTCTGACGCTTCACCACAACCCAACGTCTCGGCATCCAAGTATGTCGAAGATGCGGAACACGGGGACGCGCATTCGCGTGCTTCTCTGTCCGACAAGCACACCTTCAATGATCCGCCAAATCTCTGCACGCCCACGTCCACAGTCTTCGACACATACACACCCTCGATCGCAAGCACACCGTCCTCTTCATCCCGAGATGGAGTCCTGGGGCTGCGCACCCGTACGTCTGGGCACGGAGCTGACCGAGGCAAGACCTTTGTGGATCCAAAGACCGCCGATATACTGCCATTCGCGACCGAGAAACCATTTGCGGCTTGGGAAACTATGGAGATCCCCCAACAAACCGGAAACGGACAAAGCTCCGCAATGGCCAGACCTGTGTCTATAGTGAAGCATGGCGCGGGATCCAAGGGGACGTGGCACGAGATGCCTCGACGACGCGAGACTCCAAATTCCAAGCGCATCTGGGTGGACGGAAACGGAAGTCCTGTTTTGCATACATACAAGGTTGGATGGGAGAGCGAGGTGCTCGAAGTGTGAGCAGGAGGTAAATCCGATGCCGATGCTGAAGTTCAGCGAATCCCGACTTCATGAGACGCTATACAATCTGTCCGGCGGACGACATACCTTGGCGGATTTCCCGGAGGATCGACCGCCACAGACTGTACTGGATGTGAGTCCCCTACGATCCGCAATGGACGTATTGCTCACGTCCCCGAAGATCGGGACCGGCTTGGGGCTTTGGCCTATCTCGATGGCACTCATCTGGCCCCAAGCCAGTTTTGTTGGCTTCGATGCGATCCCCTGCCAAGCGGATCTGCGCCTGCTCGCCGCAGCAGAGCGGGCCGCCAAAACCTCGACTGCTGGGACAAGTCAGAGTCAGGGAATTTGGTCAAGTGTTGAGAAACGGATCACTTGGGAGCATGGCGACTTGTGAGTTCTCATTTAAAGATGCGCCCTCAGTTTTTGACAAATGCCGAAGCCTTCTCCCTCTTCCTTTCGATAGCGGAGTCTTTGATCTCGTTCATCTTCGCTGCATCGGTCTAGGAGTCCCCGAGAGCAAATGGCCGAGTGTCATCGATGAAGTCACAAGAGTGCTCAAGCGCGGTGGCAAGCTCGAAATTGCTGAAATCGCATATGTCCCGCCAATAACAGTACCTCGATCTCTGCGACATTCTTTCTCGTCTTTGCTGCTGGCCGAAATGGTTCAGCCCTTGCCGAATCTTCCGCTAAGTTTCAGCTTGACGGCATCGCCTGCTCTGGATCCCACCACTACACGAGGACCTATCGTCGCACGGCGAGATAACGAGGCAATGGCTGCGCTGTCTGAGGCGATGATCACTTGGTTGAAAAGCTCACTGGATTATAAAGGAAGCGGACTCGCGCAAAGCAAAGGCAACAATGTGATCATACATGACATTATCGAGACAATAGGGACCCACGCATCTCGATGGTCTTTCGACAGTTTGCCACAGAGCAAGTCGCTTCGAGAAGGCGTCATTGAAAAAGCGGATCCGGAGGCTGGTCTATGGATATGGGTGGCTGTCAAAGCCTAGGCCGACCATCGACCGGATCGTCCTGCATCAGCAGCGAGCAACAAGCCAACTTCGCCAGTCGGCCAGGACTCGCTGCCGCTTCTCATCGTCAGCTTTATCTATACCTTCCTGTTTCGTCAGCAAATCGCCCGTATGCATGCAGTTCATCCTGAGGGCACCTTTAGCATAACTGCTCGTTAGTTGAGCTTTCTCACTGAGCCATGAATTGAACGCGCCATGCTCGTAGCCCTCGTATAGCTGACACTCCTTGTCTTCGTGAGGCAGTCGAGCAAAAAGTCTGAGCGTCCCGTGGTGGGATGTCGCGCGATCTGCGGTACCATGAACTAGTTTGATCGCTGCCCAAATTAGCTGCGAGGTTGTTGAGGGCTGAAGGCCAAGGGATCGTGTTCATCGCTTCCAAACCACTGACGGATGTTGATTTCGTGTGCCCTTTTTTCTAATTCTAACATTCCTTCAAGAAGCGCCAGACCTGTGCCAACCCGGAGCCAGCCATGGTAACATAGGGCTAGCATAAGCAAGATAGATGAGTCGTCTCTTGATCTGACGTACGGTCTCGGAAGAAGTCTTCCTCCACGCGCGGATCGTCCGAGACATTGCCTAGACCAAAGTCAGCCGGACGCCTACAGTCAACCCATATTATGGACCTCGAACAGCCTTGGCCAGAGGCAGTGTGGGGGCCAGAAGCTTGATCGCACGGGCGATGTACTCTACGAAGATAGAAGGTCTGGAATTTCTCGAAACTTTGGCGTAAGCACATGGATCCGACGTGGCAAACTGGGACAGGAACCGACCCTCAACCATGGGACAAAGCACAAATGCGCCAGCAACCTGTACGCGACTTCTCTCTTCCTCTTTGGGACGCTCCAGGCGTTGATAACCTTTGCCGTTTCCTGGAAGGGGCGGTCGTGGCTCCTTGGTCTGGCTTTCCTCCACGACATCGGCTGCTGACACCGAAGGAGGGTATTTCAGCAAATAGTATAGCCTAACATTAAGCCATGCAGTCAAGTCGGTTCGACTCACACTGTCCAGCCCCCCATAGATCTCGAGAATCAGCCACTCTGAAGTGCGGAAATCATAGCGAGCGGGATAACAAGCTTACGCTCCACTTAGGAAAACCTTGCTTTGGCAGCGACCGGCGGCGAGGTCGTTGGCGACCACGTCTGTCAAAACCACATGAAGAGCAGCCGGAAGTAGGAGTAAGGAAGGGATGAACGAGTTGACCCTAAGGTAAGCCGATCGCAGCGATGAACGGTTGGGTGGCTCACCCCGAGGATCGACCGTACTGTGGTCATCAGCGCTTGTGGGGACTATAGGAAGATGCCTGCAGCTCACGGAAGGCAGGTCCGGTACGATGAGACGGAAACCGGCTTGCAGGAAATAGCGCATGTGCGGCGCATACCGTAGACCGTAGTCAGAGAGACCTGAAATTGAGCGCGCCCGTGAAGATGCGGACCCACCATGCACGAGTACGAGGTCCTTTCCCCTACCTCGGCCTCCCTCCGCCCATCCGCCATCAGGCTCCTGAGGCATCTCCCAGATGCTATAAATTATCCATCGGCCTCCGTAGCGACGACCGGAAGCGATCTCTTCGGGGACGAGCTTGACCTCCTCGCTAAACACTATTTCAGTCGAGTCATAGGATTCTCGCAGGGAAGGGAAATCGGAGTCGGGTGGAAGAAAGACTCGACGATAGGAGTGTGTGATGCCCGGATCATTGCTGAGCATCTCGTGCGGTGGGTGAGGCGGCAGCGTGTAGCGCCCAAACGCTGCAAGTCTGTCAGTCCTCCACAGTTCCGGACCACTTACTTGGATCTTGGACCCTGTAGAGACCAGTCCGCACCAGGAAGGTACGCAGAATCTCCCTGATGAAGCGTGTCAGCCCTTCCTCATCCACCATGCCCGTCACTCGTTGAAAGTAGAGCTCACCACAACGGATTTTGAAGCGGCATGATTGGCAATGTGAGCAAGTCTCACGATCCTGCCTTTTCAGAAGCGGCGAGTAGATCAAAGAGAAAGAAAGATAGAGAAAGGGAGGAAAGATAACTGGGACCAAGGTAGACGGTTGACGACGTGTATTGGTCGTGTGACCGACCTACAGCGGGGGGTCGATCATCATGCGTGACCGACCATGCTGACAGCGGCAAGTTACCAGAACCCGAGAGGATGCGTGAGGCGTGTCTTTCGATAATCAATCACAGGTCTGGACAGCACATATGCATGATGCTCTTGAAACCGGCCGACCTCACCGGGTAAGGAAAAGGGCAGCAAAGACTTGATCGGACACCCGGCTATCCAAGCTTAATATGCAAGTTTATAGGAAGGCTCCAAAGCGCTCTCTCTCTCTCTTTCTCAATCTCGCAATCAACACAACCCCCTTGGGGGTCAGCCTGCTTCACAAACGTCAACTTCCTTCGCCCGTCTGTTCAACGCTCGGATTCTACTACGACAACACACTGGAGCGCAGATCATTCCACCAGCAAAGCACGTGAATGATCAGGTCGCTGCCACGCAGTCGTCAAGCTCGCCCCCACCTTGGGGCGCTTTCCTTCATTCGACTTTGACCTCCCTTCGCGAGTGCTAGCACCCATTCCTGGGCTTCTGAACGTCATCTATTCATCAGTAGCAGGCGTTCAAGGAAGATCCTTTCAAGCCTGCTGGCACTATCACTCCTCGCACTGCACTGTCTCAGTCCGACCTTGGGTCTCGGTGTAAAGGTGAGTTTCGACTTCCATTCGTTTCCCTCGCCCTCTGACTCCCAAATGACTGCTCCTCAGCGTCATACCCCCCAAGAGGCCGTCAGCTCTCCCTTTCACGGGGAACGTCATTGCCTCTCTCTCTCAGAGCTGCGCCTTCCTCCATATCTGCTCCGCCTTCTCGCGTCGCTATCCCTGCGATCGCCGTGTGTTGCGCGTCCCCGTCTATAAAGGTCATTGAGCTCTTCTGAGCGCCGTTCTTCCGTCATCTCTCCGAATGACACACACGCCATCTCCAAGGATGCCAGCACAAGCGGATCAAAAGCCCAATGTCAGACCGGATGACTCACTCTATAGGTACGCCACGGGGCTACCCCCACGCGCATCCGCCCGACTGGGTGAAGCCCGCGCCCACCCTCTCGAAGACTGGTTGAGACCTCGAACTCGTTCAAGAGTCGAACGAGAGTGGTCCGGCTTCCTGCCGCTACCACGACGTCGCTCCGACACCACAGTTTACGACTCGCACTCGCACAGAGTAACGCGACGAACCGAGTCTCTACCAGCTATGCCCGAGACACCCGTGCAAAGGGCCAGGGTCCGTGGCGAGTAGACATGCTGTTCTCAAGCTCACGCTCAGCTGCCTCAGCCTCGTAATCTGCTATTCATCGAGCCTCAGGTGGTCTCCTCAAACCCCCCGTCTCGCCAGAACTCGCCGTCTGAGGAACACGACCATACGGGCGCAGCGAAAACTCCTAAAGAAGCTCAAGTCAAAAATCCAAACAACGTCGATCTCGGTGCAAACCTGCGTCGTGGACAGATAGGTCTCCGGGAAACTGAATTGCCGGGAGTGCACGCGGAGCCAGCGGAATACTATGGCGGCGCTGAGCTCACCACCCGTGCTAGGACCTTTAGCAGCGTAAGCAGCTCGTTTATCTGGAGGTGATAGCTCATCGGACAGGCTGCTTTTGGAAAGCACCGCCCACCTAGCTTGGAGGGAGAGATCATATCAAGAAATCGCCGCCTTTCACATGGTGATCACCCCTCTATCCTTTGGGTCCCATTGCTGAGACGAATAGATGAGACGACGACAACCGCCCCCCGCCGTTTTCTGATCGATGTAGAAGAGACAATGCGACTAGTCCTTGAACAGGAGGACACCAACCGAGAGTAAGTTCCCGCCTCGTCAGGCAACGGTGACATCTGACAAAAAAGCTTCCAAATCTCCGTCTACGATTCCGGTCCCAAATTACTCGCTCTCGGTACAGCCAGTTCAAATGCTCACAAGTCGCATGATATCAGAGTGAGGCTTTCGTGTTTGTAGGCCGAAGCTGACCCGAAAGGGCACGTACATGCTCTCGAACCTGCTGCAAGAACTTGCACTCGCCCGAGATTTCGGTCGCAAGCGCATTGTTCTGGATGAAGCTCGCCTAGCGGAAAACCCTGTGGACCGCTTGTCACGCATGATCAAGAATTCTTTCTGGAACGCCCTGACCCGGCGAATCGATGCCGAGGGCTTGGAGATTGCCTGTGCCGATCCCAAGAACAGACAGAAGGACACAGGAGCTCGAATCTATATTCCCCACGGCGAGCACGAGATGTTTGACCATTACCAGAAAATGCAAGTATACAACCCTGGAAATGACAGTCAGTGCCACTGACGCGCAGCGCCGCGCAAAAGCCCAATCTCAAACTCGGTGTGGTGATGCTCCCGACGCCTTGTGATGAGCCACAGTTTGTCAAAAAGTTGAACGAGCGGCCTGGAATCCTTGCTTTGGCTATGGAGAGGAAGGTTGACCCAATCACGCAGAACGTCTCTTTGGAGGCGCTGCCATTCGTAGTCCCAGGCGCCAGATTCAATGAAAAGTACGGTTGGGATTCAGTAAGCCGATCTGCGGTCAACCTCAAAAGAAGAGCTGAATTATACAGTACTTCATGGCTTTGGGTTTGCTAGTCGATGGCAGGATTGATCTCGCGAAGAGTATTGTAGAGCACTGCATCTTCGAGATCAAGCATTACAACAAAGTGTTGAATGGCAATAGGTCTTACGTGAGTTTCTACCTCTGTGTGAGAGTCAGCCCCACTGAGGGTAGTATCTGTGTCGCTCGCAACCTCCATTCTTGACCGATCTTGCACTGCAAATCTTCAATCAATGCGATAGAAGCGAGCTGGAGGCAAACAAAACTTGGCTGAAACGAGCAATTCAAGCCGCCATCAAAGAATATCACATGTACTGGATGGTCGAACCGGCTCTCGATATCAGGTCGGGTCTATCGCGCTTCCGCCCAAAGGGACTTGGCATTCCTCCTGAGACGGAAGCGTCTCACTTCACTCACGTTCTGCAACCGTTTGCCGCCAAACTCGGAATATCTGTCAACGAGTTCATCGACGGATATAACGAGGGTCGCATTGAGGATCCAGAGCTGGACGAATACTTTCTGCACGATCGTGGGGTGCGCGAATCCGGCCACGATACATCCTATCGTTTGGAGCGCAAGTGTGCTGACTTGGGGACTGTGGATCTCAACTCTTTGCTCTACAAAGTGAGTTTGCTCCTCGGCTTTCAAGCCTCATTTGACCCAGCAGTATGAGTCGGACATTGCTCAGGCTATTCAATATGTCTTCGACGATCATCTCGAGCTCGAAGAGGAGTTCGACTTGTCCCCTTGGCCCGTCACTGCAGAGACCTTTTCCGGTCCGCGGCAAAAGTCTACAGCTCAGCCCATGTCCAGTGCCATCTGGTACGAGAGGGCTGCAAAGAGGAAGGCCATCATGGATGAGCTCTGCTGGAACGATGGAGTGGGAATGTACTTCGACTATGACTGCAAAGCGCAACGCATCACTCGGTACGAGTCAGCTACAACCCTGTGGCCGCTGTGGGCGGGCTGTGCATCGGAAGAGCAGGCTTTGAAACTAGTGTGAGCTTGCTTGTTCTTCTGAGCTATCCTGACGCGAAGCCGCTATGGGCTACCCAAGTTCGAGGTGGCTGGCGGTCTCGTCTCCGGTACCGAAGAATCACGAGGTGTCATCACTCTCGACCGCCCCAATCGCCAGTGGGACTATCCGTATGGCAAGTACACACGCAGCTCCATCTGACTTTGTGCTTACAGTGTAGCCTGGCCGCCGCACCAAATCATGGCCTGGGTCGGTCTTGAACGTTATGGCTTTGTAGACGACGCCGCCCGTCTCGCTTACCGTTGGATATACATGTGAGCTGCGCTGATACGGCAATCAGGATTGAAGCTGAAACGCAGGATGACCCTATCATTTGTTGACTTCAATGGTATCGTTCCAGAAAAGTTTGACGCCGTGGAATTGACTCACATGGTGGACGCTGAATAGTGAGTGACAATGCCTGTACAGAGTTACAGCTCAAATACATGCAGTGGAAACCAAGGCGTCGACTTCAGATATGTCCCACGCGAGGGCTTCGGCTGGATGAACGGTATGTACTTTTCGTTGCTGAAAGCAAAACGCACGACTGAGTCACAAGCTGCCTACCAAGTGGGTCTGCAGTGCTTGACAATGGGAATGCGACGTGCAGTGGCAAGCTGTGTCGCCGTGAGTCTCGCGATATTAACATGCCCACCGCTGATCAATAAGCCGTGGGAGTTCTTCCACCTCCCGCCTCCAGATTTCCCGTCAGCACGTCGTCGTCGAGCCGAACGAGAAGCTCGCGAAGCGGCAGCGGCGGCCTCAGGACAAGGAGGAGAGCCCAAGCAGTCTTCCCATGCGGAACGTCCGACGTTGGAGCAGACAATGGCGTCTCTTCGCGTCCTAGCAGATAAGAAGTAGGTTTTGATTCACAGGACAAGGAAGGTGCAAGAGACCCTATACATCATCTGAACAAGAAACGCACGAAAATCGTAGCTTTATGTACATATGCACTGATTCACGCATTTCAAACGCAACCAAGTGCCACACGCCACGTGGTTTCCAAACCCCGGATGGATTGGACGCGCCAGGACCGCGCCCCACGCGACCAACCCCTGCCAGCATCAACATCCTGCTGCCTCCTTGCATTCCTCCTCTGCTCATTCAACGGCAAGCTCTTGCGGTATACGAGGTCATCTCGTCGACGCCTGATTTGAAGGCATCTACAGTCGACTCTTCGTTTCGCCTTGTGAGTGCAACGGCCCTTCCGCAAATTGCGCTCCATCCCGAGCACCCTCCCTTAGCCCGATGGTCAGCGCGCCGCAACACTGTCGGGCTTCCCATCAACCCAATCTCATCGTGTCTTGCTGACCAGCGCCCACAGTAGCAGCAGAACCGCCTGAATATTCTGCGCCATGCGCGAAGTTATTTCCGTGAGTATATCCAGAATGTGGCCAGATTTGGTGACGGTCCGAGCGCCGCTGACCATCGCAGATTCACGTCGGCCAAGCTGGTCAGTTCAGCAGAGGACAGCGTAATGGTCGGCAACACTGATGCCTCAGGTGTCCAGATTGGCAATGCTTGCTGGGAGCTGTACACCATCGAGCATGGATTGAGCGTGAGTATCTGCTCGCTATCCCTTCGCAACGCACTGTTCGCTCTCGAGGGGCTCGAGCTGATGCCAATTGTTCCCATTGGCTTGCTCGCTTGACCGCTATCGCTTCTTCCGCTCCTTCACGCGTACCTTGATACCTCTCAGCCCGATGGTCGTTTGATGGAGGGATCGCCTTCTAGCGATGACGAGGGCTTTTCCACGTTCTTTTCTGAGACAGGATCAGGAAAACACGTCCCGAGATCCCTCTACGTGAGCATTCCATACTGCGTGTGAGCCGAGTACAACTGATCACAGGTCGATCTTGAACCCAATGTCATCGACGAGGTGCGGACCGGTACTTATAGGAGTCTTTTCCACCCCGAAACCATGATCACAGGCAAGGAGGACGCTGCCAACAACTGTCTGTTCCACGACCACTTACTGTAAGTGATGCTGACGATGCAGATGCCCGTGGTCACTATACCATCGGCAAGGAGCTGGTGGATACCGTGTTAGACCAAATCCGACGCCTGGCGGATCAATGCTCTGGACTTCAAGGCTTCTTTGTCTTCCACTCTTTCGGCGGCGGCACTGGATCTGGCTTTGGCGCTCTTCTCATGGAGAGGCTGTCCACTGATTACGGCAAAAAATCCAAGCTTGAATTTTCAGTCTATCCCGCTCCGAAGATGTCAACCTCAGTCGTAGAACCGTACAACTCGGTTCTAACCACGCATACCACGCTTGAGCATTCAGATTGCTCATTCATGGTTGACAATGAGGCGTGAGCTTGTTGCCCGTGTATGTGATTGATGCTGATTGTCAGTATCTACGACATCTGTCGCAGGAATCTCGGGATCACCTCTCCGTCATTCACCAACCTCAACCGTCTGATAGCCCAAGTCGTTTCGTCTATCACGGCATCTCTGCGCTTCGATGGTTCTCTGAATGTCGACTTGAACGAGTTCCAGACCAACCTGGTCCCGTAAGTCAGGCGGATGAGCTGGTCAGAATATTGGCTGATCGTAGCTTCCCCCGTATTCATTTCCCACTGGCAACTTACGCGCCGGTCATCTCAGCCGAGAAGGGTAAGCTCTGTTATAGAAGCACAATCGTGTCTCACGCGCAGCATTCCATGAGTCCAACTCGGTGTCCGAGATGACCATTTCTTGCTTCGAATCGAACAATCAGATGGTCAAATGCGATCCGCGTCAAGGGAAATATATGTATGAGCAATCAGTGCGATCACTGAACGCCTTTCTGACGAGATAGGGCGTGTTGCTTGCTGTATCGAGGAGACGTTGTTCCCAAGGACGTCAATGCTGCGGTAGCAAATGTCAGAACCAAGCGGACCATCCAATTTGTGGATTGGTGTCCCACCGGTTTCAAAGTAGGTTGCTGTTTCATGTGACCGCTCTCGCTGACGCTAAGCTTGGCATCTGCAACGAGCCTCCGGCTTTGGTTCCCGGCGGAGATCTGGCAAAGGTGTCTCGATCCTTGTGCATGTTGTCCAACACGACCTCGTGAGATTCACACCTTCCTTAATCCCGAAACATGGCTCACGAGCAGGATCGCAACCGCCTGGGCGCGCCTGGACAACAAATTCGACCTCTTGTACTCAAAGAGAGCCTTCGTGCACTGGGTCAGTGTTTTGCCTGTCCTTTTTTTCATGAGTGAGCAGCTGCTGACTCGCAGTACGTCGGAGAGGGTATGGAGGAAGGCGAGTTCTCCGAGGCTCGAGAGGATTTGGCAGCTTTGGAGAAGGATTATGAGGAGGTTGGTATCGATTCGGCGGACGCTGAAGAGGAGGAAGGCGAATACTAGAGGTCACGAATGGTTTGAGCAAATGACACTTTCTCCTCTCGATGAGTTTCTCCCACGTATGCTTAATGAGTCGTCCTCTTTCTTCCCCCTCCTTGTCTAGCGAGCCCATGAATGACTTCTGATCTTTCTGAAACCTGCGTGCGGGCAGCGGCGAACTCCGCCATGACCCCCTTTCCCCGGGCCCGGCGCGAGCAACCCACGTTATCATGATGCACACTTGGAGGTCATTCTTCCCCGAGTCGTTGCTCGATTTTCAGCAGCAGATTCCAGTTCACGGACGCGAAGGCTCTCTTCGATGCCAGGTTCTTCGAGACCAGCTCGCATATTGTAGTCCGCTGGTGTCTCGTATGAGCTTGAGCTGCATCCGACACCCTTCAATCCGAGTGGCTATCCGCACAAGCCCTATTCGAGTGTGACACTCGACACCTGTGCACACGCAGCGAACAGGCGTCTGCAGTCTGTGGAACAGAGGGATGTTGACACCGGGTGAGTCGATCAGCGTCTTATATCTTCCCACCGGTGTCTGATGCGCAGCGGAACATTGAGCTGTATGTCCGTTCATATTATCTTGAAGAGCGCGGGACTTTCTGGTCAGGCGCCAAGATGGGGTCGTCAACAGTCCCAGCCAACTCCCATCTCCAGCCAATAGCGGATTTAGATACACAGCAAATCGAGCTGCGGAGAGATCCATCTCGTACATCTCATCATTCTGGTAGGGTACCCTCGCCCAAGCCGACCGGAGATATCTCATATCGACTCGCTCAGTCGTCAGCCCCAAGCTCGAAATCTGCCAGTGTGATGAGCACGCCCAGGCTGCTTTCAAGAAGGGGATCGATGAGAGATCGAGCATCTGGATTTCTATCGCGGAGTGATTCAGCTCGCAAAGGGAAAGCTCGCCAAGTGGAAGTTTCTCGCGCCAGTCCCAGCGAGGACGGGCGTGCGACTATGTCGGAAAGTGGTAGTGCCGAGGTGTGAGTTCGAAGTCTCGACAGTTGCTTATGTCCTCAGTATCGAAACGCCACTGTTGCGCTTAGAGAGAGATCCCGAGAGCGGCCGCAAGATGATCAATCAATATCTTGTGCTGCATGAGATAGGACATGGTACCCATGGACGAGTCCGACTCGGCCAAGATCTCGCAGCTGGACTCACTGGGGACGATGATGCAGATGTTAACAGCAACGTGGACGGCTCTTACTACGTGGGTCAGCAGGATTTGTCAGTGCTGAAATCAGGCCATAAAGATAGTTGATCGCGTACCAAAACGGAGACGCCTGGCAGGACTCAATCGTCAAAAAGGTATTCATGGTCGAACAGACGGTGTCAACCTCATGAACGAAACCGAGTGAGTCGGTCCTACTCACCAGGTCTCATCCTGAATGGAGCGCAGGATTCGGAAGGAGATCGCCATCTTCAAGAAAGTCAATCACCCTAATGTTGTGCGTATGAAGGAGATCATCGACGATCCCGAGTCCAGCAAGTTATTCATGATACTGGAGTTCTGCGAGGGTGGGGAAGTTCAGTGGCAGGAGGAAGACGGCAGCCCCGCTCTCACGTTGGCCGAAACGCGGCGGATATTTCGCGACACATTGCTGGGTCTCGAGTATCGTGAGAGGTCCATAGGGAGCCGAGAATAATTACTCACTCCCTAGTTCACCATCAAGGCATCATTCATCGAGACATCAAGCCAAGCAATCTGCTGTATGCGGGCGACGGAACAGTCAAAATCTCTGATTTTGGGTGTTCGCACTACTCAGAGGCCCTGAGAACAGCCGCAAATCATGGCCCCGAAGGAGAAGGCTGGGTGGATGATATTGAGTTAGCGAAGACGGCTGGATCTCCGGCGTTCTTCGCTCCAGAGATGTGCTATTCAGGACTCGAGGATGAGGAACTTGGGCTCCGAAGTCCAAAATTGCAGACTCCGCCGACCCAGCCATTAGGCAACGAGTTGCCAAATTTCACATTACGCCCCCCTTCCTTTGCCGGAGATGACCCAAAGCCAAGCCGTTCTGAACCCATTGTTCTGACATCAAGCGGACGGACGCTGCCTCTACGCACGACTGTCAGCAACGACTCTGCAATGTCAAGTCGCCCCATCTCGGACCGCTCTCGGTTGTCTTACACTGGGCCCAGACGAGAGCGATTGCCAATCACCAATGCCATCGACGTCTGGGCTTTGGGTGTCACACTATATTGTTTAGCTTTCGGCAAGACACCCTTCGACGCCCCTAACGAATACCTGTTAATGCAAGTGATTCCTGCCGCGGAATTTGCTATACCTGCTCGCATGAGCAAAGACCGTCTTTCGACAGGATCCGATGGTTCTGCAGGTAGTGCGGAGGCGAGCGAATGTCTGGATCTCATATCTCATTTGCTGGAGAAGGATCCGAACAAGCGCTTATCCTTGGACCAGGCAAAGGTGCGTGGGACTCGTGGAGAACGAAACACTGTCTGACGAGCTGCAGAGACATCCCTTCACTCTTCGTGGCCTCCCTGATCCATCGGGCTGGCTTGCCAAGACAGATCCTCACGTGCAGTCCTACGTCACGGTTTCCAGCGACGAGGTTGCCGCTGTTGTCATCAATTCAGGTCGTTTTCGCGATCGCGTCAAGCGGAGCTTCAAGACGATTTCCAGCAAACTAGGCATATTCGCTCCTAACACCCGCAATCGCAGCCGCAGTATAGGTGATGGAGACACCAGTTCCGGCACCAGCCAAACTGCCTCGGCCTTGCCCTCGGCTGCTCCTAGCCAGTTGAACCTACAATCGACAGTCACGACAGCCTCTTATAGACCTGATTCGGCGCAATTCATGGGGGAGATATCACCATCCGGCAGTCCTATACATCACGGGGGCGGTCTGACTCGCCGACTCTCGATTCTCGGTTCGCGTATTCACGATGCCATGCCATCACCTCGTAGATCAAATTCTCAGCTAGCTTCCCCTGGACCCAGTGGCCACTCGTTCTCTATTACGGGAACCGAGCTCGCCCATCGGTCCTTCTCCAGTCAATCAAATCAGTCGGCGCACAAGGGGTTCTTCGTCCACCGACCGGATCCGGCGTCTCTTACCCGACGGATTGCGTCCGGAGATCGTACCGGACCAATTGCTCAAGATGTTGCAACCCGATCTCCAAGGCCTGTAACCTCGTCCGGCTCCCTCGACCGCCTCAGATCGCAGGTGGACTCGTCCCCCGAGACCAATCTCCTCCGCCGGCAGAGTGATGTCGACGTCCCTGGTCGCAGTCGTTCCGACAGTGTGACCTCGACCCACGCCTTGGGAATTGGGAGTAGATTGGTCCGCTTACTATCTCGTACTAGCAGTCAGCGATCTCGCTCGCGACATCCCGACCCAGGGGAGGAGGATCTGACTGTCGTTGCAAGCGATCGACCTGTATACCATCAGCCGGTCACCCCACATTCCTCTGATCCTAACGCCGAGGATGGGTCAGGACGAAGGAGTCTCGATACTTTCGAGTCAAGTTCCTGTTCTTCGAGTCATGGCCTCTCGATCAGTCCTGATCTGGTCAGAGGCATGCGCTGGGACACAAGACTTCGCAATCCGCCCTTTCGTCGGGGCTCAAGCCTTAGTGAAGAATATGCTCCCGGAATAGATGGAGAAGAGGTCGATTGGAACGGGTCGATTTCGGACGACGATCTCGATCCAGCTTCCGCGCGGGTCGGACGTCCGTATGCGAGGGCGCCTAGCAGGCCCTCTGTCGAGATCCTCCCGCCCGAACGTCCACATTTACGCTCGTTCTCGACCTCACATGAGCGGCTGATATCTCAGGAAGACTCTACAAAAAGCCCGCTCATCGAGGGCGCCCTGGGTCTCGGATCGGGACAGGTTGCTCCCACGTCTCGGGACCGACTAGATGATGCTCCGCGCAACGATCGAGTCATGCGAAAGCAGAACTCGCCTTCGCCATACCGCCCCGGCTTTGCGGATCGATCCCGCGCACCTTTGTCAGCCGTCAACGAGCTTACAACGTCAGCCCAACTGATCAACTTGAACCAAGTCTCTGCAGATCCAGTCGATGTTCCTGACGATGCCGATGGGGATGAGGGACTGGCATTCTCCATTGGTGGCAAACGACTTCGAAGGGGTTCCGCTGTTGACTTAGCTTCTCCTTAGAAATCGTACAAAGGGCTACATGCACACATGCGCGAGCAAGCTCAAAGCTCAAGCCTCTGAATCGGTGAATTCATCATACACAATACCTACAGATATTGACGGGACCCGCTATGGACAATACGAGCGCTACGGATTGTACAAGCGCTATGGACTGTGCTCATAGAAAGGGAAGGTAGCTACGGAGGATATGACTGTACTGCACGGCTTGGTAGGATGTCTGTCAGGATGTGCACAACGGGTATACTGTGTAAAGCGCCTGAGCCTAGCTCGCTATATGCTATACGAGTGATCTACATGAGGGAGGAAGCAAATTGAGGAAGCAGCCTGATTCTGTCAGCAGGTGGACTCCATGCCTCCATGACTTTGGTGCTTACGATGCGGCGCCCACACCGAGACCGAAAATGAGTGCGCCCAAAGCGAAACGTTTAGCCGTTTGACCCGTGGTGGGCACTTCGACGCGCTTGTTCTTGCGCACAATCCTGTCCTTACTGTTTGCTGCCCCACCCGAGACGGCCACCCCTTCGTCATTGCCGTTGGCTCGCTTCAACCCACGGCTCCCCTCAGCAACCTCGACACCTTGATCTTCAAGCGAGTCGCCTACGGCTGCCCGCAGCTGCAGTTCGCGCTTCAAGTCTAGGACCAGTTGTTTCGCCGATTGGATTTCTGCCTCCATATCAACTTTGCTGCTCGATGGCGCTGTGACGGTCGTAGTGGCTTCGAGTGTCAGGTGACGGGAGTCGTCGTTCCCCGCAGTTGGGCCAGACGGAACACTGGTCGTTGGGGCGTGGGGACTTTGGCGACGGATGCGCTTCGGCGCTGGGGACGCGGCATCTGAAGTCATAGACGGCACAGTGGGCGTCGGACCCTGCGCCGTACGGGGGCCTTTGTGTGTGCGAGACAACTCATCCGCCGCAGCTTGCGACCTCTGCGATTTTCGATACGCGACATTGGGATCAGGCACGGCACGAGTGAGCGCCTTTTGTTAGTCCGGTCTCTGCATGAAGGTGAGAGAGACCGTACAGCAACAAGCTCGGCTATCCCGTAGGCGGGAGCCAGATGAATAGCGAGGTGTCGACTGACCCTGATCATTGAGCTTGCAAACATTCGTCTGAACGTTCATGCTCACCATTGACCGGCCAGTCTGACATCATTGTTACCTCGGCCACCGTTGGTGTTCCGGGTGTCGTACGAGCTCCGGACCTTGTCGTCAATGGAGCTTCGGGCGACTTTGAGTAAAAGCCTGACCCAATCCATCTCATGCTTTTCCTCGTCCTCAGAAGCTCCAGGAAAAGCTACCTTGAACATCGTAGTCAGTGAGACGGCGTTGGTATCATAACGACGAAGGATGAAGGCGTGCTGAGATGCCTGCCAATAAGCATTCAAGGGGCGTGAGATCCGACATACACGAACTGAGATGGGCACTTTGACGCGGCCGACAACGATCTCCTTGCCTTCTCTGACAATGGTTTGGAATTTGACGATAGTGACATCTTCCGGCACTGGGGGTATGAGTCGCAGCCAGCTCGTGAACAGCTCTGTACTGACGATTACGCAGATGCTGATTCCTCTTGTCCTCAGGCAAACGAGGGCGATTGAGGTTCTGCGGCGTGGGGGTCAGATCATATTGACCATGCCCCGTGGCCCCGACCCCTTCGTCGGATCCAGAGTATGGAGGCGGCGGCATGTTCTGGCCGAAAGTGTCGATGTCCGCGTCAGTGCTCGAGGAATTGACGACCGACATAATATCAGCCCGCTGAATGAATACCTATGTACGGAGAGAGGGGGAGAGAAGCAAAGAAGCGAGCGGCTTTGATGGTAGCAGCGTACACACGCGACACGCAAATGGGTCCGGTGGCAATTACCGCTTGTGGCAACTCGAGTGCGTGCTCTCTGCGACATGCCTGGCAACTAATCCCAGTGCACCAGGAACTTTGTAAACATCACATCTAGCCAGCAACTTCTATGATACACATTGCCCACGCTTGCATTCCAATATATATGGAGGGTGATCGCATCCTTGTTAAGACCTGGCCTTGGCAGCTAGCCATGCAGGCGGAGGAGTGGCACTGTCATGATGGCTGTCACGTCGGCCACGCCTCCATGATCACCAATGCACGCCTATGACCCTCTTCCCAGTCCAGCACGCCTGTCAGACACGACGGAATCTTAGCTCTGAGGCAATGGGATTCCGGTCACCTGTTGCCCGCTCAGCACTTGCTATGAGTGATGCATTCGGACTTACCTGTTGCCCGCTCAGCACTTGCTATGAGTGATGAGGAGGGCAACAGGCGGCGGCATTCTACAAGGTCGTCGAGGGTGTCGGCGTTATATGCGGAGTTATCGTTGTGGCAGCTTCCCCTGCCTCGTCGAGGATGAACCTCGTCGAGGCACAACCTCGTCGAGGATGTGTGTGCCTCGACGAGGCTACTCGAGGCTGAGTCAAGCTCATGTGAGCGTACTACCTATTTCCGTCGAGACATGTAGGCATATTGTCAATCCTTGGGTAGCTTTGACGAGCCTTGAGTAGCCTCAACAGCTCTAGAGCTTGTGCCTCGTTGATGGTGTTTCAAGGAGAAAGCCCAAGGCGGTGCAGAGGAGGGCACGGGAGATATATGTACAAGTCCTCACCTGTAGACCATCCTTAGCACGGTGGTATCAAGTCCCATGGATAGAAAGTGATGGCACAGCCGTGTTGTCAACATACGAGAGGCTGTAGGACACACCTTCTTGTGGAGGACAGAGATGGGTTGACAGAGGGCACATGTGAGAGTGCCCGTCAGTCAACAACCGGCCTGGCTCTGTGACAGTCCAAGACAAAACTACAAGTCACACTGGGAGGAGTGTGAGAACTACAAGGTGAGGCGAGCTACCAGACCAAAGATATTTTGATCCTTTGAGAGAAGGGTTCTGTCAGACCTATACATGGTGACCTGTTTTAGATCCAACTAAAGCTCACCTAAATCAATCTATCGCTTCAAGCTGCTAACTATCAACGACTATTCGTAACAGATAGTAACAAACAAGAGTAGATAGAACGGAACCAAGCTGGGTGAGGAGCAATCAAGACTCACTTCACTTATCTATCTCTCGTCACTGGTACGGTCGATTCTCTAAGTAGACGTTCTATCTAGAGGACTAGTTAACTAGATCGCTGAGGAGTTTCCTCTGCGATCTTCCTTCTTAAGTATCCACTTGCTCTCGTCCATTCTCTCTCTGGTTCTTCTAGCATCGTCTCTCGTGGATTGTTCCATCATTCTCCTAGTTGTTTCTACTCGTTCCCAATACTCTCTAGTACTCTCTCATCGTATCTCTTCTTCTTCTATCGTCTTCTGTTACGATCCAGTCACCGTTGCCACCCATACAGGCCCCCGACCGTCCGCCACCCGGATCGCAACACCCCAAGCTGGAATACCGGAAGGGTTCACTCTCCAAGCTGGAATCCCGGAAGGGTTCACTCTCCAAGGTGGAATCAGGGAATGCCAGGTGACGCCAGGTGAAGTCAGGTGACGCCAGGTGACCCCGAGTGGAACTAGGAACCCAGGCCGGCCCGTACTGGCGCCAAGGTGGCACCAGCCCGGAGTCAGGTGGAGTGAGTGGCAACTCCAGGTGAAGGAGTTGCGCACACGGATTTGCCACCCAGCCCGTAGACATATATAAAGAGCCTACTTCTTGATCCTTCTCCCCAAGGATCAATCTATCGCAAGTTACACCTAGTCTTAGAGCCTTGCACCGAGCCTCTCTTCGCTCGCTTCGTCTTTACCTTCGCTCGCCACGACGCCTATCTCCGTGGGATCCTTCGAGCACTTCGACCATCGACATCCACACCGTGGCCTTCGTGGATTGTCGACCCTACTACGCCGTCCGACCAAGCCACAGGTTCAGTGGTTGTACCCCCTTCGCCTTCGGTGCAACCCGAGCTTGCCACATTACGACTACCGCTGTCTACTCGTCGCCGGACCTCAAGGCCGCCGGGTTCGAGTCGTAACATCAGGATTGCTCACAATTCCGACACTCCCACTCAATCTGATCTTTGCTGAACTCCAAGTAGATCCCTCAACCTGTTGAATACCTCTGCTGGGAGCGCCTTGGTGAGGAGATCCGCCATGTTCTCAGCTGATGGGACATGTGACAGAGTCACTGTGTTGTCCTCCACCTTCTCCCTGACAAACTTGTGTCTCATGTCAATGTGCTTTGACTTGTCATGGTTGACCGGGTTCTTTGACAAGGCAATTGCTCCATTGTTGTCGTTTAGAATTGGCAGGGGCTGCTCCAATTCAAGCTGGAGATCACTGAGAAGTCGCCTGAGCCTGAGCCAAATGGCTTGTCTGGTCGCTTCAGAAGAGGCCATAAGCTCTGCTTCTGTGGTGGAAAGCGCCACTGTATTTTGACGCCGACTTTTCCAGGCCACAACTCCACCATAGACCTTGAAGATGTAGCCTGTGGTTGATCTTCTTGTGTCTAGATCGCCTCCCCAATCTGCATCTGCATAGCCCAGAGCAATCCTGTTTGAATTCTCTTTGTTGAAGGTCAAACAAAGGTCTGTGGTGCCTCTGATGTACCGAAGTAGATGTTTGGCCGCTTTCCAGTGCTCTGTGTTGTATTTGGATATATATCTTGACAGCAGAGAAGCTGGAAAAGCAAGATCTGGTCTTGTGATTGTTGAGGCATAAAGAATGGCTCCCACTGCTTGGGCATATGGGTAATGTTTTGCCTCCTCAAACTCGGTATCTGTGGCTGGAATGTGGCGAAAATTGGTAGGCAGAGGAGTTCTGGCTGGGTTGCAGTCACTCATGCCAAACCAATCCAAGATTGACTCCAGGTAATGTTCTTGACTCATGAACAGCTTGTTGTGAGTCCGATCTCGATGGATATTGAATCCCAAGAAGTAGGAGACTGGTCCTGAGTCCTTGCACTCAAATTCCGAGTTGAGAGCAATTTTGAAAGCGTCCAAATACTTTCTGTTGTTGCAAGTAATCAACTGGTCATCCACATGAACAGAGAGCATTAGGAAATTGCCATTTTTGAATTTGTAGTAAAGGCAGGGGTCTGCAGAGGTTGGATTGAGGCCTTGAGACCGAAGCCAATTGTCCAGAGCTTTGTTGAAGCATCTAGGAGACTGCTTGAGACCATAAAGCGATTTTCTGAGTCGCAAAACTTTGCCCGCAGGAATGTTGGAGCCTTCTGGTGGTTCCATATATATTTTCTCTTCCAAATCGCCATTGAGGAAGGCTGCAATGATGTCTACTTGGTCACACTCCATGTTGAAGTGATTGACCAAGGCCAGGAAGACTCTGATGGTGTCCTTGTGCGCAACAGAGGCAAATAACTCGTTGAAATCGAGTCCTTCAATTTGTGAATAGCCCTTGGCAACAAATCTGGCCTTGTAGGTTGAAGGTTTACCGGTTTCACCATCGATCTTTCTGGTGTAGACCCATTTTCCTTTGAGGACTCTTTGGTTTGAGCGATCCACAACCGCCCAAACTCGATATTTGTCCATTTTGGCAAGCTCAGAATCCATGCTGGATTTCCAGTGCTCCCACTCGCCAGAATTGCGCGCTTGCAAATATGTTTGAGGTATATTTGTTGCGAGCATAGCACAGGCAACATTTGCAGCTTGAATCTCGTTCTCAAATTCCTCATCATCTCGCAAATTCAGCTCATCTGATGAGTCTGAGTCGCTTGAATTATCGCCATTATGCCCCCCTTGCTGCTGTCGGAATTGTGAGCAATCCTGATCTGTGCCACACTGCCACACTGCCACATCGCTTCCAGCTCTTTCCAATTACATAAGGAAACTCTGTAGCGTCGCTTTTCCTGCTCTCTGAGCAGTAGATGTCTCTATGCACTTCTTATTCATCCGACAGGTTATGAGCCTGACTCGCGTCCGATTCACCTGCCGACAAGTGCCCCAATAGAGCTCGACGTGCTCTTTCACGAGGTATCCTCGGATCTACGGTAGCTTGAGCGGTTCACGCGCAATCGCCTTTGCCAATTACACGGCTTCCGGCACACCTCCCTCCCTACCTACCATCTCTTTCGCTTCACCAACAAGCGCCAGAACAACACAGCACTCTTCCAACAGTGCAAGCACACGTCTTACGGTCCCTGAAGAGTCCAGCACTCACAGAAGGCCAAGATAACGGACGTTCACGACTTTGCCGATTTCTCGCGATCCACTGGTCCGATCGCGCTCTCCGTTTCACACAGCGGTGTTTATTGTTGCATCCATCACCTCGGCAAAGCGCATCACAGCAGCATCCACCGTTCTCGAGAAATCGTTCTCTCAATTCCGGCAAACTGCAAATTTGGAGTTGAGTCTTCTCATACAAAGAATTCGACTTCTCGCCTATCGCTGCACCGATTTGCCTGCCGCTCCTACACAACATAGAGGCCACTACAGGCTATATTCCTGCACCGGCAGAGCACAGTCGGCTCACTTGTTCTCAAGTTCTACCATTATTCCTGAAATCGGATTTCCGATTTCTCAACAAATTGCCTCTGCCCTATCGCTGGGTGAAATCGCGGCCTGCTGGGCTTGGCAGGTGAAGGCAAACGTCCTGGCCGGTCTAGGTCACACCGAGGGAGTTCAAGCAAATCCGGACTTGGCTCTGCAGAAATCAAACTTTGGGCCGATTCCCAGGCTTGGTGGAGCACCCAGGAGGTCGTACACCGTTCCGGTGGCCGCAGAATCCAGTGAAGCCTGGTGGGCAGCCTCTGAGCCTTCTGGCATTTCAAGCTGCTCTCGCTTTCAGCTGAGTCTCTTTGAGAGTCTCATTCAAACTTTTGTGATTGCAGCTGACACTCGCATATTTAAAATTTCTCCTTTGCACAGGATATACCTCCTACCGGCCTACATTACCCCTCTCAACGACAACCCAATCGGCTTGGCAGTTCTCGAGATATAATTATCGGCAGAATGGAGGAGAGCGACGACGGAAATAGGTAGTACGCTCACATGAGCTTGACTCAGCCTCGAGTAGCCTCGTCGAGGCACACACATCCTCGACGAGGTTGTGCCTCGACGAGGTTCATCCTCGACGAGGCAGGGGAAGCTGCCACAACGATAACTCCGCATATAACGCCGACACCCTCGACGACCTTGTAGAATGCCGCCGCCTGTTGCCCTCCTCATCACTCATAGCAAGTGCTGAGCGGGCAACAGGTAAGTCCGAATGCATCACTCATAGCAAGTGCTGAGCGGGCAACAGGTGACCGGAATCCCATTGCCTCAGAGCTACGATTCCGTCGTGGTAACGTCTCGTTCGACAAGTCACGGTAGATAGAACGCGTCAACAAACTCGTCGACCTTGCCTACGCACCGCCAGCCTCGAAGTGGTCCTCCGTCATGCCATCTGTGCATACGGTGAAAGAAGAGCGTAAGCTCAACGGGCGCGACAACTACGCCCAGTGGGTGCGCGAGATTCGAGTCGTCCTCGGATCCGCCGGTCTCGTACCCCACATCACCAAGGACGCGTCAGCGATTCGGGCACTCGTCGAGGCTCGATATCCAGTGTCAAGTCCGGCGACAGCAGCCGAGACATCAAAGAGAGCAGTTGCTCTATACGAGCATGAGAAGGAGCAGTCCACCGCCCTCTCCACTCTCTATGGCAGTCTGACAGAGACTGTCCAAAACAAGCTTCCCTCGAACCTGATCGACTTCGAGAATCCTCAACCGAAGGGGCTCTACGATCATCTGGTCACCACATATGGGGCCGACAACGGATCTCGCCTAGCCGAATTATGGTCATCGATATTTGGCGAGACCATCCCAGAGAATGAGGACCCCGAACCTCATCTCACAGCTATCCGGTCGCAACTGGCCGAAATCACCTCCTCCGCCATCACTTCCAAGCTCACCCTTGAGCAATTTGCCAACCAGATTGGCGCATACGCCGCCATCCGTCGCCTACCGTCCTCATACGGCCTCCTCGCATCGACCTTCTACTCAGGGACCTCGTCGAACAAGATCCACCTCGACGAGGTTATCGATAGGGTCGCCGATGAACATCGCAGACGTCAACAAAAGGGCGAGAGCGTAAACGAGATGGGGATGCTCAGCAAATCTCTGCAGAAACCGGCAAGCAAGAGATGCATCCACCATCCGGATCAGGGGAGGCACTCCACAGATGAGTGCTGGAAAGTGATTGGAGTGCCGAAGCACATCCAGGAGCAAAGGTCGGCCAGGGAAGCAGCCAAGGGAAGGAAGCAGGGAGGACAAGCGAAGAAGGCAAGAGAGCAGATGGAGTCAGAGGATGACTCATCGAGTGAGAACAAGAGAGGCTCGTCGAGGGAGACAAAGGAGGAAGGATATTATGCGACGGAGATTGCACTACACGCCAACGACAACCTCCCATCCACCTCCATCATCATCGACAGCGGTGCCACCAGTCCATTCATCAAGGACAAGCACCTTCTCTCACATCTCACCAAACTCGACAAGGCCGTCAAGATCCAAATTGGAGACGGATCGATTGTCGAAGCTACACACTCCGGCCGCCTCACCTTCAACAACGTATGGTACAACAACGCCCTCTACGTTCCATCATTCTCGCACAACCTCCTCTCAACACAGCGCCTCGGTCCGTATACAGGGACACACTGGCGCTTCTCGAAGGACTCGGCTACATTGGTCAAGAAAGGGAAGGTCATCCTCCGGGGAAAGAAACTTGGCAACCTATGGGTTGTAGACGACACACCGGTACGCACCACCTCGCGCATTCACCGAGCACTTCAGGCAATAGAAAACACTGAAGCCGAAGACACTCGCCTCCTCACCTGGCACAAACGCCTAGGTCACTCGAACATGAGGAAGGTGTGGGAGCTCGGGAAAGAGGGGAAGCTAGGCGCAAAGTGGACAGGGTCATTTCGGAGAGTCGAATGCATGGATTGCCTGAAAGGGAAGGCAACGCGCTCGGCATCTCTACCTAACCCTCGTCGAGCCAGCAAGCCCCTCGTCGAGGTATCAGTCGATCTATGGGGACCAGCAACCGTCCAGTCGAGAGAAGGCTTCCAATACTTCCTCACCTGCTATGACGACCACAGCAAATACGTGCAGGCCATACCACTCAAGAAGAAGTCGGATGCAGCCGAAGCACTGCAAGACTATATCAAGTTGGCAGAGAATCAGCTTGATCGAACAGTCAAGACCATCCGCTCAGACCAAGGAGGCGAATTCACGAGCAAGGAATTCAGCCACTGGTGCAAAAGCAAGGGAATTGAGCACACCCTTACGCCGACCGACGCACACAACCAAAACAGTCGAGTCGAGCGCGTCCATCTCACCATCCTCAATGACATCCGGACATGTCTTGCGGACTCGAACTTGCCAACCCAGTTCTGGGTAGATGCACTGCGATATGTAGTCTTCACTCGGAACAGGCTACCAGGCTCCCACGCGAAAATCCCGATAACGCTCTTCCGACCAAACCACGACATCGACCTGCAGTACCAGGGGATGCAGCCATTCGGCCATCACTGCATCTATCGAGTTGTGAACCCCGCATCGAAGCTCGACGAGCGGGGACAATGCGGTCGACTGCTGGGGTACACAGAAGGGAGCTGGGGCTACAAGGTGCTGACCCAATCCAACAGGGTCATCGCAAGCCGAGACGTCACATTCATCACGGGCAGGAAGACAACGCCCAGTTCAGATGAACCACGACAGATCCTGGAGCCGCCTCAACCTGGACCTCGACAACCATCGACGAGCCTCGACGAGGATGACGATACATCCATCGAGCTGAACGAGATAGTCGAGGCAGGGGAGGCACCAGAAGAAGAGGAACAAGGGGAAGAGATGGACGACATACCTCCCCAAGCCGTACCCAGGCAAGGAAGAGGCTGGGTCAATGAGTACATCCGAGAGGATGCACCGAGCCCGGAACCGAATCCCGACGACGGACCAGAGGATCCCGATCGTCGACTAAACGAGCTCACAGCGGCCGATGCAGATGAGCCAAGACGGTCGGGGAGACTAGCGGGCCAAGAACCTAGTCATCACCCTCTGCACAACATCGACATGGACTATAACCGAGTAGCCATAGAGCACGCGTTATCAGCCCAGTCACTCAACAACCCCCAGTCGTACACCGAAGCTCGTCGAGCCGCAGACTGGGAGGATTGGAAATCGGCCATGGACGAGGAGATGGGAAAGATGGAGAAGTACGGAGTGTGGGAGATGGTTCCCAAGGAGAATCACCGCACTCTTACAGGCAAATGGGTATTCACCCGCAAGATCGACGGGGACACGGGCAAAGCGAGTCAGCACAAGGCCAGATTCGTTGTGAGAGGATTTCAACAAGTCTCAGGACGAGACTTCGACGAACTCTTTGCTTCGGTCACCCACAAGTCATCATTCCGCCTGTTCCTCTCCATCGTCAACTACCTTGACTGGGAATGCGACCAAATAGATATCATTGGAGCATTCCTCAAGGCCAACATCGACAAGGACATCTTCATCGAGCCACCAGAAGGCAGCGACATCGCCGCCGGACACGTTCTGCACCTCCGGAAATCACTATACGGTCTCCGACAATCACCGCACTTGTTCAACAAGCGCCTCGACGAGTTCCTACGGGAGCTAGGCTTCAAACCGACCCTAGCGGATCCATGCATCTACTCGCTGCGACAAGGACACAAGCGGTGCATGATCTCAGTCCACGTTGACGACATGCTCATAGCCGGCAACGATCGATCAACAATTGACGAGATCAAACGGAAGATCAACAAGGAACTCGAGTGCAAGGACCAAGGACCGGTCTCTTACTTCCTCGGTATCAACATCTACCGAGATAGGTCAAACAAGAAGATGTACCTGTCACAAGAGCACTACATCGAGGCAGTTCTTCAACGCTTCGGTGAACCCGGCAAAGCCTGCAAGACAATCTTGCCTGACGCAAAGCTCGTCGAGGCTACGCCAAAGGAGGTCGACGAGGCTCGAGATAAACCATTTCCAGCACTCGCCGGGTCAATCCTCTATATTGCCACGATCACCCGACCCGACATCGCCTACGCAGCATCACTGCTCTGTCGCTTCATCAGCAAATGGTCACTCGCACATTGGAGGGCCGCAAAGCACCTATTAAGGTACCTGCGAGGAACATCAGATCTCGCACTCACCTTTGACGCACATGCAGGAAGAAGAGCACTGCTAGGCTGGGCAGACGCAGACTGGGGTGGATGTCTCGACACACGTCGATCTACAACCGGCTACGTCTTCAATACATACGGGGGCATTGTGTCATGGAAAAGCAGGCGACAACCGACAGTCGCACTCTCGACGACACAGGCCGAACTCCTAGCATCAACAGAAGCGGGCAAAGAGGCAATATGGCTCAGGCAATTATTGAACGACCTCGACCTCGGGATAGACGGGGCAGTGCCCATCTACAACGACAACAATGGAGCCATTCAACTGGCCAAACATCAACACGGGTTCAAGCTGAACAAAGCATTCGACATGCGAGCCCAGTGGATACGAGAGCATCAAGCTGGTGGACTGCTTGAGCTCAAATACACACCAACGGACAGCAACCGAGCCGACATCCTGACCAAGAACCTTTCGGCCGAGAAGACGAGACAGCTTCGGCAGCTACTGGGCTTGGGAAGACAAGGAGAAGCAGAGCAGCAGAGTCAATAGACATGCTCGCGAGGGGAGGCGACGGAAATAGGTAGTACGCTCACATGAGCTTGACTCAGCCTCGAGTAGCCTCGTCGAGGCACACACATCCTCGACGAGGTTGTGCCTCGACGAGGTTCATCCTCGACGAGGCAGGGGAAGCTGCCACAACGATAACTCCGCATATAACGCCGACACCCTCGACGACCTTGTAGAATGCCGCCGCCTGTTGCCCTCCTCATCACTCATAGCAAGTGCTGAGCGGGCAACAGGTAAGTCCGAATGCATCACTCATAGCAAGTGCTGAGCGGGCAACAGGTGACCGGAATCCCATTGCCTCAGAGCTACGATTCCGTCGAGCGAAATCAAAATCAAAGTTGTTACTTTGAAAGGCAGCGATAATTATCCTCAATGGGAATCGCATATTGCCACCACCCTCATGGGCAAGGGACTGCTTGCCTGCATCAGAACCGAGCCGATTTCGCCAATTTCAGCTGCAGACCAGCTCAAATTCGATAAATCGTTTGCGATAATTTTCCAGAGCCTCTCTGAGACCGTCCAGGCTGCTCTACCGGCTACAGTCAAAGATTGGACCTCCCCATCACCCAAATCGCTTTGGGACGAGTTGAAACGGCAGCATTCCGCCTCTACTGGTGCCAGGCAGGCCGCTCTATTCCAATCTCTTGCCAGGGCCTCAATTATCGATGGAGAAGATCCGATGCCGATTCTAGCAGCCCAGCAGAGCGCCCACACTCAGCTCAACAGCTCTGGCGAAATTATTTCCGATAAAATCCTTGCTTTCTGCATGACTCTTGCTCTCCCTGAGTCATATGCGACCACAAAGCAGAATTTATGGATGCGACAGCCTCTCAGCTCTTCAGAGGTCAAATCGGCAGTCCAGGCTGAATATGAGAGGCGGAAAAATTCCGATTCAGCCTCAGCTCTTGCTGCAGCAAGGAGACCGGTTCCATTCAAGCCAAACCGCCCCAGAGACATGTCAAAATATTGCGATCATCACCAAATTCATGGCCACAGCAATGCAGAGTGCCATAATCAGCAAAATCGGAACAAGCAGACACAAAGAATTTTGCCCAAGGCCGAAATCGCATCACTCAGTGCTCCTATCGACACCGACATAGGCCCAGCAGCTGCTTTTGATGCTGTAGCGACCACATCAGCCTACCATGCGAAATGCGACCGCTATGAATTTATTATCGACTCTGGTGCAACACATCACATGTGTAATGATGCTCAAATGCTCTCGGATCTGAAACCGGCTCAGAAAATGCAAGTCCGGTTTGGCAATTCAGCCCATTTGCCTTGCAATATGACCGGTACCCTACACATTGCCGGAATCGCTTTTCCAGGCTGTCTATATATTCCTGGGCTTGATCGGAACCTCATCTCGGTCTCTGCAACTCCACAAGGCCTGGAATGGAAATTTGCGGCCGGAATTGCAAAGCTATGCGATCTCAAGTCTGGAGACCATGTTATCACAGCTCCCAAGCGATCCGGTCTCTTCATATATCAGGAGGCAAGCGCATCAGCCAATATCGCTTCTACAGCTGAATTGCAAGATATCCATGAGCGACTTGGCCATTTGAATATATCTGCAGTCATGAGGGTCATCAGGAGTGGAAGAATGGGCAATATTGAAATTACAGTGTCACGTCGGCCACGCCTCCATGATCACCAAAGCACGCCTACGAGCCTCGTTCCAGCCCAGCACGCCTGTCAAACACGTGAGCCTATCGTCGATCCTCGAGTAGCCTCGACGACGCTCGAGTAGCCTCGACGACTTTAGAGCTCGAGCCTCGTCGATGGTGTTTCAAGGAGAAAGCCCAAGGCGGTGCAGAGGAGGGCACGGGTGATATATATACAAGTCCTCACCCGTAGACCGTCCTTAGCACCGTGGTATTGAGTCCCATGGATAGAAAGTAACGGCGCAGCCGTGTTGTCGACGCACGAGAGGCTGTAGGACACACCTTCTCGTGGAGGACAGAGACAGATCAACAGACAGCACGTGTGAGAGGGCCTATCAGTCGACGACCGGCCTGGCCCCGTGACATACAGCTTCTGATGCAAAGACATTCCAGTGCCAGAGCTGCATTTTGTCGGAATTGTGAGCAATACTGATCTGTGCCACACTGCCACACTGCCACATCGCTTCTACTCCTTCCCCTGAGATGTTTCAGACTTGTAGCATCGCTTTTCCTGCTCTCTGAGCAGTGCAGATGTCTCTATGCACTTCATATCATCCGACAGGTTATGAGCCTGAATCGCATCCGATTCGCCTGCCGACAAGTGACCCAATAGAGCTCGACGTGCTCTTTCACGAGGTATCCTCGGATCTTTGGTAGCCTCAGCGGTTCACCCGCAATTGCCTTCGCCAATTACACGGCTTCCGGCTTCTGGCAACCTATCTACCATCTCTGTCGCTTCACCTACAAACGCCAGAACGACACAGCACTCTATCTACAGTGCAAGCACACGTCTTACGGCCCCTGAAGAGTCCAGCACTCACAGAAGGCCGAAATAACGGACGTTCACAACTTCAACGATTTCTCGCGATCTAGCCACCCGATCGATCTCTTCGTTTTACACGGCACCGTCTGTTGTTGCATCCATCGTCACGGTAAAGCACAGCCCGGCAGCTAGTATCGTTCCCGAGATATCGATTTATCATTTTTGGCAAACTGCAAATTTGGTGTTGAGTTTTCCAACACCAGGAAATCGATTTCTCGCCCATTACTCCACCGATCCGCCTGCCGTTCCTACACAACATAAAGGCTACTACAGGCTATATTCCAGCACCGGCAGAGCACAATCGACCGACTCGTTCTCGAGTAATTCCATCATTCCTGAAATCGGATTTCCGATTTCTCAACAACATCGCTTCTGCCCTATCGCTGGGCGAAATCGCGGCCTGCTGGGCTTGGCAGGTGAAGGCAAACGTCCTGGCCGGTCTAGGTTACACCGAGGGAGTTCAAGCAAATCCGGACTTGGCTCTGCAGAAATCAATTCTAGGCCGATCCCTAGCGTTGCTGGAGCACCCAGGAGGTCGTACACCGTTCCGGTGGCCGCAGAATCCAGTGAAACCTGGTGGGCAGCCTCTGAGCCTCTGGCAATTCAAGCTGCTCTCGCTTTCAGCTGAGTCTCTTTGAGAGTCTCATTCAAACTTTTGCGATTGCAGCTGACACTCGCATATTTAAAATTTCTCCTTCCCACACAATATACCTCCTACCGGTCCACCTTACCCCTCTCAACGGCAACCCAATCGGTGCGGCCGTTCTCGAGATATAATTATTGGCAGAATGGAGGAGAGCGAAATCAAAATCAAAGTTGTTACTTTGAAAGGCAGCGATAATTATCCTCAATGGGAATCGCATATCGCCACCACTCTTATGGGCAAGGGCTTGCTTGCCTGTATCAGAATCGAACCTGTTTCGCCAATTTCAGCTGCAGAGCAGCTCAAATTCGATAAGGCCTTTTCGATTATATTTCAGAGCCTCTCTGAGACGGTCCAAGCTGCTTTACCGGCCTCTGTGAAAGATTGGACATCGCCCTCACCAAAATCGCTCTGGGAGGAATTGAAGCGGCAGCATTCAGCCTCAACCGGTGCCAGGCAGGCCGCTCTATTCCAATCTCTTGCCAGGGCCTCAATTATCGATGGAGAAGATCCAATGCCGATTCTAGCAGCCCAGCAGAGCGCCCACACTCAGCTCAACAGCTCTGGCGAAATTATTTCCGATAAAATCCTTGCTTTCTGCATGACTCTTGCTCTCCCTGAGTCATATGCGACCACAAAGCAGAATTTATGGATGCGACAGCCTCTCAGCTCTGCAGAGGTCAAATCGGCAGTGCAGGCTGAATTTGAGAGGCGGAAAAATTCCGATTCAGCTTCAGCTTTAGCTGCAGCAAGGAGACCGGCATTCAAGCCAAATCGACCCAGAGATACATCAAAATATTGCGACCATCATCAAATTCATGGCCACAGCAATGCAGAGTGCAGAAATCAGCAAAATCGGAATATATCAGCACAAAGAATTCAGCCCAAGGCCGAAATCGCATCGCTCAGTGTTCCCATTGATACCGACATTGGGCCAGCATCCGCTTTCCATGCCACAGCGACCGCATCAGCCTACCATGCAAAATGCGACCGCTATGAATTTATTATCGATTCTGGTGCAACACATCACATGTGTAATGATGCTCAAATGCTGTCGGATCTCAAACCGGCTCAGAAAATGCAAGTCCGGTTTGGCAATTCAGCCCATTTGCCTTGCAACATGACTGGCACTCTCTACCTTGCCGGGATCGCTTTTCCAGGTTGTCTATATATTCCTGGGCTAGATCGGAACCTCATTTCGGTCTCTGCAACACCACAAGGCCTAGAATGGAAATTTGCAGCCGGAAATGCAAAACTATGCGACATCAAGTCTGGAGAGCATGTCATTACAGCTCCCAAGCGATCCGGCTTGTACATCTACCAGGAGGCAAGCGCATCAGCCAATATCGCTTCTGCAGCTGATTTGCAAGACATTCATGAGCGACTTGGCCATTTAAATATATCCGGTGTGCTCAGAGTGATCAGAAGTGGGAGAATGGGCGATATCGAAATTTCAGCTTCAGATGCAAAGTCTTTCCAGTGCCAGAGCTGCATTTTAGGCAAGACCGGCCGCCTCCCATCATTGCCAAGCGATATCAGAGCATCTACACCGCTTGAGATTGTTCACATTGATTTGTGGGGTCCAGCCAGAGTGCCATCTCTCAATGGTGCTCGATATTTCTTGACTTGTTATGACGACTTTACAAGGAAATCGCATTTGTATTTCCTCAAACAAAAGTCAGGAGCATTTGAAGCGATTCAGCAATATATCGCTTTGGTTGAACGCCAGCTATCCACCAAAGTCAAAACAATCAGATCCGACAATGGTGGAGAATTCTCTTCAAATCAGTGGAAACAATTTATGAAGGATCACGGAATTCAGCATATTCAAGTCCCACCTGATGCGCACACTCAGAATGGGCGAGTTGAGCGATTGCACCTCACAATATTGAATGGGGTTAGAACTGTGCTTGTTCATTCCGGTCTACCTCACAGTCTATGGGCTGAAGCAGCAAATTATATAGCCTACACTCGAAATCGCACACCCTGTGGTCCAAAGCAGGAAATACCAGAGGACAAATGGCAAAATCGAAATTGCCAGCTTGAACACCTTCAACCATTTGGCTGCAAAGCATTTTTCCGATATCGCACAGAGAAAAATAAGCTTGCACCAAGGTACCAAGAGGGGATCCTTGTGGGGTATCAGGAAGCAACCAACAATTACCGGATCTATTCAAAAGAGACCGGCAGCATCACAATCAGCCGGGATGTTATCTTTGCAAACACTGAATTCAATTCAGAGCGAAATGAAATTCCGGAATTGGAACTCAAGGGTTCACAGCCTCAAATCAAGTCCGATAAATCTGTCCTCTTGCAGGAAGATTGTCTACAGGAGCCTCTACCGCCTCCAAAACAGGGAATGCTGGAAGTTGAGCGGTTCTTTCAAAACTTGGCAAATGAGCAAAAAGTTGCCAATCAAAATTTACAAATTCCAAATTTGATTGAAAGAGATCATCATCGCCAGATTGCTGCAGAACGCCGCGCTTCTGCTGCTCCACCGTTACCGCAGCAAGGGGGGCATAATGGCGAGAATTCAAGCGACTCAGACTCATCAGATGAGCTGAATTTGCGAGATGATGAGGAATTTGAGGGAGCAAACATTGCTTGTGCTTTACTTGCAACCAATATACCACAAACATACTTGCAAGCGCGCAATTCTGGCGAGTGGGAGCACTGGAAGTCAAGCATGGATTCAGAGCTTGCCAAGATGGACAAATATCGAGTTTGGGAGGTTGTTGACCGCTCAAATCAAAGAGTCCTCAAAGGCAAATGGGTCTACACTCGCAAAATCAATGGTGAAACCGGCCAGCCTTCAACCTACAAGGCCAGATTTGTTGCCAAGGGCTATTCTCAAATTGAAGGACTTGATTTCAACGAGTTATTTGCCTCTGTTGCGCATAAAGACACCATCAGAGTCTTCCTGGCCTTGGTCAATCATTTCAACATGGAGTGTGACCAAGTAGACATCATTGCTGCTTTCCTCAATGGCGATTTAGAGGAGGAGATATATATGGAACCACCAGAGGGCTCCAATATTCCTGCAGGCAAAATTTTGCGACTCAGAAAATCGCTTTATGGCCTCAAGCAGTCTCCGAGATGCTTCAACAAAGCTCTAGATACTTGGCTTCGGTCCCAAGGCCTCAAACCGACTTCAGCAGACCCCTGCCTCTACTACAAATTCGAAAATGGCAATTTCCTCATGCTCTCAGTTCATGTGGATGATCAGTTGATTGCTTGCAACAACAGGAAATATTTGGACGCTTTCAAAATTGCTCTGAATGCGGAATTTGAGTGCAAGGACTCAGGACCAGTCTCCTACTTCCTGGGATTCAATATACATCGAGATCGGACTCAGAACAAGCTGTTCATGTCACAGGAGCATTACTTGGAGTCGATTTTGGACCGGTTTGGTATGAGTGACTGCAATCCAGCCAGAACTCCTCTGCCTACCAATTTTCGCCCTATTCCAGCCACAGATACCGAGTATGAGGAGGCAAAGCATTACCCATATGCCCAAGCAGTGGGAGCAATTCTTTATGCCTCAACAATCACAAGACCGGATCTCGCTTTCCCAGCTTCCTTGCTATCAAGATATATCAGCAAATATAATACAGAGCACTGGAAAGCGGCCAAACATTTACTTCGGTACATCAGAGGCACCACAGACCTTTGTTTGACCTTCAACAAAGATAACTCCAACAGAATTGCTCTGGGATATGCAGATGCAGACTGGGGAGGCGATCTAGACACAAGGAGATCGACTACAGGCTATATCTTCAAGGTCTATGGTGGCATAGTTGCCTGGAAGAGTCGGCGGCAAAATACAGTGGCGCTTTCCACCACAGAAGCAGAGCTTATGGCCTCTTCTGAAGCAACCAGGCAAGCCATTTGGCTCAGGCAACTTCTCAGTGATCTTCAGCTTGGTCTGGAGGAGCCCCTGCCAATCCTAAACGACAACAATGGAGCAATTGCTTTGTCAAAGAACCCAGTGAACCATGACAAGTCAAAGCACATTGATATGAGACACAAGTTTGTCAGGGAGAAGGTGGAGGACAACACAGTGACTCTATCACATGTTCCATCAGCTGAGAACATGGCGGATCTCCTCACCAAATCGCTTCCAGCAGAGGTATTCAACAGGCTGAGGGATCTACTTGGAGTGCAGCAAAGATCAGATTGAGTGGGAGTGTCGGAATTGTGAGCAATCCTGATCTCTGCCACACTGCCACACTGCCACATCGCTTCTACTCCTTCCCCTGAAATGTTTCAGAGTTGTAGCATCGCTTTTCCTGCTCTCTGAGCAACAGATGTCTCTATGCACTTCATATCATCCGACAGTATTTGCCAACACAGAATTCAATTCAGAGCAAATTGAAATTCCGGAACTGGAACTTAATGTTTTACGGCCTCAAATCGAGTCCGATAAATCTATTCTTTTGCAGGATGATGGTGCATATGTGCCTCTACCACCTGTGAAAACCGGAATGCCCCAAGTTGAACGGTTCTTTCGGAATCTGGCAAATGAACAGCAAAACAACAAACAAGCTCCAAATGTGATTGACAGGGATCATCATCGCCAAATTGCTGCAGAACGCCGGGCATCTGCTGCTCCACCAATACTGCAGCAAGGGGGGCATAATGGCGATAATTCAAGCGACTCAGACTCATCAGATGAGCTGAATTTGCGAGATGATGAGCATTTTGAAGGTGCAAATGTTGCCTATGCTTTACTTGCAACCAACATACCTCAAACCTACTTGCAAGCGCGGAATTCCGGCGAGTGGGAGCACTGGAAGTCAAGCATGGACTCAGAACTTGCCAAAATGGACAAATATCGAGTTTGGGAGCTTGTGGATCGCTCAAATCAAAGAGTCCTCAAAGGCAAATGGGTCTACACTCGCAAAATTGATGGTGAAACCGGTCAGCCTTCAACCTACAAGGCCAGATTTGTTGCCAAGGGCTATTCTCAAATTGAGGGACTCGATTTCAATGAGCTATTTGCCTCTGTTGCGCACAAAGACACCATCAGAGTTTTCCTGGCATTGGTCAATCACTTCAACATGGAGTGTGACCAAGTAGACATCATTGCAGCCTTCCTCAATGGCGATTTAGAGGAGGAGATATATATGGAACCACCAGAGGGCTCCAACATTCCTGCAGGCAAAATTTTGCGACTCAGAAAATCGCTTTATGGTCTCAAGCAATCTCCTAGATGCTTCAACAAAGCTCTGGATAATTGGCTTCGGTCTCAAGGCCTCAAACCGACCTCTGCAGACCCCTGCCTTTACTACAAATTCGAAAATGGCAATTTCCTCATGCTCTCTGTTCATGTGGATGATCAGTTGATTGCTTGCAACAACAGGAAGTATTTGGACGCTTTCAAAATTGCTCTCAACTCAGAATTTGAGTGCAAGGACTCAGGACCGGTCTCCTATTTCCTAGGCTTCAACATACATCGAGATCGGACTCAAAACAAGCTGTTTATGAGTCAAGAACATTATTTGGAGTCAATTTTGGACCGATTTGGTATGAGTGACTGCAACCCAGCCAGAACTCCTCTGCCTACCAATTTTCGCCCCATTCCAGCCACAGATACCGAATTTGAGGAGGCAAAACATTACCCATACGCTCAAGCAGTGGGAGCCATTCTTTATGCCTCAACAATCACAAGACCAGATCTTGCTTTTCCAGCTTCTCTGCTGTCAAGGTACATATCCAAGTACAATACAGAGCACTGGAAAGCGGCCAAACATCTACTTCGGTACATCAGAGGCACCACAGACCTTTGTCTGACCTTCAACATGTCGGAATTGTGAGCAATACTGATCTGTGCCACACTGCCACACTGCCACATCGCTTTCTCCCACTTCCCCTGAAGTGTTTCATATCCATAGCATCGCTTTTCCTGCTCTGTGAGCAGGGAACTCTCTCTATGCACTTCTTATTCATCCGACAGGTTATGAGCCTGAATCGCACCCGATTCGCCTGCCAACAAGCTACCCAATAGAGCTCGACGCGCTCTTTCACGAGGTATCCTCGGTTTCCCGGTAGCGCCAGCGGTTGACCAGCAATTGCCTTTGCCGAATACACGGCTTCCGGCATACCTACCATCTCTGTCGCTTCATCTACAAGCGCCAGAACGACACAGCACTCTCTCTACAGTGCAAGCACACGTCTTACGGTCCCTGAAGAGTCCAGCACTCACAGAAGGCCGACATAACGGACGTTCACAACTTTGCCGATTTCTCGCGCTCCACCGGTCCGATCGCGCTCTCCGTTTTACACAGCGGTGTCTATCGTTGCATCCATCACCTCGGCAAAGCACACCACAGCAGCATCCACTGTTCTTGAGAAATCGATTTTTCAATTCCGGCAAACTGCAAATTTGGAGTTGAGTCTTCTCATACAAAGAATTCGATTTCTCGCCTATCGCTCCACCGACCCGCCTGCCACTCCTACACAACATAGAGGCCACTACAGTCTATATTCCAGCACCGGCAGAGCACAATCGGCTCACTCGTTCTTGAATTCTACCATCATTCCTGAAATCGGATTTCCGATTTTACAACAATCACCCTATCGCTTTGGCCCTATCGCTGGGTGAAGTCAAGGCTTGCTGGGCTTGGCAAGTGAAGGCAAATCCTGGCCGGTCTAGGTTACATCGAGGGAGTTCGAGCAAATCCGGACTTGGCTCTGCAGAAATCAAACTTTGGGCCGATTCCCAAGCTTGGTGGAGCACCCAGGAGGTCGTACACCGTTCCGGTGGCCGCAGAATCCAGTGAAATCTGGTGGGCAGCCTCTGAGCCGTCTGGCATTTCAAGCTGCTCTCGCTTTCAGCTGAGTCTCTTTGAGAGTCTCATTCAAACTTTTGCGATTGCAGCTGACACTCGCATAATTAAAATTTCTCCTTCGCACACAATATACCTCCCACCGGCCTACATTACCCCTCTCAACGGCAACCCAATCGGTTCGACCGTTCTCGAGATATAATTATCAGCAGAATGGAGGAGAGCGAAATCAAAATCAAAGTTGTTACTTTGAAAGGCAGCGATAATTATCCTCAATGGGAATCGCATATCGCCACCACTCTTATGGGCAAGGGCTTGCTTGCCTGTATCAGAATCGAACCTGTTTCGCCAATTTCAGCTGCAGAGCAGCTCAAATTCGATAAGGCCTTTTCGATTATATTTCAGAGCCTCTCTGAGACCGTCCAAGCTGCTTTACCGGCCTCAGTCAAAGACTGGACATCACCCTCTCCAAAATCGCTTTGGGAGGAGTTGAAACGGCAGCATTCCGCCTCTACCGGTGCCAGGCAAGCCGCTCTTTTCCAATCGCTTGCCAGGGCTTCAATTATCGATGGAGAAGACCCAATGCCGACTTTGGCTGCACAGCAGAGCGCCCACACCCAGTTGAACAGCTCAGGCGAAATTATTTCCGATAAAATCCTTGCTTTCTGCATGACACTGGCGCTTCCTGAGTCTTATGCGACCACAAAGCAAAATCTGTGGATGCGACAGCCTCTCAGCTCTTCAGAGGTGAAATCGGCAGTCCAGGCTGAATATGAGAGGCGGAAAAATTCGGAATCGGCCACAGCTTTTGCTGCAGCAACAAGGAGACCGGCAAGACCTCCCAGAGATATGTCAAAATATTGCGATCATCACCGGATTCATGGCCACAGCAATGCAGAATGCCATAATCAACAAAATCGGATCAAGCAGACACAAAGAATTCCGCCCAAGGCCGAAATTGCCTCTGTCAGCCCTGAGACCGATACCGACATTGGGCCAGCATCTGCTTTCAATGCAGTAGCGACCGCATCAGCCTATCATGCAAAATGCGACCGCTATGAATTTATTATCGATTCTGGAGCAACCCATCATATGTGCAATGATGCTCAGATGCTGTCGGATCTCAAACCGGCTCAGAAAATGCAAGTCCGATTTGGCAATTCAGCACATCTGCCCTGCAACATGACCGGTACCCTCTACCTTGCCGGAATCGCTTTTCCAGGCTGCCTATATATTCCTGGGCTGGACCGGAACCTCATTTCGGTCTCTGCAACTCCACAAGGCTTGGAATGGAAATTTACAGCCGGAAATGCGAAATTATGCGATATCAAGTCTGGAGCACAGGTCTTCACAGCTACCAAGCGATCCGGCCTATATGTGCATCAGCAGGCAAGCGCCTCAGCCAATATCGCTTCCATTGCTGAAATACAAGACATCCATGAGCGACTTGGCCATTTGAATATATCTGCAGTCATGAGAGTCATCAGGAGTGGGAGAATGGGCAATATCGAAATTTCAGCATCAGATGCAAAGTCATTCCAGTGCCAGAGCTGCATTTTGGGTAAAACAGGTCGACTTCCATCATTGCCAAGCGATATCAGAGCTTCAACACCGCTTGAAATTATCCATATTGACTTGTGGGGTCCAGCCAGAGTGCCATCTCTCAATGGTGCTCGATATTTCTTGACCTGTTATGACGATTTCACAAGGAAATCGCATTTATATTTCCTCAAACAGAAATCAGGAGCGTTTGAGGCGATTCAGCAATACATTGCCTTGGTTGAGCGCCAATTGTCTACAAAGGTCAAAACAATCAGATCCGACAATGGTGGTGAATTCTCCTCAAATGAGTGGAAACAATTCATGAGGAATCACGGAATTCAGCATATTCAGGTCCCACCAGATGCGCACACTCAAAATGGGCGAGTTGAAAGATTGCATCTCACAATCCTCAATGGTGTCAGAACCGTGCTTGTTCATTCCGGATTACCTCAAAATCTTTGGGCTGAAGCGGCAAATTATATAGCCTACACTCGAAACCGCACACCCTGTGGGCCAAGGCAGGAAATACCTGAAGACAAATGGCAAAATCGAAATTGCCAAATTACACACCTTCAACCATTTGGCTGCAAGGCATTTTTCCGAAATCACATTGAGAAGAATAAGCTTGCACCAAGATATCAAGAGGGGATCCTTGTGGGGTATCAAGAGGCCACCAACAATTACCGGATATATTCCAAAGTGACCGGCAGCATCACAATCAGCCGGGATGTTGTTTTTGCGAACACAGAATTCAATTCTCAGCAAATTGAAATTCCGGAATTGGAACTTAATGATTCACGGCCTCAAATCGAGTCCGATGAACCTGTCCTTTTGCAGGAAGATTGTCTGCAGGAGCCTCTACCGCCACCAAAACAGGGAATGCAGGAGGTTGAGCGGTTCTTCCGGAATTTGGCAAATGAGCAGCAAAACAACAAACCAGCTCCCAAACTCATTGAAAGAGATCATCATCGCCAAGTTGCTGCAGAACGCCGCGCTTCCGCTCCAGCAATACCGCAGCAAGGGGGGCATAATGGCGATAACACAGACTCTGAATCAAGCTCTGAAAGCTCAGATGAGCTGAATTTGCGAGATGATGAGGAATTTGAAGGAGCAAACATTGCCTATGCCTTACTTGCAACCAATATACCTCAAACATACTTGCAAGCGCGAAATTCTGGCGAGTGGGAGCACTGGAGAGCCAGCATGGACTCAGAGCTTGCCAAAATGGACAAATATCGAGTTTGGGAGCTTGTGGATCGCTCAAATCAAAGAGTTCTCAAAGGCAAATGGGTCTACACTCGGAAAATTGATGGTGAAACCGGCCAACCTTCAACCTACAAGGCCAGATTTGTTGCCAAGGGTTATTCCCAGATTGAAGGACTCGATTTCAACGAGTTATTTGCCTCTGTTGCACACAAGGACACTATCAGAGTCTTCCTGGCATTGGTCAATCACTTTAACATGGAGTGTGACCAAGTAGACATCATTGCAGCCTTCCTCAATGGCGATTTAGAGGAGGAGATATATATGGAACCACCAGAAGGCTCCAACATTCCTGCAGGCCAAATTTTGCGACTCAGAAAATCGCTTTATGGCTTGAAGCAATCTCCTAGATGCTTCAACAAGGCTCTAGATAATTGGCTTCGATCTCAAGGCCTCAAACCAACCTCTGCAGACCCCTGTCTTTACTACAAATTCGAAAATGGCAATTTCCTCATGCTCTCTGTTCATGTGGATGATCAGTTGATTGCTTGCAACAACAGAAAGTATTTGGACGCATTCAAAATTGCTCTCAACTCAGAATTTGAGTGCAAGGACTCAGGTCCAGTCTCCTACTTCTTGGGATTCAATATACATCGAGATCGGACTCAGAACAAGCTGTTCATGAGTCAAGAACATTATTTGGAGTCAATTTTGGACCGGTTTGGTATGAGTGACTGCAACCCAGCCAGAACTCCTCTGCCTGCCAATTTTCGCCCTATTCCAGCCACAGATACCGAGTATGAGGAGGCAAAGCACTACCCATATGCCCAAGCAGTGGGAGCCATTCTTTATGCCTCAACAATCACAAGACCAGATCTCGCTTTTCCAGCTTCCCTGCTGTCAAGATATATATCCAAATACAACACAGAGCACTGGAAAGCGGCCAAACATCTACTTCGGTACATCAGAGGCACCACAGACCTTTGTTTGACCTTCAACAAAGAGAATTCAAACAGGATTGCTCTGGGCTATGCAGATGCAGACTGGGGAGGCGATCTAGATACAAGGAGATCGACTACAGGCTACATCTTCAAGGTCTATGGTGGAGTTGTGGCCTGGAAAAGTCGACGTCAAAATACAGTGGCGCTTTCCACCACAGAAGCAGAGCTTATGGCCTCTTCTGAAGCGACCAGACAAGCCATTTGGCTCAGGCAACTTCTCAGTGATCTCCAGCTCGAATTGGACCAGCCATTGCCAATTCTAAACGACAACAATGGAGCAATTGCCTTGTCAAAGAACCCAGTCAACCATGACAAGTCAAAGCACATTGATATGAGACACAAGTTTGTCAGGGAGAAGGTGGAGGACAACACAGTGACACTGTCCCATGTGCCATCAGCTGAGAACATGGCGGATCTCCTCACTAAGGCGCTCCCAGCAGAGGTATTCAACAGGCTGAGGGATCTACTTGGAGTTCAGCAAAGATCAGATTGAGTGGGAGTGTCGGAATTGTGAGCAATACTGATCTGTGCCACACTGCCACACTGCCACATCGCTTTCTCCCACTTCCCCTGAAGTGTTTCATATCCATAGCATCGCTTTTCCTGCTCTGTGAGCAGGGAACTCTCTCTATGCACTTCTTATTCATCCGACACAACAAAGAAAACTCCAACAGGATTGCTCTGGGCTATGCAGATGCAGACTGGGGAGGCGATCTAGACACAAGGAGATCAACCACAGGCTACATCTTCAAGGTCTATGGTGGAGTTGTGGCCTGGAAAAGTCGGCGACAAAATACAGTGGCGCTTTCTACCACAGAAGCAGAGCTTATGGCCTCTTCTGAGGCGACCAGGCAAGCTATTTGGCTCAGGCAACTTCTCAGTGATCTTCAGCTTGGTCTGGAGGAGCCCCTGCCAATCCTAAACGACAACAATGGAGCAATTGCCTTGTCAAAGAACCCAGTCAACCATGACAAGTCGAAACATATTGACATGAGACACAAGTTTGTCAGGGAGAAGGTAGAGGACAACACAGTGACCCTATCACATGTCCCATCAGCTGAGAACATGGCGGATCTCCTCACCAAATCGCTCCCAGCAGAGGTATTCAACAGGCTGAGGGATCTACTTGGAGTTCAGCAAAGATCAGATTGAGTGGGAGTGTCGGAATTGTGAGCAATCCTGATCTGTGCCACACTGCCACACTGCCACATCGCTTCCAGCTCTTTCCAATTACATAAGGAAACTCTGTAGCGTCGCTTTTCCTGCTCTCTGAGCAGTAGATGTCTCTATGCACTTCTTATTCATCCGACAGCTGCGGTATCGGTGGTGCAGCAGAAGCGCGGCGTTCTGCAGCAATTTGGCGATGATGATCTCTTTCAATGATATTTGGAATTTGTAAATTTTGATTGACGACTTTTTGCTCATTTGCCAAATTCCGAAAGAACCGTTCAATCTGGGGCATTCCGGTTGTTACAGGTGATAGGGGCATGTATGAAGCATCATTCTGCAAAAGAACAGATTTGTCGGGCTCGATTTGAGGCCGTGACCCTTTAAGTTCCAATTCCGGAATTTCAATTTGCTCAGAATTGAATTCTGTGTTTGCAAAGATAACATCCCGGCTGATGGTGATGCTGCCGGACTGTTTTGAATATATCCGGTAATTGTTGGTGGCCTCCTGATACCCCACAAGGATGCCCTCTTGATATCTTGGTGCCAGCTTGTTTTTCTCTGTATGATTTCGGAAAAATGCTTTGCAGCCAAATGGTTGAAGGTGTGTAATTTGGCAATTTCGATTTTGCCACTTGTCTTCGGGTATTTCCTGCTTTGGCCCACAGGGTGTGCGATTTCGAGTGTAGGCTATATAATTTGCCGCTTCAGCCCATAGATTCTGAGGCAATCCGGAATGAACAAGGACTGTTCTCACTCCATTGAGGATTGTGAGGTGCAATCTTTCAACTCGCCCATTTTGAGTGTGCGCATCTGGTGGGACCTGAATATGCTGAATCCCGTGATTCCTCATGAATTGTTTCCACTCATTTGAGGAGAATTCACCACCATTGTCGGATCTGATTGTTTTGACCTTTGTAGACAATTGCCTTTCAACTAAAGCGATATATTGCTGAATCGCCTCAAATGCTCCTGATTTCTGTTTGAGGAAATATAAATGCGATTTCCTTGTGAAATCATCATAACAAGTGAGGAAATATCGAGCTCCATTAATTGATGGCACTCTGGCAGGGCCCCATAAATCAATGTGGACAATCTCAAGCGGTGTAGATGCTCTGACTGTCGGATGATATGAAGTGCATAAGACATGTTCCCTGCTCAGAGAGCAGGAAAAGCGACGCTATAGAGTTTCCTTATGTAATAGGAAAGGGCTAGAAGCGATGTTGCAGTGTGGCAGTGTGGCACAGATCAGGATTGCTCACAATTCCGACACTCCCACTCAATCTGATCTTTGCTGAACTCCAAGTAGATCCCTCAACCTGTTGAATACCTCTGCTGGGAGCGCCTTGGTGAGGAGATCCGCCATGTTCTCAGCTGATGGGACATGTGACAGAGTCACTGTGTTGTCCTCCACCTTCTCCCTGACAAACTTGTGTCTCATGTCAATGTGCTTGGACTTGTCATGGTTGACTGGGTTCTTTGACAAGGCAATTGCTCCATTGTTGTCGTTTAGAATTGGCAGGGGCTCCTCCAGACCAAGCTGAAGATCACTGAGAAGTTGCCTGAGCCAAATGGCTTGCCTGGTCGCTTCAGAAGAGGCCATGAGCTCTGCTTCTGTGGTAGAAAGCGCCACTGTATTTTGCCGTCGACTTTTCCAGGCCACAATTCCACCATAGACCTTGAAGATATAGCCTGTAGTCGATCTTCTTGTGTCTAGATCGCCTCCCCAGTCTGCATCTGCATAGCCTAGGGCAATTCTGGTTGAATTCTCTTTGTTGAAGGTCAAACAAAGGTCTGTGGTGCCTCTGATGTACCGAAGTAGATGTTTGGCCGCTTTCCAGTGCTCTGTGTTGTATTTGGATATGTATCTTGATAGCAGAGAAGCTGGAAAAGCGAGATCCGGTCTTGTAATTGTTGAGGCATAAAGAATGGCTCCCACTGCTTGGGCATATGGGTAATGCTTTGCCTCTTCAAACTCGGTATCTGTGGCTGGAACAGGGCGAAAACTGGCAGGCAGAGGAGTTCTGGCTGGGTTGCAGTCACTCATACCAAACCGGTCCAAAATTGACTCCAAATAATGTTCTTGACTCATAAACAGCTTGTTCTGTGTCCGATCTCGATGAATATTGAAGCCTAGGAAATAGGAAACCGGCCCTGAGTCCTTGCACTCAAATTCTGAGTTGAGAGCGATTTTGAAAGCGTCCAAATACTTTCTGTTGTTGCAAGCAATCAACTGATCATCCACATGAACTGAGAGCATGAGGAAATTGCCATTTTCGAATTTGTAGTAAAGGCAGGGGTCTGCAGAGGTTGGTTTGAGGCCTTGAGACCGAAGCCAATTGTCCAGAGCTTTGTTGAAGCATCTAGGAGACTGCTTGAGACCATAAAGCGATTTTCTGAGTCGCAAAACTTTGCCCGCAGGAATGTTGGAGCCTTCTGGTGGTTCCATATATATTTCCTCTTCCAAATCGCCATTGAGGAAGGCTGCAATGATGTCTACTTGGTCACACTCCATGTTGAAGTGATTGACCAAGGCCAGGAAGACTCTGATGGTGTCCTTGTGCGCAACAGAGGCAAATAACTCGTTGAAATCGAGTCCTTCAATTTGTGAATAGCCCTTGGCAACAAATCTGGCCTTGTAGGTTGAAGGTTTACCGGTTTCACCATCGATCTTTCTGGTGTAGACCCATTTTCCTTTGAGGACTCTTTGATTTGAGCGATCCACAACCGCCCAAACTCGATATTTGTCCATTTTGGCAAGCTCAGAATCCATGCTGGATTTCCAGTGCTCCCACTCGCCAGAATTGCGCGCTTGCAAATATGTTTGAGGTATATTTGTTGCGAGCATAGCACAGGCAACATTTGCATCTTGAATCTCGTTCTCAAATTCCTCATCATCTCGCAAATTCAGCTCATCTGATGAGTCTGAGTCGCTTGAATTATCGCCATTATGCCCCCCTTGCTGCGGTATCGGTGGTGCAGCAGAAGCGCGGCGTTCTGCAGCAATTTGGCGATGATGATCTCTTTCAATGATATTTGGAATTTGTAAATTTTGATTGACGACTTTTTGCTCATTTGCCAAATTCCGAAAGAACCGTTCAATCTGGGGCATTCCGGTTTTTACAGGTGATAGGGGCATGTATGAAGCATCATTCTGCAAAAGAACAGATTTGTCGGGCTCGATTTGAGGCCGTGACCCTTTAGGTTCCAATTCCGGAATTTCAATTTGCTCAGAATTGAATTCTGTGTTTGCAAAGATAACATCCCGGCTGATGGTGATGCTGCCGGACTGTTTTGAATATATCCGGTAATTGTTGGTGGCCTCCTGATACCCCACAAGGATGCCCTCTTGATATCTTGGTGCCAGCTTGTTTTTCTCTGTATGATTTCGGAAAAATGCTTTGCAGCCAAATGGTTGAAGGTGTGTAATTTGGCAATTTCGATTTTGCCACTTGTCTTCGGGTATTTCCTGCTTTGGCCCACAGGGTGTGCGATTTCGAGTGTAGGCTATATAATTTGCCGCTTCAGCCCATAGATTCTGAGGCAATCCGGAATGAACAAGGACTGTTCTCACTCCATTGAGGATTGTGAGGTGCAATCTTTCAACTCGCCCATTTTGAGTGTGCGCATCTGGTGGGACCTGAATATGCTGAATTCCGTGATTCCTCATGAATTGTTTCCACTCATTTGAGGAGAATTCACCACCATTGTCGGATCTGATTGTTTTGACCTTTGTAGACAATTGCCTTTCAACTAAAGCGATATATTGCTGAATCGCCTCAAATGCTCCTGATTTCTGTTTGAGGAAATATAAATGCGATTTCCTTGTGAAATCATCATAACAAGTGAGGAAATATCGAGCTCCATTAATTGATGGTACTCTGGCAGGGCCCCATAAATCAATGTGGACAATCTCAAGCGGTGTAGATGCTCTGACATCGCTTGGTAATGATGGAAGTCGGCCGGTTTTGCCTAAAATGCAGCTCTGGCACTGGAATGACTTTGCATCTGAAGCTGAAATTTCGATATTGCCCATTCTTCCACTCCTGATGACTCTCATGATTGCAGATATGTTCAGATGGCCAAGTCGCTCATGGATGTCTTGGATATCAGCTGTAGAAGCGATATTGGCTGATGCGCTTGCCTCCTGATATACATACAACCCGGATCGCTTTGGGGCTGTGAGGAGATGATTTCCGGTGTCCATTCTGCAGAGTTGGGCATTTCCGGCCGCAAATTTCCATCCCAGGCCTTGTGGAGTTGCAGAGACCGAAATGAGGTTCCGATCAAGCCCAGGAATATATAGACAGCCTGGAAAAGCGATTCCGGCAATGTAGAGGGTACCGGTCATGTTGCAAGGCAAATGGGCTGAATTGCCAAACCGGACTTGCATTTTCTGAGCCGGTTTCAGATCCGATAGCATTTGAGCATCATTACACATGTGATGTGTTGCTCCAGAATCGATAATAAATTCATAGCGGTCGCATTTTGCATGATAGGCGGATGCGGTCGCTACTGCATTGAAAGCAGATGCTGGCCCAATGTCGGTATCGGTCTCAGGGCTGACAGAGGCAATTTCGGCCTTGGGTGGAATTCTTTGTGTCTGCTGGATCCGATTTTGTTGATTATGACATTCTGCATTGCTGTGGCCATGAATCCGGTGATGATCGCAGTATTTTGACATATCTCTGGGGCGATTTGGCTTGAATGGAACCGGTCTCCTTGCTGCAGCAAGAGCTGATGCTGAATCGGAATTTTTCCGCCTCTCATATTCAGCCTGGACTGCCGATTTGACCTCTGAAGAGCTGAGAGGCTGTCGCATCCAGAGATTCTGCTTTGTAGTTGCATATGACTCAGGGAGAGCAAGAGTCATGCAGAATGCAAGGATTTTATCGGATATAATTTCGCCTGAGCTGTTCAGCTGGGTGTGGGCGCTCTGTTGGGCTGCTAGGACCGGCATTGGATCTTCTCCATCGATAATTGAAGCTCTGGCAAGCGATTGGAATAAAGCGGCCTGCCTGGCACCGGTTGAGGCTGAATGCTGCCGCTTAATTTCGTCCCAAAGAGCCTTGGGTGAGGGCGATGTCCAGTCTTTGACTGAGGCTGGCAGGGCGGCTTGGACGGTCTCAGAGAGCGACTGAAAGATGATGGAAAAGGCCTTATCGAATTTGAGCTGTTCTGCAGCTGAAATTGGCGAAATCGGTTCGGTTCTGATGCAGGCAAGCAGTCCCTTGCCCATGAGGGTGGTGGCGATATGCGATTCCCATTGAGGATAATTATCGCTGCCTTTCAAAGTAACAACTTTGATTTTGATTTCGCTCTCCTCCATTTCCAAAAAATTATTTCTCAAGAACGGCTCGATCAAATTCGGTTTTGTTGATAGGGATGATAGAGGCCGTTGCGAAGTATATTGTGTGCAAAGGAGAGATTTTAAATATCCGGGTGTCAGCTGCAATCGCAAAAGTTTGAATGAGACTCTCAGAGAGACTCAGCTGAAAGCGAGAGCAGCTTGAATTGCCAGAAGGCTCAGAGGCTGCCCACCAGGTTTCACTGGATTCTGCGGCCACCGGAACGGTGTACGACCTCCTGGGTGCTCCACCAAGCCTGGGAATCGGCCCAAGGTTTGATTTCTGCAGAGCCAGGTCCGGATTTGCTTGAACTCCCTCGGTGTAACCTAGACCGGCCAGGACGTTTGCCTTCACCTGCCAAGCCCAGCAGGCCGCGATTTCGCCCAGCGATAGGGCAGAAGCAATGATGTTGAGAAATCGGAAATCCGATTTCAGGAATGATGGAATTACTCGAGAACAAGTCGGCCGATTGTGCTCTGCCGGTGCTGAAATATAGCCTGTAGTGGCCCCTATGTTGTGTGGGAACGGCAGGCGGATCGGTGGAGTAATGGGCGAGAAATCGATTTCCTGGTGTTGGAAGACTCAACTCCAAATTTGCAGTTTGCCGAAATTGATAAATCGATATCTCGGGAACGGTACTAGCTGCCGGGCTGTGCTTTACCGTGACGATGGATCCAACAACAGACGGTGCTGTGTAAAACGGAGAGATCGATCGGGTGGCTAGATCGCGAGAAATTGTTGAAGTTGTGAACGTCCGTTATCCCGGCCTTCTGTGAGTGCTGGACTCTTCAGGGGCCGTAAGACGTGTGTTCGCACTGTAGAGAAAGTGCTGTGTTCTTCTGGCGCTTGTAGGTGAAGCGACAGAGATGGTAGGTAGGGAGGAGGGTAGCCGGAAACCGAGTATTTGGCAAAGGCGATTGCGGGTGAACCGCTGAAGCTACCGAAAATCCGAGGGTACCTCGTGAAAGAGCGCGTCGAGCTCTATTGGGTCACTTGTCGGCAGGCGAATCGGATGCGATTCAGGCTCATAACCTGTCGGATGATATGAAGTGCATAAGACATGTTCCCTGCTCAGAGAGCAGGAAAAGCGACGCTATAGAGTTTCCTTATGTAATAGGAAAGGGCTAGAAGCGATGTTGCAGTGTGGCAGTGTGGCACAGATCAGGATTGCTCACAATTCCGACACTGACATCGCTTGGTAATGATGGAAGTCGGCCGGTTTTGCCTAAAATGCAGCTCTGGCACTGGAATGACTTTGCATCTGAAGCTGAAATTTTGATATTGCCCATTCTTCCACTCCTGATGACTCTCATGACTGCAGATATGTTCAGATGGCCAAGTCGCTCATGGATGTCTTGGATATCAGCTGTAGAAGCGATATTGGCTGATGCGCTTGCCTCCTGATATACATACAACCCGGATCGCTTTGGGGCTGTGAGGAGATGATTTCCGGTGTCCATTCTGCAGAGTTGGGCATTTCCGGCCGCAAATTTCCATCCCAGGCCTTGTGGAGTTGCAGAGACCGAAATGAGGTTCCGATCAAGCCCAGGAATATATAGACAGCCTGGAAAAGCGATTCCGGCAATGTAGAGGGTACCGGTCATGTTGCAAGGCAAATGGGCTGAATTGCCAAACCGGACTTGCATTTTCTGAGCCGGTTTCAGATCCGATAGCATTTGAGCATCATTACACATGTGATGCGTTGCTCCAGAATCGATAATAAGTTCATAGCGGTCGCATTTTGCATGATAGGCGGATGCGGTCGCTACTGCATTGAAAGCAGATGCTGGTCCAATGTCGGTATCGGTCTCAGGGCTGACAGAGGCAATTTCGGCCTTGGGCGGAATTCTTTGTGTCTGCTGGATCCGATTTTGTTGATTATGACATTCTGCATTGCTGTGGCCATGAATCCGGTGATGATCGCAGTATTTTGACATATCTCTGGGGCGATTTGGCTTGAATGGAACCGGTCTCCTTGCTGCAGCAAGAGCTGATGCTGAATCGGAATTTTTCCGCCTCTCATATTCAGCCTGGACTGCCGATTTGACCTCTGAAGAGCTGAGAGGCTGTCGCATCCAGAGATTCTGCTTTGTAGTCGCATATGACTCAGGGAGAGCAAGAGTCATGCAGAATGCAAGGATTTTATCGGATATAATTTCGCCTGAGCTGTTCAGCTGGGTGTGGGCGCTCTGTTGGGCTGCTAGGACCGGCATTGGATCTTCTCCATCGATAATTGAAGCTCTGGCAAGCGATTGGAATAAAGCGGCCTGCCTGGCACCGGTTGAGGCTGAATGCTGCCGCTTAATTTCGTCCCAAAGAGCCTTGGGTGAGGGCGATGTCCAGTCTTTGACTGAGGCTGGCAGGGCGGCTTGGACGGTCTCAGAGAGCGACTGAAAGATGATGGAAAAGGCCTTATCGAATTTGAGCTGTTCTGCAGCTGAAATTGGCGAAATCGGTTCGGTTCTGATGCAGGCAAGCAGTCCCTTCCCCATGAGGGTGGTGGCGATATGCGATTCCCATTGAGGATAATTATCGCTGCCTTTCAAAGTAACAACTTTGATTTTGACTTCGCTCTCCTCCATTTCCAAAAATTATTTCTCAAGAACGGCTCGATCAAATTCGGTTTTGTTGATAGGGATGATAGAGGCCGTTGCGAAGTATATTGTGTGCAAAGGAGAAATTTTAAATATGCGGGTGTCAGCTGCAATCGCAAAAGTTTGAATGAGACTCTCAGAGAGACTCAGCTGAAAGCGAGAGCAGCTTGAATTGCCAGAAGGCTCAGAGGCTGCCCACCAGGTTTCACTGGATTCTGCGGCCACCGGAACGGTGTACGACCTCCTGGGTGCTCCACCAAGCCTGGGAATCGGCCCAAGGTTTGATTTCTGCAGAGCCAGGTCCGGATTTGCTTGAACTCCCTCGGTGTAACCTAGACCAGCCAGGACGTTTGCCTTCACCTGCCAAGCCCAGCAGGCCGCGATTTCGCCCAGCGATAGGGCAGAAGCAATGATGTTGAGAAATCGGAAATCCGATTTCAGGAATGATGGAATTACTCGAGAACGAGTCGGCCGATTGTGCTCTGCCGGTGCTGAAATATAGCCTGTAGTGGCCCCTATGTTGTGTGGGAACGGCAGGCGGATCGGTGGAGTAATGGGCGAGAAATCGATTTCCTGGTGTTGGAAGACTCAACTCCAAATTTGCAGTTTGCCGAAAATGATAAATCGATATCTCGGGAACGGTACTAGCTGCCGGGCTGTGCTTTACCGTGACGATGGATCCAACAACAGACGGTGCTGTGTAAAACGGAGAGATTGATCGGGTGGCTAGATCGCGAGAAATTGTTGAAGTTGTGAACGTCCGTTATCCCGGCCTTCTGTGAGTGCTGGACTCTTCAGGGGCCGTAAGACGTGTGTTCGCACTGTAGAGAGAGTGCTGTGTTCTTCTGGCGCTTGTAGGTGAAGCGACAGAGATGGTAGGTAGGGAGGAGGGTAGCCGGAAACCGAGTATTTGGCAAAGGCGATTGCGGGTGAACCGCTGAAGCTACCGAAAATCCGAGGGTACCTCGTGAAAGAGCGCGTCGAGCTCTATTGGGTCACTTGTCGGCAGGCGAATCGGATGCGATTCAGGCTCATAACCTGTCGGATGATATGAAGTGCATAAGACATGTTCCCTGCTCAGAGAGCAGGAAAAGCGACGCTATAGAGTTTCCTTATGTAATAGGAAAGGGCTAGAAGCGATGTTGCAGTGTGGCAGTGTGGCACAGATCAGGATTGCTCACAATTCCGACACCAGCACCGGCAGAGCACAGTCGGCTCACTCGTTCTTGAATTCTACCATTATTCCTGAAATCGGGTTTCCAATTTTAAATTAATCACTCTATTGCTTTGGCCCTATCGCTGGATGAAGTCAAGGCTTGCTGGGCTTGGCAAGTGAAGGCAAATCCTGGCCCGTCTAGGTTACATCAAGGTAGTTCAAGCAAATCCGGACTTGGCTTTGCAGAAATCAACTTTGGGCTGATCCCCAAGTTTGGTGGAGCACCCAGGAGGTCGTACACCATTCCGGTGGCCGCAGAATCCAGTGAAACCTGGTGGACAGCCTCTGAGCCGTTTCTGGCAATTCAAGCTGCTCTCGCTTTCAGCTGAGTCTCTCTGAGAGTCTCATTCAAAGCTTTTGCTATTGCAGCTGACACTCGCATATTTAAAATTTCTCCTTTGCACACGATATACCTCATGTTGGTCTTTATTATCCCTATCAATAATACCGGATTTGATTGAGCCGTTCTTGAGATATAGTTATCGGCAGAATGGAGGAGAGCGAAATCAAAATCAAAGATGTTACTCTGAAAGGCAGCGATAATTATCCTCAATGGGAATCACATGTCGCCACCACTCTCATGGGCAAGGGCTTGCTTGCCTGTATCAGAACCGAGCCAATTTCGCCTATCACAGCTGCAGACCAGCTCAAATTCGATAAATTGTTTGCGATAATTTTCCAGAGCCTCTCTGAGACAGTTCAAGCCGCGCTGCCAGCCTCTGTCAAAGACTGGACATCGCCCTCACCCAAGGCTCTTTGGGACGAAATCAAGCGGCAGCATTCTGCTTCTACAGGTGCCAGGCAAGCCGCTTTACTCCAATCGCTTGCTAGGGCCTCAATTATCGATGGGGAGGATCCAATGCCAACTTTGGCTGCACAGCAGAGCGCCCACACCCAGCTGAACAGCTCAGGCAAAATCATTTCCGATAAAATCCTTGCTTTCTGCATGACACTGGCGCTTCCTGAGTCTTATGCAACCACAAAGCGAAATCTGTGGATGCGACTGTCAGAATTGTGGGCAATACTGATCTGTGCCACACTGCCACACTGCCACATCGCTTTCAGCTCTTGGTTATTACATAAGGAAACTCTATAGCGTCGCTTTTCCTGCTCTCTGAGCAGGGATCTTGTCATATGCACTTCTTATCCATTTGACATGATATGAGCCTGAATCGCACCCGATTCGCCTGCGGACAAGTGACCCGATAGAGCTCGACGTGCTCTTTCACGAGGTATCCCCGGATTTGCGGTAGCTTGAAATCGCATTTGTATTTTCTCAAGCAGAAATCCGAAGCATTTGAAGCAATTCAACAATATATTACCTTGGTTGAGCGCCAATTGTCTACAAAGGTCAAAACAATCAGATCCGACAATGGTGGTGATTTTCCTCAAATGAGAGGAAACAATTCATGAGGAATCACGGAATTCAGCACATCCAAGTCCCACCAGATGCGCACACTCAAAATGGGCGAGTTGAGCGTTTGCACCTTTCAATCCTCAAATGGTGTCAGAACTGTGCTAGTTTATTCCGGATTACCTCAGAATCTTTGGGTTGAAGCGGCAAATTATATAGCCTACACTCGAAATCGCACACCCTGTGTCCCAAAGCAGGAAATACCAGAAGACAAATGGCAAAATCGAAATTGCCAGCTTGGACATCTTCAACCATTTGGGTGCAAAGCATTTTTCCGAAATCATACAGAGAAAAACAAGCTTGCACCAAGGTATCAAGAGGGGATCCTTGTGGGGTATCAAGAGGCAACAAACAATTACCGGATCTATTCAAAAGAGACCGGCAGCATCACCATCAGCAGGGATGTGGTGTTTGCAAACACTGAATTCAATTCAGAGCAAATTGAAATTCCGGAATTGGAACTTAAAATTTCACAGCCTCAGATCAAGTCCGATGAACCTGTCCTTTCGCAGGATAATGGTCCATATGTGCCTCCATCACCTGTGAAAACGGGTATGCCACAAGTTGAACGGTTCTTCCGGAATTTGGCAAATGAGCAGCAAAACAACAAACAAGCTCCCACACTCATTCAAAGAGATCATCATCGCCAAATTGCTGCAGAACGGCGTACTTCCGCTCCAGCTATACCGCAGCAAGGGGGGCATAATGGCGATGATTATACCGACTCAAAATCAAGCTCAGGAAGCTCAGATGAGCTGAATTTGCCAGATGATGAGGAATTTGAGGGAGCCAACATTGCCTATGCTTTACTTGCAACCAACATACCACAAACATACTTGCAAGCGCGAAATTCTGGCGAGTGGGAGTACTGGAAATCCAGCATGGACTCAGAGCTTGCAAAAATGGACAAATATCGAGTCTGGGAAGTTGTAAATCGCTCAAATCAAAGAGTCCTCAAAGGGAAATGGGTCTACACCAGGAAAATCGATGGTGAAACCGGCCAACCTTCAACCTACAAAGCCAGATTTGTTGCCAAGGGCTATTCTCAGATTGAAGGACTCGATTTCAACGAGTTGTTTGCTTCTGTTGCGCACAAAGACACCATCAGAGTCTTTCTGGCATTGGTCAACCACTTCAACATGGAGTGTGACCAAGTAGACATCATTGCTGCTTTCCTCAATGGCGATTTGGGGGAGGAAATATATATGGAACCACCAGAAGGCTCCAATATTCCGGCAGGCAAGATTTTGCGACTTAGAAAATCGCTTTATGGTCTCAAGCAGTCTCCTAGATGCTTCAACAAAGCTCTAGACAATTGGCTTCGGTCTCAAGGCCTCAATCCAACCTCTGCAGACCCCTGCCTTTACTACAAATTCAAAAATGGCAATTTCCTAATGCTCTCTGTTCATGTGGATGACCAGTTGATTACTTGCAACAACAGAAAGTATTTGGACGCTTTCAAAATTGCTCTCAACTCGGAATTTGAGTGCAAGGACTCAGGACCAGTCTCCTACTTCTTGGGATTCAATATCCATCGAGATCGGACTCACAACAAGCTGTTCATGAGTCAAGAACATTACCTGGAGTCAATCTTGGATTGGTTTGGCATGAGTGACTGCAACCCAGCCAGAACTCCTCTGCCTACCAATTTTCGCCCTATTTCAGCCACAGACACCGAGTTTGAAGAGGCAAAGCATTACCCATTTGCCCAAGCAGTGAGAGCCATTCTTTATGACTCAACAATCACAAGACCGGATCTCGCTTTCCCAGCTTCTCTGCTCTCAAGATATATACCCAAATACAACACAGAGCACTGTAAAGCGGCCAAACATCTACTTCGGTACATCAGAGGCACCACAGACCTTTGTTTGATCTTCAACAAAGAGAATTCAACCAGAATTGCCCTGGGCTATGCAGATGCAGACTGGGGAGGCGATCTAGACACAAGGAGATCAACCACAGGCTACATCTTCAAGGTCTATGGTGGAGTTGTGGCCTGGAAAAGTCGACGTCAAAATATAGTGGCGCTTTCTACCACAGAAGCAGAGCTTATGGCATCTTCTGAAGCGACCAGGCAAGCCATTTGGCTCAGGCAACTTCTCAGTGATCTCCAGCTTGAATCGGACCAGCCATTGCCAATTCTAAACGACAACAATGGAGCAATTGCCTTGTCAAAGAACCCAGTCAACCATGACAAGTCAAAACATATTGACATGAGACACAAGTTTGTCAGGGAGAAGGTAGAGGACAGCACAGTGACTCTATCACATGTCCCATCAGCTGAGAACATGGCGGATCTCCTCACCAAATCGCTTCCAGCAGAGGTATTCAACAGGCTGAGGGAGTTACTTGGAGTTCAGCAAAGATCAGATTGAGTGGGAGTATCGGAATTGTAAGCAATTGTTATGACCCTACAACTCGGCTCATAACACAAACGACACATCAGCCACAGTCAACACTTATACCGGCAATCACCAACAAAACACTATACTATTTCCACCAACCAAGCCACAGTCACTACTTTTATCGGTGATCTCAGCACTATTATCGGTGACCTTCCCTTAAGTCAATACTTTTATCGGTGACCTTCCCTGGAGTCAGTACTTTTCCCGGTGACCTGGCTCACCGACCTCAAGCCCCCTTACCATTCCGAGTGATTCAGTACAAGCCACTGCAGCGAGGAGAATCGCTTGCAGTCGAGGAATATCAAGTGCTAGGAAAACTTTCATGCGGAATGGGTGGCAAATGGCCTTCGGCGTAGAGGGGTCTGAGGTCTATATAAGGAGGCCCGTTTCCGGCCTAGAGATCTCCTCTTCAGAGATCGATTCTTGTCTTCCTTGCGCACCCAGCCTCGAGCGCCCATCGACTTCGACATTCAACTTCGAACTTCAACCTTCTACCTTCAATCGTCCGGTACGTCCCAGACTGTATTTCCTCTTACCTCCGTGTGCGTATCACCCGTCCGCCTACCTTGGCTAGCTACCAAGGCCAGGTCGTAACAGCAATACTGATCTGTACCACACTGCCACACTGTCACATCGCTTCCAGCTCTTTCCTATTACATGAGAACTCTGTAGCGTTGCTTTTCCTGCTCTCTGAGCAATACAGAGGTCTCTATGCACTTCATATCATCCGACAGTCACCCCAGCTACTAGGCCCAACACCGCTTTTACACCACGTGCCACCACAGTCTCAACATTCACTCCAACACCCATGGAAATCGATGCAATTCAAGCCCGACCACCCTTTGGACCACTCACCCTGTCATGACTCGTGATAAGGAAAAGGAGAAAACATGACTCATGGAATGATGTGTTATTTGGAGAATGTTTATCAGTTGATTAGTCAGCCTCCATCTTGCTTAGTAAGCCTCCACCTGTGAGGCATTTTTCCTATTGGCTAGCTTGCAGTTTCCCACGGTGGTTTAAGTGAGGCATTTATCTGATTGGTCAGTAAATCCCTCACGACTCCTCTTTAATTAGTCCTACCTTTTAGATGTGAAGGGTATAAAAGGAGGCCTCATCTGGCCCTTCCCCCCTTCTTCTTCAGCAATGGATCTTGTGTCTTCTCTTCACACTAAGTCACTCAGTTGGTCTTAACCCAACACTTCAGTCACCTCAGTACCTAAGGCAGTCATCAAGCTCTACAAGCCAGAGACTAAACCCCTTCAGTACCCAAGGCAGACCTCTCGCTACCGCAGACTACCCGCAGGCGTGACACACCCAAGCCAAACGCAATCGACGCATCAAGGAGAATCTTTTGCATGTACTGTGGCAAACCTGGTCACAAAGCCTTTGAATGCGCTTGTCTCAGCGCAAGCGCCAGCAGTCTGCCCAGGTCAATGCTACTACAGCAGACAACAAGTCAAAAAGCCCCAAGCCCCAGGCCTAGGCATGCCCCCGTCTCTGGGGCTCTCTTCAGGGCAAACCCACTTGGTACATCCTCTACAACCTTTGGTCATCGCTTCAACGCTACCGTCAACACTCCCAGCAACTCCAGAACATCATCTCTGCCTGCCACTCACAGTGGCATACAACAACACGGAATACAAGACATACGCCCTTATTGATTCTGGAGCAACAACCAGCTTCATCAACCGACGCTTTCTCAACCGCACTGTCACAACGGCCACGCCCTCGACGACCTACGCACGTGACTGACACCTCTCACGAGGCCAACACGTGACCTACCTCGGGCTGGAGAACCTCGACAAGGGAGTAGACGTTGAATGAACGCGCAACAACGGGAAGCAGGCGCAGAGTCATATAGGATGCCCCGGGCGCCCGTCGTAGTTCTTCAGCGCTTTCTGATTGAGTCTCATGGATCACCATTGATGATCTCACTCTCTCCGTGGCACGCAGCGTGGCTGAGTCGTACTCACGCTGTATCCTCGACGACCTTGTTACCTCGAAGACCTTGTAACCTTGACGAGGATCCAACCTCGACGAGGATCCTACCTTGACATCCTCGTTTCTACCCCTTTACCCTCTATTCTTGACTCTGATATTGTGCGAGAGGGCCTCTGCCAACGGGAGAGCGCAGCATCGTGACATCAGAATAGATAGGATATACATGTCATAGGCTATCTTGCTTAATTGTCACGCCTGGGCTCCCTTGGGTAGTGACGGAGGAGGAACGGAGCAAGAATGTTGGGGCTGTAACCCAACGAGGTCGTCACTGGCTCGTCGAGCAAGGACACGGACTAGGAGGTTCGACTCCGGCAAGGTCGAACTTGACCAAATGGGATCGGACTGGGATGGGGGACTGGGACTGGAGGGGAAGTCACTGGGAGATGTGAAACTGATCCATCGCTGGGGCATCTACGAGAAAGTCGCGGGTTTATATATACACTAGGCGTTCAGGTGAACGCCACAAGTGTTCGGGTGATCGTTCGGATGAACAGTCAAATACTACTTCTTCTGGAAGGCGTTCATGTGACCAAGGGGGGTCGGGTGAACGCTGCTTGCGTTCAGGTGAACGTGGCAGGCATGTCGTCCAAGGCTAGTGTTTGTTCGGGTGAAAGGGACCTGTGTTCAAGTGAACACTTGGGTGAACGGTGATGTCATGGGTAGATGTCCCAGTGATGCGGAGTTGGAGCAAGGCAAAGATTACTTGAAGTTGAGTTGAAGGTCGGAGCAGAGTCGGAGTTGGGTCGTTCATGACACTCCTAGCCAAGCGTTTTGCTTGGTGTATGTGCCTTTCGGGCCCAGGACAGAGAAGGCGGATGTCGTGACACCCAGGACAGAAAAGGCGGCCGTTGTGACACCCAAGCAATGCATTGGCCATGTGCCATGACGGACATGACAAATCAGCCCGGTTGCCCTGTTATATATCAATGGGCCCTGGTTTGGGATCAACCAGAGCGTTGGCGGCAGAATTCCTTTCATGGTTAGACCTTCAGGTTTGACGTAATTGTGTGCCAAGTGGGGCAAAGTGGGGGAGTGGAAGAGGTCTCGAACACTTCATGCCGTCTGAACAACACAATCATCGACCCGCGATATGAGCAGTGTCGAAGATCTCTCGGACGATAGCTTGACAGCTCAAGTCGCTCTTCTAGCTGCCTCGTCGCCCAGTCGAGAGCACGAATCCCTCACGCTACGATGGGCTCGAGAAGGTAAGGAACGAGACAATGAGGTCGTCACTGCCTACATCATCACTTGTTTGCGACAAGGCTATTACGATGCAGCGAACTGGGTGTTGTCAGCTTTGGCACAAGCGCAGTCGTCGACAATCAGGGATCTGGTGAAACAATGGGCATTGATTGATGATCAGGTGAGTCTCCGAACCGTACAGAATCTCACGCGCAGGCGTTCTTCTCAGCTTGCGTGGTGCTTTACGATGAGCCGACTGCGCGTCTCGGCATCCTGTTACTGGTTCTCGACGTGCTGCTGGAGGGACCTATTGACGTCAACAACCCAAGTGCCGACACCATCATGAGACATTTCGCTCAGCATGACCTTCTCACCATGGTTTTACGATCCTTGTTATACGATACGAGCAACGTCATTTTCCCTTTCGCGATAAGAACAGTACTCTGCGCTGTACCATTCGCACCTTCCGAGCTACGACCCCACGTGCCTCTTCTCATGGTCGTCCTCGGGCGTGCGATATGCTGGCGCGACAGGCCGTTCATTGACGCGGGAGTCGCACGTCGCCCCGCCACAACCGAAACTCCCCTCCCGGTGCGCCATGTGCAATGGCGGCTGGCAACCTCTAGTCACAATGAGGACGTGGAAATACCTATTGGACTGCAATCGGAAAAGGTCGCCCAGTTGTGGCTCATCGCCATGTACGGCCTATGGCCATCTAATGTTCTTGCATTCGTCCGAGATCCCGTCTCATACATGGTCAACAAAGGTGTGCAGTGCGTATACGAATGCGACTGGGCGGACATTTGGGCACCAGGTCTACTCGCTTCTCGTAGCGCCCCGATGCTGCGCGATTTTGCGCTTCACCCCTCGATCTCTCATTTCACTTCAGCTCAAGAATTGGACGATACATCAAGATGGGATAAACTTGACCCATCCGAAATAGTGGCTCGATCGCACGTTATTGCCCACTCGGATCGCTTCTCTCGTGGGCGTTTCGACTTCTTTACCGAGACTGAAATCCCTGAGGAGGAGACAGACACGCCGGAAGCTGTATCCAGTGTTGGCTCGGCATCCCTTCCTGGAAGCGTCAGCAAGCTGCAGCGAGAAGTACTCATCCTTCGGGTAGAGGCTATGTTTTCTGATCGTTTACTCAAACAATACATACATCGTGTGTGTTCAGAGGAGATATTGACATTCGCTGAAGCGAGAATAGACATAGGGCGCTTGCACAAGCACACCCTGCGTTTCAGCAGCGATGAGGCGGAGATTCACACTTTCGTATGTCGTGTTCACACTCATTGATCGATCACGCAGACGCTGAGTTGCAGGTGAATCGTCTTAAAGATCAGGGGAAATTGATCTCGTCATTGACAACGGACCTCGCGCAGCAGAAGAACGATGCGACCTCAGCTCAACAGCGTCACGGGAAATGGCAAGAGCGGCTTCGCGACAACTTGACCACCTTGCGCGAGGAACGTCGAGGATGGCAGACAGAAACGGCCCGCGTGCGGACCGAGCTGGCGGAGGCCCTGATACTCAACGAACGACAGAAAGTCGAGATCGCTGATCTGAAGCATGAGTAGGTTGGGGATTGCGCTTTGAGGCGACATCTGATGATATCAGGCGCTTCAACTTGCAGAACCGGTTGACCGAAATGCTCCCTAAGATCGCCCACATCGATGACTATGAAAAACGCATTCAGCAGATCTCCGAAATACAGAACATTTGGTTAGTGCTCAAACCGTCTAGTCATGCTTATGACAGGGAACTCAGGAACGCTCGAGCGGAGGCAGCGGAGCATGAATGTTCCATTCTGCGGGGTCGATGCTATCAAGTGAGTGTATCGATTGCTGATGAGCGATCCTGAACACAGGTCGAGCAGCGGCTTCGTGCCCAGCTAACGTTGGACCGATCTCGGGATGCTGAGTCCACACGCAAATCGTTGTGAGTGCCCAGAAATTGATTGGGACTGAGCGTCGACAGCCCTCCGCAAGAGCGAACGTCTGTCATCAACGCCAGACCTTCGAAGAACCTTGATTCACTCTCGTCACTCCCGCGTGAGAGCGGCCCCAGCGCAGAGGCGGCAGTCTTCGCCGCCAAAGACAGGATGGACAGATTGGAGAGGGAGAATCTCGAAGTGGGTCTCCTGATGATAGCCCGTCGCGCCGCTCACAGAGACATAGCTGCGTATCGCGTTGGAACGCTTGATGTTCCCATCGGACGACCGAGTTGATTTTCGGACGGATCGCACATTTATCTGGGGCATGGGTTCAGATGAGACGACGTGAACCCATGCTTTCAGTACGTTTCACCTAATTTGATCATTCGAATGTGTTGTAAGTATTGTCCTCCGATGATTCCACCACACAGGCAGCACAATGGCAGCCATTTGCCCGTGAACCGAATATTGAAGCTGCTAATGAGAGAGCACAAAGGTCTTTCGCTCATATTAAGTGCCCGATCTGTTGGAGGGCAAAGTGAAAGTGAGGCAATCTGTTAGCGCTTGCGCGCTGACTTGGCCTCCGCGGGCTCGGATCCCTTTCGACGGCAGGCTGGCAGGCTCCATTTGACGCGCCATGGCGTTCATCGGCAGGCTGATAAGGATCACATAAGACTGGGATGTCCAGGCTCTTGATGACTGCAACTCTCGCTCCAGGAGAGTCCATTAAGCGGAAGCGTGTTGTAGCTGCTGGCACTCCAGTAGATTATTGGGTCCGGACTCTCATACCGGGCAAGATAATCGAAAAAATCTGCCACAGAAACAAAACTCAGGGCGGCCAACGATCCGAACGAACATGCTTGGATGACCATACATCTCATGACTTGGTCAATGCCCTTTCGGTCAGAGCAATCACCTGACGGTCAGCGCAGCAACCCAGCCTGGTGTTTGGACTCTCTGTCTGTATATCTGGTCGTTCCGCTGGGTTTACCACAAGCAGAGCATCGATCAGGGCCACAAGTCTATCCGAATATCCGCTTGGGTGGCGATAGCGTCCACTGCCTACAGCCATTGCTATGGATTGACCATCGACTTCGAACGGTGAATGACCGTACGCGACAGCGAAAAGGGTACAGCCAAGTGACTAAGTCTGAGCTTCCTGATTGTTCTCAAAGAACGCAAGCTCACCCATATGTCAACTTTTTCGTCTAGCACAGCCCCTGTTTTCACATCGAACAATTCCGGCGCCCGATATGGCATTGTTGAGCGCTCGCTTGCGAGATCTTGTTCGAGTAAGGCCTGTTGGCGAGATTTGATCTCGATTCGGGCTCTTGTGCATAAGCCATAGCGAACATCAATCATATTTGCGGAATCGCTGACTTCGTCGTAGACCCAAAGTCCATCAGAATGGGAGAGCCATCGTCCGCAATCATGATATTGCTGGACGTCAGTAGGGATCTTCTTCCTCTTTCTTCCTATGGAAACTGACCCCGGCTTTATATCCCGATGTGCATAAGGAATCAGCTCCCCAGATTCGGCGGAGCCCAACTCCTCATCACCGTCAAAGACCGGATCAGGTTGTGTTATCAGAGCATCACCCTCTTGAGAGGGCGGATATATAGCAGCCGAGATGGGCCGCGCGTGATATTGATGTAGAGCACGTACGCTTCTCATCAACCAGTGCTGCTCCCAAAAGTTATGGCTTACGCTAAACATGTACCATGAAACAGCTTGAGCAACTGCTCTTCCGTCAATGGATGGCCTGTAGTCGCAGCTGAGGTGATCATATCCTGCAAGTTGCCGCGAGAGTAGAAGGGAAGCAATCTGCGATCAGACTCGCCCATGCTTGTTGTATACGGACAGATAGATAATTCTCCCATCGCCGTGCTCATCCTGTACGACCGCAGAATCGAGGATGGTAATAATATTCGGATGTCTGAACCTCTTGTAGGCTTCCACCTCACGCATCGCCTCCTTGTAGCCTTCGTTGCCCGTTGTCACGAGGACCTTCTTTAAGGCATACAGGCGATCATTCGACTGGTCGCGGACAAGATACACAAAACCCGCAGCCCCTTCTCCCAAAAGCTTCTCGATCGTATAGGACCGGCCGTTGATCTTCAAGCTCGCATCACTGCAATCGTCAGTCACAGATCAGCATGGTATACTCACGGTTTGCATATGCACTGACGCGTCAGCATACTCTAAGTGAATGTATATGTGGGACGTGATGGGAAGGAGGTCGAGGATGAAGAACTGACCTGCGTCAAAGTCAGCAGAGCGTCGTTGGCGTAGAAGCGGAGCCGGTCGATGGCGAGGGCAACGGTATCGTTGTTCATGGTGATTGGGAAACCACTTGGCGGAAAGCCATGGCCTGTCTGAGCAACAAAGTGGACCGTTTCAACATGACAGTGTCGGGGCGCAACTGTGGGGCTCCGCGTCTTTCCCCCGGCTCGTTTGGCTTTTCGAAACACAAAGAGTTACATGTACTCCTTGGTTGTGATCTGCTTCGTATCAAAGTCTTCCTCGCCACACGCATACTTTCGCGTCTGGTGGATGTATCGCTCCTTCCGTCATTCGCTGTCCTTATCCCGTCCTTTTCGAATGACCCGGCAGTCGTCGATCCAGCTCACGACCACTGAATCGGCATTCTGTCAGTTGTTGGACGATTTTGCCAAGAATCTCTCCCCGCCTGTGGTTTGTCGTATCGCCGGAGGCTGGGTTCGTGACAAGGTAGGCCGTGATTCTTCGCGCCGCGCCGAAAGGTGGTCATTGATGGCACAAGCTCCTCGATCTTCCGTCCAACGACCTTGACATCGCCTTGACCACGCCGTCGGGGCATTCCTTCGCTGTCGATTTTGCAGCGTATCTCCAAGCACATGACATAGCAACGGCTTCCGTAGGCAAGGTTGCGGCCAACCCTGAGCAGAGCAAGCATCTTGAGACGGGAACTACCCGGATCCTCGGCCTCGAGTGCGACTTTGTTGGATTGCGCAGTGAAACTTATTCTGATACTCGCATACCTAGGATCGTAAGTGCAGCGCAAGCCTAGACGTATTGTGCTGATCGGTGTGCAGGAACCTGGAACGCCTTTAGAGGACGCGTCACGCCGCGATTTGACCATCAATTCGCTCTTTTATAATGTCCACTCTGGCGAGATAGAGGATTTCACTCAACGTGGTTTGCCGGATCTCCGAAACAGGATTGCCAGGACTCCGCTTCCGCCGAAACAGACATTCCAGGATGATCCCCTACGAGTCCTGCGGTGTATACGATTCGCCAGCCGATTTTCCCTCAGTATAGAGGACGAGACCGCCAAGTACATGGCAGACGAGACTGTGAAGGTGAGAACGATACGACTCGCACGTGCTGCTGAAGGATGACTCGGCAGGCAGATCTCCGAGCCAAAGTATCGAAAGAGAGAATTGGAATAGAAGTAACCAAGATGATGAAGCATCATCCACTCCGAGCCATTCAACTAATCTACGACCATGATTTGCACTCTTCAATATTTCAGTCTCCGCTCAATCCGCCCGTCGATGTGGCCTTGCACGCGGGTCAGATTTTGGACAGAGTCGGTGCTGATCTGTTTGTCGACGAGCTGCTGTGGCTAGCCGCTACAGTTGCGCCTTTCGACGGCTTGACGATCATAGCTAAGCGGGAACAACCTGCTGCACTTGTTGTTCTGGCCGAGGCTATCAAAGTGCGTTTTTCGCATCAAATGCAAGTGTTCACTGACTGGATCCACAGCTATCGAATGCGACGGCGACCGCAGTCAATGACGTTTTTCGCACTTCCGTCAACTTCGATCCAGACTTGAGGGTTCGCTCCGCGATCGGGATTGCGATGCAGAAATGCTTGTCGTGGGAAAGGAGTTTGACATGGTCGGCCGTCCGAACGATCATTTCGATGTGGCGTGGTCAATGGTCGCCGGATTGCGAAACTGTGCTCATCGCATTCAAGGAACTGCGCCACAGGATCCTTCAAGAAGGGCTTCCCCAAGCCGTGAAGCAGGCACCACTTATTAATGTCAGTCGTCCACGGCGTTTTGATAATCCCCTGACGATGAGGGTTACGATGTGCAGCAGATTTTGGGCATACCGCCGTCAAAGTTGATACAGGTGATCTCACGAGATCTGAACGAGTGGCAACTTGATCATCCGGCGTTGGGCCGGGATGAGTGTGAGCGATGGCTCAGAGAGGGCTGGTCAAGCGAGTTAGGCGATCGGTGGCGCGCGGAAGCGCCATTCAGTGGAGACGGAGCTGGGAAGATCAGCAAACGGAAGAGATAGGATCAGTTTTGCTGTTCCCTCTCATATCATCTCGCCAAAGTCAGCGACACGAAACATTTATGCGCTCTCATGCACGTCATCTTGTCGTTGGAATCGGGCAGTCTAAGGCCTGACAGTTTCAGTTGAACATCGCCCCGACCGGCTGGCTATCTTACAAGACCGTAGCAACGATTTTGCGTCCCCCACCTCCCCACCCTGACCCCGAGACGCGAAACTCGGCGAGATAGCTACAAGGTCAGACAGATTGAATGCAATCCGATCGTCAAGACTCGCCATCCTTGCCAGGTTCCGAGATACGCGCGTCCTTTTGATATCGGTATTGACACCGAGTTCCCTATGAGCGAGGTCTTCGTATGACTGACGCTATCGCTTTCGTTGTCAGCCCAGACACCAGGCTTGTCGGATGACCAGACTACGGAGACAAGGCTTGATGACAGGGAAGGAAATGGTAGATCATGAATACGATGATTATCGAGCAAGGTGGACACCACTCACTCGGGACCCTCGTCGGTATGCTCTCAAGCCAGAGATTCTGGGACCACATGGTCCATTCTGATCGTCAGTTGGACGATTTCGGGTGATGACGATACGTGCGCCATATCCATATCTAAGTGGAGAAGGTAAATTCATCTGCTCAGCGCATTGCCACAGACCTACCGCTCCTGACTGTACTTGCGGGTTGTTAGCTCCATGCACTGTTCTCACCGAGCCTCACGGATCGCAGTTTTCGTTGATCTGTTGCGATCAGTCCCCATTGTCCGCCTGACTTGACGAAATGACAGACAGTCAGGCCAGCGCTGGTATGTAGGCAGTGTAGGTACAAGATCCCGACATCGATATTCTTCAAGCCTTCTTGGCACTCGCGCAGCACAATATCGGTTATCAGGTGCATGCCCTTCCCAAACTGAGGAAGTGTGCTGAGCGGGTCAGTCATTTGTGCATCCTGACGAAGGGGTGGGTAAGGAAAGTATCACCTACAAAGTCTTCTGCCAAGGCATTTTGCAGTCGCGAACAGGAGAATGTGACCAATGCCTTGTTCGCCATGTCCTTCGCGATGGCCACGTGGCCGCCCGGTTATGGGGTTGACCGAAAGGACCACTCCCCCTTGCTTCAGTGCTGACTAGTGGTCGAACCAACTGTTTACAGTCGTACAACCAACTCGCCATGATCGTCTGCAGACTTTGTGGGAACGCCGCGGAACTCAGTCACGGTGGCTCTGTACTCAATTGTCGGCGCTGTAGCGGCAGGATGGTAGGTGCGACGATGCGCAACTTGAATGATCCTCTGGTCTCACATTCAGAACAGAATTCGCTATCGGCCGTCGTTCTCACCCCGTCGCATCGCCGAGGTGGACTTGATCGTTGGGCCCAAAAGTCGGTGCAAGCAGACATGATCAGAAGGACTTCTGTGCCAATGACAGCTACACTCATGCGTCTCCTGTATCAGATAATGGGTCAGCCACGCCATCGCGGGAGGGGGGTTTGAGCGTGGCTCATTCACGGGCGTGTGATGAACAGCCGTTGTCCGGGAATACTGTAGATGTCCCCCTGGGCAATCAAGAGTTGGAGCTTGCAAGAGGTTCGTACGAAGAACTCGTCCGAATGTCTGGGTGCTGATCACAGTGTACGGAAGTGTTCTTGACCCTCGGGCCCACCGTCCAATATGTACCGTCTGCGGTAACTCGATGAGCGCCGGCCAGAAGATATACCTCGCACCGTGGGTCATGGATACCGACGTAAATGTCATTGACAAAATTTGCAGGCGAAGGCTCCTTGATTGTGGCCTAGAGGAGGGTCAGGAGCTGTGCAGACAGTGTTATACCGCTCATTTCTCGCTCGGATCATGCGTTGCTTGCGGTCAAGCTGTGCTTGGTGAAAAAGGGGACCGTTCTGGCGGCCGTTTCATGAGGCACTCTCTGGGGCAGATCTGGCACAGCGCTTGTTTCACTTGTTCGCGTGAGCTTGCATCATATGATTGGATGTATCTGAGTTGATCTATCAGGATGCGCAGCACCGCTACATGGCAAGGAGCACTTGGTGTTTCCGGGACCTGTCGCGCTTTGCATGCAATGTACCGACGCCGAGGATCCTAGAATGAACCTACCATCTTCTCGCCCCACGGAAAAAGCCGTGATCCGAGCGGCAGGTCGATACGGAAAACCGGGTCAAGTCTTGGGCTCTATGACCCCTGCCGGCCGGTCAGGCGTCAGAGGCTCAGTGGACCATAGTTCTACGAACGCAGTGCAGTCCCTTCAGGAAGCCCAACCCGATCTGTGCGACGAGCTCGCCCACCCAGTAACGACCGTCGTGGCACAACGAGGCGATGATACCGTTTCGTCACTGCAATTCACGCCCAAAGTACCCGACAGACATGATTCACACACTGCTAGGATCACTACTGTGCCTCTCAAATCAAGCGATCAGTCGTCCAGAACTCAATGGAGAGCAGCCGATAGCGCGACTCCGCCTCAAAGCCGACTATCCAATGCAACATCTGTCAGACGCTGCCCGATCTGTCTCTCAATTGTCGGCATTGCCGAACGAGGAGTCATCAAAGGGCCTCAAGGTATATTGTGGCATCGCAATTGCCTTCGATGTGGCAAGCAAGCTGCGGGAAACTCGCCGACGGTTTCGCGGACGGGTTGTGGGAAGCCGTTCAATGGGAGCGCCGTCCAGAGCAGGGAAGGATACGTGTGGTGCCGCGCTTGCTCGGTATGTAGTGAATAGAGGTGATTGTTCGCTAAAAGACAGTATTGACAGTCTCAAAGTGGAGAACCACGCCGTCCGTCCCTGAGAAATGTGTGTAGGAGCTCACTGGAGCGCAAATCCGGAATTCAGGTAGTATGAAAGAGGAGTCGCTTGCATCTTCGACCTGGATAAAGCAATGGGCTGACGAGCGTTCCTGCATGGCCAGACTCAACCTTCATTCTGGTGGTTTCTCTTCCACGACAACTTTCGTCTCCATGCTTACGATCAGACTCCTTGTCGAATCTGAGCGTATGAGAGAAGCGCGAGACGCACTACGCGTCCGCTTGAGTTCCGTGGCGACTGAATCTACTAAAGATCGCTTGAAGTTGCCGGTGGATTTCGTGCTCGTCGGACGGTTGTTGTCAGGAGATTCTTTGTCGGCCAATACCTTTTGGGGTTTTGGCGTTCTAATTGGAGAAGGGAGATCTGTCGCAAACATGACGGCTTGGCACCAACCTCCGAGCGGGCCCCATTTGTCTGCAAGGAAGGTCTGTATGTCGTCGTAGAGCTGTTTTGACATGGGCTTGTTACGGAGTTTGGACGGAAATGCCGGATGTCGGGCTGCTATTGCGGCGACATGCGTGTCGATAGGGATAACAGAGAGCTTCGACTGTCAGCACGTCCAGTCTCCCAATAATGTCAGAGATCACCCGGTCCAAGCACATCAGTAAAACGCAATCCGCTACCTTGCGCCCAACGCCTTTGAGCGCCACGAGCTGCTCCCGGACTTGCTCCATGTCTGCGGTACGCCAATTCGCCAGCCCAAGCGAGATATCCCCTCGCTCATTGCCGAATTGTGCGCGCAGAGAAGCGAGAGATGACTCGATGAATCCCGCCCGGTAACCGAAGCCCAGACTACGCAGCGTCATTTCCATGTCGACCGGTAGTTGATCAGGCTCTGGAAATGTGTGGTAGGTCGTACTTGTGCCGTCAGTGTTATGAAGCTCAAGGCATGGTTTCGTATAATGTCGTGATAGCTTGTGCATGAGGGACGATATGCGTGGAATATGGTTATTGGTGGACGTGATGAATCTGGGGATCAGGCCAGTCGAGCGTGCAAAGGACGCCACAGGTCGTTTCCAGCAGGAAGAAGAGGTGGACTCACGCTAAGAGACACTCCCAGGGATCTTGCCTCAGAAGCCGAACACCGGTTGCGCGACGTTGGAGCTCAGCCTGGCCAAACAGGCCAGGATCCCTGCGCCTCCAATCCGCATAAAGCTCGTCTAAACGAGGATAGCTGTCCAGCCTGAAGTAGTCGCTCAGCCAGCTTCGAGTGCGTTCGGCTTCCTCCACCGTCCCGTCCGGATGAATTGCAACGTAGTGCAGATGCGATGGAGACTGGCGTAGCAAGACGACCTTGGGTGGATGGCCTGTGATTGCGCGCGAATACTCCTCCACAGGTTCCGACGGTCCAGGATCCGAAATGGCGTGTCGTTGCCACAAAAAGGTCTGCCCGACAGGTAGAGTATTCGCCAGTGTGAGGTTGGAAGGTGTGAGAGCTATACTAGCCCATGCGGTAGGGAACGGTGGTCTAACGGGCATGGCACCTGGAAAGTAGGGAGTTAGAGTAGTTGAACAAGGGGGCATCCTCGGCGAAGATGATTTCACCGATCTCGTAGCCTCCACATCTGACATTAGACAGCTATCTGAGTACATGTATATATATATATGCACAGAGTGAACAGGATGGAACATAAGCCCATGGTAACAGATCATAACGATGTCGTGTCTTGGGATCCAGCGGCCAAACGTGCAATGCCCTGCACCCCAAGAATTCGCTCTCTCACAAGGCTGCACCCAACATTTCCTCGGACCGATTCTCATGTCCACTGACAATCAACGACTCGAGCTCCCAAGTGTTCTCAGGCTGGGCGCTCACGTGGAGGAGGTTCTTAATGGTGTCGGTTGCCTGACGGGACTCGGACGGCGGTCGATACTCTCGCTCCCAACGTCCAATTCCGACATTCTCCAACCTCCACGCCCTCCAACGTTTGCCATACCACCGCCGTCGAGAATTTGGGCTTCCACGTCCATCCCCGATCGGCTCACGACCCCAGTTCTATCACTCGGAGTCGCGGGACGACTAGGAAGATGCGCGGGTAGCTTGGTAGCTCGAGTCTCAAACGAGACAGCAGTTACCGAAGTCCCGGTAGTTCCACCGGATGTGGTCTGGGCATTCGTTTCCGGCACTGCCTGAGTGTAATATGATCGTCGCGAGGCCTTCGTGTAATCGAATACCTTGAAGCTGTGTTCTCAGCCAACTGTTCCGGATATTTGTGCGCAGTGAGAAGCTGGGATGATCAGGCGAAACGCACTGCTCCTCCATCATCCGCATCTCGGGACTCATGAGCTCCACATCCTGACCCTCTTTTCGTTTGCGCGCCTTCAAAGGATTTTCTTCTAGGAGTAGCTCTTCCAGTTCGTGAGTGGCATCAAAGTTTGCCCGTTTCGACTGAGCGATTTAGTTCGAAGGCTGATTCGGTGCGTTGACTTACGTCGGGTTCAAAAGGCGGAACGACCTCCTTGTTGTAGAGGGCGTTCCAGTCGATGCCCATGAACCAAGGATGGGCCTTGAGATCCTCGAGCCCGCCTCCCCCCGGACGATACCCAAGCCGCTTATTGGGATCTCTTTCCAACAGCTATTTGTCAGCTGGATTGCCTGTCCTCTTGGATCAGGAGGACGGACAGCCCGAATGGCCTGCATGCCCTCTGATGAACACTTCCCGGGCGCATCATCTGGCCAAGACAGCGGCTCATGCAAGATGGAATTGGTGAGCGCGGTGTTTGTACGTCCTCGAAACGGCCGCTTCGAAAATAGCAACTCATACCTGCTCCTGTTAGCAGGATTTATAGATACTGTGTGATGACATACGCCAGAATCCCCAAAGACCAGAAGTCGACCGGTGCGGAATAGCCCCTTTTCGTTAGGACTTCCGGAGCTAGCGTGCATGAGCGGGGATAGTTGTTCGGCGTGAAGAAGCGAAACGAACCCATATAAGCCATGCTACCCGCAACTCCCGTCAATAATCTGCGTTCCGAGAAGTGTACCGCGATGTTGAAATCCGTGATATGGGCATGTCCTCGTTCGTCTAGAAGCACGTTGTCCGGTTTTAGATCCCTTGTGAACGTCAGCACAGCAAGGATATGGGAGAAGGTCGCTCACCGATGTACAATCTTCCTAGAATGCAAGTAATCGACCGCCATGGCGATTTCAGCTATGTAGAAGCGTACTACCTCTTCATTCATGGCTCCTGCCCTGTCAAGATGAACTAAGCGAGATGAGCCTCGCCGCTGGCACGTCAACATGGGTACTGACACCGCAGGTCGCCTCCTAGCATGAGATCCAAGACGAAGAAACAATTTTCGTCATCTTGGAAGGCGTAACGCATGTTGACCACGAAAGGGTGATCGATCTACGAATCAGTGTATCCCCAGTCAACATCGGCGGAAGGCTGACTTCCTCCAATAATCTTCTCTCTTGCACGATATTTGCAACGGCCTTCATCTTGACGCATTTTGCCTTGTTGATATACTTGAGTGCGAACAACGTCTTCGTGTGTTTGTGCTGCACGACCCGGACCTGCAGCGTGAATTCGCAGCCTAGGATATGACAAATGAGCTACAAACCTTTCCAAATGCGCCCTTGCCGACACTGCGCAAGAGATAGAAGTGAAAGAGGTTGACTTCGCCATCAAAATCGATAGCCTAGGCCTCAGCGCGTTTCTGGAGCAATCACGCACCTCTGGCTTGCAGCAAGCTGCGCCCATTATGCCTCACGGCCTCGCGATCTCAGATCCGAGTCGATCCTGGGACTGTTGAACGCAATCAGGTTCGAGGTCGAGTCGTTGAGAGGACCCGCCTGGCAAGAGGCCTGGTGAGGTGCAGATCACTCCCGGGCTCTCTCGGCCATGAACAGGCTCGTAAGAAAGTTGCAGAAGGGTGTTGGGAGACTGCACAGGTTGTGGTGGATTGGCGATGACAATTGGGACAGGCCTGTGCGACGAGCGGGCGCATGGACGGCTCAAGGCCTTGCTTGGCCTTCCTTGCCTTGAATGAGCGTGTGCCGCCAACTGTGATCGTGGCTTTGGCTCACCACCCAGGTACGCTTCACGGGAATGGCTCGAGCACCCCGTGACCCCTCTTGAACGCTCTACGAGTAGTCGCCTGTCCCAACCAGTCTAGCACGAAGGAAAAGGGCGGTCGCGAGGGATTGGAAAGGCCGATGCACAAAAGAGGATAATGGCCAGATCTGAAACGTCAAAAAGGCGAGGCGGGTCCGAGCGCGAGGGTGGGGTGGCGGTGGCAGCAGACTGGTCGGGCAGAGCAGAGCGATAGACAGTAAGACGAGGAGATGAAATGACGAAGCAGAGGCACAGAGAGGGAGAGGTAGGGAGATGCTCGAGGTGGTGGTGGCCGAGTGATATAGAGTTGCCGTTGCCGGGGAGGGGGGTGACCCATCCCACCACCACCTTGTTGGGCTGACCGTGCCTGATAATCCGCCCACGCCGCTTTACCGTTCCTGTTGGCCTCGAGCAGACTCCTCGTTTAGCTTGGTTCTCCAATTCATCGTGCTGCCCATTGCACCCCAGCCCCAATTGGTGGTGCACTGTCGTTGACAATCAACACCCTCGGCCTCCAAGCACGTTGGCAGCCCGGTATTGTAGTAAAACTCAGGGTGGGCAGGTGACGGGACCCGTGTTTCGTCGCTGCGTTCCTGGAGCTGCAGGCTACAGTATGACATATCGTTCTCTACAACAACAAGACTCATGTACGTTCACGATTCAACTTCTGTGTGGCGTCACCGTCGACTTCTGACGACCATCGTCAGTATAATGGCCGCTAACGTGATTGTCTACATAGACTCAGCGAGCCGGCCTGTCCCAGAAGCGATCCGCTCACCGTGGACCAAAGTCCCTCTGATCTAGGGTCACGTTGGGGGGTGCTTGACTGCGCGTCGAACCTTCTTGAAACGGCATCGTAAATCTCGCACATCCCTAATACCAGCGATCCCACCGCCGCAGGCCAGAGAAAGAACAGCAGACAGCTTTCGGCTAGGGATATCTCACGTCGAGAGGGCCGATCAAAGATGATGGACGTGAAATATTGCAATCGCGATTCGTGAAGTTTCTCTTGCAAGAGCTTCTGAGGTGCAAGGGGTGCATGCAGTCTCCTTTGACGAGCAATCCAGTGTGGCGGCAACCATGTGCCATGAAGCCTGCTTTTAGCGGCACCAAGGATTAAAGCACACTCACCCGTAAGGGACCCGTTGGGGTAGATGAACTCTGCAAACAACCGACGACATGCCGTCTCCCATCCGATGAGCGTCAATGACCCAAAGCTCAGAACCGCTTGATGGGGCTTTGGAAGGAGTCCCGTCTGGCAGTAGATTTGTCTCGTCGTAGACTATAGCCGACTTGAGCTTAACACAGATATGCAACAAAAGAGCTCACCATAGGTCAACAGGTAGCCGTCGTCCTCTGCAGAACCATCTCCTGTACGAGGCACGAAGCGCACCTCTTGCGCGTACATATTAGGGGGCAAGGCAAAAACCTCGATTGGTCCCTTGTTCCCGGATTGCCAGTCCCGTAAGATCTCCGTCGTGGACCTCTCGTCCACGGGCCGGAGGTTTCGACCTAAACCCCGCGCCCGTCCTTGGCGGATCAATTCATCGACATCGAGTTTGACTAAACAATCCACTTTTGCGGCACCTCCCAAACGCTCATCGAATGACCCGTGTCCCATCGTACATCCATAGACATAGCGTGCGTTAGACATTCCTAGATCGTGCGGGACCGTCGGAAACTCGAACGGGATAGCCGAAAGGGGAAACGAATGGGAAATCCTGCCCTCGTCACCGGTAGCAGGGAGTTCGAAGCGATAGTAGTGTAGGCGTACCACGTCTTCTCCAACCGCGGTCTCTGAGGCGGGAGGCTCGACGAACCCGGCAAAGTAAACAAGCTTCGCGCTGTTGAAGCGACATCCAAGCATATTGACAGCAACGACCTCACCCGCATCGTATTCGTCCCACGCATTTGCCGTGTGGAAGATTAGGGAGGGCTCTGCCTCTCTGAAGCGGGTACACTCGGTAGGCGGGTTCATCGCACAGCCGAATAAGCGGGGAAACACAATGAATTCGGACGGCAGAGATCTATCGAAGTACAGCAAAGGCTGCGGCCGGCGAGAAAAGAGATTGCTGGGAGCCAGTGTGAGCGGAAGATTCAGCAACACCGTGTAATTTCGTGAACAAGCGAAATCGTGCATCCTGAGATAAGCTGAGCTTACGTCCAATAGAATGAATGTTTAACATTTTCGGTCGACCGATATCTATGCCTTGCTTCCACACTAGATGATTACCATGCCGGTCGACGACAGAATAGCGTGCATGCGGTTTGTCGAACATAGCCGTTGTATAGAAGATCAAAGACCCATCAACGGGATCGACCCGAGGGTGGGCAGTCATCCAATCCTAGGGAATGAGCCCAGACTCTGAGGGTGAGCCGGTGTCATGAACTCACCTCTTGCACTCGGGCCAGACCCCAGCGGGTCCACCAGCTCGTTGGGCCCCGACGTGCGTTCAAGTCCTCGCCACTGCGTGAATCAAGGAGCCGATCCCAACCCACTGTCTCGAGCTCGGGCACTCGAACTTCGAGGGGGGGACCTGACTCGCAGGTCGCTAGCAATCGCTGCTCACAGGGACCGGCTTGTTGATACGGATCCAGCTCCGCGAGTTGTTGTTGTTCCGGTGAGGGAGGCTGCGCTGCTGCTTCGGATCCAAGTCCTGGTCCCCACCAAAGGACACTCGTATTGGCCACGCTGAGTACGCCTACACGCGCTCTGACGGCGAGCAGAAAAGCGACGAAAATGGCCCTGACCTGCTTGTGTAAGGAGGAGAGGGGCGCCACCAGAAGAGCAATGGAGGGCAAAGGTGACTGGAGCAGGAGGAGCGTCAGGGTCAGAAGCGGGGTCGCTAGATGACGGTTGGTGTACAAGGGAGGATCGTGTGGCGAGGTGGGGAAGAGAACGCCATGAAGCATGCCATCTCCATCGAACCTGTCAAGGTCAGATCACTATGCACGCTGCTAAGGGGGTTCAAGCCGAACCAATGGTAAGGTCTTCCCTTGTCAGGGGGATGGACGGGATTGCCACCATTTCTGATGTACTGTCCGCCAAGCAGCTCCGAGGGTATTTGGCCGAGTATGACCTGACAAGGATGGGAGATGAACTCTTCGGTGACAGGGGCGAAGTTTCCCCGCAGGAATGGGTGAATAACGTCGTTTCGCGGTACTGCCATGACAGGCAAAGGTCATGACAACATGAGATCGACCGATGGGATGGCCCTAGCCTTTGAACCACGTGGATCTGATTCCGCGGGCTTGACGCAAGCTCACTCGTTTTGCATTTTGTACGCATCTCTATAACGCTTTCGCTCTTCTATTTGCGGCCCGAACGAACACTTCCTGCTCCAGATTAGGTATCGCTTCGTGGTCCGATCACTTCATTGGCGACACCAGGATGAGGTGAGCTACATCAATTATCTGGTCGGCCCCTACCGATGGGGTCTCCGTGATCTTCCTCCGATCGTGTTCACCATGCTTGAACTCACTTCAGTCAATACCAACACGTAGCGAAGTCTGAGCTGGACGAATCGCAAATCAGAGAGCTTGAAGAGTACGAAATATCGCAAGGGCCCTTATCGGTTTTGCAACAATCCGTCCGTAATCAGAGTCAGGTTCTTATTTCGCTTCGCAACAACAAGAAGCTCCTGGCCCGTATCAAAGCATTCGATAGGCATGCCAACATGGTATTGGAGAACGTGAAGGAGGCGAGTCTTATATCCCGCTTTGACATGTAATGTGCTGACTCGCAGATGTGGACGGAGACTCCAAAAGGAAAGGGCAAAAAGCCGGTCAACAAGGACCGTTTCATTTCGCAAGTCGCATTGCTACCTCGGCCGTAGACACGGCTGATTTCCGGCAGGAAGATGTTTCTGAGAGGGGACTCGGTCATCCTCGGTAGATGGCCAAAATAACACTCGCGAGGTCAGACTGACGTTCAGTGTTGCGGAATCCAGCATGATGTGCGCCCAGCCCATGATAGTGACAGGATGCAGAGCGAATTTCAGTCCCTGTCTGTATACGTACAGGCTCATCGTTACTGATGACAGATATCGGAGCCAAGCAGTCGGCTTGATCCAAGGGTTTCAGACTTCATTCACCGAGGCATTCTAATGATCCTCCATGGCGGTATACAACACGCCGATCGTCCTTGTAGCTTCGACTGCCGCCATGCTGTCTCTGATGCGATAAGAAGGGGGAAAGCATGTCAATTGCTGTGAGGCTTGAATCTCAGCACAATACCCCTTCTCCTTTCGACGAGTTCCCGAACTGGACCACCGCGTCGACGGCTTTCATGTCTATGATTATGAGTTGGTACCATCACAGCGTGACGAGACCTTACCAAGGGCTTTGCCCAGATTGATATTGGTGAGAGCCTTGATGGTAAGATCATCCTTGACATTGCCGATGATTTCTACATAGGGATCCTCAATGTGCATGTCCTGTGCTGGATCAGAGGCCGACGATCGAGCCTCTTTCATACGTACGCGCGATAGGTGGACACCAATCTAGTTTGTGAGCGAGTGCTTTTAATCCTGTTGTAGGACTTGCCTCCCCGCCATCAGAAGCTTGCACGGTAGCAGTATCACCGCTCAATTTGAGGACTTTGGCAGTCAAACGGATGGTTTGTCCCTTGTATTGCGAGAGCAGCCGAGAGTTGATGCGTGCTGAGGACTGCGTCAGCGTGGCTCGCTCGGGCAGCCTGATCATTAAAGAAATAAGAAGCAGCCCGCCGGAAAGCCAAGCCTCCGGCGAGCGCAAACTACGACATGTTTGCCTAGAAGACGATGTACTCACGTTCGGGGCCTAGACGAGACATTAGTGACTAGATCGCTCTCGGCTGAGGTTGGTTGTGATATATGTGAGAGAAAGAGAGAGAATTGTCGTATGTATGATGAGGGTGACTGGCAAGAACGCGTCGAGGTGACATGGACTCGCTAAGCACATTCCCGTTGGAAACGTTTTGATTCCGGTGCTCCCACTTTGTGATCACGTGTCAATTTATCGCCCAAAAAAATCGGGTCAGCCCGTACGTAGTTGTGCTCGTCTTATACCTCAACACCAGCATGGTGTCTTTCCAGTCAGTGGAGACCTTCCTCGCGAGTTTGTGCTGACCGATACAGGTGTGACGCGTGTGCAGATACCGTTAAAAAGCCCCAGTTAGACAAACACAGGCAAAAATGCTGGGGAACCTTCACATGTCTCGGTCAGCCCGAGCCATACGTTTACTCGCAGGCGAGCTGACCATAGCAGATTGCTCTACAACGTTCCGGAATCAGGAATACAAGTGTGTCATTAGGCTGATGATGATCGCTCATTGCAAGCTGACTGGGGAAGGAGCCATACTACCTGTGTCTCGGAGGCTGAAAAGTATCAAGGAACTTTGTATAAAGGTCCCAAGAAGGTTCGAACAAGCTGGCTTTACCCTTGACAGGCTCGGCTGATCTGATTCAGGGGAGGCAGCAACATCCGCCAGACCATGCTGCAGTAGCCTCTCAGATTGAAGCGAATCCCAACACTAGCGAAGGGACCACCTCGTCGCCTTCAACCTCCAGCATACATCCCTCGCGCTTGCACGTCTTGAGAATCGAGGACAAGACTTTCGGGTCCTCCCATCACGCTGGTCCGAGCAGCACATATCATGACAACAGTCGCAACAGTCGCAACAGGCGCGGGCGAGCTCCCACTGGGCATTCAGGCAGAGGCTCTTCAGGCGCACAGAGGGCTTCTGGGCAAAACTCCTTGAGACCAAAAGACGGTATGCGATCTTGGGGCTCCCCAGCGACTACCGACACAACGACAGACGAGCTCATCCCTCGAATGGCGACCCCAGTAGAAGTAATCACTGATCCTTCCATGGACGCTCAACCGAAAGGAAAACGTAAAAAGGGAGACAAAGGTGGAACTGGAATTAAGGCCAACTCCAAAAATCCGAGGACAGAAGGTGCGACGACCAGCCAGAACGTTAGCGCTTCCCTCACCCTTGACCCCACCGAACCGGCATTCAAGAGACGCAAGCTCGAGGCGAAATCCGTATCCGATGAAGTAGCACAGCCCGCAATGCGCTCGGCGTCAGTCGAAAAGGCCACTGACAAGACCGCGAAGAGGCTCAGGAAGAATCTGAAGAAACTGTCGGAGAAAGGAGATTGGAACGAGACCAGTTTGGCTAGCTGGTTGAAGAGGCTCGGCAAATCGAAAAGCGAAGCCGTGGATGTAGGAGAAATTCTGGAATCTTTGCGGATCTCCTTCGCGGACGGCAAATGGACAGTCTCGGCGCCATGAAACGCAGGGCCGTCTGGACTCTCAAGTCAGCCAAGCGGTGCTACCTCTTATCAGTACGGTGATCATGCATGTATGGTGATCGTGCTATCGTACAACGGTACAAGCAATTGAAGATGTGTTTGCAATAACGATATGATTCCGACGAGTCGGGTATGTACATCTACGAAACACCCTCAGCCTCACTTTTCTATGCTTGCAAATCGGGCAAGGTAGCCGTTTTGACATTTGGAGCTGTTTCGACATCCTCGTGTATTGACATGAGTGACATCGATCTGGGCAGCGTGGCCTGATTCTTTGACAGCGTCTTTTGTCCGCTCGCTGAAGTCTGACTCGCATCTGGCTGCGGGTCATACGCCGCTTGCAGGACAGTCGAATCCGACACCGATGCATTTCGATCAGCATCGGGAGTCGGGATTTGCACATTTATAGCAGGCTGCTGAGATGCGACCTTTTCAATAGGGCCCGGAGACCGATTGTGCTTGCGCTCGATTCGAAGCCTGCTCGCGAGGTTCCTAGCCGCTTGCTGAGGCCCGACTTGGAAGCCGCGCTTCGTTTCATTCGCGTCGCGACCGTCCGAGCTATGCCAGCGCCTCCATCCGTCGAAGTCGATGAGAGCCTGCATACACCCCCATTCGACAATCTTCCGCTCCAACCACTTGAGAGACACGGGTTTAGTCAAAAAGTCGTTGCAACCTGCGGCGAGGGCAGCAACACGGTCACTCTGCAGAGATGAGGCTGTGAGCGCGACGATGATGACAGATGATCGGAAAGGCGAGGCTGCTGGGACCTCGGCCAACGTTTTGCCTGGCTCGCCGGAGGGGGTGCTGGGGAATACCCCAATGTTGTTGGTTCTCTCCAGTTTCCGGATCTCCTTCGTAGCGTCGATACCGTCCATCACGGGGAGCTGGATATCCATCAGGATGAGATGAAAACCGCCAGTCCGCCACTTCTCCACCGCCTCGAGGCCATCCTTGGCTGACTGGTATTTGATCTTCTTCTTCCGAAGGAACATGGCCAGAATATTTTGATTGATTGGATTGTCTATGTATCAGAATTGAGTGTCTTGCGTCGGCACCGCAAACTCACCTTCAACAATGAGAACATTGATGGGCGGGACAACGACTCCATCATCGTCCGATCTCTCTACCAGCCGTGACCGCCGTTTCAGTCCAAGCTTCGTGGAGGGAGCTGGTGAGGCGGCCAGCACTTCTGGCGTGTTTCGGGCAGGCATTTGTGGTGAAGCGATGGTCTTAGGTGACAAAGCGACAGGCGTGGTTGCCGGCGTGATGCGCTTCCTTGAGGTGACTGTTGACGATCTATCACGACCGATGGCAAGGATCGGTTCAGCCCCGTTGGCTGGAAGCGTTGATCGTCGGACAGCAGGTCTCACCGAGGAGCTAGCTGGGACTGCGGCTTTCGGGTCCACTTCGCGAACCCCAGAGCTGCGTCGCGACAGAGCATTAGTGTCGTCGGCATTGGACGTGGACAGAGGAGCAGTAGAGATCCGGCGATGTTGTTGAGGAGACACAGACGGAGAACCGTTTGTGACAGACTCTTCGCCTCTGGTGCTACCTGAGGGGCGACGTCCGGTATTCTTTCTCCGTATGGCATCTGAGGGTATTCGGCCAATAGACCCACGTCGATTCTCAATTTTCGGCGGGGGCTCAAAGAACATTCCAAAGGGACGGCCGTCCGGGCTTTGCATCACTATACCTGAAGCAGCATTGGCTGATCCTCGAGTCGACGAGAAATATTCAGATGCTGGAGTCGCAAGGATGTCTCCTGGAGTCGGAATGGCAAGGTGTAGGCCGCCACCATTCGGCATTATTGGCTGCGATGGAGGAATCTCGCCCAAAGGTGATCTAGCTTTCCGACTGCCTCCCGATTCGGAAGTCGACCGCTCCCCCTCTTCACCGACAACATCGAAGAAACCGCCGGCCCTGACAGGTTCTGAGCCTGTAGGAGTGCGTATGTTGCCGAAGTACCCGCCGCCTGGAGAACGCGGGCTTGTGGCAATGGGCGCAAAGAAAGGATCGATGACAGGCTGGAAAACGGCCGTGTGAAGTGCGGTCAGGAAGCGCCGAGGACCGACAGGCTTGGGGACAACCATGACGTCTGGATGGAGGAGAGCCCCGGCACGCGTCGCCCACGGAGGCCCGAGAAGACCGGATACCACATCGCGAACTTGGTTGAAATTTGTCAAGCTCGTGAAGTGTATAATAATCTGATCTGACAACTTCAGTGTCGACACCTGACGGACATGCGAGGTCGACTTGGCGCGGTTGAGCAGTGCGGGGCGTTTCGAGAGGTGAGTTTTTAAAGCAGGCTGAGTCTCGGCTCGTAGACGGCTCAACTCTCTTCTGAGAACGCCGACATCATCGTCAATGATGATAAACGACTCGGCTCGAGTTTTCATGGACTGAAAGGTGCCGCCAGGTGTTCTTGTCCTGTATCCGGCCGCAGTAACCGAGTCCAGGTCGGGGCCCTCACTGATTTCCGCTGGAAATGCCGTCCTGCCAGGTCTGTTCGCTTCCTCTACTACCGCGTGCGACACGTCGAGACCCCATGCGCTTAGATAACTGGTAAGATGCCGCGCGAAGACGCTGTTCAGACTGGCGTGAAGGACGACCTTTTTCCCACGCAGTGACTCTGCGAATTGAGAAAGCTCGGCGAGCGTCGGCTCTCGCGCGAGTCGCACGGAAGAGAATGGTTGTCGGACTGCCTCCTCCTCGGCGGAGAGGAGTGTAGGTTCGCTGATAGGCCTGCCTCTCGACAACAATATGGTCAATTCATATAATCTTCTGGATGATCCAGTCCCGGCCGGTAAGGGTGGTTGCGGATCGACTTTGAGCGAGGCCCTCTGTTGCTGAAGCAATCGTCGGCAGAGCAGACTGTCAAGCTTGGGTTCGGCGGCATCGCTTTGCTCCTTGAGATGCGTAAACGGATTGAGCTCCGCTTTCGGTGTCTGTCCTGGAGATTCGGCCGACTGGCAGATGTTATGGATTATCTCAAACATGCAAAGAACGGGGCCACCAGGACCGTTTGGGGGCAATTGGGGGAAAGTGCGGCCAGGGGATGGCGAGTGACTGTCCGTAGCCGTAGCATCCGTCCGATTTGTCGCAACATCTTCCACCTTGGGCGGCGACTCTGTTCGAGGCGTCGATGAGGGGGACTGGGGATTTATGAGCAGGCCCAGCTCGACGGTATCCCCTGGGGTCGCCACAAGCAGAATCTGACGGATTATATGGCTCAGGAGATAACCCAGACCTTGCCCATCGCCCGTGACACTGATGTGCTTGATGTCAACGTCGCCATGGAACAAAACCAGATCTACGCCCGATTGCGCCAATTGTCCGGACAGTAAATCTGCGACGCTTTGCAGTAGCTCGCCAATATCAAAGTCTTCGGCCGGCTGCTGATTGCTAGGCATCAAGCTGGATTGCGGCTTTGTCGCTTGCGGAGCACACAAGTTTTCGATATTGGCTGAAAGGTAATTGAGACTGCGCATCGAGGTAAGAAGTGCTGATAGTGAAGTCGTGGGCATCTGCACCGTGCATCCTGAATACTGCTCCTTGGCATTGTCCAGTAGATGAGGTGGCGACAAATGCAACAGGGTCTGGATTGCTGATTGCAAGGAATCGGCAAGCTCGAGAGATATAGTGTGCAGGGGAGTTTGTAGAGAGTCTGAGAGGGGCGACGAGTCTGAAGTGGTTGAGTTGGGCATGACTTCCTGCCCTGTCGCCGCCAGCTTGGTAGAATTCCGTTCGTATGCCACCGAGCCAGTCATGCTGCTTCGTTGTTGAGTCACGATCGGATGTTGCAGATGGCCCAGGCGAGACGGCAAAGGCGCCGAGAAAGTGCGATTGAATGCAGGAGGTGGAACTTGCGTGTCAACTTCGAACGGAAATTCGTCCAAGGAAGGGTCTCGGCCAATGTGCTCGGGGCCGATGGGATGATCAAGTTGATCTACAGGCAGACTGGCCGCCCGAGATTGAATGGGCAACACAACAATTGGCTCTCTCGTGGCCGACTCGTGAACGGATGTCTCATCTGCCACTGAGCTCTGTCGACTGCCCCTCAAGTCGTCGTCGGATTCGCTGGAGGGAATCGGGTGAGCAAATGGGTCTTCGGCGAAAGAATTGGTGTTGTTGAAGGGGTCCTCTTGGCCGATGCGAGGGTCAAGTGGTCCGGACGATAGTGAAGGATGGGCTGGCCACGCAAATAAAGGATTTGACGAGGTGGACGAGCTTGACGCTGACATCTGCCGGATGAGTGATCTGCAATCTATCCAGGCAAGAAGTGTACTCACAGGTAGCGACATCTCTGGGGATACTGACATTTGGCCGCCCACGTTCGGCTCGCTGTGGACACTCGGATTTACGCTCATACCTTGAAACCCATGCCCCGGGTCATCCGGCGACATGTTCATGCGGAGCGATGTGCCCGTTTAACAATATGGAGTCTTGGAGACCTTCCACGGGCTGTCATGCTTCTGTCATGGTGCCACAGTCCCGCATCACCATGGATCGTTGCAAGCCAAAGTCTGCGGGGTTGTAGCCAGCACAGAGGGATGAAGACTGCAAATACCTTTTGCGTCACCCTCAAGTTGGCCGCAGCCTGCTATCGAAAGGCCAAGGAACACAACTCGCGGAGCAGCTGCGCGGCGTTCGGCAACGCCTCGGTGCCGGGTCGAGCTCGGTAGACCCAGAAGACAGCCTCTTTGCCGCAGCGACGCTTTGTTCGAAGAGCAGAGTGTTGATAACAGGTCCACGATGACCAGCCTACGCTGAAGAGAGAGAGAGGATCGAGACTCAGGTGTCAGTGCGAATTGATCCCGCTGGAATCCGCGAATAAATCTAAAGTATAGCGAGCCACGATTTCATGCACAGTCGAAGACATCCATCTCAGTTTATGGCACGATACACAACGTCAAGCATTGCCCAACACAGCAGCATGTATGCATGGCGAAGGGCGATCAGCAGTCGGTAGGATGAAAAGAAATGATTTCCTCGTATCTGCCGTTAAGCTAGGCAAACAGATGAGGGATTTTCTAGCGACTCACAATAGTCTTTTCAACTCATCTCGACTGATGTCGTCCTTCTGCATGTCAAAGTCAAAGAAGCTTGGCTCCAAAGGCTTCGCGGAGGGCTCGTCGTCGGGATCATGATAGGCATCCAGATAAGGGTGACTTAGGCATTGCTCGACAGTATAGCGCTTGTGCGGATCGACTGAAAGATCAGTTGACGGCTGCCTGTCGACGACTGTGGCGAGGACTGACAGGTGAGGGTCTTGGTCAAGAAGTCAATGGCGAGTGGGCTGGCGTTCGGGTACAGCGATTGAAATGTCTTCTTCTTGCGAAATCTGGTCCAGCATCAGCTAGGAATTCTGTGGCATACAATCCTCACGGCAAGCCACGAATGTATTCTTTCGATCTGCGGGATGTGATTGCGTAGAACTCGTCAATAGTGGGTGTTCCCAGCACGTCCAATATCAGTGCAAGCTGGTGATGGCTCAAGATGAGCGCTTTTTGCTGATTGTGAGGCGAGTCAACGTACTAGTCTTTCCCTGGGAACAGAGGCTTGCCACTCAACATCTCGGCCAGAATGCAACCGATAGACCACACATCAATCATCTGCGAATGAGCGCAAGCTTCAGAGTACAGTCCTGCTGACGCGCCTTTGAATACATGCGGAACGACAACATGACTTCTGGGGCTCGGTACCAGCGAGTCGCAACGTCTACATGATCAGTGTTTGTCCTTTGATTCAACGTGGTTCGAGGGGCTTGCATTCGGTCATGAAGCCCTGCGGATTGCCTTCAGCTGGGAACGCCGTTTGCGTGCTGCGGGCCAGTCCGAAATCACAGACTTTCAGGTCGCAATTGGCGTTGAGGAGAAGGTTGGAGGGCTTCAGATCCCGGTGAATGACTACTCGTCAGTCCGATCCAGTCTGCAGAAGCTTGACGCACTCTCGGCTGAGTGTAATGCCTTCATGGCGCGACAAGTTTGATACAGGAAGTATTGGCAATGATCATCGCTCAGGTCCTGGGTTCGAATCACCCGATGCAAATCGGTCTCCAACAGCTCTTGCACAAGATATACTGAGCCGTCATCATTGCACTGTGCGCAAGGATGAAACCCACCCTCTTTGAATAAGTCGTAGCTCGGGGGCCGGATGATATCAAGGACAGTAATGATCTAAACGCGGATCAGGGTACACCTCCGTAGCTCTCTGCTCATATGTACTTACATTCTCGCTCACGCCTTCTTGTGCGAAATACTTCAACAACTTCAGTTCCCTCAGAGTCCGCAGGGCAAACATAGAGTGGTCGAACGGCGCAATCTTCTTGATGGCTACCTTTGTCCCAGATGCCCGATGGACCGCCGAGACGACGACTCCGTACGCTCCCTCGCCGATCACATCAAGAATGTGGTATGCGTTACCTATGATTACAATCAGCGCTTAGAGGTCGAGGAGATAACCCCGCATAGGGTGTGAGACAGTGATTTACGGCGACCCAGCCATCGCAGTCGCAATGAGTGAACTTACCGACATTGAACTTGACCTTGCGTGGCGCGGAGGCGCTCGAACCCTTGGTCGTCTTCTCCTGAGGTGCGCCCTGATAATTTGCCGGCTGAGCTCTGGCATCTTGCTGGGTTGGACCGCGTTTGGTAGAGGATTGGGACATGTTCCGCGACCTAGGGCAAATCGCAGACCCAGATCAGATCAGGATGTAGCGGAGTGTGGAGAGTTGATGCTGTTGGCGACACGAAGTCAAAGATGCAACGTCGTGGCTGAATGTCAACAAACAGCGGAGGGTAGTGGGAAAAGGTCGACTTGCACCTTTGATGTAGCCCTTCACGCAAGACGGGGCCAGCGGCAAGCGAAAGAAGTACTCTTGCCGTGTCAAAGCTCCAAGGGGTACCACGCTCCTCCAGTCAAAGGTCCGAATCGTGACTCTGACGATTGTCGAACAAAGGGCGACCTGGACCCCGAATTGAGCGCCGGGCAAGCAGAAGAGGGGACAACGCGATGAGGTGTAGAGACCAGCTCTGACAGTCTCACAACAAAGGAGCTCGAAGACGAGGTAGCTTTCAAGGAAGCGTTCAAAGGGGAGCTTGCGGCGACTCGGTGATTGTCGCGTAGAAAGGGGTCGACCTGGTAGAGACGGCAGACTTTTGCAATAAGCGACTCTGATAACGGTAGAACGAGGAGATATTGAGCATCAGCAGTGAGAGTGAGTGACAGACAGAATAGGGAGCTGTCGTTGAGGAGCCGAGTGAGAATGGTCCTGAATGAAACGCGTGATCGTCTCCCTCCCTCCCTCCCTACCACCACAGGACACAGGATACTCAACGCTCGGACCGCGAACAGCGAAGCCATGTGTTTCATCCTTTTGATGTGAGCGACGTGTGAGGGAGGAGTTGACATTCTTCGACCTTGATAAAACGAGCTGGTAGATAGAGCTCGTGGCTTCCTCGTCGGCAAGTCGTGTGAAAAGGAGTTGTCGAGCAGCGTCCCATCCACACTGCAATTGAATACGAAAGAAAACCAGGCACCGAGACGATGGACCAAACGTCTCGGCCCAGGCACGCGGTTGAGTCGTTTCCTGCATGCTGAGCCATACAGACATGGGCAGGACAGGCGTCACAGACTTAACACTGAGTGCTGCCGAGTACAACGCGAGTCGGTGACTATGCGATGATGTCGTTCTGCCGAAACCAGAGTAGCAGATGCTAGATTGCAGCTCGAATCCATCCCTCTTACCTGACCGGCTGTCCAGTCCGTGATCGACCGCGTTCTACCCTCTCTGACCTCTTTTCACACTCCCTGTCCGGCACATGGACGGCAGTCTCACGCGCAGGCCTTTCATGGGTCCAGCGCCTTTCTCGCGAGACGAGACGTAGAGGTAGAGGCGAGAGCTCGAGTGCAGCTCGTGGACCGCCGAATTTGTACCGCATAGCGGATCGGGCAGTCACCGATCGGACCTCGGCTTGAGATGGCCGTCATCGCCGAGGCTGACGACAATTCATTCCTCTTTGTCGTCTCATTTCCACACACCTGTTGCTGCCCCTCCTGCAGCGTTTGACTTGTACTTTCAGGCCGGTGCGCGATGGCTTCTCCTATCTTGGCTCCCGACGGGAGACCCATGTACGAGATACCCATAGCACAGAGGCCACCTCATGGTCCGTTGTTTTCCAAAATCTTCTTCCCTCTCGTCTTCAATCTCGGTCAGCTTGGCATAAACTCGGCCCAGTTCCTCTGCGTACCTCTTCTGCTCATACCATTTGTGGGACGAAGATGGTTTGACGACGCGATCGCGTGGACCAAGGACGGCTATGGGCGATTATGTAGGTCCTATGACGCCCGCACCTGCTGCCGCATGATGCACTTTACCAGAATGCGTCTGACACGCAGTAATCGGAATCATTGTGCTCTTTGCTCCCACTTCCATCGTTCTGACAACGGATGCCCCTCCATCACTCTCAAATCTCGTGGAACGCGACAGCAAGGGGCAAATGACTAAAATCAACCTCCCGGATCGATTGGTCATCATGGCGAATCATCAGGTGGGCCTGTGAGAAGCAAGCCGCCTCTCGAGAACTCACATCCAAGGCTTATACCGACTGGTGCCTATGCTGGCTGCTGGCGTGCTACTCTGGGCGGTCGGCGGGTATAATCATCCTTCTCAAAGCGAGCCTGAAGAAGGTCCCGGTGGTCGGATGGGGAATGGTCTGTCAACCCTGCCAGTTTGTGGCGTCACTCTTACAAAGCAGAGATTCTTCAAATTCATCTTCCTGAACAGGTCATGGGCGGCCGACCGAGCCAACCTCACCAAGGCGCTCACCGATCTCGGTCAACAGGCCAGATCGGACTCGGAGAGGACTAAAGACGAAGGAGAACACTCTGTTCTGCTTGGCGAGAAGAGACGAAGCCCACTTTGGCTTCTCATCTTTCCCGAGGGTACCATCACATCGGACGAGGAGCGCGTCAAATCCAAGCGGTACGCTGCAAGGGAAGGCATCGTCAGTCTGCCACATATATTATAGCGAAAGAAAGAGTTGATCAGCCAGGACGACCTCATCACAATGCTGCATCCGCGCTCGACTGGACTGCTCTTCGCCCTTCGCACACTCCTTCCTCAGATTCCGGACCTGAAACTTATGGATATCACCATTGGGTACCCTGGGGTCCCCTATGGCAAGTATCCGCAAGATTATTACGGTCTCCTCTCCATATTCTTCCGCTCCGTTCCCCCGCCAACGATACACATGCACCTTCACATCTACGATAGCCTCGCCAGTCCCGATTGTCCGATCCCTTCTCTCACTCCTAGCAACAAGCCGGTCGATGAGACAGCTGTCGAGCCAGACACTGGTCTTGCTTCTCCTGAAGAGTCGCGCGCTTTCGAGTTGTGGCTACGAGGCATATGGCAAACGAAGGAGAAGCGCATGGAGCAGTTCTATCAAGATCAGAAGTTTGTCTCAAGCGAAGGCGACCATGCGAGGGAAATTGTGCCGGTCCGCCAGATGTGAGTCCGCTCTCTACTCAGCCGCTGTGCTCATTGGAAGCCACTGGTACCACTGGATCGGTGCCTTCGGCGCAGGAGGCATGGGCACAGCTGCGCTCGTGGGCATAGGGGTATGGAGAGCAGTTGTTGCCCTCCGAGCTTGACGGAGACTCTGTGATAGGTAAGCTGTAGCCCACCGCCGGCAACACCCAATCAGACTGTATGTAGCATTCGCAAAAGGCATGATTTCATCTGTCATCTATCCAATGAGCAGCACATGCTCAAATGTCGAGGAGACTCGGTGGACACAAACACTTCTATCCCTTGATGACTTTTCAAGAATGTTTCGTACACAAGATAGGTAGGCGGTGGGTGAGGCAGTGTTTTGAGACGTGCTCGACGACCATCCGTGTTGGTGACAAATCAAGACGGTAGCTATCGATGTCTGTCGTCTTACCGAGATTTTCCCGGGCGACTCAAAGAAAGGCTCATCTCATTCGAGCTCTAATTGATACGGCCCACTCGAGTTGCCCAGCGCCACGAGTCGAAGTTGTCGTTGGCAAGGGCATTGATACTCGTCGAGCTACTCGCTCTTCGTCTGCGAACCATGCTCGCTGGGTCGAGGTCCCACGCAGGCGCCAAAGGCAATCTGTTCGGCAGAGCGATAGGTCCTTGCGGTAACGATGGCGGCGTGAGTTTGTCCTGATATGCTTTTGCAAGACACGAGAAGATGTCGACCGTGGACACGACATAGTGGGGGGAATACAGGATCGGCGGAGGCATAGGAAGACCAATCATCGGTACCGCTCGGATGTCACTGAGTGAAAGCGAGGACAGTGACGGAGAGGACTGCGGTGACGATTGTGAGGTCGACAGGGAGGGAACAGGCGAGAGCGGTGGAGAGGCCACACTAGGAATGAAAACGCGACTTGACGAGGTAGCCAGGATCAGGTGAGCGGCATGAAGCAGCGTCGAGGAGAAGGGGATGGTGTGAACTGCGAGGATGTGTCAACCTTGTCCAAGTCCAGGAGGCGCGCAAGAATGACTCACCAGGCATACGTTCTTCCCCGCGTTCCCTGCCACCGTCCTCAATCCTCTGAACCTCTTTTACCATCTGTTCCAGACCCATCGATAGAACTTTTCTCCCCTCGCTGGGAACGACGAGCTTGGTACAGTCCTCCACTGTAACTATACTAACAAGATCGCCAGGTGAAACCGACTCCAAATTGGGCAACAGATCCAGACTGGGCGACATCGGCATAAGCTGGGGTGATGCCGACAGAGGATCTATTTGAGGGGATTTGAGGGTGTTCGAGTTTCCCGAGGACGCCGATGAGGTGCTGTCTCTGCGGCTTGATACACTGCCTGGGCCCGAGAGCACTCCTAGCGCGGCCAGGCCGTGTACACTCATCACCTGCATGGCATCGAGCACAGTTGCAGTTCCGGGGAGCGATATGAGGGGGTGCAGCGGGAGGTGCAGCTCGCTTGCGGAGACTGCGAGATTCAGCATGACAGGGGTGGTCGACGTCACGAGATGCTCCAGGATCATGGTATCATCAAGAACACGAGGACGCTCGCCCTCATCAGCAATCGCCACGCGGTGCAGACCGGAAGCCAAAAGCGGCAAGAGCGTGTGTAGCGTGGTGTCCGAGGTGAAGCAATGGTATGGGTTCTTTTGCGATAGATCTGAAGTCATTAACGTCCAATGTCGGTAGGAGGCTCATCACATACCACATGCCATACCGAGAGATACATTGCCTCCGTCTCTCAAGCTTTGAATGATGCGAATACTCCGCTCGTCCTGCAAGAGATGCTCTTGTTGGATCCCAAATCCGCCATCGCCCTGTCTGTCGGACGCCTCTGGTGGCCCGGCTTTGGCTGCTCCTGGAGTAGGACTCTTCAAAAGCGGCGAAGCAGCTTGCAGCACGAGCAGGAGGAAAACGTTGAGATCGGCAAACTTGAGGAATCATGAGCATTCGCTCGCCAAGGCTCTACCCGCTGGAGACCTACGTCCAAGAAGCCATAAACGTTGGGCGATGTTTCCACTACGAAGCACCGGCTGTCCTCGGCGATCATGGTCTGCAAGGTCATGGGTCTTCTGATGACAGTCTGAAACGCAAGATCCTCCTCACCTCTACAGCTTGTTTCATTTCGAGGCCCCCGGGCAAGACGGGATTACTGCGAGAGCCGAGCAGCTGGCCAGCCGTGATCTCTAGCCACTCGGCATCATCCACAGGCAGCTTGGTTTCAACCGATTTTCGCTCGGATTTCGAGCGGGAGACGACGGATCCTGTGGGAAAGTAGGATCCCGTGGGGAGCGAGGCTGAACCAAAGATCGAGTTGCTCAAGCTCCCCGATGAGCTCGAGGCCTTGTTATGACCGCGAGAGAACGATTGCGATGCGTCAACCGAGTACTGGGAGCGGTGGCCATGCATTGATCCATGTCGATTGGGTACTGGCAGTGCCCTTGCGCTCCTCGGCGAGGTGGACAGTAAAGCCGGTGAGGTGGGAATCGAAGGTCGGCGGTGCAGGGCGGGCGATGGTATTGACGTGACCGAGGGCAGCGACACGCCATCTGCTGGCTTGGGAGAAGGGACTGTAGAGTTTGCCATCTCGTGATTGTAGATTCTCTGTGAATGTGTGGAAGAGGGATAGAGAGTGTAGGCCTAGTACACGGGTGTGGTTGAAACGCGTGGCGGAGTCCTCTAGCCCAACATCCTTTGATCCAGTGCCATCGGCATCGGCAGTGTCACCCCTTTGAGTTTGATGCAACGACAGGAGAGACGATGATACGATAGGCTAGTACTCGGAATGCAAGGTCGAGGTCAAAGACTGGTACTCGAGTAGTGGTGCTGGGTTGTTAGTGGTGGTGTGAAATGGACTAACCGGCAATGACGAGATCCCGGAATAAAGTGCACGAGAAAGAGACCCTGTGTCATATCATCCGTATCATTCACGAGGTGATTAGCGCAGAGCCAGACTTTGGTCCGATTGCCTCGAGAGCTATGCATACAAAGGGGAGGGTCGCCACTGGCATGGCGTCCAATGACATGGCTGCTGCTTGTACTTCTTATCTCATGCTGCCACACCTATCTTGACGCCCGCCACAGCGCCAACAACCTCCTTCCCTTCCCAGAAACGGGGTAGTTCATTGCCAGGGATGAAGTGCCGGTCCACCTTGTCCTGAGTAATCACGCACATACGGATGCAGCCACCTGATGAGCCGTCACGGGACATTGCCAATGCCAAAGCTGTTTTGTCAGCCTCGCCAGCTTGGGTATATGGGCGACGACTCGCTGTTTTTGACAAATTCAACCGTTTCTGCCTCTCCCCAGCCTTCCCTATATGTCGCATCGCAGTAGCCGTACACGTAGGTTGAACCCGACCCTGTCATTGTCATTTCAAGCACAGGTTACAGCGAGATCTCAGCACACCTCCAATCGCCCACGGTTGTTGAAACATCCCACCGCCTAGAGGAATGTTGAACACGGAACCGCCAGCCTCAGCGTCCCAACCTGCAACGATGATACCCGCGCTGAGCTGATCTTTGTTTTGGTAGCACAGTTTCTCGAACAGAGCTGCGACTGTGTGTACAGGAGGAGGAGCGCCGTACATCGAAGTGTAGAGCTGACAATGTTGGTGCACGATGTCCGCGACCGCTTGCGTGTCGGCGGCCGACCCAGAGCGACAACAGTAGACTCTGTCATGGATATGTGTGAGCTTGTCGGTGACCCTGTTCGCCTGTGAGAGTTAGTCCACTACCTCGATGAGTGTGGCAGCATGCTCTCACGATGTATGACCCGGTTGTCGTTCGACTGTCGGCGCCGATGACCACGCCACCGTCAAATTGCACGGCCATGATGGAGGTCTTGGAGTCAGCGAAGCTATATCGCAAAGTCACGCATGCTCACACCGAGGTTGACTTCCCCATTCTTCAGGTGCTTAATGTCCACCGAGTTGATGTTGGCCATGGTGACGATTGGGCCTTTGACGATGGGGTGGTCGAGCTGTTGCAGGGATCAACGATGGCAGAGGACACAGTCTAATCGTTCTAGAATGAAAGCGGTCGGCAGCAGTGGCCTGTCAAGATGAACACGATAGACGTCTCAATTGGAGAAGACTTTGAACAGAATCTCTCATAGCTTGCTAGTCGCGCATCGTCATCTCGAATGGGCGCGTGGCTAGTGGGCAACGTCCGTGACGTGGGCTTTTTGAAACACGTGGTAATGGTTTATCAGGGAGCTGTTAAGGGACGCTGCTGGCTGGATGCTCGGTAGTGTTCAACCGACCGAGAGTGGGCTTGACGAGTATAGAGCCGGCGAGCTGTGGACATTGGCTCTTTCAATCGCTCTTGTCCAGAATAGTCATACGCCAAGCATACTGAGGCGGCTTCTTGGACATCTACGACGCGTTCTTTGCACGACATATCCCTTCGTCGTGTCCGACTTGCCACCCTCGTTCCCCCCTCGACCACATTTGGCGCGCGCCCCATCAGCAAGGGAAAACGTCATAGCCCTCTTGGTCTTGAAACCGATCTCAACACCTACTTCCGGCTGATATTACAACAATCTTGGCATTCTTCAAGTCGTTCGACCCAACCGCGACGTATCGGTGACCGCCTTGTGCATCCCAGACTCCTTCCTCCATCATTCGCTTCCCTGTGCGTCAAGACATCTTGTCGGCGTCTTTTCGCCCCTGCCCTCCCTGCCTTCGCCTCTGCTTCCCCGGACCGATTCTCCCGACCAGTGGCCTGACCCTCCACGGGCCATGCTCTCATCGTCTCAAGGGCCTAGCAAGTCCTATGCGCCATTGAACGACGAGAGCTCGCCCAAGCCTCCCTATGGGGACCTCGCGCCTCTACATACGGTCACAAGAAACGGAACGATCGTCTATACAAAGCGTGTCAGCAGCTCGGCGTCCTCAGCGTCTGGCGGCTCGGCAGATTCAGACGATAGTCATTCCATTCTGGCAGAGAGAAGGGGCAGCGGATCCGCGGTGCAATCCGAGAGCCAGGATACCTTGTCGGGACCATCGAGAAAAGGAAAGGAGAGGGCTGTAGCTGCGCACAAATTCGATGAGGATGGGGATTTGGGCGGCAACGCCTGGGATGTCCATGAGAAGCGCAGTGACAAGGGGAAGGGAAAGGAGAAGATGTGGGATCCGGAACGCGGATACATCCAAGCCATAGATGAAGACGAGGAGCAGAGCTATCCTCCTTCAAACGCAGAAGAGGACGAAGGCAGACGGATTCAAGAGGTGAGCGGAAGGCTGCACTATCTTCGGGTGCGCGCCTGACTCGCAGAATCTCGCTCGCCTCGCTGCCAATGATATGGCCAAAAGACGAGCTGCACGTCTGTCGCGGCAGTTGAAAGCTTCACCGCCTCAGTCGCCCACGACCCACGGTCACTCCACCTCATACCTTTCGCGCCCCCTTTCGATGCTGTCATCAATCACCACCACCGGACGAAGTGGTCCTGCAAAAAGGGGAAGTCTTATGGGCCTCGTGGATGGTATATGGTCTCCCGCGAAGGACTATCAGACCCGGGAATGGACATCAGCCTCCAATGGTGTAAGACTGCTGTTGAATCTGACAATGCAAGTCGCTGACATTCTAGCTACCCATGACTAGATCTCCGCGCACGTCAAATGAAACGTATCGCAATCCGTACGACCAGCCGTCACCTATCCCCCAAATGGTGATTTCACCTACCTCGCCAGACTCCGAATCACCATTCGCCGACCCCAAACCGTCGCCGCGTGTCGCATCGTCATCCACCAAGAGGCGCGAATCTCTGACGGCGGAAATCGCGACACCTGTATCTCCCGTCGACCCAGTTCACGGCACGAATGGATTTGCCTACGTCGGTCCTGGATGGAGAGGTGGTGGCGGTGCGACCGACTCGCCTCAGGTGATTGAACACGAACATGCTAAAAGTGGCGGTGAGAAGTGGTGGCATGCCCTTTGCTCTTGGGGCAATGACCTGGACGGAGGTCATGGCGATGACAGTTTGGGCGGGCAAGCTGGGCGCACAAACCCATTTGAATGACGCGCACCCCAGTCGCACATGGCCGATCACCCATTCCTCCTTATGAGCGTACGATATTCACGACCCAATGCATTTTACGCGGGGATATATTACTCGAGAGCTTCTGCTGAAGGAGTGCTCGGGGAAACACACCTCGCCAGTGATCAAGTCAAGTGCATTCGTCCTTGCTTCCTTGTCCTTGTGAAGCTATTAGATCTCGCAAAGATCATATGCTAAGTTATGTCATGGCGGCGCAGACTCTCCAAACTGGTCTCGCTGAATTTGTGCGCCGGGACCCTTGCTTCGAAGAGCGCATCGAGCTCATCCACGGTTCTCTGCTTTGTTTCCGGTATTCCAAACCACGTCCAAACACACCCGATCAATCCCAGACCACCAAAAATGAAGCCCACCTTTCCCTTGAGATCTGCTTCGTCGGGATTGACGAGATAGGGAATGACAACGTTGGCGACGGTACCAAGGATCTGGTTGGCGCAGATTCCGATACCCACCGTCTTGGAGCGCAGTTTGCCCGATCCCACTTCTGCAAAGATGATGTATCCAAGCGGCCCGATGCCGCATTGGTAGGCATAGTTGTAGATAATGGTCTGCCGATCAGCATCAATTGTGGGAGAAAAAAATCAAAGACTGACGAAAGCTGCAGCGGCCCAGTTCCCCGCCTTGTTGTTGGGCAAAGAAGAGAATGCCACACAGAAGTTGATGACGGTGCATGCAACCATGCCCCAGAAGAACAAACCTCGTCGGCCAAAGCGGTTGACAGTGAAGAGAGCGCACAGGTTACCGACGATGCCAATGGCGGTCACGCCAACGCCAAGACGGAAAGAGTTTGAATCATTGAAGCCGGCCAACTGGAAAAAATATGTGCTGAAACCAAGCACGAACACGACGCCGGTCGATTGTTGCAAGACGAACACCATGAGTGCGATAAGAGTGCGCCGTCTGTTGGCCCCACGGAAGCAGTCAAGGTAAGTCGTGCTCGCCTTGTTCTGCTCTTCGATGGCAATGGTATCCTGGATTTGCTGGACGAAGAGGTCGACGTCGACTCCGTTTCGAGCAAGACGACTGATAATCCGCGCGGCGTCCTCGATTCGGCCCTTTCGGATAAGATACCACGGCGATTCTGGGGCGAAAGGCAGACCAATGAGGAGAATGACGGGGAAAATCCACTGTATGGCGAATGGAATCCGGTAAGCGTAAGCATCCGTGCGGGTACCGGTACCCTCGATGACGCAGTTGGACAGAAATTGACCAATGACGATCCACAGATTGACACTCCCGGTAGTGATGCCTCGGAGAGCGAGTGGCGAGATCTCTGCGCAATACGATGCCGCGCAAGACACGTACATGCCCAAAGATACGCCATTGAGAAGCTTACCCGCAAGCAGCATGCCATTGACATGGGTAGGGCAGAAGAACTGAAGGAAGACAGCGGCGATAGACAAGAGCCCCGCGCAAGCAACAGCACCGCGTCGTCTGACATTCAGCACTGTCACCAATCGGGGAACGAAGGATCACTTACCCGACGGTATCGGCAAGCCAGCCAATGACAAGGCCCCCGAAGGTGCCTCCGATTGAAGATGCGGAGTTGAACGCGCTTTGCCAACTCGCTTGTAGGATATACGAGCCGCTCGATGGGTCGGTGTAGCCAAAGTCACGCCTGAAGCTGGGGATGGACAGTGTGCCACCGCTGATCTGGGCATCGTAACCCCAGAGGAGTGCGCCGATGCACATGAACCTCGGACGTCAGATCCACGACAGTGGGTTTGTGAAATAACGAAATCATAGGGTTGGGGAAGGTGAGTAAGGGAGGCACTCGACTCACATACACCAGCCGAACGCGGTCCAGTAAGCCTTTATGGCTTGAAGATGTGTCATGGCATGTTCCGTCTGAGCGGCTTGGGCGAGAAATTTCGTGGCATGGCCACGTTCCTGCGCGGCAGTTTGCTCGAGATGAGTTTGGGACATCTTGTGCTCCTTCGCCGAAGACGACAAGCTGGGCGAGAGATTGGAGGGCATGTCCGCCAGAGTCGCCGGGGATGAAGTGGCAGGATCCGCGGCGGTCCGGGTTGACGACATGCGCGGCATCGCGGTCCAGTTGATCGGGCAGCCAGCGCGCAGTCTGCACTTAGGTTTGGTTGGAGAATGGTACCAGTCCCTTATTGGCAAGGCGGATAGAGAAGCTCGGTTATGAAACCGCGCGGCATCGTCTGTCGGCCATTGACGAGGAGTTATATACGCCGGGTTCCCTACCGTACTGGACAGTCAGCACCGCTCCATACTCTACTTGATCCCTCTGCCCGGGATCCGACAGATCCGATACGGACGCTGGTACTCTTCGTCCTCGTCCGCACGACCCCGCCCCGCTCGGCGACCTGTGCATGCTACCTTCCACGGTAAACATCTCTCTCCGCCTGCCAGGACCTCGGACAACGCCCATGGGGCGATCCGGCCTCGCTGCCACACGGCCGAAAATGGTCCCGAATCGGGCTCGTTGTTCACCGCTCCGGTCGGTGTGGCCACCTCGGTCAAGCGGGAATCAAGAGGTAACAGGACTTAGGATGCTATGAGTAGCGGTGTGAAGGACGAAGGGCAAGGGGAAGGGGAAGGGAGGAGGAATGAATCACCGCTCAAAGGAAGGTGCTCACCCGAAAGGATCACCGCCGTGCACACGCCTGATGATGATGGCCGAGACAGTGGATCAAGCTAGGCAAAAGATGGATGACAAGGGGGCCAGTGGGGAGGGCAAGGGGCAAAGACTCCTCTCGAGTAGGCTGTGCTGATTGATCGATGCAATCAAGCCGGTAATAGTGCCGTTCCAGGTAGAGACTGCTGGACTGTCTGCTGACTATCATTCTACCCGCATTATATGCTTTTGCTTTGGCGAGCGAGTCATCGAGCGACAAAGGTGGGACCACGACAAGCTGATCATCGGTGCATCTCAAGTGCGGAGTAGCTATTGCGGACCCAATCGGTAGTCACCGGCCAAGTCGGCCCTTCCATGCGGGAGGACCCCCTCTCCCCCTCTCTTGTGGGGCCAGTGTTTGTGCATGTTGACATGACCTGGTCACCACGTACGACCGACCTGTCACCCCCTCTTCCAGAAGTGAGTTATGGAATTGGCAGCGACTACAATACAAGCAATGAATGACATCGAAGCGGAGCTTTGGACCGGCGCTACCTCGCGGTCATTCAAATTCCCTTCAATCGTCCATGTGACCTGTCGATATTCACTCGGCAGAAATGTCCCTGCCGAACAGATACATGCCTTCAATGACGCACAGGACCGACAGGAACTGCTTCAGTAACGTAGCACTGGTCGGATGTCAGCTCTCATCTGATGCAGAGGAGGTGACGGGCAGCGACTCACGCTCGGGCGGTTTCCGAGGATGGCTTTTGCGGATATTCCATAAGTTGAACCGCAACAAAGCGAACTGCGATCGCCGTCAGTATCTGAAAGATCGAGACAGGCCTACATCCCGAGCAGCGCTCACCCTTTTGCACCAAGGACGGGCCATTAGTCGCCACGCATTCCACCGGCAGACTATTCAGACCGTCCAGCAGCTCGCACGCAATGTCCTCGGCGCCCTCTGCCGTCTGCGCACCGGTTAATGCGCGGATGCCGTCCACTGGCAGCTGAGTCAACAACGAGAGCTGCTGAAACAGTGACTCGCGAGTCTGCAGCAGAACAAGCCGGACCACATGCTGTGTGACCAGTATATTCCCTTGCATGACAAGGAACGAGTCGAGCGCGTGCGTCGTTTCCCCGGCCGATTGAAAAAAGTCTAGGAACCGAGTGTGTAGCTTGGTCTCCCAATCCGTAGCGGGACTACAGGGAGTCACCTCAGCTATGCGGCCGGACGACGCGGACGACTCACCTTGACAGACGGGAATTGTATGCCTTGCGAAGCCGGAAAGGCTCTGCCACATTGAGCGTCGTTTGCTTGACCCGCTCGCGCAGCTCGTTCACGAGCTCCAGATCGGCCAGAATGCTATTCGCCGTCGGCGTCACTTTGCGGCGCTGAAGGATAAGAGCGTCGTTGAGTATCCTGTCTCAATAAGCACGGATTCCCATTCGAAACGGTACAACTCACCGGAACAGATTCGTGACAATGTTGAAGCCACTGATTAATGGTGTTTTTTCTGGAGGTTGAGGCATGATTCCGGTCGGCGTGATTTGCTCGTCATCTACTTCAGAAGGAAGAAGCAACCCGGCAGCATCATCCAAGCGAAGGCCGATCACTCGTGCGCGCTGACACGTCAACCACTGGTCTCCAGGTGGCAAATGAGGGGGCTTACTAGGCATGCTGTCGACTTGTCGGCTTGGAAGAGGAGCTGGAGAGATCATCAGCTGATTCTGCGTCAGTACGTTCACTCTCACCCAATATATGCGGCGACGAATTTCGCTCTCCACGGGATCAAGGCCAACATAGCTCTACGCTGATTAGCAGATAACGCTTTTCTCCCCGGTCACTAACGGATTCTTCATTTAGCCTCATAGCCAGGGCCAGCTGATTCGCCCGACCAGTCGCCTCGACATGTGCAAGGTTGTTGCCCAACAGAAGATGCACAATGCCTTCCAGGTACGAGATAACCACGAACGCGCTCTGTACCGGTACCTCATCCTACATCGTAAGTGGTCGCTGCAAACAGCATGTCGCCGTCACGCACCTCCCACACGACGAAATCGAATTTGGCTTTTGCGACCCTCACACATCTACGAGCGAGCGACTCGACTTCGGGTTTTTCCAAGTTCACCAAACTCCTCGGTACCTGTACCAGCGTCGAGGCGATGACGTTCAAGGTCAATGCAAAGAAAATCGGATCTGTCTTGTCCATCCTCGCCGTGAGATGCGCAATGAACGTGGGGCGATGGAGACAAGGCGTGAGTGGATAGACGTAATCGAAGAACAGATTGATGATGTGGTCTATCACAGGGCCAGATACAACGTGATCCAAATTTTCGGGGAGAGCTGAGATCGACAGCGAAGGCGAAGCAGCTAGGAGAGGAAAGGATGGCGATGTTGCGTATTTGCCCCTGTCTCATTGGCGACACGAATGGACCGCCTCTGAGGCCAACTCACGGATTCGGAGGATACATCGGCAAGGCACTCTGGTCGAGCATGCCAGACACGGTGGGATCCTGGGGCTGTATGACAGTTCCGCGTCGCATTGGGTCTGGCGGCAGTGGCGGCGCGGACATGTCTCCGATATGGGAATGATCGCCAGACCCAGAGCTAGACCCATTCTGAAAGCCATGGACAGCGTCGGATATGGCGCTGGAAATTAGCTTGATCACATGCTGGTCACCGCATGACCGACCTGAGGTCTCTAAGCGGTAAGCCTTCACATCGCTACGTAGACCCGGGGACATACACTGGGGCTGGCCCTTTCCTCCTGTTCACCTTGACCCTCACGCACTCCACGGCGAATCGTCGGCATCTCGCACAGGGGAGTTTGGCAATGTCAGGGTGGTTGGGGGGAACCAGTGGCGATGGCTCGCATCTTCTCCTTGATCCGTCAGCGACTACGCCCTGTGTGTGTGTTGAGACTATTTGCTCACTTGCCCTTCCTGCAAGCCTCGCAACCTGACGCTCAGTGAACGATGCTCGGAGGTACTACAGGTGGACTCACTGGTCAACAGGGGCATGCCACTGCTGGTCATGGTTGGCGTCACAGTGGTGGCCGCTCTCTTCGTACCCTTCTTCGTCTCCGGTGTAGCTTCCTCATCGGTCTCTGATCCTCCAGTGCTCGCAAGACCGTCCGCATGACCGAGTGTGACTGCCCTTCTGGCCACGAGTCCCCCTCCCTGGTCCGGCAACACGAGCGAGGATCGCTTGCGCTTCTTCTCCGGATCTTCTGCATCTGACATGTCCGAGCTGCGCCTTGGCAGCGTCATGTACATGGATTGAGGAGAGCCGTGAATGGTCCCAATGAGATTGCTGCCGCCGCTACTGCTGCCCAATGCGCCAGAGGCGGCGTTCAAGTCGTCGGGGCTGGAATTCATCAAGAACGGCGAGGGCTTGAACCCGCTCTGCTTAACGTAGCTGTGTTCGTCGTCGTTGCTTTGACCGTCTGTCGCAAAGTCGATGGACGATCGCTGATGCGACGTCCTAGGTTGCACACCGATGCTCAGCGGCGGAAGCTGTAATGAGCCCGGACCAGGAGCACCCAGACCAAGTCCGGCTATGGGAGAAGATCTGGTCGAGGTCGACGATGCACCTGCAAAGGGATCATAAGGTCGAATGGTCGAATGCGAGTCGGTCATGCCTCCTTATTGATGAAATGATGCGAGTCGCTTTCTCTTCCGTAGGATCCGGGAGGGGAGGGGGTTGCGGTGGACCTGGTAGGTACAAGCGGGGCGGCGTCGGTCACTGTGCGGCGCTGTGCTACAGTCGCGGCGAGGTGAGAGTATGGTGATACCGAGAGCGCAAGCAAGAGGGAGAGACACAGAGAGAGAGGGGTTCAGGCCAGGGGCAAGGGTAAGTGGTCCTCCGGCGCCGAGCCCGATCCGATGGAGAGGGACTGCACTGCACTGCTCTGTACCTCTCTCTCCTTCTCTCCCTCTCTTTGTCTTCCCTTCGCTCCTCTTGCTCGGCGTCTCTCGAGAGAGAGTTCAGGTAGTTGGACGGACGTAATGCTCCGACAGCCTATGCCAAGATGTTATACCGTACCCGTTTATAACACCACCACCACCGGACCCCCACACCCCATCGGTTTGCCATTGAGGTCCGTCTGTCTTGCATAGCCTCCCTCGTTTGAGTCCCGGTTACGCAACCGTCATACATGACTACCTTGCGCCGTGATGGATGGCAAGGACAGCGGGGACAGACGTGTCCCCTTCAAACCCCCGCTCCTGCATGTCCGAAAGGCGGTGCTCGATGGCACACACGGCCGTCACCTTTCACATGTTTGACCGTCCTCCTAACGAGAGCACCCATTCACTAAAACAGTATGTCCGCTGCCTCGCTGCTCGACATGGTGGATGCAGGCATTCATGCACCGACTATCGACCCTGATCACAAGACGTAGACATGAGGTGTTGCATTCCACCTAAGCGGTTGCTGCCCAATCCCTATTACAGCCACAATGGCCATCTCGACCTTTATCGGGGACGAGACGGCGTGCTGCCCGATCGCATCTGTTGTTGTTGTTGGGTTTGCAACATGGTGACGGGACGTTGCTGCCCGAGCGGAGCATATGGTGTCGGAGTCAGTGGTCCAAAACTCTGCCGTAATGCCGACGGCCCTGGACCACCGGGTCGGACGTAGGATGACTGACTGTGGGTGGGAAGAGGGGAAGGGCTCGGCCGTCCATAAGCTGGGCTGCTTGGAGATACATAACCAGCGCCGGAAAGAGGTCGATATGGTGCACCACTGGTAGCTGATCCCGGTCTCTGCGGCGTGTAAGCCTGTTGCGCACGTCCATATGGGGAGCCGGTAGCGCTGGTTGCAGGTTTAGTAGAAGGTGGTAGGATATGCGGTGGAGGAGAACCATAACCTCCAGGCATGGGCGGAGGGGGCATCTGTCCGAAGGGACCGCTACGTGGGGGCGGTGGCTGATGAGGCGATGGGAGCGAGACGTTGCCCGATCCGCCAAGACTTTGCGCCACTTGCGATCGCATCCGAATAGTCGTGTTGTCATGCAAGGCTTGCGGTCGCTTCGGGTCCAGTGTCCCGCGGATAGCGGGGCTGCGGGTAGTGATCAAGCGTTGCGCTGCAGCATGCGCCATGCCGGGATATGCGCCTTCCCGCAACAAGCTGCGGGGAACGGTATGACTGGCGAGGTATGTGAGAGAAGCATGAAGTCGGTCCGCTGAGATATTAGCCTTCATGAACGTAGAAAGCCCCCGGTCTCACCAGCATCGACTTCGCTCTCGTCAATCTCGCCTGGACTTCCCATGCGGATTCTCGACACCTGCCGAGCGGAAAGCTCTGACAGTAACATCGCATTGTCGGCCAAATCCTCGTCCACAGTCTTGACCTTTTCCGCCCTACTCGCCGTGCTGCTCGTGCCAGGCGCAGGAGTGTCTAGCATACCGTAATATCCCTCTGTCAACCCGGCGTCTCTGCCAATTCGCGCTTCGTACTCTTTTGTCTTGCATCGTTCGTGCATGGCGTCCAATGTTCCCCAGTAGCCTAAGTCACTGGCCGCAGTTGAGTCATATGTCGGTGCGAAGGCGGGAGTAAAGGGCATGTGGTGAACTGTAGTCGGTATGCGAACAGGACGGCATATGCTGCCAAATCCCCCATGTCTCCGGGCGACTCTAGCCTCCTTCCATCTGGTTGCCTTCAAACTGGCCCTCCGTATGAGCGACTCGGAAAGAGTGGGTGTTTTGACTACGTTTGAGCTGCTCGGATGTATCGCAGCTTGTAAAGATACAGGAATAGCATGACCTAGCGCGATGAGTGCCAAAGCGTTCCGCAAGAGAGGAGCTTACCAAAGCGGGAACCTGAGGCCGCAAGACGATGCAACAACGAGCCTGCAGCTCCAAATTCCTTCCCGTCATCCAATCCCTCCAAGATGGACTCCACTTGACGTATGTCCACACTACTGGTGAACCAGTCTCCACCCATTGTACCGGATCCCACAGGGATCTTCTGCATTATTGCCCATCGCTCCACGTGAGCCGCCTTGGTCGCCTCAGATGGCTCTACCTGAGACAGTATTGCGTGAAGGGTCGCACAGAAACTGTGTATGTCGTGGGGATCAAAGTGAGATGGCAGGGGTGGAATGGGGTCGTGGAAGTGGGTGAGGGAGGGTAATGGATTTGGGTATGCACAGGGGGCTAACAGATTCTTGGCCAGGAGATGGAGGACATCCTGTTGATGAGCTCAAATGGCAGTGTGATCACCGGTGCTTACCACCAGCTGTTCCCAGGTCAGGTCATCCTGCTTCAGGGCATGACCAAGAGTATTCGTCTCGTCCTGCACGAAAGTCGGAGGTAGAGACAGAGTGAGAATGCCGTTGAGGGGAGAGGGCAAGTGTGCCGCACAACTGACAGTCAGCAGGCTCGCTGGGACCATGACCATGCTCCCCTCACCGAGCGATGACGATTGCCAATGCAGCCCGGACTTCGCGGGTCAATAGCCGCCCTTGACGGGCAGTATTCTCAGGAGACTCATTGCGTATGTCGCTCATGACATCGGCGGCCTCGTCTTCTTGGTCTGGTGCTTGGGCATCGGTAGAGATAGACTTCGGAGCCGTAGCCGTAGCAGCAGTATCCGATGCCTGACCAGTCCACTCGCCATCGCCATTGACTTTCAAGCTGATACGTGCTCGCTTAGACTCCTGCTCCTCTTCGGGAATCTCTGCAGAACTGCCATTGGATTTGGAAGGTACGATTCGGATCTTTGGCCCGCCGCTTCTCGGTTGTGGATTTGGCGATGTGGAAGCTGGCACATGCAAGTTGATTTTGATCGGCGTTGCACTCGCTGGAGGCGGCGGTGGAGTGGGAGACGGTCTTCTCTTGCGTTTGCTTGCGGGGGTCTGATCAGCTGAGATATCAGTCACGCTGGCGCCCAGCTAGTGTCGCACTCACACTTGGTCTCCTTTGAGCTCCTCGTATCACGTACCATGATACGTGACCGCCTATCAGCCCGCTCGGCGACGATGAGAGGGTGAGACGGAGGCTCGGAGCGGATGGAGCAAAAGCGGATGAGGATCTGGAGATGGCGGTGACGGGGCAGAAAGGGAAGAGTGAAGGGGGCCGGCCTTGGAACGGGCGGCTAGCTGTCCGGGCGAGGCGGTGAGACCGGTGTCACCGACGACAAGGGAGACTCCCTATCCGAAGAGTCGGAATGACCAGGTGACCAACGACGCGGCGCGCGTCTCTGTCTCGTGATCAGGGGCAAATCGTATTGCCTTTCCGAAAGATTCCAAATGATGACTCGCCACCCGACTCGAAGCTCGACGACCGTTGTCTACACTTGTTGGCGAGTCTAGGCGTTCGTGAACGTCGATCTGACCCAGCTTGTTCCGATTTGAAGCGAGAGTCTACGTGCACATGCATGAGAAAGGTGGTTTGGGGTGGCTTCGAATCACGAGCAGCCAACGGGCCGGAGAAAGGGCACGTTGTACCTGCCGAGTGTGGCAGTTGCCCTGATCTGAATATCCAAGGCACGGGACCCCTCTTTTCGCGTCCAAGCATCGTACGTCGAACGATGCAATGCTCGATATCTCTCTTCCTTCTCTGTCTCACTCTTCCTCACATTCATCTGTTATCTTGACAGCTACTGCTTAAAACATACACACCACGGGAGACTCTTCTGCCCATCACATTCTCTTTTCTCAATTCACCTCTCTTTGCTGCTTTCGAGGCTACCTCCTCACATCGTGAGTGACAGCTGCCTTAGCTGGCCTCCGGGAAACGCGCTACTCTCTGACAGCACTCAGATGCCCGTAGAAACTCGTTCCGCGCAGCGCGTGTCCAACTACAACGGGTTTTGGCAGAAAGATGCTAAAGACGACAACGAGACGCATAAAGCCGGGCGGCTGGAGAGCTACACGGATCTCGTAAATGGTGGGTGGCCCTTGCCCACCCCTCAGGTCTCGCGGGGCTGATCTCAGGTTACTATGACGGAGCCACCGAATTGTACGAGTTCGGCTGGGGCAAGTTTCCAATCGCATTCATCTAGACCACGCTCACCCTCTCAGCCGAATCTTTCCACTTCTGCCGCTTCTACAAGGGCGAGGCTTTCTTGCAGGCCGTGAGCATTCGCAGTCAATGGGTCGCTTTGGGTCTGACATCAGCTCGCCCGTCACGAACACTACCTTGCATCCGTCATGAACCTCCGCCCGGGCATGCGAGTCCTGGACCTTGGCTGTGGTGTGGGAGGACCCGCTCGAGAGATCGCTCGGTTCTCCGACGCCAACATTGTCGGTATCAACAACAACGAGTTTCAGGTCCAGCGGGCCAGGAGAAAAACGGCCAAGGCGGGTCTGAGCGACAAGGTGTCCTTTGTCAAGGGAAACTTCATGGAACTCAGTCAGCAATTTGGAGAGAACAGCTTTGACGCCAGTATGTACGGACAACCCGACTGCGGAAAAGCGCCTGACATACAGTCTATGCTATCGAGGCCACCTGTCACGCTCCGACGTTTGAAGGCATCTACGGCGAGATTTACAAATGCCTGAAGCCTGGAGGGATAGTAGGTTCCGTGTCAATTGGACTCGTTACGCGTCTGATCCCCAGTTCGGCCTGTACGAATGGTGTATGACAGACTCCTGGGACCCCTCAATCCCCGAACACAAAGCTGTCGCTCATGGCATCGAGGTCGGAGATGGTATCGCGGAGATGCGGACACTGCATGCGGCAAGAAAGGCTCTGAAGTCTACTGGATTCGAGATACTTCATGAGGAAGACCTGGCTACGCGTATGTCTGCGACTTCCAGCACCAATATCAGCTGACGACAAGGCCCTGATGCCATTCCCTGGTACTACCCACTTGAGGGAGACATCTTCAAGGCTCAGACTGTTTGGGACAGTCAGTTGTCGAAGGCTTCAGCCCTGTCGTTGCTGAATCTACAGTGTTGACTGTCTTCCGCATGTCGACAGTCGGAAAGTTCATTACCCAAAGGGCCGTCTGGGGGCTGGAGAAAGTCGGTTTCGTACCCAAGGGTACATATGAGGTAGGAGAGAGCTTGAAACTTGCCGCAACTGCCCTTGTTGCCGGCGGTCAGCAGAAGCTCTTCACTCCGATGGCTCTGTGGGTGGTGAAGAAGGTGCATTGTACACGTGCGTTTTAAGAACCCTCGCTGACGAGCAGCCGGAGAACTAGATGGAGATACCATGCGAATAATATCATACCCTTTTCCGTCGGCATGCATTACAAACGCTGTGAAAGAGCGGACCGCGTGTCTCATATCATTTCGCAAGATGTTTCAGAAAGCCAACTTCAGTCTCAGATGTGTACGGGAGACCAAACACCCGTGCACATCTCGAGGGATCTGTTGACATGTTGGCCATTCACCCACGTAATCACTCGTCCGCCTCCCATCTCTTAACCATCTAAGGTCCTCCTCGCTCGCAGTTCGCAACCTTTCTCGTGAGTCGATCGACGCAATGACTACTGATACTGACCCAAAGCGCGATCATAATGGCAATTCCCGCCGTCACTTCGTCTCCGTCGATCTATTCTCACGCGCCGTCGCCCCGCCATCACGGTCGTTTCTATGCAGCGCAGCCATTCTTCATGATGTCCGACCCCGAGGAGCACTTACACGCGCGCCCATATGGAGGTCCTGCCGCCATGTCGAGCTCAGCGCGGCAGGAGGAACACCGCAGAGAGCGAGACAGCCTGTTGCCAATCGACTCTGTATCACAAGATGACGATATCGACATCGACTACAGGCGGTGTTCCCTTGTCTCCGGGCCGCGGGTGACCAAGTACGGTGAAATGCAGTGGGAAGATTTCAACGACTCGCTCCATTCCACGCGTCAATCGTCCGGGGCATTCCGGGGCACCTCTCCTGCTTCTTCCTCGAAAAAGAACAAAGGCAAGAGCGGCAAAGAGCGTCCGGGCACCTCAGGTAGGCTCAAAAAGAGTCTCAAGGTCATTGGGTCTTCGACTTCTGGATCGGATGCCACCTCAGCTACCGGAGGCTTGCCAGAACGACCATCGGTCGGGAGCATAATGTTGAGCAACCAGTCTTTGGCCGTTTCGGCACTCTTGAGCGCCCGGAGAAACCTGGTAAACCTCGTATCTGGTTCAGCGTCTTCCGGCAGCGCTTCTTCGAGCCAAATGACTCTGCAACCCCTGCCGAGCAATCCTTGTCGCTTGGCAGATCCGCCGAGTGACCGGATCTCCGATGCCGAGTATTTGGGATCAGTCGCGGTCGAGCACTCGATAAATACAGTCTCGCCTACAGTGGCGGGACTACTGACTACTCGGTGCTTGTCCACTTCGACGACGTCTTCGTTGTCGTCATCGCAAGGCAGATCGGGCAACAGCTCGTCATCATCCTTACAGATCGCTTCGGCAAACGACTCTTCCTTTTCGAGCAGTATAGGTACAGCGAGCACTTCTGCCCAAGACCGACAACGTCTTACCACTCCAGAATATTTGCGGGTGGACCCTGGGCTGTCCGATGGTTATTCCAAACCCTCCGCAAGTCCTATTGGCTTGGGACTGAGTATGGCCGGGGACCAATGCAATGAAGATGATCTGGACATCCGCATACAATTTTCGCGAGCCTCGGAGTCGCTCGTCCCGTCGCCTAGTCAAGCGCTTGTCCGCGATACTCTCACAGCGCAGCTGTGTCCCCCGACTCGCCCACCCGGACCAATTGAAGAGTACGAGGCATCTGGAGAGCCGGTATACGGAAAGATCGCATACCGTGCGCCGCAACAAGCGGTGATCGACGCCGATCTCGAACGGCCCAACTATCCGGTCGTGACTGCTGGATCTATATCATCGAGTCGAGGAAGCAAGATCACAACCGTGCCGTCACCGTACATTGACGAGCACATGTTGCAGGGACCAGCTCAAACACTTTGGTCTGCTAGGACTCCAATCAGCCGAAATCCCTCTTGGGAAGAGGCTCGAGCACACGCGTCCGAGGAGAGCATGCGACCGGTTCTTCCGCCAATATCTGCCAGCAAGAGGGAAGACAAAGTCGTCAAGGGGAAGAAAAGCATCATCAATTTCTTCAAGGGAGCTACATCGAGCAATGTCGCCGGGAGCACCTCCGCCAATGTTCGTGCGATATCCCCAACACCGAAAATACCAAACAGTACTCAGATTTCCACGCCGCACCTGACGCCGTGGCCAAGTAACGCCTCAGGCATCCCTCGGCCTAGTCGAGTCTTCCTTCCGCCGCCAATGCCTCTGCCGCTGCCGTCCCCAATTATTCCCACTCCTGAAATCCCCAATGAGCCCTCACTGGCTGTCTCCCCTTCAGCGGCACTCACTCCGAGATTGGAGCTTAGACCGGTATCGATGCTCTTCTCGAACGGTCTGCCACCCAACATGCTCCTCCGGCCGGAGGCGGAGCCTGAAGTCGGCATCAGATCAGCCGCCTCGCCCTCGACAGTCTCATGCCTGACTGTGGCGGCTTCATCCCCAGCAGCGACCGAGATTAGCGGTTTCAGTCAATCATCCCATTCTGCGCTCAGCGACTGGGCGGCAGATGCGCCGGCCGGCAATGCTCCAAGTGGTGATTTTGAGACTGGCGATATCATAGCGATCGCCAAAACGATGCGTGCAGAAATGCGAAATGCCCGCAAGGCGTGGCTCGTCCAGATCTGCGAATTGCAGTCTCAGGTGCGTGAACTGAAGCTTGATTTGGCTCAGGCGAGAACGGCAAAAGCGGGCATCTCGGCACGAGGCGGAGCCCTTTCGGATGGCGAAGGAAGGCGTTGCGAGGTTTGTGAATGCAGGTGTCTGAAGAAAGGCGGAATCATGGACCGGGGAAGAGCAAGGACAGGCGGTGCGAGAGGCGTGTTTGGTTCGGGCAGCTTATTTGAGTGGGAATAAATGTAAAAACATGTGTGTTAGAAGACGAGCGATAACATGCAAGTATATGTAACATCATGAAGTTTGTGCGATGTATCGTGTCATCAGCTTCTTCCCATCCGTCGCTTCTCGTGCTTCTTCTCCCTGTTTGTCAGCCACCTCAGTAGAGCCCACTCGGGGCCGGACACCCACCGTTCCATCTGCTTCTCCTCGGCACGCTCCATATTGATCTCCCCTTCGACGCGGCGCATCTTGGCATTGTACTGTTTGTCCTTGTCGGCTTGCGCCCTAGCCTTCTCGCCGGCCAAGAACTTGTTATCCTTTCGCAGTTCGCGGATGGCACCCTTGCGCTCCTTCTTGTACAAAGCCTTGAGCTTTTGTGCTGCATTCCGTTCCGCGTCAGGGTCGTAATGCTTGCCTGGAGCAAAGTCGTCTTCGAATTTGGGCGCGAAAGTAGCAATGGGGATGGCCTTGTGAGATTGCATCGTGACTGGTTGTCGGGTGGTACGAGCGAGGTTGAGCTGTCGCTTGAGGACAGAGACGGTCTCGATGTGCAGCGTCTGCGAGCTTCAGTCAAAGTTCCCAAATGCAATGTTGAGAACTCACTCGCAGTTTCTCAGATAGCTTAGCGATTCGCACCGAGTCCAGGATCTGATCAATGGGCGAGAATATCTCCACAAACGCCTCGGATGAGACGAGCATGCCCGACAAGGCCCTTGTCAGACGAAGCCCGACAGCAAACAAGTCAGTCTTCGTCTGCTCCACATTTGAGCCATATAGGGCCGCTGCGATGTCGACCGGTTCTTGCGGTGAAAGCTGCTGGGAGCTGTCCATTCTGAGCTTCGCATCGGGGGCGAATATGTCTGGATAGGCGATGACTGGTGCAGCGTCCTTCTTTCTCGGCGGCAGGGAAGCCAGAGCGGTGGCGACGAATGTGACAGCTTCCGGTACAAGTCTCTTGGAGACAGCCTCGTACTGCAACAAAGTGCTGCAGAGGAAAAGGCCGGAGGCGAGATCATGCGCGCGTCTGATGCGAGATTGCGCCAGATATTGACCAATGAGGAGCAATGCTGGGGCGACGACGGGGTGTGAGAAGTCGGACGTCGACCAGATCGTACCAATCAAGCGTAACAGTACGAGCTCCGGCGCGCCTGGCAGCGTTTTTGACTCCTGCGAGCTCGCACCCCTGGCCAAACCTCTCAGAAGATTTTTCTGCATGATTGAAAGCTTCGAGATGAAGTGCGGGGCGGCGCTCAGTGGGTTGAGCTTGACCAGAGCGATGATGTGTGGCGTGACACTTTCTATCACTTGGAATGCAGGCGGTGAACGCGAAGCGAGAAGCAGCGTATAATCGAGGAGGACGCCAAGGAAATCCTTCGCAATCAGTCACCGTCACGGATTATGCTCACACCTCTCACCTGCAGTTTCTCCTTATTTCCCTGGAGCAAACTCGGATGATGCAAAGACCTGATTCGCTGGACCACCACCGGCAGAGCGGCGTCATCCAAACTTCTGAGGATATCCTCGAGTTCATCAATGTTGGCCGGACAAGGGAAAGTGTATGGGATCTCCCGGGCTTCCGCCGAATGATGATCAGCTCGGCGCTGCACGCGGGAGCTCGCTACGAGTTGTGGCAAGGGATCATCGCCGTCCACTCCGTCCACGGGTACAAGCTCGGGCGCCTCGTCGGAGTCAAGGTCGGCCATATCGTCCAGCTCCGAGTCTTCATCCTCCATGCCCACACCCTCGTCGTCGCCGTCGTCGTCCGTTTCTTTGTCCGCATCCTCGTCCCGATCCTCGTCCCGATCCTCGTCCCGATCCTCGTCCGTGTCCTCGTCATCGCTGTCCTTATGGTTTCCCTCCCCAGATGACCGCCCGGGAGACATTCGCATGCTCTCGATCTGTTCTCTCGTGATGCCAGGTCCGAGCAGGGCGTCCTCGTCGAAATCGTCGTCGAGATCATCAGCCTCCCCTCGTCTATCCGTTCTGCGCTTCTTCCTGGGCTCATCATCCTCTTCGTCTGTCTCTGGTTCGCCGCGCATGCGCCTCAAGCGCTTCGCTTCTGCTTCTTCGAGGCGTTCCTTCTCCTCTAGCGCGAGTTCATCCTCGGTCTTCGTTCGATTTTTCGGCTTTGCCCTTGCATCAAAAGCAAGTGTCCGAACGACTTGATCATAATCCCCTTCAGTGTCATGCTCTTGTCCCTGTCCCGTCCTTCTGACGCGCAAAGTCGACGGCCCAGCAACTCCCTGCTGAAGGAGGTCCCGAAGATCGTCGATATCGTCATCTAGCTGATCTCGAATCTCGGCATCCATCTCGCGTTGTTGCTGGCGTTCGTACTGTTGTGCATCAGCTTGAGCCGACACTGGAGGAAAAAGCTGACCTTATGCTCCTTGCTCTTTGCAATGACCTCTGACATGACTTCCTGCTTGCTCTTTTTTCTCTCTGGCTCTTCTTCCTCCCCTTCCCCGGTTTGAGCGAACCCTCCGAAGTGAACCTGCTGAACGGTCCGTCGATCTATCCTCCCCTTATCTTCCTCGTCCTGCTCCCCGAAGCCTTGAGCGTCGAAGTCATCTCCCGGAAGATCCATGACGCTTCGTCCTCCGTGAGTCAGTCCGCCTAGAGCCTCGCCGTCGTCAAGCCCAAGATCCTCGCCATCCTCAAGGTTGAACATCCCCTTTTTCCCCTGCCCGCGTTGGCGCTCGCGAGTGTATCTCTCGAGCATCTTATCCTCAAGTGACATCGTCGGATTGGATTCACCGAATCGTCTGTCACGGAACGTCCCAGTATGACCCCTCAGTTCGAGCTCGGGAAGAAGAGATTTCCGTCTCTGGCGGTCAGAAAGCTCGATAAATGGGAGCTCACCTGCTCGAGGCCGGCCTGTTTGCTTATGCTAGGCTTTCCAGTCAGAGTCTTTTGACCTTTTCCTCCCACTTCGAATTTGGTCTTGACTTCGCGCTCATCGAACTTGTTCAAACCCTTCCTGATGTCCTCGAGACGTTGCAGGCTCTTGGCCCGATCTGCCTCTCTCGCTCCATTCTTCTTATGGGCTTTTTTCTCCTTCTTGGAGTACGACTTTCGATTGAGACCCGCCGAGCTTAGAGCAGCCTTGAGCTGGCTGAGCTGTGAAGCCGGCATGCTGCTTGACTATTGATAAGAGCTGCTGGAGAAGGATTGGGATTGAACTTTTAGAACCGGGTTCAGGCACGCCTGGTGGCCAAACGCGGAGTCGACGATGATCTCCGTTATTCGACGAGTAATGGCGGCGTTGAGACAGATGACGAGCGCGTCTCCTCGCCTCTCCAGGCTGGCAGCATAGAAGAAGGCTGCGACCATGATACTGCAGCTCGCCACCCGTTTACGACGACGATGACCGCCATGTATCCCTCGAGGGAGAAGGACTATTCATTCGGGAAATTGTGCGACCTTCCCAATCATGTCACCGTCAAGATGTGAGCAGCCCTCTTCGTCGAGCGATCGAGGTTCAGAGTTGATTATCAGCTCTTCCCTCGAGGGGTATCTGCCGAAGCGCTCATACTCTGAGCTCGTCAAGCATCCCGAGCTCCGTCATACAGGTCTACAGGGCGAGTGAGCTGATTCACCTATCAATGCTCAGCGACGCTCACACGCAGTGGTTTTGCCGACCTGTATGTGACCTGCCAGCTTTGGACGGGTGACCATGAGGCCACGCTTCCTTTCCGTACACCTTGGAAAGAATTCACAAAGTCGTACACGTTAGTCTGCGCCACATGGAGCTCTTGAGGCTGACGTCCAGGTGGAATCATTGCATTGTCCTCCCGATTACATATCCGTCACTGTTACTATCGTCTCGACTCGCCATCACAATATGGGACATGCAAGGGTCCGGAAACCCTATCCCAGTCGGAGGCTCCACCATGCCTATGTTTAGTGCAAAGCGGCTCCTCAAGCGAGGTCAACAAAGGCTGCTCATTCATCGGGGTGTCCAGGCTGACCCGGCAACGGACTCGACTACTCCTGCAGATACGGATCAAGCCGAGGATGAGATGGGCCGGCTCGAAGAGCTGGTCAAAGACTATGAAAGAGGCGACATCCCCAAGATTGACTGGCTCGACCGGATGGTCTTTCGGTCAATCGAAAAGGTTCACTCAGACGAGAGTGCCAAGTCCGATAAGCTATACCTATACGTCGATATGCCCAGATTCGACTTCCCTGTGGTCTACTCCGAGCAGGAAAGCCCATTACCTCAGGCACCACTGCCAGTTGCTCCCTCTCCCGCGCCCGATCATGTCTCGGCCCTACCACCAGACTTTCTGTCATCAGATCCGCATCTGTGGCGAGTGTTCGACCCAGACGCATGGCGGGAGAATCCGGTGGAAGTCAAGCATCGCAAACTGCTGCGCAGCCAGAGACTCGGGGATCAAGGCAGAGACCTCAAGCCTGGACCGGTGGATCGAGATAGACTCAATGTATGTCGAGATACTCGTGTGACCGCTAATGAGCAGGAAATATTCCGAATGCCCCCGACCTCATCTTTGAGTACGCTGGACAAGGATCTCTTGTGGAAGTTCCGCTTCTCTCTGTTCCGTTCTCCACGTTCTCTGACAAAGTTCCTCAAATGCGTAACATGGTCAGATCAAGTAGAAGCGAAACAAGCGGTCGAGAAATTACTGCCACTTTGGGGCCAGGACGTGGGCATGGACGACGCCCTTGAGCTGCTTGGCCCGGGGTTCACGGATCCACGCGTGCGAGCCTTTGCGGTTCGCAGATTGGAGCGCGCAGAGGACGAGGAACTTCTGCTATACCTCCTACAACTCGTCCAAGCTTTGAAATTCGAGCCGTCAGTCGCGGCATCTGCCCCCAGATCTGGCAAATATCAAGCTCGAGACGACGCTGGCAAGAGTGCGGATAGTGGGTTGTCGGACTTCCTCATCAGTCGCAGTATCGCCAATCCAGTACTTGGGACAGCCTTCCATTGGTATCTCATGATCGAGTGCGGGCCTACTATGGCATTGGGCAAAATGTACGCTCGAGTGGCATTTAGGTTCATGACAAAACTCTCAGAGGTGAGAGTTTGTTTCAGTCAGAACCCAACGCTCATATCAGTCACCTGCGGGCGCTATGCAAAGGGATGTCCTGAAGCGCCAGGCTGAGCTGGTCGAGACGCTTTCGACAAGGGCAAAAGAAATACGCTCCTCTCGCGATTCGAGGTCCAAGAAGATTGACAAGCTACGAGCCTTCGTCGCGGATCCAAAACATGGGTTATCACCATTGCCCTCGCCCCTGCCACTTCCCATTGACGCCCACGTATCAGTGACATCTATCATAGCCGAGAAATCGTCCGTGTTCAAGTCCAATCTTGTGCCGTTACTCTTGTGGTTCGAAACAGCGGAGGGCCGGAACTCAGAGAGTGACGTTGACGGAGAGGCCGTCAATCTTTCGGCTGACTATGGAATTATCTTCAAGAATGGAGACGATCTTCGTCAAGACCAACTGGTCATCCAATTGTTCACCCTCATGGATCGACTACTCCGCAAGGAGAACCTGGATTTGCGACTCAGCCCCTACAGCGTTCTTGCCACATCCATCAACGAGGGTATGGTTCAATTCGTTCCGAGTAAGAGTCTGGCAACCATCATGGCAGAGCATGGCAGCCTTCAGGCATACTTGCGATTGGAGCACGCCGACGAAGGAGCGCTCGGATCATATGGCATCGAGGCGGGGGTCATGGACACGTTTGTGCGCAGTTGCGGTATGTCGGATATCGATATATCATTCGATGAACTTATCAGCAGCGGGATACTCTGTCCTGACGTACGTTCTTGGAGTAGGTGATAGACATCTAGACAATTTGATGCTCGCACCAGACGGCCACTTCTTCCATGGTGGGCTGCCTTGTGCTGATTACGACAACGTTGACGACCAGTTGACTTTGGCTATATCCTTGGCCGCGATCCGAAGCCATACCCCCCACCGGTCAAAGTGTGCAAGGAAATGGTGGACGGAATGGGCGGCACGACATCGTCGCATTATGCGCGTTTCCAATCCCTAGCCTATACTGCTTTCATCAACCTGCGGAAGAACGCCAACCTGATCTTGAATCTCATCGCCTTGATGGTCGACGCCGGGATCCAAGACATTCAGCTCGAACCTGACAAGGCGGTGTGGAAGGTTCAAGAGAAATTCATGTTGGATCTCAGCGAAGAGGATGCGATCAAGCAGTTCGAGGCGCTTCTGAGCGACACGAGCTACTTGACTGTCATGTTTGACCGCATTCATGACTGGTGCGTTGGGATTTGCGTGTCAAAGTCGGTCAGAGCTGAAATATCAGGGCCCAATACCTTCGAGACTAGAAGAGATCGACACGGGTCATCGACTTTGCTGCTGCTGGCGGATGAAACAATACCTCGTGACCGGTCACTCCGAGTCCCGAGTCCCGGCCTTTGACGTGCATATTAGCGTCGATCAGAGTTGAGTCTAAACGTCAACGCTCTGTTCATCTCGTCACCATGACGCGAGACCGGATAACTGGAACGACGTTTGGCGATGATGGAGACGGGGTCGATATGGATGCATGGAGGGCTGTGAGGGCGTGCCAATGAGAGATGGTCGATGTGGAGGTCACAGAGTCATGAGACGAGAATAAACTTGAATGCATGATGTCAGAGACGCCTCTTCCGCCGCTTCTTCCCCTGATCACGGGACCCTGAAAAGCCTGGCTCGACATTGGATCATGCACCATGCATGCAGGACGTCAGCCTGTGGCGGTGACGAAGGTCTCTTTCGTTCTATCCATTCACCGTTACTCGAGGTCGCACACCTCGTAGTCGACGGCCGTAGGATCCCAGGCGTATTTGGCGATCGTCTGGGCGGACTATCACGGGCCGACTCTCATTAGACCTGTCCAGCGGGCGGTCCAGCGAGCCAGTGCCGCACCGGCCAGTCGTCACTAGATCCGGGTAGTCCTTGCAAGGCTACATCGCCCTTTTCCACCACCACATATTCTCTTTCGCTATTTCGACTCTTCTCTCGATAGTTCATAGTCGTGTGAGCCAGTCGACATCCAAATCAGGCGCCAGTGTTCGACTCTCTCGCCTCCTGATCCCTCGCTCAATCTCAGCTTCGTTCTCCACCGTCGGGTACAGTCACCGCGCTCGGGCGTTCGGGCATGGAGGGGTTCAGTGCCTAGACCGTAGATCGTCTCGTGTCATCCTCATCTGTCGCCGCCAAAAACGTCCCAAGCTTCCTCAGCGCCGCCATCGCCTTCTTCCACAGCTATCCTCTTCCTAGGGCGAGGCTGCGAGAAGCTGCCGTCGGTCGCCGAGCACCTGGGCAGGCTGGGCTCGGATGCAGCTGGCATCGCAGTGACGCTGTTCTCATTTGACCCCTCTTTCACAAAGTGCGTATCCTTTCACCATTGCCCGCCGCTTTCCCTCAATCGCCAGCAAGGACGCTTGCGATTCATGACTGACAAGCTCAGATTAGTCCAACACCATGCCATCCATCTTTCACAAACCCCGTCGATCCTCTGAGCAGGTCTACGCCCTTCCGCGACCTGACGATTCCCACTTGGCGCACAATAAACGCTTGTCCGAGAGCATAGCCCATGAGGACGACTCTCCGACCGGCGTGGGCAAGCTCAAGGCCCTTCTGAAGCACCATGGCGGGGAAGAAAGCAAGAAGCGGTTGAGCGTCAGTGAGGGTGCTCCCGCTCCTATCAGGGAGAATGCGCAGGTCAACGGCGAGAACGGCACGACCAATGGCTCCCAGGCCAGATACAGCGACCCGGCTCCTCGCTCCCCTGTGAGCCCAAGCAACTACGCGTCCCCCAACATCTTCCCCGATAACTTCTCTCTGGGCCGGACCACATCTCCCGAGGCCTCGGCAGCACCAGGAGACAAGAAGCGGGATAGCTGGCAACCCTCATATCCCCTCGTTGTCCCCGATGATTCATATGCGGAGATTGCGCCCGACGGCATGACTGCACCTCAAACTACCACCATCGCATCCCCAATCGCGGCTCCTGTGGACGAGAACTCGTCCAGACGGCACGCGGCTCCCAGCTCTCCGCAACAGCTACCCACTCCCGGTCCAGAAGACACTCTACCTAGCTGGCCGACTATGCAGCCCCAGCGGAAAGGCCCAACACCACCCCCACTCAGCAGTGTCTCGGGTCTTCCCACTCCTCCCCCATCTTCCGACGCAGTGTCACGATCTCCCACCGCATCGCCTTCCGACAAACCTTCTCTCACACTTCAGACCCAAATGGCCGGGCTTCAACAGGTACCAGAGCCTCAGACACCCTCCTCCGCTGTGGGTCTGATGTCCGAATCACCACGAGCGAGTATGTCATCCGATGTCAGTGCCATATCAGCTGTTTCTGCGGACGTTCCTACGACGCCCACTTCCCCTTTACAAAAGACAGGCAGGCCTCGTCCAGACATGCCCATACGCCGGACGACTCTAATTCAGAGCCCCCCAATGCCGCAGCCGATCAAGAATTTGCCCACCCTTGCCGGCTGGTCAGGTTTCAACAACCAGGGACCCAGTACTCCCGGTTGGGGTTCATTGGCAAGAGAAGGCGGTCCGAAGACACCAGGGCTACGTGCTGGCATGTTGTCACCCCTCAGAACCCCTGGGACACCGGGTTTCCCATTTAGCACGGCTACGATCGCGCATGGCACCAACAAGGGGCAAGACAAACCTCGCCTGACTGAAGTGGAGATACGGAAGGCTAAACGCGCAATGGTGAGTCGCGTCATATAGCGTCTGGGTCATGCTGATTAGCGAGCCGGTCATGCTTAGACAGCCAACATTGCCTGGTCCCGTCGACGATGGAGGAGAGGCAGGTGCTGAAGATGATGACGACGACGACGAGGAATCAGAGACCGAGATCGAAGGAGGCGGCCAGGAAGAGGACGATGACTCGGAGCCGGAGACAGAAACCGAACCAGCACGAACCATCATGGGAAGCATCAACCCCTTGAAGAAGAAGGGCAAGGGGAAGGGGAAGGGGAAGGTCAAGCGGCCTTCTTCAGGAGGGCTAGGAGCTTCGATTCCTGAGCCTGTACCGGAAGAGGAAGTCGCTCCGCGCAGGTTGGGTGTTCTAGCGAAACCGAAGCTCACCACGATACCGTCTATGAACGCGTCAACCTGGACACTGCCCACGCCAAAGGAACGTCCAGAGCACAAGCCCGCCGGTTCTTGGACCCGATTCGGTGATGAGACGCCGGGTACTGCCAGGATCATCCCCCCTGCTTCCAGTTCGACTGCGGCCTCGACATCCGGCACCTCAGATAGTTACTTTGACTCTATAAATTCCTCGTCTTCAATCAGCGTCAACTCTGTGTCCGCCCAGCGTGCCGTCGAACCCGTGCTGACCCAGACGGACAAGCTTATACCGGGCGGCATCGCCTCTCTGGGTTTGGGACCACCACTCGAGGGGGAAGCTGCAGGTCCGACCATCACAGAAACTGCATTCACGCAATCTCCAACTACTCGACAGGAAGGAAATCCAACGGAAGTTGAGCACGATCAGGATCATGACAGCGAGGGAGAGGATGGCAGCGACGAGGAGTCTTTCGAAGGATCCATGGAAGCTGGCTCTTCACGAGATCATGGCAGCGGACCTTCTGTACCCCATTCGCCACAGACTCCATCGGCCGTGGCCGTGCCGAGAGCTCCGCTATCGCCCATTCGACCAGGTCTGTACACTCAGCAGTCACGCTCTTTGGTCGATTTCCGTCAGCCGGCCTCCTCCATACACGAGGCCACGCCTGAAGAGGTTGTCTCGAGGCGCGAGGAGAGACAAATTGCCATGCCAAATCTTCAGACTATCCGTTCCCGTGAGGCCGCACCGACGAAGATCGACCTACCCAAGCCCTCCATGGGCACCCCAGCCGGTATACTCTCCCCGAATTCAGAATGGACCAAACCACCACCAACCCCAGCAACGGGCTTTGGGAACTTTTTCTGGGCCAAGAAGGACAACAAGGACGGCATCGATAAACCTGGGCTGAAGCGACGCAGATCGGCGGACGATGTAACTGCTGCGCCACCGAAATACGAGCCACCATTTCCGGGAACGTTCGTGCCTCAACGTCGGGATGAGGAAGGTAGGGAGAAGCTGCCGAAGTATTGGTGTGCAGTGAGTCGTGTTCTGCATCTCTTCGAAAGCCGTGCTCATTGCAAAGGTACACATCGAAGGTTTCTTGTCGCGTAAGATGGAGTTTGCGAGCCCGGGCGTACAGTCCCGGGATCGCAGCTGGAAGAAGCTCTACTTCATCCTGCGCGGCACTGCTCTCTACGTCTACAAATTCGATCCTCATCGGTTCCCGTTGAAGTCGGAGTCGGTCCCAGTGCCCACAACGAACGAGGAGGAATCGGAAGAACATCTGCATGTTCACGTTCCGGGAGAAAGGAAAGGTTCGATAACTGCATCCACTTCAGTATCGACTGGCCGCCGAGGCTCTGTGCCCGATGCGGCGGCCGCAACTTCAGCGACCCGATGGGGGTCCAGCGGTGATCCCAGCGGCAGGCGCGGCTCCATTCCCGACATTGCTGCATCCGCAAGGAGAGGCTCGACCGATGGACGTAGATCGTCCATCACGGATTCGTCTCCGGTTTCTGCACGACGTGGCTCCTTGGGGCCCACCCCTTTCGTAGGTCAGAATTTGGGAGCAGCATCTCCCGTGGGCTCCAGGCGGACATCAGTGACCAATCCCTCTCCCTTAGGTCCTGGCGGATCTGGGCCTGACGCCAAAGACCCTGCTCTGTTCCCAAACTCTGGTCGCCGAGCCTCGAACGCCTCTCAAGCGGGCTCGTCTTACTCGTCCACCGGCGGAGGGACGACTCTTGCCTCCCACTTCCAGACCAACCAGCTTGTCAAGACGTATACGCTACAGAATGCGGAATCAGGTCTCGCAGCCGACTATCTCAAGCGCAAGAATGTTGTCAGAGTGCGAGCCGAGGGGGAACAGTTCTTGATACAAACAGACAATGCCCGGGAGGTCGTGGATTGGATCGAGGCTATCCAGGCTGCAACCAATGTGTCGTTGGACCTAGACGACCGACCGATGCCGAAGATCATCACGTTGCCACGCAGACGTCGAAGACGTCCGGGACAAGCAGCAGCTCCTGCTACAGGAGGAGCCGCTCCACTGGCCCCGGGTACCAATAGTGGTGGGGCCACCGGCACGAGCACACCAGAGGGGAATACTGCCGCGGCTAGAGATCGGGAGCGGATGTTAATGGAAGATCAGGCGGCAGCGGCGGTCAATTGAGGTGGAAAGACGGAGGCGACGGCGATAAGATCATGTAGCATCTAGCAAATGGATCCTTTTAATCTTAAACAATCAGCACTACACGATGCATTGCCTGCAATGACCCTCTGGATCGTACGGTGTGCACGTAAGATCTCATAGTTTCTTTAGCCTGGAAGGAACTCTGCTCTTCTTCTCTTTCAGATGTACCATTCCAAATACTACGACCCACCATCCCCAGACGGCCATGAGAGTATTGCCGATTCCAATGACGGTACCCAGGCCTCCGACGGACTTGGTGTTGAGGCTGACGAGCGCCATGACAGTGTTTATACCCACAATCACACTGAGTATCGAGGTTCTCGACGGGTTTGTTGTGGGTGGCTCATACGTGGGCACTAGGGCGAATATGGCAATCAGGCTGAAGGCCAATAGGCCAAGGGAGAGCGATAAGCAGAGGAACGATTCGAGTGGTGTCAGAGCGTCATAATGAGACTCGCGCTCTGGTTGGCCGAATGCTGCTGCTGACGTTCCCGGTGGCGGGGGTACTTGAGCGAAGAATAGCAGGATACGCGGGAAGAGCAGTAAGGGTACGGCGAGGATGGAGTACCTGGGGCTCAGTCCTTGGTCCAGTCTGGCTGTCGCGCGGAAGACGATGTGCACTCACCATATCGCTACTCCGACGCCGTAGGTCGAGGTGGTGTCCATACCTCCCTCCTGCAAATGCACTGAGGCCTTGGCCTTGTCCTCGGCCGCGCGATACGCTCTGCCCAGCCCACCCGCAGACGTCTCGGGGTGTCTTGGTGGTGGTGCAGGTGGTCTCGACGCGCCCATCGGCCTGAGCTCGACTGATTCGCCCATTCGTCACTTCCACTTGAACACAAGAATTCGGGAGAGATGGTACGAAAGCGAAGTGTAACGACTTCCACGAAGTTGCAACGTCATAGCGAAGGCTCCCTCGGCGACCACGTGGCCGTCTCCGAGACCCGTCACCTGGGCATTCGCGATTGTCTGTCACTGCGACACCTACCAGTGTTAGCTGGCTCTGAGGCAGCTCAGAAGGACCCATTAGAGGACGTGAGGGGCGCCAGGATGAACTCGTATCCCAATGAGGTCGGCCATCGCCCAACTGGCAAGTATCACGCAAGCTCACCTGTGCAGTTCCTCGCCCACCCCCAACCGCTCATGTTCGTTGCCGGCCTTGCGGCTGCAGGCCCATCCGATGCCTCAAGAGACAGGAGCGGATCGAATGCCTCGTCGGGACTCAACTCTGGCCCTAGTTCTCGTCGTCCCTCGGCGTCTGCTGGCACCCTGCTCGACCCGTCAAGCCTCACCGGCGGCGCTCTCCCCTTTGCCTCTCCCCGTCATGATGCCACGCCTGCCCTCCCATCCAGCCCGCCGGCCGTGCAGTCACCACCTATAGAAGAGCTCCAGCTCCCGCCATTGGGCAGTATATCACCGTCCGATCAGCGTACGCCGACTAGAGATCAGCAGTTGCGAGACGAAGAGTTCGACAAGCTCATTACCGATTTACGAGGAGGTCTCACTGGTTTGGGAGGTAAAGGCAAGATGTGGCTTCCATATGATCGGCGCAAAGAGTTTCGTATTATACTGGTAGATAAGGTTGGTCTTCCCAGCGTGATGGGCCTTGAGTGCTCAGAGCAGAATCACCGAATGCCCGCCCGAAAAGCGCGCGATACACTGCCAGACCAGCCCGCGCGCTCAACGCTCTCTCCCCTAACGCCGAGCTCGCCAGTATATCCAGATGGACTCATCGCGCCAATATGGGTTCGAAAACATGCAGAGATGGTTCCCTCGGTATTCGTCCTGTTCCTTCGCCTATACGAGCTCCGGGAGGCGGCCGACGATCTGAGTAATGCAGACAAAGAAGCGTTCTTGGCGGAAGAGCTGGACAGGCAGAAGTCTGCGGACGAGTCGCTAGTGAAAGAGATTGGCGACAGGAGGAAGAAGCTCGGCGAAAGGGGCATAAAGCTGACCGTCGTTTTGATGGCAAGCGGAACGGCTTTAGGTCAGGCCTCGCTTCAACTACGGACCACACGCTCATTATCAGATTCGCCTTCGCTGGATCCGCGACTGTCTTATGTCCGTCGAGCCTCGGCGTTGTCCTCTCGAGCTTCACTCTTCGTCTTATCACCCGTGCCACCGGAGCAGCTGAGCGAGTTCGTTGCCTCACTGCAGGAAACTCTGCATGATTCGGCCATGGAGTATTACGCCAACCATATCAAGAAGATTCGTAGGAAGCGCGCCCGCCTGCCCACGGGGCAGGCAGCTCAAGTGAATGTTCCTCCAGGTCACATCCGGACCATCGGACCTCATGGGTGGGCTGCTAGGTATGACTGGAAGGCGGCATGGTTTGCCGAGATCCGGGGCGAGCTGGACGTGGCGAAACGGCTAGTCGTCGTACATCTGCTTCTCGTCGGGAGAGCTGATGTGAAGGTACTACGAGGATTGCTGGAACGAGCTGTCCTTCATGTTCGCCTCAACGACCATGCTACCACCGCGAACGAAGCGTTGGGCAGAGGCTAAAGTCTTGGCCGATTGCGTCGCCATCCGAGTGAGTAAACCCCAGAAGCTCTTTCCGTGGATTGACAACAGATATGCAGGCTCTGCCTGTATGGCGGGGATGGTCCCAAAGTCCTGGTCCCTTTTCACGTCCACTTGAAGCGCTTTGGGGATATGTCGAGAGGCTGGGGTATCGGTGAAGAGACGTTCGAGTATTGGAGCTGGCTTGCAAGGCAGTGAGCTAAATTCCCCATCATGTCGCGCCACCAATTCATGTACAGATACCGGATCTTCGCCGAGCTTCTTGAGCTCGCAACGTCGCATGGTCTGGCAATATCAGGCGGTTCTTTCCCCCTCTTTCCCGCCGCCGGCTCGATCGCTCACCCCCCTCCCCCAGATTACTATTCCACACCGACTTCTTCTCTCAATCCAACACAAATCCTGCAGCAACCCGCACACTACTTCTACGCTGCAGCTTGCTGCTCCCTGGAGAGAAGGAAGCGCTTCGAGCAAGCCTTGGACGCGGAGGCCAAAGCTTCAGAAGGGCAGTCTCCAGCTCCCGGTTTCGTGAATGAGAAAACGGTCGATCATTCGGCCTTGATCGTTGAGCTCTTCGGCAAAGCTTATGCCCTTTCGAAGGAACACCAGCCCCCGCAGACTCGCGTCGCTCTGCATGTCGCCTATCGAATCGCGGACATGTACATGGCCGCTCAGCAGTACGAGAAAGCGATGCGTTACTTTGAGACAATTGCTCAGAGCTTCACTTCGGACGGGTTTGAACCCCTCGTCTGCCAGATACGGCTCCTGTGGTTTCAGTGTGCACAGCAGACTGGCGAGGTCGAGATTGCAGCAAGACTTTTATTGGAAATGTTATCTCCAGGTGCGTTGTGTCTGTCGTGGGTTGTGACTCGTCTCTGAGATGAGTAGAAAGCGGTTTGCCTGCTGAGCAGCGCGTCTCGCTCCAAGAAGATTTCTTGGGCCTGCTCAAAGTAAGCCTGATAACCTTTCTTCGTCCGTCAATGAACAGCAGACTACCACTCCGTCGTCCTCCACTCCGCTATCGGTGACGCTTGGGGCGAACTCAAACTTCCGTGAGCCAATGATTACGGCTTCGGTAGTTCGAGCTGACTAGCAGTGGATGTCCGCGGAGCATTCTGGAGCGATGAGAGGGACCTTTTCCAGCCGGCACCATATCAAGTGGTGATCAGCTGCCCAGAAAACGTCGACATCTCGGCACTCTCTTTCGATAGTCTCTCTATTGCATTCTCGGATGGCAATCCCGATGTGGTGATTAAGGGAGCAGATGAATCGGAGGCGTCCGAGTCTGCAAACAGGCTGGATGCTGGAGTAAGAGACACAGATCCTGCCCCTTTAAAGACTGTTTTGCGTTGGACGCCCGGACGCGTCTTCGTCATCGAGGGATCAATCGTCGGCAGGCAAGAGAGCACTGTGAACGTGAGTCAGCAAGCAAATCTGATGGCGCCACGTCTGACTTGAGCATAGATCACGGCTATAAAGTTGCATTTCGAGCACGCTTCCTGGAAGTTCGAAATTAGCATTTACGTCCGACTGTTACCGCAATGGTCCTCCCAGACTGGTCTGATCAGCCCGATTCAAGAGCTGGCGCCGGCTGTCTCGTTGGTAATCATCAGTGATGCCGGAGAGCAGCTGAACATCAGGTTCACGCCGGCCGTTCACGGTATAAGACTGGAAGTGCAGAATGCTGCAGTCGGATACGTCAACGAAGACATACCGATCAATCTGGTGGTGCACAACGATGAAGACCTAAGACTTGCTTGCAAACTTTCTGTCTTGCTCCAGCCGGTATCAGGCGAGACAGATGGTCGGTTTCAGTCATCTCACCCGTGAGCTGGAATATTGATAGCAGCCTCTCATATCACGGTGGATGGACAGGAAAGCTCTTCGCTTTTACGCGAGATCGACCTAGGTCGACTGGACGGGTCGTCACTCTCGAGAGTGATATACTTGAAGAGTTCCATCGCTTCCATCAGAATCATGGAGGTATCCCTTCATACGACCACGGCTTCCCCGGACACCGAAGTACAACATACGGAAGAAACGCAGTGCACTATTACACTCCCGATCCTTCACCCCTTCTTTGCGTCATCCACTGTCAAAATTGGCGAAGCGAGCGGGTTGGCGGGCGAGCGATATGCTACCGTGACAACAACTTTGACTGCCCCGGGTCCTAGGCCTCTGACGGTAGACAAACTTCGCTTGGTCCCTACAGTACGCTCTGCAGACGCGACCACGGCTCCTGGCTAACTCTAACAGGACAATCACGAGATTGAGCTGGTATCAAATTCACTACCAGACGAGGATGGCGAATTCGCAACCCGTGCGTGCATGGGCAAACCAGATTGATCAATGGCTCATGTCTCAGAATGGAATCAACAACACGCTTTCTCGTTATGCTCTCGCTTCCTGGTCCGCCCGCGTCGGCCCTCAGTGGTCGTAGGTGCTGTGCCTGCAGAGGTAGAGATCACTTGGCGGACAGGAGCATCAGCATCTCCGGTGCAGACGCTCTTGCCTCTGCCGCCTCTCTCTTTGCCTCGATTCGAGCCGATCACGGCGTCCTTATCTGCCCCGTCATCAACGTCCTTGTCAGCCACCCTGCAGATACAGCTCTCTTTACGAAACGCCACACCGAAGGAGGCCTTCATCAATTTAGTCATCGAGACATCCGAAAACTTTGTTTGGACAGGTGGCCGTAACGTCCATGTGACTCTGCCTGGAGGTGGGCAGAAGGATATCCCGCTACGCCTCACGACGGTCGCTGGCGTGGGCTGGGTGTCGGTACCAGCTGTGAGGGCTTTCGAGGAGGGATTAGGGGGCCGCACAGAAATGCCCGTAACGTGGGCGAAAGGTGACGGGAAGGTCTTTGTCAGGCCGTAGTCAGGTAGTCAGGCAGTGTGCTATTGCTCATGCTGTCGCTTGCATTCGGCAGCGCTTCCCAAGCGTTCCCTGGAACCCGTTACCATCAGGCCATTGTCAAGCCGCGATGACGGCTGCTCGGACGATAGCATGATTGAACAGAGTGCATGTCAATGCGAACAGTGGAAGTCATCCAAGGATCATCACAGCTACCTTCGCCTGCCTCCCTACGCCTTCTTCTCCTTCTCCTTCTCCTTCTCCTTCTCCTTCTCCTTTGCCTTGACCTCGTCCTTCACATCCTCAGCCTTGTTAGCCTGCTCTTTGGTGTCTCTGACCACCTTGGCTGGCGCGATGGATGCCCGACGGGGACCGGGGTCTTCCTTGAGCTTCTTTGCGGCAACATTGCCAAGCTTGGCCATGACCTCGGCGACTTCAGGGTCAAACTTGGACCAGGGTCGTCTGAGCCAAGTCATGATGATATGCCTCTGCTCCCGTTGCACTTGCAGCTCGTGCTCTACCTTCGTCTTGGGGCCGAACACGGGCACGGGCTGAGCTGGGCCCGCAGCAGCAGCAGCAGCGGCCGCGGCCGCGGCATCCGCTTGCGACTTGGTGTCGGGGCCGATACGCGGCCTGACGGAACCTCTTCGATCGCCCTTGGCATCTTTCGGGTCGACGAGCATGTCGCGCGGGGGCTGTATGCCCTCCTCCTTGAGCCGCGCGAGAACCTTGGCGCGCTCCTTCTCCATCCGCACCACATGATACGGCTTCTTGACGGGTGCGCCGGATTGGGCCTTTGGACCTCGCTTCAGCAGCTCGAGGTTAGCGGTAGGCAGCAGCACGCTCAGATCCTCCAGATCGCCCTCGACCAACTGCTCGCGCAAAATCTTGTCGTTGCGCGCCTGCTCCTTGGTGCGAGGACCGATAAAGAGCTGCTTGAGGAAGGGGTACTCCTTGTCGAGCTTCGCGTCCAGTTCTTTCTGCTTGGCCTTCTCTTGGGCTTCTTTCTTCTCAAATGCTTCTTTAGTCAGTGGACCGTGCGGCTTGGGAAATGCGATGGGCGCAAAGGCGTTGGGGTAGGCATCCAGCGTCTTGGCGTTCTCACAGTCCGCCAGCTCGTCCTCCAGCTTCTGGATCATGATTTCGTGCTTGATCCACGCGTCATGGCCAGGGACATACCCTATCGTAAGCTACATCCTCGTCGACAACGCCGTTATCTGCGAGACCACTCACCGTTGTGCGTCTGTTCCCAACGAAGCTTGGCAATGACATACTTGAGCGCGGTCGCGTGGTGCTGGCGCAACATTGCATACGACACTTTGGGCGGAGCAGCGGGGTTGATCTTGCCGAGCACCTGGCCCTGCGCGGCCGACTTGACCTTGGACGTTGGGCTCATGAGCGGAGTCCCGATCTTCGTTGAAGTGGGAGAGAAGAGGGGCGAGCGCGCGTATAGCGGGGAGAGTTGCGGGGAGGGCGACGGCGAGCCATCGAGGCCCGCAGTCTGGATTGCAGGGTGCAGAAGAAGAGCGACCATGTTGTCAGAGTGAGCAGGGGACTGTCAGTTGTCAGCGAGACTGTACGTTGGTTAGATTCACGCGAGAGACGGAATCGACTCGATGCGCATTGTAGGATCAGCCTCTCCTCGCGACTCCTCTTGTAGGCCCAGCGCTGAGATGAGGATCAGGCATCGTCCTTTCATCGGTTGCCAAAACGCGTCTGAACTGCCGGGTCCTTTGATATACGACGGGGCTGGCGTCTCCTTGTGAGAGGCCTGGTGACGTGTCGAACTCACTAGAACAGGATCTGCCGTGGCACCGGCGAAGGCCAACAGGGAGACCTTCACGGTAACTGTACACATTGTTTGTTGTTGCCAAGGACGGTGGCATCGCCAGCAAATCAGGTGCATCAGTCGATACGTAAAGTAGTATTACTCACATAACTGCTATGTAGATGAGATCGCCCGATATGCTTGTCGGTACAACATGAGACACAATGGGTCGACCTTTGGCGGTCAATGGTCTCCCGACTTACCCAGACCACTGCTTCCTGGCATCTGTAAGGGGCACGTACTGGCGATCAGTATTTGCAGAACGCGCAGGCGACGTGTATCAGTCTCACCATGACACCAAAAAGCTTGGTCTTTGTCACCTTGCCACTTTCCGATTTGTCGACCTGCCATATATCTACAAATTAGTACCTTTCAAAGACGGGCATGAGATGGTTCACCCTGTGAATTCTCGCCGACCGGTATGAACATTCTCCCCGGCTTGGCCAGCTGATCGATGAGGGCTTGCGGAATTTCTGGCGCGGCGGCCCCCACATGTATGATCTGATACGGGGCTGATCATGAGTCACCATCTTCGACGCTCGGCCACGGCAGGTCATACCTAGCGGAGGATACCCCTCTCGCCCATCGCCACAGATCATCTCGATCCTACCTCGACCCGCTCCAAGGTCAATCCCGTCATTACGGAGATTCTCGCGGGACATCTCGACCAGTCCTGGCAGGTGGTCGATACCGACCACTGCCGCGTGCGGGGCCAGATGATGCAGGACGGCAGTGACTACAGTCAGGCCTTCTATACTGATGTTTCGCCCGCATGTGATCACTCACGATACCCGCTTCCGCTGCCTACATCGAGGATGGCTCCGCGAGCCTCGTCTCCCTTGGGCAATAAAGGAAGCAGGTTCTCACACGCGTGTGCATGCATGTGAGGGGCAGATATTGTAGCATTGAAGCCTATGCGTCTAGTCCATCAGCCCCCATCGGTTTCGCGAGGACGCAAAGGCTGACTGCGGCGAGTCTTCATACGCAAATCGACCGTTAGGGACGTAATTCTTCCTATCGACCTTGCGCATGGCCTACCATCAGTCCTTCTCTCAGCGTGACAGCGGCAATGTAGCGTACAGCAGCGACAACTGGAGACGCAATCAGGCCCGCTTTCTGGAGTTTGTCAATGAGCTAGACGTCAGTGTGCCGAGCCGCTCGCGCGAGGCAGAGGACGAGCCTCGTCATTCGTCGAGCCAGAGCACAACCACGCCATTCTGGACCAGTCGCGAAGTCTGCGCGCGAAAATTGTAGGAAAAGGCAGACCGTTGCGTCTGCAAGGCGTGAAAGTGGGATTTGCCGCACGACGCAGCGGTAGACAGGACGTCGGATGGCGTATGACGGGGATCAGTGATGAGTTGATGGATGATCAGATGCTGCGAACAAGAGAATGCTGATGAGCAGTTCTCGAGCAGACGACCATGACAAGCGAGATGAGAGGCCTTCTCTGAGAACGGCTACGGCTCGGGCAGAAGGCGAAAGAGAAACAACCAAGGCGAGCGATGCGTCAGACAAAGGACGGGGCGGAGTCGGGCGGTGGAGGTTTTCCTAATCTCACCCTTACCCCAGTCCGTATTTCCTAATCAAAGCTAATGCCATTAGGCAAGCTCTCTGATCAGCAACGAGGGGAAACTTTCGTTCAACATCTCGCTCTTTGATCTATCTACCTTTCATCTCTCCTACGGCTCGTCGCCATCTGTACAGTGACGCGTGACGCAGCGATCAGCAGTAACGTGCCGTGTATCTGGCGATTCACAGCTGAGTACAGTGCAAGCTTGTGCCGCTACGTGTAGGTGAGTGTCGCCGGTCGCTCAATGCTTCTTCGCCTTCCCGCACCACCCTTCATCAACTCCCCTTAGTATGACGAAAGAAACCTGCAAAAATAGGAAGTGCCATCTGCATCTGCGGCCCCATCGAGGGTCAGCTATGCTGTCACCAGGACCTCTGATTCCACAACTACTCCCGCTCGCGCTCTCATAGTTTGGCACTGGAAGAGAGGCAAATTGCTGATGATCCAGATGTCCACTTGTCCACCTAGATCTTTGCAATGCATCGCTGTTTCGCCCATCCTCGTCAATGCACATGCTTCGAAGCTCTATGAACGTCATACCATATGAGAGCTCGGACGCACCACAAATGCCGTGTTGCCGGCCAGCACCCGGATAGGGATTTCGCACTCCACCAGCTCCGTTTTCATTTCCTCCCACATTACCTGTCCTGATTGGTCTTTGCCGCGAGGTAGAGGAACCAAGGGCGCCAGACCAGGCGAAGCGGCGAAAAGGGAATTGTCCTTGTCGCCTATGGCCGAGTTGAAGCCAGTGTCGGGCAAGAGGTGAACCGGTGCTGAGCCTGCATGCCCATCCACTGATTTGCGCGACACCCTCCTGCCATCCATGCTCCTCTGACTGCGTCTTGGTGCAGGTATGGCAACAAGGAAGGCCAAACGGACGCGCCACTCGATACCACCCTGTTTCCCGCCTGGGCCTGCTGCGAGCGCGAATGCTGGTGTCGCATCACTGGGGATGTCCAGAGTGACGGCCATCCGAGTGGTACCGAAGATGTAAGACGAGCGGTAATCAGCATGCAAGCGCGCCAGGGGTGGGTGTTTGATATGGCCACTGGTGTTCGCGGACAACGGCAGCAAATTCTCAGGAATGATCTCATGCGATTCCAGATATGCCGACAACTTGAGGACTCGGCGGGTGGAAGCGGGCTCGTTGAAAGTCAGGATCGCCAGAACGGTCTCGCCCAGCCGATAGGTCGTTTTTATCAGCGTAAGCTCAGCGACTTGTTCGCCATCTTTAGCTATGTCAAAAGAGGCTGTGCTATCAGAGTATGCCCCTATTCACAGCAATCGGCTGACCTTTGGCTGAATGACGACTCAAAACCTCCACAGCCTCACCGCATGAGCCTTCTTCTCCCACTTCCAATAGATCATGGTCGCCGTCGAGGATACCTCCCATCGCAGATGATGGACGATCGGTGTCTGACTTGCTGCCGTTCGGCACAGACAAACTCTCGCCCTCGGACAGGCGGTTGTTGCGATGCCCATTGACGAGAGGGTCAACGGGACGATCGACAGCAACTGTCGTACGCAATCGTGAGGATGGGATTTTACTTGGAGACATAGGTGGCATGCGAGGAGACGATCGACCTTCGGGGGTTGCTGCCGCTGCAGTGTCTTCCTCGAGGTGTTCGACCAAATGTTTGGCATACTCTCTCAGAGACTCCTCCGAGTCTGGAATCTTCTGCCCTCTGCGGCCGTCGGCGCCGCTCGATCTGCGTCTCTCCATGTTGGTCCGCAAAGCAGTCGAGGTACCGGTTCCTCTCCGGTTCATCGGCGTTTGCTCTTCTACTTTGCCCTCGTCAGTCGTCTGAATGATAGGCGCGAGGACATCGTATGTGCGCAGTGGCTTGGAGACTGGACATCAGCCACACTTAAATGACTCTGTAATCGATACGAACGGGAGACATTCGCCCATACTCGTATCGGCACAGAGATGTCTCGACTGCGCTGGCGTTTCGCTTGGCCTGGCAGCCCCACGGTGAGTGAAATTATAAGATCATACGAAAAGCGATAGGCCTTTCCTCGGTGCACGGGAGGCAGGCTTACGGGCAGCTTGAGCGTATACAAAACTGTCATGAGTCCTGCTCAGACATCTTTGAGAGTCACGCACATTCTTTGCTCTCGCCTTCCCGCAGCCGGAGATCAACGCCGAGGAGGCTGCGTGCAGTCTCGAGCACTGGCAGATCTTTCATATTCCATACTCTCTTGCGTTCCTCTTCCAGAGATCCCCCGGCTCCGCCGTAGACGAGGTCTTTCGCCAATCCAAACAAGCTGCCTGTCAAGGAAGGTTGAGTAGCGGTCCCTATCGTGCCTGTTCCAAAGCTGAGCTGCCATCGTGAGGTACTGGCGCCCGCTTGGGAAGAGTCGCCCGGGGAGTTGAGGGACCCTGACCCGACGGGCTGATGAAGGAGCATGCTACGAAGGGGTAGTAGAGGATCTGGAGGAATATAGTGGTTGGAAGGGTGAAAGTGGGATACAAGCCGGGTATATGCCCAGAGTATCGTCGTCTGACCTTTCGGTTCTGCAGCTCGGTCGCGAATGTAGGGATGCGTTGGCGGTGGAAGGGGCGACACACTATCAACGCCTAGTGCCGAAGCGCCGTAGGCATTGTAGTATGACGGAGTTCTCGAGCTACCTGGACGTGATGATGACGAAGGATTACGACTGAGGCGTGGTCGAGAAGATCCCCTTTCCATCGAAGGTCGCGGCGAATCCGTCAGATCCACAACGGATTGTGAGGTGGACGATACGCCGGAGCTTGTGTAAGTCCGCGAGGCTGTTTCACCTGAGCCACTCTGTTGAACGAGATGGCTTCCACTTTCGGCTATTGATGGGAGCTCTCCACTTGATCCTGGAAGAGTCGATGTCTGTACAGGTGGGGACAGGGCCGAAGTTATGGATATCTTGCGGGAGTGAGGGTGAGATGAAGGAATGCTGGTTTGCCCTTGCGGTCTTCGAGTCGGGAGGGGAGGCGGCGCTGGAGACTGTTCAGCTCTAGCTTCAGCAGGAAGGATCAGACGCTCACGCTGCCCACCCAATGCCCAGACCATCTCCTGTGGACTCAATCCTCCCTTACCCAGAGCCAGACTCCTTGTTTTCCTGCTATGACCACCGCTAGCCTCTCGCCTTCTAAAGGCCTCCGGACTTCTGATTCCCGGCATCCCATCGTAAGGAGTCGAGCTGTCTGGCCAACCAGGCGCTCTATAAGCCGGATTAGCGCCTGGGCTATAAGGATAGCCGAGATTGCCTGGGGAGGGCATGGGAGAAGGCGAAAGCCTAAGGGGCGAGGGCGGGCCTTGTCTGGATGGCCCTGCTTCTGCATTCTCCTTCTCTCTTCGCTTGATGCCTAGTCCAATCTGATTCTGCCTTCTAGGCAGCGTCGGTTCTTCGTTTTCAGGCGGTCTGAAGGAGGGCATCGGCCTAGGGGCGGCGGATTGCACATCTGTGGTAGCCGGCGTTGGGGGAGGTGGGATATGCTGAGCATGCGTCGCTGGACGAGTGTTGGTGAATGTGATGATCGCAGAAAAGGTCTCTCCTGCATAGAAAGCCGAGGCCGAGGGGAGGACGGTGACTCGTAGGTGAGTCTCGTCATTGGGAGTGACAGTGGAGGCCGGCGAGGCTGCCGACGAGAATGGGAAGAATGAGCTCATCTTGGCTCTGGGGGATTTGATATTGGCGGCCGCATCCTCTGTGCCAGCTCAGACCAGGCGGATCTCGTCTGGAAGCCGTTTGAAGGTGGTTAAAGTAAAAGAAGACGGAATGTGACTGGGCTGAAAGTCGGTGGACGCGGTGCGTGGCCCCGCCAAAGGGTTCAGATCCCTCGACATTCCAGCTTATCCCTCGATAAGCCCAGTGTTTCTCGCCTCTGAGCGCATTGCCTGGCACACGCAGAGCCATCAGCTCGACCCATATTGATGCATCGGTACAGCATGATATGCATAGCTGCGAGACTCGCCTCGATTGAGCGGCGAAACCTTTCCCCTCAGCAGCCGAGATGTCTACCGAGCGTACACATCGCCGCTGGAGACCGACGTCGATGTCGTGACACTCACATACTCACGAGTGTCTTGGCTGCGTGTCCTGTGCCCATTTGCAGGAAGCGCGACTTGTGGCGACTTGAAAAGGACAAAAGCCAATCTGTTCAAGCGATTGAGGAAAGGCAAAAGGGCGTCACGCGTAGCAGTTTGAATGTCGTTGCGGTCCCTTCATCGATGGCACCATCTGCACCGTATGTACTTCTGCGCATCAGTCCCAGCTTTCAGTGCAAGAGACGCCAGATCAGCGCGATACTCGAATGGAGGAAGGCCAGGTATCATGTGCCACAACGTCTGTGCCACTCGTTCCCAACTTCGGCACATCGCGAAAAGCCCGTTCACGGCGTGTTTGCCAAGAGTGTGCTTTTCACTGTCACTTTTACCTTCTTCCCAATTTTACCTCGAAACTGTTCCCTCACATCGAATCGTAAACAGTGTCGTAGACAACAGCGACGTCTTCTGCATAGCCTCCGACTTTCCCGACCTTTCTACCTCCAGTACTTGGCGAGATCTTAACGGTGGCAAGTGAATCCTTCACCTTGTCTGCCCGGCGCGGATGGCTGCGCCCTCCGAGCTCTGAGGATGGCCCCATCGACCCCTTCCACACCCCTCGGATCCTCTGGTCGAACACATGGCAGTCCTTCCGGATCTCCGGCGCCCACCGTCGCGGCTCCAGGCACATACACACTTGAGGTAGATGTCCAATCCGATATCGGCGCGGCCTGCTCACGAACAGGATGTAACACCCGGTGTGAAGATCTTTGTCGTCAAGCCTCTACCGAATGGCCAGGAAGAACATCGCAAAGCTGAGGTCCTGTCGACTCGCGATAAGCCTCGATCAGCGTTTGCACCGAAACCGAAGCCCGGCGACCCAGTGCCCGATCCAAGAGATGACACTGAATACTACGTGCACTATGTCGAGTTCAACAAGCGTCTCGACGAGTGGGTTGGAGGCAGTCGTCTCATCACGGACAAGGAGATGGAATGGCCAAAGCCGAAGGACGAGGGGAAGAGGAAGGACAAGATTGGCAAGGCGACACCCGGGGCGGCCTCGCCCTTGCGAGCGGCGTCTTCTCCTCGACCGTCAGGCAGTCTGTTGAAGAAGGCCGCGACCAAGGCGGCGGCTGCTGCGATCAAGGGGCAGGCTTCTGGCAAGGATCTACCGTTACCCAAAGCCTCTACGCTCAAACGCAAGGCGACAGATGAGACGATCAAGGTAGAAGACGACGAAGACGCAGATGGCGAGGAGGTCGATGGCGACGGGGATGTCTCAATGTCCCAAGCAGGCTCGGAGGATGCAGATGGCGAGGTGGATCTGACTGCGCCATCGAATCCGCAAGCGGCCCCGCCGGTCTTCTCCAAAAAGCAGGAAATCGAGAAACTGCGTACATCCGGCTCGATGACACAGTCTCATTCGGAAATCTCGCGAGTCAAGAACCTCAACAAGCTCCAAATTGGCAAGCACGAAGTCGAAGCCTGGTACTTCTCCCCGTACCCTGCGGAATACGCCCATCTACCCCTTCTCTACCTGTGCGAGTTCTGCTTGCTCTACTATCCCTCGTCGACCCAGCTTGAAAGGCATCGCACGAAATGCACTCTGTTACACCCTCCCGGAAACGAAATATACCGCCACCAGAACATCTCGTTCTTTGAGATAGATGGACGTCGACAACGGACATGGTGCAGAAATCTTTGTCTCGTCTCAAAGTGTTTCCTCGACCACAAGACACTCTACTACGATGTGGATCCTTTCATGTACTACTGCATGACGGTCAAGGATGACTACGGGCAACACCTGATCGGCTATTTCTCGAAGGAGAAGGAGAGTCCGGAGGGGTACAATGTCGCGTGTATCTTGACGCTCCCGCAACATCAGCGAAAAGGCTATGGCCGACTGTTGATTGAGTTCTCGTACGAACTGTCGAAAAGGGAGAACAAGCTGGGCAGCCCGGAGAAACCGCTTTCGGATTTGGGTTTGTTGAGCTACCGGGCGTATTGGCAGGAGAAAATCGTCGAGCTGCTGCTGGACAGCGAAGAGGAGATCAGCATCGATGAGATTGCCCAGCGCACATCGATCACCCATGGCGACATCCTGCATACGTGAGTCGTCGCGCTGCTTTACTCCACAGTGTGAGCTGACGATCAGCTGTCAAGCCGTGCAGATGATCAAGTATTATAAGGGCCAGCACATCATTCACCTGACCGACAAGGTCATTGACCAATACACAAAAGCCAAAGCCAAAGCAAAGCAACGGATCAATTCCGACTATTTGAGGTGGAAGCCGTGAGTCATCTCTTAGCGTGTCGTTTTGTGAGCTTAGTATCAGACCTGTTTTCAGCAGAGCGCAACTGGCATTCGGGTTCTAGGATAGGTTGTACATGGTCACGATAACGAAATGTAGACACAGTATGTTGTAGCCATGCATTTACCATATTGAGCTCTGGGCCGCTCATGGATCATCTCAATCAACCGGAAAGACAATAAATTATGAGGGTCCTTTGACACCCCATCGCTCAACCATCGACCATCTCCTTGTTCGCCGATTTGGATTGACAAAAGGACATTCAGTCTGCGAGCGCACAGTTGATTCATGCTATAGTATGTGCAGGCATGCACGGGGGAATCGACGTTGTCCTTGGCCTTTTGATCGCTGCATCCGGACGAGGTCGTCGGGGGACAGGGGAGCACTTTGTCGTTGGGCTTTGGGGCGAAGACACATATAACGATCACAGCGCACTGCATCGTGAACAGATGACCTTGCGTGTGGACTGTATCGATCGTCAACCCTAGATACAACCATACATCATGCCGTACAACCCTCTCTCCGGTGGACTGCCATATGGAGCACATATCATCGTGCTTTTCACCTTCGTCTTTGCCTCTCTGGTACTCTCGTGAGTGTCCCATTTCCCCCAGTCGCTGGTACGTCTGGTCTTGAAGAGACTGACCTCAGGATCCTGCTCACATTTTCCTCGCCGTTCATCTCGAGCATCAACTTTCTGCGACTCCCCGGCAATGGCGGCGACACGACGTTCGGCTCGTTTGGCTGGTGCTCGCCCGACTTTTGCCTGTCCAACCGCGTCGCATACGAGTGAGGCTCTATGTCGTGGCACAGACAGAGGAGAAGACGCAGACTGACAGATAGGTATGGCACGCAGGTGAATCGCGCCTTGACCGGTGGGATGATGCTTTGGGCCATTTGTGCGTCTTTGCTTTCTTTGGGACACGAAGTGCTCATGCCCAGCCGTCATTTTCCTGTTCTTCACGCTGCTTGCTGTCCTTCCATTGCTGTTCGTACACGAGTCCCGAGCACTTCGATTTGTAGGCAACCGCACGTTCTTCATGTTCTTCGAGGTGAGTCCTTATCTGAAGGACCAGTGATATGCCCAGCTCACTGAACGCAGAATATGGCCACGCTCATCGTGGTCATCGCGTGGCTGTTCAGCATATACGGCTGGTCCATCGCCCACCGCGCATTTGAAGAGGCCGGAACGGCTGTCCACCTCGGATCCGGAGTGAGCCCTACCGAGATGATTGAAGGATATGCGCGAGCTGACGGTAGATCTGGATGGGCTTGACGGTCATGCTCTGCATGTTGGTGTGAGTTTTGCCGCCCATTCCGTGGATGCTCTGCTGATCTCCAGCGTCTTCGTGATAAACTGGCCTGCCGACGCGTGGGACGGGACGGCCACGAGGGCCCGAGGCGGAGTCGGGGCTCGTGGACTGCCTGGGCCGACAGGCGATGGGTATTATCACTACAAGCGAACCACCCGAGAGATCGTCCCGCGAGTATAGTCTACAGCTTGAGGATTGTCAACACACGATACTTGCTGAGCAAGTTTAGCCGTGCTTGTGTATGCTGGGTGATGCATGATGCGCTAAGAGATGACATACAACAATGACCTGCGGCGGTCGTTTCCCTCTAAAAGTCGTACACGTCCTGGCCCGGCTGTGTGGGCTGTCCGCCCCCATACGTCTGGCTCCCGAGGCCCATGCCATCGCCGTACGGGTCGTATTGGCCTGTCACCCCTGGAACGCCGGCGGGCTGCGCGACCTCCGGCGCCAACCCCATCTCTATCCTCTGAGCCTGCTGAGAGAACTGTTTCTTGATGTCGATCACTTGCTGCATGAGCAGCGTACATGCGCGTTTCAGCGCATCCGCTGGATTGGATCGATCGTCCGTCTGGATCTTGATAAGTACGTCGTTCTCGAGCGGATGGGGGACCTTGTATCCGGCGAAAAGGACCGAGGGGTCGAGCAGGAGTTGGCTGTTTGTCAGCATTGGTAGTGGGGAAGACCACGGTGCACTGACGATCGAATCATGTTGGCCAGTGTGTGGTCTTGCTTTCTCATCATGACCGTGGCGGCGTTTGGGATCTTGGGATCCTCAGTGATAGTCAGACTGCGATGTCAGTATTGCAATCCCCAGTACTTGGAAGACTGACGCTTTCTCCCCGTCCTCGAGCAGCCACGAGTCTATCCGGTTCGGCTGGTTCATCGCGCCTGAATAGTGTCGTGATCAAGCCCGAAGGCTGAGAGAATGGACCGGGACGTCGCAGTCACCAGCTGTCTGATCAGCTCGGTCGGTCATATTCCAGGCTGTCTTGAACTGGGATAGAGACACGAGTGTGATCATAAACTGGTCATTTCGTTGATCGGCATGGTCCGTGGACCGTTCCGTGGATTGACAGATTTAGAAAAGGGTTGTAATCATTCGAGGAGGGGGAGATGGAGCTGTTCAGATAGCACAGAGGATGCGAACACTCACAATCTGATTGTATCTGCCTCGTAGAAGGGCTCAACGTCGTGACTAGATGTTCATCTCCCTGTCTTCGACCTCACCATCAACTGGACTGGGCGCCACCCTCACTAATCCCGCGGCAATTAGATCCGTTCCGAACGACGCCGGAATTCAGGGCCCCATCACCGGTCAGGCACGCCGGCGTGAGGATTCTATGATGCAACGTCATCCCTCATGGTGGTTAACCCTGATTTACCTTTTTCCCAGCCAACCGCGCCTTTTTCATTCGGAAAGACAGTGGACAGAGACATCCTTTGACCTGTTCAACATCCATCTCATCAGCTTCTCGCCGCCATCGTCTCACCCCATCTCATCACCCTCCCCCAAATCTCCCGTCGAGAAAGGAACGAGGAGAGCAGAGGCAGCGTACACACAGGCGGAGTTGTAGTAGGAATTGGGCCTGACTCGTCGACGCCTCGGGCCCTAGAAATCCTCGGCAACAAAGTAAGCTCTCCTTGGTCTCTTCCTTGCCCTCGACACCCCCTCTCTCTCCCGTTCCGTCGTGTCCTCTTCGACCCAACAGAGCTGCATCATCCCAGCATCATCTCTTCGCCCGCTTCTAGATTGTTCCTCTACCCAATCCCGCTGAGTCTCGGAGACAGAGCTGACGCCATCTCTTCACCTCTTTCCTCCTCCCTTTGTCGTCCGTCATCTCGTCGCGCTCATTCCCACCGCTTCCCGCGACTCGTACAAACGTGGGCTGTTCACCATCACCGCCATCATATATCAACCCCTCCGGACGCCCATCTCTACCTCCCTGGCCGACTGCACCTGGCCCCTACCCTGGCATTGATCTCACTTGATCATTCGCCATGGCCCTCTACACCACCCCGAATATGAAACGTTCGCACCGTCACAGAGCCTCGTTCTCCTCATATACCCCTACTTCCCCGACCACCAACCCAACCGAAGCAGACAAGATGGACTCGATGCACCCAGACCCGACACCGCTGCCACCGCCGTCGCTGCCAGACATTCGCGCTCAGGTTCAGCGACTCGAGTCTGCGCTCAAGGCAAAAGGTCACCATCTATCTGGACGAATCATTCATGTCTGCCATCATCTTCCAGTCGAGATCATCCGCATCGTTCCACCTGATGCGCTCGAGAGCGGAGTCTTGTCGCCCCCCATGACGCCCGAGTTCAAGCCAGAAGACCAGGAGGCAATGGTGGAAAGCAAGGATGCCAAGTGGAGAATCCACTCCCGGGCCGGTCACACCGCCATGGTGTCCGGTATCAAAAGCCTCTCCGAGACGCATGAGCAGTCCATCGTCGCATGGACTGGCGAGGTTCTCTTGCAGTCGACAACGACCCCTTCCCCTCGCGACCCTCCGCCCAGTCTTCCTTCTATCGTCGCGAGCATGGCGGAGAAGGTGATTCCCGGCCTCAAACCACAGAATGCTGCGGAGAAGGGAGCAGAAGCAGGACCGAAGGACGAGAAGATCTTGAAGGTCTTTGGAGGAGAGTTCAGTGCGGAAGAGAAGAAGGAGATTGAGAACGAATTGGCGAGGTTCACGGAGGTCGAGTACAACATTGAGAAGGCCGGCAAGCTCAACTACGCCCCCGTCTTTCTCCCGCCAGATGTGAGCAAGGGACACTACGAGGGCTATTGCAAGAAGAGTTTGTCGCTCATTGCTCAACATGGTGTCGTGAGCTAAAGATTAGCCCTCTGGCCCCTGTTTCACTACCTCCTCTGGCTCGACTCCACTGCCACTGTGCCCTCCCCAGACCCGGCATGGATCGCCTACCATACCACCAACCTACTGTTCTCCCAGAAGGTCGCAGAAATATACAAACCTGGCGACCTCATCCTTGTTCACGATTATCATCTACTCCTTGCGCCCAAGATGATCCGAGAAGCCCTCGGACAAGTCACACACATCCATTCGACCGGATGGGGCACAGCTCAGCCTTCTCCGGGGGTCGGTAGCGCACAGAAGAAGATGGACTGGGAGACAAAGAACTTCAATGACACCACTCCTACCGCATCCGATCACGTCAAGAGTCAGTCCAGGCTCGACAAGCAGGCCTTCCTCGGCAGCGTAGGTAACGCGTTGGGTCATCATCTCAACCATCAACACAAAGAGCCGCACGAGATTATGATTGGGATGTTCATGCACACGCCCTGGCCGAGTTCGGAGATCTTCCGCGCTCTACCAAGTGAGTGTCTTTCTCACTTCGAGGGTACTGGGCTAACCTGCAGAACGTCGCGAGATCCTTGAGGGCATGCTTGGCGCCAACATCGTCTCCTTCCAGACCTATTCCTACTCCCGCCACTTCGTGTCGACTTGCATCCGTGTTTGTGGATTCGAATCAGCTCCTGGCGGTGTCGAGGCGAACGGCTCTTTCACCGCCGTCGGGTATTGCCCCATCGGCATTGACATCGAGCGTGTGTCTCACGACCGCGACTCGGCTGGCGTGCAGCCAAAGATGGACAGCTTGAGAATGATATACCGCGGCAAGAAGATCATTGTTGGCAGAGAGAAGCTGGACATGGCCAAGGGCGTGTACAACAAGCTTCAAGCATTCGAGAAGTTCCTTCAAGTATATCCCGAATGGCGGGGAAAGGTCGTTCTCATCCAAGTCACCACGCCGGCTCTCGCCGAGCACCCCAGATTGGAACGGATGACTGCCGAGCTCGTCAGCCACATCAACGCCACCTACGGTAGCCTAGACTTCAACCCGGTGCACCACTAGTGAGCAGTCTTCTTCTCAGCAGGACCTCATACTGACCGCGCAGCCACCAAGCTATCGAGCGTGACGAGTACTTCGGCTTGCTATCTGATGCCGACCTTGCCCTCATCACCTCTCTTCGAGATGGCATGAACACCACCTCCATGGAGTTCATCCTGTGCCAGCACAAGACGAAGAAATCGCCTCTCGTCTTGTCGGAGTTTATGGGCACGGCCGCCTCTTTCCAATCGGCCTTGCAGATCAACCCGCACGACTTGCTTGGCGTGGCCGATGCCATCAACCATGGCTTGACCATGTCTGACGAGGAGAAAGAGGAGCGCCACGCTGCTTTGTATGACGGCGTTGTGGGACACACATCTCACACTTGGGCGGCGATGCTCCTGAAGCAGCTTCTGGAGAACGTCGGTTCGGAGCACACGGCTCATCAGACACCTGCATTGGACCTACCCGCCATGTCTGCGAAGTACAAGAAGGCCAAGAAGCGTCTCATGCTGTTCGATTACGACGTAAGCTCTCTTGCATCAGGGTGGGCATGGCCAAGCTGACCACCAGGGCACCCTTACTCCAATTGTCAAGGTCCCATCCCAAGCCATCCCCACCGACCGCACCAAGGCGGCTATCTCAGCTATCGCCGCAGATCCGAAGAACGTCGTCTACCTGATCTCGGGGCGCGACGGCGATTTCCTCGAGCAGCACTGGGGTGATGTACACCGGATAGGCATGTCTGCAGAGCACGGTGGCTTCGTTCGAGCCCCGGACAGCCACGAATTCAGTAACATGACGGAAAATCTCGATATGAGCTGGATGAGCGAGGTCGAGGAGATCTTCAGGTATTACATGGAGGTGAGACATTCTCCGGCTATGGATGTGCCACCATTCCTGACAAGCAGCGCACATCGGGCAGCACAATAGAGGTCAAAAAAGCATCCATCACTTGGCATTACCGGAATTCCGACCCGGACTTCGGGTGAGTGCTAATAAAGTCAATTTTCGGTTCAGCGCTCATGTGCTAGCGAATTCCAATGCAAGCAAGCTCTCGACTTGCTCGAGTCATCGTTGGCGCCCAGGCGCCCCATTGAGGTGCTCGTGGGGAAGAAGAACCTCGAAGTTCGACCACTTGCCGTCAACAAGGGCGAGATTGTTCGTCGATTGATCTACGAACATCCCGATGTCGACTTTGTCTTCTGCGCTGGTGACGACAAGACCGACGAGGACATGTTCCGATCTCTTCGTACCATCTTTCCGCCTGGCGGGGTGCACAACGGTGAACCGGTCATCCTCAAACCTCCTGTCGCTGTCACGTCGACCATGGACCCTGACGAGGCGGACGAATTGCCCGATGTCGAGCTCAGGCTTACCCCTGATAACATCTTCTCGACAACGGTCGGCCCGCCGGCGAAGAAGACGCTGGCAGAATGGCACGTCACATGTCCCGAGGAGGTGGTGGAGACGATGGAAGGATTGCTTGCAGAGTAGACGATAACGCAATGAAAGCGGAAGAAGCGACTCGGAACGTGTAGTGGATAGATGAAAGATGACAACAGCACGGCCTGAATGATTTACACGATGTATGCATGAGATCTGTCACTGTTACAAGTTCGTAGAGCGGGTCTAGCTTTACAATACCGTGACTAGACTTGGCCGTCGGGACCGCCGTTTTCTGGCCGACTTCGCTTGCCTGCTTCTTCCTCTACAACGGCTCCCGCCTGCTGGGCTCCAATGTTCTGACCATATGCGGTGACCTCCCTGACAGCAGCTTCGACCGCTCTGCGTATCCGCTCCTCCGTTTCCTCTTCGCTCAGACCCTCCGCCTGCGCCTCAGCCATGATCCTCTGCGAGACGGCTATCAGGTCGGAAGTCCGGTCATTGGTGTACGACTCCATGGCCAAGTTCGAGAGTCCTCCAGCAGCAGGCCCAGTGCCAGCGGCGGCACCAAGCTCTGCTGCGACTTCGCCGTTCAGACCGCCTGGTACGCTCGGCAAAGCTGGCAAGAGTGCTGCCACGGCCGGTAAGGAACGCAGGTATTCGCTGATCTCGGGATTGTCCTCTTCGAGCGTCTGGTCCGCCTACGCATGAGCTGCTTGACAAGAGACGGAAGCCCTGGTATGGCTCACCCGGAGACCATCTTCGTTCATCCGCGTGGGGTCTGCTCCCCTTTCAATCATCTCACGGGCAAAGTCGACACTCTCCACCGTGAAGAGCGGTGTCTCGCCGTCTTCGTCGCCGAGGTTGATATCACCTCCCTTGGACAGGAGGTACTCGAGCAATTCGAGATGGGCATAAGAGGCAGCTGCGTGCATGGGCGAATACGAGTTGGCATCTTTGGCGTTTGGACTGACTCCTGTGCTGTCAGCAACATTCCATGACGGGTTCTCGACATCTGACCCTCCACTTCGACCAAGTGCTGAGCATCAGCAACATTCGAGGCTCGGGCAGAGTTTTCCTACCTGGACACGCTGAAGATCACCGTCTGAAGCCGCCACCCAGATATTCTGCATCGATCGGCCGGTCTGTACCATCTTCTTGGCTCGTGCTGCCCCTTTTCTAGCTGTTATCGAGAGTTGAGGAGGAAACAACAGCTATATTATCGGAATCTCACCAAAATCTCAATCATACTCCACCTTTCAGGCACGCCGTCCAACACGAGTCCGTCCTGCAATGACAGCGAGGCCATCTTACACCTTCTCTGTCTTCCAAACAGCAGCGCATAGGAAAGACTCGAGGACAGATGGCGGAGGCTGGTCCGAGCGTGGTGAAGTCGATCAGAGCTTCCACCAAGCGGCTCGACAACAATGCTCTTCAAGCCGAAGCGAGGCAACACCTCGACGCCGCGTATGGCGACTCGGACATCTTACACGGCAGCCAGCATGCTACGCAGAGCTCTTCCAGGCCAAGCTCAGCACTTGGTAAGGGGAAACGGAAGCGGACTGTGAAGGAGGAACTCGCGTATTGGGAGGCCAAAGAAGCGACCACAGCTAAAGAGGTCCGTTCTTCCTAGTCTGCCATGGTGGTCACAGACTCACATGGCCAGCTCGAAGAGACAACGGCGATATTGCCCAAGCTCCTCGAAGAAACACAAGAGCAGCTACAATCGTTCCTCTCAGATGCGCAGGGACTGTCGCTGCAGCGCTATGCGCTCGCCGACAAGCTCGCCAACCTCCTTGCGCAGCTTTCGTCGGACCGACATGACGAGGACAGCGAACAGAGCGAAAGCGGCCAGACGGTCCTGGAGCAGATGCAAGTTCTTCAGGCTGAGCTTCAACGTCTTGAGGCGGGCCTCGCTTGGGCCACCGTTTTGGAAAGGGTTCTGACTTTGAGGTAAAGGCTCTCAGACCAACGTCAGATCGCTGACCGTATAGTGAACGGGTTCTGGACGCACGGAGTCATCATCCATCGCCCCTGGCGGCATTGCCGCAGTTCTGGGAGCTTCATGATCTGGTCGGTCGTATGCAGCGCACGTTACCGGACGGAACTGCCCTCCTTCGAAGGATTGTCGAGGTCAGAGACGAGACGTGGAATGGCCTGAAGGAGATCATGTCAAAGTGAGCTCGCGCGAAGCAAGCTCTGCTCTTCAGGCTTCCGGCTGACTTCCAGTAACCTCCTTAAGGCTTGCGAGCCGCTGAAATGGCCGCTCAAGACCGACTACGCGTCCCTCTCGCCTGTTCAGAGGAGGAATTTTGAACGGGCTTTCCAAGATCTACTCTATCTGCAGCTAGAGTCAGGTGTAGAGACTCTTTGCCGACTTGGCTGACCCTTCAGAGGCGAGAAGCTGCGAGTGACAAATGTCAAATCTCCTCATTGGTCTTCCGGCACCGGATTGTACCCCTTACAGGCCATGATAGGTCCCATCGAACTACGTTTCAAGTATCACTTCCAGGGGTCAAAGAGCACCAACCGAGTCGACAAGCCAGAGTGGGCATTCTCGAACATCCTTGATCAAATCTACCAGCATCAGGCGTTCCTCGGGGAGTATCTTCAGCCGCTCATCGAGCGTGCTGGATATCGCGGAGTAGATGCCAGAGTGAGCGCCGTCTCCCTAGTTGACCGGCCCCAGGTACGGCGGCTCACCAATGCCAGTTTGAGTTCAGCATGCTGCTCTTCCCCGTGCTACTGAATCTCCTGCGCTCACGCATACCGCCAATGCTCGAGCATCCTGCTCTACTGGCTCATACCATCTATCAGACTGTGATCTTCGATGACGCGATCCGGGAGGGCGGATTCAGCCTCGACGCGGTATCTGTCAATGAGGGCATAGTCGCTGCACCTTGGGAGGGGCTGACAGGGGTACTCCTCAAGGAGAGCGATTGGTTCGAGCAATGGCTCACGGCTGAGCGCAAGTGTAAGTGACGTTTATGACTGTGTGTGCGTCTGATTGTGCTAATCAGCAGTTGCGGATGGGCAACTACACGAGATTATCACTTCTCCCGAGGCCTGGACCATCGAGACCGACGTCTCAGAAGAGGAGCAGAAGATCATGCATGGTCTCAAACCGACAGCCAGCGCAAGACGAGTCAAGTCTCTCCTCGAGCAGATACAAGGTAAACCCATCCTCGTTTTACTGTAGAGCAAGACTGACTAGCAAGACCGATACGCCCCTCTGCCTGAACTGGAATATAAGCTGCCTTTCTTGACAAAGATACAGCTGCCGTTGCTGTCCTCGTACCATGGCCGAATCAATGCTTCGCTGGAGGCATTCGAAACGCTCTCATCAGCCTTTGTCCGGGCAGTGCCAGGTGCGCTCGCGAACTCGCGCGCCGGCATAAACTATGATCAATCGCGTCTGACTGGCGGAACAAGCGGTCTACAACGCTTGCTCAAAGCCCTGCTTAGTGCCAGGTGGATACTTGCGGCCCTCAAAATCTGGGCGGATGATCCCGTAGGGCGATCACCATCGAGCATCGGCTGGAAATGACTTGCAGTTCTACGTCGAGATATCTTTAGAAATACAGAATACCCCAAGCATCAGATGGAGACTGCAAGGGGAACCCCTCATATCGACCGCTCTTCACACGGCCGAATCGGCCGCATCTATATTCGATGTTCTCATCGAGCGTTTTGAGGCGCTTACGAGCCGGGCCGAGGATATGACAGTGCGACTGATATCGGTCGAGGTGGAGAATGACCTCAGGGAGCATATGAAGCGGTGAGCGTGCAAGGGAACGAGTGGGAGCTTGGTCCTGATGCCAAGACGCTGGGACTTAGCAGCATCGGACGAGTCCAACCAGACATACGACGCCAGCCTGGTCGCTGGGCTGACCACCTTTTCTTCTCTGCTGGGTGAGCTGAGGATCCTCCCCTCTCTGGACACGTCTCGGGTGTACCGCAAGGTTGTCAAGCATCTCACAAATCACATCTCGCAGCGATGCGTGTATGCGGGCTGGTCAAAGTTTTCAGTCAAGGGCGGCCAGGACTTCATCGCGGAACTGAGCGATTGGCGACACGCGGCAGCGTCAGTTCTCTCTGGCGGCGCTGAGAACGAGGGAATACCCGCGAACCTGGTCGACGCACCCTGGGAAGGCCTAATGGATGCAGGAAAGCTGTTGTCTCTTCCTATGGACGCCGAGGACAAGCAGAGCGACGTGACGTTTGGTGAAGCGATGGCGGCTGCGTGGGGCGGGGAGGAAAGCTTCAGAGGCTTCTTGAGCAGAGCACGGATCAGTATGAACCGGGACGACCTGCAGGCTCTGCTTCGCAGGCGCGTCGAGTGTTGGAGATAGCCTTTTCGGGAGGTGTATGTACCAGAACGCCACCTGCCACTCGGCGCGTCAACGAGCCGTTATGAATCGCTTTCTTCGCATTCTGTAGTGGCTTGTGTTGTGCGGATTGAGCTTCCCGCCCCAGCGAGGGTATCGCTTTGTATATAGCCCCTTCCTATCCATGTGCATACTTCTCGAGCAATATCTAGCAGGGACAGAATCACCAAGCAGTTCGACTGCCACGATCGATCTGGCGCAGAGTGCAGCTCAGGCAGCCCTCGTCGGACTCGGTGTCCTCGAAGTAGCAAGATGCGAGGATTCAGAGGATGAAGCGGACCGCCTGCTGGACGTAGAGCCTGACTTGACGCTCAACACAACCGAAGCTAGGCCGACCGGGCTAGTCACTGTCCGCACGGGACCGATCGTGTGCGCACAGACCTCTTCTCAGGCCGGAGCCACCTCTGTCCTGCAGCGGGCGCGACACGACCTGGCCAAACGACAGACTCGGACACACAAGCACGGACACAGCGCCAAGCGCAAGCGCAAGCGTAAGCGTCAGGATCAGCTGCACATACCCGCCCAAGCACTCGACACGATCGTCCGACTCATCCAATTGCAGAACGAGCATTTGGAGTGTTACCTGTGGCGGGACGCTGGGCTGAGCCGACGGCTCGAAAGACTGGACGAGATATCTACGCTACTCGGGCCAAGACGCTATCTTCCCGACCTTACAAGCACGCACGTCTTAGAAACAGCGCCCGAACCCTTGTACCAGTTGGCCCCCATCGATCGCTCGACGCGCTCGGAGACCGCGTCTCTGCGATCCGGAATCGAGTCACTCCCCCCTTCCGAAGCCGAAGAGCACCTTCCCGAGCACGCTCCTTCACCGTCGGCGTCCGTCGCGCTTCTCCCTGGCCGGAGGCGCTTCTGGCTGAAACGCTCTGAGCTCGAGGCGCAACGCGCCGCGCGATCACCCAGCACATATGCACGCGGTGCTTCCGCCGTTCCGCGCGACTTCCTCCTGCCCTCGATAGGCCCAAAGCGATCCGAGATCCCTTGGCCCCGGCACGGTGACAATACTGTCCAGTCTCGACTTCAAGAGATCTCATGCGATGTCTGCCAAGGGCGACTGCATTGGGCCTGTGCGGGCCTTGGTGACGCAGACAACATGACGCGCGAAACGTACCGGTGCCCGCCGTGTCTTCATACGCTGGCACAATCCCCGCGAAGCAGCATGGATGGCTCAAGGCGGTCCTCAGCTCGCATCACGCCCGTCCCTGCGGAGGAAAGACACCGGTGCATGCGCCCCGACTGTGTCCTGCGCTCGTCCAAGCCAGTCAAGCGCAAGGCGAACGACATGGATCGCTTTGCGTTCGAGCGCATTATCGGCCGTAAGGTGATCAGACGCAAGACGAATGCGCAGCGCATATTCGAGTTCCTCGTCAAGTGGTCCGGATGGGAGATATACGACGCCACCTGGCAGTCGCCGAGGGACATTGGCAAGGTGCAGCTCGAGGAGCAACACGAGATGTTTCTTGATGCCTGCTACAGGGAGCAAGTGAGCACGAGCTGTCGTGTCTCTCTGCTCCCCGAGGCGGAGGAGTGGTGGGATGAGAAGGGCGAGCTGAAGAGGGTGAAATTGAAGATGCTGGGCGTGCCGGACGCTCCTTGGTGGGACTGAACACTGCCAGAGGCCAGGAGCATTGGGTTGTTCGAGTGAAATGCCTGGGCACAGCCAGCGGCCGCAGGCATGTACAGCTAGCTACACACTCCACCAGAGACTGCCGACCCCCTTGGCATACTGCACAACCTCGTCTCCTCCTAGCTTGCTCTCGCCGAATATCCGATCGACAAAGGTGATCGGGACCTCTCCAACAGTGTACTCCTGTGCCCTCGCCCGCACGATGATCTCCATCTGAAAGACGTAGCCTTTCGAGGTACAACGTGAGATGATGTCTTTGACAACGTGAACGCGGTACAGCCTTTCCTCCAGTCAGCACCGCACATCGCAATATCCGTTGGAAGCACGACGTACCGGAATGAACCGGTCAAGTCGCTGACGCCCGGTCTAAGCACCGTATCGGCAAGGAAGTTGGCGCCCCGAGAGACGAGCTTCCGCTTCAAGTCCCAGCCGTATACTGCGCCTGGCCCGAGACCCACGCGGCCGGCAGATGAAGGCTTAGGGGAGGAGGCGTACCGCGTACCGGTGACGATGTCGAGATTATGCAGCTTTTGTTGCCTGTTATCAGCGCCTTCTGAAAGTCACAAGTGCAGGACGTACTTGATCATCTCCGGGATGAATTTAGGCTGTGGGTCAGCTCTACTTGGCTGCTTCGGAGGGGGACAGACGTGATGCGAGAAGTCGGCGTCCATGATGATGACAAAGGTGCCCGTGCAAAAGTTGAGCCCGTGGACATACGCTGTACTGCACATAAACCCCCAACACTTCCACGTTGGCAGTGGAAAGTATGAACACGCACCCCAAGCCCAACTTGCCCGCCCGGGGTTTCAAGACCTGTCACCATCAGCTGGTCTCGTCAATCCAAGTCGTGATCAACGCACAATCTTGTCTTCGCCATAGATCTTCGCTAGTTGCCGTGCTACATCTTGGGTTCCATCAGGGCTCGCATCGTCCACAACGATGATCTCCCAGTTGATGCCGCTGCGCATCAGCGATGCCCCGAGGAAGTAGCCGAAGGACGACTGACTTGCTCTCGAATGTCTTGGCGAGCAGCCAGACGATGACGGGCAGGTTCCTCCGCTCGTTATATGTCGGCAGGATGACCGAGTACTTGTCCGACCCTACAGTCAGCTCCAATTTGCTGTAGCGGCCGGAACAGTGCTCGGACCGCCAGCCGCGGAGAAGCTGGAAATAGAGGTGGACGTGAGCAAAGGGATAACTGACCCGACGCGCCGGATGTAGTGCCCATGTCGATGATCCTATGGTCGCTCATCGACTTCGGGAGGCATGAGAGCTGAGCGAGTAGCTGTTCGTGGACAGAACAGAAGAGAAGGATTGACTTTGACACGTCGCGCGTCAAAAGTCAAAGGTGGAGGAGGTGGTCCACCTTGCTGGCTGCAGCTTCGAGTACGAAATATGCCATGCTATGCATCTTCCAGAACACAATGTACCATGTATCTCATGATGGTGTACAGATGAGCCCCTAGGAGAGCCCTCTGAACGCTGTCCACAGATAGTAGTATGCTAGTACCGCCTGCCGCCGTACATAGGCGGAGGCGGTGCACCATGCCCGTACCTCGGGTCGCCTCTTCATCAACACACTACTAGTCTCTGCGCAAGGAGACTCACGATCATATGCCCTTTGGACTGGTGGTGGTCCACCATATCCTCCTATAGTAGGGGGTGGCGGCGCTCGCTGTTGAGGCGGTGGCAGCATGCTAGGGGCGGGGCCTGAGGGCATGCCAACACCTCTCGCATCAATGTTGCCAAACAGTCCCATGATGTCATCTGGACGGAAGACCGGGCCGTCAAAGTATCGGTTACTTGGAAGCGTGGACATGAACCATGCCAGTGGCCTGGTCAGGCCGCTCCTGTCGAATCCTTCTCCGCCGCGTGCATTTGCCATTGCGCCAGACGGTGCCAATGTGGGCGGAGGGGCTGAAGGGAAGGCAGGACCCGAGTTGTGGACTGGAGGAGGCGGGCCGCCGCTCACCTGCCGGTCGTGTCGATACATCGGTGGCTGAATTTGTGAAGGTGGCATTGGAGGTGGCATGGGAGACCGTTCTTTGCCTCTGTCACCTAAAGGCGGATTGAACCTCGGTTGATTCTGCCCGTAGGCAGGAAGCGTCGGAGGTGGAGGGGCTTGCGGGAACCGTCGTGGCGACGGGCCGCGAGATCGCTTGTACGCCGGCTCGTCGTGCGCCTCAGAGAAGTCTCGACTCCCTCTTTGTGGTGATCGAGCTCGCTGGCGAGGTGGTGATTCTGGCGCGGGGCGTTTCTGCGAAGGTGAAGAGTGCGCTGCCGGAGGCAAGATCGTCGCTGGGCCCGCAGGCAGGGTCGGGGCAGGTGCTCCTGAAGGCAGACGAGGCATTGGCCCACTCGGAGGCGGAACAGGGCTGCGTCCAAATCCGAGGTCTTGGATGGCGATCTCGTCCAGGGAGTTGTAGATGAAGCGTTGAGCAAATCGCTTTAGGGGAGAGTCTGGCAGAGTCAGCTCAGAGATCAGAGAGGGCACTACGGAAACAGACCGTTCGGGAAGACCTCAGCGAACCGGGTCTCTAGTTTGTGCACAGCTGAGAGATCTCCGTACATGTACTCGTATTTCGCCCACGTGTCCCACAGAGGCCGAGCTTTCTCGGCGGGGATGTTAAGAGCGGAGCGCTCGAACAATGCTCTGGCATCTCATGGTCAGCTCGGGCCGTTCAGTCTGCACAGGTCTCACTTGTGTCGTCGTTGATGGACAATAGAAACTGCAGGTATTTGATGACAAAATCCGCATTGTCCGCAAACATCTTCAGGCCGAGCTCAAAAATCCGGACCGCCACCGCAGAATCCTTGTTACTGTGATACTCCATCATAGCTAGCAGTCAGACGGTTTCTGCAAGCCCAATGCAATGAATGACCCACCTGAAGCGTCGAATACATGCCAAGTGATGTGCGGAGATTTACGTGCTTTGCCAAAGATACTCCGCGCCGCTTTGATGCCCTGCGCGTGAGTCAAGGTTGGGAGAGTCGTATTGAGCCATGTCACTCACAGTTGCTCGCCTTGCGTGGCGCATATACATGACCCATACCACGCCAATGGCAGCAGAAGCGGCTTCAATATCTCGACCTCTTCTCTCACCGACCAATTTCCCTCGTTTCTCGCGCTCTTCGACCAGTTTCTCATGCTGAGTTGTCATGTCCACATCGCCACCACCGTTCAACTGCGGCACTTCAGGGCCCTTCGCAGCTTCTACCTCTGAGGCCACGGAGGCTTTCAGGGTATCGAGATCGGCAGCTAGGGCAGCGAGAAGATTGTCGTACGCCGTTGATGCTTCAGCGATGTGCTTCAGGTCTTCCTCAAGGTCGGCAAGGGCAAACGTTAGCAAGAAGCTGATTGTGAGTCTCGGAGATGCCCATCTCAAGGTTGACAACACACCTTTTCGGGCAGGCTTGCACGCCAGCTCTGAGCACCTCGACAGCCTGATCCTTCTGCTCTCTCTTCAGATAATAGCTAGCAGCATAGTGCCAAAGCTCCGGGAAGTGCCTCATCTCTCCGACGCACTTCCTTAGGCTGTACGCGATCCGATCGTCCAGTTTGGTTGGATCGTCGATGACGAGTGGATTGCCTTCTTCCCACTTGAGGTATTGCTTCCATCCTGCCACGGCTGCTCTGTCGGCATCTGAGAATGCTGGCCTCGGAGGCAACGGTGGCCGAGGAAGAGTGTCGGTAAGTTGCCTAAGTTCACGCAGAGCTGTACGAGCAGTCATGTATGCCGGTGAACGATCCGCTAGGAACTTCTTAGACTGATCGTAAGCTGAGAATGGGGTGACATTGTTTGCTCACAGTCTGCTTGTTTAGACCGGACTCGAATGCATCATAGGCTTTCCACAGGGCTTCGATGTTGTTCAAGGGGATACATATGGCGCGTTGGTAGACCGCGCGCAGACGATCCATCAGTTGCTGCGTCTCCCAAGGATTCTTGGCCTGCTTATGAGACAACACAGGGAAAGATATGTGATGCTACTCACGTTGGCTTCGCCGAGGAAGCTGATATACTCATGCCATATTTCCCCACTCTCTCGGTCGTGTCCGCACTCTTTGACGGCAAATTCATAAGCTTTTCGAATGGTCTCGCGAACTTGTTCCCCATCTGGAGCGCCCTCGTTGACCGGATTTTGTCGTCGTATGTAGTGCAGGTAGGCCTCTACAACTGTCAGCTGAACCCTACTTCGTCGGAAGCAGCTGACTCCATATCGAGACATCGGCGGCGGCGGTGATCCCCCCAGAGGGCCCCTTTAGCGCCTTCGCAAACAGCGCTTCCACTTGTTGAAAGTTGGAGAGGTCCAGTTCGAGACCGATGAGACTCAGAAGAGGCTGCATCTGCGAGACGATGAGAACTTGACAAATACAGCCGGAAAGCAGGACATACCGCTGTAGGATTCTCTTCGTAAAGTGCGGCAAACCAGGCTCGAGCGTCGCTGATCTCGGATTTAGAGATGGACCAATTGAAGAGAGCTAGGACGACATAAGAGTCTGCAGGGTCTACGAAAGTCAGACCAAGGACACTGGATGATCGAGAACCTGCCTTGGCGCCATTGACGGATCCACTGAGAATTGGCACGGGCACTGGGGGAGGCATCGGTCAGACCTTCGGGTAGGGGCGTGAGAGGTGCGGCTGCTTTGGCCTCGTCATGTATATCGCCTGCCTGCGGCGGCAGAGGACGGGATTCTTCCTTCACAATTGGAGGCGCAGTTGTTGGTGCAACGGCAACATCGTTCTCCGGATTGTGGGAGGCTTCAGCCATGTTCTCGATCGTAGGCGGTTCGACCTCAATCTTGATGTCGGAGGTGGACGCTTCAGCAACCGTCTCGCCGGGAACGTCGTGCGCAGGCTCTGAAACTTCAGGTGGAAGAACAGGATTGGGCAGATCGGCCGCGACAGCCTGTAGAGCAGAGTCAATGGCATGAACTGCGTCGGATGGTGCAGGCTGCATGAGATCATCGGGACCAGATGAAGGGGTCGCGGTCGCCGCAGGGACAGGCGGTATGACAGCGTCGGCCGGTAGTGTGATGGGAGCACCCTGGAGAGCGAGTCTCTCTACTGTCGGCTCCTCATTGACAGACTCGACAGGCTGTGCATCAATCCCGGTGCCAGTCGCCGGTACTGATGACGAGACTGCTGCATGCACACCGACATCCAATGCATCTGCTGGTCCCTTTGTCCCCAGCGATGGATCCGGTTCTTCTGCTGCTGAGTCTGTCGGAGGCGCTGGCGGAATGCTAGTTTCGAGGATCTGCTCGGTGCTCTGCGCCTGCTCAAGCACCTGATCTGTCACCACTGGCGCTTCCGCTACCGCTAATGCGGTCTGGGCTAGGTCACTCTCAATGTCGGTAAGAGTCTGCATCTCTTGGACGATCGCAACCGGGTCATCGGAGGGGTTGAGGTTGTTGTTTTCCGTTTCTTGTGACATGGCGAACAGTTGCTGCTGCAGCTGCTGGAGGATCCCTTTTCGATACAGAGTCAGACACTAGCTCTGAGAGGCCGAGTCAGCACCGGACATCCATGCAAGGTACACAAGGACGAGGACGCAAGGCGAAGGAGGAAGACTGTGAGGGGTGAAAAGAGGTGCAGAGATGCCAAAAACACCTTTCTCAAGCCAGGGTGAAGGAGGTCGAGACTATTCGATCCCCCCATTCAGGGGGGTACGTGCGCCTGATCTCGGAGTGGAGGCCGGCCACATGACAGTCGAGGTCGACGTCATCACCGTCACCGTCACCGTCACCAAAAGACTGATATCTTGCTTTTCGATACCATCTACGTGGACACGGCCGTAAGCGAGAGCCAAACGTCGGGATTCCCTTCATATATATCGACTCGGCAGGTCGGACAGACAGACCTATACATCAAGTACACTCTCGTGCCATCACTTGGTCGTCTGCCCCCAATCCCTCATCATGTCCGCCGCAGAAAAGACAGCACCGGTAGGATCGGCAGTCGAGCCATTGACGCCAGCCTTCACAGCCAAGGACTACTCGATTTTCTTTGCGGCTGGTGCATTATGCTGTACTCTGTCAGTCAACTTCAACATGGAATACTGTAGCTGACCAGCAGTTCACACGGTGGCATGACTCGTGAGGCTATTCCTGATCCCCGTCCCAAAAGCTAAGAGTAGCTATCGACGTGGTCAAGACGCGGATACAAATCGACCCGGCACTCAAGGGCATGTCGCTCTTATCGGGAGGACGGCACATCGTCGCAGCAGAGGGCACGAGAGGTCTGTTGACAGGGTTTGGGCCGACCGCTGTTGGTTATCTTCTGCAGGGAGGAGCCAAATTTGCGGGGTATGAGGCATCGGTAAGGAGGTCTCCAATCGGCCGCCCTAGAAGCGACTTACATGGCAGAAAAAGTATCTCGTCGAGCTGGCGGGCAGCCGTGAGAACGCTATTAAGAATCGCACGGCCATCTATCTGGGTGGCGCAACCATCGCAGAGTGGGTGATATGTCTGCTCCGCGGACGATTGCCTGAACTGCAAGATTCTTCGCCGATATCCTCCTGACACCAGCCGAAGCGACTCGGATCCGTCTCGTGTCTGATCCCAAAGTCAGCATCTCAAACGCCCGCGCGTTAGCGCTGACACGATAGTACGCGAATGGACTCGTCTCCGGTTTTACAAAAATCCTGACGACTGAGGGATTTGGCTCCTTGTATGCTGGCTTTATACCTATCCTGGCAAAGCAGGTGCCATACGCCATCGGTGAGGATGCGAGCCAACTGTCGTCGGACGCAGTCTCACCTGACAGGTCAATTCGCTGTAAACGAGAGGTGCACCGAGTTCATCTACAACCAAATGACCCCTGAGACACGCGCAAACTTGGGTCCAGCACAAACATTCTCTATCACCCTTGGGTCCGGTGTCATTGCCGGTTTCGCGGCAGCAGTCCTCTCCCACGTGAGTCTCGTGCTAGCTTCACGTCTGTGAGGTATTGCTAACCGGTAAGCCGGCGGATACGCTCTTATCTCAAATCAACAAAGGCCACGGACCGAAAGGATCGATGGTCTATCGACTCGTCACTCTCGGCAAGGAAGCAGGCTTCCGAGGCCTCTTCGCTGGTCTTGGGCCAAGAATGAGTACGTGCAGCTTCTGCTGGTTATGTCACATATGCTGACCGCTAGTCATGACCGCTGGCCTGGTCAGTTCGCAGTTTATAATGTACGGATACATCAAGAAGGCCCTGGGAGCTCGCCCTGGCATTGAGATCCACAAAGAGGAGCAGACAGAGTAGATCTGAGCAGGTATACATAGATGCGTTGATGCGATGTCTTTCGTACGAATAGTGGGCGGAAGCAAAATTGCCACTCTATGACCTCCACCCGAAGGCGAAGAACGAGGACCCGTGTCGTCCATTTGGCTTGTCATCTTCTCAAGTATCCCAGAGCTGCGGGCGACATGGCAAGCGCAATGGACGTCGACGTGCCGGTGAAAGAGGAGAAAGATCAGAAGCCCCTGATAGCGGCGGACAAGAAGCCGAGGTTTGAGGTCAAGAAGGTATGTCCGTTGATGATAATTGGGCGGTCCATGCGGCGCCTTTCTGGTATGCTTGACAATGGGCAGAGATGCTAACGGTCTAGTGGAACGCAGTATCACTCTGGGCATGGGGTCAGACCTTTACCCGTCAAAGTGGGACGAGCTGACCAGCAGACATTGTCGTGGAAAACTGCGCCATCTGCAAGAATCACATCATGGACCTATGTCAGTCCTTTGTCCCTCCCATCTAGTATCGTCATGATCCCACTTGTCGCTGGGGCTCACGAGCAGGTATCGAATGCCAGGCGAATCAGGGAGCAGAAAATGACAGTGCGTTGAGATACCCAGGCTCTCTGAAGGCCGAGGAGACGAGAGACGCTGACGAATAGATTGTACGGTCGCGTGGGGAATGTGTAACGTGTGTCTGATCGTCTTCTCTCGCATGCGCTAGGGCTGATGAGAAGCACGCCTTTCACTTCCACTGTATCTCGAGATGGCTCAAAACGCGGCATGGTGAGCCAGCTTCCTTATAAGCTTCATAGCTGACTCGTAGTATGCCCTCTGGACAAGTCAGCCATTCAAGGATAGCCATGAGTCAAGCTGACGTCGCAGCCGACAGTGGGAGCTGCAAAAGTACGGCCGATGATCCCTTTCCAAGAACATATATGACGAATCGGCCCATCGCTGTCTTCGCTCTTTCGCATCGGCATCGAACATGTATTGTAACTTGACGACTTTTGACCACGCCCCAGCTTCTCAGCGCCGCGGGGCAGGCGTAGATGGACGCCATGGCATGCAGCATGCAAAGTGTAGATATCTGAGTTTGGTGAATATGCGGGGTATGGTCCTGTGCGGGGTATGGTCCTGTGCAGGGTATGTCTATATGTAGATACAGCAGATGTCCTCTCCTCTCTAGACCTCTCATGCCTCTGTGGGTGAAGGCGTTGGCGGTGGCGGCAGTTCTTCTCGTCTTGTCGAATGGCTCCATTCTCCGCTCTCAAATCGCCCTTCACGCGCCTCGACCTCACGCCCCAACTTGGCCACTTCTTCCTGGAGGATGGCGGTGATCTTCATGCGCAGCTGCTGCTCCGCCCCGCCGGCGAGCTCGCCCGCCCCTCTGACCTCGCGGGTCTTCTCCCCTTCGCTGTCAGGTAGAGGAGCCCTGTCGGACCCTTCTGCCGACTTCCATTCCCCTCCCACGCCGGCCGTGGTTCCCAGTTGCCGTGAGGCTCGCTGCCATTCCTCGACCAAGGGACGGATCTTGTCCGTGATAGGCTGGCCTACGGTCACGCTCAGTCTTCCGCCTGTCCGGGGCAGAAAACGCGGCCACCCTCGGGTTTCGGGCATGACCTGGTCGAAGCCTATAGTCGTCGTCAGCTTGACCTATTCTGCTGCTATGCCTTTCCGGGGGACGCCCTAGTCGGCTTTTTGCGAGCCTTGCACAGAGTGGACTCACGCGATATCCACATCGGTATGATCTCAGGCAAGACCTTGCTGTCCATCACGATCCGCCCCACGCCCCACTTAAACCGGAACAGGCCGCCGGAGGGACGTATGGTCGGCTGGTTGATGCGGCCCTCGGGGAAGATGTGCACCCATGCGCCGGACTGCACGAGACGCACGGCCTCATCGACGGCGGGCTGGAAGACGCCCTTGCCGCGGTGCGTCTCGATGACTTGGCCGTGAGTGAAGAAGCGGGAGAAGAAACGGTTGGTGAACATGATGTCGGACGCTGTCCTATCAGCCCCCTCTTCTGCTATCACTGATATTGATAGGAACGAGACTCACCTCCCAGTGTCCAGCGGGTATGTTGGGACGTCCATGAGGGCGAGGCGAATGGGAGATACGTGGTGATCGGCATCATCGCCCACATCTGCCGTCAGCCTCTTGACTCGCATTCCAGCTTTTTACCAGCTACAGTCTCCACAGCCGTAAGATTGACCGAGGGAGGAGCCACTTACTCCAGGATCGTCCAGGACAGAATTATGATTGCACACTGCGCATCAGCACTTGCCCCGCCCCCTCAAGCTTCGCTGCGACCGACCAGTGACGACCCCTCTCCGCCGCAGCGGCCCACCCACAATCATCTTCTCCGGATCGCCTGCGACCTCCTTCTCCCGACCACCCTCGCCCTCCCTCACAAGCTGCGCTCCGCGGTCGGCACCACCTCGTAGGGCGTCCAGGAGTATCGGCAAACCCCGCACATCGAACGATTTGCTGGTAGTCCGTATAAGCGCCTTGAACACCAAGCCGATGGTCGAGATTGTCAGTGCCGAGACGAAGGTAGGCGCCATGGCCCCTCGAGCACGGAACAACAACTGAGCAGATCCCCGCTTTGTGCTATGCCTACGAGTAGGAACGTGAACCGGACCACGTTCAATTTCAGAGCAAGTCACCGACTTTTTCGGTGCCTGACCGACGCGGAGTACAGAGTTCCGTGCCGATGAACGTGGGTCAAGACTGGTCGTACATACATTGTGTTCAATTCTCAAAGGCCATATGATAAGTCCGTACAACGCCCCCCGCATGCTCAAGCAACAATACCATCTTCAAACTCCTTGGACCGACCCGTCATGAAACTCTCCCTTGTGTACATGCTGTCCCTCGCTGCGAAACCGACCGCGTCATCATCGTCCGGCTTGACCCCAGGACTCGCACTTGCCGAAAGACCCTCGGCATGACCGGCAGAACTGCTCCCACCGATATTGGGGCTGCCGCTGGCGACTGCTGCCGGACTGGACGTCCCAATTGGTCCCTGCGGTCCGTACATTGGCCCACTGCCGGCGCCTGGTCGCCATGACCAGCCGGACTCGTAGCTCTCCCAGCTACCCTTTCGCCTAACTGCTCGGACACTGGCATCGCGGTCTGCCAGTCGTCCTCCGCCCCATCCCGCAGTACCACCGGTCCGAAGACTGGCCGGGATGTGCACGGACAAGGCATGAGTCGATGTGGGGTAGCTTGTTTCGTACACACTGACGGGGCGCTCTAGCGGCTCGCGGGCCCAAGTCACCGAAGGGGATGTTGCCAGTGAAGTGGGTCGGCGAGCAGCGGCTATTGAGGTGGAGAGTACTGGTCCAGCCGGACTGGGTTGACCTGAATGCGAGAAGGGGAACGGCGGCGGCGGAGACGCAGACGCTGCTGGAGTTGTAGCCGGCGGCAAAGGCGAGGGGACCAGGCCAAAGGTCGACGAAGCTAGAGTAAGAGTCGATGCGTTTGGGTCGGGTGGTGAAGCTGGATGGGGATTATCACGAGGATGCGGCGCGGAATGCTTCGGGGCTTGCACAAGAGCGGACGGTATGGTGTGTGATGGCGAGCTGTTGGTCGTCGAAGCAGGGGTATGTATGATCGGGGAAGGTGTAAGAGGCGAAGGGGAGTTGAGCGAGATGGGTCTGGGCGCTGGGCGAGCGGTCGACAGCGCAGACGGTGGTACAGATGTACTGGGAGCTGTGGTAGCAGGCGATAACGGTGGTTGGGCGATGTGGCCCACATGAGGACCCGTCTCAAAGGACATGATGGTGGTAGGCTTGGTCGACGTGCTGTCCTGTCTGCTCTGTCGCCCTGCATCTCTCTCGTCTGTCTCGGTGGAATTGAGCGAGGTATCCGGTCCGTTGCTTGATGTGGAATGATGCGTTTTCGGCCTGTGTGGGCTTGGTAGCCGTATGTCGTTGCGGGCTGCGAGTGACGCTGAGAAGGAGGCTGAGCGCGAAATGTAGCTCGCTGATGGCGTGGGACTTGCGGGATGACTGGGAGGGAAGGGGCGCAGAGACGCGTCCTCGTCCGCCCATCTACCGGCAGGCCGATATGAGCTGCCGTCATCGGCAAGTGAGAAGCGCCTGTGACGCCGTATACTCGACGCCTCAGATGATATCGAAGGGGTGCGCGAACGAGTCAGGAACGACATGCTCGGGGCATGAGATTCGGAATCGATGGTCGATTGACGATACGGCACTGGCAGAGACGGGTAAGGATTGTTGGCCTGTCTCCTCTCCCAAGTTGTCCTTTTATCCGGCGACGCGGCAGTGGATATCGACACCGAGTAGGATCGCATCGAGTGAGACTCTGTTCTCGACATGGAGCTCTGTCGCGTGGGACTGGCCGGTGTAAAGATCTGCCTCGGGGATAGGGCGGTCTGTCGCGTGTCTATCGGCTTGTTGGTCTTGGGGAGGGGGAGATGCAGATTCCGAGGGGAGCTCCTGGGTTGCGAAGGGCCCGCCAAAGGAGCCGACACCATGGCTGGGGCGACGGGCGACGAGATGTCGCTCCATGTGGCTCGGCGCCCTCCGCCGAGCTTCCGACTGATCCAATCAAAGATGGGCTTGCCCTTGTCTCGCCGATGCACCGAGGCGTACGCTGCTGCCGGAGTGACGCCATCTTGCCGAGCCGGTGGAAAAGCTTGTGGATTTGGGCTACTTTGCTGGAGCTGCGGCTGTTGCCTGCTGGCTGACTTGGCCGGGGCGGGCGATTGTGATGGTGAGTTGAAAGAAGGCGAAGGAAGGGGCGAGGGGCAAATGACCTTGGACTCGGGTCTCGGTGAAGGGCTGGTGGACTTGATGGCCATGGCGACTGGCTTGTAGGGTTACAGTGTAGATTCAAGCCATGATGCAAGGTGAATGTGAACTGCGAGGTGACGGTCGAAGTGCAACGAGGCCCGTTCGTGCGTTGGCCGTGACCGAGCGGGGTTACCCCACGTCAGCCAGATTAGGCTCAGACCCTTAGGTTGCTTCCGTCGGAGGTGGCAAAAAGGTCCGCGGCCGAAGCGAGGTCAGATGAGAGTCGATGAGATGCCAAGAATTGGAAAAGATGGCATTGCTCTCGTTCTCGTTCCACCTCACATGTGTACATAGTCCCAGATCATCTCGAACACTCGCTTTCTTCGCTGGCGGACCTGCACCGATGCTGTCCGCACCTCTGGCCACACCCTCATAGCCTCCCCCACCTCGCTTGTGCGCCTCGCCACACGCGGTCGCACGACTCGATGAAGGAGAACAAGTCCGCCGAGAATGTCCTGGGGACTCTCGGTGCCGTGTTCTGGACAATACAGATTCTCCCACAAATATGGAAGTCGCACCGGACCAAGTCGACTCGCGGACTGTCCGCTTCGCTCATGTTGTGAGTCGCGAACCGAAGCTCTGATAATTTACCCGGAATGCTGACATGTGACAGCTTGTGGGCATTCGCCGCGCTTTTCCTCGGCACGTACATCGTCGTACAGCGTCTCAGTATACCACTGCAGGTTCAGCCGCAGATATTCGGCGTGCTGGGCGCCATGAGCTGGTGTCAGTGCTTGTATTACGAGCACGGGTACTCGAAAGCCAAGGCCATCTCGATCCTCGTCGGATTCTGCGTCATCTTTGCCGGCTTTGAGGCCGGCAGTGTCTATGCTCTCTGGGTGCGTCAATCTCGGGTCGGCCCAATGAATCATGACCTGACTCCCAGGCCGGTGAAGACAACGGCACGGAAGCGCCGGTACTTTTTTACGGATATACCAGCAGCGTCTTGCTCGCCGTTGCGCTACTGTCAGTCGTGCGATCCTGAAGGGCCGAGAGCTCTGGCTGACCGCAGACCGCAATACTGGGAAATCTACCGGCTGAAAGAAGTAGTGGGCATCTCCCTGTCCTTCATGGCGATCGACATTCTCGGCGGCGTGTTCAGCTTCTTGTCCCTGTTCTTCCGTCCCAAATTGGACATTGCAGCATTCGTGAGTCGCAACTGCTTCTCCTTCAGGCTTTGAAAGCTGACTCAGGCAGGTGTCGTACGCTCTAGTTGTCATCCTCGACGGAGTTGTCGTCGTTCTCGCTTGGATCCTGAATCCCATCGCAAAGAAACGAAGAGCACGTGAGGCAGCAGAGGCCGAGCAAGGCGTGGTGGGGGAATCCGGACCCTCGCCTGCTGTCGACATGACGAATCTGGAGAAGCGCAGGCCGAATGCGACTCCGCCGCTCGACTTGAGCAGAGCCGAGTCGGGCGGTCGAGTAGGGGGTGCTATTGGGGCATTCGATACGGAAGAAGTTATGAGGGAAGAGCAGCGACTGGCGGCGCAACGGTCTCACCAGCAATAATCACAACAACTACAGCATCTTATAAAAGCACCACAAGCAGCATTCAGCATCGCACAAAGCATAGCACCCCTCGCGGCATTCACTTCACTTGACATGACCTCTCACATCTTGCATGCATCTGCTACACACAGCCCCCTTACCGGGACCAGACCCTCCCATAATATACAGACCTTGCACAATGGAACATGGTATATCGCAAGCATACATGCACTCTGCAGATTCCACCTTGTTGACTCGCTCGTTTCTAGATCCCATACCCAAGTCACCCGTCATTGTCCCTGTTTGTGCTATATGATCGTTGCAATGTCCTGATTTCTCTCGCCCGGTCTCTTGAAAAAGCCGTATCATCACGAATAGAATTCTGAAGCGTCAGCAGATACTTGCACTCTCCTTAAAACACGCACTCTTGTTGATCTGATGTATGAGGAGGTTGATGCTGAATGTGGCCATGCCTTCGAACAACACCAAACTCTGCTCGTTGTCGAACTGCGCCTGGAGCAAATCTTCCATCCGGACTTCCTCGTGACCGATCAGGCTGCTCGGAGCCGCACTCGCCGCATGCGCCATCTCGATAGAGAAAACCCCCACCTCGTTGCTCGCAACTACAATCGTCACCTTGTCGTACTGCCTCGGCGAGAACTGCGAGATTCCAAGCAGGATTCCCCGATCATACAGCTCGGTGGCTGTATATGCGTACGACCCGAACTGGGACCGCTTTCCAAGCTTGGCCTCGTGTCGCTGATGCCGGTATTGCTTGGACAAGAACGCAGGCTTTTTCTTGCCCTTGGCCTGCAGGCTCGCCATGGACGAATCGATGTAGTCATGATACGACTTGATCTGCTCCTCGAATTTCGTGCGTTTAGCAGAAAGGTCTTCGTGCGCCCGAATCATGGCCACCAAGCTCTGCTTTTGCATCTTGCGCAAATGATGTTTTTGCCGTATGTCGCCCGCGATGGAGATGAGGAGATCCACAAAGTGATTTTCTCGTGAGACCCTCCCGATGGCTTCCAGCCGCATGCAGAATTCAATGGCGCGAGACTTGACCTCGTGGAACGCAAGACTGGTCGTGAGTACGAGCCTCGTAGATGTTGAGGCGATTCCCACCTGCGGATGCTCTCGATTTGGTACTCCTTCTCAACCGGGGTGGGCGGTAGCTGATGTGCTCCCAGTCTGGCTTGTTCCATGGCAATATCGCGATGCACTTCCTCAATCCAGCGTTGTTCGTGATACGCCCTTGGAGTGGCGACCAGAACGTCGTACAAGGTCCGACCTGTTTGAATGCGCAACACCGCCAAAACGTGCCGTTTTGCCTGTACCCAATCCTCTTTGCCGGGTACATCTTCCTCGGCTACTCATCAGAATGCGATTGTTATACAAGGCAAATGCTGACGTTGAAATTGCGCCAAACGATTGGTCAAAAGTAAGCTGACGGGATTCGTGGACTTATCGAAGTCCAATGGTGGTCCTTCAAGCTCGTCGAGCACACGAGCAACGGGATCGTTTGTCTTCCCGGCAGTCTGACATTAATAACGCCCACCGCCAAGGAAACGCCCAATTCGTTATACACTCACGATGACACCGACATTGCGGATCAGCACTTTTAGCAAGCCATATATTTCGGTTCGAGTGATGGAGATCGGTTTCGCCTCCATAGTACTCTCGAATAGGCCATGGGTTTGGAAGTTCTCTTCCAAAGGCTCAACTTCCGCTAGCTCAAGCACCCAATCGCTGAACACCTTGCTGTCCGCATTGATGTATTCCGCTAAAGGCACACGTATGAAACGGTCTTTGGGTGCCCCTGGCATGTTTGGTGAAGCAACTTGGGTCAATAGGGTCGATATCGTTGCGAGATTGCGTCTCTCGACTGCCCCAATCTTGTCGCAGATACCATATGTCTCCGGCGCGCTGCAGATCAATATCTGTTGTTGAGACCCGAGAATACTCACACGAGGGCCGGCAGCAGGAAGGGTAAGACAACAGCTCGCGCCACAACGGAGGTGAGTTCGGTGTCTTCAGCGTCCGGGAACTTGATGCGCAGAGCTAGCAAGGTCTCTCGCGCAAGAAGTCGAATGGTGTACGGAACAATCGCCGTAGAGCGGACAAGACCTTTGATGAGCTGATCGCAGCTGTATCGCAGTTCCTGCAGATGTTGGATGTACTCCGCACGTGCTTGTGCGTCAGTCTGAAGCACCTGATCAGCATTGAGGTCCCGAGGCCGAGGAGAAGGCAATCCGGTTTGGCTTTCTTCTGCGTTGATGGACCTCAAATATATCTTCCAGCGTCAGCTGTAGCTTGCAGCAGGGCGAGAAGCTCACTTCGAGTGGATCTGTGCTGAGATCGGCATTTGGAGCTTGAACGACGCGGAGGATGTGACCCGTTAATACCTCCTGCAGGTACGGCGTCAGGGCTGGCTTTGCGTATTGCCTTGCCGCTCCGATGATCGCAAAGCGAGATTCAGCTAAGCCTTCGAGCGATGGCGCGTACAAGATCTCTTGGTGACAGGAGAGCTGAATTGAGCGACTGCGCCAAGCGTAAACGGCGGTCCAGCTCACCTGTAACAGCTTGTGGAAGAGATACTCCTCTCGACGTTCGTACCCAAAGAGCACGAGCATCACGTTTTCCACAAGTCGTCTATCCTTTTCGGATTCTCCCTCCTGACTTACGTTCAGACCAATGAACAATCGGCAAAGATACTCTTGCTGCGTTTGTAGAGTGAAGAAGAGATGCTCGAACAGTTCCAGCTTTCGCTGAGTGGTCTTGTCGAGATGAGCCCCTCCGGCAAAGGGATCGAGGTTGACTTGATGGAATGTCTGTTCGGCCTGGCCGCCACCAGCCCTGCGCTTCGCTCGGGCAAGCTCCTCAAATGTCATCTTATTGTTGACGATCAACGCGATTTTCGTATCCAGTTCTTTCACCTCTGTTTCCAAGGACTGGTTCTCCCGAATGAGCTCCATAACTTTGTTACGCAGATTGTCGGTGTGTATTTGGTCTCGGAAGTCGGCTTCGGTGTCGTCGAGAAGGTGCATATAATTCTGGATGGTGGGAACATCGACGTCCTCGCCGGTCAGGAGTTTTCGATACATCTGTCGCTCCGCCCGTCCACGCCATAAAGCTTGTATCTTGACGACTTTGTCGATGTTGGTATGAATATAAGAAGTGCGCAAGTACAGCCGCCGCCGAGCGTTGTAGCCCCGGATGAGAGACTGCAGGAAGACAAGGGCGCCCTGAGTATGCGGGTCATACAGATAATCTCGCCACTCGCGATACTCCTGCCGAGCCAAGTAGCCTCGAGCGACAGCTTGGAAGCCAATGACATCGGGTTGCACGAACTCGAGCTGCTTCTTCTGCTCGGTCGCTTGACGTTTGGCGAGCTTGGTTCGGAGGAATGCCTGGAGGCCCCCAACAGAGCCAGCAACCTCGACTTTAGCCAACGCTTTCTGCATGGTTCGATGAGATTGTTTGGCCAATCGAGCTCGAGCAAGCGATTGCAGAGATACGATCGCTGGAGAGGCTTGTTGTGCGACTTTTGTGAAAACTTGTTTCCGCCTACGGGCGAGAACACCCCTAGCGGTAGACTGGATCGCCACGATATAGTCGGCGGCGTTGTCGAGCTTTTCCTCCCGCGCGCGGTGCTTGCGACGGACTGTTGCACCGCGAAGGTGACTTTGTAGCGAGGTATATATCGCGGTCTGAGCCAGCATATACCGCTGCTGCTGCTTCGCCTCCTGCCGATGCAGTCGACCTCGTAGAACAGCTTGCATAGAGGTGACCGTCTGTGCGACTTGAGGGGTCGACAATTCCTGTTGCTGTGTGTTGCGGTGCATGCGAGCGAGATGCCCTCGACATGCAGCCTGAAGGCTGATGATGTATTGAGAGGCTTTGTCCAATCCGTTTTGCGTTTTCGACAATTGGATGCGCGCTAGGAGCCCGCGAACCTGGGCTTGTAACGCCACAACGGATCGTTCTGATGCGCGGATGGCTTGCATTTTGACACGCGTGTGTTCAGAGGTGAGATGCCCCCGGGCAGCGGCCTGTAGCCGTGTTGTCCAAGCGGCAAGCTTTTTCCGTTCCTGCCTTTCGGTTGACAATGTCTTCCGCGCCATCTTACCACGAATCTGGGCTTGGACGCTAATGATGACGGGTTGCACCAAGTCGAGTTGGCGTTTTGACCGGGACAACGTCGCTCGAGCGATGCAGCCTCGTGCTACACTTTGAAGGGAGACGATTGAGTGTTCACACTCCTGGAGCAAACGGTCCCGCTCTGCAACGTCAGCGTCAGTCCGGCAAAGAATCAGCAGGAGGGCGACTCACTCTCATCTTCCGTTTCCTCTGGTTCTTCAGGCTCCCAGCTGGCCTCTTTAGCCAACGTGTTCCGAGCGTCCCCAAAATTCGGCATTGCCACACCTTGCAGTCCTTTCTGTGTTGCCGCAAGCTGCTCATCTGACATAATCAGCGTTCGCCTCTCTCATAAGCGCTGGGACTGACCGGTAAACTCAAACTGTCCGACCAAGTTGCCAATACGTTCTGCTTTGCCCATCCGAGCTAGCAGATGACTAAGGACATGCAGACAGAAGATGACTTTGGGAATATTCCGTTTATTGTATAGGTCGGTAACTTCGAAGATGAAAGTCTGTCTCCTTAACACCATGAAGTGCTCGACCACGCGACTCACCTCCGGCATCCCCACACTTCGAAGCAGCCGAAGAAAGTAGTTGATGTTTTCCGTTTGTTTATACCTATGCTTACCATCCTGCATCAGTCAGCCTTGTTACTAAGGACGAAGGGGACAGCTGACAGAATAGATAGTCTTTACGACATCTGTACCCAAGAAAGTCCTTGCAAGCTTGGCGAGCACCACGCCATCCCTGAGACCGTCCTCAAGCTCGGTGACACCAAAGTCCAGCTCTTCGTCGAGGCAGCCTTCGATCCATTGCTGAGCTTCTCCGACATGGCAGAGGTATTCATAAGCTGCCAATGCATGACGTTGACGATCCATCCAGTTTGTTTGCGCTAAGCGACGCGATGGAAGGGGTGCCGGGGCAAGGGCGGCTGAAGATGCTGAAGGTGGCAGAGACGATTTCGATAGCCGAAAGCGACTGGCCATTCCTTGCTTGTCAGCAGAACAGCGATATACTTGAATGATGTATGCACCTGTGACTCCTTCTCCACTGTCTTTGGCGGAGCCTCGGATCCCAAGAGCTCCAACGGCACTCATCAAGCCTTTCATCTCCTCGCCGGCCACCTCCGGGCGAGGGGATCCCAGCTGCTCTTTTAGTACACCAGTCACGTGCACAGATCGCCTCTTGCTAGGTGTCGTCGCGGTGCTAGAGGTCCGCGCAGATGGCGCGGAGGTAGGCGTTGTTTGATTCGCGGTGAGGGAAGGAGCAAGAACGTCAATCGCTCTGGGGCGGCTGGTTGGGATCGTGGGAGTGATCGGTTTCTGAGCCTTGCTGGGCATTGCAGGGACAGGTTGTGGAGGAGGAGTGTTCTCCGATCCCTCTGGCGCCGTAGAATTCCTCCCCAGAGAGGAGGCGATCCGTCTGCCTGAAGGTTCACGTCCATGCCCAACGCCCTCGTCGCCGTCCCATCCCTCGCCGCCAGATGCGATGCGGGGCAGATGCTTACCCAAGCGACGCCTGTCCGACTTACTTATCGAGCCGTATTTATCGTTCCCAGCCGCGGGAGGAGCAAGGGCGCTCGACGATGTAGTCGGTGTTTCTGGCTTTGCGGATAGGCCAGACGGTACATATCGAGAGGATACAGAAGGTCTTGTCGACAAAGATGGAGATGCCTCGGACAGGCGACTGCCGCGAGACGTGGGTGTCGCCTCCAGATCTCCAGCCATTGAGTATTTCGGAGTCCTTTCGATCGGGGTCGACGGAGTGATCCTAGGCGGTTCGAACAGGTCTCCGAAAGGAGACGGCTTGACCTCTGTGGGTTTGAGCGGAGTTGCTGGAGCATGAGGCTTTATTGTGGCGATCTCCTCCGGACTGGGCGAGGGCGACCTGGCTGACAGAATCGACGAGGAGCTCTCGCTTGCTGCGGACTCTCCAACAGCTTCCGCTTGCGCCTTTCTTCTCGCCTCTAGTCTCCGTAGGGCATTGGCCCTTGCTGCAGCCAGCTTCTCCTCCTGAGCTGCCGTCCTGCCCGATGCGATGGAGCTCTCCCCTGTCGAATGTGGGGATAGCATAGAGGTGTAGCTAGAGATAGAAGCAGGGCGCTGTCGTTGATCAGAGCCTTCGTCGGAAGCAGGCGTGGTACTGAAGGCAGGTGAGGCCGAAGGAGGCATCCCGGATGAGGTGGACTCCACGCTAGCCGCCGATATGGTGGACCGCTTAGATACCCGCGTTGCCATGTATGCGCTTTGGTATCGGCCACCCGCCCCTGAGCTGATGCCAGACTCTTGAGATGCGTTCGTCACTACGGATGCACCTGTCTGCTCCGGCTGTATAGGTTTAGCGGGGGCTGCTACGGAGAAGGAAGAAGAGGCGTTGCTGGAGCCGAACCCCAGCCCTGAGCTCAGGTCCGGCGAGAAGGTATTCCTCTTAGCGGATCGTGGGGTGACATGAACCGAGTCGGGGCCCGACGAGTCGAGGCCGTTGATCTTGGCCTGCCATTGATCCCGGACAGAGCTGATCGACTTGCTGCCTCTACTATGGCCTAAAGCCAGTACAGACTTGTCTGGCGAGCCTTGGATGCCTAGGCCTACAGCAGTCGCTGCGCTGCCGCGGTTCGGAACAAAGCCATTGCCATTCGATTCGGCGACCATACGTTTGACTGATCTCGTGATAGGAGTGGAAGGAGGGGATGGACCTATGGGGGTTGGACTATTGGCCAATGCGGCCAAGGAATGTGATGCACCGGAGGATGTCGAGCCCGGCGTATTGCGATGGTTGGTCGAGGTCGATGAAGTCCGTTGCAGGAGCCTAGCTTGATAGCCAAAGATGGATGGCGAGTTGGCGAGCGGTTTGGGTGGCGAAGGACCCGCCGAGAAGGAAGACGAAGGAGTGTCGGGCATGATGAAGTTGACCTGGTACTTCGTCTACAGGTTGGTCGAAGAATCGGCTGCGAGCAGGGCGGTGAAGATGTTGATCTCGCAAGCTACCATCTCAGCTGAGGTTGTCGGTCTCTCCATTAGTTGTCGTTGTCAAAGTCGGCGCCGATGTCGCTGGGAATGATGATGACGATGATGATTGATGAACCGAGGTCCGAGCTTTGCTTTGGTAACTTGACTTCTTTTTTGAACCCGTCGGGACGCGTCTGACTTTCAGGGGTTACTGTCACTTATTCGTGCCCTCCCCTTTTGATCAGGCAGTGTTTCACGGACATGTCGTGCAACTCCGGGACTTGGTGCCTGTCTTTCAGACTTTTTGGCCGCCGAAGCCAGAAGGCAGTAATATTCTTTCATCTCCACGTCCAGGTGACCAAGTGGAACCCAGCAACATGGGTAAACACGACAAAAAGACGGGTAAAGGCCGTTTGGACAAGTTCTACAAGCTTGCCAAAGAGCAGGGATACAGAGCCCGTTCAGCCTTGTCAGTCTCCCTTCTCTCGCGCATGTACTACTCTGACAATGTAGCAAGCTCATACATCTCAATCGCAAGTACGATCTCTTGAGCAAATCGAAATGCGCCATCGATCTCTGTGCTGCTCCAGGTGGCTGGCTACAAGTCGCGGAAAAGTACATGCCCAAGGGCTCTCTGATTGTCGGCGTCGACCTGCATCCCATCAAACCTCTCCCCCATGTCACCACCTTCGTCTCGGACATCACCACCCCACAATGTCGCAACATCCTTCGATCGCACCTTCATGACTGGAAGGCCGACCTGGTCCTCCACGATGGCGCTCCCAACGTCGGTTCCGCTTGGGTACAGGATGCCTTCACTCAGAACGAGCTGGTGCTGCAGTCCTTGAAGCTTGCAACGGAGTTCCTGGTCAAGGGCGGAAACTTTGTCACCAAGGTCTTCCGAAGTCAAGACTATAATAGCTTGATGTGGGTCTTTGGACAACTGTTCAAGACTGTAGAAGCGACCAAGCCGCCCAGTTCGCGGTGAGTGCCGTTCAACCTCAAAGGGAGTTGAACTGACAAGCCAGAAATGTGTCTGCCGAGATCTTTGTCGTCTGTCAAGGCTTCATCGCGCCGAAACATATCGATCCGAAGTTCTTGGACCCAAAACATGTCTTCAAGGACATCGCTCCCCTTCCCACGTCCATCACTGAGGCACCTGTTGCCGAATCCTCCACATCCGCACAAGCCTCTTCGTCGACTCAGGCGAACAACCACGCCCACGCGAATGTTTTCATGCCTGAGAAGAAACGCCGAAACCGAGAGGGTTACGCAGAGGGAGACTACATGTTGTTCCACAAATGTTCGGCGTCAGATTTCGTTCGAGGCGCGGATCCAGTCGCTCTTCTGGGGTCTATGAACAAGATCGAATTCGTGTCTGAAGAGGAGAAAGCGTGAGGTTATGTCTAGCTTGGAAGGGTCTGCCTGACTATCAGGTGGTTGAAATCCCGCCACACGAAGCCAGACGTTGTGGCCAACTTCGAAGATCTCAAGGTCTTGGGTAAAGGCGATTTCAAGCTGCTCATGAAATGGCGACTCGCAATCCGTCTTGAAATCGGTCTTGATGTCAAGGCCGACCCTCAACAAGATGTGACAGAAGAGGTCACGATTGAGCCTTTGGATGAAGAGGAGGAGATCAGCGCCGAGATGAAGAGGGCCCACGATGAGAAACTTGCACGAAGCAAGAAGGAGAAAAAGAGGGCAAACGAGAAGAAAGCAAGAGAGCTTTTGAAGCTGCAACTCAACATGACGGCTCCAACCGATCTTGACTTAGAGGACCGAGCTCTCGGCGGAGAAGACGACATGTTCGACCTGGGCGAAGCGGAAGGCGAGATGTCACGTCAAGGCCGGAAGAAAGGCATCGGTGCAGCATTGCAAGAAGAGGATGGAATGTCCGAGTCGGAACAGGACGAACAGTCCGCAGACGAGGACGATGAAGTGCTCGATACCGACGATGAGCGAGAGAAGAAGACCCAGGCTCTTGAGGGCGAACTCGACGGGCTGTACGACCAGTATCAGGATCGAATGAAGGAGCGCGACGCCAAATGGCGCGTCAAACAAGCGCGACTCAAGGACAAGAACTTTGACGCATGGCATGGTATCAAGGACAAGGAGGGCAGCGGGAGCGATGACGATGACGGAGATGATGGGGTCAACAAGGGATATCGTAATGGCATGGTTCGTGTGCCAAGACGCGGTGACCCTGATGTCGACCAAGGGGAAGAGAGTGAAGAAGGCGGATGGGACGTTGTTGCCAAACGGAAGGCCGTTTACGACGCACATGATTCGGACGACTCGAGTGATGAGGACGGGGAGGAACGACCTGAACCCCCACGGAAGCAGCGGTCTCCTGCAGCCAATAATCGACCGCACTCTCCTGCTATCCAGAACCAGCAAAGAGGCCTTGTCACCTCGCTGCAAGACAAGGAGAAGCGAGCGCAGATGAGCCGGCAAGCACAGCTGTGGTTCGACCAGTCAGTGTTCAAGGGCGTTGGCGATCTGGCCGCCCTCGACGGGGATGAGAGCGAAGACGAAGAGTCGGGCGACGATGAAGCGGACGAAGACAGTGAGGACGAAGATGGCGAGAACGCAGAAGACGAGCAGGACGACGAGGAGGATGGGCCAGACCAGGACGAGGGGTCTGACGTCGAGATGGACACTGCATCGGAAGGCGCGGAAGGGGAGCAAGACGAGGACGATTTTGAGATCGCCCCTCAAGCTACGGATGATGCGCCAGAGTGGGACGTGGACGACGAGGACCAAGACGAGGTCAAGAAGAGAATCATCAAAGGCGAGTGTGGTCCGGTCTACCGCGTTCCAGAGCTGACGATTCAGAGAAAGGCTTGTTGACGGCCGAGGCGGTGACGCTCGCCACACGACTGGTCAACCGACAAGAGACGCTCTCTTCGCTCGTGGACGCCGGGTTCAACCGCCTGTCCGCCCACAATAAAGACGACCTGCCTGGTTGGTTCCTCGACGACGAGGCCAAGCACTACAAGCCCAACTTGCCCATCACCAAAGAAGCCGTGGCGGCTTTGCGCGAACGCCAGCGCGCGCTGGACGCACGGCCGATCAAGAAAGTCGCCGAGGCCAAGGCGCGCAAGAAGATGCGTGCGGCGCAGCGGCTCGAGAAGGCCAAGAAGAAGGCCGATGGCGTGATGGATGCCGAGGATCTGAATGAGGGCGAGAAGGCCCGTCAGGTGGGACGCGTCATGGCGCGCGCGGCCAAGGGGTTGGGAGGCAAGGACAAGCGCCCGGAGCGCAAGGTTGTCGTTGCCAAGGGCACCAACAAGGGTGTCAAGGGACGGCCGAAAGGCGTCAAGGGCAAGTACAAGATTGTCGATGCGCGCATGCGCAAGGAAGTGCGCGCCGAGAAGCGCAAAACCAAGGCCGGAAAGAAGAGGCGTTGATCCGAAGCGTGGCAAGGTGTCCGCTAATGGGATGTAGACATCGCTTTGTACATTAACTGTGTTCACTTGCATGGTATACGATATCTGAGAGCTACATTTCACAGCATTGATCTCACAATTGTTCCAACTAAGATACAACTAAAGACTGTCCCGGACTGAGTTAGACCTTCTGCCGCACCCCATCCCACCGGCGCATCTTCATCCACACCTTGCCCACCTGAACAGGATAGAACCATTCCATCCATTGTCCTTCGATCACAGCATGTCCGTGACTGAGCTCAAGAGAAACGTCAACTTTGGCGCCCACGACATCCTGTTCTTCCCAGACCGCATCCTCCGGCTTGCCTATGACTCTCTGACTCGCCTGACTGCTGTCTTGTTCGCTTTTCTGGAGAGTCGCGCCATTCGAAGCGACATAATGGACATACGGGACATAGACAAGCGCTCGGCCCTGTTTCGCTGGCGACGGGTCGCCGTCCACGGTAGGATCTGATCTGCCGGGGACATGAAGAACATCTCCCCACCCTTGCGGGATTTCGATCGTCAGATCGAATGCCGATGTAGACATGTCGAAGTTGAATTCTTTCACTTGCCCGGTGACTTCTGCCGGGTATGGCCTGCACCAACTCTGTATACCCCTGGCACCGAGGTGTACAAGAGTGGCAAGATCCGTGGGCGCGTCGGCCTTGAGGTCGTCATCGTCATCCAGGTCATCGTAACACCATATAGAGAGATCCTCGCCATTCCAGCCGTCGCCGCCATCGTGTGTGTTCAGCGGTTCGTACGCCCATAATGTCCATGAGAGGGCATTGCGCCCGTCACACGCCGAAAGAGTCTCGTCCATCGCTTTGGTCGGCTCGCGGTAGTCTGTGAAGGCCGTCTTGCCTTTGGCCAACCCGAAGAACTTCGTCTCCTTCATATCGAAAGGTGTACCGATTTCTCCGATGACCGCTTCGCTCGTTAGTGGGACGAGGAAGACAGGCGAAACTGAACTCACCAGGATACTTCTTTCGCGGATCATCAGAGGCGATCGACTCGGTCCGTTGGGCATCCAACTTGAGTTCGCTGATCTGTTCTCGGAGGCTCTTCCGTATACTATTTGAGCCGAGGTTGAGTGAGGTGGCTATAGACTTGAGTCCTCGCTGTATTTGTACAGCGTCCTGTCAGTCAGCCCGACCACTTCAGATACCCGAATGGACCGTGCGCACGGCGTTGAAGAGATGTCGCCCTGATGGTCAGCCGTTCATCCTTCCCATGCAGGGAACACACGCACGCTTTCCCAGCATCGTCAGTCCATCGTAAAAGTGCGGGCTGAGCGCCACACGACCCTCTTCGCCTTCATAGTTGTGAATGTCCGGTGGCTGTCCGAAGACAGGTGGATTCACAAAAGAGATCGCCTCGGGATGCTCTTTGCGTATTCTGCTGATGAAGGCGCCGTATGCAGCTAAAAATGAGTTATTGTTTTTGAGACGTTCCGACAAGCTCACGTCTCCAGAAATCAGTGATGAAGTCAAATTCCCTGCCAGATTGAGCCTTTGGGCTGAAGTGATCCTTCTTTATGACCTCTTTCCTATGCGTGTCCCATCTGTGCATCAGCGATTATGAGCGAGAAGACGCTGGACCTACACTCCATGCCCTGCCCACGGACAGCCTCCTCGGCCGTCCTCTTCCCAGAAACTCCATTCTTCGCCCCATTTATACCCCCAGCGTCTTTCAGCATCCTTCGCCTCAGCACGCGTGAGCCATACGGACTCCCCCTTCGGCGGCGTGAGTGTAATCGATCCTTTGCTCTTCTTGCCAGTGGACGTAAAATCATCTAGAGCAATATTGTCTACTCGAAGTCCGGCTCCCAGCAGGAAAGCCTGTAAAGGCGTAGGCATTGGTCCTTTCCTGAAGTCTTGGGAAGGAGGAATCTCGTTCAGGTCCGGGATACCGATGAAACCCTCGTGTGGCTCGTTCATCGAGTCCCAACCGATGATGCAGTCGTCGTATAGACCCCCTGCCTGCCGTATACGTGCCGCCAGGCTTTCTGTGAGCGCAGGTAATCTCAAAACGTATTATAGCTCACTGCCCATATGCCTCATGTCGGCAGTCAGCGACGAACTGTCCAGCAGCTTTGCCGTTTATAGCGCATTTAGGCGCAAAGCGTTCCGATGCCCAATACATGGTGAAGCAATGCCTGGCCGCGAGTCGATGTAAGTTGGTGTTCCAGATCACTTGACGTCAGGGGACATGTCGACGAGGAGACAAACCAGCTCACTATCCGGAAACTCGCCCGCCTCTCCGTTCTTGGCCATCTCGATACCTTCTTCCCCTCCATAACCACCATTCTTCCAACAGCCATGTAAGAGCGCTGCACCAGTCTGATGTACACGTTTTGGATTGATGCCAAGAGCCTCTATTGACCAATAGGGAGCACCTGATCCGCCGGTAAAGCGCGAGTAGACATCCTGATGCGGTGAGATGACTGGGGTTGAGCTGGGCAGTCGTGTCGTGGCCGCCGACTCACAGACTTTGAGCCCCATGTCTTTCACGCGCCGAAGGATTCGTATGAGGTAGTCGATGTACTCCTCGTCATATTTGCCTCTGGTTCTCAGCTACATCCAGGTCCTGATGGCTCGACAGACGGTCCAGCGTGCTCCAGCGCCTCCCATGGCACAATGAAGCGTATTAGTCGGAAGCCCCACGCTTTCAAGCGCCGTAAATGTAACTGAGCATGAGCTCAACGCCAGAGGTCCAAGGAGGGAGCGAACATCGGCCTCTTCCTCCCGGAGAGGATGCCCCACAAACCACCCATCCCGCCCTCCGGCCTCGCCTTCGGTCCATATACCTCCCTGGGCATCATCGAGCTGGGTGACCACGCCTGCTCGGCGGCGGCGCAACTCGTCTCGCTCCTTACGGGTATCGGTCGGCAAGCTCTCATAGCTGTCCAGCGGGAAGGTGGGGATCTTGCCAGTTGATCCGAGGTTTACCCCGCGCAAGATGAGCGAAACAGGCAGGTCGGCAGTAGGAGGAGTGGCGGGTTGTAGGAAATTGAGGTGAGCAGTTGTGATCCGCGAGGCAGATGGCGACGGTGTGTAGGGAGCTACCAGCGGACTCATAGCGCCTTTCTGATTGTATTAGCGAGTCACAGGATGATAGAGATGAAGAGTTGGATGCATGATGGCTGCGAGAATATAAGAGGCGCAGTGCAAAGGGCTGTGAGTAACACCGATGTGATGGGATCGACCTCCACCAGGCACATCTCACCTCGGTCCTTCGGAAATGACGTACCAAAAGAACATGCCAAAATCTCGTCATGTTCTTTCTCGTTCCAGCCCTCCCTGGGCCTCTCACTAATCTCTCATGGTTCTCGCCAAACTGCTCTCGATACCAGTGGCAATTGGCACGCTCATCGCTTCAAGGCTCTCGCCCATTCTCCCAGGAGCTCTCAGCAGAGGTGCAAGTACGATGGTGATCGAATCATCAAAGCTGAATGGTGAGCAAGTCATCAGCGTAGCTCTTACGGGGCGAATTTCTGCGGGTGTCCCTGGAACGAAAACGGTAAATGGGGGAATTAAATAAGAAAATTCCGGCCATTCTGATTTCATCAGCACAATCCTAATATGCATTGTGTCCTTGCCAAATTGCCTTTCATCAGAGAATAAAGATCTATGCATGAGGCTGATGCATGGAATGATCTCTGTAGCAGAACCAATCGCCTACATAGCTACTGCCATACCCTGCCCTATCATTGCACCAAAATGGTTACAATAGCGCAAGTCTGACAAGACTGCAATAGGCTTGCCAGGTGGCAGCTGTGACATAGCCCCTGTGACCAGCTTGGCATGCCTATGATCATCTGATCAGCCTAGCATGCCCAACAAGCACTTGCGCATCTCTTGATGAAGTGCTTTAGCTTGCAACTAATCAATGTTCTACAGTACATCCGGCTTTGCCGGATGCTTGACCCGTAAGGGCTGCGATGGCTGCGCCGCTAGGCGCAAGGGGGGGTCTTGGGGGGGTGTCCCACCCCCCCATGTCTAACGGAACCAAAGAACAAGGAATTGCATTAGGTTTTCCAAATTGCCTGAGAACCAATAACTTGAATACCTGATTAGAAATTCAGAGCTAAAAAAGAATTGAAATAACGAGCTACGCCCTATCGCGCACTTTCCTGCACGATCTACCTAGTCAGCGTAGCTCTTACGGTGCTGAATTCTGCGGGTGTCCCTGGAACGAAAACGGTAAGTGGGGGGGCCAAATAAAAATTTTCCGGCAGGCTGGGTATAAGGGTGGAGGGGACTTTGAATTTTCATCCTCATCCCCCTCTCTACTCAAATCTGGCGAAGCCCTGGCAGTTTGACTGTTTATGTGGGGGGATCAAATAAAGAAATTCCGGAGCACTTAGAGATTTCAGGCTGCCTGGCTTGCCTTGCACACCTAATCTTCTCACTTCCTATTGCATGCCTAACTTTGGACCCACTGTAAGTCGCCCATTCTTCTGTCATGCATGCATGGGCTGATGAGTACAGCTGAACTTCTTGCAAGTTGATGCATGATCAAGTGTTGGCTTGTCCATAACATCAATGTGAGCTTTGCCTTCAAGCGATGCATGCACATACTGATGCAGAAAGTCCCAGATATTGCAGCAATGCACTGCTCTCGAGGCCAACGCTGTTTGGGTCAGCACACAACTCTCAATGGTGATCACTTTCGGAAGGCTTCTTCAGGGCGGGGCAGCAGCGACTTCTTCAAAACATGCTCCTTCTGTCGCAAACAACCGCCAGTCCCACTTGCAACACCCCGGTCACGGCATGGTCATGCTGAGTGCATCAAATGTGGCTTCACCTTTGCCACTCCTCGATTTCGAGACAATCGAGGTCGCCCACGCAACACATGCCAATCTTGCTTGGAGCAGCATCACTCCCAATCAGCGCCAGGCACACCCACTCGCACAACCCGGCCATTGCCACCAGTCACCCCAGGCTCTCAGCCTACGCCTGGTACACAGAGAGGTCTTCCACGCCCGCGCCATGAGGTCACCTCACCAACACCACGTCGCAACCAGGATCTACATCCTGTAGAGCTTGGCCGCCCCACACGAACCAGACGTGCACCTCAACTGCCCTACGCCACTCCGCCCAGCCCGCCTCAAGGTGCTGCACACCGAGTCACAGAACAGCCACCAGCCCCACCACCACGCCTGGATCGCCATGCTGGACAGTCACGCTGCTTCAAGTGCAAGACCTGGAAAGAACATTCCGAGTTTCTCCAAGCAGGGACAGCCTCTCGCCGCTTCAAGACTTGCAGCACCTGTCGCGAATCCTCCAGAGCAGCCTATCATCGTCGACAACAGTCAACTCAGTCATCCCTCTCAGTCGACATGCTGGGCAATGCCTTCCTGCCCATTCCTGCAACACCCAACGATCTTGACGACATCTGCCTCTCTGAAGCTGCCATTGGGTGTATTGGGGACTTCCACTCAGCAATGGCAGCTGAGACGATGGAGACTTGCGAGAACTGCAATGAGAAATGGTTTGGACTCAAGGTCCAACAGGGTAAATGTTCACGTTGTCAAATTGATGGGGAGAAATGGACATCTGCCAACTGTATGGATCCAGGTCAGTGTCCAGGATTGTATGTGCTTCTCATGACTGACTTCACAGGTCCTTCTCTGCAGGAACTGTGCCGTGCAGCTGGCAGAGCAGTCCCTGACTTGCCCTCACAGGTGGAAGAGATGCTCCTCTCTCCCTACCATGTGCTGCTTCAAACATGGCGCGTTGGTGGTGGACAAACCAAATACGGAGGCCACACCTGTCTCTATGCCCATGACAGTGGCAGATTCCTCTCTCGACTTCCCCTCACCGTCACCGACCTTGATGTTCTCATCATCAAGCCGACAAATGCCCAAGCCCCCGCCAACGCTGCCAATCCCTCAGAGGATTTTGCACGCCGACCAGAGTTCCAAGTCCAGCGGTCACGCATTCTCGCAAACCTGCAAGCACTACAACACTTCCATCCAGCCTTTCAGAATGTCGAGATCAACTGGGAAGCAATCAATTCCCTTCCTGAAAACGGTTCTGTCTTCCATCAGCTGCGGTCTGTCAACTTGGAGGAGGTGCAGTACAGCGCACCTGAGCCTGACACTGGGCCAGTTGAGCAGGAGTCAGCAGAGGAGACAAGCTTGCCAGAGCTGGCTATACCAAACCTTGGAGAAGGCAACAATATTGTGGAGGAGATCCGGGAAGCACTGGAACAGGTGGTGGATGGAGGACCACCAGCACCCCTGCTCCTCACTGGACCTGTGCTGCATTCCACTCCAATCAATGAGCACGACATCAGCAACCCATTCCTCACCAAGGCCTTCCCCTTCCTCTTCCCCACCGGCCAGGGGGATCTGCATCAACAACGGCCTACCACAATACGTGATTCAGACTACTTCCGTCACCTGCTCTACTATCAGGATGGAAGGTTTGCAAAACACCCTCGATTCCGGTGAGTGCATCTCTCAGCATTAAGCCAAGCTGACAGTCAGCTATTATGCCTTCAACTGCATCATGAGGTGGCGAGCAAAACGGCTCTCCTGCTTCTATGTCAGCCGGAATGAAGAGGACCGAGCCCTCTCTGCTGCAGACATTGCTGCCATGGTGTCCGACCCAGCCAAGCAGCTGGCATCTCGAGTGCGACGATCAGCAGCCACCTTAACCGGAACACCACCCTACTGGGCACAGCAGAGTCGCAATCTTGCTGCAATGATCCGTCAACTGGGCACTCCACATGCTTTCATCACATTCTCAGCTGCGGATCTTCAGTGGCCAGATCTCCACGTCCACATGCCGGACCAAGCGCTACCAACTATGAGCGAACCTGATCGACAACGCATCAATGCCAAGAACGTCAATGAGAACCCAGCAATTGCAGCTTGCTGGTTCTATCGAAGATTTGAGCTGTTCTTGGCCAAGGTCCTCAAACCCCTGCTTGGAATAGAGGACTGGTGGTATCGCTTTGAATGGCAAAATCGAGGCTCCAGCCATGTCCATGGACTGGTTTGGCTCAAGGGGGCGCCATCCCCAGACACCCTTGATATCAACAATCCGGACAGTGTCCAGGAATTCCTTGACTTCTGGTCCACCAGAGTGTCAACCATCAATCCTGGAGAGGACATTCCGCCTCATCCAAAGCACCCCTCTGCCCACAGTAGCGACGAAATCATCTTTCGCTTCAAAGATCTGGCACAGATGCTCAACCGTGTCCAGAGGCACACGAGGTGCACTGCCTATTGTCTTCGCCGCCCAAAAGGATCTCCTCCCAACAGTCCGCTTGTCTGTCGCTTCAAGTTCCCCAAGGAGCTGGAGACAGAACTCCGACTGGTTGTCAATCCCAACAGAAACAAGCAACTCATCACACCACGCAACGACACCCACCTCAACAGTTACAATGCAGTCACTGCACTGGGATGGCGAGCCAACTCCGACATCAGTCCATGCACAGATCCCCGTGCAGTTGCCTCCTACATCTCCAAGTATGCTTCAAAATGCGAAAAACCATCCAACAACTTTGGCGAGATAATGCAGGCTATCTCAACCCGCCTGGAGCAAGAAACATCTTCACGAATTGTCTTCCAGAAGATGCTCAGCCGCATTGTCACCGAGAGGGATTACAGTGCTCAGGAAGTCTGTCATCAGCTCTTTGGTCGACATATGATGTCTGCATCACGAGAGTTTGGCACACTCTGCATACTGGAAAAGAGACAGAGACGCCTGAGGCAGAGGCAGGAAGATGAGGGACTGGACCAAGGTGTGGAGGAGCAAGACTGGCACGATGCCTACTTGGCACGCCAGCCAGAGCATGAGGGCATCAGCCTGTACGAATGGTTTCAATTCTACCGGAAACAAGGTCGCAACGCCACTCGAAGGAAGCACCCAAAGATCATCATTCTCTGGCCGCTGTATTATCCATCAGACCCTCAGTCTGAGGATCACCAAAACTGGTGCCGGGCAAAGTTACTACTCCACCATCCTCATCGACACCCTTCAGAGCTCAAGCTTGATGACGAATCCTGGACAGAAGCTTTTTCTCGCTGTACTGAGGACCACCCAGAGGGGCACCAAGACACATTGCCCAAGCGACCCATCCGTCAACAACAGGGTGACAATGAAAACGACAGTGACTCAGAGTTTTCTGAGGGTGAAGAAGTCAATGACCACGAGCTTGATGACTGGCAAGTTCTGGCTGGAATGGGCCCTCAGTTTGATGAAGATGGGTGGAATGGGCCACTGCTTGGAGCACGTGATATTGATACTTCCCACGATTGGGAAGCAGTGGGGAGGGAGTGGGGATCAGATGGTATAGGAGAGAGGGCAAGCTACTTAGAAACCGAACGCAAGAAGGTGAGCAGTGGCCTACAATCCACTGCATACTGTGAGCTGACCAAGCAGTCTCAGCCTTCTGTAGCTCGCAACACTGTCGATCCCCAACTACTCAACACCACACAGCGCCTCATCTTTGACAAGGTCTTGCGCCATGCCAACCGTCTGCTCTCTGGAGAGTCAGTCCCTCAAATACTCCTCAACATCGATGGGACAGCAGGAACAGGCAAATCCTTCCTCATTGACGCCATATCCCAAGCTCTTCAAGGGCTCCAATCTGGGCAGCACAACAATCTCGACTTCAGCACAAATCCCATTGTCCGCCGGCTTGCCCCCACGGGTGTGGCGGCATTCAACATTGCTGGTTCAACATACCATGCTGCCCTTGGTCTTGGAGGCTCAATAGAGGAAAGTCATGACAAGCTTGGAGAGGGAAAGCTTGCCAGCCTCCAGGAAGAGTGGCATGGGACACGATACCTCATCATTGATGAGAAAAGCATGGTTGGAAGGGCGGCCTTGGGGAGAATCAACCTTGCTCTTGGTCAAATCTTTCCGTCGACAGCGTACTTGCCCTTTGCCGGTCTGTCTGTCCTGCTCATTGGCGACTTTGGTCAACTGCCCCCTGTGGGAGACACTCCACTGTACAACACTGCACGCTCGACAAAAACCTCCTATCTAGGCAGGCTCAGCAACATTGGCCGAGATATCTACCTTGCTTTCACTGAGAGCGTTCAGCTTGATGCTGTTATGAGGCAGGAAGGCTCCGACCCTACCACCACTGCCTTCAAAGCAACCCTTGCTCGCCTGCACACCGGGACACCTCAACAGGAGGACTACACCCTTCTGTCCTCTCGCTTCTGGGGGAACCTTTCCCCGGCATCTCAGCAGGCCTTTCAAGATGCTGTATGTCTTTGTGCAACAAAGCAGAGTGTCTCCGAGATCAACCTACACACTTTGGCTCGCTCTGGACAGCCTGTACTGCGCTCTCTGGCTCAGCACACAGGGGTAGGAGCAGCCCAGGCTTCAGAGGAACAGGCACAGGGGCTTGCTCCTGCTGTCTTCCTCATGATTGGTGCTCAAGTCATGCTTTCTCGCAACCTCTGGATCGAGCAGGGATTGGTCAATGGCACCAGGGGCACAGTATATCAGATTGGGCTCTCACCATCTGAGCCTCCTCATCAATCTGTTCCTTCTGTGGTCATGGTCGCCTTCCCATCCTACACTGGACCAACACCCTGGCACACCACAGACAACATACCACTGGTTCCCATTGTGCCCCATACAGCCAGATGGGAGACAACAAACGGGCAGCGGTGCTCTCGACGCCAGCTGCCACTGCAGCTTGCATTTGCTATCACCATACACAAATCACAGGGTATGACGCTGGACAAGGCAGTGATTGATCTTGGTTCAGCCGACTTCTCAACGGGATTGACATTTGTGGCAATCTCAAGAGCAAGATCTCTGGAGGGCCTTGCTTTCAAGCCAGGCTTTGATTGGGCAAGATTGAACAGCTTGAACACAGAGAGTAGAAGGGGGGGAGTATCAGGACGTGTATTGGCAGCAAGGGATGCGTCTAGACGTCAGATGCTTCAGATGACAGAATAAATGTATAGAGAAAAAGATGAATGACAATGCATAGGTAGACTGAATAAAAGTTGATCAAGCATGACTCTGAGTGTTTGATGCATCAGCTGAATCTCAAGTTCATGGGGTGTATGCATGTCATTGTGCTCTCTCTAGCTACTAACACTACCTCTATCTGCCTCCATCTCCTGTCTGTAATCATCCCACACAGGATCATCAGCAGCAGGAGTTGGGGGATCTGACCAGGTAGGAGGCTCAGGGGTGGGGGGAGGAGTGAAGAGAGGAGTTCCAGGTGGGCTTTCTCCTCCTCTGAGTGTTCTCATCTTCCTCAGCCAATCCAGCATCCTACTTTTCCACAAGGGCAATCTGAAGGTCTGGGGATTGGTGACTGGACCATTGAAGCTACAAGTCAGCTTTGTGTCATGCCAAGAGAGAGCCTGACTCACAAGGACTTCACAACAGGTCTTTTGGGCACCCATGGCTTCTTCTCTCCATTGACTTTGCCTGACCCAGGAGGCAGGTAGGATTGTTGCTGGGGTGGGTGATAGGGAGAGTGTCTGACTGGCTGTGGGCGGCTTTGTTGAGAGCAGGAATGCTTGTGCTCATCATGAGGGTTGGGATGTCGCTTTTTTTGCTCTCTCTGGTGCTGCCTGAGTGCTTTTTTGAACAAAGCTGACTGGAAAGCCATTCTGATGTAGATGTACAGATGAGAGATGAAAAGTCCAAAATTTTCCGGAGTCAGAGCTACGCCCCATCGGCGACGCGCCACCGCCGATTTACCTAGTCGTGCAATGGGCGACTCAAGATCGCATTGTCCAAGCTTCCCGTGTCGGGTCTAATGGCAGTCTTGCATGGGCCCCTTCAGCCGATCACGCAAGAAGGAGACACCACTCATCCTGCCGGCTACGCGCGGGATGGGTATTGTTGGGGGAGCGCGGACGATCCGGGCAGGCATTTCATCGGGGCAGTGGTCACGCAGGAATTCCTTGATTTCAGCAAGAAGCAAGGCAAGTTCAGTGGTGGGTCCGTTCTTCAGGTGTTGATGGGCAGGGAACGATCTCATCACCCGCCGGCCGGGCTTTCCTGGGCTGAAAGAGGGCTGCAAGTGGTGTCTCTGCGTCCAGAGGTGAGCCTTCTTCCTCGTGGCGGCCAGCTGGCTTACACTCAGATGGCATGATGCCCTGAAGGCATCTGATACGCTAGGCGAGCGGATCGTACCCAAGTACTTACCTCATCCAGAGGCGCGATGGCAGCTGATTATCAGAGTCGATCTTTCGGCCACTGCGCTCGGTGCTTTGCAGCAGCTCAGGCTGGACGATTTGAAGCGATTTGAGCATCGTTCAGGCGCATCGTCAGGAGGAGCGTCGACACGAGTGGACCTTTAGCGTTTTGACGCCTGCCGCCTCGTCACCATGTAGCATGCTCATTGTATAGTAGGTCTCTTGACATGTAGCCCGGAACAGGCGAGAACAGGATTTACGGGGCGGTCAGTGCATCTCGTTGGCCGCCTCACCGCTTGCTCGCAGCTCGTCGCCCGTCACACTCAAGCTCGCCAAGACTTCATTACTAACATTGGCTTCCCCCGGCCAAAGACAGCATGAAAATGCTCGTCGAAGAGTCATCAATACTAATCCTCTGATCGTCATCAGGAACCGGGGACCGCTCGGATCGTTTACATCGGGGGCGCACGGGTCCTTTGACCATCCTTTGACCTCTGTGTGTGTCTTTGTTTGTTACCGATTCCGGCGTTCTCTCACAAAGGACCATCAGCTGCTCCTCCTTTGTGTTTCGGGACGACGCATTTGGGAAAGAGCATCCCCGATCCCTGAAAACCTCATGAACGACAACAAGAGAACAAGAGACGCGACGGCATAGTCAGTCTCGCGACCCCATCCCCCTCGCCACTGCCTGATCGTCATTGTTCACATCAAGCCAGCCTTCTTTGTCCGTCCGACACCTTCTTCTGTTCAGCTCGCAACGACGGATCAAATTCGGGGAACAATGGCCTCGGTGACCCATGGCGGATACCCGACGGCCCTTGACGACTTCGCTTACCTCTCTCACCCTCATCTTTCGCCGCCTATTGAGCTTGCGGGCTACGGGCGACAACAGGATCGAGAACAAGAAGACGATTATGTACAAATGAACAACAACGACCCCACCAACCAGTTCATGTACCAGGTCCCATCGATGGCTCAACCCCAACCTCAGGGCGCTGTTGTCGGACACGGGGAAGGACAACAGCAATCAGGCAGGACGGAGAACGTCGTCGAGTGAGTGCTCTTTGTTGTCTGCCCTTCATCCGCCCCAGGACAAAGACGCACACTTCCGATGGGAGGAGACAGCCTCGTGCTGGGGTCGTGTCGGAGGAACAAACCCCATCCATCACTCCATCATGCCTAGACGACCCGTCATCAGTCATATCCCCAAACCCGTCATTACCCGCACGTCTCCTGCACTTGCGATCGTCTTCTACTCTTTTTGACGTTCTATCCACCTATCGATTGCCACCTCCGTTCAGCAGTGCTGACGCCCAGTCCAACCGCCCTCAGCGCCCGCTTGCTCGCCCTTCGCCACAAAGGTCCCAACTCGTCCGACTCGCTGCTTACATCTCCCCAGCTATCCCCAGAGAAACCAGTCTACGCGGCACAGGGTTTTCTGCAGCCCTCACAGTACCCGTACCACAGCTTCCCATCCGTCACCGACCTCGCACCGTCCGACAGCGTGAGCAAATTCAATCAGGGGATGTATCGCCCGTTTCGCAAACCTTTTCCGGCCGACCCGCCCGGTGTCCAGCCGTCGTCACCGACCTCCCATGGTGGCGGTGGTCGGCGCGGGGGAACCAATATGGATGGCGAGGCCGAAGGCGATGGGTATGATTCCGGCGAGCAGGCGCGCGATCTCGGCGAGGCGATGTCCTACGGTACCCATGGAGGGGTGACGATGGGTTCTCCTGGCCCGGACTCTCCGGACATAGATCAGATCGATCAGATGACGGTGCAGCCGACCAGCGTCTGGACCGCTGGCACAATGTGAGCTTCTCCCCTCCGACACGTTTCTCCCCCACCCATCCTTTCTCCCACGCCGGTGTCTTCCATGTCCGCGATTCATCGCCGGAAGACAGGTATCCCTCCTATAAGATCTTAAGCTGATGCTGCAGAGCGGAAAACATGTACCATATGCGAGAAAGGCTCATGAACGACGCCATGGCGCGGGACAACGCTCAAAACATCGAGCTTTCACATCAGCTGAGCGAGACGGCCAAACTCGCTTCCGCTCTCGCCAAGCTCGAAATGGCCGAGCAACAGCTTCGACACCTCCAGGCCACTTTGATCGCAGAACGGGTGGCCAAGAGCGAGATCGAGCGGGAAAAGTGCATGAGCACGGACGAAATGAAAGAATGCCGTAACGAATTGGCCAGCGCCGTGCGTGCTCTTCGTCGAGCTAGAGACGAGGGCAAGAAGACCGACGAGGAGCGGCGCAGAATACAGAGGGCCTACGAAGAGACCACGCACAGGTCAGCTGCTGCATACCCCTTCTTGGCCAATCTGACATCAGACTCCACTTGTATCACGAGGCTCTTGAAGTGCGCAAAGCAGAAGAAAAAGGCAGAGAGGAAGGGCGCTCTGCCGTATGTCTCTCTCACCCTGACTTGCCTTGGGCTGATGTCAAGGCACTTGCAGAGATAGCTCAGTGGATGTCGGTGGAAGGACCACCTATTCCAGGCATGGCACCGCTCCAAAGCATCCCTCCCGCTGTATTGCAGCAGACTCCCGCCGCTCAGCCTACACTGCAGCTATGGCCTCAACCGCCACCGACTCAACTCCAAACTCAGCCTTCAGCTCCGGTCTCAGTCCCGCCCCCCGAGCAAGTTCCTCAGCCATCCGTCCAGCCTCAACAATTTTTGCCTGGCGAAGCGACCTATCAACAGCCGCCCCAGTCGCAGTTCTTCTTTCCCCCGCAACCCGTCCCTCAGCAGCCTAGTATTCAGCAGGTCCGCTCCCCCGCGCCACAACAGGTATCTCAAGCGCCCAATATTCAACAATCAGTATCGCCTGAACACGAGCTCGCTCAGAGCATACAGCAGATGCTGCAGCCGCAACATACCGCGCAGCCGCATCAGGCTCAGCCGTCCATGGTGCCGCAGCCGACGGGGAGGACACAGCCGATCACCTCCCAGACTACAGGTCAGCCTATGATTCCTCAGCCGACTGGTCACATACAAGCGCCGATGATGCCCCAACCGACCGGGCATGCGCAAAGTGCCATGGGTGCGCAAGATACTCGATATACCCAGTTACCCATGCAGACACAACCGACGGGCCAGACGCAACAGCCCGTAGGTCCGCAACAGACCGGAGCGGCCTCGGTGGCAGCCCAGCAGCCGCCTATTCCTCAGGCTCCTCAGGCTCCTCAGCCTCAACAGCCGATTTATGCCATTCCCCTCGCAGTACCTGTAGCGACCAACCCAGCCATGGTGCCGTTGCCAATGACGACTCAGACTGTGTATACAGCCCTGCCACCTGTCTCGCGTGCGCCATCAGCCGCTGCTATTCGCACACCGCAGCGAGCACCTGCACAGATCCCGACACAGACACCGGCTCGATCTCGTGCAGCAGCCTCGACCCGAACTCCCACTCATCGTGGTCCAAGAACAGCCGCTTCGCAATCGTTGAGCATCCCTCACGCCGAGTCTGTATCGCGGCGCGGCGCTGCTGAGTCCTATCTCGACCGTGTCGAGCACGACTCACGCGTGCAGCACATGCTCAAAGGTACGCCCGCACGGACTATCAACACTGAACGCGTTCCACCCAGCGAGACAGACCATGGGCGGTCAGTCGCCGATAAACCCCTGCCCGATCCCATGTCCGGCTCGACGGCCGGCGGAGGGAAAGGCACAACCCCACACGCAGGTCGATCGCGAGCTGGGACAACGGCAAGCCACAAAGGTCATTCGAGACGATACAGCTTGATGGACGGCTTGCACGCGCATTCGCACACGCAGGCGCAGACTGTGGACGGCGACCGGTACCCCATGTTCGCCAAAGGCCCAATGGGTACCTCTCAGCAGTCCTCAGTAGGCTCGGTTGACCCAGCCGGAATCCCTCTACCTCTGTAGGTCGCGAGAATGGTTTTCGTCCTGCACGCTGACTGCATAGCTCGACAATGCAGACGCCTGCCACTCAGATGCGTCAGCCCGCTCAATCGCACTTCTCGCGTGGACCACCCGCCGCCTCTCAAGCGGGAACTGTGAGGTCACGAATGGCTGGTGCGCTCCGCGGAGACGGCGATACCGAGCCCCAAGACTTATTCGACATCCAAGAGCAGGAGGAAGCGCGATCCCAGGCTGCCCAGTCCATGTACCCGCCAACTCACGGACCTCAATCTCAAGCGTCTCGATCGCAAGCACCCATGTCGGCGATGAGCGGTAGGGTGAGTAACTTGGTCTCTCTTCACCAGGCAGATCTGACTTGCTTTAGACGGGGCACTATCAGCAGCAACGACCGCTTCGTCGTGGCTATGCTCCCACTATGCCCCCGTTGCGCCCAAGGCCAAATGTAAATTCCCGACTTGCAAGCCGTGCCTCATAAACTGACTCGAAGGTGGTCATGCCTCAGCGTCTGGGAGCTCCCGGCGGTGGCCGTCCAGCGTCCGAGCATCCCCACGGTCCACGCCGTCCGGACCTGGGCGCTATGTACGGCCGCGATCTCGCTGCGCGCTTGACGGAGCAGCTCCCAGAACCCAAATCGGCGTACAATGTACCCAACGCGCATCCTGAATATGTGCCACCCAATATGGCACCGCATGCCGTGAGCGCTGGCGTGGAGGACATCCAGGGGCCACGCCACTCTGCGCTTGGACTTGAGGGGATCGAGTCCCGCGCGCAATCTGTCAAAGCGCCCACTGTTAGCTTTGCTCCTTCCACACCTGCCCACAATGCTGACGAGAAGATCACCGTACAGCCTCCAGTACGTCGCAGGTTCTCCTTTCTGAGATAAATGTGCATATTATACCCTCCAAGACCAAAACAAACTCAGATCAAGAAAGCTCATCCTCCCTAGTCATCGCGTTCCAAGTCCAACAACGTCTCACAGCTTCCCTCTGCTCGCTCGGGACCCCAGACTCTACCGCCCGCGAAGACTCCCGCTCCTCGTGGCCCGATCGTGCTCGACTCGCCTGTCTCTCATGTTCCGACTGATCCGCCTCATGTCCGTCCGCTGGCGGAAATGTCCTCAGTCCGGTCTCGCGCCCCGACTGAGGTCCCTGACGCTCGGTCGAGAGCAGCTACCGAGGCTCCCGGAAGGTCTCGTGCAACCACGGAGGCGCCCGGGGCTCGGTCACGAGTGCCTATAGAGCGGGGTCGCTCGCGTGCTTTCACTGAAGCATCACAGAGGGCTCCCTCTCAGACAGCACCTGGTGCAGGCAGCCGGTCTAGAGCTCCAACAGCCGTCTCCGAAGATACAGTCTATCAAGCTGCGCTTCAGCCCACCGACATCCCGCTACCGCCGACCCGCTCACAAGCCCCAACTGTGTACACCGGCTTGTCACCAGAAACGACTCGGGGCGTGGAGCGTGGGGTCAAGGTGCGAGACAGCGACGCCCAGAGCGTCAATATCGTCGATTATGCACTGCAGAAGCCCCTGCCTGACTCGCGACCCACCACGTACCTCGGCAGTGGCATGGTCCGTGCGGGCCCGCTTCCTGTGAGCCGTCCCACCGGAACCACAAGAGCACGGCTGATGTCGATAGGAAGTACTTAGCCCGGGAGGCTCTTTGCGCAATTACGTGCCGTACCGAAATGGAGCGAGTTCTGTGCGTCGTAAACCTGTGCCCGACCCGTTTGTCCGCGGGCCGTCCCGGGCCGCCACCCGCAGATCCAGTGAGTCTGCCCAGAGCGACGGTAGCTCGAAGCTCATCCTAGCGCACGCCCCTACCCTGGCCACTATCGAGGATATGACAGAGGAGAGCGCGGCCGAAGGCAGGACGGGGAGATAGTAGCATGAAGTAGCCATAGTCATATCAGTGGGGCTGATTTGTGAGGCAGGGACAATCCGCGACGATGTCATGGCAGATTCGCTTCTCTTTGTTGATGCTATTCTCTAAGATCTACGTTCTATTCGAAGTGTTGACTAGTGCGCCTGTACAGGCCACAGTCCCGCCGGCCCAGCATGCTCCGCCTGGACATGTACGACGTGGCCGTGTCCCTCCGTTGGGGAGATCGGCGACCCAGGTGCTGACGGGAAGAATTTGGCATTGTGCGTCGGGCGAGGCGAGTTGAGCGCAGCGTTCAGACTATCGGTCAGCCGAAGCATTCTTGTTCTTCGACATGCCGAGAGACTCACCTCCACTCTGCGCGTATTCGCGCATACACCGCTCTGAAGGCACTGAGCGCCCCTTTTTCTTGCACCATCGTCATGCTCGTCCGAGCGCCAGCATGTGGACTCTGCGGCACCGCTGCTCCGTTGATCGAGCCGCCCCGCCTCCACGTGCGCTCGCGGGGCGATTCGGGGGTCCCGTCGTCTCTGTACGACAGGGCGTGTGGGAGGAATTCTATCCTGAATCGCACGGCTTTGGGAATGATGATGCCCGATACGTCTACTCGTCAATAAGCTGTAACTGTCTAAAAAGAGGCAAGGACTGACCCCGGATCTCGTCAACGCGACATTTAAGTATCCCCCAGCCGTCCGCATCTTCGATGACTACCGATGCGCCGAAGCTCTCGAGCAGCTTGACGCATTCGATGCGCGTTGACATACAGTCGGCTGCGCAGATGAGCGAATAGGTCTGTAGTCAGCCCATGCCCATCCATCTGAAAATTCTGAGGGACTTACTGCCGGCTTCCAGCTGAATAGATTAGAGAACCAGGACCCCTTCACCACCTCGTTGGGGTACCCGACGAGCAGCGGGGAAGGCGGCAAGGTGTTTGGCGTGTTGAGGTACGGCGAGTTGCCCGGCGATAAGAGCGAGTTCGTCAGTTTCGGCATTGCGTCCAGATCAAGCGGTGTAGCTGCATAATCAGCACCTTGATCTGGTCCGAATACCTCGCTCGGGAGTACCCACGCCTTGACTTTCTCTTCTCGCTCGTGCTGACCTTCCGAAGTTTGTCTGCCGCCTTCTTCGGCGAGAACCTTGCCGACTTGGCCGACGCGCCACCGTCCGTGCTGCCTCTCCTACTGACCGCAGGCGTGTTCGACGCCGTGTTCGTACGTGAGGTAGCATCACCAAAGTACGACCTGCGCCGGACGGGCTCCGGTCTCTCCACCCGCGCGGGCTGATCGGTGTACGTGCGCTGTGGGACTGGGCGCCGTTGCCCCGCTACCGGATGATTGCCCACCGGTATGGCCGAGACCAGCGGCGTGCCGTGAGTCGGTATCACTGGAGACAGGCTGACTGGCGATCCAGTGTTCTTGGGTGACGGCGAAGGCGATGGCGTGTCTATCACGATAGACGATCGCGGCGAAGCCGAGCCAATGAGCGCGAGCTGGTTCGCAATGTCCTGAAAGAACTTTTGCAGCGCGGCGTCCTGCACTTGCGGAACGGCAATGGTATCGATCCCGACAGGTAGACCGGCGAGTGAGAGCTGGGCCTGAGCATGGGCTGCCGCCGACGCAGGTGCCGGCGATGGAGAAGGCGGGGCGACGTGCATGCCCAGACCCAGTCCGTGTCCCGCCGGTGCAGCGCCATGCGGTTGAGGGGTCGGACGCTGTACTGTAATCTTGGGATGCTTGCCGTCCCCTGGAGTGACCGTTGAGGGTGTTGGCGCCACTCGCTGTTGTGGCGAGCGAGGCGCACGGGGCCCGTGAACTGTCCCGGCGATCGAGCTTGGCCCAGAAGCCGTGCCAGGTCGCGGCGTCTCCGGCACGGCCGGAGCGGGACGAGTGGGTCGGTGCGCTTTCAGTGACTTGGACCGCTCGCTCTCACCCGTTCTCCGCGTCCGTGACGGGCCTCGATGGTGCTTGTGGAGCTGCGCCTGTATCGCCAGAGCCTCGTCACGATCGGTCTTGTGCATCGTGACTGTCACGCCGGCCCGCGGGTCGGGCGAGGAGGAGCTCATGGCGTGCTGAGCGAATTGGGCTTGCAGCAGCTGCACGGCCTGCTCGAACTCGGGAGTGTACATGGCCGATGACCTGTCCTTGTCTCTCTGCCGGGGTGCGTCGGCATGTGTGAGCTCGAACGAGCGCAGATCCACCTGGCGCATCTCGCCGTTCGAGTAGTCCACGTAGTCTTCTGGGTTGTAGTTCTCCAGCCGCCGCTCTCTGTACTGCAGCAACAACCAATAGAAAGATTTCTCCCATGTTTTCCTGCACAGATCTCAGTCGAGATTCACATGACCAGCTAAGACTCACCCTGGCGCCAGCAGGCTATGGACGAGCTTGGTGGTAGGAGTGTGCTTGAATAGCGCTTGCAAGTTCTGCACGATGTCCTTGTCGAGATCGTGTACCGACCTGACAGGCATGTCAATGGCGTCCAGGCAGGGCGCCTCGACCACCTGAAGCTGCCGTCCCGAGTCAGTAGCCTGTCTACGACGGCAGAAAGGATGAGCGATGATCTCCCTCATCTGACGGTCAGCTGCCTCGATTCGACCGGTACTTTTAGCATGACACACGGTGATACGCTTCTCTGGGTCGGTGACCAGGATACGGGAGATGAGATCCTTGGCATCTGGGACCATGTCCTCAGGGAGGTTGTACTTGCCCGTCTTGACTTTGCCCAGCAATGTGCGGATATTTTCGTCGTCAAACGGGAGTCGACCTGTAAGCAAAGCATATAGGATGACACCGCAAGACCAAATGTCAGATGCGGCGCCATGATACTGCAAGCCCTGCCCAATCAGCGCAACAATAAGGATGCAGAGGGGACACTCACGGAGACAATCTCCGGACTTGCATAATGAGGACTGCCACAGCTTGTCTCGAGCATCTTGCCTTTGTACTCCAGTGCTGCCATACCAAAGTCGGCAATCTTGACATTGCGATCCCCGTCGAGGAGGATGTTTTCCGGCTTGAGATCCCGATGGCAGATGTTGAAGCGATGGCAGTAGTCTACCGCTGATATAACTTGCTGGAAGTATCGAGATGCTTCGTCCGGATGTAGTCGACCCTTTGACACAAGATAGTCAAACAGCTCTCCTCCCTCCACATACTCAAGGATTAGATACCTGGGAGTCAGTCGAGGGAGCATACGAAGTGTATAGCTCACAACTCTTTTGATGTCTCCCACACATCGTAAAGCCCCATCACATTTGGATGCTCGAGCAGCTTCATGATCACAATCTCCCTCTCAATACCTAGTACTGGCTTGTCCGAATCTTGGCTGGACATCTCCTGCTGCTGCTTCGAGCCGACTTTATTCTTTTGTATGATCTTTACCGCCGCGTACACCCCTGTCCTGGAATGCTTGGCGATTTTCACTCTTCCTGTACTGTAAGCCCTTCCGCCCTCATTATGGACTGATTACGCACCACATGCTCCTTTCCCGATCGTTCTTCCTATACGCCATGGTCCAATCACTCTCGGATCTCCCGGTAGGTCTGCTGCTGCCTTGCCTCCAGTGGCCGCCGACTCCTTCTCAAATCTGGTCGGACCCCTACGACTGTACTTGACCTTGGGCGGAGAGGGTGGAGGCTCCAAGTCGACCTCTTTGTAGATGACAGAGACAGGGTGAGCTGCAGTCGTAGGTGTTCGTTGGGGCATCCTGTCGATGACGCTCGAGAGTTTAGGCCGACCTCCAACCGCTGAATGAGGGATTTGTGTGGGAAAGTTTTGACAGTTCTTGGGGCTGTATTATAGGAACTTAATGGCAGGGAGGGCCTTTTAGCGAGCTCTGCAGCTTCTTGGCGAGCGGCAGAGCGGGGATGGTCGACGGCAGGCCAGGCCTGCAAAGGTAAAGCGAAATCGAAGGGGTCGGGACGAAGTAAGACCTGCGCACATGTCGGCGCATCGAAACAGTTATAATGGACGATTGTTTACGTGTGTTGGATCGACGCTGGTCGAAGCGGCCGGGAATGGCGCACGCTGCGATGGTCTGGATGGATGAGGCATGAGGGTTGCGTCAGTATGTGTCAGAGCAGTCTTGGCCTCAAGGATAAGACACTGGATGGAGAAGCCACCGAGAAGCCGCTTCGGGTAGCATACACGTCTGACTTCGGATATGTCGAATACGGCGCCGCCAGCTGGACCAGTGCTGCACTTCGCGAGCTTCGACGCGGGAGCATGAACTTCCTCCCAAGTCATGGCACTGTGTGACCAGACAGCGACCATCGTTGCTGGTAGCGCGACGAAAAGTCAGGCACATATCGAAAGATGCCCGAAGTCGAATGAGATGAGATAAGACAGAAAAGACGTGCTGGACTGACTCGCCGTCTGTGAAGCGCGGGTAAGACTCTCTCGACACGGTCATAGATCGGGGATCGTAATCCTTCCAAAGTAGACAGTCACTCGATTGCTCGTAAATTCTCTTTAAAGGCTCGTACTCATCGTCACGTGAGCTCCTCTCGTCGTCCTTGTCCGCCTGGTTGGGTTTTCTTGATCCAACTGCCCTTGCATCTCTCGTCAGCGCCAACCTCCGCTGGCGGCGCCGTCGGTCCAGTCCTGACCGGCAGCTGGAGTCGCTCCTTCACTCCTCTCCTCGAACGAACTTATTGCTCGTCAGCTACTGAGCACGCATGCCCTCGCCAGTCTCCCGTGAGGCGTCCTCCTCCGCCCCTTTACCCAACCCCTATCTGGGCGGCGCCGGCGTTGACTATGGCAACATCTCGTTCTATCCGCGCTCGCCATCGCCCAGCCATGGTCGACAAAACTCTCGCGCCAGCGTGCGCTCCGCCGTGCGCCCGTCCCCGTCCCCGTCCGTCTTAGCTAGCGAAGGGGGTTCTGTCACATCCGCGTCAGGCGAATCAACGCAGCTGCAGCTGGCGAAGATCATTCAGCTCCTCGCCAGCAAAGATGTCAGCATGCTGCACCTGAATGATCGCCAAAAATCCATGGCTCATCGCGTTGAGGAGACTTCGATTGCCTTGGACGGGGTCATCGAGCGCTTGTCCTCCAAGATGGACTTGATTCCGGAGCTATCCGAGCAGCTGGCGCTGCAGAACGCCCACCACGAGGCTCTTGCGAAGAACTTGGATACGAAGATGGAGAGTTTCGGCACGGCCCTCAGCGGCGTCAAAGCTGCCAGCTCGACAATCGCTACATTGCTTGACGCCGGCTTGCGCACATTAGGCGGCCGCATGGACGCCATGGAGGCGGCACATCAAGTGGCGCTGAGCAAGATCGATCAACTTCTCATTGCGGTGACTGAGATGCGGAAACCCCATGCAGAGACCATTTCGCGCCGGTCTCAATCCCGGCTTCCAACGCCTGTCGAGTCGCCTCCTTCTGTACGGACAGCCTCTCCACGTCTCTCGCTTCCGGCGTCGCCTCATCGCCAATCTACATCGACTACGTCTCAGACGGACGACAACGGTGATGGCCGGCCACACAAGCGACCGAGGACACTAGAGAGTTCTGCGGGCCCGCAGAGCGACCGCCCATCTCAAGGGTCAGCCACGACTTACCCAAGCGCTTCACGAAGTTCTCTTTCGCCAGCTGCGCCTCCGCTCGCCGGCCATGCTATGCTGCCCATTCCAGTCGAAGATAATGGAGAACCGAACGACGCTGCGGATATGGGTCACGCTCCACTGGACAGTCACCAAGCGGAGTTTGTTGACTCCAGTCCTGAGAACCTGTTTTTCGATGATCGAGGGCTGGATGATGTCGAAGCTCTGCTTCGTTCGGAGTCCCCTTCGTCGTCGCATGGCGGGGATGACGCTGGAGACGAGGCTGTCGATGACGATGGCCCTGCAGGCGGACAAGGACACAACAATGGAGAGCCGTTGGATGTTCGGGAGGCAACGCCAACCGCGGGCGAGGGCCAGAGGGAAACATCTGAAGCAGAGGACCAGAAGTGAGATATGCTCGGCGACTTTTCGCAAATGAAGCTGACTGGGAAGAGCGGGGCTAACCTCTTCGCCCAGTCAGAGCCAGACGCCGGCTCTTACGCCTTCTGGCCAACGTCGCTTTCTGCGAGCGTCGCAGTCAATCGACTATCATAGCCACCCGTTGGACGGCGTTCTTCACCGCGGGGACCTGAAGAAGCCCGGGAGCGCAAAACTGAAAGCTCAACTTCCGCCTGGACGCTCTCGCACCTTCTACGGGAAAGTGACCGTCAACGACAAATGCCTTCCCCCAAGTGACGGTTTGAAGAAAGGCCAGGGGATCTGGCCGAGGAAGGGCGAGTTCACGGTGAAAGGCAAGATCCAAGAGATCATCTGCGACTGCTGTAAGGGCCGAGTTCACTGGGCTTGTGCCGGTTTCCAAGACAAGGACGAGGTCGATCCTGACAGTTCCTGGGACTGCCCAGACTGTCAAGCTGCCATGGCCCGAGGAGTCGAGCGGGACGACATTGACATAGCCCCTCAGGATCGCTGCGTGCGATACAATTGTATTTGTCGGTAGGTGTCTTGGTCTCGAGATCAGCGATAGGGATTGATCTGATCTTGCAGGGAGAAAAAGGCGACGATACGACAACCCCGGGACGAAGACCTGTATGTGGTCGAGCGAATCGTTGGGTGACTACGGATCCACCGAGGTGGCTGATCAGAGCTGATACTTCCAGTCGAAAAGCGATCGCGCGACGGCCTGACTTGTCTCGCGTATTCATGTATCTGGTCAAGTGGGCCGGCTGGCCAGTCAAGGACTCGACATGGGAAAAGGAAGACGAGTTTCCTCGTTCAAACAAGTTTGTCAAAGACTTCGTCCAGGCCGCCACAGCCGAAAGTGTGCCACTCCGACTCGCCGTGTCCATCTTGGCCGAAGCCCGACCGTATCTGGATGACAAGGGCAACTTCAAGTTCAAGCGCGAGTGGGAAAGCGAAGAACCTTCGTCAGTGGCTAGACCGGCGGATAGGACCGAGACGAGCCAGACGCAAGAGTCAGCTGCTACCTCTTCCGCAGCAGGACCATCTTCGCATACAGCCTCATGACGCCCGCGCAATCGGCCCACTCGATAGCTCATTTCATCGCTTTTTCTTCTCCCTGATTGTATACGCTCGTCGCTTCCTTTCGGCACATTCGCACTTGCCAAATTACACTGTGTATGTTTGTTCAACCTTATCATCGGCGCATGTCTGCTTGTACGACCATGCCGATTCGAGATCGCCCATTCTATACGCACCGCTGCCGTGTCTGCTTCGACAATGCTGTTTCGCTTCCATCCCGATTCGAGGCTGATGATCACACGTGTTTCGAAGAGTAGCCAAAAAGTCCAAGTAATGCATCATGCAATTCCCATGCTAGCGTACATTTTCCTCCAGATATATACATGTCGTGGCTTGAGATGCTCGAGATGCTCCGCTGCTACTCTGGGACGTACGAGGCGGCCGCGCGGTCGTCGGACAATGCGCGCCAATATTCGAGCATGAGAAGGAACATGAACGACTGCATGTCCTCCATCCTGCGCGTCAGCCTGCTGCGAAGACAGACCCTTTTCATCGACGAGCGCACCTCCACTTCTCCTGCGTGAACTTGTAGCCGTTTTCCGCAATCTCCTTGGCGAGATCATCCCTTCCTGGAGAACTCCCGTCCGGAGCGCCATTGAAGAAAGCGAGTATGTCGTACATGTCCGAATAGTCCACTTTGACAGGCACATAGTGGTACCACGGGACGAGGAGGTCGCTGAACCATTCCGGATACAGCGTGGACTTGAGCACGACGTTGTTGCCTGCGAGCAACCGGCGGAATCGAGACGACCAGCCGTTGCCGTCAACGTCGACGACGTACTTATACTTGACCGCATCTTCTTTGCGCACGCGCGGCATGAAGTCTATTTCGGCGGCCATCTCATCGCAGGAGCCATCCTCTTCCGTGCACTATTGTCAGCACAACGAGGAAACCGGGCAATTTATGAGCTGGCGTACGTGCATCGGTCCGCCGCTGATTCCCACATCGAACCATGCTTCGTTCATCTCGTTGACTGAGAATTTTTCGGTCGTCCACTTGCCATCTTTCTGCACGAGAAGAGGGGCCACTGATGTGGATTTGTTGTGTGTGAGAAAGTGAAGTCGCTCGCGCTGACATCCCTTCCATGGTATCTTGGCGTTGTGCCAACAGCCTGTAGCTGTACCCCGCTGGCAGGTCAGCTCGAGGTCTTCGAGAACCGTGACTACGGGACATACCCAAAACACCTTGTGGAGCGGCTTCTCCTCCCATGGGATATACTCCACGTTTTCTATACCGTCAGTGTCCGTTTCGAGCAGTCCAATCACATGACAATGCTCACCCCAAACACCGTCCAACGGCGCTCCAACTAGATCCGAGCTGTGGATATACTGTATGTCAGCTGTAATCCCCTCACATACTCCAAGCATACCCTACAGGTGGCCACGGCTAGTCCAAGCTCACCCGCGGCTCGGTGCTTCTCCGAGTGGATCATTATGTTGTGCTGTCGTGTTAACCGAGCTTCGCCTCACACAGACGGAGGATGTCGCTCACCTGCGACAAGAGATCAGGATTGTAGCATACATCAACCGACTTGACGAAGTCGGCGATGAAAGTTTTGCCACCTAGACGTCAGCCATTCGGGCGCGCTGCCCACGGGTACTAACCGTGCTCAGTCTCATCGGAAGAGACCACTGGCAACATATCATTCAGCACGACATCGGTATTTCGGGTCTTCAAGGGAGCATCGTCCGGACATGACCACATCCTTCCGTTGAGCTGAGTGGATGTTGCGGCAAACGAGATCACTCACCAGCCGTAAGTCCACCGCATGGCCTGTTCGGCTTTGTGCAAGGCAGCCGCTGGCCATTCTGGGGGTCAGCTCATTCGAGACCCTTGAAGCGGGCCAATTCACGTTTGCCTGCTCTTCCCAGAGTCTCTCCTCTTTCCCGGAAAGATGAGTGCACCATGCCAGAAGGGGCATCATCGATGTTGAACGCGAGCTCGAGGGGCGGGTCATGCTCGAACATGGCTCTGGGCAGAAGGGGAAGGATAGGCAAGAGTAGCTCTAGCGTGTTGCTACAAGTCAGCCTAGCCCAGTAGCAGCTCGTTCCTACTGACTTGCACCTGAACTGCCACGCCCCGTCACCGTGCAGCTTGACCATACCTCTCCCTTTCTTATGTGCTTGCTTCGGATTGTACGGTTCCCATGCAGCACACTCGGTCCCCTCATCCCCCATGCCGGGCGGGACGAGCTCGAACGTGAAACGGTGATCCTTGTCCCGCTCTGCCCTAGCTCGTTCGCGCAGTGTAGCTGCGGGATGGCTCAGATACTGGATGATCGGGTTAACCGCTAGCTGCAGCAGAGGAGGGACTGGCGGGGGATGCGGTTCAGGCGAGCGCTGGGTGAAGGCGAACCACCGCTCGAATCCTCTTGGGGGTTTCATGCCAAATGCCCTCTCGTACTCGTCGGCGGCATCGTCGACTGACTGGACCTCGGAGATGTGCGCCTCCATCGCCGCCACTTGCTTCTTTGCCCGGGCGATGAGCCGCTCGATGGGGTGCTGCTTGTCCCCGGGCGTAAACGTGGTGAGCCCCGTGGGATCGATGTCGACATCATATGAGCGCTCATGACCTGCGGCCGGACCGACCTGCCCTTTGTGCGCCGTCGACTTGAACTTGGGCAGTGAGAGATGCCCGCCATTCCTGCTTGACGAGTGCAGCTGCGAGGTCGAGGGGGCGGTCGAGCTGGGAAATAGGAGCTGATGGAGGAGAAGGAGCGACAGGGCGCCAATGACGAGGTATGCCAGCCGAGGAAGGCGGGGAAGTGCCAGCCGGCGAGTCATAGCTGCGACGACGACGGCGAGCGCCGAGGCAGCCCCGACCTGTCCTTGGCGGCTTGGCGCGCTGCGATATCGACAACTGCAATAGTGATCGCGTGAGAGAGATGGACTTTGTTCGGCTCAACGTTGCTGATGGGCCAAAGATTCGGTGCCTGAGAATGCGACTCCGGCGCCGACGGATTCATCCGCAGGCTCGAGCGCTCCTGTCACGAACGATATTCAATTCATTGGATCCAGTGGAGCGTACATGGGAATCGTCCTACGGGGTGCGGGAGAGAAGGGTCTCAAAGGAGGCCTGTCTCGGGATCATCCATGACGATTCGTACCGTTGAACCCGTCGGCTTTTGGGGTCCATTTCTTTCGATCCGCTCCTCTACCACGGCGACGCCCTCGACTTTGACAATGGTGGTGACGAAGATGATGACGATGACGGCTCTCACAGCCGAGCACTAACCCAATTGGGAGAACGGCTCGAGACATACCCGAAGCTCTCGTTGGTAACGCGCTTTGACCTCCTCCGAAGAGATGACACGACCGGCCATTCTCACCACTCTATCCCTGACGCACAGGCCACCGCTGCACACACCATCATCTGACCGGATCCTGAGCTTTCTCATTACACTCATCGAGCTTTCATTTCTGCCCCTCGTCGCTGCCTCAATGCCATTCCTGTCCTGACATCCATTCTCCACATCGCCCCCGCCGACTCGCCCTGCTTGCCCCGTGGCCTCGACCAGCTTACGAGCTCCCGGCTTCTGTGTCCATCATTGTACCTCAATTTGAGTGAGACTCGCACGACCCATAGCGATCGTGGTCAAAGAGAGAGAGGGGCTGGAGTGAGCCGTCGACGTACGTCCTTTAACCCTGGGTACTCGGTGTCAGTAGCGCGGGAGCACAGATCAACCAACGGGCAGCGAGCACCAAGAAGTCTTGTCAGCGAGCGAGCAGCTGCTGCTCCTGTACTTGCCGATCTGTGGGTCTTGCCCCCTTGGGTGTGTATGTCACACCACTCGTGCTGATGGTGACTCTGATCCTACGCGTGATGCTGATGGTGATGCTGATGAATTTTCAGGGTGTTTGGGGGCCCAGCTTGGGCTGCAGACCATCGTCGTCTGCCGCCGGTCAACAGAGCTACCGACGTCGTGTCGCCAACTCTCGCTTTCGCCTCGTCTAGACTCGGCGCCCGCCCGCCCGCCCTCTCTCACCACCACCTAGCACCATTACCCTCTTGACTTTTCGCTCTCTTTCTCCTCTCTCTCCCTCTCTTCACCACTTGCATATCTCTTTCACTGACTCATGCTGAATCTTGCTAGGGCTTGACCTCGGCGTCACAGGCTCTATATGCCAGACATGCACCAAGCCCTCACACCACAATCCTCCTATACTCTCGTTCAAACCGACGTCGCTCGCCACCCACTTCAGGCCACCTTCCCCACCATGTTCGGCAATCCCGCCGTCCCGGATATGATACCTCTCGCCAACGCAACTCAAGCCCTTGGCACCTATGCGCAGATACAACAGATGCCCTTTGCCCAGCAAACACAACAACCCCAGTGGAACAACGCCAATCCCTCTCCTATTTCGCCTCCTGGCGCCGCAACGTTTGCCACTGAGCAGAACACCGGCTACATGGCCGTCCTCCAACCTGGTCACTGCAGACCAAATCCCATCTTTGTGAGTCTCTGGTCGTCGGTCGAGAGCGAAAAAAATGTTGATTGCAGCTATCTGGAATCCTTTCTATCATCAACATCCCCTCCGCATTGCGAGAGATCGAAATCGCCGACTGTATCCGGGAATGCATCCCGTTTGAGATCAAGCTCTCGTCGCCTGTGGCATCGAATGAACGACACAAACCCAATGCTTACTACGATTGGATGAACCGTGAAGGTCAGTCAGCACCTCTCGTTATATACCAGTCGGTGAACGAGCTGATCGTGAGGGAGGATCAAGTTCACAAACTCGTGGAACAGTAAGACGCAAGCTCGAGTCTCTATGGCCACTGACAGTGCAGTGGAGAAGGCACTTGCCATCCTCCCGTATCATCCAACCATACTGTTCCACAACGTGATAGTCACGCCTGTCCTTCCTTCTGAGGTGGCTCCGTACACGGGCAATCCTGCACGCATCCGCTACATCCAGCCCCGACGACTTGTCGCACCTCTTGATGCTAGTCTCGCCCCGGAGCAGGCGTTACGTGCCCTCCTACCGACCCCTGGCGAGGTATTCGAAGCTGCCCGTCCATGGGGAAGTATCCGTCAAATCAAGGTCTGGAGAGACTTTGCTGTCCCCCAAGCATTTGGAGAAGGATCAAACTGGCGTGCGTTGATCGAGTTCTGGTATGAGGACGAGGCAGCCACTTTTGCAACAGGCTTCGGTGAGACCGGTAGCTACATGAAAGGCTGGCAAATGTGAGTGCGAGATCGACAGAGGACGGTCACAGGCTCACTGTCAGTCTCGTTCAAGCCGAGCCCGCCACCGATCTTCTGCCTTTGGCTTCAGCTGCCACTGGCTACGTACCCAACTTCTTCCCTGGCGCCACGGCGAATCCTTTGCAGCTACAGAACGTGAGGCAATTCCCCCAAACTACCGAACAGCTATCGCCCGTCACTTATCAGGCATCGATGGGCATCATGTCAATTCAGACCTCGCCAACGAGAGGTGCATTTCCGAACTTACCCGGAGTGGGCGAGATGCCTCTCACGCCACCTTATAGCGATACTACTCCGTGGAGCGCGCACAATATCTTCGCCGGCAAGACAGACTACGATACTGGATTGGTACTCTCACCATCCACCCAAGGTTCTCGCCGTGGTAGTCTCATCAGCAACAAGGCAAGCATGACCAGCCTCCGCAGTTATGGACGGTCTAGTGGTGGTCGTTCCCGGCAGTGGACTCTGGAGTTTGCAAAGACGCCAGATGGAGATGTCAAAGCGGTCGGGCTCTCAGCTAATGATGGGATCGTCATACACCACGGTGAGCTGATTGAATCGCCCGTACGGATCCGCGAAGCTGAAGGGGAAGGACCGGGTCAGCACATACGTCCCGCGCCTCTCATCGGGCCAGGTTCCACCAGTATCTCCGGTTTGGTGGACTACTCCAACGTCTTTGTCAAGGTGAGCCTGCCACCTCTTCGTCTGCTCTCAGAATGACATGCAGAACCTCGATCCTGATATCAACTCGGATTTCCTCCATGCGCTTTTCTCTCCTGTAAGCTGGAAACTACGCCACAAGAAGTGCGCTTATCTGTCAGATGGGTGAAATCATCAGCGCTAAGGTCATGCGCGACGAGTCTGGCAAAAGCCGAGGATACGGTTTCGTCAGCTTCCAGCAGCCTGAAATGGGTGGGCAACTTTTGGACTCCGTACAGATTCTGACTTATGCCACAGCCGCCAGGGCGATCAATGCGTTACACGGAACAAACCTTGGCAACCAGCAAATCCAAGTCACTCATCACGAGCCTCGCAAGGTCCGACCAGAAAAGATAGCGGAACGCAGGATGCTTGGCCTTCCTCCTAGTTCTGGCAGAAGCGGTACGCAGCGCGGACGATCCTCCACAAGCCCCACGCGGACCGAAAATGAGCCATGGAGCGCTCGGACTCGTTCTGGTAGCAGCGAGATCGTGAGTGCTCTTAATGTCCCTGATTCTTTTACTGATGATAAGGCTGTCTCTGAAGACATTCGCTCCCTCAGTCCGGATCGGCGTAAGATTGAGCTTGAACGACGGGTCTCCGAACGGGTCAAATTCTTCATTAAGTTCAACAACATCCCATCCCAGTTGGTGGATCCTGCAGTAGAGGCTCTGGTCCGCACGGATCTCGAGCTCGTACCTCTGCTCGAGAACCCCGGTGCCTTGCTTGGACGCATCGCCGAGACAGTGGCAACGCTACAGAGCGATCCGGACATGCAGGTCGGCCACATTGCGAATTCTTTCCCGGCCCCCTCGCCATTATCGATTCCCGAACAAGATCGTTTGCATGCCGAGGTCGAACGAATCGACCCCATGGAGGTGGATCAGATCATGGATATCCTTCTGGCCTCCGTCGACGTCCATGAGCTACGTCACTGCCTCAACTCCAAGTCCTACTTGGCTGCCACGTATAATGTCGCTAAGAAAGAGCTCATTCGGCGGCAGGAGATGTCATCTTCTGAGCGAGACCTCGGCTCGAGTCTGTCATCTCAGGTGCCCCAAGTTTCGAAGGAGGGGGCGGTACCCTCGCTTGGAAGCGATTTGAGCTCGTCTCTTCCGATCGCACCAATTGCTCCGCTCGACATGAGCACCATCGACATCGAGACTCTCGCTGCCATGCCTGCACGGACCATCATGGCCCACCTGACGGCCGACTCGTCCGATGTCCTGCTGATGAAGATCAACGTGAGCCGACCTACGGCTAGCAGTGTGCTCGAGCTGGTCAAGTGGAGTGAGAGCGTGATGAAGAAGGAGCCCGCTGCGAGGAAGAGCGATCTGGCGACGAGGCTTGCCAGGTGCCTCGGGCTGAAGTACAAAAGGAGCCAAAAGATCAAGTTGGCCGCGGCGATCGTCAATGCGGAGCCGGACGACGAGGCAATGTGCAAATTGTACGTCTTTACACCCACCTCTTTGGAATATCACTCATGTGCCCAGGTTGGCGTATCCAGACATCATCGACGTCAAGGCCAAGCTGCGACTGGAGCAGCTGTAGTCTCATTCATGTCCAAACACCTGTGTAAAGCAAAACAACTCTCCACTCATGTGTGTACAATCTGATCTCGGCGCACTCTGCACGATACGTCAGCAAAAGTGTACATACTGGCCTGGACAACACAGAAAGCATGACTCGGCGCCGACCACGGAGACGCCGAGCGACTCGCAGAAGACAGTAGTGAGAGGGGGCTCTTTGCGTGCGACAAAGTCTTGTACATATGCATCGGTTTCGAGCTCTCCGGGAGCACAAGCTTTTAGCCTCGAGTCCTGCTGAATCTGCCGGTTGAAACAGGACAGGACCAAGGGCCTTGAGGGGTCGGAGCTTGGATGACCGGCGGCATTGTACCTACGGCATAGTCGCCGCACTGGCTGCTGATCAGATTTCAGCACTGTTCATCACCCTCTTTCCTTTCTCCTTTACCACCCGTCATCTCCCTCATCGCCTCGTCACTTCTCCCCCGGGCCGACTCACCGGGCTTCGCGACACCCATATAGACACCACGTTCGGATGTCATGAGCTGCCGACTCGTCAGAGTCGCATGACGTCCCCTTAGATAGCTCGCACGACCACGATCACGACCACATACCATTGACCTCGCCCGACCATGATGAGCAGTGCCGCTCGGATGCGCTTGCATCTGCGGCGGCCAGCTTCCCTCGCCTGCTCGCTCGGAAGGCCACTGGCTCCTCCAGCACCTGCACCATGCACATCGCTTGCTCGTCGTGCGGTCAGCTCGACCCCTCGATGGCGAAAGGAACACCTCGCCCCAGCCACCGGCGAGGCTGTGGCGACGCCCCGATCTGCCCCTCCGCCCCTCCCGCCAGCAGCCGCAGCCGGGGCATCCTCATCCCCCTACTCCTCGCCACCCCCCGCCGTACTCCGCGCGGGCTCACACGACGCCGACCTGAGAGAAGCCTTTGACCGTCCGCACCCCCCACATTCCAGCACGTCCCTCGCTCCCACCGGCCTGTTCGACTATGGCCCCCTGTCCGCCCCTCGGGCCCTGCGACCACTGACGGAGCGTACGATCTATCACGCTCGAGCGCTCGTCAGGCGCATATGCAACGCCGCTGCCGATCCGACGGGCCGAGAGCTGCGCCTGGTGGTGAAGAACCTGGATCGTCTTAGCGATCTCCTGTGCGGGGTCATTGATATGGCCGAGCTGGTCAGGAATGCTCATCCGGATCAGCGGTGGGTCGACGAGAGCGATATGGCCTATGAGCGTCTGTGCAGTTTCATGAACGAGCTCAACACCGATACCGGGCTGTACGAGGTGGGCACCCCCTTCTCTCCCCTGCGGCTCTGATCACGCGAGGAAATGAGGCGGACGAGGCTGACCAGCAGGCACTCCGTATCACCCTCGCTCACCCCTTCCCACAACCTCTGACTGAGGCCGAGCGCCAAGTCGCCCTCACTTTCCTACGAGATTTCGAAAAGTCCGGCATACACCTCCCTCCTGCCACCAGAGCGCGCTTCGTCTCGAAATCCGACTCACTGCTCTCCCTCGGCCGCCAATTCCTCAACGATGCGTCATCCGGTCCTGCACCTCATCCTCTCATCGAGATTCCTGACGCGGATCGTCTTCTACGTGGCATGGGCAGCAACTTCATCGACGCTCTTCCGCGCGGCAGGGGCTCTCACCGCTCGACCGCCTTTGTTGCTCCTGGGTCTTGGGAGGCTCAGATGATTGCACGCTATGCCAGAGAGGGCGAGGCCCGTCGACTCGTCTACCTAGGCTCTATGCGCCCTCAGGCCGAACGCATACAGGTCCTCGAGTCCATGTTGCGCGAGAGGGCCGAACTTGCCGACCTGCTGGGCAAGGAGACATGGGCCGACGTCGCCTTGGTCGACAAAATGGCCAAGACCCCAGGAAACGTCATGAACTTCCTCACGTCCCTCGCTGAACATCACAAGCCCGCTGCTGCCGCCGATGTGTCCACCCTTCAGCGCATGAAGGCCGTCGCCATGACGGGCAATCCAGCCATGAACGACGCGATCCTCCCGACACTCAATGCGTGGGACAAGGACTTCTTCTCCGAGCGGCACATGATGTCTCTTTCGCCCGTGGCCTCCCTCCCGCCTATCGCCCCGTATTTCTCGACTGGCTCCGCCCTCCTTGGCCTTTCAAAGCTATTCAGCAGGCTGTACGGCATATCCTTCAAACCCGTCCCTGTGGCCCCTGGCGAGGTGTGGCACCCGTCTGTGCGCCGATTGGATGTGGTAGACGAGGTGGAAGGTACGATCGGCGTCATCTACTGCGACCTCTTCTCCCGCGATGGCAAGCCTCCTTCGGCGGCACATTATACAGTCCGATGCTCGAGGCGCGTGGACGACGATGATCTTCAAGGGGATGGTCTGGAGCCTGGCTGGGATGCACGGTATGGACCCGGTCTGGAGACCGCAGGCGAGCGTGTTCGGGGGAGAGAGGGACGGTATCAACTCCCGATTGTGGTGCTCACCACCGACTTTGGGACAGTGGAGCAGGACCGGCCGGCCATGTTGACGTGGAACGACGTTGAGACGCTGTTCCACGAGATGGGCCATGCGATCCACTGTGAGTGTCACTGGTTTCAATAACAGCATTCCTGATGCTGATGGACAGCCATGATCGGCCGCACGGAATATCACAACGTCTCTGGTACGCGCTGTGCGACCGACTTTGTCGAACTGCCTTCAATCCTCATGGAACACTTCGTCTCCTCTCCCGAGGTGCTCGGGCTGTTCGCCAAGCATTACGCCACCGACGAGGCACTGCCACTGCCCCTCCTGCAGGCCCACTTGGACGTCCGCAACTCGCTCTCGGCCCTTGAGACACACGGTCAGATCATGATGGCTATCCTCGATCAAAAGTACCATGCCCTACGACCTGACTCATCCTTCGACTCGACGGCGGTGCACTACGATCTGCACGCCGAGCATGGCGTCATCCCGCCTGTCGAGGGCACAGCGTGGCAGACGCAATTCGGGCATCTGTACGGGTACGGCGCGACGTACTATTCGTACCTCTTTGACAGAGCCATCGCTGGGAAAGTGTGGAACACGCTCTTCAATGGCGGTACAGCCGCCGGTGCCCTCAGCCGGGAAGGCGGTGAGGTGTTCAAGGAGCGTCTGCTGAAGTGGGGAGGAGGCAAGGATCCATGGGAGATGGTGGGCAGTGTCGTGGGCGGGAAGGAAGGAGAGGCGGTCAGTCGAGGCGACGAGGGCGCCATGGCCCTTGTGGGAGGCTGGATGCTGAAGTGACTTGCACACACCACTTAGATCGTCTTGGGATTTGCTGTGTATTGTTCATATGTAGCTACTAGCTCATAGCATACGGGCGGAGGTGCTGGATGCATACCATCTGCCCAGAGCTAGTTCTTGGCCTTTTTGCTGGGCTTCAGCGGCTCCGATGTGGCCTCCTCCGAGTCTGGCGGCCGCTTTGCAGGCGGTGTAGGCGGTGCATCTACTGCCGATGGAACAGAAACCAGCCTCGGGGCCGAGACAACCGCCTTGAACGTCCGCCTTGCCTCTGCCAATCAGCCCACCCGCCCCCATACTCTCGCGAACTGGCAGTACTCACGCGCACGCAGCAAGACCCGCTTGGCCGAATCGTCCAAAGCCTCCTTGGCCAGATTAGCCGGCATGCCCAAGATCACTCCCAAGCTGATCATGTCCACCGGCGCACGCAGCGCCTCCGAGCCGTACGCCGCGCCGGAAGAGAAGACGATGCCTCGGCCTGACGTGGCGCGGATCGCCTCTCGCGCGTTGGACATCCAGTTTTGTCGGAACCGCTTGGCCACGTCGGACGGGATGGATGGGTTGGGGAACAGCGCAGGGGAGTAGGTCAGCTCAAACTGTCGTGTGAGCACCGCACGGCCCTTTATTACAGAATAGTCTCGTGGGGCGACTCACGACGACGCCGTTGCGCTGTGCTTGGCGCAGCTGTTTCCGATTGAGGCGGTAGTGGAAGCCGCGCTCGTGTAGTGGGAGAGTGATGATGGATATCTGACATCAGCCACTGAGCGCACCCTGCCCAGTACTAGACCCGCCTGGTTCGGCCCAGGATTGGAGAGGTCTGTGCAGGCGAGCTGGAACGCCTTCTCCGACATGGGCTGCACGGAGAGGATATCGTACGTCCCCAGGACGGTCGCGTTCGAGCTGGACTGCACGTCAGCCTACAGCCCGCTAGATGCTCGGAGGGACCCACGAAGCAGTGCGTCTTGGCGTCGTCCAGGCGCATGTGGAACCGCGTAGCTTGCACGAGTGTCCTGCCTCCGCCCTTAGCGCCCGGCGGGCGTTTCCGCGGGTCCAGGTCGGGATATGGGAGGTGGTGGGTGAATGGGCAGCCGGGAACGTTGTGACTGGGCTCCGAGGTGATTGTGCACCCTATAACCGTGTACCCGACTGCTCCTCAGCTAGGCCCTCACGATATATGGGTCAGGCTGGAGGTAGAGGAGGCTCACGGTGCCCCAGCATGGACGTGCTACGCCCCAGTCGGTCTTTCTCCACCGCCGTCAGTTCTGCCCAGTACGCTCCGGGTTGAGACCAGTCTGGACCACCTGATCCAGCTGGCCCCGTCGCTTTCTCTTTGCCTTTTTGGTTTCGCTTTGCACCTTTTTTCGGCAAGGGATCGTCGGGGAGGGGAAAGGGAACGTGCAGGTCGTAGTACATCGCCGCCAAGTGCCGTGCTGGCGGCGCTGCAGCTGTCAGAGTATAAAAGATGAGGAAGAATTAGCGAAAATGGCCACCTGATCCGACGTGTTTCACCTCCACCTGAAATTTCCATCAGCTCGCCACCGAACATACCTGCTCTGCAACACACTCAATACAGCTCTGTCACGAGCATGTCGGCGCTTGCCCCGCTGCCCGCGTACCGCGAGTGGGCCAAAGCCTTCCCGCGGCGGCACCTCGCCAAGACGCCCGAGAGAGAGTCGCCCAACTTCCCCGGCAGACACCTGCTGGCCAGCACCAAGCTATGCGACGACTTTGTGCGCGCTCTCCAGCTTCGCCCGGACGAGGTGGTGCTTGATCTCTTCAGCGGCCCGGGGCAGCTCACGCGCTCCCTCCTCGACCCGGCCAACTCGTCAGCGGAACTCCCGCCCCTCGTCGTGGCCTGCGATACGACCCGCGCGATGCTCACTGCCGGCCTGGGCCTGCCGAAGGACCCACCGCCAGATGCGAATCCTACCGAGCGCGAACTGCCCAACGTCCTTGAGCCGACCGCTCACCCTCGCCTGCTGGGCATGCACGGCTCCCCCTACGGGTGGCGCGTGGCCACTGATATGCTGAGCGATCCGCGGGTGGCAGCGTACATGGCTCGCAGTGGCGGCAGGCGACCTTGGGACGCCGAGGCGCCGCATGTGACCGTGACGGCGCAGCTGCCCGACAGCGTCATTGGCGAGCAGATGGTCTCGCAGTGGATCGGCAGTGTCGTCGAGGGGACCTCAAAAAGCTGGATATGGGAGTGGGGCAGGGTACGCTTCGGCTGGCTAGTGGGCAAAGGCTTATACGACGTGAGCTACACGAGGCCATTGACTTGATCTGAGATGCTGATTTGCAGCGCCTCATGGCCAAGCCGGGCGAGACGATCACCTGCAAGCTGTCCGTCCTCGCGAATGCGCTCTTCCACATCACCCCCCTGCCGCCATACCACCACGTCTTCAACGTCGACAAGTCGTCCAAGGCGACCGAGTCGCGCGCCGACAACGGACCTATCAAGCGCCGCCGCGGTCGCCAAAAAGCCAGCGACGACCAGCCCGCCGCCTACATTCCGCCCGATCCTTTCCCGCGCACGTACACCGTTGGCGAAGACTTCTACCCCATCCCTGCCAGTTGTGCGACCGGCTCAACGCCCCTCCCCCGCCCGGCCCTGCTCGGCCTCAAGCTCGAGCCACGCACGGACTGCCTGGTGCTGCCGCGGCAGAAAGACGCATGGGACTTCATCCTCCGCAAGGCGTTTACACGGCAGAGTCAGCCTATTCGCGAGGCTGTCGGCAAGCTCGCGTTCGGAGGGGACGCCCTGCTGGGCAAGATCGAGGGACGGGTCGACGAGGGCAGATTCAGAGGGGTGCCTGTGGCTGGCGACAAGAAGGTTTTGGAACTTCGGACAGAGGAGTGGGCAAGAGTCGTCGATGTTTTCGACCGGTGGGCCTTCAAGCCAGAAGTGAGTGCGACCCGTTGGGCTGTAACGAGGCTGAGAGCAGTACCTTTTCTACGACTCGATAGCGGATGACGATTTCAACAGGCAGATCGGCCACGACTGATATCCCAGCCTGATGCCAGGCTGTACGGCACATATCCAGCATACATGCCAACACCGGCGCATACCCGACGACCTACACCAGCATAGCATTGAACCAGCACGCTCACTCATACATCACATCGCATCAAATCGCATCTTGTAACATCAAACAGTACACACAACATGCATATGCCCTGCTCATGCTCGTCATTATGCATTCGCCCTTCGCTGCTCGGCGATCCACTCCCGAATCCCTGTGCTGCCCATCTTCAGCTCCTTGAGCTTCTTCTCGTCCATCTCGTTGCGCAAGTCGGTCGTCTTGATCAGAGTCTCGGCCACATGGTTGCCTTCTCCCTCTTGTTCTGGCTCTGCCGCACCATGGTGGTCCTGCTGCAGAGTTGAGGCAATGACGTCCACGATCCAGAGCTCCAGCTCGCTGAGTCCTTTGTCCTTCCTCGCCCGGTTGACTGCCTCGCCTCCACTAATAGTCTCCCGACTGACAACGAGCGTCTGTATATCGGGATCCCACGCCGTCGGCCCAAGCGGATCATGTATTTCCCTCAGAACCAGCTCGACACCCCCATCGCACCGCTCAAGAAAGTCCTGCACTCCCCTCATGCGCTCCTCGAGAGATTCGACGAGATCCGCGTTGGATTTGCCAACTAACAGCGAAGGGGCAGTGACGCCCACGATGACTTTGCGGGTGGACAAGAAGACGGCGAGTTGGAGGAGGAGCTTGTGCGCCGCGTGAAGGTGGTCAAAGGTCCCGCCTAGCGCGACGACTGGCGGGCCTGATCGGGGAACAGCAGTTCCAGGGGGCTCGTCGACCGGAACTGGAAGGGATATGAAGGCTGTATTCGGTGCAGAGTGTAACGCTGACGTAGCGGCAAGAACTCCTTCTAGATCAGCTCATCCACGATATTGAAGGAGAGCTGACCGCCTGCAATGAAGCTCATGGCTCCTGGCCGCAGGTCCAGTATGGACTCAACGGGCCGGTCGTCCCGTGCGAATTGCACCTCGACATCCATCAAGACACGATCGCTCCGCCATTGCGCAGCAGCCAGAGTGGCATACGCGTCTCCGAGAAATGTCTGGAACGTCTGCCAGTATCGCCTTGGGTCTTGCCGTAGGACAGTGTATAGCTGCGAGGGATACAGAGGGGGAGACGTGAACGCGACGATGAGCTGTTTGACCGAAGGCGGGAGGTGCAGTAAGGTGGTGTATACCGTCGGTAATAGCGGTGCAGGGTCTCTCAGCACGCTGTGAGTGAAGGGAAGCACAAGGAAGGCATGCTGAGGTGTTGCCGAGGTGCCCATCGTATAGTGTCTGTTGACGTTTAGCTATGCATGGATGGGCGTCAACGAGGTGGAGAGCTGAAGTGGAGGGGAATAGGGATGACAAAGTGCCACAAATGCATTTCTACTGAGTACCGACAAACTCCGCAACTCGGCCCAAAGGAGCGAGAGCCTGGAGACCGCCAGAGGGGTTCTTGCTAAGCAGCCTGGGTTTGTGGTTGATCATCGACATCTTCTTTCTTTTCTGTTGTAACAATCAGAAAAGGTGAGCGGCGTCTCTGACTCCATAGCTGGGCTGCAGGGAGCGTGCAGAGACGCCCACTGGTGTGATTGGAGCAGCGGTGAGGAGGAAGGATTCTGCAAGGAGTTTGAGCGGCGAGCAGGGATTGGCAAGCTTGGATGGGCGGCGAAGAGACGGTCTTCGGGAGCAAAGAGGCAGCTCTGAATGTGAGACTGACTCGCAGTCTGTCAAAATGGGTCGCCGTCCCGCTCGTTGCTACCGATACTGCAAGAACAAGCCGTCAGTCCGGCGTGTCACGTCGTTTACACATCGCTGACCCACACAGGTTCCCTAAATCGCGGTACAACCGTGGTGTTCCGGACCCCAAGATCCGCATCTACGACCTCGGCCGCAAGCGTGCCTCTGTCGATGACTTCCCCTTCTGCTGCCACCTTGTGTCCGACGAGTACGAGCAGCTGTCTTCCGAGGCTCTCGAGGCCGCCCGTATTTGTGCCAACAAGTACATTGTGAAGACCGCCGGAAAGGAGGCCTTCCACATGCGTGTCCGCGTCCACCCCTTCCACATCATCCGTATCAACAAGATGTTGTCCTGCGCCGGTGCCGATAGGTTGCAGCAGGGTATGCGTGGTGCTTGGGGAAAGCCGTACGGCTCGGTCGCCCGTGTCAACATGTGCGTCTGCGGAGTGTCACCCGAGGAGCCGCGCTGATGAACAGTGGCCAGGTGATCATGTCGATCCGATGCCGAGACCAGCACAAGGCCGTCATCATCGAGGCCCTCCGCCGCGCCCGTTACAAGTTCCCCGGACGCCAAAAGATCATCATCTCCAAGAAGTGGGGCTTCACCTCGCTTGACCGACCCGACTACGAGGCCCTCAAGGCCCAGAAGCAGGTCATCAACGACGGTGCCTATGTCCAGTTCCTCAAGCCCAAGGGCAACCTCATGGCCAACCTCCGGACCGCTACTCGTGCGCAATAGACGGTGTAGGGGATACGTAGAGGTTGTACGATGACGATTGCATGCAGGTCCCTTGCATGGTTCATTCTTCCTTGTCAGAGGTCGTGAACTCTCATCACACGTCTAGCGCATTGACTTTGCGCGCTCTGTCTGACGCTGTGGCCGTTAAACTGAGGAAACGTCACGGCTAGGATCGGGTCTATCAAAATGATATGACAGTCCATTCGATTGAGCCAACTCTGAGCGTCTTGCGCTCCACCACGATTGCCCTGAAGCCAGATCCGCGAACGCACCAGCCAGTGATGCAATGTTACATGCTGCATGGTGCAACCGGTCGTGAAAACCCATCACCAAACCCATCTAAGCGACGAGCTTGACCACACCTCCTGCCTCCTTGATCTTCTGCTCCGCCGAACGCGACACGAATCGGGTCTTGACGATGAAGGATTTGTCAATGCGGCCCTTGCCGAGCTGAGAGTCAGCGCATACTCTCGCAATGCCCTGCAGTCTACGTTTCCCATGCTGCTCCTCGTCCTTCTCGACACCTCATAATTGAAAGCCAACTCACCAGCTTGAATTTGCTGAGGTGGGTGAGGTCGATGACGGGGACGGTGC